>CM066733.1:20595000-21865000 GCA_033961575.1 Aselliscus stoliczkanus
AATCCTTGTATATTATAGGAAATTTAATGAAGATTGAAATGTTTATCTCCTGTGCTTCCCCGCATTGTCCAAGTATCATTTAGGTAAAGATCCTGGGGAAAAAAGTCAACAGATTGCTTTTGGAACGGATTTTTAATTTTACAGTACCACTTGCCAAGGAAAATGGCTGAGTAAATATGATCTCTCAGTATAAATGTAAACTGGGAATTGGTTTATCTCCTTTCAGGTCTTGGTCCATATGGCTGTAAGAGTTCCCATGGGTCTCTTTAAACATTGGAGAGGAAAATAGGTAAAATTTGGTAGTAATATTCTTTCAACACAATGAGCCAAAATGTCCAAATGTAGGGGATGCTGCTTGGGTTTCTGTAGTCCCAGTTTCCTAGCATCCCTAGGCAGTATTCGATTCATTTGGGAATTATATTAGGCAGGAGTGTGTTTCGCTGCAGGAAAACAGAAAACCGTACTTCACTGGTTTTAAGAAGTAGGAGTTTAATTATCTCATGATACAAGAAGTCAGGAGGGAGGCGATCCAGGGCTCCAGAGTATTTCTGTGATCCTTCAGAGTCACATATGTTGCCTCATGGTTACAATATAGCTGCTGCATCTCCAGGCCTCATTTCCACCTTCCAGGCAGACGGAAGGGATAAAAGGTCTATTTCTAGCATGTCTTCTATTTATATGTAGAAAGTAAAGCTCTTCTCAGGAACACTTACCCAAGCTCATTGTCCACCTTTGTATAACAGGGCCATTTGTATGTGCCAGTGAGAGCAGGAAATCAAGGATTTTAACTTTCCATTCTCTTGTGGAACATATAGAAAGGCAAGAAATAAGTCGGTTGTGGATAAACTTGTGGAATAGCCAATCCACAATGCATTCCATGGAAAGCTCAACTTGAAAACTAAAACAAGACAATTTTTTATGCACAGAGTCACTTAGGCATGTTAATCTAAGCATGATGATTTTTTTTCATGCCCAAGTGCTGGATTGGTTTTGCCAATTCTCCCCTTAAAAGTAACCTATCTCAAGGCCTCCAAAATAATTGAATGACTAATTTTTGTGGGATTATTTTACAATGAATAGATACTGATTAATATAGACTAATATGTTTTGTGTCTCCATAGTGAACATTTGTCCTTTTCACCACCAGACTCCATACCCCCTGCCTCTGGCAACAGAAAATCCAATTTTCATTTGGGGAGCCAGACCACACACACCCTCAATACATATGGCTGGAGTGAAATTGACCCCATCTCTGCATGGGCCAATGAGTCATGCATAAGCCTGTTAGCACATGGCTTTCACCTAGATCGATTGGGTTGGTTGAATTTTTAGGGATGGGCATGTGATCCAATTTGGGCCAATGAGCGATAAGCCCAAGGCATCACTGATACTGATGAGGAAGAGAGGCTTCCTTTCCTATTAGCTTAGGTCTGTGAAAGCCTAACCTGGGAACTTTGGAGGATACTACACGGAGAGGTCCTTCCTGAAGGTGAACACCAACATAGAGGACAGTAGAACAAACAGGTGTGAAAAGAAAGACTACACCTTGGATCTAGTAATATTTGATACCGACATATCCCTTCACTTCCCACTTATATTAGCTGATGAATCCCTGTCCTTTTAATTTTTGTTTAAGTCCATTTGAATTGAGTTTCTGTTTCCTGTTACTGACAATGCCCTGGATAATTTACTGTCTAAAGGAAATTTTCTCTTTCAAAGTAGGCTGTGTCTTTGCTCAGAGAAATACATTTCTATTGCTGAAAATCTGAGCACATGGTCATACCAGTGTGGGAATTTTCAGTCCTTTAAATGACACTGGGTATGTGACCAAATACTTGACCATGTACAGATACGAAGGAAATAAGATATGTGTCGTGATTTACCAGCTGGCAGAATAGATGTTCGGGACCAAAGTGCTAGTTCTGACATAAACAACTTGCTCTGTGACCCTGTTCCAGAAGCTTCAGCTTTCTAAATTGTATCACTTTCATTTCTAAAATTGGGTTAATAACACCTGCTGTGTCAAACTGACAGTTGAGGCTCAAACGAGACAATGCAGAATATGGCTGTATGTAAAAATACAGCACCACACATGCAAAACACATGATGGAGAACAGGGGTCATCAAACTATAGTCCATGGGCCAAATCCTGTGTGCCATGTTTTTATAAGTAAAATATTATTGGGACACAGCCATTTTCAGTTGTTTAAGTGCCATCTATGGCTGCTTTTGTGCTAAAGTGAGGAGTTTCAACAGAAACCATATGGTCTACAAAGGCTAAATGTTTACTATCTAGACCTTTAGTAAAGGGTTACCCACCCTCAGCCTAGAATTAGGACAACCCTTTTACTAACACTCAGGAGAAAAGCTCTCATATCTAAACAGCACCCCCTGAGAGATTAGTGAGTATTTACTTTGGCCCTTTCCTCTTCTTTCCCACTCTTCTCAACTGTGGTTTTAATGGCATCAACACTGAAAAACTGAGCAGCATGGAAAAATAGAAATGGGAGTCATTCAAAACATGTTCTTTTTAAATCTGCATTGCACACAGCTGTTAAACGAAAATTTGATTATTATTCTATTGGAACAAAGGCGTTTTGGGCAGCCAGATTGGTGCTTTAAAATACATGCAAAAAATGTCTCAAGTTGGAATCCAAAGAATAACTTCTGCTTTGTCAGCGTGTGTGTGACACATTAGCTGTCTGCACGTGGCTGAGCAAGTCGAATCTGTTGCTCAAATAGTCTGTCCTCAAGATTTCCGAAAGGGAAGGACAGAATAATAGTATTTGCCCTTTGAGATGGGTCGCTTAGCACAACTCAGCATCATGTGTTCGTTCATTGATACAAAAATATTTACTGAGAGTCTAATATGGGCCTGGCACTGTGCCAGGCAGTGGTTAAGACTTTTGAAAAAAACAATGATTGCGCGTGATTCCTGATCCCTTGGTCCTTAAATTCTATTGGGGAAAGTGGTTTTCATTTAGTTTCTGCTCAATTCTGACATGCCATTGCTTGGCTTTTGCTCAAACACTCTAGCCATGGGGAACACTTTCCTTGTTTGACTTGGTATCATTAGAGAATTGATTATTATTATTATTAGTTATTAAGCTGAAATAAAGATCGTTGTAGCTTATCATTCCTCGTATGGTCCTGGTGGTATACTCACGACATCACAGATCATATCTGTTCTGTTCTCCTTCTCACATAGCCTCCCAGATAGTGGAAGAGTTCTCATGGTTCATTGCTCATCTCCAAGCTGAAAAAAACAAACAAACAAAATCCATAATTCTTCTGACTATAGATTTCAGAATTTTAGTTCATAGTTTACTAAATGCTAACCCATGTTATTTCCATTTTAAGTTATGTGTATGTAAAAGATGAGATTTATAACAAAAGTCCTGTGAGTCCAAAGTTAATTTATTTTGTCCCTAAATGAAATAATAATAATACATAACAACTCCTCATTAAGGTTATTTCTAATTTGAAGAAACTCATCTGATTATTTATATTAACTGTGAAAATTAGTGCCAGTTACTAGCTTGAAAAAGATTGAATTGGGGGGATAAAAGAAGTTTTGGTTTCCAGAAATTTTTAAATCATGAAATGTCAGATAACATCTCTTTTTCCTATTTTTAAATTTAGCTTGAAAGTTGCTTCATAAATGACCCCTTGTGACAGTAAATGAATGCATTCTAGGTAACGTTTTTCTTCAAGAAGAAAAGACATGGGCTCTTAGTACTTTAAGTATGTACTGGAATCCTACTCGTCCCAGCCTCTGCCTTATTTTCAATGGTTTATTGATTTTTAAAAGAGCACATGTCTTTGGAAACTGTACCCCAGCATCCAGGAGAGGATCAAGTGACTCCTTTATTCCCACACCACCCACCAGAATTGCTTCCTCTTCTGTTGAATTTTTGCCTGATAAGGTCAGAATAGAATCACTAGTTTTGACCAAATTTCAAAAGCACTTATGATGAAATGCTCTGACTTTTTAACATGGTTCATCTCATAGTCTCAGTGGTGAGTGAGTACAAGATGTCAGATGGCCATCTCGTCATCCTGATCATCACTCTCACCCCCAAAAGACCATCGAGCATGTCCACAGCTGCCTTCCAAAACAAGAGGAAGGTGGGCCAGTGTTCCAGCTACCTAAAAGAACACAAAACTTAATAGCTTAAAACAACATTTCTTTTCTCATGAATCAGCTAAGTGGGGGCAGGGCTCAGTGAAGTTGGCACATGTCTGCCCCACTTGGAATCCGCTGGGCAGCTCACAGTCTTGCAGGTTGAAGGACCTGAAGACTTGCTTATCCCCTAAGTGGTGCCTGGGCTGGGAAGAGGCAAGTATCTGGGGCTGGAAGATGTGGGACTCCTCTATTACCCTGCAGTCCCACCATGTGAGCTCTCCAGCATGGCAGCTTCAGGGCTAGCCAGACTCCTTACCTATTGTCTCAGTGCTGTCAAGGTACACGAAGAGGGTAGCAAGGTAGAAGCTCTAATCCCCTTTCATAGCCAAGCTTCAGAAACCATACAGCATCCTTCCCCCTGCAATCACAAGTCTACCCAGATTCAAGGATGGGAAATAGACTCCATCTTTTGAAGGAGGAATTTCAGTCACCTTGTAAATAGTGTAAGATGGCAGGGATTTTTGTGGACACCTTTGGAAAATGCAGTCTGTTTCAGACAAGGACAGACGCTCTTCCCCAGCTCTTGAATTTGAGAAACTTATACAAACAATGAGGTAAAATTGAGAGGTGCTCTAGGTGTCACTTCCACAGCCACTTGCTCGCTCTGTGTCTGTAGGTTTGATAAGCTGAGGGCACGCACTCTCTGCAGCCTCCACCCATCTCTTAGCTTCTATAACTTCTTTCTGTCCCTTCTCTCCATCTCCCAATGCTCCCTCTGAACCACAAGCTCTACTTACACCCACCCGTTAGCCTTTGCCTGTTGACCTCTTATGTGTCACCTTTCCTTATTCTCAATCCCAGTTCTGCTCCTCCTCCAGGTATGCCGCCCCTGGGCCACCCCCGTACTTCTGCCCAGGCTCCATCCTTAACTCCCTGCAGCCAAACTTGCCCAGTCATGGCCTCACTTTCAACCACCAGTGCTGGCACCCACGTACTGACTCAGAGCCTCTATTCCTTTACTTTCTACCCTTCCATGCTCCTATCCCAGGAACACATTGTTTTTTCTTTCCAGGCTGCCAGTCCCCGCTTTCCCATGACCCTTGTCAGCTGCCCCAAGTCCAGCATCCTCTCCACTGTTCACATGAGCTTCTTTCCATCTACTCTTTTAATACCCTTAGGACCTTGGTCAACAGACTGGACCGTCTACCTGGCTCTGGCCTCTGATGTGGGGAGGGGCAGGAGGGACGGAGAGGAGTGAGGGCCCATCTTTTCTCACTATCATTATGGGCCTTGCTTACACTTTGTTGCATATTTTTGTGTTCTTTAGCTACTATTTTTTTTAATTGAAAAAGGTCCATCATTGACATCTCCTAATAGTTGCACACTATTTTATTGAACCTAACTAGGTAACTATTGATGGATATTTACATTGCTATCAATTTGGTGCAGCTATAAACACTACTATTGTAAACACCTTTTTGCATTTTCCTCTCAATGCACATTTGTCTTAGATACTGTTCTGGGAAATAGGCTCAGAGAGATTTGGTTGATTATCGTTGGTATTATGAGTCCGGTTTTCCTGCTTCTTTGTGTATCTGCTAATCCTTGCTTGGATACTAGACATTGTGATTTCCACCATGTTGAGTGATGGATATTTCTGAATTCATATAAATATTCTTGAGCTTTGTTATGGTCTGTGGCTTAATTATTTGAAAACAATTTGATGTAGGGGGCTCTTGATTTTATCATTTACTAGATGAGTCCAGAGAAGTACTCAGTCTGGGATTAATTAATTCCCATTAATGAGGCAAGGCCTTCCTTAATAGTCATTAAGTCATTCCATTGTCCCATGAATGCCATGAATGTCCCATGAAGTTTTCCTTTCTCACTTCTGGGAACCAGCTCTATTCCCAACCCAGTGTGAGAATCAAGTCAGGCATGGTTTCCTCTTATCCTTTTAGAGGTTTCTTCTCCTCTGGCCTTGTGTAGTTGAGTCTCTCTCTCTCTCTCTCTCTCTCTCTCTCTCTCTCTCTCTCTCTCTCTCTCTCTCTCTCCCCCCTTTCTCCCTCTCTCTCCTCCTCTCTGCTGAATACCTGAGGGGGGCCCTCCCTCCTGCACCAGGATCTCTCTGTGCAGCTTTCTCCTACCTGGCATTCATTTCTATGAATTCTAGTTGCTGTGGTTTCTCTGAATTCTCAGTTTCGTCTCCTCAACTCAGGCGGTCTCCCAGGCTCCACTTCAGTTCCCTCTCGCTGTGCCAAGGCCTGAAAACCCTCTCAATACATTAACCTGTGACAATGATACTGTTCACTTTGTATATTTATTGTCTCACTGTCTGGTGTCCAGGGTCTTAAAACCATTGTTTTATATATTTTGTTTATTTGTTTGTATTTGGTAGCTTCATGCAGGAAGACATATTTTGGTACCTGTTACTCCATCTTGGTCAGATGTAGAAGCCTGGAATTTATTTTTTAAAAGTCATATTCATGGGAGAGTTTCTGAGTGATCCTGCCCTGATGCAGGGGGTTCGATGAAATGACCTGCCCACCACCCTATTTTCTGCTGCCTGGAAATTGTTCTGAGAGAGAATTTTTCCTGTAGTTTGGGTTTTCTCTTGGGGGTTCATGATTTTCCCTGCCTGAATCTTATCAGGCCATAACCATAGTTAGCTCTTGAGAAGGAATTTTTCAGTGATGTCAGTCTCCTTTCAGACTGCAGGCCTTCACAAGCCGGCATTGTCACTATTACCTTTATCTGATTCAATGTCATAGAAACACACAACTCAGACAAATCGTCAATAGAGTGTTTAAAAAGGCTAACATCTGATAAATAATTCCCCACCTCTCTCACCCACACACATTTTTATGGAGACAAAATTGTTTCTGCCGTTCCCTGACAAATGAAGGCACTATCAAGATTATTGGGGTTAAGAAGGTAGTAAATATAGAGCTGGAGTTTTACCTCCCCTGTTGCTTCATTTTCCATTCCATTTTCTAATCTAAAGTACTCAGACCAACCTGTGGTCCAAGCCTCCACTTGACAATTACAGCTCAATGGAAATATTGAATGGGCCTCCGTGGTGGGGGCAGAATCTGATTCTCAAAGCCAAAGTATTACACATGGGGTTCATGGTGTTTCTTAACAGGAGTGGCTGCCTGCTGGTTTTTTTCCTCTCCTTTTGATCCCTCAGGCTACCCAGTTCAGGCCCCAGCTCCACGGGATCCCATTATAGCATATTGACTCCCTGACTCTTCAATAGGGCTGCTTATTGTCTAGTTGGCTTTGAACTATGAAACATCGGATTCAAGCTGCAAAGACCTAACCCGACAACGCTCCTGTTTAGAGATGGGGGAAGTGAAGGTTTAGGAAGAGGAAGGGCGATGCCCAGGTCACACAATGAGGTTGTGACTAAATCAGAGATAGGATGCAGCACACCGTACTCCTGGCAAAGTCAAACACCATAGCCACCAAGTCAGGCTCTAGAAAATATCAAAGAGAATGAGTATTGTCCTAGGATGATAGCATGTGAAAGCATTTCTTTGGATGACCTCATTACAGGGAAGGTTAATCAGGCCTCCAATTCAATATTGATTCTAGTCTCCCTGATCACATTTCTTTCCCGAGACTCCCAGATCCTATAATTAATAATTACATATAATACCAGGAGGACAATAATAGTCTTCCATATTGGTATAAGATATATACTTTAAAAGCACAAGTGCTTTTTGTTTATTTTTTCATTTGGTTCAGTAATGGAAACTGGTCATCTTGAGCCATCCAGTACTCAATCACCTGTTCCCTTTTCCTATAGCAGGGTATGTATGTGTGCGGTGTGTGTAAGAAGTTTCTTCTCCCCTGTTATGCAGTCTCTCAGAGAGACCGCAAATCAAGTTATCCTGCTTTCCTCCTATAGCAACCAAAGTGTCACCAGGAGATTTCTTCCTTTAGATCCTTCTTTTTGCTGGCCTCCTACAGCCAAAGGGAAGTCATGACTCAAGCTTTTCCAGTCAGACTTTCTCTCCAAGGACTGTAAATCCTGAACATGGTGGCTTCAAGATGAGAACAAATTTCGAGGTCATTCATTAGAACTGTAGTAGATATAAAATTGATGTTTTGACTGATAACGCCATGAGGATCAGATTTTCCATGTGTGTCACTGAGAGCTAACTGATATCTTACTTGCCTTCACGAATATGGGTCCAGAGATGCACCAGGACAGTGAATAATATTCAATAACCCTCGTCTGCATGGCACATTTCCATTTCCCCTAGTTTTCTTCAGTTTTCTCCATTAAGTGGTCTCAAATGTCAGCAGCTTGCCTGAAATGGAGCTCCTTGAAATCTGCTGCATCTACAATACTTCAAAAGTGAGAGTCCTCCAAGCCTGACTGATGAGGGTACTTATCAAATGAGACAATCTCTAACTCAACAGCACATATATTCACCAGACTATATCTGAAATATATTCAACTTATTTACTCCTTTGGATGATTTTCCTCGTGGGGTTTCCTTTGCTTTCACATGACCCCCTGTGCATCAACATCCTTCCACAGGCAGGGGGTAGGGGTGTCAAGTAATGTCTGCCTACATGGAAAATTCTTATCCCTATCAGTTTCCATTTCTGTAAGTTACCTGATAACTTTCTAATGAAGTCCATTTTATTACATAAGCTACCTAGAATAGCTTTCTGCCACTTACAAGCCAAAGAATTATAAGTGATACACCTCCTCACGTTACCTGTAGAAGTTAGTCAAGGCTGAGAGTCATGCATGCATTTACTGTATGATCAGACTGAGGCTTAGAGAGATTCAATTGCTCAGCATTCTAAGATTACACAAGGAGCGAGCAACAAAGCTAGAATTACAATGTCTCGTGACTTCTAATTCTGCACGTTAACTGTATAGATGTAAGCATTGTTTGCTTTATAAGGGAAGCACTTGATAGGAGAACGCTGATTGTGTTAGTTTGGGCTGTCACAGGAGCAGGCACTACTGTAAGGACTGGAGCATAAGTTGTTTCACTGGAACATAATTCTGGTAAGCACTAGTTGGGGAGTGAGTAGCTGAGACTGAGAAGGGCAGACAGACAAAGGGTGCGTTCTTAGTATCTAGAGCTTAATTGTCTGGGGGAATTTGAAAGCCAGTGTTGTGGACTGACTTGTGTTCCCCCTTCCCCCAACCCCAAATTTACATGTGGAAGTGTTCACCTTCAATGCGACCGTTTGGAGACAGGGTCTCTTAAAGGGTGACTAAGGTTAAATAAGGTTATGAGGGTAGCAGTCTAATACTCTATGACTGGTTCCTTACAAGGAAAGGAAGAGATAACCAGCAAAGTGTGTGCACAAAGTAAAGGCTGTGTGAGGACACTGCAAGGTGCCCATCTGAAGGGCAAGGAGAGAGGCTTCAGGCAAAACCCTCCCTGCTGACACCATGATCTTGGACTTCCAGTCTCCGGAACTGTGAGAAAATAATCTTGTGTTGTTGAAGCTGCCCAGTGTGGTATTTGTCCCAGCAGCCCAAGCAGACTGATATAGCTGGTGTGGAGCGTACCTCAAAGTTACCCCACCTGAGGAGTGAGGACCGTAGGGTACGTGCACCCCAGTAGTTCTCAAGGTCAAACCCCAAAACCAGCAGCATCAGCATCACTTAGGAATTTGTTAAAAATGCTAATTCTCAGGCCCAGCCCAACCCACTGAATTAGACACCTGGGGGTGGTCCCAGCAGTGTGTGATTTATCAAAGGCCTCTCTAGGTGACTGTGATGCCTACTAAAATTTCAGAACCATGGGTATCGACCAGTCCACATCAGAGATTGCGTGAGGGCCGCACCTGTGGTATTAGACTCCTGCACTTCTGAACTGCCAGCCAGGGGAGCAGAGTGGGCTGCAGAGGCTCGCAAAATCTGCTGCCGGAGAACTGAAGACCCCTGTTTGGAAAGTAAGCTGGTGTGTGCTGACATAATAAAGCCTGAGGGGACTATGGGTAATGTAGCATGTGCGAAACTAACCATGATGATGATGCTACCAAGTAAGCATTCTATCTATCACGTGGTACTTGAAGACAGCAGCACTCTTTTGCAAGTCTTTTATGATCTTCCCTTTATGGTTGGAATTTCCAAATGACTAAGGTTTGTCTCTCCAGGTAGGTGATAATATCTTTGAGAGAAACAGAGCAAGAGAGAGAAAGCCTGTGACTGTCTATTCTGTTTCAGGAACAGTCATCAGAACCTTAAATTATGTGCTTAACCTTTGCAATAATCCTAGAGAATAAATACCATTATCTTAATTTACAGTTGAGAAGGTTAAGATAAAGAAGGCTGCCCAAGATCATACAGAAAAATCAGTGGTAAAAGCTATAATCTGAACCTACATATGTCTGACTCCAAAAATCCATGCCCTATCCACTCTCTGAAAACCTGAGAGTTCATTGTGATTTTCTAGTGTAATATATTTTGACATTTGTGTGTGTGTGTGTGTGTGTGTGTGTGTGAGAGAGAGAGAGAGAGAGAGAGAGAGAGAGAGAGAGAGAGAGAGAGAGAGAGAGAGAGAGAGAGAGAGAAAATGAATATGTTTGGAAGAATCATAATTTTAGCCTTCAATTGGAAACTTCTACTTAATCAACATGAGTACTGCTGGGAGGAAGTCAAGGTAAGCAGTACCTATCACAACCACTGGGATTTACTCAAAAGGCAAAATACCAGGTCTTTATTACACATGGCTACCATAGGAGACTCCTAGTCTTCCCTAATAAACTTTTCAATGCAGCTTTCTTAAGAAGCCTGGGCACCAGGCCAGCACTCTTAGTTGTGGTCTTGTATTTCTCATCTGTTGAGTTTAATTATGTGCACAATGTTCCTTTAATGAGAAACCTGGAGCACCTCTGTTTTCATTGCCCTAGCAATATGCAGGCCCATATAAAGATTTTTGTGCGGGAAGATACGTAGAAAAAAAAAACAAAACAAAACAACTCATTGACACAAAGTTCCTGGGTAGGTAGGAAATAAGAAGATTGAGTGAAGAGAGCCTTCCCAGTGTCACCCAGTCTGAGCTCCCACTTAAGGACGATCCTTTCTAGAACAGATGGTAAGCAGTATCCTACGGGGAGCTCCAAGCACATGGCTCTGAGGCAGCCAGTCCAATAGGGAGCAATAGTAAAAGGAAAACCAGACTTTTTCAGAGAATTAGGACCTGAACGTGGCCTTCATAAGTGGGACCAAAATATGCCTTTTCTTTGTATACAGCTACCAACCTACAGCGTCCAGATTTCTTCAGGTTAGTATAGGGAAATCGTGAAGGAGGAAAAATTTATCTCTAGTTCCCCATCCCTTCCTCTCAACTTTGCCTCCATGGTAGGGAGGGGATCAAGAGATCAGCCAGTCAGGACTCACATGTTCTCTCCTCTTTTACTGTAGTAATACCAGCACCCTCCACACTGTGCCTAGGAGATTAACCATTATTAATTAAAGCAATTCCTGCCACACCTCTTTCTGGGGAGTTGTTCTTGTGACAAGCAATTCAACAGCAAATAAAACTTGCCATGTGGGCATCTGTTCTGATTAGACTTGAGATTCGTTTTTGAAACCCAGGTTTATTTTCTCTTTCTATCATGTCTTATTGTGTATGGAGGACTTCTTGGGAGTAACAGTCACTTGACCTCACTAATCTCCTTTTTAGCTTCTCTTGAAGAGACGTGTTTCTTTTTCTCCCTGGGGTGTCCCCAGAACCCCACAGAGTCAATATTTTTTTAAGTCACACCCTTCTAAACATATCTTTCAAAATTAGAGAATATCTATCCAGCTTTTTTTTTTTACATCATGTGGTATCCTATGAAGAAATAAATTGAGAAGTATTGATATAGCTATGAATATACATCATACATATCAACATATATGACTGTACCCTTTTGACCTTTTGACATATGATTTTAAAATCAATAACTATGTCAGCTAGCACTTTTGCATCTTCTTTTGGTAGATTTGTATACAGTTGGCTTTAGGGGGCTAATTTCTTGTCCTTTTCCTGTAAAGCTTCAGTGTCATCTCCATGATTTTTGTTGATTACTGGGGCTTCCATCTATCTGTCTACCAACTATAGGGAACGCAAAGCTTTGTAGCCCACTTTATTAATTTCTCAATTATGTTAAACTTTTCCCCGTGTTAGTTATTCTTCCACGACATGATGTTAGTGGTTGCAAATTATTCTAATATGTGAATGTGCCATAATTTATGTAACTTCCCTCTTAATTTTGAAGATTTAGTTTATTTCAAATTTAATGAATATTCTTGTACAATCTTTCTCATTCACATTTCTAATGATTTCCTTAGAATAAATTCCTAGTGACAGGATGACTGGTCCAATGATTATACTTATTTAAGGCTTCTTCAATATACCACTGACTGTAAGGGGCACTAAATTATATTCTCAGAAGCAGAGTATAGGAATTTTTTATTCTCTATATTCTAGATATTAACATTTTTCTCCTCTTTTAAAAAATTATATATACCCTTGTTCTGACTGAGTCTTTGGCATGAAATAGGGAGGGGGGTGTTTCTAGAGAAGGCAAATAACTAAAATAGGAAGAAGAAATAAATACATAAACATACACACACACACAAACACACACACACACACACACACACACACACACACACACACACCCATGTGGCTGCATTTTTCTTAATTAACCTTGTAAATTAAATTCTTTAGCATTGATGAAAATATATTTTCTTATGTCTGACCCAATTTAGATTGTGAAACATTATCTAATTTTTCAAACGAATGCTGCTGTTAGCCTCTTCGTGAATATAAGTCGTAGTTGATATGACACCTATCATATGCATGTTCAGTAAGATTTAACGACTGGTCATCAGGTCTGTGCTAAGTGCCAGGCTATGCTTAGGCCATGCTGGACAAGAAGATGAATATGACATGGCCCCTTCCCATCGGATGCTTGCTTACAACTTCCAGAAGGATTGCGGTTGTAACCCAAGGCCCGTTGGGTATGCAAAGGCTATATTAGAGGTATAAAATTCAATGAGAGGAGAGAAAAATAGCAATACTAATAAAATAGCAATAAAAATAACAACAGTCACATGGTTGCTACTCTTAAAACTAACCCTTTCCACTGCTCATTATGTACTCTGTAAAGTATTGAGTGCTTTACATATTTTTTTCATTCGGTCATGACCAAATCGATATGAAGAAAGTACTACTATTATACATTTGTGTATATGAGGAAACCAGGAAACAGAGAGAACAAAGGCATTGCCTAAGGTCACGTTGCTAGAAAAGATTGGAAGCATTGTGAAGGCCTTTCGGAGAAGGTAGAGTACCGGGTCTGGGAGAAGAGTTTAGGCCTCAGTGTGTAGCTGGAGGAAGCGTGTTCCAGGCAGGGAGCGCAGCCTGAGCAAAAGCGCAGTAGCAGGACAGAGCGAGCGCTGTGTGAGGAAGCCGGATGAGGGAGCCCAAACCAGGATGTGGGAGAAGACAAAGGAGGCCAGAATTTGATCTGAAAAGCCTAGAATGCCAGATATAAATGTGTCAGTTTTATTCTGTTGGCAGCCAAAGGAATATATTTTAAAGCTTTTGCAGAGGTTGAGTGACCTGATCAGAGCCTTAGAAGGTAAGTCTGATAATATTTTATTGGATGAGGCCATTACACTAGCCGAGAAGGAGTTTTGTTCAGAAGGATAGATGAGCTCAGGATGTATTTATCTATGTAAGTTTCATATTTGAGATCTTGTGGCTAGAGATGGGAGCATAGAAACAAGGGTAACTCAGATTTCATTGGCATTTGCTCCTGAAAGTGGATTGTCCCTAGGAACCCCAAAGTACTATCTTTTATCTCTCAGAGCAATTTCATCTCACCAGTTCTTAGTCCAAACGTACTTACTCATGCCTGACTCAGAGAAACAGGTTACATTTATAAGAAGCTTTTCACCACGGCCCTTTGTTATCTGTATATATTTTTATCTGACTTCTAAATGGACTTGGTGCTTTTTGAGGGTAGGGTGGACCTTTGATGCATTGTCTTTCTAACTGTAAAATACTTAGCCCAGGGCTTTGAGCATAATCAGTGTTAAATGCTGAATGAATAAACCACAGGTGGAATTCAAACCAGTGTCACATATGTTGTTGTCTCTGCCCAAGTGTGTAGCTAGACCTACACCTGGGTCTTTCCCAAACTCGAGCCAACGCCCATTAACAAGGATGCCATTTTAAAAAGCACATTTAGATGTGAGGAACCTATTTGCATTTATATTGGTGTCTAAAATCATCTGTTGGGACTGAGCTCATCTTAATTTATTATGGCTTTTACTGCCTGCCAGGAAGCAGAAATGTGCTTGAATTTCACTTAGCAGGAACCCAGCCTCAATCAATATTTGAGGGGAATGACAGTTCTAGGGAAGGCTCAGGATCCGATTCTAGCTAATATATTTTGATCGTTCATAATGGAACTATCATCAGGACTCTGATGAAAGAATTTGCTAACAGCTGTTCTCTGTAGTTAGACTTGTTTTTTGAGTCCCGTGGATAATCAGCAGGCGGATTTCTCTGAGAATAGATCTTGGCCTCCAGAAGTCTCTTAGGAAAACAGCACTGGATCGGCAGTGTGGATGGAGGTCTGTGTCTTCTCCAGGGCTCAGCTGCTAGTGAGCTAAGACTGATAATGGGTCTTTGGGAAGCGGGAGATGATAAATCCAGTGTTAGGGCTTTGAAGTCACCTTTGGGCTCATTTGCTATGTATGGGTAAGGTCAATAAAGCCATCGCACTCAACTGGGAAGAAGCTTGAAGGAACTTGTATTGGGGTCAGTCTGATACAAGTCCATTCAAACCACAGGCTTGGGGGTAAGATGAACCTCTGAAACCACCACATTGAAATCTCCCTGTTTGCTCTATAAACCATCAGCCTTTATAACATTTTTATGAGGTCTTCTCTTCATGTAAACTCACACTTTGGTTTAAACCTCTCCCCTATAACATTGATCTCATTTTATTTAATTTATTTTTTATTAGTTTCAGGTGTATAAAACAATGTAATAGTTAGACATTTCACCCCTCACAAAGTGATAATCCTTCTCCCCCAATCTACTACCCCTCTGACATTGTATATATCTATTACAATTCCCTATGCTGTACTCCATATCTCGTGAATATATATATATATATATATATATATATATATATATATATATATATATAGAGAGAGAGAGAGAGAGAGAGAGAGAGATAAAATTCTAGTTGACATACAATATTATTCAGCTTCAACTTCAGGTGTACACTCATGCTTTGTGGGAAAATACTCAGGAGGTAAGGAAGTGGGTCTCCATTTAGGAAGCAAAATGGAAAAGGAACAATTTTCAGCACCTATTTCTCTTCTCTATTGTGCCGTAGTGTATCCCCTACAACTTTGAACACAGGTGTGCACACATTCAACAAGGCAGGCAGGAAAGGGGAGGTTGAGCCTGATCTGTGCATTAAGAATAGCTGACCATCATTATGTCTTTTATTCATTCAGCAAACACTGAGGAGATATATATATATATATATATATATATATATATATATATATATATTTTAAGTGTGCTGTGAGGTCAGACAGGCTGGATTTATGTCTCAGCTCTGCTGTGAGACTGTTTGGGTAACCTTGAACCACTTTCCTAACTTCTCCCAGCTTTTGTGCCCCCATGTGTAAAGTAGAAATAATAATAGTATCTGCTTCATAGGGTCACTGGGAAATTAAATGAGAAAGGCATTTAAATTGCTCTGTGCAGGCCTATGTGAATAAACAGAAGCAATTATTATTAGAGAGTGTGCTCTACTTAACATCCTGGAGGACGCACAGTTGAGTGAGATAAGGCCATTGCCTACTGGAGGACACATACCACTCAGATTGAGCATTATGAAAATTCAGACAAAGTATGTATTTCAACTAAGAAGTTGGAAATCTAGAAATCATACAGCAGATGATATTAGATCTGAGTCTTGAAGGAAAGGGGAAGTTTGGATAAGGGGAGAGGGTTGGGTGGCATATAAAATATGGTGTACATGTAATGTAGATACTGTTCCCTTCAGCTGCCTTCTACCCATCTCTCCCTAATGTACCCCTCAAGAATTACACGGTGCCTTTTTGTGACTCATTCTCCTTGAAGGCAATCAATGGCATTCAGTTTTAATATTATTTCACCAGATAAATATACTTCAAGGCTCTTCGTATGGCATCCTGGGCTCTTTATAATCCCCCACCCCAGCCCTGGCTCCCAGCCAGCCTTCCTGGGTGTTCCTTCTTCCCTTCTCACCAGTTTCTATATCTCTATCTCTTACTTGTGGGACATCATTGCAGCCCATGAAAGGATGAGGGTAAAGCAAGTACTGAGCTCCTTCGGTGAACCTGGCCCTACCCTGAGCATTCTATATGCCCTACCATGCGGCCCTCAGTAAGAGCCTTCCCAATAGGTAGCATTTTCACGTTTACAGATTAGGAAACAGAAGCTGAGAGAAGAGAAGTACCTTGCCTGTTGGAGCCAGAAAGGGAAACGAAAGGTATTGTAACGAAAAGAACCAAGGTATGTTTCTTGCTTATGCACCTGTCCATCCTGGGTGTCTGGAGGCTCCGTTGCTCATGTCCTCAGCCTGTCACTCAGGTCAACAGAGAGGACACTCTGAATCATAGTCAATGAGGCAGCGGGAAAGAGAAAGCATGACAGGTTGGGTGCTGGTTCTTAAGTTTTTCACCCCAAAATGGCATGTGTTACTTTTCACCTTTCAATGGACATGGGAAGTCACAAGGCCACATTCCCCTCTAAGGAGGCAGGAAAGTCCAATTTCATAATGTGCTCCAAGAGGAACTTAAAAGATTTAGTTGACAGACTGGTGACTATCATTCCCACAGTCACCCCGTGGTGCTGGGGTCTATCTGGTTTCTACTCGTGTGCTCTTAGACGCAACACCTGCTGCCTCTGAGCTAGGCATAATCCCCGTTGAGCTAGTAACTGGCAAGGCTTTCAGTCATTGCCTTGCTCAAGGGTATTTACCTTTAAGGACCAAATATTTGATTTCTAATGGTGAAATTTCAGAGGTAGAGATGAAAGATTTAAACTAAGGGCTTTCTGGGGCTCCTCATATTATATAATATAGGACTCTGTTTATGGGAGATAATGGATACTAAGCTTTAAAGTGACAAAGAATTGTTCTGTGTCCTTTGAGCTCTCATTTCTAAGTCTGTACCAATTTCTGATGAGGATGAGTCAGACCCTGGGGATCACAAAACAGAGAGGCAGACTGGGAGGTAATGATGAGCATTAGACACCAATGTAAGAACTAGGTTCTGCCCACAGCTTTGCCCAATGGGCTGAATGAACTTGGGCATGTCCATTCCTCTTTCTGGGCCTCAGTTTTCCATTTCTGCCAGATGGAGCTGTTTTAGATGGATTGCGTGCCACACTTTAATGCCTGTGAATGCCTTGGGAATGTTGTGCAAATGCATATCCTGAGTCAGTAGTCTGCACTCCAGCAAGCTCCTGGGTGATGCTGAAACTGGACCCTTGTACTGTAGTTTGAGTGCCAAGACATAGAGGATTCCAAAAGCCAACTCTTAGAAACCAACACACATTTCTTTGGAACCTATTCTGTGCCAGGCACTCTGCTAGGGGCTGTTGATACTGAGATAAAGAAGATACAGTTTGTACTCACACTAGAAATACTCGTGTTCCAATAGGGAAGCAAGACAAATATATCATTTCAGAATAGTGTGATAAATAACAAAACTGAAGTTTGTGCAAGAAAAAGCGATGCAACAGAACAGAAAAGGAGTGATTTATTCTAGGGTGGGGAGTGACAGTACAGATGTCAGAAAGTCACAGATCATATAGGAAAGTGCTGAAACCTGTCAAATGCAACATGTATAAAGGGAGTCTCCTTATCTCAGAGGACATTCGAGAATTCCTTTGTCCCTGGGAGGCAGAGCAGTGGGTGTTGGAGAGGAATTATTTTGATCAGTAATCTTGACTACTTCATGTCACTTTGTGGTTGCTTTCTCTGTGCCTTTCCATCCTGTGGCTGCCGGTTAACATGACACTGATGAAAGATTTACTCCCATGGCCGAAGCCGAAGCCGGGGTCTGTTTGGAGGCTCCAGGAGGCAGGAAGCTGGTGGAGGTGCAGCAAAGGCAGTGCGATCGCCCCCGCTTCACTCGGAACAGGCCAGAAGCAGTGAGTGAGTCAGGAAAGGAAGAGAAGGTGGGCGGAGAGAGAATGCAATCCACATCTGCACCAGGCAGGGATTCTGGGTTTGAAAAGAACACCTGAGCACAGAGGCAGTTGCCCCAGTGGAGGCAGGGGTGTCCTCATCCCCTGAGTAATGGGGACCTAAACAGAAAACAGCTTGATTTGAGGATTATGGGGAAGGAGAGAGGGAAAGTGAATGAGAGAACATCCAGGGGTGCTGTCATCCTCAGGTTCATTGTAGGTTTTACATTGAAACAGGTTATCATGTTGCAGAAAGGTGATGACACCAAAAGGAGTCCTTAGGTGGCCCCTGGGAGAGCTGGCTTCTGGCACCAGCTCACCATATGACCTTGGGCAAGTCAAACCTTGTCTGAGACTCAATTTTCCAGGCTATGCATTGGGAAGGTTGGGTACACTCTCTTGAGTGACTTCCAACTTTAAGAATCTATAATTACATGTTCATGTCCAAGTTCAGTAATCCTCCAACATCTAGCAGTGACTGTCCTATGCATCCTCACCATCTCCACCTACCACTTTTCATTCAGATTTGTGGCCAGATTTGGTGATCTCAGAATCTGTATGTTTGTTTTTCACAGATCCATATAGCTTTCTGTTTTTATTCAGGCACCGAGCCTTCATTTCCTTTCGGAGATGGAACTGGGCACCCAAGCCCCCCTCATTCCCTGCCTGGGTGATTGTAACAGTCTCCTGACTACCCCAGAGCTGCTTCTATACTCGAACACTTCCTGATCTAGGCACAGCCAGAAATCTTTTGTAATGTAAGTGAGATGGTGTCAATGGCATACTTACAATGGTCTCCTAATGTGGAAAATGAAACCCAAACTTCCACATGGCTACAAGATCTTTGGCCCTCAGACCCCTAATAACCCCTGCAATCCCAGTTCCTGTCCTCATTCCATATTTACTGCTTCCCAGCCATAGTACAGACCTTTTTTCTGCTCCTTGAAAACTCCGAGCTTACTCGTATCCCAGGGCCTTTGGTCTTGTTAGCACTGGTTCATTTTCCAGACCTCTGCATGCAAGGCTCATTCTCATTCAGGTCTCAGGTCATCAGCAAGACCACCCTTGACCACACTGACCAAAGCACTCCTCCCGCCACCCCCACCAAACACACTTCATCCCTAGTCCTTCACTTTGGTTTCTTTACCATATTAATCATCATCTGACATTATCTTACTTATGCTTTGCTTCCTGCCTACTGTCAGCCTCCCATTCCCCAGCCCCACTCAAATGCAAGAGCTATGGGACCAGGGGTTTGTGCTATTACTCCTGGAACAGTGCATGTCTCCGAGTAGGGGCTCAGGGAATATGCTTTGGGTGGATGGAAGAGAAATGGAAGGAGGTGAGGGACAGCAGAAACAAAGTTGAAGGAGAGGGAGAAAATGGGGGGATTTCACATGACTGACAAGGCATAGTCCCGATTGCGGGGAGCAGGCCCCTGCGAGGACCGGGGATTCCCTCAGGTGGGAAAGCTTCGGCGAGGAAAAAGAAGGAGGGAGACACCAGAAAGAGGTTCACAGGAGTGTCACACACACTTTATTATTCAAGCCTGGCCCCTTTTATAGAGGCTTCTGCCGATTACCTCAATTGCAAGTTATGTTTCACATGATCAAGATGTTTTTCTCTTTCTCAGAGCTTTTACCTTTTTGTAATTGTATCTTTCCAGCGTACACCGTGGCCCGTTCAAGGACTTTACTTATCGTCTCAAGAGTGGTTACCATGATGACCTTACAGGGCGTATACTTGAACTTAGTAGCAAAAGGAGTCTCAAACTTTTCCTATCCTATGAAGAGCTGCATATTATTGCAATAGAGGGGAACATCTGTTTCTCAGTCAAAGCTTCAGTTTTTGTTGCTATAGCAATGTACAAAGCAAAGAGTTAAAACAAGGCTGTTAATTAAAATACCTCATGGTCAGTAAGCTGTCTCCTATCAGAACTCTCATGGCCGAGAGACCTTGGTCTCCTGGTCTCCAAGGAAACCTTTCACAGCTGCATAGGCAAGGCAGAGGCTGTGTGGCCAGAGGCCTGAGCCTCAGTTTCCAAGGGGTTTGAGTCTCCAGTATCTCAGTTCAGGGGTCCCCTCGGGCTGTCGCCTGTTTTAGAGAGTTTCCTTTTCTTTAGGAAATCTTGCCCCATCTTTGGCTTACACAACCAGCTATCATCAGGGTACCACAGGAACTTGTCACAAATGCAGTGAGTATATTGTCTCCTATAGGAGGAAAGGCACATGGATTCATGGAGACAGGAGATATTACATGACCAACCATAAGGCAGCATCCCAGACATCCAGTGCTGAGCGTGGATCTTTATTTCAATGTGGCCTTGTCAGACACTGGTATGCTGTCGGCCCCCAACACCGGATGTTCTCCATTTTACTCTTGTGATGAAACTTAATCTTCACAGCCACAGGCCCAGGGAATGGAGGAGGAGGACTCCACCTGCGATTGGAGTTAGTCCTTTATAGCTTCAGGACGGAGTTGGTAAGCAAGTTGTTGGACAGGTTTGAGCACTAGCAGATGTAATGTGATGTCCCCCAAGTAAAGAGCCAATTTCAATCATAGGAGGAAGGACGCATTTTAAAAATGGTAGAAACAGCCCCACAATGCGTCCTGTACTTGCTGGATGAAGCCTTCCCCACTCTCCTGCAGAGCCTGAGGCTGTAGCTGAAGACTTTCCCCCTGCTTTTCAAGCAAATCCCTCTGAGAAGCGTAAGGCTTAGAGTTCTCTCTCATATACCTCTTCGTGAAAAGCATTAGCGTTAGTGAGTCTAAGTGCGTGTTGAGAGATGAGAGGTGAGAACAGAGGGGCGGACCCTGATAGACAATCTACCGGTGGGGGGTTCTTAACCCTGGCCACACATTACAGCCCCTGGGAAGACTTTAAAAATATTCATATCCAGGTCTATTCCTAGTTTCTGACTCAATTGGTCTAGGTGAGGACCCGGTTAAGACATGTTTTGAAAGCTCTGCAGGTGGTTATATGGTGGAGCCAGAGTTGAGATGACTAAACTAAACAGTGGGCTCAGGGAAATGCAGCTTGTTCTGAGGCATCCTTCTCTCATTTGGTATTTTCTCAGTGGGGTTTGCCAGGCAGCTGACAATCTCCGAAAGCCAGTGACATACATATAAGGTGTGGGAACAGGAGGTGTGCGACATGATAGCAGAGAAGTTTCTCAGCCCGAGGACCTTACAAAACGAACACAACATGGACTGTGGTCCTTAATGAAGTATCAAATAAATGACAGGAGCTTAGAACAGGGCTCCTCAGCCTTGGCATTTTGAATAAGACAATTATTTTGTGTCTGCCCTGCACATCATAGGATATGTAGCAGGTCCCTGACCTCAACCCACCCATGAGGCACCGGTAGCTTCCATTCCAGTTGTGACAACCAAAAAAAAGGTATTCAGATATTACCAGCTGTCCCTTGGGGAGGAAAATGGCCCCTGGTTGAAAACATTTGTGGTTATGGGGATCAAAGCTCCTGTGGAGAGGTGTCGATTTAACCAAATGGGTAACAAGTCAATGAATAGAAAAGAAAACAGGATAAGTATGCATGAAATTATTTAGATGTAGCCATAATGACATTTTGGAGATATTAGGGTTTTTTTTTTTTCCTACTCCCCCCACCCCCTGCCTTTTATTTTAAGTATAGAGTTAAACAGCTTTTTGCAGGCCATTTAAAACCAGGGGTAGGGATGTCATCAGGGGTGGAGGCAGAGAAAAGTGGCTAATACCAATGAAACCATCCCAAAGAAACCATTGATTTTGAAGGTTTTGAAGGCCCAAGGAGACCTTGGAAGCTTTATGATCTGGGAAGAGGAGAGGATTGAGGATTTGTGATTTAAGAGCATAAAATGGGTGGCCCTATTCCCAGGGGAAGGTAGACTGGATCCCGTGGAATTCTGACAGGAGACTTGGAGTTTTGAGGGTGTCTGGGGCAGAGACCCAAATCCCTCAATGTAGTACCCTTGAGGTGGCACCACTTCCAATGAGGAATACCTGAATGGATGTTTGTGGGAGCTGCACACTCATCACCATGACCTTAGCAGCTGGGCTAGTTTCTAAGATTGGGAAGATCGACAGCTCAATCTCAGTTCAAGTTGCCTTCACCTTCAGTTTACTGCTGAACCTCCAGCAGACGTGAGAACAAAGAGAACACACCGGGAAAGCTACAAGAGAGTGGAAGCAGCTTCCAGGGTCCATGCAGTCTGCAAAGAGTGAGAGTCCCCTCCAGGTTAGAGAAGTAAAGGAGCCCTGAGCTCTGTGCCTTTTGCCACACGTGCACCTTAAAGGGCCATTGACCAAAGTAGAAAGCAATTGCTTGCTGAACCTGTCACGTACTTTCTGGACAACAGCCTGAATTGAGACCCTAGGACCCCAAAGTGGCTGTGCCAAAGGCGGGGAGCTAGCCACTGACGGCAACAGTGCGTACCAAGAGGAATGTTGATGGCAATTCTAAAGCACTGAACACCACAGAGGCCCCCATTTTTCTGGAATCCTTAGAGCCCAGGAAATTATATAACTCAAGGCAATAGTAGAGCAACAGGGAGGGATGATGAATATTGAAGCTAGTGGGGAGTCAGGGCTGGACTTGATTTGATCTAAGAAAATGAAGATACACATTATCTCTTGTACTTGGGTAATGTAGAGTAATTCATTCTTGCTATGATAATGATTGTACTTTTAAAATTTTATCCTAATGAATGAAACACAGTTGTATGAAAAAGTTAGCTATAGGGATGTTCATTATACTTTTATTACAGTGAAAAATTTAAAATGATGCAGATGTTTATCAATAGAGTACCAGTTAAGTGCATTGTAGTTTATTTATACAAAGTGGCATATACACTAGAAACATGATATTGTGGAAATATCTTTAATCACTATGAGGAAGTTAATATATAAGTGGAAAACAGGATTAAAACAGTACATATTTTTGAAAAATAAAATGCATCCATCTAGGCATATGTGCATGAAAAAGAATCTGGAACACATATATCAAGGGATAACAGCAGGAATTCCTAGTTGGTGGAATAATATTTTAATTTTCATTTTTCTGCTTGTATCTTTTTATTCTGATTTCTCCACAATGACTATATGTTGTTTGTAAGACAAGAAAAATGCATTTAAAAAATAAAAATAAATAAGAGGACAGGTGTTGGAAGAAAAAGAACTAATCTCACCCAGCAGTACTGGACAATATGGAAGAAACATGGAAGAATCCATTTAAAATGGATTTCATTCATCTTTGGTGAATGCCCCTTCTCTCATTCTTGTATCCTTGACAAACCAGCCATGTTGATGGATTGACAATGGTTTATTTCCCCTCCTCTCAATTCACATCTTCTTTCAACTGCTGAAACGTCCCACTGAGGCCACTCTGAGCTGACTGTGGGGAAGCGTTTTGCTTAGAAAGGCTGCCTCTGTTTCTCAAGGAATAAGAGTGGGAGGCACCCTCCCCAGAGCTCCGGTCCACATTGTTCTCTTTCTCTCTGGAGCACCTGGAACATTTATTTTTATACTGTACAGTTTAGCTGGACTGCAGAGCACCTGGCAGTGTTCTCTAATAGTGTGCAAAACTTTTTCTCAAACTGGATTAAACCTCAAATCCAGAACCCCTCTTCTACATTATTTTTGTGGTGTCATCTTTTTTTTCTTATTATCATTACTATCATTAACATATTGTTGACTGGCTTAGAAGGAATCCTCCAGGCAGGCAGAGTTTGAGTTTTGATGAGATTTAGCTTTGAGAATTTGATGATCGAACTACATTCAATAATACGCCCAAGGACAAATGGGAAATATTACTCTTAATAATTACAATATTAATAAAAGTAGTAATACGTATGCAAACACTGTATAATTGTTTTATTCTTCCAAATAATTTTCACCAGTATTACTTCATCAATCCTCATAGAAAACCAGTGGAGTAAGGAAATGAATAGGAGCTTTCTCCATTTTTACAGATGAGAGGAAAAAGTGCAGAGAAATTAAGTGACCGTCCAAAGGATTTACAATGGATTAGCTGCAGAACTGAGCCTAGCATGTATGTTTCTTGATTTCCTATCTGAAACTGTTTTCATATCAGCACAAAGCCACAGTCATGGCTGAACTTTAATGGCTTATTTGTTTTAGGTTTTACAAATCTATAAACAATGGACCTCTTCTCTATCATTTGTAAACTGTAGCTCCTTTGTAATGAAGACCAATTTAAAGGTGAACAAACAGTGGAATGTGTCCTTTTCCATAATTCTGGACCAATGAAGAATATACACAAGGGTCACCCATTCAGTGTAATAAAAGTAACAGCATTTTTAATATCTACAGGAGTAACCCAATCATCAGCCAAAGGCAGGGCAATCTAGAAAAATGGGCAGGAGAATGGACCTTAGACTTCATGCTGATTAGGCCTGCTTTTCCCTTCCCAACCCATCCCTGCACCAGGCTTTGGGCTGAACTGGGTCCACAGCGCGGGCCATGAAGCCAGCTGTAAGGGCAGAATATGCCCCAGGAGAATGGCCAGCTCACCATCAGGGGAGACTTACTAAGCAGGCCTGGTTAGGTATGCAGTGAAATGTGGCAGCGAGTTAGTTTCCTGACTTTGAAGCGCAGGAACCATTCCTATTAATGAAACATTACCCAGGATGGAATGGCCTGGGAAAACCAGTCCTACCTTCTTCTTTGAGTAGAGTGAGAGATGGTAAATGTTCATTCCAGTCTTCTTTGTTTCAGAAAAACACAAAAGGAATACAGAACTCAATAGATGTCATCTGTTACGAAGCGTTAAACCCAAATTCTTGCAGGGACCTATGGTGCTATACTGCACTCTGTTCTCTCTTTGACCACATTTCTTGATATCCCTTCGCCCCCTTTACTGGAGCTCCAGGCTGTTGTCCAATCATTCCTGACATACTCCTGTCTCAGGGCCTTTGCACCATCTGTTGCCTTTGCTTATACCAATCTCCACCCAGTTATCCATACGATTCAGCCCCTTGCCGACTGCGGGTCTCTATTCCAATATCACCTCTTCATTGAAGTCTTCCCTACTGGCTGTCTGTTCTATCTAAAATTGCACTCCACTTAACACCCCCTTACTATGTCTTACTCCACAGCACTCATCACCATTTAACATACTATGTTTTCTACTTTGATCTATTTTGATCATTGCCTGCTCCCCTCACTCACATTTATACTTTATGAGAGCAGACACAGGCTTTTGTCTGTTTTGGTCATTGCTATATTCACATGGCCTCTGTCGCAGGCATAGCATAGTCATGCAATCCATATTGTTGAATGAGTGAATGAATAACTAAGCTATTGATATGATATATGGGCAGTCAGAGGCCCCGAAAAGTGCAGTGACTTTTCCAAGGTCACTGAGAAGCTTCCTGACAGACAGAATTCATCACCCATCATAACCCAGGTCTCCTGCTGCCTGTTTTAGTTCATCCCCCCCCCCCCGCCTCTCCCCCCAACCAGCTCATCATGCATTTCCAAACAGGGCATCCTGATGCTATTCACTGGCATCAGGATTACAGAGGGGCATTTTACTTCAACAAATTAGCACACAGACAAAGGAAGAAGAGAAGAAATTCAGTTCTACAGCTAGAGTATGCAACCCCTGCTGGTTGGACTTTTAGAATTTGGGTTTTCCATTCTATTCCTACATAAGAACTGCTTTTGAACTAGAACAATATAACTTTGCATGACAATGAAAGTGCAGCAACTTTCTCATCTGGTAGAGAACCTCAAAAGCTGTTTCATGAACAAAGTACAAACTGGCAAAGTAGGGCAGGGATTCCCTACCCTTATGGCTTTTGTTGGACTTGATGGTACTCCTCCTTGATTCCTACAGCTCTCTACAACATTAAGGAATCATCAAATTACAGGAGCCTGTCTCTTTAGAACTGCAAGGCCCCAGGGAAGCTGTAGGTTATGCACAAGTAGTGCGGTGCCCTTTAAGAAGATGGAAATTAAAGATGTAGACTGTTCTCCTAGAGCCAAGTGCCTATATCTGTTCATAATACATTATGAAGTACGGACGTTAGAAGAGGCCCCGTAAGGAATGGACTATTTCTTAAGCCAGAACATGATTTGATGATTTTTCTGGTCTGGGACTTCTGGTATTTTTCCACTTGAGTTCCAGGTCTCCCTTAATGTCATAACACCAAGTATAGTTAGCCATACCATTTCTCTGTGTAAAGCACTCCAGTGGCTTCCCACTGACATAACTCTTCACCATCATGTCCTTTCAGCCTCCTGCTCATTTTCTCTGTTCTCCCCTTGGGGGTCTTCCTTTAACTCCTTGCATAGCCTTTCTTCCAGGAGGCTTGCTCTCTGTTTAGAGGGAGTGGGAAGGGAGAGAAGAGAGACAAATGCTCTCTTGTGCGTAGTCTTCTACTCAGGCTCCTTCCCCTGTATGGACATCTCAAGCTGCTCCTTCTGAGTAAGTGATCCCCAGTTTTCAGATCCCAGCTGAGGTGGTGCCTCCTCCAGGGAGCACTGCCTCCTCTGACCCTCCAATTGCATGTGTAAGGGTCATTGTCAGGGCTATCATGGACCCCCCACTCTACTGAGCTGGGTCTCTTCCCTTTGCCCCATTCAGATCTACTGTCACCCTTCTCCATCCCCCTGTGTGCCACAGAAGGCTGCCCTTTGGGCTTCTTACCCTGTGGTTTCCAGTTTGGTTCTGTCTGGCAGGAGGTGAGCTGGGTAGGAGCAGAGTGGGGAGAGGGTGGGCTGCTGTGGGCTGTCTGTGTCTCTGTCCCCAAGGCTTCTGTCCGGCAGCTTTCTCTACACAGCTGCCCTTGTTGGTAATCACCCATTCCTCTTCCCCCTTCAGACCTAGTTATAGTTAGAGCTCCCAGCTCCTCCTAGCTTCAGGGTACTGCACTAGTCCTTGTTGGGTTTCCTCTACTCATGTATGTATCCATTGTATTAAAAAAAACAACGGGGAATTTAAAAGAAGAGAAAAAAATAAATCCTAGTTTCCTTATCAAATAGAAATAATGTTAATTTTGTATTTTTGCCACCTATCAGTCTTTTTTCACACTAGTTTATATTTTCTTCAGTTTTATGTTGGATTGTATTTTGCAAAATCATTTTATGTACTGAATTTTCACTAAACATAATGAGTTTTATCTCCATGTTGTGAACTTTGTAAACACTATCTAGAGTGCCTGTTCTTACTCTATGTAGTGGCTGTAATTTAAGCAAAACCCTGTGCTGGGCATGTAAGTTGTTACCAGTGCTTGCTATTAGAACAAATATCATGATGGACATTGTTGAGTATAAATCTTTCTTGACATTTAGAATAGATTCTCTAACATGAAATTACCGAGTCAAAGAATAAGGTCACTTTTAAATTTCTTGACATGTGTTATTGCCAATTGGTTTCCAAAAGAGTGTATCAATTTTCATTTTGCTACTCTTTGGGATTGGGCAGTCATTTATTAAAACATCTTCCTGCGCAGGTTATGAATATCCAAAGCACTCTGAATCAAGCACTCTTCCTTCACCACTGAATGCCCAGGAATTATCCATAAATAACTGGCAAGTTCAAGGCCGTGAATCTGAGATGGGGAATGGAGGAGGGAAAGAAACAGAATGAGCGTCGGCCTGTCACTGAATCTTGGCAATAGGAACACCATAACTCAGACAGCCAAGATCTAAAAGGGATATTAAAGCTGTACATAATTTTCAATTAGCACTATTATCTGTGTCCTGGGCTGCTTAGATGTCGGCTTCCGGTTGGTAACAGGAGACCGGAAACGTGCCTTCACCTGGCTGGAGAGAAGCCCATGGGTGCTCTCTGGTAGAAGAGAGAACAACCATAGCCCAGCCCAACGGTGATCCTTGACAGACTCTGTCCGATGAATAAAAGGGACCCACTTTATTTGAGAGAACCCTGGGGCTTAAAGATACTTTTTGGAGGTGAATTTTCCATTAGAGAATTGGGAAGGGCATTGGATAGAAGGAGTAGTAGATGGGGGGCTAAGTTCTCTTTTTTTCCAAAAGTCACCATCTGACTTTAGATGAAGGGAAGAAGGAAGATAATGATGATGATGAAGATTTATTCAGTAGATAGTTTTTGTGTTGCTACAATGCATCAGGCATTGCTCCAGACTGTGGGGATGCATTAGTAAACCAAATAAACATAGACCCAGTGCCCGCAGCGTATCTTCTATCAGTGCGACACAGATAAGAAACATAATAAATAAGGATGCTGTACAGTACATTAGAGGGGGATATGAGGGTCAATTTTATGTGTCAGCTTGGCTGGGCCACAGCGCTCAGATATTTGGTCAGACATTCTTGTGGATGTTTCTGTGAGGGTGTTGCTGTAGATGAGATGAACATTGAAATGGGTGGCCTTGGAGTGAAGCAGATTACGCTCCATAATGTGGGCTGTCCACAGCCAATCAGTGAAGGCCTGAATAGAATAGACTGTCCTCCCCCCAGACAAGGAGTTCTGCCAGCTGGGCCTTTGGACTTAAATTGCAGTGTCTGTTCTGCCCTGGGTCTTGAGCTGCCTGCCTTCTCCTCAGATTGTCTTACCCCTTTCAGCTCCACTCTGATCCCAGGAATGTGAGCTTAAACTTGAGGATCTGGGCATGTGTTTTGTTTATAAGTAATACAGGCCATTTTTAATATGCAGCCCAGATTCAGTTTATTGTTGTATAACAAATCTGTCTGGATTTTAATCCCCAAGATTTACTTACACATGAATATGGTGATTATCATCTCTTCAGAAGCAGACAATAACATTTTCTTCTTTTATCATCAGAGTTTATGGCATCTGTGAGCTGATAGGAACACTAGAAGTTATATAGTTTAGCAGTGCTCAAACCTGAATGGTTATTTACCCAAGGATTCAGACACCTGGCCTTGGGCCCAGGAATCTGCATTTCACCAGCATCCCAGGTGATTCCGTTGCAGATGAAAAGAGACACATTTTGCAAAGCACTGATCTCATTCAGATGTCTTGGCGGAGGCCCGGGCAGGGGAGGTGATGCACTTAAGTTTGCCAAGTGCAGCTGTGGTACAATTCCAATCCCGTTTGCTCCTTTTCCAGCTCTGGCTTCTTGCCCTCCACCAGTGCCTTCCCCGGACTAGCAGAATGAGCACCGCCTACAATCTTGTCAAAAAAGCAAATTCTTAGACCCAGACCTAGACCTACTGACTGAAAAGCTCTAGGCCCAGAAATATGTATGTTACAATTCCCCCAGGTGACTCGGACATAAAGTAGTTTGAGAACCACTGCCCAACCCCACATTGCTTTGAGAGCTGCTGTTTTCAGCAAGTGGCAGCCAACACGTAACCAGGTGCCCTTATTAGAGGTGTTAGGGATCTCCTTAATCACATGGCATGACCTAGCCCTCCTTCACCAGGTGCTGCCCATCAGCATCTCTGAGATTCTATTTAACTGAAGCCAGCTGAGGGGCCTGGCCTCTTGCCGGCACTCTTCCAGCGTTTCCTCACCGAGGTCCCTCATGCCTGCTCATCCCTGTCCTCCCTCGGTGCCCACGACATGCTGTTTCCACCCTCAGTGCCACGCCAAGGGTGAGTACTGTCAGATTGTTAGATGTGAATGGCGTGCCATTTGCCAAGGGGGACAAGACTTGGGTCAGAACCTGGTTTATATAAGGATTCTTAAATGTAGTTCTCAAATTGCAAAGAATTCTTACATGGAGAACAGGGCACTTTGCTTATGAATGACATTGGGCTCGAAATATCAAACTTTCGTCCTGAGCTGCGTTTTCTGCTGTGGATAGACAGGGCTCAATTCAGTCATTGTCTTCACTCCAGGAAGGAGAGGGTGCAGGGACGGAGTGTGGCTCATTCCAAAGAGTTGCTTGATGATAAGGATAATGAGCTGCGTTTACACAGCGCCTTTCATCCAAATCACCCAACCGGCTGATTGTGATGCTCACCGTTGCCTAAAACATACTTCATGGAGCCCCAAGGGTGTATTTCTCGGAGCCCCGTAACCTCTGCATTTGTTAAGGGTTCTGCGGTCCTTCTACTTACACAGCCTGCAAAGAAGGATGTATAATGAGCAACAGCGATGCTGTAATTAAGGCTGCAGACGGACAGAGAGGAAATTTGATCTGTCCTGACTTTCTGGGTGTCACTGGTGTAATGCATCGATGTGTTCTTTCGATTTTACAACGTTGTCAGGGCTTCTCTGGGGAGGAATTGTATTAGGGTGTGGGAGGCACGCAGCTGAACTAAAACAGCGTATCTGAACGCTTCAGCCCCTTTGGAGGCCAGCAGTGCTCTGTGGGCTCGCTCCTCTCTGATTAGTCCGTTGCTATAGGATTGGCTTCTCTCATGCAGCCTTGGGAGAGAACATGGAGTGGAAATGCATGGACTCTCATGGTCCATTAGCATGTCGGGAGAGACTCCATGACCACTGAGAACGTTATTCTTTAAAGTTTCTAATAACCAAAGGGAGAGTGGTGGTTTGGGCTGTGATGTGCATGGCTTTGTGTTAAGATGTGGGAAGGGGTGTCACTGGGAAGCCTAGCACAGTTCGGGGAGAAGACCTGCCTTCCACAGGGGTTTCTGCTTTTGGTGCTTATTAGAATAGCGCACTTAGCAAGCAGGAAAGCAGAGGAGATTTTATCTGTGAGGCTGTAATTCCTTTTTTAAACAAGACAACTCCTGGAAACAAATATGCAAAGATTTCAGCCTTAGATGGCAGCATCTGAGGTTCAGAGATAAGCAATGGCTTGATTGAAGTGGCACAATGATAGCACTTTCCCCTTTTTCATGAGTTTGGGAGCTGGTGGTGGAGTCCACACAAGCTGTCTCAGAGAAGCCCAGAGCACAGGGATAGAGAAGGAAGCAGGGGAAAGAGACACGCAAAAATCTCAATAACTCTCATTTTGGCAATAGAAGAATTTGAGCTACATGTTCTATGAGTATCTTCCAACTCTTTTACTAAAGAAGTAATTAGGTTTTTTGTTTTTGTTTTTTTTTTCAATCAAGACAATTTGGGAATCTAATGGAAACTATGAATATTATCGATATTCTTTTTTTTTGCACTTAATTTAAATAATTTTGCACTTAAAAGAATATAGTCTTCCCCTAAAACTAAAGTTAAGACCCCTGTAGTAGGTTGAATGGTGCCCCCCTCCACCAAAGATACATACACACCCTAATTCCTGGAACCTGTGAATATGACCTTATATGGTAAGAATGAATATTGCTTTCTGTTCCAAAAGATGTGATTAGGATTTTGAAAGGAGGGCCTTATCTGGATTATGCAGATGGGTCCTGCATCCAATGCCATGTGTCCATGTAAGAATGAGGCAGAGGGAGATTGACCTGAGATGTGGAGGAGGCAATGTGACCAGGGAGACGGAGCCAACAATCACCAGAAGCTGGCAGAGTCAGAGAACGGGTTCTCTCCTAGAGCCTCCAGGGGGAGTATGGCCATGCCTATGCCTTGGTGTCAGAGTTCTGCCTCCAGGACTGGGAAGGAATAAGTTTCTGTTGCTTCAAGTTATCCAGTTTGTGGTAATTTATTACAGCAGATGTGAGAAATGAATAGAATCCCCTACTCCAGAAAGTAGACACGAGGCTCTTGAGAATCCATACTACCGTGATGGAGTTGTGTGTGATGGTAAAGTAAAGCCCGATTTTCACTCTATTGGTTGTGCCCACAAAACCCCCCGATGCCCATGATGTTTGTTTTTACATTTTTCCCCTGTATCTGCTTTCTTTGTATCTACCCAGACTTATGTTTCCCTTATATCTCTGGATCTAATGTGAACGGAAAACTTTTCAAATGGATGTGCTTACTTCTTCTGGAAAAGACAAATATAATGAATGCCTTCTGGTTTAAACTGGCTGCTTTGATCCTTTTTAGAAATACTTTCTATTGGTCAACAAGACATTGCCATGAGATAATATGTCCCTTTATTAACATTCATTTTAGCATTTATAATTAAAATGAAGGGGGTGGAGCATATTTAAATCTGGCTTCTATGAGGGGATGCAGGAGTAAAGCAATCCTGATTCTGAGGCAGCGATGAATGGGGAAGCAGAGAAGCAGAGTCTGTGCCTGCTGGGTAGGATCTGAAGGCAGACTCGACATAAAGCCCAGCCAATAAAACATCAGATAAAACATCGCTTTTGGATGATGTGCTGATAAGTGCTTAGGTCACTGGTTTCTCAACTTGAATGTGTTCAGGAGTAACCCAGGAGGTTTATTAAAATGCAGATTCCAGGGCCTTCCCCAGCCATCTGTTGGCTCTGTCTTGGGAGTACTGGCCAGGGAATCTGCATTTTAAACAGTCCTCTAGTGGATTATTTTTGCAGGTTGTCCATGGAGTATGCTTTTGGACTCATCGCCTCAGCTTTTCTCCAGCGAGTTATGGTGATGGGATTCAGAGAAGAAAGGCGTAGGGATGAAATGATTGCTATTACATTCTCTTCTAGCCAGTATAACGAGAGAGGAAATTCAGATCGTGAGGCTCTCATACATTGGGACCAACCTGGGAGCAGGGGCAGGATGGGAGACTGGTATAGCAAACTGGCATCTTGTCTTCGTTAAGTGTGTGGTGTTCAGTGGTTGGTTTGATCAGCCCATGTGGACATGACTGTGGATGTGAGAAACGATGCTCCCTTTCCATTATTGGCCAAGCCAAGTAATTTCCTACTGAAACTCATGCCATCTGCTGATTCCTCTCGGCTTTACCTCTGGGATCTCTATGTGTGCAAAATTCTTCCTTCCTTCATATTTGTGAGTAGAGAACAACAAACCAACTCTGGCTTGTTTAGATAGAAAATTACATTTATTAAAAGAATACATGGTAGCTTATCGTAGTGTTCAAGAGTCAGAAAGTCAAGCTTTGAGGCCATAAAGCCAGGGAAAATGCCCACAACTCTGTCTCAAACTTGTCTAGTGAAGATACACTGTAGCTGACCACTTGGCAAATAGCCCCTACTTCCTTCACGACACAGCCTCTGATTAACAGTCCACGGTAAGAACATGTATCATGGAAAACCCAGGTCATGTGTCTATGCTTTACCCGAAAGGCCTAACAGAAGAAAGACGATGTGGCATTTTCAGCCTCTATATTGGTAGGCCGACTCTGCCTTACATGGTAGGGCACTTCCTCAAACATGAGAAAGATTCAGATATTAGGTGGCCAAAAACAAAAATTTTTTTTTTAAATTCCACCTTCCTTCTTACCTCCTCGTCGACAATTCTCACCCATCCTTCAAGTGCCAATACAAATGTAGCCTTCTCTAAAAGTTTCTTAATGACTCAAACCACGTTGATCTCTTCCTTTTCTCATCTATTGCTCTAATAGACTGAGTCACACAATACCAAATCTAATTAGAAACCATTTTGACCTGTTTGCCAATTGTCTCATGTGCATACGTCTATTCTTCCCAAATCAATCATCAGCAACTGGAGAATAGACTCGATATTGACTGCTTCCACTGCTGGGTGTCAGGAAACAGGGGAGGACCCTGCCGGAGGTCATCAGCTAATGCTTGTTGCTGGGTTTCGGTAATTCCTATTTTTCTGTATACAATAAATAGCCTGCAGTCTGTGAGATGACTGTAAGCACAATAGATACAATAGTTAAGAAAAGAAATCAGACGCAAGCATAGCATGGACTCCACCATAAACAAAGTAGACTTTGGAAAGAGACTTAGGAAAATGTCACCTATTCTAACTAGGATCACTTTCAAAGTGACTGGAAGATGATACTGTTTACATAAGGGAAATACGCTTCTGGCCTAGCAGCAGACCGTGCCTGAAATTTCTTCCAAATAATTTTCTGGAGCTCCTGGAGTAGACACAGTTGGGGTAGAACCTGTGTGGATACTTCGTGCAAAAGTCATCGGTGAGCTTGTTCCTCCAGTGGTGTCCCTTGCACAGTGGCAGTGTCTATCAGAACCTGTCGTTGGTGAAGTATTTAAGTAAATGTGTCCCTACTGTCTTCTACAGTATCAGTGCTGTTTTATCAAGTGGTCAGTATCTCATTTCCCATTTTAAATCTGTTGTTAGTAGAGGACTTGATATCTGAGTCACCTTGGATTCTTGGATCATCAGCCTGTGAGAACAGGTGAGGTCACACTTGTCATAGTTGTTATTTGACAAGTTAATACATACTTTACCCAGCTGATCTACCCTCTGGGAAATCCTTTTTAGCCTCTCTATAACCACCTATCTTTCTACTACCACCTGTGCAGAGGTTTTTCTCAAATCCAGAGGAAGGGGTACATGGATGCTCAGCAGTATATCCAGACTTCAGGGTGCCACTCTGCAAGGGGCACATTAGCCAGTGTGCTGGAGCTTTCCTGGTGCCAGGGCTGCAAAATGGACTGTGGCCAAGTGAGGCCCCTCACCCCTCTGCATTTCACCATTAGATGGTCCTCGCAGCAGTGCTGCTTGTACCGCCCAAGTTTTTTCCATTAAATTAATCACACAGTTCTTTCAGCTTTCAGGGTTAATCTACAATCTTCTTCCTTCCCCTTCTCTCCCTCCTTCACTCTCTTCTCTGACATACCTAGGATCAGTGTAAGTATGAGTCCATAATATCTGTCATAGTATGTGCAAGCCCTGGATGTCTCCACTGGGCGGACTTTGTCACTGCTCCAAGGTGGGGATCTGTGCAGTGTCTTCATTCCAGGGATGCATTGTCCTGCAGAAATCTGCTGCGCACCCCCGCCCTCTCCTTTCCCTTCCCACCTCCACTCAAGCAGGTGGAATGAGATTGGAGTGTGTAGGGCGCAGAAAAATAAGTGGGGGAGATGGGCCCTTCCGAGTAGTTCTGTCCTGAAAAGACATCAGATTTTTAACCTCTAAATGAGGATGTCCCTCGCTCCCAGTCACTTAGCCATGATGGTTAATTGGCTTCTAAGTCTGATCAAAGATATTGCACAGAAAGAACCACTAGTTAATAAAGTGCTGCTTTTGTATTTCTTCGACTTATTTTGCCACCTGGTAGAAAGTGTCTAATGCTAAAACATTTAATCTGAGATGGTAAATCTCATCAGGAAGATGTTGACTGTAGGTGTTTGGTTCCTCTTGTCTGAGCCATGTATTCACTGAGGCTGAGGGTTTCGATCATCTCTGGGGGCTTTTCACGTCCCGTACGACTGGGCTAGGTGGGTGTGGAGAAGGGACGGCAAAAGGATAAAAGAGAGACACACAAAATAGAGAAAATAGTTTGGGGCCAGGGGACCCCAGCCTCGTGGACTGGAGCCCCCAATCGGACCTGACTGATCCTTTTATTATCTTACACATAAGCAGGGTTCAATGTAGGGTCAATGTAGCTTCCGAGGTCTGTGTGTCTCACACCTGAAAACATAGCTCAAGACCAAATCACCCACACCTGCAAGCTGCCATTACCGGAGTTATTGTCATGCACCTCTTAGGAGACAGAACCTCCTCTGCCAAGGCTTACTGATAAGAATGCACAGAGGACAGACATTATTATATTAATAGGTCATTTCACAGGCAGGCTGCCAGACCCTGAAGCAAGGGGTTCACGCCCTATTTCTGTCATCTCGTTGATTCCTCCTGTTGGTACCCACTGGTACACACTGGCATCCATGCGACCGTGTCTGGCTTGGGTTGTCCCTCTCGTGGGATCTTATCCGTCACTGAATAACGGGCCATCCTTTGGTGCCAAACAGGGATATATACAGTAAGCATAATATTGAAGTTCTGATCCGTCTTTGTGGAGAGGTGCATGGAGGCAGACAGGCAGGGTATAATGTAACAGGGTCTGGTTCTTCCAATGGCATCTTTGTTCCAGGAATCCAATGGATTTGACAATATGTACAGGTTTTATGGGTAGGAAAGCAGAAAGAGTGAGCCCCAGAGCTCAGTGCAGTATTAGCAAAGGTGCACTTAAGCTACAGAGACTAAAATCTCCCAGGTAGGAAGGACCCCACTCTGAAAGGGCTGCAAGAAACCAGGAGAAAAATCAGGGACAGGGTGGGTATATCACGAACTAAGTTCTATTTAACAAGCGCTTATTGAGCATCGTTTAATGTGTGGCCCTTGTGCTACAGCAAGGACCTCAGACCTTGTCGAAGCATCATGGGTATGAATTAGAAGGGGACCCTGGAATGCCCTGTGGAATTTGTTTTGTTTTTAAATAAGCATGCCTGCTCTGGCTAGGTCTACCTACACTTGATCAATTTCTTGGGTGATAAAGTCTGCAGATCTAAGTAAAAACCGTAAAATAACCACCAAAACAATCCTACATAGTTGATTCTATACTCATGCCTGTTTAATCTACTGTGGTGTCCAAATGGAATATTCACACTGCTTGTTCTTGAGATGCTAACAGCCTAGCAAGAGAGACTGGTATCTTAACATCAGAACAAAGTATAGAAAGTTGTGTTACTCGGGCCGGCCGAGTGGCACATTGGTTAAGCACTAGCTTGGGACACCAGCGGCCCCTGTTCGGGTCCCACATATTAGGGCCAGTGACACTGCCCTCAAAAAAAAAAAAAAAACAAAAAAAATGAAAGATGTGTTACTCAAAGAGTTTTTTGTTTTTTTTTTTTTTTTTTTTTTTAAAGAGAGAGAGCAGGGCAGGCTTCTCAAGCTGGTCCAAACACAGCTTGGCTTGAGAGAGAGTGGGGAGGGGAGAGTGGCATTTTATTGTGGTTATGAGATGCAGCCTGGATAAAGGTTTCTATGGGAGGGCAGAGGCTTGATTCATTTGTAACTACTGCCAGCCCCAAAGAAAGGGGCTTTCTTATAAGCTTATGTATTAATACATGTGGGCCAGAAAGAGAAGGATGAGGCTTACAATGTGTCAACAGTCAAACATCCAATAATGAAGTCAGGATCTTTATTACAAAAATCATAACATGTTCTGATTCTCAACATAATATTCCCATCAATGACTCTTGCATGAACTAGTCCATATTACAATCAAATTAAAATGCTGATTTTCTGATCATCTTAGCATGGCCTCCATATTTATCATTCAGCCATCAATATTTTACTGTAAATAAGATCCACCCTCCCTCCTGAATTGTCCTTGTTTCTTATAACTACATGTTAATCTACATTTATTTAAAATAGAAGTTTAATTAAAGCAGGCTATACAGTTATTTTTATAGTCACGTCTAAACATTTACCAACATTTAAATCAAGATTTATGCTCTCTGTATTTTTGTAAACTCCATGCTTTCTCTTTGAGTTCACTTCTTCCCTGCATAGTCGTTTGGTTTGGTTAAATTATCTTAGTCTTCATATGCCAATAAATTATTTATTTTGTTGTGGAGTTTGAATGTTTAGTTGGATAACATTTCTTGGTTGACTATCCTTGCTCAGTACAGCCCAGATTGGACATCTTTTGTTGCTGATGAAAAAACTGCTTTCAATTGTTATTCCTTTAAAGATAATTAGTCTTGGATCCCTGGTAATTTTGAGATTTTGGTTGTCTTTTTTCTTCAGGAGGGTGATTCTAATACGTCTGTATGTGGATTTATTCTATGTATTTTTGAAACTAGCAGCTCTCTTTTAATCTGAAATGTGATTTTTCTTTCATTCTGGAAAATTTTAGCCACTTATATTCAAATATTACTTTTCCATCTTTTCTTCTTATGTATTCCTATAGAACTTCTATCAAATAGATGTTAGACCCCTCAATCTGTCTTCCCTATCTCTTAATTGTTCTTGCATGTCTCCTCCCCACTCCCTGTCTCTGTATGTGTCATTGACTGATGGGCAGTGTTTTGGGTAAAATGATGTTTATGGTACAGACAGATCTAGTCCCTTCTTTAAAAATTGGAAGGTGCTTGTTGTTGGTTTGCTAACCGAATAGAAGAATGTCTTTAGTTTTATGATTTTCAGACAATGATGCACTGAAAATTTCATCTATGCTATAATTAATAAAATTTCCAGAATAGCAAAATAGCAAACAACTCTAATAGTTCTTTGATTGCTTCTGGTTTTTTGTTTGTTTTTAACTTTTACCCTTGCTAGTAAATTTATTCTCAAACCTCCATACTTACATGGTTTGAATATTTCTTCAAAATACATCCAATTGCAAATTTTGTTTGGAGAGGAAAAAATATCTGGTTGACACTCAATTTTCACCTTGAAATGTTATTTTAGACATTCTATTTTGGAGGATGTACATATCCATGAAATTGTCAATGTTTTATGGTCTTATACATGTCAAATTAAATGACTAATGTGTCACCTACTTTGAGATTGATCTGAACCTCAAATTCCAAGCTTAGTATTATACAAATAGTGAATCCAGTTCCGAGTTTAAGCCAGTAGTGAAATCTGAAATATAAAAGCCATTCTCTGTTTTAGCTACTATTGGAAAAGCTAAACAAAACTCTGAATATGAATAGGGAAACACAGAGAACTCAACATATAATGAGTCCATATCAAGAGGCATATAGGTAGTATAGGAAATATATTTATCTAGACATTTAGATTTTCTCTGAGAGGATAAGTGTTCTACTATTCTCAGATGAACTATTTCAGTCAATCACCCAGACTCTCAAAGTTTTACATGAGAACACTAGTCATAGTAGGTTTTTTTTTCAGTTGTTTCCATTTGATTAAGTATTGTCCTTAAACGTAGCCAGTTCTATAGCTTTCCCCTACGTAAGTTATTTGTGTATAGACACAGCTGAGTGATTTTTTTTTTTGGCTTGTCAGATCATTCAGAATCCAGCTATTTATGTCTGCCATCCCAACTATAAATGACAAGTATTTACTCAGTTTTGTGGAGGAACCACCAAACATGAAACATTAATGTAGTCAGGACATGTTTCTAAAGGAAGGAGAATTTCAATAATATTACAAAATGCAAATGTATTTCCTTCCTAGAGCCTCCCACTCCTCCAACACATACACACTTTGCCCATTTTAAATCCACTGTTCATGCATGATTAGGATGTTAAGCAGTCTGGTATAAAACCAGCTCTTCAGTCTTTTCCCTTGAAAGGTATTCTTTTTTTAAACTTGCATTCAAGTTGCACCTGGCTTTGTTTACTGTTATTCTTGCTTATGTTTGCCCAGGTTGGTAGCACTTCTCAAAGTGGTGAGGATGGCTTTTACAGGGGCGGCTGAAATCACATTGGGGGTGGGAGGGGGCAGGGGGCTGGAGAGCATGGAGCACTCTGAAAGCAAGGCTCTGTGGCAGGTGAAAATGTGATTCTGGGAGGTGTGACAGCAATTTTGAAGACATAAGGCATTGCCTTCTCCCCGCCCCCCACCGCTAGTGACCATGTGCACCTGCTCTCTCTCCAGGTATTTACATTTTCTCAGAATATTGCGGGGTTTTTTTTGTGTTGTTGTTTTTTTAAGGAATAAAACAGCACCATGGGGTCTGTCATATTGAATTGCATTTCAGATGTGATTCGAGCAAGGATACAGTGCTGATAAAATGTGCTGGCAAGAAAGCTAGCTGCTTTTTCCAATAGTCACGGGATTTTCAGTTGGAAGGTGTTAAAGAGGTCTGTTATTTGCTCTGGGGAGGCCCCAAATCCAAACAGATACAGGCTGAATTGTGCAGATTTCAAAAGCGTTTAGACTTTAACCTCAGGCTGGTGAAGAATTATTTTCTCCCAGGCCTAATAGTCCTACGCAGCCCCTTTGTTCTCATAATCACTCCCTTTAATATCAAGGAAGAGAACCACTGAGGTCTTTGTGTTTCCTTTTTGCTGAAGATCCCTGCGATTCAGATATGGGTAAGGAAAAACTGAAGCAAGTATCTTTCTACAATGTAATTATTCGTAGTAAATGTTACGATGATGTTAATGATAGCAGTCATCTAAGTATGGCTAAACTCTTTGCTGAGAGGTTTACCCACACGCTCGCTGAATTAATAGAACCTGATGAAGTTATCATCACCACCACCACCACATTTCATTTGGGAAAAATGACACACCGCCAGGTTAAGTAGTTGCCTAAGGTCATATTGCAAGTTAATGGCTATACCCAGGATTCAATGACTGTGTTCTAACTGTAGAGTTGGCCTTATTATAGGCAAGCGTTCACTTCATACTCTTCTCTGTTCGTGGTATAGGGAACCTATCTAACCTAAGACTTTGGAAGTGTGAATGTCATAAATTGTGGGTAACATACATTTTGGTTGATTGGAAGTTTGGGAACCACTGGAGGCCTCTGGAATTGGAGTTGACTGATCATGAAATGTCAAAATGAAGCAAAAGTTTACAGCTGTGAATAAGACTCAAGGCCTGTTTTTAAGGTACTTGTAATTTTGTAGAAGAGATGGACACTAACCAAATAATTACCCAAATGATTCTGATTACTATTTTATAAGTAGACTGATGGATGTAGAGGCCTGGGACTGTTGGGACTGCTTATAGTAGGAGATCCTAATCTTGTAGACACATACACATTATATAATATATATATATATATATATATATATATATGTATGGCTTACAATACGTACATAGATGTACATATACATATTTATATAATTTTTTTTTTTCTGGCAGAGTCTGCATCTCATTCTAGAAAAAGAAAATATACTTGACTTCCCTACTTCCTTTGCAGTGAGAAAAAGGACATGTAGAACCACTGCTGGCCAGTTGGAGCTGAGAAGTCGGTGCCGGTGCTTCTGGGAAATCTTTTACATCCCAGTAAAGACAGACCCAGAGGGAAACGCCTTCCCCTATGGAAGCTGAGGGTCTCCTGTGATGCCCGGTGCTGCTGTATTTAATCGTAGAAACATAAGGCGAGAACAGAAAGATGGAAAGACGATAGGAACCTGATGAGATTACTAAACACCTGAATTAACCCTGGAACTCTCTCTATCCCCAGATGGCTTGTTATGCGAGGAGATACATTTCTTTCTGTTTAAATCCTTTAAATCACAGTGTTCTCTTGCTCACAGAAGCAAACTTTGTGGATGGTAAGGAGGCTTCCCTGAGGAAGAGGTGTCAGTGTTGGCATATAAAGGATGAGTAGTTGTTGGCTAAGTGAAGAGGGGTAGGAGGAATTCCAGGCAGTGGGACTAGCAGAACAGAACTCCCCCAAGGGGAAGCGGTTCGTCAGACCATGCAAGGATTATAGACCATGGCAAGGGGACTGGACTTGCTCCTAAGTGGGAGATATTTTTAAAATGTTTTAAGCAGGCGAGGGATCTAATCAGATCTGCATGATGGCTTGGAATAAGCAGAAACAGTGGAAGAGGAAGAAGGCAAGGAACATTAGAGAAAAGAAAGAAGAGTGATTAGAAATGTGACTTCTCAGGCAGGGGAGAGACCAAACATAGATTTGTAGATCATGTCAAAGTAAAAATATGTCTGCCGAAGTTGAAGTGGGCATGGGGTCTGCAGCCCTGTTCCTGGACTTTCTCTTCTGGACTTTTTCTTCTGGACCTTAGCTCCACAGGCACAGATGTGTAACCATGCGGATCTTCAAAACACGGACCTTGTCTAACTTTTTTTCTCTGCCACTCTCCAAAACCCTGCATTATTTTAGAAAATGTGGCAATGGGGACTTGGAGAAGGCACATGCCCAGTGTCTCACGAAAATTAGAAATATATCTGGGCCTGGAACCTTGGTGTCTTGACTCCCAGTCAAGCAATATTTCCAAATGGCCGTCTTTCTCAGTTTCTAGTAGATTGCTAAGATTTGAGTGGAATCATCCAGAGTGTTTTTTTGTTTTTAAATATGTGGCATTACTGTATTAATTGTTGTTTATCTACTGAACTGCTGTGAAATCCACCTTTTTTTTTTTTTTTAACCTCATGGGCTTGCTGTGACTGATCAGAGGGCAAAACATAGAATGCGAGATAAGGAACATAAAAAGTGATGGGGGGAGGATATTGGGAAAGGTCAGAAACAGATGACTTTCACCATCCAGAGGCTAGTAGGTGAGGTACCAAGAGCTGACTGGGTGGAAACTGGAGGGCATGCATTCCTAAAAGGGCAGCTACCATTCATCGCTAGCCCATTGCTGTCCCATGGGACTGTGAGAGCTGACCTGCCCATTGCTGTCCCATGGGACTGTGAGAGCTGACCTGCCAATCATCCTGTTTTTCAAGAAAACCTGGAAGTTTGGATTTGAAATGGTATTTAATATTTTTTAAAGTTTGCTTAAATTAGTATTTTACATTTTCATACAAAATGTTTTAAAACGATTTGTAGGTAACAATAACAGAAACAATATCTTAAATAATTTGTACTTCTGGGGAGAAGTCATTATAAAGTTTATTCTTTTTAAATCACATGGCTTTTTTTTAAAGTGTAATTATTTGTAGGTCATATGTAAAAGATTACTAATATCATGTAAGTTTTTAAACCTTCATAGACCCCAAAAGAAAGTTAGGTGAAACAAGCTATATGAGTTTCCTGTGACTGTTTTTACAAATTACCCCAGTTTTACTGACTTAAAACAACAGAAATTTATTTGTCCGCCTTTCTGGAGTTCAGATGTCCAACATCAGTTTCAATGGGCTGGAGCCCAGGTGTCCCAGGGCCATGTTCCCCCCAGGGGCTCTTATGGAGAACCCATCTCTTGCCTCTCCCAGCTTCTGGTGGCTGCTGGCATTCCTTGGCGTGTGGCCATGTCACTCCTATCTTCAGAGCCAGCATCTTCAAGTCTCTCTCTGCTCAATCTTTACAATGTCTTCTCTGTGTCTGACATGTCTCCCTGGGCCTTCCTCATATAAAATACATGCGACTGAATTTAGAGCCTGTCCTGATAACCGAAGATAACCTCCACATCTCAAAATCCTTAATGTCATCATATTTGCAAAGTTTTCCTTTTTATTTTATTTTATATATAAGGTAACATTTACCAGTATCATGAATTAGGATATGAATATCTTTTGGGGGAGGAGCCATTTTTCAGCCTATCGCACCAGCAGTTTACGTTCTCTTGCATATTAAGAAGGTTTTATACCTTTATCTAATATATCAAGAACATAAATATTTAGGATATTTGATGGGTATAAATCCATATTTCAAAAAACTCTTAATGATTTCAGGATATTTTACTAATTTCTTAGCAGAATTCATTAGCTTTTTAGTGCTTGTACCTCATGTGGCAGAAAACAGCTCAGTAGAAGTGTCAGTCTGCCATTTTCTTGGTTTGCTCATGTTTACGTCATTAATATCATCTTCAATCACTGATTTCTTTGTCAGGGCTTCCTAATGCCACTGTTCATTCTTTAAAATTAAGTTCAGCTAAACTTAGATAAGGTCATCGGTGAATTCACTTAACCTAATGCAAAGTATGATATTTTGGAATATCCTGAGAGCAAAAAACTGAACGATGATCCTTGTCAATACCCCTGTGTCACAGAAGTCCCAACCTGTCCTCAGGCTGCCTGGATGCCATGTGTGGCTTACGACCTCTGACAGACAGGGCAGGATGACTGTGCCAATGTCAGTCCAAGTACTAAGTATTAGTAAAACTCAATTTCATCACCTAATTTAGATTAATGACACATCTAGGTCTTAGGTTGGGTTCCCTTAAGCAGAGCCTAAGATGGGTATGGTTGACAAGTGCTGTACTGAAGAGGAACTCTGAAGAGAAAGCTGTCCATGAGTGAGGGAAGCAGGACTGTGCAGGGAAGAAAGAGCGCAAGGACCTGATTTCAGGGGCCTAGCTCAGTCTGGTCTCATGGGAGCCCTAGAGTATAAAATGTACCACAGTGGCTGTCTCATTTAGCGGTAATGGAGTCTGGAGTGTTATCCCTAAGCATCAGTAATTTATTATGACAACCACCTCCCAGGAAGGGCATAAACTCCCAGACACCTTCTCAGCCAGGTGGTGCCTGTCAGTCATAGCCCATACTCTACAGTAGTGTAGGTGGGAGCTGTGAGCAGCCATCTGCTGCAGCTGGAAGACAGGTGTACCTAGGACAGGAAGACAGCTAGGTTACGGGCAATCTGGATGGGACACCATCAGCATCTGTTACAATATATGAGGAAAAATTTGGTGTTTTATTCCAATAGCCCCCTTTGAAGACCACTGGCCTAGAGCAGGGCTTCTTAATTTGAGCACTATCGATATTATTGGACAGGTAATTCCTCATTGCTGGGGGCTGTCTTATGCAAGATAGAACATTTAGCTGCATCCTGCCCTCTAACTACTAGAAGCCTACTGGTAACCATATCACCCCCACTGCTGTAATAACAAAAATAGCTCCAGTGTGTGGAAAATAAATGCCCTACCCACACACACAGACCTTCCCACATCAACACGGAGAGGAAGGAGACGGGTTCGTTGTTGAATTAACACAACAGTCTGCAAGCACATAGGTAGCCTGAGGAGACTACAAAGTCAAAAAAAAAATCACAAAATTTATACAGCAAAGCAAGTACAAAGTTCTCTTGGGAATTAAAGTAGCTATTTGTTTAGTTACTTGTTCTCTGAATGAATAATGAGACATCTTATCTCCCCAAAGGACATCTTGAGTCTCCTTCATAGACAGTTACATCTTGAGATGAGCTCCTACATAAACTCCATTAATTTGGTTTTACATTTCAAGGGGTCATGGGCCTGTGGCTTTGGAGACACTGCTGCACTATGGATGGGGCTTTTGTACTCCATGGGGAGATCTGTCTGTAATCCAGTTAGAGAGAGGATTCAGGCCCACTGTACCTTCTAGGAGACTCAGGAGGGGACAGCTTCTTCCTTTCCCCTTTATAAACAAAGAACATTTAAGAAAATTTTCCCTTTCACAAAAAGCAAGATTGCTAAATGTCCCCCAGGGGGATAAAATGGACCCCAGTTGACAACCATTAGCCTGGAGCAAAGGTTAACAGTCAGGTGCAACATGAAGTCAAACAAAACCTTGGAAAAAGCCCTGGGAAGACAAACAAGCTTTGCTTATAACACAGTTTTGTCTTGGATTTGTTAATTAAAAATGGAGGTCATGAGACTGAAATGACTAATGCTGTGGCAGCCTACATAGGCGAACCCAAATCTAAGCCTGTAAATGCCTCAAGAATGCAAAATTAAAACCTAAGGACAACCAATCCTAAATAGCCAACTATGCTTTGACAATCAACAATTTCCTTACTTTGCTTTCACTTTTTCTCGATACAAATTTCTCCAGAAGCTCCTGTGAGTAGAATGCGCCTAACCATTTCTGGTTTGGTGCTGCCTTATTTGAATCAATTTTTGCTCAAATGAACTCTTCTTAATATGCCACAGTTTCTTTTAACAGTTAAAAACTATTCTTAAGAATGAGCTCATCTGGTAAACTACTAAATCCTATTATTATTATTATTATTGCTACTGTTATTATTAGTATGGAGACCCAATATTAAAACAGCAGAGGAGTGAATTTTAATAAAGGAAAGAAAGTATGTACATCTCCCTTATCCTCTTGATCTTATTCGGAACCAGGCACTGGAGATTATTTTCTCTGGTCTGGAATAGACTGATTTGCTTATCTTTTACAAATTGTCTTTCATTGTTCTCTTTGTTTTCTTAAAAAAATTGCTTTTGAATACCTGGCTGACCTTCCTTTTCTTTCTTTTTTTTTCTTTTTTTTGTTAGTGCCATTTTATGGATGCTTGATAGGAATCTAGTTTCCTCTATCTGATATGTAATACATTAGACGTAGTTTCTTTTATCTGCTCTACAATGTATTAATAACTTGGGTTCTTTAAAAGCACAATGCCATATTTAAATGTGGCAAGAAAATAATAAATCTAGAGTCACTGGTAATATCCCCACCCTCATATCTTAATTAGGGGTGCTGCAAGTCATGGGATGTCACAAATAGCCCAGAAAGGGAACTCCATAGCCCTTATGTTGATCATTCTAGGACATGGGTTATGATGATGATGGGAGGAAAGTGAAGTGAGGAGGAAATTAGGAAAGACATGGTGATATTGGCCAGAGAATCACACACATATTCTTCAGGGATGTCCCCTTGCTTTGGGATAGGCTTGGAGACTGAGACAGGTTTTGGTTTCTGTCTTTACTTTTATCTTATAACATTAAGACGTCATAACCTTAGGAGAGAGTGTGTTGGTACAGGTATTTCATACAGAGTCATGAAATAGTTGAATATTTCAATAGCACCTGTATATGCACAGCACTGTTAGAATCCTGGGTTTGTGTCTGCTCCATGTCTGTCACTATTTCAGTGCAAGTAGGAAAAGAGCAAGTCTTAGTTCCAGCAGTCATGCCTTAGGTGTGTGTGGAACAGAAGCAACAGCTAGTCAAGATACAGGTGATTAGATACAGGTGATTAGGTATGAGCAGGTGGGCTTCCTGTTGGTACCCAGAGAGGGTGTTTACAGCCTGTTTTCTGCTGATTCCTCTTCCTAGTTTTTACTTTGGGCTTCAGTAGAAAAGTAGGCATTATCTATGGCACACCCTCCCACCTGATGCCTTATATTCTGTTTCTATGGCAGCTATTTTAAAATTCTGTAAACTGTAGGTATTGAATAGGCATGCAAGTTCTGCCTGATCTGGTAGAGATTCATTTGACTTGTTTCCCTGCTCCTAGTGAGGTTCACCATACACACTCACACACACAGCTTTGCCTTCATTTTGTAATCCATTTCAAAATTTCTTTACATAAATGTATGCGTCTGTGACTTCTCCTTTGCAGTTTATTACATCTACTGGTTCATGAGTTGAATAGAATTTTTAACACATTTTATATCTATATAAAAACCATTTGATCTTTTCCTGATAATTATCTCTTAATAATATACTTCATTTAGGCTCTGGAGTGCTGGGGGTACATGTTCTATATAGTTCATCAAAACTGGGGTTATGCTAGAATCTGAATATCTATATCATATAGATAGAATCAGAAATTAGGTTTTGTTGCCCCAATTCTCCTCACCATTTGGATGTGGCCAGTTGCCTCTATCACTGAAAACATTCTTTTTTGCTCAAACTACTGGTATGGGCACAGTTTCTTTCTTATACTTACCTTAGAAATAATGAAAGAACTGATTTCCTATAAATAGGAGAGAAATCATGAATCTTGTCCCATTGCTTTGACAGTTCAAAAGACTTCAGGGCTTAAAATATTGGTTGGGAGCTTTAGGTTTCATGATCTGAAAACAGCTTGCTACCCGGGATTACTTACTTGAATTGTTTTCATTTTACAGCACGGATAAAACCACCAACTACTGAATAATAAATTTATCAGCTTAGATGTTTGGCATAAAGGGAAGCTATATAGAGAGCAATACCAAAATAGGTAATTTAAATCGAATGGTTCCCTGATTGACAGAGCCATTTTTTTCCCGAGATTATGGCAGGATCAGTTAAGTCTATGAAAATCAGAAATGTCATTCTAACCTTTCGCTTTGCTTCTCCAAAGCTCTCCTTCACTAAAGAATCACACCTAAAGAAATACATCTCCTTGGCAGTACCATTATCTTTCTTGATGAGGTATGAGCATATTAGAGCTGATTCCTATGTGAAATTATTCATAGTGTTACACTAAAAGATAAAACAAATGATACACTTCAAACTAACAACATGTGAAATCAGAGATGTGAAAGATCAACGGATATAAACCATATACCTTATTTTTAGTACATCAAAATGACACACACCTGGGAGATGTGTTGTGTTCAGGTGGAAAGTAAAAATGCAATATGTTTAGAAGTATCTGGAGGCCTTATTGCATTTATTTTTGAAAGGGCGAGGTTCTGTTAACACAAGCAGTAGGGTATTCTGAGTTTCCTAGCAAGCATATGTGGTTTCACACATGAAACATGTTTCGTATCTTGAGATACTCTTGCCTTGATAATAATAAATAATAGCAATAACAGAGAGAATCTGATACTGGAATGTGTGTATGTTTCGTAAATATATAATTTTTCAATATGTGGTTTGAATTCCATACCTGGGTTGGATCAAATAAAATTTTGATCCTTTTGGGTCAGAACACAAGCTGAGACTTGAGTTATTCTGACCATTGTCTTGCCTTTCCAGCTCTCAAATTTTCAAATTACTTTTTTTATTGTGTATCATGATGAATATTCTATTGTCGGTTTGTGTAATGGATTGAATTTGCTTCAAGGTCCAGGGATAAGTTTGAGAGGCTATGTGAGCCTGGGAAAGTCTGAATAAAGTCAAATCAGAGGATAGTTGCCTATTAATTGCATGCCCTTAACAAGGAAGGGTAACGGGGAAGAACAGCCCTGGTGAACTAAGCCCCCTGCTGATTTGTTACTTGGATGGATTTATTGAGCAGCTTATGTGATGAATATTAATATGAACTTTGGATTCATTGGTGAACATTCAGAGTCTGGTCTTGTTTTCATAGTTTAAGGTTAATCGGCAGGTCAGAGATTCAACAAATAGCTTATGAGTAAATCCCTAAATATTTACCTCTCCTCACATCACACCCATACAGGCACTGAAAAAACTCTTCTTAATTGTTTCAGGGTGTTCTTTTAAAAACGATTTCTTCCCCCTATATTTTCCATGGAGTAAACCTGATATTAGCAGACATCATTTTTGTAATTTTCCCCTCCATTGTTCTAATAGAAGCACTGGTGATTAATGATAAGGATGAAGGGAGGATCATTAGGAAAGGAGAGGTGGACTAGCAAACAGACAGGAGAAACTAACCCCGAGGGGAAATTGTATAAAGAGGGTTGATCACCTGCAGTGTTGTTCTCCTTGACTTTGCTGTTGTAAAGAAATAGGGAGCGGAGCTCTCTTAATGCTGTCATGATGAGTGGTCGTAAAATCAATAGCGATTATACCATTATCTTAAAGTATTACCAATAAAAGAAAGAAGCATTTCTATTAACAGGAATTACAGCAGCCTTTAGGCTGTTCTTAGAAATGCAGCAGAACAAGTATTATTTTGTTCTCTGCTAACAGTGGGCTCTCCAGCAGTGACATTAGCTTCATTACAGAAAGGAAACATCCGAGATGAACCCGATTCCCTGTGCGCTCCACTTTTGTTGACCAATCAGGTTGATGGAACAGGGAAATGGAAGTTGCCTGAATTGGGGACATTGGCATGCATCCTTTTAGAAGGCTTATTGGCAAGATGACATGAAGTGCTCTTGTATAGATGTAATCCTGGAATAATTTCTCTCCCTTAATGCTGTCATATAAATCAGTCTCGATGCCCCATTAAAATAAATGAGCATGGGCTAATGAGACCAACGCATGCCTCTTTCCTGAATGGCATTTGGGGCAGGGAAGATGGAGCTGGTCTGTGTCTGGTGAAATGTGTCCCTGGAGACTGGGTTGCTCGTTGTCATGAACAAGCTAATCAAACAGCTCCAGCAGAAACCCCAATGAGTCCTTTCATCAGTGACTCACTCCAGCAGCTATCAGCCCTGGTAATTGTTCTACCTGGAACCACCTTGTTGGCACTGGAAAGTTGAGGTCTTCTGCCTTTTACAAAGCTTGATGATTTTCAGAGAAAACTGTTTTTGCATCATTGACAGGAAAATTAACCCTCAGCGGAGGTTCCTATGATTTTTTTCCCCCCCGGGTGGGGTTGAGCCTTATGAGATAGTGGTTACCTCCATTTTTCATAAAAGGAAATTAAGGTTAATAGAAGGGATTTTATACACGTCACATGGCCTTTACATATTGCTACCAAAATTCAAGCCACTTCCGTTCTCCACCAACGCATGTGCTTTTAACCCATTATTCTCTAGTGTGTGCTCAGATTCATGGGCTTGCTGTGTGGCATCAGCATCTTAGGTTGGAAGAAAATTCCAAAACCTCTAATGTATGCCTTTGAAACTATTTATAATTATTTATATAACTTGTTTATATAGCTTGATAATGACAGTTACTTGTTATAAGACTGCCCTAGTACATTAACTACCCCACCCCGCCCCCAGCATTTGCACTTACTTCTGGTAATTTTCTGTTTCCTTCTTTCTTCTTCTATGCCTCTGGTGTTATTTTCCTTCTCCCAGCTACTCTGTGGTCAGTGTTCCTTTTTGTTTGTTTAATTTAAAATAGTTTCTTTTCTCCCTCTAGTCTGGCAGGATAATGGGTTTCTTTTCAGTATTCTATTTTTTTTTTTTAAGGGCAGTGTCACTGGCCCTCACATGTGCTACCGAACCCGGGCCGCTGGCTTCCCAAAGCAGCGCTTAACCGCTGCGCCTCTCGGCCGGCCCAATGGGTTTCCTTTTAAATAAGAACACGTAAAATGACATTTGCATTTGGTTGCAAATTTCACTTTTCCCTGTTTTTGGAGGGCATCCAGTCATCTTACTGAACATCAAGCTTCATCAAGGCCGTGACATCTGATGGGTATCTGGAGAGCTAATGTTCGAAAGGGAATAACATTAAACAATGGCGTATGCTGGACAGTCCTTATAGGACTAACAAACAGCCATTGAACATCTGCCATGTGTGAGTCTTTGCGGTGGGCTCTAGGAGGTTTCAAAGATGCAGAAGGCAATGAGTCCTTGTCCCTCTAGACAAGGTTTAATCCCCTTGCTGCATGTTCCCATAGCTGCCTGTGCTTTCCCCTCCATGACATTTCTCACAGTTGCAATTACTTGTTGGACTGCCTTCTAATGTACTGTAATTCCATGAAGGTGAGCACCATGGCCAACCTGTTAGCTGTTGGGCTTTTAGCACAATGCCAGGTGCAGGACTGCACTTATTACTGTATTTTATTAAACTGAATCCATCACCGTCATCGTAAATTCAACTATGAATTGAACACTTCCCTGTGCAGGGTACGGTGCTCAACACTGTGGGTTAGAAAGAGGCACAAAGCATCCTTCTCTTTATTGAACCAAACATTTTAGTAGGAAGACAGTCAAGAAGGTGTATCATATTTGTTGCACTCTAAAAATGTGATGGTAGCCTATACCAGTTATGTGCTGTTAGGTAGTAATTATTCATGATAACGTAGTCACTACTGATTGAAAACTTACCTTACCAAGTGGGATACATGCATTATGTGATGTCAATCATATATCCTGCCCCAGGTTACAATCATCTCAGTTTCTAGAGATGACAACTGGAATTGTTCTAGGTTACATAGTCAGTGACAGGTCTGGGGCTTAGACCTACGCTGTCTGACTCCGAAGCCAGAAAACTCACTCCCTGAGCACACCGCTCGCTGTATTGTGATAATCTCCACACATCTGAAAGAAGGTACGATTGACACAGAGTTGAGGGTTAGAGTCCAGCAAGTTTTCTGGAGGAGGCAATGCCTTAGGAAGATTTTTCAAGGGGTTAGGATTCAGCCAGGTGAACATTGTAATTAGTGGGAACTGCATATGCAAAGTGAAAGAATAAAAGATACATTTTAGGAAGTGTGGGTAATGGAGAACAGATATAAGGCCAGATCACAAGCTGACATATCTACTAGATGAGGGAGTTTATTTTATAACCACAGGACGCGTTTCAGCTGAAGGCCTCGTGTAGTCAGATTTACATGTGGCCAGAGCTGTGGAGCTGGGATTAAGGTTTTGTAGACAGGCTTCTTCACGTGACATTCATCGAACAGATATTTGTTGAGATTCTCTATGCTTCTGTAACAAACAAGACCTGTGCTGTGTGGAGATAGACAACGAACAAGTGAGTAAATGCGACAGTTACAGACTGTGACACATGCTGTTATGGGCAAGATGACAGATGCGGTGGATAGTTAGACTGAGAAACTGCCCTTAGCTAGGGAAAGCTTGGGAAAGTGCTCCTGTGAGGAAGTGCTGTTGAGGTGATATCTGAAGAATGGGGGGGGAGATGGCCACACTGCCAAGGCACTGAGAGCAGGAGTGTGTGAGGAAAACTCCTAGCAAGCTTGAGAGACTGAAAAAGGCACCACTCTCACCCCTCTCCCCCCCATACACACACACAAATGCTGCTAAGGGAGCTTGGATAGAAATTGGTCTGAAATTATCAGGGTCATGTAAGCCATGGCAAGCATGATTTACAAAGGTTAGCGAGTTGGTCTGATTTACCTTTTAGAATGACCACTTAGCATGCTTGAGCAAAGATTTTTTTTTCAGCTGCCACAGCCGCGGGTCAAACACACCAGAATAAGTTCTAATACAGAAATAAATGTAGAGAAGTCAGTCTGCGGCTGCGTGGCAACTTGATAAAGTCATCAGGGACCAAGGCTCCTGTAATTTTGCTCTGCAGTTTTTGGCCCTGACTTGTATCCTCGCATATACAAGGTGGCTGCTAGAGCTCCAGCGTCCCTTCCATCTTCCAGACAGGGAGTGGAAAGGAGAGAAGGGCACTAAAGTCATACAATACCCCTGTCTGGCCCTGATTCTATTTCCTGGAAGTTTTGCCCACTAACATCCAAACAATTAGCTACTTCTAACTTCAAGACTGGGGAAATATAGCCTTTTAAGCTGCATACATTTCTATCCAGAAGAAAATCAAGTTCCTGTTACTAAGTAAGAAACTTACTTACTGGGAGAGCAACCAACAGTATCTGCCACAAATGCTGGGTGGTGAATGGATTGGAGGTGGTAGAATATAAACAAGAAAGGGACCATTGTGATCGAGAAGACGGAAATTTTTGACTCAAACTAGAACAGAAAGTGGGGCAGTGATGGGATGAAAAGTTAGAGATGAAGAACAGAACGAATTTGAGAGCTATTTTGAAGCCAGAACTGACATGATTTTCTGAGATTTCCCTCTTTCTGATTCATGCAATAAAAGAATTGGGATTATTTCTTGATTTTGAGCATGTTTCTTACTTACTGGTGTTATAAAATGAGAAAGAAAAGTTCCATAAAATCACTGGACAGAGTGGAGAGAAATGTGAGATTTTTTGTAAATATCACTTCCTTTTTCATAAAGGAAGCTGCTAGATAGCCAAGTAACCTGCAGATCTAAGTGCTTCCTTTATACAAGGACTCTCAGGAGAGTGAACACAACACTTTTTAATCTTTTCTTTAAAACCTAAGATTCACACCGTGCTGGGTTTTATGCATTTGACAGCTTCCCACTGTAGATAAATTCTGTAATTGCTTTTATAACAGATTCACCAGAGTTAAAAAGGAAAAAGGGAAAGGGGGAAAAAAATGCAATGCTATGCAAATTTGGGGAGAGGGGGCCATTTTAGCAGCTTTCAATCTATTTGACTAAATGTAATATAAAATTTCCTTATGTCAAATGCAGCCTAGCAATGCAGCCTAGCAAATACTAAACAACATTGTCATGAAGCAGAGAAAATGAGGTTAAGCCGACTTATGAGTCTGAGTAGATTGACAGGCCTCGAAATTGGAATTCAAATATTTAGAAGCAGTGAAGCCCACACCTCCAGATCGTGATGGCTCTGAAGGGGGTTACAATGTGCTGAACTGAAATATTAGCCAAGAAATTAATGCACACACAATACAGCATAATTTATTTTCGGTACAACGTTTGTCAAGCTTCCACCTAGGGACCTGCAGGACAAAATAGTCGTTTTCAAGAAGGAAGATTGCACACAGAGCCTTCCTAGATTTATGTTAATTTAAGGCAGGTGATTTCCACAGTGTCCTAGACAATTACTCAGTAGCTAAAGTGAGCTTTCAGGAGACTTGAATCTGAGCCTTGCTCTCACTAGTTCCAAGCATTTGTAACATTGGAAAAGTCATGTAAGCTCTCTGATCCTCAGTTTTCTCTTATGAAAACTGGAAATGAGTTTTTATGACTGATCTCTTTAACGGTAAGCTTACCGTGAATACTTTGACTATGTGGGGCAATGTTGAGCTATTGAGAAACTAAGGTAGAGTGGGGAGAGAAAAGGCCTCTGAAATAACTAAATAACTAGTTTCCCTACCTTCCTTATTATCAGTAAACTTGATTGCATCTTGGTTGGTTAGATAAAAATAATATAGCCTCCTGAAGGGTGAATTCAGCCTACAGACACATTCACATGTGTGTGTACTCTACATAGATGTACATAAACAATATATACATACATATCACACACACACACACACACACACACACACTTCTTCCTATATGGTGCTGCCTCATAATGATTTTGAAAAATTGAATCAGTTGCCAGCTACTTGCACATAAATATATACAGACTCTGGGCTTCACTAAAAAACTCACGCCTTTGTGAATGACATCTGTACACAGAAATGATTCACCTTTTCAGGTGGGCATAGCCTTTCCAGTTCAGCATAGTTCCCAAGACTCACGGTGGGTGTAACTTGGCCTACCTGCCTCCTGAAGATACTTGAGTTTTCTGTCCTTGGCTTAGAATATGATTTGACACAGGGCAAGATGCAGCCAGTTAGTGCTTCTCTTTTGATAACATTAACCTTTTCAGCTAGTCATTTTTAAAATATGTCATACTGCTTCAGGACAGGCCATTCAAGAGTATACAGTTGAGTGAGACCAACCATTTCACTCTAAACCAAAACAAACAAACAAAAACCCACAAATCCCCATTTGCTTACGACAATGAAAGGAAACTGGAAATTGTCTAGACAGATAATTCATCGTTTTAAGAGTATCATCTCGTACCCTCTGATGTTAAGGTAAGTAGTTTACTAAATATCTTGAGATAGGTATAGATTTGCCCAGGACCAGCCATGCTCTGCTCTATTCTTCCACCTGTTGAGATAAAGGGTGAAATCTTCTGAAGCTGACAAATTTCTAGTGTTTTTTTGGTTTGTTTTTTTTGAGGGCAGTGTCAGTGGCCCTTACATGTGGGACCGAACCGGGGCCGCTAGCTTCCCAAGCCAGCGCTTAACCACAGCACCACTCGGCCGGCCGTTTAGTGTTTTTAATTAGTGACGTTGACCCACTGAACTCTTCTTTTAAGCTTTGACTCGAAGTTCAATCAGTGGAGAGAGTCTCTTCCAGTGTAATGAATTAATATTTACATAAAGCAGGATTTTATACAGTTAAAAAACATCTAGGGAATTAAATGTATTAGTACCATAATATCTAATGTTTTCAACTAAAGATAAGTTTATTGTGAAACAAAGTTTTCTCATTTTTAGCATTATTTAAAGCAGCGGTTCTCCATTGGAGACAGTTTTGCCCCCCCAAAGGACATTTGGCAGTGTCTGAAGGTATTTTTGATTGGCAAGCCTGGGAAAGTGCTACAGGCATCTAACTGGTAGAGACCAGGGGTGCTACTAAACACTGTTCAATGCACAGAACAGCCCCACCCTCCACCCTTTACAAAGACGTATCCAGCACAAAATGTCAGTAGTGCTAAGATAGAAAAACCTTATTTAAAAGTATACCTTGCTGAAGCTTTCTTAAATTTAAGAGAAATTGGACCAGGGAATATAGTGCACATGCAGTTCTAGCTGTGAGTGAAATGCAATTTGTGTAGTGCACAGCATTCCCTAACTGACTTCCCAATTCTTTAATGATAATTGAGGTCCATTTGTGTTGTATGAACGGAGTTAACTGGGACTATGCTTTCCAGAGCTCCCTTCCTTACACAGTTATGGATGAGCATGGACCACAAGAGACATTTTGCCTGAGACTTGGAAATCAGAAATGGAACTGGAGCCATTTTGCCTTTTAGGCTCCAGAAGCTGTAGCAGGATGTAAGGCACCACTGCAGCTCCCACATGTAGGTGTCTTGCTGGATCACTTGGTTGGCCTGGTATAACCCTGATCCTGCAGCAACTAAAACTGCTGGGTCCTCTTTCAGCTTCTTTGCCTCTGAGAGAGTTGGGTGTTGCTCCATGATGAAGAGTGGACATAAGTTTTCCATTTCTCTTGGGCATATTTAGTGGGTATACTTGTAGATGGAATTGCCGGGTCTCTATGTTTAACTTTATGAGGTACTGTCTAATGTTTTCCCAAAGTAGCTGTACCATGTTACGTTTGCACTGGCAATATGCAGTTTCCAATTTCTCCACGTCCTCACCAGCGCTTTTTCTCCATCTTGTTAATAGTGGCCATTCTAGTGGGTATCCAGTTGTACATCATGGTGGTTTTGATGTTCATGTTCCTGATGACTAATGATGTTAAGCATCTTTCCATGAGCTTACTGACTATTTGTATATCTCTATTTGTCCATTTAGAGTCTTTGTCACTTTTAATTGGATTGTCTTTTTATTTTTGAGTTGTAATAGTTCTTTATATATTCTAGATATAAGTCCCTTATCAGACACATGATTTGCAAAAATTTCTCCCTTTCAGTGGGTTGTCTTTTCACTTTTTTGATGGTGCCCTTTAAAGCATAATTTTTTTTTTTAATTTTGTTGATGTCAGGTTTTCTATTTTCTTTCATTGCTTTTGCTGTTTTGGTGTTATTTCTAAGTAACCATTGCTTAATCCAAGATCGTGAAGATGTAAACCTATGTTTCCTTCTCAGAGTTTTATAATTGTAGCTTTTACATTTAGGTCTTTGATCCATTTTGAGTTAATTTCTGTATATATATATGAAGTAGGGATATCCTACTTCATATGTGGGTATCCAGTTGTCTCAGAACCATTTGTTGGAAAGACTGTTCTTTTCCTCACTGAATTGTCTTGGCAACCTTGTCAAAAATTAATTGACCTTAAATTTGAGGGTTTATATCTGGACTCTCAACTCTATATCTATTGATTTATATGTCTATGCTTATGCTAGTACTACATTATCTTAACCCTGTTGGGTGCAACTGAGCTCACAGATTCGTTGCACATAAATTGTTATTTTTTTATACTGAATTTATATAATAAGCATATATTGATTTTACTTTGTGGCAAATTAAAATTTCATTCTGAATAAATAAGCATGCTTACAACATTATTTTCATTCATTTTCAATTTAAATAAACAAACGTCATACACGCATCTAGTAGATGTATTGCGCCCGAACTCGTAACTTGTGCATTGCACCTGATGGAGGGTTAATTTCTATAGCTTTGAAATTGGGAATTGTGAGTCCTCTGACTTTTTCTTTTTCAAGATTGTTTTGGCTATGGGTCCCTTGCATTTCCATACGAATTTTAAGATGAGTTCATCAACTTCTTAAAAAAAAAAAGTGTGTGTTATTTTAAGCCACTAAATTATGGGCTAAGCTGTTACACCACAATAGATAATTGCTATACAGCTAATCCAGAGCTGTGAAGATATAATCCTCTGTATGTATTGAAAGTGAGACACTCAGTTAAATAAGCAAACGTAGTCTGCAAAAGGTGAGGGCAGGAGCTGTAGTGGGAATAAGAGATGGTTCTTTCTCTTCTGTCTCTCGTTTTACATTTCTGTCTCTTTCTGAAATGTCTATAAAAATTGGTATAAATAGTAAACACATTGCCTAGAAATACATGAATTTATGGACTTTTGTATATTGTGCATTGAAATAGTTGGGTCGGAGAGCTTGGACAAGGGTGTTCCTGAGCACATCTGGTAATATCCTGGAAAGTTTTGTAGGTCAGTGAGGCCTCAGGAAGCAGCCCCTCTCATTTTAAAGCTTTACATGTTTTCGGATGCTCTCTAATGAAAAAGTTTGCTTAATCTTCCTGAGGATGGGGAATATGCATATTAAAAGCTCAGGCTCTGGAGTCAGAGCTGGAGATTGATTTGAAACCTGCTTACCATTCATTTATCAGATGTCTGATTAGGCCGAGTGCATAGCCTCTCTAAACCCCTAGCTTTCTTCTTTATAAAAGGGGAATCCTAATAGTGCATATCCCAAAGAGGATTTTACAAAGATTGAGCAACATCGTGCCCATAAGCACATAGCAGATGCCTGGTCCATTAATAGTGGCAGTTATTCATATCAACACCAACTTCTGTACCCAAACCAAGGTAAGCCCACTTTATAAAAGCCAACAAAGAATAATCTGATTTTGTGAAAGAGAGAAATTTGGAGATGATTTGCATAACCAAAAGAGGCCTGAAATTGAGGGCTCCACTGAGAACCCTGATGCTGTGTGATATCTACCATATTTCAGGGGCACTCAACTCTTGTCTAGGCTCTGCCTCCAAATGTATTAGACACTGAGACAGCCACTTGCCATCTTCTGGATATTTTATTGATACACTGAGGAAGCAAAACAGCAGCCATTTCTATCTATCTATCTATCTATCTATCTATCTATCTATCTATCTATCTATCTATCTATCTATCTATCCATCCATCCATCCATCCATCTATCTATCAGTTTCAGGTGTACAAAACACTAACAGTTATACATTTCACCCCTTACAAAGTGATAATCCCCTCCCCCAATCTATTGCCCCTCTGACATCCTATATATCTATTATAATTCCATTGACTCTATTCTCTATACTATACTCCATATCCCGTGGGAAAAAAAATATATATATATAAAATTATAGTTGACATACAGTATTATTCTGCTTCAGTTTCAGGTGTACAACTCAATGGTCAAGCATCTACACCATCCACAGTGGCCATTTCTTAAAGCCCTTTCTAGTTGTAGGCTGCTGTAATAAAACCTACTTGTTGGGAGTTGGGGCGGGGAGAGAACCAGAAAGCTTAAATGTTGGGAGGTGCTGACTACTGAAAATCAATCAGGAGTGCAGATAAAGTGTGCTGCGAATGCCAGTGGAAGTCAATTTGTTTTTGCACACACATTGATTTTGTCCAGCGAGGCATACTGGAGTGTTATTTAATTACTTGCCACACACCTCAGAGGAAAAATATAACAAGTATCATTTTAATATGAAATGACAATTTGAATAAATGAAATGTTGACCATGTAGTTTTCCCATGACGTGAGTGAAAGATTGATGGATAGACCTCTTAAGAGGAAAGGACAGAGACTCAGAGAATCAGGATTCTGTCGTTACTCCCTTCCACCATCTTAACATGTCTGTCCTTCTGTTGATGGGCAAAACATTGCTGCTCCTTGGTGAGGTTAGGTTCATACATGACAAATCAGAAGAACTTGAAATCAGGCAGAGGACCTAGGAGTCTTTTAGTGACTGACACCAAAGCATTAGGGCTTTTAATTGTAAACTCATATTGGCTTTTGGGAAAAAAGAAATTTATCAATTTATCAGGTCTCATCCCCACCCCAGTATACTTTAGTTCTGCTTCCTCTGTTGGCTTTATTCTCCAGCAGGCTTTCTCCATGGAACGCATGTGCCTCAGCTGAGTATGTGCCTGTCACTGAGCCAGTGGGTGACTTTGCCTCTCCAAGCCTGGCCTCAGCCTTCCCTGAAGCTGGAGGTATAGGGCGAGCCTACCCTTCCTCACTCCAACTCCTAAAAAAAAATTACACAATTTGAAATGGAAAAAGAAAGGTTCCACTGGCCGGAGACATGAATGCTGGGAAGTTAAAAACAAAGGTCCATGGTAGAGACTATCTGAAGCACGCTGTGTTTTGTTTTTGCTTTAAGTGCTCTTTCAATGTGCTTTTGTACACGAGGTGAAATTAGTCGCACACTGGTGGAGAGGTGGGAAGCAAACGTATCTCTGATTCCTAATATAGGGGTCTCTTTACTGTCTCCATGCTCTCCACCAGAACAGTTTTATCTGTCTTTCTGAAGGAGTAGATAATTCAGATGTGTGTAGAGCAGAGTGGTAAGGATCATCAGAGACCTGGAAAACATAATGTGTGAGAAATAATAAAACCAACTGGAGGTATTTACCTGCAACAAGAGAAGACTGGGAAATCTGGGAGGTAGGAGGAGAAAAAGATAGTTGAAGGTCGCTATTGGGATGGCACCCTAGAGCGTCATGTTTCCCAGTGAGCAAAACCTGCAGAAAGAGGGTTGGCCGAGTGGCGCAGTGGGTAAGCGCTGATTTAGGAAGCCAGCAGCCCCGGTTCAGGTCCCACATATGAGGGTTAGTGACACTGCCCTCAAAAAAAAAAAAAAAAAAACCCTGCAGAAAGACAGATCAGAGTTTAACAAAAAGAACTGCTTCCTAGTAGCCAGATCCATCAAACAACAGAGTGGAATTTGTTAAGAACCGTGAATGTTCAATTGGTAGCAGTTTTCAAGAAAGCCTAGGTGAACATTTATCAGGAATTCCACAGAATAGAATTCTACAGAATTATAGGGCAAGTAGAATTCTACTTAAAGTATAGAATTCAAATGTAAATGTGTTTTAGTGGCCACATTAAAAGAGCAAAAAAAAACCAAACAACAGGTGAAATTGATTGTAATGACATTTAACCCAATCCTACATCAAAAATATTATCATATTAACATTTATATTGTTAATCAATATAAAAGGCTTTAATGAGATTTGACACTTTTGTTCACTCAAAGCCTTTAAAAATCCAGTGTGCTTTTTACACTCGCATCACACCTCAGTTTGGACCAGCTGTATTTCAAGTGCTCAGTTATCATATGTGGCTAGTGGCTACCTCACTGCGAAGTGCCGCTTTGGAGGTGGAGGGACAGGGCTGGTAACCACTGTGTCCCTTTCAACTCTGCGAGTGCCTGTGTCTGTGCGAGGAACAGTTATGATCAAATAATTCCCTTCTTGAAACCTTTCATAGCTTGAAGAAAAAAAGTGTAAACTCTTGAATCCTCTGATTCATGGTCTACCATAGATTGCAAGTCCTGTGAGGTCAGGGACTCTATCATTTTCGTTTCTGTCCCCCAGGACTAAGCCTAGCGATAGCCATATAGAAAGTCTGAAATGATTTTCTCGATGGGTGATCTGGGCTCCATCTTGTTCTCCAGCTTATCTCCCTATTCTCTCTTGCACGAACCCTATACTACCCAAATGTTCCTCCTGTTATCTTCCACTCTTACTAATGAGACTGGGTCTCCTAACACCTTTCTTAGAAAGGGTGGGAGGCAGGGAGGGAGGGAGAAAGAAAGGGAGAGAAGAAAGGAAGGGAGAGGGGGAGGAAGGAAGATGTCAGCCTCTTTAGAGAGGCAGATATAGACACATCAATAAGAATCAAATTTCATTTAGAAGAAGGACTCCAGCACTGATGACGTGTTGAATGGCCCTGAGCCTTGGGACTATAAATGCACTTCCAGCTCTTGCTTACACGCAAGCATAATGACCAAGCCTAGGTCCATTATGAAAGGACCTCTCACTTCACCTTGAAGCAGCAGGTTAGACCAGATGCTCTCCTGAATACCTTTTTCTCTGAGTTGTGCTTAAGAGAGAACCCGTGGCCAAGTGGAAAAGTGAGCTGTGTTTCATATCTTGGGGATTTAGATACTATTTTAACTTGAATGTTCTGGACTGTATGACCTTGAATGTGACTCTTCATCTCTGTGGACCTCAGTGTCTCTATTTTCAAATTGATTTTAATGATAGCTATTCCAATTGAAATAAGGACTATAACTAGTTTGTACTATCTTGACAGTAAATCACTGTGGGCGAATGTCAGCTATAGAGCCGCATTGCTTAGATTCAAATCTCTATCTTTTTTTTGCTGAATGACTAACAATAAGTTACTCAACCTCTGAGCCTCAATTTTACCATTTTTTAAAAGTAGCATCATAGGTTTGTTGTAAGAATTAACTATGGTAGTGCATGGAAATGATGAGCATTTACAATGCATTTTAAACATTTGCTGTGTTGGGTTGCTGTTGATGGAGTAGAAAAAACATAATGTTGTGTGACTTGTGGCTCATTCTTTTGGGCTGTGAGCCTCACTGCCCTTTATGTTAGACAAAGAGAAAATCTTAACATTCATGCTGTTGTTACAGGGTTGTTGGGAGGGGGACAAAAAAGTGACATATGTGAAAGGACTTCGTAAAACACAAAGTGCCATAACAGGTGTATTTTAATAGCAAGACAAAGATCTTTGTGATGTATAAGCTGGACCCGTGTTTATATTAGACTGCCAACTGGGGGGGGATAAGCCCTTCCTGTTTCTGCACTGTACCTGACCCCCTCATCCCCCAGCCCCAGGCTCTGTGCCTGGCACACAGTGGGTGCTGGTGGGTAAGCATGGGGCAGCATGATTGCCCATTTATTATTATATGGCTGGAGAAGTGGCAGTTTCTCTCAATGTAAGGAAAACACCCAGGGTCTCCTGTTATTCTCTTCTCCAAAAGCACAATCTTAACACTGGAAGATCTACCAAAATAGAAAAGAAAATTGTTTGAGTAAAATTTCTATGTGACCAGAGACATTTGTTTCAGATTAGCTGATACCCTATTAAAAACTTTGGAGAGGGGAACTATTTTAGAAGCCAGGTGGCATTGTGCAGTCAGTCAATCTTTGCTTATCTTCTTATTTCCTCTCATTTTTTTTAATGTCTAAAATTATTTGCATAATAACAGACTTTTTGTTTTCTTGGAGGACAGGTTTCTGACTTGGGTCCAACACAAATTCAAAACCTGGAATTGTGATATCAAAGTCATTTGTGTGGAAAGGTCTTGATGGCTCTGAGGGGATTTGGGCCTGATCTGACTCAGAGGCTGTTTTCATGCCAATGCTGTTGGTGCTTCATTGTTTTTTTATTTTCCTAATGATAGCTGAGGACCTGGATCTCTGTGGCACTGGATTTCTGAAGACTGGAATAAAGAGGGAATAGATGTAAAACAAATAGTGGGTTGTCGGAAAAGTCATGACATAGTTTTCTATGTTTTTCATTGCAAAAATGCATCATGACTTTTCTGACAACCCAATATATATGAGAACAAAAATATATTTTTTTAAAAAACCCAAAACCCTCTTAAGATATAGTAAAAACAGGTTGCCGTCGATAGCAGTGTTGGGGGAGGGCCCAGGAAGCAAGAGCCAATTTATATTTCCCCCCGCCAAATGACATCCACTATTTATTGATAGTTTAAGTTACTTCTTTTTTTTTTTTTTTTTAGCTGAGCCATCCTGCCACCTGTTGGCAGCTCAACGGCAACTCAGCTCGGGCTGGCCTCGAACAGCTGTTGCTCAGAGCTCAGCTCGCACTCTTGAGCGAGCTCTTAACCAACTGAGCCACTCGGCCGGCCCTTAAGTTACTTCTTGTTGTGGAAAGTGATATTGCAAGGAAAGCACTTAACATAGGTCCTGATTGGACCTGGAAGTTTGTTCAGTAGTCATCTCACCACCCCATGCCTGTTGGGACATTTCCTCTATTAGCATTCCTGAATGAAGTTCATTGCAATAGTAAACAAAATATACTGGAGTTCTTATAATCCCACAATGTCTTAGACGCTGTGCTGTGGGTTGGGGAGACCACAATGAACAAGTGAGATGGTCACTTCTGGAGCCTACTCTCTAGTAGGGCCAGGCAGGTATCAATCAAAATCTCATATGAATAGATATGCAGAGGTTATCATGATATTGTGACAATGGCAGAAGGCAAAGGGAAAGAGGAAAGTGTGCCTCAAAATTACATCAGGAGATCTGGGAAAGCTTTTCTGAAGGTCTAAGTCTCCTGAAACCAGGTGAGAAGTGAAGGGTAGAACCTTCCATAAAGGCAGACGGGCCTGTGCGGAATCTCTGGGATGGGCATGTGGCAATGACCAGGAAGAAGATGGCTGCCTGGCTCAGGAGAGACTGGATGAAGCTTCAGGAGGAGGGAGGAACTAGGTGGTGCGGAGTCTCGCAGGCCATGCTGAGGACTTTGAGTTTTATCTCAAGTAGAAGAATCATTGGAGGATGTTGGGCAGGGGTAACATCATCAGATTTACTTCAAAAAGAACATCAGGTTGGATTTCCCATACAAGGTTACTTCCTCACTGAGTTCTGTCTCTTCGTGAACAGCTTCTCCAGTTTTAGAAAGTTTAGTTGAGTGCCACACATTATACTCACTTTGTAGGATTTCCTCCATTGTGTTGCTACTGATGGTCCTCTTTTTTTTTATTTTCTGAGGCTTCTTTAAGTGCCAAGACAGGATAGCATGATGGACAGATCCCAGCTTTGAAGACACACCGGCTTGGGCTCTGCCACATTTTACCTGTGTGACCTGAAGCGCTCTGAGCCTCAGTTTCCTCCTTGGTAAAACAGATTATTGTGAAGATTGAATACAGCAGTAAGTCTAAGGCATCCAGCATACATTCCAGACTCAGTAAATCTCAGCTGCTATGATGAGGTTTGACCTGCAGGCTTAAAGAAATCATCTCACGCATCCGCCTCTTTGCCTGGTGTCTAGCCAAGAATCCATTTACTTAGAACACAGTTGTAAATTGTCAGGAGTTCTGTGGCTCCGGAAATGCAGGTTGGCTCTCTTCCCACTGCATCTACACCTGGGCTATTTGCACAGCCTTTCCCTCCTCCCACTGCGAGATGAACATGAACGTGGAGCCTCCCTATGGGTGTCTTTTCTTCTGTATTTTTCTTTTTTTTCCCCTTGGGTGTGGTCTCTCTCTCTTTCTTCTCCTTTTCCTGAGCATTCTATCTGTCCTCCTGCCTCCCCTATCCCCTTCTCTTTCTTCTTCTTCCCCTCCATTTTCCCTCTTGCCTTTCCATGTGGGGTGAGGGTTTTGCCTTCACAGACAGCCCTGCTCACCTGTCCACAGAGGAAGTGGGGAGGTCCTTACTCCCACAAGAGACCACTGTGTAGGCTTCTTGAATGCTCTTATCTTTTGCTTTGATTCATATCATATCAAATGGTGGCTTCACTAAAACTAAACCAGATTTATCTTTCCAAGTTGTTTCAAGACAGGTAACATAGATTCCTATTTCCTTGGAGAAAATAAATGTTATCCCTGTAACTGCACAAAGCAGTATTTATTTCACTGCTTAATTCTTGCTTCTTGGGCTTAAATATAACCATTTCCCTACGATAATCTCTTTTTTCCTCACAAAACACTGTGTTAGATGCTATCAATACAGAAGTTAAGAAGGTATAATTCCTTAAGAAGTGACATTTTAATGGAGAGGAACATAGCCATTGTAGAACCACCAAAACAACGGCTTCATTATCACTGAGAATTGTTATAAAGAAAACATCACAAGTGAATCTAACCAGGTCTTGGGAGGTCAGGAAGTCTCCACTTTGGGATCGATGCCCACTATTTAACATAAATTAAAGATGTGTGTGAGAGGGGCTGGCCGAGTGGCGTGGTGGTTAAGCGCTGGCTTGGGAAGCCAGCTGTCGCAGTTTGGGTCCCATATATGAAGGCCAGTGACACTGCCCTCAAAAAAAAAAAATGTGTGTGAGATAGAAAGCTCAAAGAAATATTACTTTTAATGGCCAAGGTGGGCAAGACTTAAGCTTGTGTGAATAAGAGAGAAAGTGCAGGTGGGGAATTTCAAGATTGGGAATAGAGTGATCCAGGTAGGAAGTTGGAGTCATGAGTAGGGGATCGGGAAGGAGACAGAGGTTGGACAATGGTCTAGTAAACCTTTCTCTGTAAACCCAGTGTTGCCAATGGTGAACTGGTGACAAAGGGCCAGCCATCTCAGAGATTCTGAGAGGGGGAGTAGATATTAATATGAGAAATGGTTAATTATGGCAACAAAGCTTCTACACCCCTCCCTTTCTGCCATGGAAACACAATTAGGAGAATGAAAGCGATTATGTTCCCAGAGATTTGGTACTATTTCTTTGGTACCCAAAAAAATCAAGAGCCCGAAAGCTGATGAAAGAAAAATAATGTGTATTTAAAAATAAAGGGATAAACTACATGAGCAGCTGGAGAGAAAGTTTGAGTTTCTATGGAAACCTCTCCTAAAATGTGTTCCTCAGGCAACGGAGCCAACTTCCCAAATGCCAAAGAGAAGTGGAATATGGGTTGAAGCAGTCCTCACTGGGCCGCCATGCTAAGTACAAAACCAATAGCTGGAAGGGGAGGGCTTTGAAATGGGTCAAGGTTCCTCACTCAACATTCCTGCAGATTTCTGGGTGAGGGGGAAGGGGGCATCTGGGGATGACAACAGGTATTTTTTTGCAAGGTGCTAAGGCATGACCTAGATGAAATCATGTTGCAAACAAAAATAAAATGAAACAGGGCTGGCCGAGTGGCATGGTGGTTAACTGCTGGCTTGGGAAGCCAGCAGCCCCGGTTCGGGTCCCACATATGAGGGCCAGTGAACACTGCCCTCAAAAATAAATAAATAAATAAATAAATAAATAAATAAATAAATAAATAAATAAAATAAAATGAAACAGAAAACAAATCTTCTACTTGAGCCACTAGGAAATGATATGTGTCTTGATGGTGAAATCAGAGGCATACGAGTAAGCATGGACCCTGGGATGCATGGACCCTGCAATACATGAACCCTTCCAACGTCACTTTGAATAATTCTGCCTTCTCACTCAGCTTTCCAGTTCTCCCTGCTGTTCTTCAAAGACGCAAAGCGAGTTTCTTCTCTGTGTTTGAACTCGCTCTTCCTTTGCCTGTGCTACTCTCCCCGCCACCCCCCATCAGATCTGTGCATGGTTGGTTCTTCATCATGTGTCAGGCCTTGGTCTTCAGAGAGCCCTCCGTGTCCCCTCTATCAAATGCAGTTCTGTAGCTTTCCCACCCCAGGGTCTCTCTATCCTATTACCTGGTGATTTCATTTATACCATTTGCTATGAGCTGCTTTTTAATTTGTTACCTGTTGGTCAGCTGCCTCTTCTCACCATATTTAGTTCCACGAGAGAAAGGAAGCCAGCCTGCCTGAAAGCCGCAGATCTGAGAAAAGTGTCTCGCGGAGAGACAGCACTCAATGAATATTGAATGAATGATTCTTGCCCGCGAGAAGTGTGTGAAATAGCAGGCCATACACGCTTGACACTGATGTTACATAGCTCTGGGTGCTCAAGGGTTAATGAATCACCAGGTTATCCAGGAGAATCCTTCGTGCAGAGTTCCTAATAGCAATAACAATAGAAAATCATATTAAAACCAACAATAAGTTCTGTTTATTGGATAATCTCTTTATGGGAGGCCCTAATATAGATACAGAATGTAAAATATCTAGTTAGCTGCACAACCTCCGAAGCAGGCCTCGAGATTTCAATTTTCTGGTTAAAGAAACAGGATCAAAGAGGTTAAGCTTGTGAAATTGGATTTTGAACTGAAGTTGGTCTAATTCTTAACTCCAGAAATATTTTTTTTTTTTTTTGTAGAGAGAGAATTTTTAGAGATGAGACTTAAGACTTTCTGAGACAGAAGGATTTGGGTAAAGAATAATAGATAGCATGCTAGATCTGAGTGGCAATGGAGGGGGAGTATGGTCCATGGGGAATTTCTGTCAAGTTGGAGGCAAGAATACGTTTGGGATTGAGTGAGAAACAGCAGTGCTCAGAGTGTAGTTCCCAAGCATCCATGGGTCAGCTGGCTCTTGAACTGGAGGCACCTAGGGCTACTGGGTGTGGGTGGGGTGGGACTTGATGGGAGTGAGGTCAGCTGGACAGGGTTGGACTAGATGACATAAGATCCTTGAACTCCAAAATAAGGAGTTTAAATGTAATACAAAATATTTGATTGATTTTTTTTTTTTCAACCAAGTGAGGTTACCTCATAATAGCATGTCTATGGAATGCTTGGTACTTTGGGGGACCGGGGAGGGGGAACACTGACTTCATAAATACCCCTCTCCCTTTTCATACCCAGATATTATTATAATACCCATTTTTAAAAAGAGACAACTGAAGTTCAAAAGATTGTTACCTGGCTAAAGCCACATGAAATGCTTGTTCTAGAACACCATATCCAGACCCTTGGTGTCACATTATTTTCTTTCACTAAATAGTTCTTGATGTTTAAAAATTCTTTATAGTAATCTAAAATATTATCCTGTACCTTTCTGCTTTATAGTTAAAAGTTAGTGAGGACAATAATGAATGCTTTCCATGTAACATGTAATGTCAGCATTGAGTCTTCAAAGCATGAGTGAATTTTGCAAGAAAAAAAAAAGCCCTTTTCTTCTCCTTCCAACCATTTACATTCTTTTGAATTGAATGCTTTTGTCAAAGTATTTTTAGAGAAAAAAGCACACTAGTTTCACTGTGTTTTCTATAAATGACACTGAGAGTCAACATGAAATTTTTCCCTTTTTTTTCATAAATTAATGATTCATTCTTCCCAGTGCTTAATTTTATGATGATATTGGCAAGTCACATAACCTCTGAGCCCCCATTCCTATTCATTCATTCTCTTTCTCCCTCTACCCTCTCTCTTCTTATCAGCGGTATTAATACCTTTGAAATTTATTGTGTGCTCCAGTGATATAGTGGATATGAAAATACCATGTACATTTCTACGTGAAATTGAAAGCATTGTTCAATTCTAAATAATCTTGATCACTAAATCATATCATATTATGTATGTCTGTTCCTAGACCTATTCCCCAGTGCATTTAGTTTCAGCTCCCTTCCCTCGTGATTGAATTTGTCACTGTCCCCCTTAATTGCCAGTTTTAGAAATCATGTTTTATTGCTTTACAGTGTACAGGAGAAGGAAAGGCACAGATATTTATCCCATTGGGTTCTTGGTGGCTATGTCACCATGACATGAGATCCGAAAAGGCATGAGGCAATAGTCACAAATGGGCAGGTTATGAGAGCCGTGGGAGCCCAAGAAGGTGTTTAATTTGGTTAATCTATTTCATTTCCAAATAAACCTTGAACCAATTTTCAAAGCCAGAAAAGAGTGTATAACATCCATATTTCTGACTTTTCTTGGAATAGTGGAACGCCTGATAATACTATGTTCTAATTAGCTGGGCCATAGCCCTGTCGAGGGGAGGGATATGGGTTCTCCAGTCTTCTAGCTGCTCCGCCACATTCAGTTGTCTCCCTGAAATGAAAATCTGTTGTCAACTTCCATTTATCATCAAATCTGACCTGCTCTCTTTCCTACTGTGAAGAAACATTTTCTCTCCCAAGTGTGAAAATGAAAGATAAATGAGGAAGGCTGCCACCTTTCCCCAAAGTGAGACAGAATATTTGTTTGTGGGAATGAGGACTATTCCTGTGTGTTTAAGATTCCAGCAACACGTCTCTGCCTTGTCTCCCTGACACCTAGCCTTTATTCATGTGCTTTACTTGCCTATCTTCTATTGGAGTTTATCCCACCACCCCCAGTGTTTCAGCCTTGATCATCCTGTCCTTGGGGGTAGGTGGTGTATCTAAGCTGCTATATTTATTCTCTACCCAGGGAAGGTTACCCTTTTAGCTGCCTCATGCCTCATTGCCTCCTATTTCCTTCCTGGTGGGGGAGGTGTCTGTTTTGATGCCAAGCTCTGGGGCACTGATTCCACACCACTGCATGCCTTCCTCTGCCAAGCAGAATGCAGGCTCTGTCTTCTCTGGAGATTGACAGGAACTCTGTCCCCGCCCTGCCTTTGCCTCTGACTGTCTCAGGAACCCTCTGTGTCCAGGGTACCTCCTGTGCCTGGAACCCAGGCCTGGGAACGCCTGCTTTGGATTCTCAATATTCCACATTGTTTGTTGCTATGTTGTGTGGGAGTTGAGCAGTGGATAAAGTCTATCCTGGCAAAAATGTGCCTTTGTAGAGAACTTTATCATTTAAAACACTTCACAAGAATTCAAAGTAGTAGATACACCCCCACAATGATGTTCCTTGGATTGAGAAATAGAACGGTATGTCTGTGGTTTCTCTTTTTTCCTGACCTCATTTTTCACTTCTAAGTCAACTACACAACACACACTTCTGTAACCTGAAAATAAAACTCCGGTTGAGAAAAATAAATAAAAGTCCTCTGCATGCTCTCGCTTGAAATTTATTTAAAAACGATCTTAAGTGAGCACGTAAGGATTAAAGCATGAAGCAAAGGCAAGGCATTTGAATACCTCCATTGCTCCCGACCCTGCACTCATATTGGACACCCCGACCCACTGGCCAGAATCCTGGCTTCTTAGGTGCTATTTTTTTGTTTTGTTTGGGACTTTTGTACTTTTGATCCAGAATACTATTCTAGGGAGAACACATGTAGATTGTTGCTTGCTTTGCTTTCTGCACTTCCCGGAGGTGAATGACGCTGTCCAGCAGCAAGGCAGGTAATGTGAGTGAGGAGGGTTGGGTGTTAGATGAGAGGTGTCAGGGACTGGTCTGCGCGGGGCAGTGTGAGTTCTGCCTCTAGAAAGCAGTCAGCACGACTCAGGAGGTCATTACCAGCAGGAGTGCAGGGCTCATCTAACCTTATTTCGTGACCCTCAAATACCCAGGTTAGAACCAAGAGGTGCCCTGGCTATTATTATGTGTTGCATCCACAAATGTCAGTATATGTGACCTCTGGTACCCTGTGGATAGGGATTGCCCCTGAGAGCCAGGGATTTTGTAAGTCATTTCGCTACTCTAGGCCTCATTGCCCACCTGTTAGAGGGATTGGGGGCCTTCTGGCAAAATTAACATGAGCGGGGCTGCGCTGTGAAAGAGGATAATATATTTCAATAACGATTTCTTGAATACCTCCCTTGGTGGGGTTCGCTAAATGACTAACGTAACGCAACAAAGTCGAGTTCTTAGTTGCAAACATCAGATGCCAACTCACATGAAACAAAAAAAGAAATTCAGTACGAAGAGAGGAGTCTCTCAGAAGATAGAAGAAGTGGGCGCAGAGGCTCTGCAGGCAGGAACATCAGCTACAATCACGCGGCAGGATTGGCCAAGATATTCCTGTTGCTGGACACCAGGAGCCTCGGCCTGTGCTCCTGGGAAAGCAGCAGTCCTGCACACTGCCCTGCAAACACAGTGACCGCCATCGCATTTACCACCCATCACGGAAGAGACCCCGCTTCTCCCATTACTAATGAATACTTCAACATTTGGTTCAGATACGTCTGGTTGGCAGAGTCTGGGCCTTGTACCCCCACCCTAACCACAAAAGAGGCTGTGAGAAGGAGACTATCGGGCTTTATTTTTTTAGCTCCTATGGAGAGACTCAGGGAGGGGTTCATGAAATATACAGGATTGTCTAATATAAGGAGTTTAGACGCTGAGTGCCAAAATAAAAGAACCATGGCCCCTAGAGTTTCTATCCTCAAGGAATATACAAGCTGATTGGAAATAAATAACCATATCTTAAATATGCTACACAATTGTAACCTATTCCTGTTTTACATTAATAAACATTTATCCAGCTCACTACTCTGTGAGTTTACCTAGTAAGATTGCCCAGCGGTGGGGCTGTTATTAGATTTTTCTCTTGGGACACCCATTTCCTTTGTGGCGCTTATATTTTCCTGTTACTCCTGATCTTTCCTTATCGGAAAGTACTGAGCCTCTGGAAGTACTGAGCAGACCAGGGATCTGTGATGACCTCTAAGAATAGAAAGCTAAAAATACTCTGGGGAGAGAGCTGTACAAGGCCAGCCAGTCTGCAATCCATCTTCTCTGTCTACCCTCATTTTCACACTTTGGTCTTTCCCTGGAGCTTTGGTAGTGATGACACTGTCTTGCAAATTTGCAAACTAATGGGGGCAATACAAACAAACAAACAAACAAACAAAAAACAGCCCTCAATTCTTCTGGTTTCTATCTTACTCTTGTATTCTGTGCTTCTGTGAAAAGATGGGCTTGAACTATAGATGGTCTTGAAGCTTTCTGCCTACCCATTATGAAAATCCCATTATGACATCTGAGCAACCCCCATGAGACTAGAAACTCCTGAGGCAGGAACTGTGTCTTTCATTATCATTACTTTATCCCCAGTGACCAGTGCCATGCATGGCTCATGGCTGGCACTCAGATATTTGTGAAATGAGTGATAATGCTTTAGTCAGTTTTTTGAAACACTTGCAAATTGAAGAAACTCAATCCCCAATTAGTTGAAGCCCGAGAGGGCCTTAAGAGCGGAACATGTAATTGTGAAATCGTAGGGCGCCTCAGGCACAGGTAGATCCAGGAACTTGCTACTGTCTCCCCACCCTACATCTTTTCTATAGGATGTTTTCTTTTTTCAGACATGCCTTTCCTCTAACTTAGTACTTCCAGAAAATAACCCAAGACTGAATCTAATTGGACAGCTGGACTGCAGGTTGATCCAGGCAGAGAGGTTATAAGGATGGGCTGCTGATTGGCTTGGTCTGTATCATAGATTCACCCTTGGACTCCTGGTGAGCCCAACCAAGTTCTGTGGATTGAGAATAGAAGAACTGGGGTATCCTAAAAGAAAAATTGAGGTATACCAGTAGACAGGAGACTATGAAGTCAGACAGTTAAGTTTGCGTACTTTCTATTGTGCACTTACATGGTGGAAAGTTCGTGAACTAAATTGTCCATGTACAGCTGGATGTAGTGTGTTGAATAGTGACCCCACCACTCGACGCTAGGAGAGAAGCATGGGACAAATGCGCCCTCAGAGCCTCCAGAAAGAACCAACCCTGCTGACACCTTGATATTAGGCTTCTGGACTCCAGAACTGTGAGAGAATATATTTTTTCTGTTGTTTTAAGCCACCAGTTTGTGGCAATTTGTTACAGCAACTCTAGAAAACTTAACATACTGGGTGAGTAAAAACAACCGAGGTTTACTGCAGGCGTCGCAGATGGGTTGTTCTGGTCTGGAGGGTTATTCTGTAGGCCGAATGAATGCCAAGGTAGGGTTGAGATGCATATTGATTTGAGCCTGTGTTTACTTCACTCTCACTGCCAATCCATTAGGAATCCAGCTGTGCTGTCAGCCTCTGTGGGGATACCTCCTTTAACAGATCATATGGAATTCAGCTACCTATTTCAGCAATGAAAAAGAATATAATAACAAGCAGGCCCATAGGACTGTGGTGTCTGTGTGGCAGCAGACACAGCTAGCAGCTGACAGACAAGCTGTACTGTACTCTTTGCATCACGACATTCTCACCCATTCTCTCAGGGCTCCTGAGATACAGAGACTACACCTCCGGACCATCTAGACACAGGTTCCACTCTGTTGTTACAGGGTTGCTGTGCAACAGCACTTTAACATAGCATCTCCTGGTGCTATGGAAACTGGAGGGAGGAATGGAGAGAGGCTCAGATTGCTACTACCTGCGGTACTGCCTGTGGTGTGAGTGGTGGAAAAGGGTGGGAGGATGCCCTTTTTTCCTTTTTAAAGTTCTTTCCCCTTTTCCTGAGACTAGGAACATACCTGATCCCTATGCTGATTGTTACAAGTGGGTTATGCTTCCAGCTCATTAGCTGCATTTGTTTCCCTTTTTTTTTTTTCTGGTCCATGAGCAGCCCTGATAGAAGTGAAGATGCTGGCATGGTTAGTCAGAGGCTGACAGTCTCCATCTAGGCCTGAGCATGAAATTGGGGCCTGAATGTGCAAGGTGCAGCTGTTGGGACTAGGGTAAAAGGAATTCAGATAACCCTGGGTTTTGGTTTGTGTTTGGGCCGAGGGGTGGGGGGCAGATGGAAAGATATACTAAAAGATGGGTTTAAAAAAAAAATGTGTGTGTTAGTCATAATCCTACCTTCAGGACAACACAAGTGGCTTTTCTTTAGATTAAACATTGTCAATTTGTTTCAGATCCCCTATAAGGAAGGAATGAAGGAAGAGAAGGATTAGATGGAGGGAGGGAGGAAGCAAGGGGTAGCATTCTAAATTTACTGGTAAAATAGAAACTATCACAAGTTAACTAATCTACTTTTTCATTAAATTCTAATCTCAGCGCCATTTCCACGTGGTATGCACACACACCAAACGCACCATCAAAAACTGATATGCTGGGGAAAAAAACACACGAGACTGCCATCCATTTGTCTGGTCCTGTCAAATAGAGAGTTAAAAACTCAAAAGGTATCTTAAGTCTGTCAAGCAGAGAACATTTTGCTTGAAAAGCAAAGTCAATCTAATATTTTATATATTTTAAATTGAACTGCCTTGTACTGATTTGGAGTAAGGGTGTTTAGGAGACCATTGCACAAGCCAAACAGAAGTCTAATCAGTTTGGCACAAGCCATTCCACCCCAGGCCTCAGCGTCCAGTGGCCAGTGGGAGGCTGGCTTCTTCACAGAGCCTTCTTTTGTGGATTTGTACTCCCTCCCCCTCTCCATTCCCTGCGTACCTCTCTCCTGTCCTCTACCTTCTACTTTTAACCTTCTGCAAAAGTGACACATACATATATAAACTCAGGAGCCTTGAAGATTAAAAGATGCTTCCATGCACCAGCAAGTCTGAATTTGTTGTTTTTGTTTATTGATTGATCGATTGGTCTTGCCTGTTCTATTTAAAGCAGTTTTGTTTCTCTTAAGTAGTACAATATAGTTCAAGTACCTTGAACTAGCAGCTTATCAAGCACTTCTAAGTAGATCCTATGCAGTTTGATTTAATGAAGACATAAAGTCCGTTCTAATGACCGCTCCCTTTTGGCTGTAAGGTACTAGCTTGTGACTGTGGCAGAGCTTCTTGGACACGGTTCCCTGGAAGATGTGAGATAGCAGGGAGCTGAGTGACCTGAGACAAGCCCCTTTGCTTTTCTGGAAAAGTGCTACCCCAGCTGATTGCTAAGATCACAGGGCTCAGAAATTCTGCAGCTCTGTGACTTGAGTTAGACCTGTGAGTATTATTTAAAACAAAAATAGCTCCAATTTTTTGAACCCTAGCTGCATTCAGGTAGTTGTGGCTAAGCATCTAGCAGTCTCTCTTCCATTTAATCACCCCGCCAACCTAGTAATTAAAAGGTCCAACTATAACCCCCATTCCATTTCTGAGAAGACTGAGGCTTAGGGAAGTTAATAAATGGCCCTCTTATTTGAGTCCATGTTCTTCACAGCTACACTATACTGTAAATTTCATTCTAGCTTATGTTCAAGTTATGAAATGGGATTTGAATTAATGAGATTTTACTGAACTAGGGAACATTTCTCTCTCAATGTCTTCCCATCCATCCTGCTAATTGGCCATATAATTTTAGGCTCGGGCTTTCAGCCGGCTCGACTTGGAAGGATGAGGAATGGTGAAAAGGGCACGGCACCTGAAATGCTTATTTTGACCTTTCCCATCAGGATCCTCACCCAGAGTTAAATTCCTCTGTATTAGACAAGAAGGAACGTCACCCCAGTTAGACTCTGTGACTCAGTGTTGTTCTCTTGTTCCAAATCCTGCTAGGCCTGGGTGCAGTCCCTCCAATACATGTATTAATGACCAAACAAACCGATATCCTATTTTTGTCTTCCGTTCAGGACTCCTAAGCGGGCACACTTCTGGACATCTACTTAATGTGCTTTCTGGCAAAATAAAGGGTAGAAGGCATTATTAGTGCGGGTGACCTATGACTCACTTTTTCAGGGAAAAAGAACTATCCTGCAGGCTGCCCTATTTAGACATCAACATAGGTGCTTAGCCTCCCCCGGCTTACATGCAACTTGCTTTATTTCTCTCCCTCTCTCAGCGTCTGTCTCTCTCTCCTTCTCTGGTCCCGCCCACTCAGGTTTTAAGTGCTGGCGTCCTCTGCTAACATCCTAGAGAGAAAACCCTTTTGATTTATTTTTTATTCCTGTGGCTCTAGGGAAACGTGCTGCCGCCATTGGAGGGGTGCCATTGGAGGGGTGTGGGAGCTTGTGCTAGGTCTCTGAAGACCAGAAATCTGAAGGACAATCCATAGCCTCCTGGAGGCTTAATGCAAAGAAGTAGGTGTGGTCAGGTTTCTTTGTGACACAGGATTCCCTGGGGAATTTTCTTAACACATCCAGGACCCGGCATTTAAATACATAGATGCAAATGTGAGTCACTGGTCCACAAAGAGCCCCTATGGTGTCTTCTTTGGGTTGTTTTTAAAACAAAGAGGAGGGAAGAAAGAGCCCACACAGAGTCCCGGAGCCTGAATTAAGCAGGACAAGCTGCAGTTACCTTCAAGGCCACCCAGGCTCTTACACACCCATGATGTTTTCCTGAAGCCTTTTCTTAAACCTCAGCACCTGGGAGAAAAGTTGGCGATGACTCCTTGTCCTTAGTTTTTACCTCGCTCAGGCCACCCCAAAAGTGTATAGACTGAGATCTAGAGCATGGAGGTCAACAGTTAATATAGGACACTGACTGAGTGTTCCTTAGGTGTCACCCACTGTGCCCAAAGGCTGCATATGCACCATGTCCTTTAACAAGGACGGTAACTCTAGTAGGTGGGAAGAGACTTCCCTCATGATACCCATGGGGGACAGAGACGTAGAGAAACTCAGTCTTGGCCCAAGGTCGTCCCACTGGGGGAGAGCTTAGGTTTCTGTAGTTCTGTCTCACTGCATCTGTGCCTTGTGGAAGCCGACTGACTGATGTCTTCCTTGGGCTTCTCTGAGGAGACGGCACGGCTTAGAGCATCGTCTCCTCCATCAGGAGAATGGAGCATTTGGGTACAGCTCAGGGAAATGGATGCTTCATGCACTTTGGACCATTTGGCAATATCTCGTGAAGATGAAAATGCGCACACCCTACCACCCAGCTATTGTACGTCTCAGTATATATCCTAGAAAAGCTAGCACACTCTGCATGAGAGAGAAGTCCAAGAATGTCTATGGCATCACTGTTGCCTTGGTGAAAACTGGAAACAACCGAAAAGTTCATGAACCAGGGAATAGGTTAATAACTTCTGGCAAACGTCATAGAATGCAACAGTATGTGGCATTTATAATACACGAACTAGGTCCAGATGCAGCAACATAGATAAAAATCAAATCTGGTGCATTGAAAAGGCAAATGGTAAAAAGATGTAACCATATGAAAATTTTAAAATACAAACAATATTATATTAAATATCTGATATTCACTGTTAGGTACATATATAATAATCATAAGAAGATGGGTGGAAGAGATACACACCTACTTCAGAATAATGGTTTCCTACAGGGAAGGAGGGAATGGGCTGGGGAATTGGGGGGATGCGGGGAGGGGGGGCAAGGGTTCCAGTGTGTTTACAACACGTTTTTTTGCAAGCAGAAATTCTGAAAACAGTATGGGAAAATATTTGGTAATTAAAATTCCAGGCCATAAGCACATGATTATCTCTTATTCAATCTCTGATTCTCTATACCTTCCTATGTGCAAATTTAGTTTATAACTTTTTTTTTCCCCCCAAGTAAAGGCGAAGTGGGAAAAAGCATCTGGATGGTGTTTCACAGGTTATTTTGTAGACTCCCAGGTGCCAGGGAGTCAGGGCAATTTCCAGTACACTCCTGAGGACCGGGCAGGCTGCACAGGTGAGGGGCAAGTGGCTCAAGCCTCTGGGCATTCCAGGTGACCTTTCCAGTCACATCTGCAGCTCAGTGCCAGCCCATGGGCTCCCCACAAGCAGACCTGCTAACGTGTTTCTCATCTAAATTGAAAACGCAAAGGCTCTTAATACTCCTGCGAGGCAGAAAAGTCAGCCGTGTGTTCATGCCTCTTGCCTAGACTAAGCGTTGTTTTCTGCCTACTCCAATTCTATCTGGAGTGCTAGGGTGAGCCCCAGGTCTCAGGAGAAGGGTGCCTTTGCCCACTAACCCCCGCGGGTCTCCCTGACCTTTCTGTTGGGGAACCTGCCAGGCATGTGGCCCCCTCCTTCCTGTGTGGACCGCCTACCCCCTATGGGACATTTTGCTCCAAACACATGCATCATCTTCTTCTACAATATGTCTTATGCCATTCCACCATGATTTTGCTCAGTTGTTCTCGACAAACCCGCTCTCCCTCTCCCCACCTCGTCCTCCCCTCTATCCCTCCTGCCCTTCTTCCACGCCTTCTATTTCCTTTTGCACTCGCTTCCCCTTTCTCCTGCTCCCTTCTTCCACTCCCTCTGAGGCCCTCTTCTTCTCCACCTTCTCTTTCTGCAGAGGTGACAGAAGGGCTCCAGGAGCCTGTCCCGCCTGTAGATTTCCAGCTATATGAACTCATAAAATCCTTATCAATTAAATCCTTTCAGGTTTCTGTTCCTTCCAGTTGAAAAAGTTCTAAATGTCACAGAAGCTTTGGCCTAAAACTTGGCAGTGGCTAAAAAACATGTAGTCATGCCCTATTCACTTTTATGACCATGGGCAAATCAAATAAGTGGATTAAATAGGGATAATATTCCTTGTCTCGCTCACCAGGTATTATTATGAGAATCTGCCATAGTGTTTGTGAAGCCACTGAGATAAACCGAGAGGGAGATAAAAGTGTCAGGTGCTGCTGCTGTCACTTCACTGTCAGGTTAACACAGGCTAATGGCTGGGAGTCCACACACTTTCACTGGCCCACAGGGCTGAGAATGATTCTCATGATTTCGGCATCTCTTGTCCTTTTACAGTACGTGTTCTCTTCCCAAGGAAGTACACTGGTGAAGAATTTCTAGGAGGGGAATCTTTTAGTTTAATGTATATAAATGCAGCCTTTCTCTCTTTCCTTTAACACAAACAAGGGAGAATTTAGTTTATTCATCGTATATGAACACTGTATATCTGTGCAAGGAAAACATGTCTTCCTAATAAGTCTTTAAGTGATTCTTTTCTGCTCATTTCCAATTCACAAAGACATATTCAAGTAATAATCTCTACAACAGGGTGAAAAATGAGACAATAAACGCATAATGCTATTGATTAAATGGAAACTGGGCAATTTGTGGAGTGGGAAGCATGGAGCTGGAGTGGGTAGGATGATTACTTAAGGAGCTGAGGTGTTTCTCTTTGCTGAGTTGGGAAGGACAGGCTCTGGGGCTCTGATACCTCCCAGGAACTCCTGCTGTGGAGACATCCAAGACTTTGGGTTCAGAAAATCATGTTCTTGTTGGCTCTGTTTACTGCAATGTAGTCCCCTGGGAAGTCCCATGGACTTCAAGTGAGGAGTGATGGGTTCTATTCTCAGGTCTGGAACTATTTCACGGTGTGATTTGGTCTTTGCCTGAACAACAACTACTGATCCGTCGAAACCTCACTCAAGCAACTCCCTTTTTCTGGACACTTTCCTTTAACCTCCAGATCCTATCAGACCTTAGGCCCAACTCCTTTATAGAATATGCCACCTTGGATGAAATGATTTCTTTTCTTTTTTTTAAGATTTTATTGGGGAATTAGGGGAGGGAAACAGACAAGTTGCTGTCCTTTTGTTCTTCAGTCTAGTTGTGGAGGACATTGCTTCAATGGCCCATGTTGGTATCATCATTGCGCTCTTCTCGGGTGAGGCAGATCGGTCGCCGGCCTCTGGACGCGGCTTATGGCAGCTCTTGGCAGCTCACGCTGGCTGCCGGCCACTCATTGTAGCCTACAGCAGCCCACTGCAGCAGGGGCTGCAGCTGCATCGTCGCCCAGCGACTCACAGCAGCCCAGCTCCAGGTGGAGCTATTGTTCATCATCTTAGCTGTAGAGGGCAGTGTCACTGGTCCTCATATGTGGGATCCGAACCGGGGCCCTGCTGCTCAGAGCTGGCATCCCAAGCCAGTTCTCAACCCGTGCGCCACTTAGTCACCCTAAAATGATTTCTTTATATGAATATCACCCTCGTTTAGTGACCCCATTAATTGCCATTTATTTTTATTTTCCAAGCAGAGTGCCTAGTATAGAGAAGGCCATTTTCAAGGGTTGTGGGATAACTCTTGAATACATATCCTGAGAAATCATTGTGGAAACAATATTTTAGGAGACAGGAGTCCTGAGATCAAACTGACAAGATTGCTTTTCTAGGAGGCATGTAACCTATGCTCATCTCAAAATCTTTATCCACAAATTAGAGATAGCAATAACTACTTTATCAGGATGTAAAGACTACCTGAGATAATCCATTGTATAAATGTGTCATTAATTGCAGAGCCCCATAAGAGATCATCGTTATTATTAGAAATTGCATAGTCTAAACCCCTACTTGAAAAAACACCAGAGTGCAACAAATCCAGGATAGAGCTGGAACTTGCTGTCTTCTGGGTTTTCACCCAAAAGACATTGGGGTTAGTGTGAAGGCGAAGGACTCTAAAGTCCCACCACCATAAATGAATCTAGGCTTTGGCACTTAGTATTGTCACGTTGGGAAGTTATTTACCCCTCTGTGCCTTGGTTTTCTGATCTGAAAACTGATGATAACAATATGACTTAGCTCAGAGTTACTGTGAAGGATAGATGAATTAACTCATTCAAAGCTTTTCAAATAGTAAGCAGGAATAGGGTAGTCAGGGCCCAAGGTCTGATAGGATCCAGAGGGTAAAGGGAAGTATCAGAAAAGGGGAGGTGCTTGAGTAAGGTTTTAAGGGAATCAGTAGGAGCTGTTGAAGTAAATAGAATTTTTCAGGACAGCAAAAAGCCCAATATTGTGCTACTCCCTACAAAATAGCTTTTCCTTCAGGTTTTCTCATGGCCACTATTACGTTTTTTGGGCACCACAGACATCATTAGCCGAAGCAGAAATGCAGTACATATGAGAGCTGTGTCCTCCTTTAGTTCTTTTATCAGTTTCAGTGGCTTCTGTTTTTCCTTCAGCCCCTGGCTTGACTTGCTCTATCAACATCAAAAAGAAAACAGCCTTAGTCACTCTCCTTAAGTAATTTGCCGCCTCCAGACTGGCATCCAAACAGCAGTGGACTTAGGCTGTGTCTGGTCTGTGCCATCTCCAAATCCAAGGCAGGCAACACAAATCAACTCCTTTATTTATTTATTTCTTCATTTATTTTTTTCAAGAGATTATGATAGTTATTTTCAAAATATTTGTGGAGTGGAGGTAAACTTTGATATGATGAAAAGTTTAGCTTGGTGATGTTTGTTTTTTTTTTTTCCAATATTAACCATTTCTTGAAAATGAGATGGAAGGTGGAATAATGAGAGAGAGGATTGCATATCTCTAACTGACATTGTCATTCAGTGGAGCTCTATGAAACCCTGACTGGAAAAAGACTGTCACAGTCTCTGGGATTAAAAGAGAGAGGTGTTTGAGAAAATAGCATCAGCCTTAGAATGCAAATCCCAGCCCAGGTAAGATACCAGGACACCTGCTTGCCCAGACCTTTTGCCTCAGTTTCTCTCCCTTGAGAGGAAAAGTCAAATATCACAGGAACACTGGGTTTCTCACACCCTCTGAGGGCTGGGGAAATGAGGCACCCTGTGAGGTCAAGGTATTATTAGAAGGAAGAGTTCTCACAGAAAAACATTCTCACTTGCTTCATATATTCTCTGAGGTGAAGAATGTCAGAAACGCCCCTGCTAACCCAGCAAAAGCCAAAGCAGGGCTTTCTTCCCAACCCTTCTTTTTCTTCCTTATTGCCCCTCTCTCCCTCCTCTACCCTGCCTCATTTCCCTCCCTTCTCATCAAGATCTCAGAATTTATATCATCAGTGATCTCTCTGGTGTGTGTATGTGTGTATATATGTGTATATGTGTGTATGTATGTTAATCTTAACACATTCCTATGGTAGATTTCCCATATATTTTTGTCACATTTTTTTTGTTCAAGTGTTGCAAAACATTGCAGCATGAGGAGCTCTCCCTAGCATGGGCTGACGATGGCTTTCTTCACAAGGGCAAAAGATACGGGCAGGCGGTTTCTATCGGGTATTAAAATGGACATCATAGGTTTGGGTTCGGTCAGAACCTGAGAACCTCTGTGGAAAGGAGGCGAGACCACACTTAAAAATTACATCATTAACTCTTGAGTTTCCACTTGTATTGAGTGAAGGAATACATGTGCAAGGGAATGAGTGACATTAGAAATAAATGGAAGCCAAAATAAAGTAAACAAGTGCAACAGGGTCTGGTATGATAGATGGGCGGTGTGAGTAATGCCTGTCCTGATTTCTGATTCTGAGATTTCTTCCAATGGTGAATCATGCGTTGTGAACTCCTATCATTAGCTTTATTCACTGCTTCTTCTCTAAGTGAGGTTAAGTGGTCATTGTCCGTAAGACTATTGGTAAGAGAGCCTTGAATCATATGACAAAATATTCCAAGGGAGCCTTTACAGCACCAGAATCAAATTAGAGGCATAAAGTATTTGAGCTGGAGGGAACCTGAGGTTTACTGGAATTGGAGTCTAGTCTCCTAAACTTATAAGGCACCTGGGTCTGATATCCACATAGCCCCTTAATTCCTTTACCCTTTCAGGGTCTTTTCTGGTCAGCCGATTGACAATTGTACCCCCCACCTCCAACATAATTAAATATGCTATATCTTGTATTATTTATCTAGTATGTTGATTGTTTTTTTCCCCACTAGGATGAAAGTCAATAAAGGGGAGCATTTTTGTTCTGATTTCCCTCCCCTACTGTGGAAGAAGCCAATTTTGCACCCATTTACAAATTCATTTAAATATTGATGATTACTAAATGTGCCTGTTCTTGGACTCTACCTTTGAACTGGCTTAACATCTGCCTGGTTCTTCATTAATAAAATCCTTAACACTTGCTCATCTTGTATCTGTATGAGAGTCCCTGATTTTGCCCTGCTTTGAAAATTATCCTTTAAAGGTTCACTGCCATTATTTGAGTCAGAAAAGTACTTGTCACATAGTAGGCCCTACATAAGTATTGGTAAGATATATGAGTAGTTTTAGTCATCAGTATTCATTAGCAGGCACACCCTAGGACTAAAAATATTATGTAATCCTTTCAACATGAATTTCAGGGAGATGTCTTAAAACAATTCGATAATATTTTTATTCATTTTTGAGCGTGTTAATAAATATATGCATTCTGACACCGTAACATGATCCTAGAATTCCGCCATTATGGAGATGTCTTTAGTGTGTTCCATTGCTTGTTAAAGCGTTGTATATATGGACAACCAGTTCTTCCAAACTGTAGCATCCTGCATAATTAAATGTTAATAAGAGCTTCTGCTTGTAGAAAGATATGATAGTAGTAATTTTCTCTATGCCTCCCACTAAGTACAATGAAATATCCCTGCACATTATATATAAAACAAAACATAAGACTTCAGAAGTGGAGAGAAGGCAGACCAGCTAAGATAGCCTGGTCAACAAGTTCTATTAGAGCAGTTAGACATCAGTAGGACAAAAAGAAAAAAAAATTGCCCTAAGCATCACACTTTATACAAATATTAAAATGGACCATGAACTCCATTGTAATATGTAAAACTGTAAAACTTGTAGAGGAAAAAAAAAATAAGGGAAAATCTTCAGTGTCAAGGGCTAAGTAAACAAGTTCTTAGACTTGACACCAAAAATGCAGTTCATAAAAGGAAAAGGTAAATTGGATTTCATTGAAATTAGAACTTTTGCCCTTTGAAAGACTCTGTTAAGAGGATAAAAAGAAACTACAATGGGAGAAAATATTTGCAAATTATATATATATAACAACTAGTCCCTAGAATATATAAGTAATCTTGAAATTCAACAGCATAAAAGCAAACAATTTAATTAAAAAATGAGAAAATGAGCAGCCAGGTGGCTCAGTTGGCTACAGTGCTCGCTAAGGTTGCTGGTTCGATCCCCGCATGGGCCACTTTGAGCTGTACCTTCTTTAGGCGAGGAATAAAAATAGAAAAAAGGTATAAAGAGACTTTTCACCAAAGAGAGTCTACAAATGGCAAACAAGACTATTAAAAGATGTTTAACATCACTAGCCATTAGGAAAATGTGAATTAAAACCATAATGAGATATCATTACATACTTATCACAATGGCTAAAATGAAAAAAAAAAATAGGGGCAACACAGAATACTGATGAGGATGTGGCAAAACTAAACCACTAATACGCTGCTGGTGGGAATGTAATATAGTCGTTACTCTGGAAAACAGTTTGGCAGGTTTTTTTAAAAAACTAATCATTCATTACTGTATAATCCAGCAATACTACTTGGCATTATCCCAAAAAATAAAAACTTATGTCATACAAAACTTGTATACAGATGTTAATAGCAGCTTTATTTAACCACAAGCTGGAAACATCCCAGATTCAGTAGGTGAATAGTTAAAGCCTGGTATATACATGAAATACTACTCAACAATAAAAAGTAACAAATTATTGATACATGCAACAACCTGTATAAATCTACAGAGATTTATTCTTTGTGGAAAAAAAAATCCAATCCCCCAAAATCACATACTATATGATTTCATTTATAAAACATTATTGAAATGACCAAATTTTAGAAATGGAGAACAGTTTATTGGTTGCCAAGAATTAAGTGGGGGTGGGGGTGCGGTAGGGGTGGGAGTGAATAGGTGTTTCTATAATAGTGTAACCTAAGTGATCTGGTGATGATAGAAATGTTTTGTATCTTGATTGTATCAATGTCAGTATCTTAGTTGAGATATACTATCATGCTATAGTTTTGCAAGATGTTATTGAGGAAATCTGCATAAAGGGTAGGAAGGATCTCTTCACATTATTTCTTAAACTGAATGTGAATTAACAATCATACAAAATTTTTTTAAAAGTTTAATTGAAAAAGTTAAAAAACTGTAATATGCAGTACCAAATAAAGGGTTTAAGGATCATCAATGTTTAGTCAATGGCAGGTTACCTAATGACCCATAGGTTTCTCCATCACAGACCCCAGGGTGCTTAGATGATGTGTGTCTTTCTAGGAGGAACTGCAGTGCACAGCACTTTCCAAGCTGATTTTGATGATGGAACACTTTATTTAAGAGTATCTCTGACATCTTGTTGAAACAGCATTCTGAGAAACATAGCTGTATTTTTTTAATTCTTATAATAGTCATAGCAAAACAACTAATATAACACTGTGTGCTTTCCATGTGCTGGGATTTATTTAAGGGTATTTTATGTCACAAGCCCTTGGAATCCTTATAAGAACTCTTCATGTTGAGGAAACTGAGGTGCTGATGCTTGGGTCACACCCAGGGATCGTGATATAGTAAGTCTGGCATGTGGTTAGGGCATTGGGAGTTTGTTTTAAAAGCCTCACAAGTGATTGTAATATGAAGCCATGGTTGAGTAAAGTTCTCGCGGAAACCCTTAGAGAGTGGTCCGTGGACCAACAGCGAAGGCATCACCTGGCACGTATGCAGACCACCAGGCCGACCCCAGACCTACTGAGCCATTATCTGTGTTTTATCCAGTCATTCAGGTCATTCATAGATATATTTAAGAGTACTGGCCTCAGTAATAGCCAATAAATGTTAGAGGAGATTTGGATGTAGATGGTCTGACTCCAGTGTCTAGAGTCTTAAAACCACAGCATAGAGCTTGCGTTTTTATCAAATGCATTGAAAAGTAAATGAGTGCAAAGCCAGTGTGCTGAGCATTGCACTGAGCAGGCAATGCATAGTGCGAGTGCAGGACCAGTGACTCCAATATGGAAACAGATGCTCCTATTTTTCTCCTTGGCTTTGGAGTCTGTCATTGTGTTGGTGTATTTAGTGTGGGCACCATACATAGACCATAAAGACCCCTAATAGCATCTGAGAGGACATGCTGTGAAGGAGGTCCTGGGAAGCTCTTCAACTGAGAAATGAGCAGATGACTGTAAGTGCTGCCACATAGGGGAGTACAAATCCAGAATTCAACACAGGAAGCAGGGGAGGAGGCAGGTATCTAAATGAACAGCTATTACTAGCCACTCACATCATTGGCTATCATACTGGTGGGTCATCCCTGGTTATTGGGATACTGGGTAGAGGCTAATTGACATTTGCTATAAAGATACTATGAAGAGAAGAGAAACTTTTGATGACTACACAGTCCTTATAACTCTAAGTCTTTGTGGCAGCTAAATTAGATGTGACCTCTGTCCACTAGGAGTCTGCAACATAAAATAATAATAATTCCTCTATCTCTCCATGTCCCTCTTTCATCCTTTCGTCTTTCCATCTTACTTTGTATAGAACATTAAATTAGATATTGACTAGAAAGAGATAAATGAGACAGTTTCTTTGCATCAGGAACATAAAACCAGTAGAGAAAAGTGGTACGAGAGACTATTGTGTAAAACACAAAGCCAAACAAAACAATGAATAGAGGGGGAAAGTCCTCGGGACTGCAGAAAGAGGAGTAGTTACATATTGCATATCAGGGGAGGGGTCAGGGCAAGCTCCACAGAGGAATGCACCTTTGTCCTGAGCCTTGCTGTGTGCTAAGATTGTAAAGGGGTCAGACCTGTTTTCCCATTGAGGGGTGCACTTGCCCAAAGGTGTGAAATTGATGGCAGTGTCAAAACATTAGGTACATTCAAAGAGCTGGGGAAGAAAATGAGGTTGGGAAGGATTGGAAGGAGCAACACTATCAGGCTTTTGAATATCAAACTATGAACACAGAACTTTGCTGCAATGGGGAGATCTGGAAGGTGTTGGAAGCCATCACCAAGCGTAGCTGAGAACAGCGCACAGCCCCTGAGTTGGTACCCCAGCTTTGCCGCAAGCCATGGAAAAAAGTCTTCACCCTCAAAGCCTCAGTTTAAACCATTCGTACAGCAGGGATAACTTGTAGGGTTGCTGTAAGGCATAAAAAAAAAAAAAAATCAAAAAAAAAGATCATGTGAAGCTCTAAGCATAGTGCTTGGCATGTGGTAAATTCTTGGTAAGTACTTTAATAGTGATAATTACTGGAGGAAGGTGACCCTGGTAGTGATGCAATGGGTATGAGGGAATGGGGCCTTCGAGGAGGCACAAAGACTATGAGGACCCTCCTGATCCGACTGGGTTCCCAACAAGGTTAAACAATGCCACCCAGGAATCTCAGGTTCCAAGTTGACAGAAGTAGTTTGCATTCTTCTCATGCTGCATTTGCCCTGTACAACAGCTGGGCTCCCAAGGGCCCATTTAAGATGTTAGAGTGCAGACTTAACAGCGATGAAGTCTATTTTATTGCATTAAAAAAAAATCTACAGATTTACAACCTTAGCAGTTCTGAAAGCAACATAATTACAATTTACAGAGCAAGTGGATTTTGATGTAGAGGGTGGTTTCTCTTTGTCAGACAATTGAAACAGAAACAGGATGAAACTTCTGGAGTACATTGGGACAGCACTACTACAGAATCTATAATAAGATCCTTTCCGGTGTCAAAATATCATTCATTACTTCTCGGCAGGGCTTTGTTAAGCTTCTGGGAGGAACCTTCCAACCTGGCAGGACTGTATTCAGTACTGAGGAAGTTTTGAGTCCTGGCCCTGATCATTAAATGACAGAATTACCTCTGAACCCTCGTGATGACACCCCATCAGCCTGCCATACAAACCCAACCCGCATTTCTAAAGATCCCTAGATGATGGCAGGCAAATATACCCCTAATTGAGAATTATTGTGAAGAAGCTGTCTGGTTAGTTAGATGTCACTTTTACCCAACTATGGCTTATTGAACAAGTAAGGGATGGAATTTAGCAGCCTGATCTTGACCCAGAAAGTTACTTCTTCTGATGCCTCAGCCTCTGTAAAATGGAAACAAAAACTTATGCAAATTTATTAAGTTCTCACTATGTAGAGGCATCGTAATGCTACTATCTGAAGGTTTATCTGAGAATTGGCTCTTTGGCATCTTGTCTGGGACAGGATGAGTGCTCAATAAGTGGTTTTTACTAAATTTAGTCAAATCTAAGATGCCATGGATTGTAAAATGCGCCATCACTTCATATATACTAAGGAAGGAAAAAACTCTGCAAAATATATGGTGACACACTGCTCTCATCACTTAGAATATCTATACATGTATATCATTATATGGGCTTCAGATTTATTTGGAGACATTTTCATCCTATGTTACTTTTTGTGTATATTTTTAAAGAAAATATGAAGTGATAAGCTAGTCCTACAACTTCCCATTCAGAATGAAACTTTTATGACTCACTTTTGCACTCAATCATCAATACTCCTTTAGAATCTCCGTCAGCTAGGCTGGACTTGAGCTGTACTAGATCTTTACCACCTAAATTCACCCATTCTGCCATCAAGAGCCATGGAGATGAAGCACTGAGAAAGAATCTGTGTAAGAATGAAAAGCTGGGCTCTGCTGGTGACTTGGTGTTTGTGCAAAACCTACTTGCAAGGTTTGTTTCAGGACTATTTGAAAACAACTACAGTAAAACCTTGGATTGCAAGTAACGTGGTTTGCGAATGTTCTGCAAGACGAGCAAACATTTCTAATACATTTTAACATGGTAAACAACCAATGTCTGGCAATCCGAGTAGTTTGTTTCTAGAACGAATTATGCTCACAAACCAAGGTATTACTGTACCGTGTTTCCCCGAAAATAAGACCGAACTGGAAAATAAGCCCCAGCATGATTTTTCAGGATGCTCGTAATATAAGCCCTACCCCAAACATAAGCCCCAGTTAAAATCATCAGCCAGATATGACAGTTTGAATAAATGTAGATTTTTATACATGAATAAATGAATAAATGTAGATTGTTGGAGCAAAAATTAATATAAGACCTAGCCTTATTTTCAGGAAAACACGGTAGTTCACCTTTGCCCCACTCCCCCCATACACCATTTGCTCCTTGTAGTTAAATGAGTGTTTCTCTGTTGCCTTTAGACTTTTCTTCTCAACTGTTGACATCCGTTTGGCAGTTTCCTTGCTTACTCGTTTGATATTTCCGCATGCCCCAGCCATGAGGACTTGGGTACAACTCAAGCCTGGCTTGGCTGGCAGAGATGAGAGAGCAGTCTGGATAGCAAAGGGCACCCTAACTTCAGACATGTGCAAAGGTAGAAAAAGCCGTGTTTTTGAGAAGATTGAAGTGGTAATAAACATGTGCATTGTGTTAGAGAAACACAAAGTGTGCAGGGAGTACGTATGTATTTAAATCATCTTATGAATTCTCTTGCAAGGGAGAACTTGCCATATTATTCCCTGTTATTCAAAGCCTCCTCTGCAGACCAGCACCTGGGAACTTGTTAGAAATGCACAATCCTGGTCTCTACCTCATAGGACTAAATCAGAATCTGCATTTTTAACAAGATCTTCCATCGGTGGTGGTTATGCACATTCAAGTTTCAGAGACACTAGCCTTATTTATTGTATCAAACACATTATTTGAGTGCTCTGCTTCGAATGGGGTTTCCCTGTCTGCCTAGGGACACCTTCCCCAGCTTTGCTCCTCTCCTGTTCTGCTAATGTCACGTGAGAAGCTTCCTGGAACATCCTCTTGGGTGGGTTACAAAGGCTGAGATGTTACATTTATCCTGTTCACCTGTTTCATCACACTCACAGCGGGCAAAAAGGAGGAGGCACTGCTTTAGCAAGAATTTATCCACAGCTATCTCTCCTTTTCCAGAAGGCACTAGGCCAGGACGGGGGATGGTTCAGATCCTTCAGTGACCGCCTGCTTTGACAGCTGCCGTTTCTCTTTACAGCATTCACAGACCGGTACATCCTAACAATGCTGGTGGGCTCCTAAACTGGCCTTTCCGCGTTGGCTTTTTATAATTCAGCGGTTGAGTTGGCTTTTTAAAATGGAAGGTGGGAAGGACTGACTCCGAAGGGGGATGGTGTAAAGCCTGGAGGCATCGTTCCAGAAGCCGTGTCTCCACCTCATTTAGCACCTTCTGTTTGAAAAGTCACTCTCTGCCCTGAAAGTGGGCCATGGCCTCGGCTTTTGCTCTTTCCTGGATCCCAAAGCCAGTCTTCAGCTATGTTAATATTCCAAGGACTCAAAACTTGTATTTTGCAAATAGAAAGTGTCAGCTAGTGGCCCAATTAAGAAACAAGCCTGTTCCCGGAACTTTTGCAGGCTCAGTGGGGGTCATTCTGGGTCAGTCAGGCTTGGGAAGGTGGGAGGGGTGATGTTTGGGGGAGTGGGGAACATAGCCCCAGCTTCTGACTTTCTCTCTGGGTTTAGCTCTCTGTTGGAGTCCACAAAGCTGATCCTAAGCTGTTGCTTTTGTAAAGCTGCCTCTGACATTATCAACATTCATTTTCCTAGAAAATAATTCTCTCCTTTTGGGAGATTAGGAGTCACCTTTAGAATCACTGTTCCTCTGACAGTTACCACGCAGAATCTTCATTCCATATTCTTTCACTCATTCTCTTCATTTATCCTCAAGCTAAATACTTCTTGTGAGCACAGCGTTGGGACAGCTGGGAATAAGACACTTCTGGCCCAGCCCCATAGGAACTAACAGTCCTACAGAAGAGAGGCCACTAAGGAAGCCGCCATGAGAAACTATGGGCACGTTTGATGAACGTGGGGCTCCTGAAAGCTCACACGAGTACCCCAGATATTTACACATGGGAGAATGATTGTCAACACAGTTTGAACAGAGCTGGGCTTTCTTAGAAGCTATGTGACGTATGTTTTCTTCCATCTTGTTCAATTAAGGATTTGTGTGTAAGAATTTGTGTTTCTGGTTCAGCAGCCTTCCCTCAATCCCTGCCCCTTACAACAGGCCAGGGAATAGGAAGGATCCTTCTAGCTAACCCACTCCTAGAGGGCGAGGAAGGCTTCCCTGGAGAAATGGCCTCCGGCTGAGAACTGGGTGATGAGGACTTGCTACTGAAGCTAGGCCTCAGAGGGGCGAGGAAGGGAACAGCGTGAGCAGCTGTTCTCAAAACTGGCTTTGACAGGGCCTGAGAGACTTGAAATACATCCACAAGTGTGTTCGTATCCTAGGGCTGCTGTAACAAACTAGCAAAAGCTGGGTGGCTTAAGCCTGCAGAAATGGATGTTCGCACAGTTCTAGAGGCTAGAATCCAAAGCCTTGCTTACCCTCCTAACTCCTAGCAATTGCTGCCAGTTCTTATATTCCTCGACTTGCAGCTGTATAACTTCAGCCGCTGCCTGCATCATCACGGGGCCATCTTTCCTCAGTTCCCAGGCCTTCACATGGTGTTCTCGTCCACGTGTGTCTGTCCCTGTGTCTCTCATAGGGACACCAGTCATGTTGGAGTAGGGGCCCACCATGCCGCAGCATGACCTCATCTTTATTTATACCTTCATTACGTCTGCAAGGGCCCTACTTCCAAAATAAGGTACCAGGGGGTCGGCCGAGTGGCGCGGTGGTTAAGCGCTGGCTTGGGACACCAGTGGCCCCAGTTCGGTCCCACATATGAGGGCCAGTGACACTGCCCTCAAAAACAATAAAAAAATAAGGTACCAGGGTTTAAAATTTCAACATCACCTTGTGGGAGACACAATTCGACCAGCGACAACGAGCTTCTGCTCAGACCTACTCAATCAGTCCCTCTGAGGAATTCAAGGATGAACTGGGTACTGAGTGCGTTCAGAAAGGTAGAATAAAGTGCTTTCTGAGTTCAAAGACACCCAACATTTGGCAGTTATGGATTCTCAGGCCAGTACTTGAAACTCTCTGTGCTATAGTTTTATCATCAGTAAAAATGGAAGTTGTAAGTGCTGTCTTGTATCACAGTCATTCATGATCAAATATGAAAATTATTAACTACATGGCTCAGAGTCTTGTAATCTTTAAGCACTCTGAATATCATTAGCTACTTATCATGATCTACAAAGACACCATCCTTATCTTTCCGTGGACCTGTTTCCTTATATGATGAGGGACATATCAGATGGCCTCAAGGAGGGCAGACTGCTCTGAGATGGAGAGAAGGCTGAAATGAGATGGAAGAGAAGTACTACATGCCCTTCCCTGGGGTCCCTTTCAGTCAAAAGAGAAACGGGAAGAAGATGCTGGGCAGACATGGCCTAGTCTACAATACTCTCAGCTTTTCCCAGCTGAGTCCAAGGATGGTAGCTGCGAGATATCCTGGGAATAACCAAGGGGAGTTTAGGCTTCCAAACATACGTCTAGGCAGGTAGCTGCGAGATATCCTGGGAATAACCAAGGGGAGTTTAGGCTTCCAAACATACGTCTAGGCAGTGTGAATCCACCAGGGATTGTCAAGGCTCCGTTATCTTGTTCTATAACCATGCTTTGGAGAAATAGCATATTTCCTGACTTGCGGTTGGCAAGAATGAGGTACCAGTGTCTCCGTCTTAAACAGCTTCACCAGAAACTGATTTCTCAAATGTGAGCCAATGAAATTGATGCCATACTGTTAAGAGGTAAAGGAGGTAGATAGGAGATGAGGCGTGGATGTGTAGTAGTGGGATGATATACTATTACAGGGAAATCATGGCCTGAGGGGCCTTTCAATTTACTAGTGTGGTCATTGGGGATTGACAGCTGTCCCCACGATGCTACAAAATGTTCTCATTCCCCTTATCTAGGAGGGGGTGAGAGCAGAAGTGCTTTCTGCTTTCCTTAAGCAAAATGGTTGTAAACACAAAGTACCTCCAAGCTGGTGATTCTAACAAGGGTGGGGCTGTGAGCCCAAAAGGCAAAAGCACAGGCAGTGGGAGGGATGGACCTGGAGGGGTGGGCAGCAAAGACCTTGAGATGCTAAGGGCGCTGCAGCTGGATGGATGCTTAGAGACAAGAGGCGCTATGTTGCAAGGCTTCAAGTTTCATGTGTTAGCTTGATACCTCTAAACTTTCTAGGGCTCCAGACACCTAGCTGTGAGGTCCCCTGTTCCCACCAGATCCGTCCCACACCAGTGAGAAGGTCTTTGCACCCAGCTTGTTCTCCTGTCAGCCAGCTGTGCCCCTCTGGTCCTCAGCCTCCCTGCCAGCCTGGGAAATAACTCAAACAAGCCATGTTCTCCCACAGGAACCAGGGCCTCAGCCTCTTGGTCCTATGAAGAAGCCTGCCTTTCACAGCCCATCTGGTTCACTCTCTCCTGAGTGCAGCCTTGGTGTGGCCTGCGTGGTGTACAGGGTCCTTTTCCCCGGGGCTGTGAGTATGTGTGACTGATAAACTGCTGTGGATCTTACCTGTCCAGTGACAGGTGTTGTGTGCTTGGCCACCCAGAACCTCAGGGCAGGACTCCCTCACTCACCAATCGGTAAAGAGATGCCTACCTTTCTGTCTCAGAAGTAGAAACTGAGTTCAGACAGAGAGAAGTAACTTGGCAAAAGGTGCCTAACAGTTTAATAGTAAGGACTATAGAAATATAAAAAATAAAAAATAATGCTCACATTCAGTGCTAAGCACTGTTTTAAGCATCTGCCATACATGTGTTATTTGACTTACTTCTCACAAGAACCCATATGGTATTCAACCTCATTGTTAACATTAAACTTGTAAGGCATTTTGGCACAGAGAGGTTAGGTACCCTTCCCAAGGTCACACAGCTGGTAAACAACTGCAGTTCAAACCCAGTTCTGTGGATTACTTAACTAAATTGCTGGCTCTGTGCTAAATCCCTTATGCAGATTATTGTTTTAAAAACCCTGTTGTCTTTATTCTACACATTTTTGCTTAGAGATTTTCAGTAAGTTGCTCAAGTTTACAGAGTAGTAATCTATAATGGTATAATCTGAATTTGAACTCTGACATCTGTGCCCATCTTCTTAACTACCCTGTTCAGAAATCCAAGGCCTCTGACACCCATCCAGTGATCTCACATGCCATGGAGCTGGGTGGTTGTGTGGCGTGAACAGAAAGAAGAAATGATCAAAGAGATGCCATTACTGAATTCAAATAGGGCTCTAAAGGCAAGAGAATTTGTGTTCCTCTTTTCCTTCCCTCCCTTTCATATGCTTTGGTTAAAGGTGAACGGCTCTACCCACACCTGTGATTATGTTTTATAACAACGTTTTATAGAATAATTACTTTTGTACTAAGAACATTACTAAATATTTTATGGTAGCTATTATCCCTACTTTTTATATATATGGAAATGTCTATTTAACTCTACTCTTTAACTTGATCTTAGGAGGTCAACTAATTTTACCAACATTTTAGGCTCCCAAACTCAGTTGTTAAGAAAGACTCAGGTTCAACTTGGAACTCTGCCCCTTACCAGCAAGTAGAGTCTTGAAAATTTATTTAACTCCTCCAAGATTCAGTTTCTCATTGTAGATAGAGGCAATTAACAGTAGTAGCCACCCGATAGGGTGGTTGAGAAAATTAATAAGATGCTGCATGGTAGGCATCTAAGTGATGCCTCGACGGCAGGAAGTACTTGGGAAGTGATAGCCTGTTATTCCTGGTCCTTCAGAGGCAGGTGGAAGCTTCAGAGTTATGTATTTTATCTTCCTCATTTTCTAGATCTCTGAGTGGGGAGGAGACTAATTCAAGATACCACAGCAACTAGTAATGCCTGAATCAGGTATATAGTTGATCTCATGCATGGTAGAAATAGTGATATTAGTGTAATATGTGTCTCTTTTTTAATATGGCTTATGGTATATCATAAACATAGTGTTCCCCTTAACTTGCAGGTCTTTGGATAGATAAAGAACATTACCATTAATTGCTAATTAAACTCTGTGACTTCCATAAGAAAGTGAATTGATTTTCTGGGCCATGTTGTCTTGTGTACATCCTACTCCCTCAAACTTGAGGGAACATGTGCTATTGATTTCCCCCTTCCATTTTCCTTATCATGCAGTGATTTAGTAGGTGAGAAAATACCTTAGCAGTGTAACAGGTCTGGATGACTTCATAGTTTTCCTTGGGCTTGGCTCTTGAAAAGTTGCTGGAGACAAAGGCCAGGAGAAGTGACCCTGGTATTGTGACAACTTTGACCTTCTATACTCAGCAACTGGCCAGTGCCTCTAGGGTAGAAGGAATGCACTCTTTAATGGCTGAAAAACTAATGCATTCGTGAGGATAGTCTACAATAGTTCAATGAATTGTAAGCAGGGCTCTGTGTAAGCAATTTCATCTGTTGGTTAGAGAATGTTCCATTTGCCAGTTAGAGCTCTTGAATGAGTGGCTGAAGCCAGAAGTAAAACAAAGGTGTACCAGTCAGCATGACAAAAAGTGGTAGGTTCCCATGTTTTTATTTCTTTCTCTCTTTCTTTCTTTCTCTCTTTCTTTCTCTCTTTCTTTCTTTCTTTCTTTTTTTCTTTTAAAGATTTTATTGGGGAATTGGAGGGGAACGGTGTTGGGGAATCAGGGAAAGGGAACAGACAAGTTGCTGTCTTTTTGTTCTTCAGTCTAGTTGTTGAGGACATTGCTTCACTGGCCCATGTTGGTATTATCATTGTGCTCTTCCTGAGTGAGGCAGTCGCTCTCCGGCCATTGGACAGCTGCTCACGCTGGTTGCCAGCCACTCACAGTAGCTCATGGAAGCCCACTGCAGCAGGGGTTGCAGCCTACGCCGCCACTGGCAACTCACGGCAGCCCAGCTCCAGGTCGAGCTGTTGTTCACCATCTTAGCTGTAGAGGGCACAGCATCAGTGGCCCTCATGTAGGATCTGAACTGGGGCTCTGCTGCTCAGAGCTGGCGTCCCAAGCCAAATCTTAACCAATGTGCCACTCGCCCCTGCCCCCCCATGTTTTTCTTAATTGCTTAATTTCTTAATTTCTTAATTACTTTCTCTACTTAAAATAATACATGCTCATGGAAGTAAAATATTACAGACTATATGTCTGTACTTGTTTAAGTCATTTTCATTGGCTGACCTTTCAATGTCATGGACATTCTTTCCTACCTTCACTTGTTTGTCTGTTTCTTCACAGCTTCCAAAATAGATCTGGGCTCATGGTAATAGCTCAGTACATGAAGAGAGGGAAAACTTCCAAGTGAGAGACTTGGAATCAAATATGAAAATTGTAGACTTCAGAATGGGGCAGAAACTCTCTTCTGACAGTCATGAATTCTGTGATTGAGGCTCTTTGAGCCTCTTTTGCCCCATTTGTGAAATGGGAATAATATTATGTCTACAGAGCTGATGTGAGGAGTAAATGGGATGTGAAGATGATCTGAAGCACTTAGCACAATGCTAGACACATCGTAGAATATAGTTCAGAACAGCTGGTGAAAGATGTGCTTGCCCATCGTCCACTAGACTTATTCTTTTCCTGACCCTCTGAACCTGTAACCGTGACCAGCAAGATTTAATGAGTTCCTAGCTCATCTTTTGTAAAACAGAGATGGCAATATTTAATACCCCACAAATCTTGTAGGAATTACTTTGATAAAATGAAAGAAGATTCAGAAGAGAAAAGCTAATTTGGAAATAATTTAGAGTTGTAGCCCAACTCGTAATTACTTGCAGGTGACATTCATTCTGTATCAACTGTAAAATCTCAGAATTCCTTTCTCAGCCATTAATCCATATCTTGACTCTCTCCGAGCTGTCCATTGGGTACAAATTAATTTAATTTAATCAAAGTTAAATAATTGTGAAAGACATCAAATAGGTCCCAAGAAGTGATTTTCATTGGCAAAAAATGTGGGTTTAGTTTGAATTTCAAAGACATTGTGGCAGAAGGGATTCTTGGATTGTATGGCAATGGCAATGACTGTATTGAATGAATAAATGAATGAATGAATGAATGAATGGAGTTTCTTAGATTTTTGTCCTAAGTTGCCCATTGAAGTCTCTTCTAAATCTGAGAATCAAAGAGTCTGTACGTCTGAGTTTCTCTACTTTTAAAAAATCAGTTTAAATTACTGGAAAAATACAAAAATCAAGAAATGAAATAAAATGCACTTTCCTTTTCTTTATCGAAAAGGCAGGGGCTCTGTTTTTCTCCTTGCACCTGACCAAGCCACAGGAATGAGAAGAAGTAGATTCTGTGCAGGGCAAATTGGCCTCCCTTTTCTCTGCTAACGCACATTAATGCCCCACGGGGAACTCTCTGATTTTCCCAGCAGTGTACATTTGCACGGTTGGGCGCCTGTTTTGCTCTCAAGTGCAGTGGTACTCACATCAATGCTCATAAAATACTAAAGCCGAACTTGCCACTCACTGGAGCCTCATTCCTGCATTCTTGACAGTTACCTGTAGGGCCCTCAACCTGTTACCAGAGACACACAAAGGAAACGTGTGTCCACAGCTTTACAAAAGCATATTTGCATTTGAGATAGGGCTCTTGAATTGTCTGTTGTCTTAGGAGATTCCTAGAGCCAGCCCTGACCATGAGTTTGACTTTTTTATCTCAGGGTTGTTAAAAGTTTCTAACTAGGGTTAGAAAACTTGAAACCTGAGTTCTAACTGATCAAAGTGCCATTTATGAGTATATGTTGGGTGCTGGCAGAGGCCCTGAGAACTCTGGGGAAAGCAACCATTGGTGCACATCTGCATGGTACAGACAGATTGGAGGGTCAGACACATTTGTTAGGAAAGCACATTAAGGAATGCGTATTTCCAAACAGATCTACTCCAACAATGAGTACCCAGTTCAATGATAATTTATACCAGCTTGGAAGAGAATAGCTGGAAAGGTTCCCCTCAGAAAGTAATGCATGAGCTTAAATCTGGAGAATGATTGGGAATTAGGCAGGTGAGCAGAAAAGACAAAAGAATTCCAAAGCGAGGAAACAGCACAGGTGGGAGAAGACGAGGCATGAATGCCATGTGGTGGGAGGAAGGAGGCCCAACCAGGGATGGAACAGAGGTCTGTGAGGACCAGGAGGAAAGCAGGTAGGGCAGGTCACACAAGACCCTGAAGGCCATCTTCAGGGCTTTTGTCTTTAGTGTAAGAATGAAAAGCCGTGTAGTTCATGATCTCATGTTCTAAGTTCAAGACTCATAGAGGTCCAATATGTTTGTGTAAGGCTGCGTATCCCTCATATGGCAATGTTGGGTCCAGAACTCATGCCTCTGACACCCACGTGATCTACAGAAAGACCTTTTGGTAGCCCATGGGTTTTCGAACATCCCAACAGGACAAAGACCCTAAATTGACTTGGAAACTCCCAAAGTTGCCTTTGATGTACATTCCCAACATAACACACTACACCTGCCAAAATTTTATATATGAACTTGCTATAATTACACCTATGACATATGCTGTGACTTCTAAAGACATACATCTACAAACAAGTGATACCCTTACAGCTTCACACCCAGTAGGATGGTTATTATTTTCAAAAAAGTAACAGAAAATAAGTTAGTGAAGGTTTAGAGAAATTAGAACCCTTGCGTATCGCTGGTGGGAAAGTAAAATAGTACAGCTGCTGGGGCAAACAGTATGGTGGTTCCTCAAAAAATTAAATGTATGGGCTGGCCAAGTGGCGCGTTGGTTAAGAGTTGGCTTGGAACACCAGCTCTGAGCAGCAGGGCCCCAGTTCAGATCCCACATGAGGGCCAGTGATACTGCCCTCTACAGCTAAGATGGTGAACAGTGGCTTGACCTGGAGCAGGGCTGCCTTGAGTCATTGGCGACGGCAAGGGCTGCTGTGGGGCTGGCAGGCAGCTGGCGTGAGCTTTCATGAGCCGCTGTGTGCAGCAAGCGACTGCCTCACCCGGGAAGAGAGCAATGATAATATCAACATGGGCCAGTGAAGCAATGCCCTCCATGGTTAGACTGAAGAACAAAAGGACAACAACTTGTCTGTTCCCCTTCCCCAATTCCCCACACTGTTTCCCTCCCCCAATTCTCCAATAAAATCTTAAAAAAAAAAAAATTAAATGTAGAATTATTGTATAATGCAGTAATTCTACTTTTTGATGTTTCCCCAAAAATATTAAAAGCAGGTATGCAAACTGATATTTGTACACTAATGTTCACAGTAGCATTATTCACAATAGCCAAAAAGTGGGAACACCCAAAAGCCCATTCACAGATCAATGGATAAACAGAATGTGGCATATACATACAATGGAATATTATTCAGCCTTATAAAGGAAAGAAATTCTGATACACGCGACGACATGGATGAACCTTGAAAACTATGCTAATTGGAATAAGCCAGATTTTTTTTAAAAGGACAAATTTTATATAATTTCACTTATATAAGAGATACCTAAACATACCTCGGAAGTACCTTTTCAGTTTAAATTATTTAGAGAGTTATACATATTTCCAAATTAAGCCTTTCCCTAGGGTGCTTTGTACTGAGGTTCCTCATCATGGTTTGCTATCGTTGAGGCTCAGACTCCTGGAGAGGAATAGACCCATGGAAGCAGCAAAATGCATACATTTTATTTCTGGGCACACAGTCTGCCCTCTGAGATGACCAGAAGTCTGGACAGCCCTTGGAGTGCTACCGATAAATGGTTATACTTCCCATGCACTGTCTTTATTAGGAAATCTCTGATTTGTTCACCTGTCCTCAGGTAGGACATGGATTTGAAGTCTCTCACCAGAGATAGTTCTAGTGGACCCACAAGCTCTCCTTGTGCCCGTTAGGCCTAGGCTCTGGGAAGCAAACACAATCCTCCAACTGGGATTGGATAAGCATGGAATGGAGGACGATTATCACCTCCTTTGTTCTAGTCGCCATATTTCTTTTAACATAACCTTCAGCCTTTATGAAAGCCAGTCTTCATCCTGTTATTGCTCACTTAAAAACTCAAATGCTAAAATCCCTACTGTGTCATTCCATTGTTCTTAGGGGGAAAAAATATATACAAAATTTTTCATGTAGTCTCCAGAAAGAGTTTGGGGTAATGGAAAAGACGGTTCGTGCTTTTTATATGTTTTACCCACTCCGTTTACCCTTCCTACCCTACTTTATGTACTTCTTTCAGCCTTCTTTACTCTCCCTAAAATCCTGCACATTAAGTGGTTGAAAACGTACATTTTGAATCAAAATAAAAATACACCTAACAAAGCACTTTGTACTGAAATTTTTCCCTTTGGAGGGCAGTCCAATCTCTATAACTTAATTCTGTCTTGAGATTTTTATATTTGGGAAAAAAATAGAATGTTTTCATGAAGTACATTGTATTCCTTTCTCCCCACCCCACCTTCCCTTAATGAGAGTTAAACCCATTAGTGTCTCTGGGGACACCCATCAGATAACAAACACCTATGGTAATGAAAGGATTATGTAACCTCCCAGCATAAACCAATCCATTTTAAAATTCTGAACTCAAGCACTAGTTTGTTTTTTGGGAGTTTATTGCTCAGACCTCTGCTAGCTTCAGCAGTAAGATGGACCTTCTCAAAGTATTCTTGCTCCTAAGTAATACCCTTTGCTCTTAGATAATAATGATGCTGTTACAGAGTAGTTTAACAAGTACTTTGATGCACCTATTCCTCTAATCCTTTCAACAATTCTTTTGAGGCTGTTAGGAATCAGCACTCTGGTTTACTGTTGATGAATCTAAGTCTTAAAGAGTTTAAGTGGTTTGCTTGTGGATTCACTACTGGTAGCTATAAGGGTGGGGATAGGCTCTTTTGACTGCTAATCCATTGTGATTTGGGGAAGTAATATGTAATGCTTCGTTTTTACTGATTATAAAAGTAACGTGTTCATTGTACAAAATAAAGAGCAAAAAGGAAAGGATAAAAAATGAACATTAGAAATGCTTTCATTCCCACCATCCGACGAACCACTGTTAACATTTGAATGTGTTTCCTCCCAGATTCTTATATGTGGATGTGTATTTTGTGCAGTGATATGTATGTGAATTTTCACAAAATTGGCATCCTATTGCATTGCCACAGAATGAGCCCAGGGATGTGGCCAGATAATGGAGCTTTCTCAGCGTGTGTGTCAGGTAACCTGGGTCTCATTTTCTTCTCCTTCTATCTGTTAAGAATGAAGGAACTTCTTAGGGCCAGAGGAAGGGTCAGCCCCAATTCAGCCCCTTTATATTTGCCTACAATTTCAGAGAGTATATTCCTGGGCACAGAAGGAGAGAAAAATCTATCGGGACTGTGTAGATAAAAGTCAGACAGGTAGAACTGACTCAGTACTATGAAATGTTAAACAACAGGTAGTTTTATACAGGCTTCCAGATGTCTCAGGTGTCCTGGCTGCCTGAAGAGTGAACACAGAGGGTGACACTGAGCAATGATAGGGAGGGCCAAGGAGGCAGTACTGTCAGAGACTTAAGCCATGGGCTATGGTGATAGATTAGGGTCTAAAGCTCTGCTCTGCAGCGTAACTCGTTATGGAACATTAGAGAAGCCTCTGACCCTGTTACCTCCTTTCCAAAATGGGGATAAATATATCCCCATTGACACAAACCCTTTTCATAGTGGCTGGCATTAGAAAGTGTTCAACACGCGGCAAATTTAAACACAGGGGGTCATCATACTGCTTTGTGATAGGGCATGGTCCAGCTTTTGTTGCATTTTGTGGGAGACCCTCCACTGCCTTGGTTTGTTGGGGACATCCCTGGATTCTGGCCATTCCTGTTTTTATCGTGAGGCTCTGCCACCGTGGAGAGGGTCGCTGTCCCCACCGCCCGCATCCCCCAGTCAGGTGGGCTGATTCAACTCGCAACACCTTTATGCAGGGCCTGCGGTGTGTTATCTGCTGGGGTAGCTACTCTGGATTTAAAAGGACAGATAAGAACCCAGCTCTTCTCTCCAGGAGCGTGAGCAAAGAAATAAACCCCAGATTATGCTCTATATGCCCAAATGGGAGGTATAAAGTGTGGTGTGCATATCTGGTGTGGGTTCACCCGGTCATAGGAGGACTGCCCACGAAAGGGAGCAGACACATCCTTTCCTGGTGCTTCAGAACTATGAAGAAAGAAGAAGCAGGCATGCCACACGTCAGAGGCTGATGAAAAGCCTGCTCACATCATTTTCTTTTTACCCCCTCTGAAAACAAAAGAAAGATTTATGCTGAGGGCTTGGATGATGATTGCTGCCTCCTATGGGGAGATGTGGGTAGCAGGATCATTTGAGGACCGGGACATAGGCTGCAAGACAGCAGGACAGAATTGCTATCCATCCCCCATCCTGCCCACCACTCTGCCTTTCTTGCTTCATCCTTCCTTCCCCCGACCCTGGAGCTCCTAGGTAACGCCGATTCTGTGCTTCCACAGTGAAGAAGGTACCCATTCTGCCCTCATAACTCTTCCCATCTGCCATTAGATAGAGGGATGTAGGTACAAAGTGACAATCTGGTCTTGATGAGAATAAGTACAGAATCCCCTGAGAGAACACAGAAGGGTCACCTCCATGGAACCTGGTGAGTCAGTGCTCCCTGTAGGAGTTGCGAGCTAAGCAGTGAGTAAGGCTTAGCCACCATGGAGATGGGAACAACCTGTGCATGACCTGGATCTGGGGGAGAAGGACAAGCCACCAGCATGGGGAGACAGTGAAGGGCTCTGGCATGGCAGGCTTTGCGTGCACACTGATGGACAGGGCGTGCTATGGTGCTTCAGTGTTGGGATCTGGTTGTGATACCTGTTCTGCCCAGGCCGTGCCTCTCTCCAAGAGTGTGTGTGAGGCCCCAGGTGCCTTAACTTTCTAATAGAAAATGAGTAACATCAACAAAAAAGTGATAAGGAGCCCACAGAAAGGTTTGGGGTAAGTCCTTTAGGATGTAATTACCAAGGACTTCATGTTTACGTGAATGCAGGAACTTCTTTTTCTCTGAAGCTATTAAAACAGAAAAAGGCTCTCATTTGTCTGGGATGGTCCAAAGGAGACTGATTTTTCCCATTGGATGGGATTATCTCCAGATTCCAGGGGCAAGTCAGCTAGAGAATTAACTCTGGAAGGATGGCTCCAGCTTTTGATAAAGTGGACTGTGGAGTGGGACCGCCTGGAAATAAATCCAGGTTCCACCATTACCTGGCAGGGTGGCTTTAGGCAAGGTACTGAACCTTTGTGGGACATCCTGTATGTGGGGAATAAATCACCCCTACAGTGTAGGTTTGTTGTGCGGTTTAAGGAAGATGAGATACCTAGGTGCCTAGCACCATGCCTGGTATGTCGGAAGCCCCATGTAGTGGGTAGTTTCAGTGGAGGCGATTACTCACCTCCATCATTTGAAAATATATCTCTTGGAAAAGAAGACATTGGCACTAGATTTTAGGCCTTTGTCTAGAGGGGTACTTAAGTGTCTCAGCTCTCTGAGTAGGGGAGTTAAGGAAGAATATCTCCTCTTATTGCATGTATTTATCCCTCCTCCATGATACCAAAGTGTAAAGTGCTTCCTTGAATGGTCACAGTGAGAATGCCTATCTTAATCCTTAAAAATCTCTGTCAAAATCCCCTCCTCTCCATGGGGCCCCTCTCCATTCTTAAGGGCAGCGTTTCCCTACCAAGGCCTGCAGCACTGTGTAGCCCAGCAGACCTTGGAGTGTGGCTCCTCATATCATCCGGGCACTGTTTTTGTTTTTGTTTTTTCACTGTGTTGATATTTGACTGATGGTGCAAAAACAATGATGGAAAAAGTCTGTGGTGCTTTAGCACACAATTCCAGGCAATGACACCAAATCATACCAGGGGTCATATTCCTCACTGGCGCATACTAGCAATGTATTAAAAAAAAAAAAAAGGCCAGTTTCACTTAGGAATGTCCTTCAGGCAGTAGTAAAAGTTATTATTAAATCTAGACTTTTGAGTACACATCTTTTTAGTATTCTGTGTGATGGGATGAGAAGCATATGTAAAGAGTTTCTGCCGCCTATTTATGGAGGACGGCTGTCTCAGGAAAGATCACTCATACAGAGTTTGAACTACAAGCCAGACTGGCAGCATTTTTGTGGAACTCCATTTAAGTGAAGAAAAAGAAAAAAGATGGAGGAGGAGAAGGGGGAAGGAGAAGGAAGAAGGGGAGAGGGCGAGAGAGAGGGAGAAGGAGAAGAAGAATGATAGACACCAAAGTTTGCCTAACCACAGTGTACGTGGTTTGCATTTTTTGAAAAACGAACAAAGTGAGCTTGTCACTTCAAGGAACACAACTTGATAGTATGTGTTCTCAGTAATAAAAATTTGAACTTGAAGCAAAATTTAGCACTTGAGAAAATCTGCCCCTGCAGTGAGTTTAGCAATTTCCTGGAATGCAGATTGTTCTGATGAGATTGGAGGTGATATTAGCAAATGTGATTTTTGATATTTTATAATAAAACGTGTCAACCTTTGGAAGTTTCGCATCAGTCAGATAAACAATATTTTCCCAGTACATAATGTTACAAAATCATGCATGGGTAAAAGACCCATTCAGAGTACAAGATAACCAATCAATGGATTTTAATGTAATAAAGTACAAAATTTCATTAATATGATTTCATATGTCACATGGCAATAACTTAAAAATTTACCATTTGTTGGTTTTTAGTGTAGTATCAAAGGATAGCCATGATTACCTTGGAAAGGCTATTCAAATATCTCTCCCTTTGCCACTACATATATTTGTGAGGTGAGAGTTTATTCATGCATATCAACCAAAGTAACATATAACGACAAATATAATCATTCAGCTGTTTTTATTAAGCTGACCATTAAAATGATAGGCAAAAATGTCAACCAGTGCCATATTCACTCTTTTTTTTTTTTTTGGAAATTAAAAAAAAAAATTTTATATTAGCATACACTAGACCGGGTATAATTTTAAATAAATATATAGTTTTCTGTTTTAATTCCTAATATGGACATGTTCTAGATATAATCCACATAAACAAAAGCTATCCGGAGTCCACAATAATTTTCAAGACTATGAAGTGATTCTGAGTCCCAAAAGCTTGAAAATCACTAACTTGTAGCAAAGACATTTGTACTGTACGGAGGATTCAAAAGAGTTCTTTTTGTTAAACACACACCAGAAAGAAAAAAATAGGGAGAGGGAGTGGGGAGGGGGAGGAGTGAGAACTCCTGTGAAGTTCCATGGTCTTTTTTTCTTTCTTTTATTTTTTTAAACTGCTAAATTCCCTTCCAAATTTGATATGCTAGAATTTTGAGTAATTTTTTGCTTTTATGCACAATTCTGTGGGAGAAACAAAAAGACTGACAAACTGGAGAGAGAGAGAGAGAGAGAGAGAGAGAGAGAGAGAGAGAGAGAGAGAGAGAGAATCACGGTAGGGGTTAGGTTGGAAGATCATTATCTTGGGCAAATAACATCACTTCCCTGTGCATATTTTTTTTTTAGAAGAGATTTAGTGTGAATGGTTTATAATTGTCTCCTCCAGCTCCTGAAAAATCCCTTAATTGTTTTTTATTTTTTTTTTTTAGCTGAGCCATCCTGCCACCTGTTGGCAGCTCAACGGCAACTCAGCTCGGGCTGGCATCGAACCGCCGTTGCTCAGAGCTCAGCTCGCACTCTTGAGCGAGCTCTTAACCAACTGAGCCATTCGACCGGCCCCTGAAAAATCCCTTAGATGGATGAGACTGTTATCTAAGAAGGAACTCCTAAGTGGGATGCCCCTCTAATGCCTTTGGGGAAACTGGAAAATAAAAATTCAGCACCCAGGTTCAAACTTAGAACAATCCAGTAAATGTGTATGAGCTTGCACTTAAGGAAACTCTTAGTTTACCAAATAATTTAACAACTTGGTGAGCTTTTCCCTTGAAAAAGACCTTTCTATAAATATAATCCTTTCTAATTGCTGCTCTGGTCTTTTAAGGACCCTGAAATTGAATGATGGCTTTCTGTTTACCCATTCTCACATATGCTTGGCATTCTAGACAATTTTTCACATTCAGTGTCCATTCTTATGTCCATAAAACCCAGTGTTGTGAAGAGAGAGCACTGTCGTTCTCATATTACCCTTGAGAAGGCTGAGGTGTAGAGATGTTAGGTGACTTGTTGAAGATGTCAGTGTGGCCTATTGGCCAGTGCAGTTCTTTGATACCTGACTTTGCAGAGCTCATGTTTTCACTGGGGGAACAAACATGGCATGTGATCTCATGTGACAATATGGTAGAAAAAAAAATGGAGCGTGAAGTAGGACAAACTGTTTTCTATTCTCAGAACTGTTGCTCAATGAGTGCACCTCACTTAATGTCATTGAAAGTGTGGGTTTGTTCTTTTTTTCCCCATCATCATATACAATAATAGTCTCTCACAGGTTGAAATGTGAGAATTAAAGGAATGAAGAAAAGAAACAAACACAGGCATGCATGGCAACTAATAATTAGTCAATCAGTGGTCCTTTCTGTCATCATTGGTAAGGGAGTCAGAGGCAGGAAAGATCACTGCATGATGGTATCTTCCAGTTTCATGTCTGTCTCTAAAGTTTGCATGGATGTTTGGTCTGTGGAGGCCAGAAGCAATGTTTTGTGGAGGCAGGGGTTTGTGGGAATAGGTCCAGGATGACAAATATGAAGTAAAAAACTGTGTATGAAACATGGAGTGAGCATAGCAAGAATAGGTATGTGCTATAGACTCAGGAAGGTCTATTATTATTATATGGTATTCTTCCACACACCTCTGTTGTATGGTTTCTCCATTTTTGTCTGTACTCTCTCCACATTAATTCACCTGAACTCATGGCTTGAACTTCCCACGTGCTGACTTCCAAGTGTATACCTCCTAGCGTGCCCTCTTCCTAGAACTCAACACTTGCTTGTATGACCAGTTGCCTTCTTGACAGCCATCTCCACTTGGAAATCTGGTGGAATCTTGAATTTCGTCTATGGAATGGAGGAATCTTGAACTCCTTGCAAACTTGCTTCTCTATAATTCAGTAAAGGGCACCACAGATCACCCAATTGCTCATTTCAAATGCTGACTACTCCATCTTGATTCTTCTTCCCCATCCATCTTCCATCTAGTCAATCATCAAGTTCTTTCATCATAACCCACAACATATACCCAGGAACTGTTTGCATCTCTTCTTCTCTGGGGTGATTATCTGGTTCGATCTCTCTAATCTTTCACAAGGAAGGTGTTAATAGTCTTCTAAATGGTCCTGTCTCAGTGTATACCCCACCCCAGGCTATTCTCCGTTCATCACTCAGAGCAGGCCTTTGAAACATAAGCCACACACTGCCACTGCAATACTTAAAATTCAATGCTTTTCTAATGAAGTTAGACCAAAACTCAAGTTCCTGTGTATTACTGATCCCTTCCTTCCTGTCACAATAGAACACCTGCCCTCTCACTTACAGGCCTCCAACTTCACTGCCTTGCGTCTGTACTCAGAGAATGGCCAGGCTTAACGATGCCTCTGGGCCTTTGTGTTTGCTGCCTCCTCTGTCTGAAGTACTCTTCTCACAAACCTTCCCATGGATGGCTCCTAATCAGTGAAGTCACATCTTACATGCCATTCTTCAGAGAGGGCTACTCTCACCTCACAATCTAGAGTATCTCATTCCCTTTGCTGGTCATTTTCTAGGTTCTTAATCTACTCTGTTTTCCTCCTGGTATAGTGGCTCATCCCTTCTTTCCTTGTGTACCACATTGTAAGAAGTTTGGGAAGCTCTGTTTGGTCCACCTCTGTGGGCCCCTCTTTCTCTCTTACCCTGTGTGGACCTCATTCTTGCCATTCCCTAGTTCCATTGCTTTCCCACCCCCACCCCCAGAATATTCTAGCCCTGAATTAGTGCTTTCATCTACTTTCTCTTTGTGCATTTTCGGGAGGGTAGGCTTTGTTGTGTAAAAATCACACAGTTGTGAATACTGGCACTTTTGCTGCTTGAACTCCTCATATACTTTTCCTCTTTGTCTTTTATACAAGGTCAAATTAAGTTCGCGAATCTGTTGCAATGATGTTGCTAACCTTTTTTTGATATCAGAGGGATTGTTCATTATGAATTTGTACCAACTGGACAAACAGTTAACCAAGTTTACTATTTGGAAGTGCTGAAAAGGCTGCTTGAAAAGTTAGATGAACTGAACCTTTTGCCAGCAATTCATGGCTCTTGCATCACAACAGTGCACCAGCTTTCACAGCACTGTCTTTAAGGGAATTTTTAGCCAAGAAACAAATAACTGTATTGGAACACCCTCCCTACTCACCTGATCTGGTCCCCAATGATTTCTTTCTTTACCCAAAGATAAAGGAAATATTGAAAAGAAGACATTTTGATGACATTCAGAACATCAAAGGTAGTACAACGACAGCTCTGATGGCCATTCCAGAAAAAGAATTCCAAAATTGCTTTGAAGGGTGGACTAGGCACTTGCTTCAGTGCATAGCTTCCCAAGGGGAGTACTTCAAAGATGACTGTAGTGATATTCGGCAATGAGGCATGTAGCAGTTTTGCTAGGATGAGTTCGCGAACTTAATTGTCTGGTTTCATATGGGTGTTTAAGGTAAGTTGACTCACTAATCTCCCCTCTCCCTTCTAACAGGTAATATTTATTAAGTCCTTACTATCTGATCCCCACACCCACCCTGAGACCTGGTTCTGTGACTCCTCATTTTACAGTTTTGCCCAAAGCCACACAGCTAGTTGAGTAACAGAGCTAGGATTCAAACCTGTATCTGTCTAACTCAAAAGCCTATTTTAGGGTTGGCCAAGTGGCGCGGTGGTTAAGCGCTGGCTTGGGATGCCAGCGGCCCCGGTTGGGTCCCACGTATGAGGGCCAGTGACACTGCCCTCAAAAAAAAAAAAAGCCTATTTTAATATCAGATTTAATATACTTATAAAGTAAACTAATTCTACAAGTAAATCCCAAATCTGTTGTCCCTTTAAATGAATGCTTTCATCTCTACTACCTAAATAAATAATCATATTAGTAGATGCAGCACAAAAGATCGTTTTCCTAGGGAGAGGAGAGGTACCTACCTCTTCCACAGGCTCCTATTTTGTTTCCTTGGTACGCCTGATGCTGAATGGTTTTTAAATAGCAATTTAACCACCCACAGAGGAACCTTAGTTTACAAATTTTCTTGGTGTACATCAGCGTTGTTTCTGATTTGGGAGGGTTTGGTTTAGTTTGTGCTTAAAATAAAGGATGAATACAGTTTGTAAGCACGACACAAGTGACTAAATTTGAAAAAAGAAAATGTGTTTATATACATATTTTCCTTTCAGTCTGTTTCTGTGGAGATTAAAACGTATTTGGCACCTGAAGTTACAGTTACAGCAGAGAGAAATCTTTTAAAATATGTACATAGAATCGGAATGTTATAGCTGGAGGGGACACTGTCTGGGAGTTGATGGCAGAGGGCACAGATCTCACTCCATCTACGGTCTCCCGGAACAAGGAAGGGGTTGTGTGGTGGGCTGTGAATCAAGGTTGATTCAGTAAGGGGCGGATCTTCCTTTCTAAGCCTGATTTCCCTTCATTTATAAAAGGTGGGCAGTACCAGTACTTACCCCAGAGGGCAGTTATATGCGTCACACATAAATTGTTTATCCTTATGCCTGACCCATATGTGCTCTGGAAATGCCAGCTGTCTTCCTCTTTCTCTTTTTTGTTCCTTGCTTTCTTCCGCGTTAGCATTAAACCTTCAATGACAGATTTTTTTTTTTTTAAGCCTTCTGGATTTGTCTGCTGTTTTTCCTTCTCCATGCTAGAGATGTGTACTTTTTATCTGAGAAATGCATGATTATTTTGTGTTTTCTAGAGTCCAGTAAATATCATTTTCCCCTTCATTTATTATTATTATTATTTTTAAACTTAATGTTACCAAACCAAAGTTCATGTGCCTGATGCTTCAAAAGGCCAAAACTCCAAAACATCAGAGTTTGGAGTAAGGAAGGTTTATTGACATCAGACCCTTGCATCTGAGTTTCCTGTGTGTGAGTTCCAGTTATGTCCTCACTCTTTGGTTCTGTGTGTGGGGTGGGGTGGGGTGTGGAGACTCTGATTCTGGGTGCAACTGGGGATTGAAGCTCTCACTTCTGTGCATGCCTCAGCTCTGTGACTTACCATTTTGTTCCGTTGTCTCTGAAAAACAACTCAGCATCTTGTTAAACAGGATAGGACCATTTTGAGCTGGTGCTGTGGTGACATTAGTTCTGATAGCTTCATGAATCCAGACCTTGCGTTTTCACCATCATTTCCATGAGAACCATGGAGTGTTTACTCGAGGTCAGTCACTGTATTTGATGTTGATATACGTATCATGACTTTATTCACACTTGAAAAAGCTAAGGTCAGCATTTCCTCCACTCTTGAATAAATTAACTGAGAAAGGTTGAATAGCTAATCCAAGGGACATGGCTTTTGAGAGGCAGAGGCAGGATTTGAAATCTGGGCCATGTTAACCCAAGCACAATATCTTACCCACTGTGCTATAATGCCAATAGCGACCAATAATACTTAACCTTTGGTCATTTATAACCTGTCATGGAGTTGGTCACTTGTTTACGAAATAGATGTCAACCCCTTCCATGATTAAGGGTTAAGTTTAAGAGCCAATGGAGGAGATCCAAACCCATCATCGCTGCTGTGTCATCACTTTCACTCAGGGGTATCAATTAGGGATAGAAAAGCCTGTAATTTCCTGGGTTTTAATTCCTCATCAGACCCATGGACCATTTGTTCCTGAATTCTTCCCCTCGTGTAGAGATGTTGTTGGACAGCAGCTACACCCGTTGATGTCAATCTCAAATGTTGGAAATACCCTCTGAGTTATAGCAATCTCAAGTTCTTATAATGAATTCCAATTAATTCTCTTATCTATGAAGGGAGGTCATGCTTTTTCAGTGCGAATATCTCTAATTCTCCTACTTTATGAGGTTAATCATCCCTTTGGGCAGCTCTAGTTATAAAACCACTACTGTATTACTTAGTAATCTATTATATCTATACCACCCATGAATTGATTTCACAGCACTTACATTTTATTATCTCTACATCTTGCTTCTAACATATTATCAGCCCACAAGTGCATTATCTTTGCCTATTGAGGTTTTACCTGTCATTCTGATTTCATTTCAAAAGTCATCTCAGGTACCAAGTCTTCCTTGATTCTTTCATTTGACCCTCTATTGCCACTTCTCCCTGACAAAGACAATCAAAATAACTGCAAGCGATTGCACCTGCTTCTGAACTTCCGCAGCACTTTAGCTGAGACATTTAAAACTGTATCTTATACAATAAGTGTCTCTGTGCCTGTCTCCATTCTCTAGAGCCTGAGCTTTAGCAAGGTAGAGATCATTGTGTAATTAGGATGCTTTGAGTTTGCAAGAAACGGAATACCCAACTAAAATGGACTTACACAGTAAAATATCTTATTTCACTGAATGTCTGAGTTAACAGCAAGTTCCTGAATTGCTTAATTCCACCACTCAACAATTCTGGGCCTGAAGATTTTTTTTCTGTGAATCTCTTGGTTTTCCTCTCATGGACTCAAGATGGCTGGCTGCTGCTTCTGCCAGCAGCACCTGCCCGGAAGTTAACATTGCAAGAAGGAAAAAGGAAACAGGCCTATTGTCTGTATTTACCTGGGTTTTGTTTGTTTTGTTTTAATCTAGAAAGAAAATATTTTCCAAAAGGTCTTCATTAGCATTCTATGTCTCAGTTACGAAAATTGGTTCACATGCCTGCCCTAAATCAACAGCTGGCGAAAGGGAGTGGGATTACAATATTGGTTTAAATCATTAAAAGTTTACATTAGTCTAAAGGTGTCCCCTGGGGCTGGGGGAGGGGCCTATCTTTGCTGAGCAGATTGTCATCTGCCTGACTGTTGAATAAAATTGGAGTTCTGTTAACCATCAAAGAGAAAATGGTTCTATTAAATACAGTCAAGAATATTTGAATATATTGAATCTATGTTTAGTAGATAAAATAATACTTGCCGCAGTTTTGACCTAGCTATCTCTGCATTTCTCACAACAGCTGCTAAAGGTCTCAATGAATGCTTATGAGACAGAAATAGTTCATTGATTTGATTTGTTTGACAAATATTTAGTAAATATCTAGGATGTGAAAAGTTTACATGTGTTCTTTTCATTAATCCTCAGCCATATACGATAGGTTCTACTAAAATCACAACTATTTCTGATGAGAAAACTGTTACCCAACAAAGTTAGCATTCTTGACAAAAGTGATAAAGGTAGGATTCATGCCCACTTTTGTTTGAATCCTTTTAAATTGTGTGTGCATCTATGTAATAGAATTGCCTTCCTTGTTTTAGTAATGAGTTCTTATTTCTTTATTCTCATTTGAAGGGCATCTTTTATTATGTTTTCTCAGCTTTTCTTAAATTCTTCAAAGGCCTCTTATAGTTTATGTTCAGAATGTTGGGACAAGCCTGTTTACCTGCATGATGTTTTTTAGATGATGGTTCTCTCCTCTTGTCCTGTGACTTTACTACCTGAAGAGTAAGTTCTGACTTTTGACAAACCCATTTGTAGATTGGGACAGTATACCATGGTGGTCATTTGAATGCTTTTGTACTACCTTATGTTTACTACAACACACAGCGCCAGGAAAGAAATCACACAATTCAATAATAAGCAAGATGTAGACAACAAGCATAGCTTGTTTTCCCTGCATCATTTCTTTAAAAATTAAGTTACCCATGCTTAAAAATGGAGATTTTTCACCCCAAATGCAGATGTCCACTTAGTATTAAAAAACAGGGAGATTAGCAGGCCTGGGGGTGTATGCTGGCAGGAGGTGTGTGCCCACAGGGCAACAATTAACTGGCAGGCACTGAGTAGCTGCTGCCTGTCTGGGATGGGACATGGGCTCTTCAGTTTGCCAGGATAACACCTTTACAGCTGACCGCTCTACTCATTTTAGCTATGTGCTGTATTAGTCAGCACCTACTACTGCAAACAACTCCTAAATTTTAGTGGCGGTGTAGAATATTTAGTGCAACTGCAAACATTGATTTCTTGTGCACGTCATATGAGACTTGGGGTTCAGCGGGAGCTCTGCCAAGCAGACTGGTTTCATGGATATGCAACTTGTACTGTCCCATAGGGTCTTAGGCTAAGACAGGCCCCCCCATATGAATTAATGTTCTGTTGTCAATGTCTTTAATTTTTAAAATTTTGAACAAGGGGCCCCAGGTTATTATTTCTCCATAGGTCACATAAATTATGTAGCCAGTTCTGCTGCCAGGCTCTGTGTGTCTTCTCAGTTAGGACTCAGGCTGCAGGTGCAGCCACTTCAAGGCAATCTGTCCCTCAGGGTCAGGGACAGAAGGTTGTGGAACTGGACTAACACAGCAGGATGCCTCTGCAAGCCTCCCCCAGGAACAGGCACATGGCCACTTTCCACGAGTTAGGCAAGTCACGAAGCCGATGGATGTGGGAAAGTGTGCTTTCCCTCAAGAAAGCACCAACCATACCAGCCTAATCCTACCCTGAAGTTTGTCACTCTTGAGGCCATGACAAATATCATTGCTACATATCTGATATTCCTATCTAGAGTCAATGTCCAAGTCTGGGTTGGACAGAGTCGCCAACTGGAATGTCCCGAGATCTGTAAGACAATATCAAAAGGCAGGTCATCAGTTCGCCTACAGTCAATAGTTTAGTTTTCAAAAGGTATGAAGCCAAACATGCTGCTGGCTATAATTTTCTCACAAATTTTCCCTTGTTCAAATGGAAGACCAATTTGAGTCTTATTCAAAATGTGCCTTGAGTCATTTTGCTGTGTTTAAGCATTAATTTGTCTTCATCATGGGTGTAGGTTTTTTCCACTTGTGTTTTCAAGCAAAGATGATAAAATTAAATAAAGCAATAGACTATTTAGCATTAATATTAAGCATTTTTTTTATAGGATATTACTGCTTCCTGGCTAGCGGAGTATTTAATTCTCCCGAGACTTAGAGACGCATCAGTCCTGACATATAACCCATCTGCAATGTCAGAACCCAATTGAATCTAAATTGAGGTTGCAGAGCTGTTAGTCCCTGAGCTCAGACTTGGTGACTGCAGTTCAGGCCATGTATCTGAAGTGTCATGACTCTTATCACAGAAAAAAATGGGTACTGAGGGGTTGGGGCCTATGAAGAAGGTAGCATAATAGCAGTAGGGTTGTGGATCAAATACCCAGTCTACAATTTGTACTGTATGATAATTACAGTGTCAATATTTAATTCCTGAAATCTTGCCTGCAGGCAGTCTTCGTCCTCAAATCTTAAAGAAGTAATTATGAAAGCCGGACAGCCTTTGTTGGTATCATAACATCAAGTTTTCAAAGGATCCGTACATCTACCCTCTTATCTGCTCATTACAATTTCCAGGTGCTCTAGGCAGTACCGATCTGACTATTATTTCTATTTTACATACAAGGCAATGAAAACCCAAGGGGACAAAAAGGAAGAGAGAGATTTCCTGAATTCTGGCCATTGCTTTGGTTCTGTGCGAGTCTGAGATATCCTTGGTAGATACTGGAGAATTTCCTCCATGGCGGATCCATGTACAGACAGCGCAGATAAGTGTGCAGGTTTCAGATTTAGAGAGACCCGGATTTGATGCCTACCTCTGCCACTGACTAGCTGGGAGACCCAAACCACCTCAACTTCCTCAACCACTTGAGATAATAATACATAGTTTTGGGCAGGCTGAGTGGCGCGGTGGTTAAGAGCTGGCCTGGGATGCCAGCGGCCCAGGTTCAGATCCCACATATGAGGGCCAGTGACACTGTCCTCTAAAAAAAAATAATAAATAATACTAATAATAATAATACATAGTTTTGGTAGTTATTATTGAGATTACATGAAATATGGCATGGAAAATACTTAGCATGGTCCCTCGAACATACTATTTATGGAAATCTATACAATTTTGAACAGGTTAAGAAAGAAAAGAAAAACTGGAGACCCAAATACCTTATTTGCTTATACCAGGTTGGAGAATGTGGCTTCAGGTCTGATCGCTAAATGGACTTGTTAATCAGCAAGCTCAGAATTGGTCCCTAGGCATGGCAGTGCTTGTCCAGGGTGACCCCTTTTCCCAAAGAAGCCTCCTGAACCAATAATGGCTGGAGAAGCCAAGGATTTGTGCTCCCCAAGAAGGGAAAGAAAGAGCTAGATGGAATCGTCTTAGTTACTCTAGCCAAGATTGTCAGTTGGAAAAATTTCCCCACTACCCCAGCAACAAAACGAATAAAGCGACAAAAACAGACCAGGGTAATACTAGTTTAGCTCCCATCATAAGAAATGAACTTCAAGAGTGGAGAAATAGCCACCACCCACATAATTTCTCAGCAAATCTTAGCTATTATTGTTATTGGCGTTCAAGTAGGAGATGTAGATGTATACTGAAACCTCCATGACTAAAATGACTCCAAAGATAGAGAGCCCCAAATCTTCCCTTGGGCTAGCAATATTCCATGATGAGGCTGCCTTATTAGATGGTGTTAAAAATAATCTTGCTATCTGGAAAGTGTTCCATGAACAAGGAAGTTTGTGTCCATGACATAACTTGATTAAATTGTAGATTCCTTTAGAAGCAAAAGCTATACATTATATATCTTTGCCTTTTGCTTTACATTACCCATAGTGCCTTGCAGAGTTGTCACCAATAATTATTGTACTGATTGCTCATCTAGCTGTGGATTTTAAAGCTTGCAAAGCACTTTTGTGTCGATGAGCTCATTTGGTCTTTTCACCAGCCTTGACATGGAGGGAGGAAGGAAAGGAGGAAGTTATTCACCTCATTTCACATCTGAGAATGTTGAAGCCCAGGGCAGCTGTGTGATTTGTCCAACTAATGAAGCAGAGTGCCACAATTTGATTCTGGCCCTGGAATGTGGATCACTGACTCTTAATGCAGTGTTCCTCCCATTAATTTTTATGTTTTATTTTATCTGAATGGAACTGATTTTTCTGGAACTGGCTGATCAAATATATATCATCATTGGAATCCCAGCAGTGTTCATAAGATAAGGTAAATGTTTTATAGACTTGGAAGGTATGGAGGCTTGCTTCTCTTAGGGTATCTGCTGATACCTCTGCCATTTATCATGCGACATGGGTTGTCATGACAGTGGGAATAAGGGGACTGAGCAGGAAAAGAATTATAAAAATGTGTGGTGAGATAGTAGCACCAAATGTGGAGGTGAATATGACTGTCGTAAATGGAGACCGCATGGAGTCGGTAACATCTCTTGCAGGGCTGGATACCTGACGTGTCTCCCAAGAGCCAGAAGCTGTTAAGAGAGAAGTGACTTGTCAGTAAGATTAAATTAAGTCACTTTTTGCCTTGAGCATCATTAATTAGAACCATATCCCTGTGTCACCGACCCAAATCATACCCCGAAGCATAATGGAACAAGAAAGCATGGTAGGCACAATAATGCTCCCCCTACTATGCCCACATTCTAATCCGTGGGGCATAAAACTCTGTTACCTCCCATGGCAAAAGGGACTTTGAAGATGTGATTAAGGACCTTAAAATGGGGAGATTATCTTGGATTACCTGCATGGGCCCAATGTAATCACAAATTGTATAAGTGAATGGAGGCAGGAGAGTCATAGAAGAATATGTTATAATCAAAGTAGAGGTTAGAGTGATACAATTGCTGGCTGGGGTCCATGAGCCAAGGAGTGTAGGCTGCCTCTAGAAGCTGGAAAAGCCAAGGAAACAAATTCTTCCCTAAAGTCAACAGAAGGAAAACGGAGTGCAGCACTGTCAAGACCTTGATTTTTAGCTCCAAGACACACATTTTAGACTTCCGACTTCTTGAACTGTAAGATCCTAAATGTGTGGTGTTTTATGCTGCTAAGTATCCCGTGTTTTTTTGTTTTGTTTTGTTTTGTTGTTTTGTTTGTTTTTTTTGTATTGTTTTGTTTTGTTTTTTTTTTGTTTTTTTTTGTATAACAGCAGCAACAGGAAAGTAATACATAAGCAAATTGAGGTTTAAATTTTGGTTCCTGCATTTAGTTGCCTCATACTTGGGGCAAGTTATTTCCAAGTCCCAGTTAACTAATGGGATGATAATAGTACTTTCTTCATTGGATTGTTTAGAGGATTAAATGAGATAATAAATGGACACTTGCTCACTATGTATAATATATTAAGAGTCAAATTCATAGTTGTTAAAAATGTTGTTGGCTTTCCTTTACAAGTTTTCATCAGCTTCAAAATTATAGAAATTAACTTTTAAATTCAAAAATTGTACCATATCTGTGTATACCACAATGTACTTCAGAAGAAAACAAAAGGTGTATGATTAGCATGTTGAAATTCTTTTATACACAAGAAGGTAATTCATTGGCTCTGATTCACCTTGGGAATGGGAGGTGGGTTTTGGATAATATAACAGGTTACTTAAGAGAATGCAGAGAGAGGCTAAGAAATATGGTCAGCACCAACCATAGGCCTATGGCAAGATGGTTCAACTTTTCCAACAGAGACTATACTTTGAGAAAACCCCAACCTACGAATTTACATGAACATGATATAGGAAAAAAAAAATGTCAGAAGACCCTTACTTGAAACTACCCCCTTCACCCACACCACTAATGGCCAATTCCTGCTCACGCTTCAGGCCGCCTCCTTCCCTCTGAAAGGCATTTCCTCCCCCTGCAACTCTCCTGGCCCTATCTGGGCTGTATGACCTGCTCGTCCCTTCTCAAGATGTCCTGGGATTAGTCCCAGTATTGCTTTGTAACTGCCCTTTTTGTCTGTCTTTCCATCTGTCTTTAAATTCCATGAAAGAATGGGTTGTGCCTTTCTTGTAGACTGTTGTCCTCATCTCTTAGTACAGACTTCAGGGAAGGAAGGATGGCAGGCCCTTGTTGGAGTCCTATCTTGGATGTGATAAGCTCATGAACTCATCTATCTCCTAAACCTCTATTTCCTAATCTGTAAAATATAATGCCTTTTCTACTAATCTCCTAGGGATGCTGTGAGGTCCAAAGAAAGCAAAGCAGAGTAGGTTTAGACTAATAGAAGAGGCAGCACAAGGTAGAGGACACAACCTAAAGGACATGGAGAATATTTAATTCTATGTTTCGTAAGTTTTCTTTCGAGAGCAACTGAGTAACAGGAAATGACTGTCAGGAGTTTATTTGAAGGTCAGGAATTCTAAACAATGAAACAAAGTAGTGTTACATAAAAGTTGCAATACATGAACCAAAAAGGTGAAAACGAGGAATAACTTTCTATTTAAACTATATAAGAGTGAATTGGTGTTTCATGAACGCAAACAAGCATCAAGTTAGGAATGCCATGCAACAGGAACCTAGGCAAACCCTCCAAGGGAATATTTATCTTTAGTTCATTTCAACCCATAAATATGTATTGAATGTGTACTGTGTGCCAGCCACTAGGGCTATGCTGACAGATAAATCACAACAAGCTCACAGCCTAGCAGGGCAGGCTGGCAAGTGAGCAGGCAATTGCAGTAGAGTGCAATAAGCATTGGTAATGAGTGCATGCAAAGGGCACCAAGAGAGAATGTTTTCAGGGACATCTGGGGAACATCATCCCACTCCACATGAGGGAAAATCAGGCAAGAGAAGAGTGAAAGACCACAGAGCGATAGATGGTAAGAGGGTGACAGCAGCATGTGCAAAGGCCTGGAGTTCCAAGAAAGCATGAAATGAAGGGAAAAGGCAGGTTGCGAGTGCTACGAGCATAATATTAGATGGGAGCATGCCAGGGGTCAAGTACGAAGATCGGAGGTGCCATGCTAAGAAGTATGGCAGTGGGGATCCATAGCAGGGACTATAAGAGGAACCAGGCGCAGGCTGGTTTTAGATGATAAATCCACCAGAGGGGTGGAGAACATAGCTGAGTGGGGAAAGGCCCTGAGCAGGAAGGCAATAAGGGAGACTGAAATGGGACAAGGGTAGCAGGATAGAGAGAATTGATGGTTTTGAGAGGTTGCTCACATTATTAAGGTGTCTGATAATTTCACCCCAAATCTTTCCCTGAGAGATTCAATAAGTCTATAAAAGTTTGCTGCAGAAAATACCCAAATGACAAATGAAGAGTCCACCCCACTCTAATACAGAGGACCAGACCCACAGAGGGGTTTGTAGACTGCAGCAGTCAGACGTGGGGTTTCTAGTTGAGAGCGTTTTCCCTGCTGACTCCCAGACCAAGAGTCTCCGGGGTAGGCTCCCCTTGTGGGGAATTTTTGGTGGATGTCAATCCCCTGTTGTTTACTTTCCATTTTTCTCCCTTTAATGTAGCATACATAGATTTTTATGGGCCCCTATTTTATCCGCATAACTCTTTTGTTGCCATGGAAATCAGCTTCAATTTTCTTCCGTTCTGGCAATTGTGTTTTTATAGTCCTCTGCTTTTGAAAAGATAAGCTGCCTTATATTTATTTCACATGGATGCCAGAAGTTGACCTCGCCTGAGACACAGCCAACCTTTACTCCAAGACTATACCACAGTTATTTATTGTAGCTGATGTCATTTTGATTTCTGCCCGTGAGATCAGTTTCCAATAAAATTTCTTGTGGCTTTTACATACCTCTGCGAGCCAGGGGCATGGGTTTGGCAAGCCTGCAAGATTAAATTCTAGGTGGGCTCAGGGGCTAAGGGCGCTGAGATGGCGCTGCAAACTCTATTTAAAATGAGGGAAACAAGTTGGGATCAAAGAAAGAAGCTGAAAGCAGGGATTCTAGTGGCAGCTTAGCTGCTAACTGGCTTTCTGAGCTTGGTCACATCACTTCATCCAAATCTGTATTTCCTCATCTCTCAAATGAGGAAGATGGACTAGATTTAGATTAGAAAACATCTTTAGGCGAGGCAGTATATGAAAAAGATAAAGAGTACAACAACTCGATTAAAGAAGGGAGAAAAGAATTACTTTGATTGGAGAGATTTCTTGTCATTTTTATCTTTTGAATTCAAGAGGATTTCCTACCACTATGAAAACCTACAATTATGAGAGTTGTTTTTCTTGTCTGATGTGTGGTTAACATACTAACAGTTTCAAATAAGTAGTGATTTGCTTACTTCTGGCATTCTCCAATTTGCTGTATCTTGAGTGATCTGTGTCTCTGTGTGATCACGGCATCCACCAATTCTTCCTGTATCTTTTTAATTTGGACTATAGGGTATAGAAAACTATCAGCTTGGCCAATTTTTCACTGTTTGGGCATTTAGTTAGAGAGTTTAATCAATAAAATATGGAATTTCTAAGACATGGGAACTTAAAATTCTACAGGGTATGGATATCAAAAAACATCATCTGTTCAGTAAATATGTATTCAATGTATGAGGCTTTAACCACATTAAACACTGAAGATAAAGCTGCAAATGGTGAAGGAGACCATCCGCAAGGAGGCGGCACTCTAGTAGGAGTGTCGTGTGGAAGACCGATGCGTTACAGCATGATGAGTGCCCTGCTTTCAAAGGGAAGTGCACTGGGGTCCTCACCCAGACATGATGGCACTGCTGGTGGTGACTGTAACGGCAGCACAAAGCTTCTCCAAAGAAAAGAGCCTTGAACTGAGTCAATGTTACTTAATGAACAGGGCGGAATGACATCACAGGCCAATGCAGGAAGGGAGTGTATAAGGGAGTAGGGGGACAAGAGGGTGCATAGGAAGGTGAGGGCCAGACCTTGAAAGGCCTTCTAGATGGCTTTGTATATGGGTCTTTGTTGTTGAGGCAATGGGGACATGTGTTGGTCAGAGTTCTAACGTGGCCATTGACAGCAACCAGCTCCACATGGCTTAAGTTAAATAGCTGTTTATCTTCTTGTAAACATAAATAGGTATTTTAGAGGACCTTAGAGTAGGGAGGCAACTGGCCCTCAAAAAGTGAACAAAAGTGGGAAGATGTTGGGAGCTTGAATATTTCCTCTCTATGCCCCTCCTGGCTCCCAGGCTTCTCCTTAGCTACCTGCTTCATCCTTCTTTCCCAACAGTGGGCTTGCTTTGCTACTCGAGGCCCAGGGTTGACATGCACAGAGCCCAAACACACAACTTATGATTCCAGTTCTGCAGAGACTCTCATGCAGAATGCCTCAGGCACATACAAGTTCACAGTTACAAGAGAGAGACTTAGATCAGCCTAAGTCACACCAAATATCTCTGGGCAGATAAGCGATAGCCCAAGTTTTGTCCCAATGTGAAAACATGGTTTTAGAGAAAACACTCTGTGTCTCTGTGTGGCTTAGAGAAAGAGGCATGAGGAGATATAACAATACATAGAGAATGGAGAGTATCACTCTGACATTGAAAGGGGCTTAGCAGCCTTTGAAGAATAAATAGGGGTGTAATCACTTTCAATTTCTGAATGTATCACGTGTGCATGTTAACAAGTGCAAACAAAAAAGGATGTAAACATACAATGAAAAGCCTCATGGCACACCTCCCTTCTCATTTTTATTCAGTTACCTAGTAATTCCTTTGTTCATTTCATAAATATTAAAAAATCACATAATACATGCAAAATAGCATGCTGAGCACAGAAAATAAGATACATACAGTCCCTGCCTTTTTAAAGCTCATAGTCTCAAAGTGTTTTTAGAATATTTTTTCTGTGCATCTTTCCAAAAATATTGTATGCATTTATATGAAGCATGTGTATGGCTATATATTTAATTTACAGATCATGTCATATGCATTATATATAATGTCCTGAAGTAGGCTTTTTAATATTTAAAGTATATATTTTGTGCATATTTTCATGTTAGGTGTTGAGCTCCTTCCCTCCTTTAAATACTTTATAGGATTGTAACAGCATTACTGAGTTTTTATAATACACTCAAGTGTATAGAGAATTGTAGCTCTTTTAGTTTCTATAACTCACCTACTTTTCCAATAAGCCCTTCCCGCACTGTGCTTGGTAGATGGAATGGTGGGGTTGGGTGAAAGGAGATAAAACTTAAATACTTGCCAAGTCACTGATGAGAAGTCCTGTTTTGATTTTAAATGGTTTCTGTTAGTTTAAAAAAAGGGGCTGTTTGATGAATTCCATCTTGTTTGGATGGATGCTTGGTCCTTTGGGCTTTCTCCCTGTTGTCGCGCAGGGAGGCTTTTGGTATATCAGAAACAGATCTAAGACTTCATGGTGATGGGAGGGATCCTTCTGCAGTTTTCTGGGTTCTCATGGGTCCCCGTTGTGATTCCTGGGCTGGTACTCAAGGAGGGACATGCATCTGGGCCAGGACCCTGTCAGACATTCTTGCTGTCTTGGACCATCTTCACTCCAGCTGGTGCAGTCGATCTGAAATCTGGCCACATTCTCCATCCAGCCCCTGAATTAGACTGCTTGTCCACTCCCACCCTCCAAGCCTCTGTGTCAGGGTCTCCTCAGCTCTTACAAAGACCCCAGTGGAATGGACCAAGACTCCATGGAAAGGATCGACTGGCTTTCAGCTCAGTGATGCTCTGTTCCTACAAGTTATGTGGGAGTGTGTTGCCCTTTTCCATCCTGCAGTCAATTCTCATTGCTTACACAGCTATGTTCTATAAACTTGTCATGAGCTCTGACTTAGCAATGGAACTCCTGGGGGAAATCCAGGGTTAAGTTGCTACCAGCCCCTGGTCACATTTTAACCAACTGATCAATACCTAACCTTGCTTTATGCATGTTTCTGTCCAAAGACATCTTGTTTGATAGATATTGTTAATGCATTAACATTGAATTCATGTCCAATAGCACTGTAACTCATGCCTGAACAAAGCTTACTTTAGGCACTTATTTTCTCCATTGGACACATCATGGCCCTCTTCTGCTTAGCAGACAGTACTTCAGCACTGTGCTGGAGGTGAGGGAGGGGGCTGTTTTTAAACCGCAATGGCACAAACTGAAACACAAAAATGAGAAAATGAGACATTAGATACACTGCACAAAGGAGACTTGTTTGCAGTTATGAGAACTGAAATGCGAAGGTAGAGTGTCACCTTCTGTGATGTCCATGGGGAATTCTCTTGTGATGTCAGTTGGGAATATGTGCATTAGATGGCTCAAATTTTTGCCGCTCTGTGCATGTCCAAAATGACCTGTGCAAAGGCACTGTGAGAATTGAGGTGAGCATTTGGAAGCTGAGGTAGTTATGGAGGGAGACCAGGATTGCTAAACAGCGCCTCTAGTCTGCTCCTCAAGAGTCATTCTTTTTTACTTCCATGAGCTCTCCTACTGCTGTGGCTCACCCGACATCGAAGTTGCCTTCTGGAATTCCAGAGAGAGAGCTGGTTACAAGCCACCTCGGCTGTGCAACTTTTCTCACATCACTTTCTAAAGGAGGGATATAGTTAGAGAGTTAGTATTTAGTGATATATGGATGAATTCAGAGGTTATTTATAGGTTATTTTCAGGCTTAAACTACTGAAAACAATTTTTCATTAGACGTTTCTTAATATATATTTAGTATCTCTGTGGGAGGAGTGCCATAGGAAAATTACCAGTATTGCACTATAGCCACTGGATTAAAGAATATGTGCATTTAAAATTTTGGTAAATATTGGGAAATTGCCCTCTGAAGTAGTGTGCTAATTTATTTATTTTATATTGAGATAAAAATACACAGAGTAAAAATGCATTAATAGTCCCTATGGGCGGTATTGAGATAGATAGATAGATAGATAGATAGATAGATATTGATATATATCAATATACGTTGATATATACACGCATACACACATTCACTCTGGAGTACAGTATACCAGCTATTTCACAATGTTGCCAATAGCAAATATTACAAAATTTAAAAGTATTTCACCAATTAGGCAGGTGAAAAATGTTAGGCCATTTTTAAATTTGCTTTTCTTCAAATGCAATTGAGGCTGAGCACCTTTTCTTGTTATTAACTGTCTTTGCCCATTTTCCTATCAGTCCAGTTATTTCATTGATTTCTAAGGGGCTTTTTTTTTTCCCATTAAAATACTCTCTTTTTTCCTCATATTTAGTTTCAGAAGTGAGCCATATGGACACGTGGGGAAAATGTCAACAACTCGAGATAATAATTGAATGTTAGCGATAAGAACCATGTGGACATTCAAGAGAAGTTTCAGCACAGGATATGAAAATATGACAGTCGTGCCATTCTTTGTGGCCTGGATGTGTGTGCCCTGTCCTCTCCCTAGGTTGGCAGCCTTACTGCTATACTCTGGTAACACTATATGACTACCGCGTTCCTGTACATCCCAAGGAGGTCCTGCCATCTTCTATGGAGAAGTGGGACAGAGGTCAGAAACCAGGGCAGAGCCAATGGCACTCCACACCACCACTGCTGGCGTCCGCGGACACAATCCAGACTGGGAGGAGTGTGTTCGCGTTCTCACCATAGCGCCCCAGATCAGGGGGATTGTTTGCTTTATTGTTACCACAGTTCAAAACCCTTAGTGACATGATAGAATTGGATTGAACTAGAATAGGCTGCGATGGTGGAGGGGAAGATTCTATTACAGATGGAGGATGGGCGAGCTTGCCTAGAGTTGGGAAATGGCTAATGTACATGGAAATATGAGGTGGCTTGAACAGCAGCAGCTGAAAGGAATAAACATAAGATAACTCTGGAAAGTGGTAAGTCAGGGTCCGATTGTGGATTTGTGCTTATCAGCGTACATGTTTGGGACTCTGACGAGGAGCTGTCCAGGCCCGGACAGGACAGTGGGAATCACTCCCTCGAGAAGCAGCACACTTAGATCCAGCCACTGGAGTCGTGGGTCCTGGGGATGCAATTTATAGACTGTCACTTTCGCCAATTTATTGAATTTGTGAAAGTTGGTTTCCTCATCTATGAAAAGGGGGACAGTATCAATACTAACATCATAAGATTATTGTGAGAATTATAGGAGATATTGCATAAAAGGTGCCTAGTCTAGTTCTTAGAAGATAGTAAGCTCTCTAAGCATTTGTGGTTATTGATAGTGATAATTATCAGTAGACCTCTTTTTTTTTTTAGAAGGAAAACAGTACGTCTATATTAAGAATTTTTGTATTTTAACATATTATTGTCTTACCACAAGGCATTTAATTTTTTTTTTTTTTTAGATTTCTAAAGTTGTACTACTTGCTAACATAACCTGAAGGCTCAAATATAATAAATTAACACCACTTAAAATATTAAAAAGTCCAAACAACAGCCCCCTCTCCAATGTATAACAATAAGAAACATCTTATACATAACAATGAGGAATAAAAATAGCCTTTCTGGCCTATCTGAGATTTTTGCATTTGTTGCTCAAGTTTAGAAAAGTAGCAAATTTAATCAACTATGGCCACAGAAGTATAGAGACAGAAATAGTCTTTCTCCAAAATACTGTACCCTCCCTTCCTTCCTTCCTTCCTTCCTTCCTTCCTTCCTTCCTTCCTTCACCAAGAGAGGAGCCACTTCCTATAGTGGTGACTCCAATGTGACAGTAAAACTATTGGGTTGTCGGAAGAGTCATGACATGCTTTTCTATGTTTTTCTTTGCAAAAATGCGTCATGACTTTTCCGACAACCATATATATGGCATATCTCTGTCCCCTGAGAATTTATGGTGCAGTTAAGTAGATCAGATACTGTAGTTCAGTTAAAAGAACTCAGAATTTGAAATTGGAAAAAAGTAGTTTAATCCAGAATCAACCCCTTAGGAAATGGGATCTGGCACACCCTATGCCCTCTGAGCACTTATTTGGAAAATTGAAATCAAAACTATTAGCAGAACAATGGTGATAACTAAATAAGTATGTAGCATGCTTTGCAGCCCCCGTGGAAACTCAGTATTTTACAGTGTGGTAGGAAGGAATGCTGCATGACGTCAGAACATAATTGTTGCAAGTCAAGTCAACTGTTGCAATTGTCGCATTTTCTTCCCTGGGCTTTAGTTTCCTCATCAGTAAACAAGATTGGACCGAATCAATGGTTCTCACATTTTGGCATGCATCAGAATCACTTGGCGAGATAGTTAAAGCACAGATGTCTAGGCTCTACTCCTAGTTTCTGACTCTGTAATCTGGGAATTTGCATATCTAACCATTCTACTAAGTTCCCAGGTGCAGCTGAGGCTGCGGGCCCAGGGACCGCTCTCTGAGAATCATTGAACCAGGTCATTTCTTTCCAACTTTTTCAAGTATGAAGAGATTTCTTTCTGTTAGAAATTCAAGGCCCTCATCCTGTCTTTGTCATCATGATAGTTGTACTTTTAAATAAATCTATAATGATAAAAAGAATCTATGAATTTAATGAATCTGAAATGAGTTTTAATTTATTAATTTCAACACAGTCCTCGTGTATGTTAAGAACAGTTGCCATTCCTTTGTGTTTGCATTGGTCAGCCTCTTCCTGATGGTTGCAGAGTTTGAATGTCAGGCAACACATGAAAGTGAATTAACAATAAATTGCTCATCTTGCAAAAAATGCAGGTTTTTGTAAAGCCTGTTAAAGTGACGCTAGATTGACAAAAAAAGGCTCTGACAGAGTGAGACCAAGTCAATGGAGGAATGTCAAATTACCAAAGATTATTAAACAATAAGGACTTCAAGAAAGGATGAAACAAGCATTGAAGGCAACAGAGAGGTCCTTGGATAAATTGATAAGGCTCACAAATATTTTTTTGTAAAAGCCAATCTGCTTAACTATAATGTTGCAAGCATGAAATAAAAAATGTTTTCATGCTATCATATGCTTTTTCTAGGAAAATGACACCATTATCATCCCCAACCTTTGATTCATGTCTTTATCATTCTAAACATTGTGCATAGCTAAAAATAAAAAATCTACATCTTGTAAATATATAAAATGGTAATTTTTAAGATAAAGCCCCAATTAAATGTATTTTTGTTTATAGTTCACTATGAAACTTGAGTCTCCATTTTATTTTTTTAGCTGAACCATCCTGCCACCTGTTGGCAGCTCAGCAGCAGCTCAGCTCTGGTTGGGCATTGAACTGCTGTTGCTCAGAGCTCAGCTCGCACTCTTGAGCGAGTTCTTAACCGACTGAGCCACTCGGCTGTCCCAAGTCTCCATTTTAAATGCAGCCACTTTAAGTACCTTTGCTCTGATAGTAATTTCTTAAAGATAGTAAAGCTATTCAACGCATGAATGATTGATACATTTTAAGAGAATTCAGGAGAGATGAGGAAAGAACCCACTATCAGTTCAGTAGTCAAGGAAAAATATCAGGGGTGCCAAAATTGTATAACATGATTTGTGTTCATCTTCTGTTATCGGTATATATTATTACAATTTTAATACATTTTTTTCCTTTCTTAAAATGTGTATACATTTTTTTGGCACCCTCTGTATATGTCAGTAGAATGTTCGCTGGGTCTGGAAGGCTGAGATTCAAGAGAAGAGAGTGAGGCATGCTAAGGGTGCTTCATAAGGAATGCTGATGTTGGCGCGTGTGCGGCTACAAGAATTGGGTGTAATGCCAACCTCACTGGGTCTGGTGGGAATGCATACAGACAATTGAAAACTCTTCATCTACAGCTTAGTGAATTATAAGTTTAAGTGGCTGTGGTCCCCAAAATGATGGATCTTCAAAGAACGATCAGATTGACCAAATTGTCCAGCCTACTTAGGCAAGCAGGTATCTGAGTCAAAACCCATTTGTTCTTAGCGATCTGATAGAATTATTGAGTGTCCGTGACTTCGTCAGAACCAAAGGCCTCAACCAGCGACTCTATTATCTGATCAGAATGTTGAGAGGAGAGAGCTCTGGGGAACGTGATCAGAAAGGCTCTTGGTGTCCTTTCCCCATAACCTTTCTCCTAACAGATCTGACCCTGACTACCTTGGTGGCAAAGTTGCTCTTTAGCAGGGGTTCCCTGAAAGAGAGGCCACGTGTTATTCCTTCTACTGTGGAAGCAGATCTAGTAACATCTGCCCTGGTCATACCAATGCTTCTATACCCGAAAGTTTGGCTGGGGCAATTTTCAATGTGAAACCAATGGGCAAGCTTCCACTAATAAGACAAAGAGATCTTACCTCTTATTTTATCTGCTGGCATGACAAAAATGAGTGTTCATAAAAATTGAATGCATTGCTACAAGTCTATTTAATCAAACCATTATATGCATTTTGAGTACTTATTTATTTTTTGAACACCTGAAAGTTTTAAGGAATGTAAATGGACTTAATATATGTAAGAACTCCTGAGAAAGCTAGGAAAAAATGCTAAAGGAACTTTTGATAAGAATCACATAGATTGAGACCAAAATGGAAGACAAAGGGTTTTGAAGAATAAGGAGGATGATGAAAAATGAGGCCAAAAAACTACACCCTAGTGCATAAAAAACTGAATAAAACTGAATAAAAAATACTAGATGCAACATGTCAAGCAGCCTTAATCAAAGTGGAAAAGCATAGTATAAAAACGTGAGTTTACCATGAGAGCGCTATAATTTGTGATGTTAGGAAAAGAGTCCCACACATATTAAATATACACAATAATATTTTATGGATGAATAAACTCTGCCAGAATAGGGATGTTTTGCCTGGTGCAGCTCCTTACTACTGAGTCTAGATTCAAAAACTCAAAGACTTATTTGGTTCAGGCAGTTAACCTAGCTGTGGGATATAGACCTGGAGGGAATGGGGATGAAACGGTGTGGACATGGCCCTTCTACATTAGGCAGCCACTACAGAGCTCCGTGGATTATCACATGGGGTCATTAACCCAGTTGGATGGGTCTTCTAGTTTTTAGGAGAGGTCAGGATATTTATCTGGAAGTATTCCTTTTAATATTTGGATACTGATAAAAGAAGGAAGCAAAAAGCCAAACAAAATATTGTTTTTATAGACAATAATTCTAAGACTCAAACAAGGGAAGGAGCTGCCCCAAGGAGACCAGGTCAGTCAGAGTGGGCAGAGCCGGGATTAAATGCAGGGTCCTAAAGTTCACTGTCACCTCTTGGGAAAGAGACAGTCTCTGTTCTGTTCTTTCTACTGCCCTATCAGGAAGGTGGAGAGGTGTTTAGGTCCCAGATAAGGCTACTTAGATAGAACAATGCAGGTTCAGGAGTACTGGGTAACAAGCTGGTAGCTAGCAGTATTATACACACAACTTTAAGCCTAAACAAATTGGCTCAGTGTCTTCTCAAAAGCATCTTTAAAGAAAAACATTGTTTAAAGGGACAAACTTGTAATTAGTAGATAAATAAGTCCTGGGGCTCTAACGCACAGTGCAGTGATTATAGTCAACAATATTGTATTATAAACATCAAACTTGCTAAGAGACTAGATCTTAATAATTCCCACCACAAAAAAATGATTGTGATGTGATAGAGCTGCTATCTAATGCTACCGTGACAATCACATTGCATTATATGAATGCATAAAATCAACATGTTGTACACCTTAAATGTTTACAATGTTATCTGTCAAATATCGTTCAGTTAAAAAATGGGTACCACTGTTACTGCATGAAGTTTCCAAGAAAAATAGAATATCCCAGAGCTTGCTTGTCAAAGCAAAAAGCCTCATTTTCTAGACTCTCAGATGGCATGGGAAGGTTCAGAGGAAAACTCTTGGTAATTCCTAAAAGGGAGGGAGGAAGAACTATCTTCTTAGACACTCACTGAGCTCCAGGGTGCATTTCAGGGGAAGAAACCAGCAGCCAGCAAGAAAACCTTAAAGCCTTGATGATCTTGAGCCCCAGACACTGTCAGAGATCACACTGCTCAGGCTGCTTGTTATCAGCTGGTGGTGGTGCCAGAGAGGCTTTCTGGAGGCTTGGCAGAGCCTGCTGGGAAGAGACCAACGCCAGGGAATGTTGCTGATCATTCAGAGTGCCTTGTTCCCTCTTATTCCTTATTTCTGTCCCAACTACCAGCTCCTGAACTAACACTGTAGAAGTTCTCTATTTTCCAATAGAGAAGAAATAACTTGGGTAAAAAAAAAAAAATGATTTAGGGAATGTGGACTCAGCGAGAGAAGGTCCAAGAAAAGGAACCATAATTGGGAAATCCGTGTTCTGGTCTTGGGTCTGTTGCTGCCAGGATATGTGACCTTGGCCATGTTACTTCCTGTTTCTGAGCCTGAATTGTTTCAAAGAAAGTGAGAAATTGGTCATTTAAAATTCTTCCTAATTTTAAATAAAGAAAAATGTTTCTTTGCCGATATGATCATGGAGTGCCTAATGTCAATTGCCACATGTGTATAACAAAGTTTTATTTGAACCAAAGAGCCAGTCATACATCCATGGTGGCATTTTAGGCATCCATAAGGGAGATCTTGGCCACTTCTGGGAAAGGTCTTGCCTCTGGGTTTTATCTGTTTCTGTCCTCCCTACCACTGGCACCGACGCCCCAAATCACTGACTTTCTGGAAACCTCAGAGGCCATGGTAGCTGTGGTCAAATGGGAGGCCGAACACCTTTTTTGTTCGGACCCTGCCAAGTGGCCTTTGTGCCCCTCCATAAATGAACACTCAGGACCTTTTGGAGGTAGGGCCCTCTTTCGTTTCTTTTCTTTTCTTTTCTTTCTTTCTTTTCTTTCTTTTCTTTCTTTTCTTTCTTTCTTTTCTTTCTTTTCTTTCTTTTCTTTCTTTCTTTCTTTCTTTCTTTCTTTCTTTCTTTTCTTTCTTTTCTTTCTTTCTTTCTTTCTTTCTTTCTTTCTTTCTTTCTTTCTTTCTTTCTTTCTTTCTTCCTTCCTTCCTTCCTTCCTTCCTTCCTTCCTTTCTTCCTTTCTTCCTTTCTTCCTTTCTTCCTTCCTTTCTTCCTTCCTTCCTTCCTTCCTTCCTTCCTTCCTTCCTTCCTTCCTTCCTTCCTTCCTTCCTTCCTTCCTTTCTTTCTTTCTTTCTTTCTTTCTTTCTTTCTTTCGAACTTCCGAACTTCCGAACTTCCGAACTTCCGAACTTCTTTCCTTTTTTCCATGTAAGCCAAAAACATGATTACCTTGTTTTGCCTTGAATAGGTGGAGCTGAATTTTTTCCTTGGGGCGTGAATTGAGGCTTTTATAATTATTGTCATTGCTGCAATGCTCTTAGTTATTATTTTTTATATGTGTAGTGTTATCTTTGGGCCATGCCTTGTGCTGATTGATTCAAATTCATTTTTTCCCCTTATTCTTTCACTAATAGAAGCAACACAAACTCTGAAATGATCCATCTTGTCACCACTACGTCCTCAAGGCCTAGATGATAACGTGTCCTCATTAACTTTGTTCAACAAAATGAATGAATCACCAGACAGGGCCTTTATACATGCTGTTCTCTCTGGCATTCTTCATGCCATTCTTTGCCCTGCTACTGCAGTTCCTTCTTAAAACCTAAGCTTAAATGTCACTTCTTTTGAAACGCTTTCCCTGATTCCACAATCTATAGTAGGTTCTCCCTTTATAGTCACTAGGATTTCTCTTATAGAACATATTCTAAGTAGTCACCCTATAGTTACACTTATGTAAGGCTTCTCTTTCCTTAGACATTAAGCTCCATTAAGGAAAGGACAGTGCTTTTATCATTTATCATTGTATTCTCAGTATTTACCACCATGTCTGTGACAGAAAAGGCACTCTATTAATATTGGTTAAAAGGATAAATCCATTGGGTAGGTCACATGAGCCTTATTTTGTTAATGATGAGTTTGAGGCTGAGCTAAATGACTCAAGGTCACATCAAAAATATCAGGACTCATTTAAAAACTCATAATATCGACCTAGCTCTAACCTTATACTGATTGTCAGTTATGACGAGGTGTCTGCATATTTCATCTCCTAGCCTTGCCACAGCCCTACCAGGTAGCTCTGATTATTCCTATTGGAGTGAAGAGTTGGAGGCCACAGGGGCCCATTGACTTGCCTAAGTTCATGAAGCTAGTGAGTGATGGAACCTGGAGTATGTTTGACCTCTGATCCCATGTTATCTCTAGGATGCCACGCTGCCTGGCACGTTATCCAGGTGTGAGCTTGTGCACACATATGTGTAGTATGCACACACGTGTGCTGGTGTATATTTAAATACCAAAGTTTAAATATCTAGCCTGGAAACTTGCCAGTACTCAGCTCAGCAAGTGTCTCATCTCTCCATAAACCTGATCAGGGGAGTGAAATAACACAGACGCCTCTCTGCCAATATGTTTCAGTCCCAAATGCTTCTGCTAGGCCATATGGCTTTCGAAGAGTCACTTGCAAATATTAGGTGAGACCGGAGAACAATAATTAAAAGACATAGATCACAGGTTAATTAATCCCTAGCCTCACATAGCACCTGGCCACCAAAGCATCCAGCTCCCATGAATGACCCGCAAATCACAGGCCAAATAAACAGACATTAAACAGGCTTCCTCAGTTGGGTCGTAATCCTGACATCCCGCAACATATGCAGAGCAGTTTAGTGAGTCAAAAACATGTTTATAGTCATAATCTTGTTGTTATTTCCCAAAGAGTCTTGGGAGCTTGGCCAAGCAGGTATTAGCATCTTTTGTTTGCTTTCATTTGGTGACATTTAGTGACCCGTTAATAAATGCCACGCTCTTTGCTGAGTGCTTTGTCTTTCCTATGCCATTGAGTTCCCATAGAAGCTCTGTAAGTCGGAAATATTATTGTCCTTGTTTTATAGGTAAAGAAGCTGAGGCTTGGAGAAGGTCAATGTCTTGCACAGAGTCATCTGGTTGACCGCGGTCAAAGCCAGAACCACCGCCAGCCACATCACTCACATCAGCATTGTCATTTCCTGCTATCAGCAAGTGCTTTCTGTTAGCCCTCACGAAGGCTTTGCACAAATTGGTTCTAATTCTAGTTTCGTGATGGTACTATAAAATATGTAATAGCACTGTCCCCATTTCACAGGTGAAGGAACTATATAGCTCAGAAAGATCAAGTGACTTCTCCAAGGTCATCCAGCTGGTGAGTGACAGAGGCAGGACTTAAACTTGGATAGCAGGGTCTTCAGAGCCCAAACTCTGAACTACCAATCCCACGGCATCTCTGGGCTAACTGACGCCTGACCCTTGGTCTCCTTTTCATAGTGATATATCGTCATCCTATCTCTAACATGGGCAGGATCTAAGAATATTCATTTTCTTGCTAAAGTTTCTTAATATGCTTGAGAGGCAACTCACTCCTAAATGGTAGGACTTTGCCCTCCCCACATGTTGGACTATGGGGCAGAGCATAACACTGTCTCTGACTATGGGGCTTCCCTTGATAGCTGCCTGGGAATGATCATTAGCAAAACCCCACACACCTTCCCATGTGTCTTCCTAGGACTGAGCAGAGCTTTGGATGAATGAGAGCAGTTGGTCCAGCAGAAGCAGTGCCATATGGTGATTAATGAGGACCAGGTGTCAGAGTGGTCAGAGCCCTGAGCTTTGGCTGAGGTTTTGTTGATGGCAAGGAAAGAAGGTACCCTTTGTGCACACATATGTGTGTGCATACTTAAGATTGTTATGGGCTGGCAGGTGGGTATTTCCAATTTGAGTATGGCAATGGCTTCTTGGTAGCAAAGTACATCAACCTGGGAGTTCTGAGATACCTGGTTTTAGCCCTGGCTTTCACTTTATCTACTTAGGTCTTTAATTTCCTTGTCTGTTAGGTGAGAGAGGAATACCTTCTTAGCTATTGTATGTGAAAAGCCCTCCGAGATGCCTGATTCATTCATTCACATTCAACCTGTGTTAAGGAAGTACCAACCAGGTGCCTTCAGCTGCACTCTAGGTTTTGGAGATAAACCAAGGTAGATGTCTATGGACTTCTGTGCCATAAGTAGGATTTTCAGTAAGCCCACCCCAAAGCTCCTTGAGTGTCTCCCCAGTATTTGTTTTACCTAAATGTGCTTTGTAACCTCTAAAGCAGAGTTAGGAAAGCTTTTTTTGCAAAGAGTCAGATTGTAAATATTTTAGGCATTGTGGGCTAGACAATCACTGTCTCCATTTCAACTCCTCAACTCTGCCCATACGGTGCACAAGCAGTCATGGAAACCATGTAAATGAGTGAAAGTGACTTCAAGTTCCTCTGATCCCTTGTCATGAGTGCTGTATGGAAGAGCAATGCTAGTGTGTTTATATGGTCACCTTTGCTAATGGCTTACTACTCACTCTTCACATCTAGCTAAAGACCCACCTCTACTCAGGAGTCCCTGGCATCTCCATCCCATTCTGACACAGCCCTTCCCCAAACTGCCCCAGATCAGATAGCCTGTACCATGAACCTGGGAGCCTGGTTTTCACATAAGTAGCCGTGTCCAGCACTTCTTGAGTTCACTCTGCTTAGAATGTTCTTTCTTCAGACCTTTGCATGGCAGCTTCCTTCAGATCAGTCAGGCCTCAGCTCAGATAGCCTCCTCCCCACACAGGCAATCAAGTCCTTAACACCACAACCCTTTTCATTTCCTTCATAGATCTCATTGATGGGACAATGTTGAGCTTACCCGTTTACCTACTTGATTGCTGTACCTGGTTCAGAGTAGGACCTCAGGTGAGGGTAGTGTTATCACCTTCTTCACAAATCATCCGATCCTTCTAGAAGGTAAGCTGTATGACAGCTTGAACTGTGTCCGGTTCCCAGCATGTAAATGCCTTGCACGGTGTGCCCATTAAGTATTTACCAAGGGAGTGGGTACGTTGAGTGCCTGCTCAGTGCTGGCCAGCACACTAAAGCATTTTACATAGATTACCTTTCTGAGTCCTGGTAACACTTCTCTGGGGTGGATCCTGCCATTAGCGGATGGACAAACTAAAGATCAGGCAGGAGAAGCACTGCCCAAGTCACACTGCTGAGCCAGTCAAACCCTGGTCTCTCAGGATCCCAAGCCTCGATTCTTTCCTCTTTTTTACTGCTTTTGCATGGCCCTTCCCTGGTCAAAAACACCTGCTTTCTCATTTTCTTCTGAGCATGTGTTATTTACCCTAATGGAGGGTAAGATTCCCGAGGGGAGAGAGCAATTGCTCCTTCCTTTTTATCACTCATGTGCTTTCTAGGGTTCTGCTTAGCATGGGGTGGAAGATGAATATTACTATGTAGCACATTACTTGACTGGCACTGAAGAAATTCTTTCCCGTGTGTTTTAGCGCCACGTGGGATTTCAATCGTTCTCCAAATGTTCTATTGTCTTATAGTTCTATTGTAATACCATCCCTTCCATCCTCTGGGACTGAATGCACTTTGAATACTCTCAATACAAAGACTTGGCATCTCTAAATAGCAGAGTAATTACAGGTGGTACCTAAAGGCTTCAAGGGAGCTGAGGCCTCCCCCTTAATCAGCCCAGGGCTATAACCAGCTGGCAACAGGCTGGGGGAAGGGAGGCGAAACAGCCTTCTCTCTGCAATACTGGGGTGAAGGCAGATGTATTTTTATGTCCATGGTGCTTCTGATGGCGGCAAAATGGACATTTGGGGCTTCTCCCTGAAGGTCACTGTCCACAGAGCTTGCGGAATGTAGGCTGTCAGCCAGCAGGGGCCAGTGTGCACACATTGTCACAGTGCTCTGTTGAATTTAGGGTGCGGAAGAGAGATGGTGCTAATCTAGATGCAAGACCTTGGAGGGTCTTCCTCCATCTGTCATTAGGATCCATCCCAGACATGCGAGGTGATGACAATTCACCTTTTCTACTATGTACCTTCTGAATCTGAGATGAGGCTGGGTACCTCCAGAGGTTTGGTAACCTCTCAAATTGCTGCTCCATCTTTTGCTCAGACCCCTTCAAGTGAATGCTTGTTCATGTTTTGTTTTGTTTTGTTTTGTTTTGCTTTGTTTTAATTGTGCCCCTACAAGCAACAAATGCTTATATATCAGAGTAACTCGCTCACTGGTCTTAGCTTCAGGAACAACTTTGTAATCGGGGGTTCACTGCATAAACTACATAAATGTCGAACCACTATGCTGTGCACCTGAAACTAATATAAAATAATATTGAATGTCAACTGTAACTGAATTTTTTTTTTAAAGAGTGTAATCTGGGCATCATGATACCCTCAAGCACCTGTGCAAAGATGATTAGTAGCTTGCAGTTCATAGATGTGTATTCTAAAGTTGCAGCTCCATTAGTAGAAACTGACTTGTAGTAAATTCTAATATTCTTCTATTTACCTCTATGACAATCAGCATTCTTCGGTCAGCTAGTACACCAGGATTTGGAGGAACTTCTGTAGTCGCCAGCCTCTAAGATGGTCCCCTGACCCTCATTTATGGTATCTGTGCCCTGGCATAGTTCCCTCACACATTGACTCAAGGCTGTGACCAAAATAGTAACAACGGACCAAGTGGAACAGTGTTCATCTTCTGAATCTAGTGACAAAGGCACGGGGCCTCTCCCTTGACTTGTCGAACCCCTTGCTGAGGAAGCCAGCTGACACATATAAGGATGTTCAAGCAGCCCTGTGAGGAGGTCCACATGGAGAGGACCTGGGCTTTTCCAAACAGCCAACGCCAGTGTGACAGCCATTAGAGGGAGCCACTCTGCAAGCAGACTCCCAGCCCTACATCCTGCAGCTGACCATAGCCTTGGTCAGCATCAGACTAGCCCATGAGACACCCAAGCTAGAATTATCCAATGAAATCAACATTCTTGACCCACAAAACTATGAGAGAAAATAGGTAATTCTGATGGTTGTCAGTACTAAGTTTGGGGAAAGTTGTCATGGAGCAGTAGATAACTAATATAACATCGCTGATGAGTAAGTGCTCAACTTCACTTCTCCAATCCAGCCTTGTATTCTTATCCTTGCTCATTACATTGATGCTATTCCACTATTCCTTCTTTTCCATAAATGTACCAGCTTCCTTATTTACCTCAGGGCCTTTGCCTTTGCTTTCCCCTTTGCCTGGAACATCCGTTGTCCAGATTTTTATGTGGCTGTCTTTCTTCAAATATCTCTTCTTTGGAGAGACCTTTTCTGATTCCAACATCCGAAAACAGCACTGCACACCCCACCTCAGTAAGTTTCAATTACATTGTTCCATCCGAAACTGTGTTTGCTTGTTCTTCCCGCTTTGTGAGAACACGGGCCTTTTCTCCTTGTTATCACTATACCTCCCTGCCTAGAGCGGTGCTATCCGATAGAAGGCATACTGTTAATCTTTGTCAAATGAATAATGAAGGAATACATTTAGGGTGGTAAACTGTGACCAACTGTAGGGTTTCATCTTACTATGCTCAGATTTAGGATCCTGAAGGGTCTTCTGTTTGCCATCAGGATAAAAGGTCAACTCCTTGGCATTAACTAAAAGACCTTCGTTATCCAAACTGAATTTTAGCTTCAACTCTTGACACCTACCTTTGCCTCTAAGCTTCAGACTTATTGGCATTGTTGAGTATATTTGGGCTTTCTCAGATAATGTTCCTCCTTTCTACCAGCTAACTCACACTCATCCTTTGGGCCTTTTTTTTAAATAAAACTTCCTAGAGATTCCTTTCCTGACAACACCCACCTGGGTCCCACTGAGAAGTACTTCCAAGGTACCTACAGAGCACTGGTTATCCCTATTGTCATACTTGGAACACTGCCCGTTAAGCACCTGTTTGATTTTTATACTGGACTGTAAACTCTGTGAGAACAAGGAACCTTGGGTCTTAGTCACCATAACAGATGGCTTGAGAAAAAGTAACCTCTCATTAAACCTTAGACTTAAAAAGGCAAAAGCTTGAAGAAAGTGTAAAAGATGAAAAACTATGGAAGAAAGATTTCTGAATTTCCATCATCCTGGAGTTCTCCAGTTGCATTGGGGTGGTGCCTCGGCATCAGGTGCTTGCCCCCAGCCAGCTAAGTGAGCCCTTCGAGCAGCAGAAACCCTTTTCCGTGGAATCACACAGCACGAGACATAACATCGGAGCCCCACCCTCAGCTCTGCTGTGCTTTGTTACCTCTTTCTGCTCATTGCCTTGGGGGAAATAGGCAGTGTTTACCTATTGCCAAGGCAAAGCTGAACAGATGGTAAATGTCCTGTGCTCTGCCAACAGGAGTTAGGAGGAATAACTCGAATGCATTTGCTTGAGACCAACTCTAGCCAGGAATTTAATGGAGAGTTGGCAGAAGTAAGCTGTTAGCTTATGATTGATTTCTTAGTTCCAAGGAAAGAATGGTGTCTGTCTAGTGGCCCTTGCAGTTATCCCGGATTATAAGATCCTTAATTAGATCCTTAATTAGAACTCAGCTAGCATAGCTCTCTCCCACAATACCCACCTTCTCTCCCTCTGAGCCATCATTTGGTTTCTTTCCTGCCTCTTTTCCTTGCCTTCTCTATTATGGATATTTCAAATGATCTTGCCAAGGCTTCTTTAACCAGGCATCATATAGACATAGAATCACAGAAGAATCTCTCAGGATCATTTTTGCTCTGTGATCTCCAAAGATCAACTGGTTCATTAATTAGTGTGAAGCTTCCCTTTTGAGAACCAGCTAGGGGACTGTGAGAAAAAAGATACACAGGTCTCACCTTTGGAGGTTCTGACGCAGTGTTGCTTGAGCTAGGTTATCACCTGTGTTTTTAAAATGTCTTCGGGGGCCGGCCGAGTGGCGCAGTGGTTAAGAGCTGGCTTGGGATGCCAGCGGCCCTGGTTCGGATCTCACATGAGGGGCCAGTGACACTGCCCTCTTAAAAAAGAAAAAGAAAAAATGTCTTTGGGTGATTCCAGCCTGACTAGACTCAGGAAGCATTGGCATAGAGTCTATTCCATAATTTGACCTTGAATCTAGCACCCGAACAGCTCCTATTCAAACACCAAAATATTTCAGAGTGCTTTTGCCCACCGAATTGAGCTAATTCGGTCACTTATGATTATAGGATTCTTTACATGAGTGTCAGTGGTCTCCATGAGTAGAAAGTAGGTAAAGGCATGTGGGGCTTCTTCCTTCATGACATTCCAACTGAACAAGATGCTGTAGACCAGCAACTCACAGACTGATATCTGCCACCAAGATAAGCAAGTAGACAGCCAAGTCCTGACAACATGAAAAGGTCATAGAAGGAGACAAGGCTACTCCAGTTCTGGGAATCGTTAACTTTCTGATTTGAGTCAAGTGATAAGTCTTCCACGTCAGTATCTGAGTTCACATACTGCTGAATCCTAATTCCATTCTGAAGGGTGTCTCTAGCTTGCCAGATTCTTACATCTTTTCACACAAGGATGTATCTAATATCTTATGCTAATGAACCAAATCTTTTTACTGACTAGAGATAAAGGTAGCTAAACCCTGTGTGAGCTTCTATTCCTAGACCCAGCATCTTGGTGAAGAGACTGAAAATGTTAACTAGCTATTCTCAGATTATATACTAGAACTAATTCACACAGGTATACATAAATCACATGTCTATGCCAAAACACTTTAAAGTAAATTATATACAACCCAAGAAATGGAGATGGCGGGCAAATTATATATTAGGTCTTTGGTGATAAAAAGAATGTTGAAGACCATAATAATAACACGCCAAACATTTATACTTCAAATACCAAAAGTGAGAAAAATCAAAGCAAATGCTTCTATATAACATTGCCAAAACTTGCAGTTCTCCTCGAGTTAGATAAATTTAGCTTTTTGGTTTGTCCTTTTAGTAGTAAGTTCAAGAATGCCTTTAATTCTCTGGCCCTCGCTTTTCTCACCTGGCAGTAAAAAACGAATGAACTGAATCATTTAAGGTTCTTCATTTAGGTTTAATATTTTATAGATTGGGGACATTTTCTCATTCTTTATAAACTCTTGTACATATACACATACAAATCACTACATTAACATAAATTATAAATTTCCAAATCAGTTGATATGATTTGCCTAAAGTGATAGAAGAGCTAAATTGGGTATATGAAATATAATCTGTTGAATGAAATGAACTTGATTAAATTCAGGACAATTATGGTAATTTGCAGTTATTCTCATTTAGTTAAGATAATCAAAAACAAATAAGTCAAATAAAAACATTATTTTAATTATTTATAAGCAGTTTTTCAATTCTGTTTCCTAACTCAGAAGATGGGGTCTATGTGTGTTTTCGTGCTTGCGATCTTTTTCACAGCGGAACCCAGTGTTTTTTGTCCAAAATTAAAGTGTGTTGCCCATCCTGGGATTCTGGCCTACACTAAGTGTACACCGTTTTATTTTTATATGTGAACTGGACAACAGAGTGAGTCCTAGGTGGGAGACTAGTAACTAATTGGTGGTAAAGAATATGGGGTTGAGGCTGAATCCAAACAAAACTCACTCTTCCTCTTGCATATTTCTCCTTCACCCTCATGTCATTACTACACTTCCAATATTTCTGATACCAGATGGGTGGACCCTTCTTTCTCACATCAAGCAATTCTCTGTGACAGCAGCTACTTAGCACAGACCCAACAGGGTAAGAGCTCAGTCCCAAGAGGCTGCCCCCAGGTCAGATGACAATCACATGTACTAGTTATCCACACTTTCTGTTCATCTGGGGTGCAAGTCAGAGGTTCCCATAGAATCACCCCTTAGATTTGATTATTTGCTAGAAATGCTCATAGAACTCAGGGCAACACTTACACATACCAATTTGTTATAGAAGATGTGATAAAGGACATAGATGATCAGGCAGATGAAGAGATATAGGGTGAGATCTGGGAGGTCCCAAGTGCAAGAGCTTCTGTCCCTCTGGATGTGTGGATGTGTTCCATTCCCTGGAAGCTTGCCAATCCCTGCACTATTGGGATTCATGGAGGAGAACTCCTCACATAGGTATGATCAGTTATTAACCCCTTTCCAGCCCATCTCCCCTCCCAGAGGATGTGGGGGGCTAAAAGTTCCAAGCTTCTAATCATGTCTTGGTCTTGCTGGTGACCAGCCCCCATCCTAAAGCTATCCAAGAGTCACCTCATTAGAACAAAATATACCCTATTACCCAGGAAATTCCAAGGGATTTAGGAGATCTGTATCAGAAACTGGGGTCAAAGACCAAACACTATACACACACACACACACACACACACACATAAATATAGTATAATGCATATAATATATATGTATTATTTTCTATTATTTCGTAGAGGGTAAGACTAATTATAGATTTAAGTGCTATGTTGTTAACTAACTATAACCTTGAACAAGCTACTTAACACTCTGAGCTTTGATTTCCTTTTCTGACAAAGGGGAATAATAATAATAATTCCTATTGACTTGTGATAATTAAATGACTAATATAAAATATTATACTTACCAACTACTGGGCATGTAGCAAGTAATTAGTTCAAGTGTAGGCGGTATTGTCTCTCTGTAATCCTGTCCTGTCCATCGTTTTACAATACTTGAATAGATGTGGGCCAAGAGAATCAAGAACAGCAACTATACTCATTTTTCTTTTTAACAGCTTTATTGAGCAATAATTCACATATCATATAACTCACACGTTTAAAGTGTAAAATTCTCAGATACGTGCAACCATTGCCACAGTCAATTTTAGAACGTTTTTATTACCTCCAAAAGAAACCCTGTACCCCTAATCCTACTCATTTTTGGTATTGCTGAGATTGATGGTGGTGTCTTGGGTAGATCGCTTCCAGAGCTGTTTGGTGATATACCTTTCCCTGTGAAAGTCTACTTTCCTGACAGCTGTGATCAACCGCTCTGTTATGGATTAATTCTCATGGACCCACAAACACGTGGCCATCATAGAAATTGCAATAGCTTTTGATTGTTTACTTCTAGCTAGAATAGGTGGCCACCTATTCTGCTGGTTGGAGAAGTTCTAGGATAAATACTCCACAGAAACATTCTTTAGCACCCGTGTGCTTGGCAAAAATATTTCCATGTGGATTGGCTTAGTCTGTTTCAGCTGCTAAAACAAAATACCACAGACTGGGTAGCTTATACAATACTTTTTTCTCATGGTAGTAGAGGCTGGGAAGTCCAAGATCAAGGCATCAGCAGAGTTGGTGTCTGGTAAAGACCTGCTTCCTGGTTCCTGTCTTTTCGCTATGTCCTCACATGGAGAAGGAGGGCAAGGGAGTTCTCAAAATTAGTCTTTTTTGTAAGGGCACTCATCCCATTCATGAGGGCACCTCGCTCACGACCTAATCATCTCCCCAGGGCTGCATCTCCAAATACCATCATATTTGACAATAGGTTTCAATATATGAATTTGGGGGACACAATTGTTTAGTATACAGCATTCTGCCCCTAACCTCCCAGAATTCATATCCTTCTCTAATGAGTAATAAATATTTTCATTCCATCCCAATTGCCCCAAAGGTTTTGACTCATCCAGTATCAACTTGAAAGTTGAAGTCCAAAGTCTCATGCAAATAGCTAAAACAGATCCAGGTGAGACTCAAGGCAAATTGTCTTGAAAAACAGTGTCTGACTGCTGTTGAGATGTACATACATGTACTCATCTTCTTATCACATAATTGGCCATATGTTCCTATTATTTTCAATACAGTCTGAAAACTTTACAAATCTTGAAGTTCTCCTTTTTTTTTTTTTTTTTGAGGGCAGTGTCACTGGCCCACATATGTGGGACCCGAACCAGGGCCGCTGGCTTTCCAAGCCAGCGCTTAACCACCGCGCCACTCGGCCAGCCCTTGAAGTTCTCCTTTTTGATGAACAGTTCCATCTTTAAGTTATTTCTCTCGTCTTGCATTTTAAGGTAGGCAATCAGGAGAAGCCAAGCTTTACTTTCAACACATTGCTTAGAAATTTGTCAGCTAGATATCCAATTTCAGCCCTTGCAAATCCTACCTTCTACTAAACACCAGAATACAAACAAAATGCAGCCTCGTTTGTTGTCATTTTATAACAAGGGTCGCCTTTCCTCCAGTTCCCAGTAACAGGTTTCTCATTTCTGCCTGAGTCCTTATGAGATTCATCTTTAAAGGTCCATTCATAATATAGGCCTTTTTTAGCCTGCACCTCAAAACAAAACTCTCGCAGCCTCTATTTGTTATGCAGTTCCAAAAACACTTCCACATTTTTGGGTGTTTGTTACAGCATCCTGTATCAATTTTTGTTTTAGTTTTGTTTTAGTCAGGTTCTTTAGAGAAACAGATCCAGCAGCATAGATAGATAGATAGATAGATAGATAGATAGATAGATAGATAGATAGATAGATAGATAGATAGATAAGATAGATAAGATAGATAAGATAGATAGATATTATAAGAAATTGGCTCATATACATGTATGGAGGTTGAGAAGTCCTGTGATCTGCCTCCTCCAAGCCGGAGACCCAGGAATGTAGGTGGTGTAATTCAGTCCAAATCTGAAGGCCTGAGAACCACAGGAGCCAATGATGCAGATTCCAGTCTGGGTCTGAAAGCCTAAGAACCAGGGCTGTGGAGGGTAAGAGAAGACTGATGGCTCAGCTCAGCCAGGCAGGCTGGGCTGGATTCTTCCTTGTTCTGCCTTTTGTTCTAGGCTGGCCCTCAAAAATTAAATGATGCCCACCTACATTGGGGAGAGCCAACAGCTTTACTGCATCTAACAATGCAAATGCTTATTTCATCCAGAAACACACACAGAAGTAATGTTTAGCCAACTACCTGAGTATCTCATAATCCAGTCAGGTGGACACATCAAATGAACCATCACATGGATGATTTTTTTTTTTCTCTCCCATTAGGGCACTAACATTTATTCATGTGTTTGACAGAGGGTTTCAGGATTGCAAAGGTGGCTAAAGTGCCTGTGATTTACCAAGCTAAACCACATAAGACAGAGAGTGGGTGGATCTCTTTGAAATACTTAAGGGAGAAGAAACACAATTTAAGGTAGGCTATTATGGGGAAAAAAAAATCATATCAAGCCTAGTTGTTTTAGAGCAAAAAAACGTATTTCGGTTCAAACCCAATTTACTGGGGATGATATCAGTAATAATCTGTGCCAGGAAATGTGCTAATTTCCGTACCTATGCTATCTCTCTTAGGCCTCTCCACTATCTGTGAGTTGTGACAATTGTTGATAATTTACAACTGAGGAACCTGGAACATAATGGTTAATTATTCAAGAGTGTACAACTTGTAAGTGTCAGAGCCAAGATTGAAAATCCAATCACTAATTTCAGGGCCTGTGGCTTTACACTCTTGTCTCTTTTCTTTCCAATACTCCTAAGTTCCTTTTTTTCCTTTCTAAGTAACTGTTTCTTAATCTACCATGAGGAGATACAATTTTTTATAGCATCTACCTTACTGGACAAAATCAGAAATAGATGACTATAAATATTTATATGAGTAGAAGAGATTATTCCTGCCTTAATCCTATCCTCTTAAAGAATACCCTTTCAAGTGGCGAGCTACCTGAAATGTTCCTTTGTTATGTAGGCCAAGGTCAATTTATGAATTAGTCTGTCACAACCAGAGTTTTTCAGAAATCTGTAAGATTGTGACACAGCATGGATGTGAATAAATGTTTTCCCAGTGAGTGAACTCAGTTCACTTCTGCTATTACTAAATGCTTATAAAGGCAGATTTCATGTCCATGGAATTAGTCAGGACTTTTTGCTTGGGGAAAGAAAAGAAAAATCCCAACTCAAATTGGCTTATAAAAACTGAAAATGTATTGACCCATATAAATGAAAAGTCCCATAGTGAGTAGCTTCAGGTACAAGGGGATTTAGGGCTGCCATAATTGGTAATATGTCTCTGTCCTTCTCTCTACTTGTCTTTTCTCAGTGTTGGCTTCATAACCAGGCAAGATTTCTTAACATGGCTTTCCCAACAGATTCAGAAGGGACTCAACATGATTGTTGATTTGATTGAGCTTGGGTTTGTTCCTGAACCAATCAATGAAACAGGGGTTCAATATCCTAATTGGCCAGGTCACATGTCCCCTCCATTCCTGTAGCTAATGGGTGTGGCCCATCTCACTTGAATCACCTAGACCAGGGGTCAGCAAACTTTTGAGATGGAAGAGCCGTCAGGCTTTGGCAAACTGTGACTCATGAGCCACATTTGGCTCTTTGGGTACGTACATGTGACTCTGAAGTAAAATTGAAAATGAAAATAGCCTGGGCGAGTGGCACTGTGGTTAAGCGCTGGCTTGGGAAGCCAGTGGCCCAGGTTCAGACCCACATGTGAGGGCCAGTGACACTGCCCTCAAAAAAAATAAAAAAATAAAAAAATAAAATGAAAATGAAAATAAAACTATCACAGTTTCATTTATAAAATTTCTTTAAATTTTCCTTATTTGTAAAAATATATTTATGACTCTCGAATAATTTTTCAATTGTTGCGAGGGACAGGAATGGCTCTTTCAGGGGTCGGCAAACTTTTGAGACAGAACGTACCCAAAGAGCCGCATGTAGCTCGCGAGCCACAGTTTGCCGACCCCTGACCGAGCCTGCCAGTGAGGAGAGGATGATTTTCCAAAGGAGAATTATAGAGTTATTACCAATTGAAGGGGACTGGGTGCTGCACACCCAAGGGTAAAATATGTACATGCTCGATTCTGAGTCATCTCTTCTCTGGGATAAAGAACCTTGGTTTTTCAAATGTTCTTCAAATGACGAGATTGCAGAGTCCTCTAATTAGCCTGGTCATTCTCTTCTGAATAACTTCTAGAAGATCTGTGTTTCCTCTGAAGGATGATAACCAAGATGTTGAGTGATGTGTAGAGCAAGTAAGAAATGGCTGAAGGAACTTTTCTTAGGGCATGCATATATATGTGATGTGATGGGGATAATTGTTATCATCTTGGAGCAGAGGAGACACAATGGAGGGATGAGTGCTTCTTTCAGGTGTTAGAATGAATGGGTATGAAAAACTAGGGAGACAAAGTTAGAATTACTGTAAGGTACAATGTTTTGTTTTGTTTTTTTATTTTATTGGGGAATAGCCATGGTCACTGGTTATACATCACTTTCATGCTACAATGGCATAGTTGACTCACAGTGGCCCATGCGGGGATCAAACCAGCAACCTTGGTGTTATCAGCACCATGCTCTAACCAACTGAGCTAACTGGTTATCCCCAAGGTACAACTTTTTTGTTGTTTGCCAGTGTCTTAGAGAGCTAAGACTGGAGAAGCTCATGATTATTTAAATTAATGATGTGACACTTACTGTTGTCAGGCAGTGTTCTGAAATATAAATGTTAACTCATTTAATTTTGAGAGTTAGGTAGTAGTATCATCCCCACTTTCCATGAGAAGAAACAGAGATTAGACAAGTTAAATAACTTGCTGAAAGTCACTCGGATACTAAGGAGTAGAGTCAGAAATAGAACCCAGGCAGGCTGTGTTTTCCATTGCAGCAGTAGACTTGGGGGAAAAAATATGCAATTAGAAGATAAAGTCAAGGAAATCTGTAAGGTAAAACAAAAAGACAGAGTTGGAAAATGAGAGAATAAAATTAAAGAAACATTCTAGGATGGCCACCATCCCACGAATTAAGGGGAAGAAATGTCAAAGAGATAATACAGAAAAGAAGATTCCTAGACTAAAAAAAATATATTGCTAGATGGAAAGTTCTGATCAAATCATCTCCATCATTATCATGAATTTCCAAAACAAGAAGATAAAAAGAGCCTGTAAGTATACGGAGAGGGGAAAGGAGTAGGGAATTCAGAAACAGAAATCAGAATAACACTAAACATTAAATAAAATGAGAACAGCATTTAAAGGAATAAGAGGCACAAATTTCCAGTTGTAAAATAAAAAAGCCACGGAGATGTAATGGACAGCCTAGGGAATATAGTCAATAATATTGTAAATAACTTTGCACAGTGACAGATGATTACAAGACTTAGTGTGGTAATCACATTGTAATGTATATAAATGTCTATTTACTGTGTTGTTTACCTGAAGCTAATATCATATTACATGCCAACTATACTTTAATAAGAAATTGAAAAAATGGGCACTGGACTTATTAGGGAGACCACTTCATAGACTGGGTAGGTGCCTGACCACTGCGCTGTACACCTGAAGCTGAAGCTGAATAATATCGAATGTCAACTATAATTAAATATATTTCGGAGGTGCCAAAAAAAAAATGTTTAAAGTGAGCACTTCAGTCAACATTGCTCAAGCAGTAGTTCACTGTAATCTGATGTGTCTGGACGCTGATGGTAACCACTTTGAGCACCTCTTGTAATTGCAGAAGTCAAATGTGGCTTGTATTCATCTTTTTTTTATCAGTATATATTGAGTATTACAACTGTAATAGTTTTTTTCTTTCTTAAAATATATATACATTTTTTTTGGCACCCTCCTTATATATAGAGTCACAGGATATGGAGTACAGCATAGGGAACAGAGTCAGTGGAATTGTAACAGCTATATACAATGTCAGACGGGTGATAGATTAGGGGAGGGGGCAGTTATGACTTTGTGAGAGGTGTAAATGTCTATGACATTGTTTTGTACACCTGAAACTTATTATAAAAAGACTGAAAAAATAATATACTCTTTGAAAAACATGTGCATATTAATGAGAAAAAGAAATTATGCAAAATTATTAAAAGTTGTTGATGAAGTGAAAAAATTAAAATTAAAAAAACATTTGAAGGCCAATTAGTTTCAATCTATATTTCTATACTAAGCTAAATTATCAATCAAGTGTGAAGGGACAGATGCAAAGTTCCACAAGGAATTTGTCTAGAGCATTATTTCTCAGGAAGCTATGGAGGGTGTGTTCTGCATGGGATCCAGGAAACAGGAGATCTGACACAGAAGAGAGATCAAAGAATTTGTTTGAAAGACAGTAAAGTAAATATCCTGGACAAAACCTGTTCAGCAATCCTGGAGCTCACAATGTTTATAGAAGCAGGTCTTTGAGAAAACGATGAAACAAATTGTTACCCAATGCAGTTGACTATATTGAAAGTATTTTATACAAAGTCAGATTGTTTAAAAGGGTAAAAGGGTTAATAATGATGGGTGCAAAGAAAGATAGCAAAAGAAAAATGGCAATTACTAATTTCAAGAAACACATACAAACACAAGAAAATGTAATCACAGTTCATAACTTCTTACTAGGAAAACATATATAGTTATTCACATTAAACCACATTGTAGATATGGTTAACATTACAATCAGTTGACTTTAAGCAAAGGAGATTTTACGTGATCGTCTGGGTGGGCCTCATCCAATCAGTTGAAAGATCTTAAGAACAAAACAGGTTTACCCGAGGAAGACTAAATTCTACCTGTGGACTGCAGATTTACCTCCTGCCCCAGTTTTCAGCCAGCAGGCCTGTCCTACGGCTTTTGGCTTTGCTGGCCCACATAATTACATAAACCAATTCCTTGAAATCTCCTTGTGTGTATGTATCTTTATTTATATGAAGCATATATGCATGCATCAACATATATGTGTGTGTGTATATATGTGTGTGTGTGTATATATATGTGTGTGTGTGTGTGTGTGTGTGTGTGTGTGTGTGTATATATATATATATATATATATATATATATATATATATAGTGCTGGCTTTGAAGATGGAGAAAGAGGCCATGCATGAGCCGTGAAATACAGCTTTTTGAAGCTAGAAAACTCAAGGAAATATAGTTTTTTCCCTTTGGGCCTCCAGAAGAAATGCAGCCTTTAATTTTAGTCCAGTAAGACCCATTTGGGACTGCAGACCTCTAGTACCATAGAAAAAAAATCTGTGTTGTTTTAAGTCACTATATTTATGGTCATCTGTTATAGCTGCAGTAGAATCTAATATACTATATATCATCTCATACAAACCTTATCACCATCCATTTTGTCATCTCTGCTTTCTGCATGAGGGACCTGAAACTTGGAGATGCAGTGTGATTTAGCACAGACCAAAGATAACTGTTCTAGCTAGGTGGGACATGAGTTTTTGTTTGTTGTTGTTTGTTTTTTTTAATTTTGTGGGAGGACAGTGTGTTTTTCCAGACCCATCAGCTCCAAGTCAAGTAGTTGTTTCAATCTAGTTGTGGAAGGCATTTTTCTAGAATCCATTAGCTCCAAATCAAGTAGTCTTCAATTTAGTTGTGGAGGGCACAGCTCCTTGGCCCATGTGGGAATCGAACCAGCAATCCTGGTGTTATGAGCCTGAGCTGTAACCATCTGAGCTAACCGGCCGCCCTGAAGGGGCACGAGTTCTTGAAACTTACAAGTCCAGTGTTCACTCTGGCACACATCCTCATAAGTAGATTTGGAAGCTGACTGTATGACTCTTCAAGGACATTTCTGGTTTCTGTGAGCTCACAACAAAACAAACAAGAGGAGGGATTAAGGAAAACAACACTCTTGGGTTTCTAGTTGATGCTTGCTTTGTTGGTGAATATACCATACCGTCGGTCCAAAAACCCTGTTAAGTAGCGTTGGGTGATTAATCGGATAGTTTATCACAGTGAACCAGCATGGAGGTCTCTCCAAGATGTGGCAGGCTGTAAACACCAGCAACTGATCAATGCCGCTTAGATGAAATACTAAGACTCCTTTTTTATAAAGGCTTTTTATGGTCCTTTCTAACACTTAACAGGCCACTGATCATGGAAAAGACATTCTAAATTCCTAGGCCAATGAGTTCTGTTAACCTCGTCTCCCATTCTACCCACTGCAGAGTTTCTTATGAAGGCTAAATAGCTATTTATACTTTGGAAAGCATCACTTTTTCATGAAAATTACCGAAATCATAATAGAATTTCTGTCTTTATAGTTTGTATAATTATGATTAGTGATGGATAGCACAATTTCAGGAATTATAACAAGTGAGGCAAAGTGTGACATAATTTTAAAATGTAGTGGTGTGTTGTAACTTTTACATTAGTCCTACATTTAAATCAATACATTTTAAAATCCAGAGGAATTCTCTTTGTAGGGGTTCTGTTTTAAATGAAATGTATATGAATATTTGGGGAGGGGTAAAAACTAATATAGATCTTCCCTTTCTTTGTCTATTAGACATTCTTAGCTTTGGTGAAACTTTCTATTATAAAAAATTTCCAATATATAAAAAAAGCATCTCATACAATATTATGCTAACCTGCCATGTAACCATCATCCAGCTTCAACAGTTACTAATTTGCAGTCTATTTCATTTATCTCGATTTATTTACCTCTGCCCCACTAGATTATTTTGAAGCAAATTTCTCGAGTTTCAAAATGTTGTTTGGACATGGGTTTGGGGAGTAGATTTCACTTTTGGGTTGGGGAATGAAATAGTTTTATTCATCAAAGGGAACCATTTATATCAAAGCAAAATTTTGATGATATTTTTCCCCACATTTTATTTTCTGAGATTTAGATTTAGATATTTCTTCAAAGCATTTCTAAAGTACACTATCTTATTAATTAGCTCATCACAGTGAGCCCTTGGTGTATGTCAAGAAGAGCACCAAGCTTTGGTGATATAATAGTGACTAAGAAGAAATTCTAGTGCTTAAATAAGTCATTATCTAGTAGGGTGAACAAGTATACACAGTAATGTATGATGAGAATAATAATAGAGTTACAGGAAACTGTGGAAAGGGAATATCTAATCCAGTCTTAGAGGGTCAAGAAACGTGTTATAAAAGACAGGTGTCTAAATAGAGGCTAGAAAGATAAAAAAAAAAAAAAGATTAAGAAAGAAGGAGGGTGGGGGTGGGGAATAGCTAATGATCTACTGGGAAGGAAAAGCTCTGGAGGTCTCTGTGCAGGGTACCTGGTGTCTTGCGCCCATGGCTGCAGGGCAGAATATGGAAGGGAAAGTAGTAAGAGGTGAGGCCAGAGAGGTGCGCAAGGAATTTAGATTTTATTTGAAGCTTAGAGAGAGTCTTTAAAGTGTTTTATTCAGAGCTGACAAAATGTATCAGAGAAAACATTGCCCTAGTCTAATAGTGAAGAAAATTGCTTTGAGAGATTTAATCACTAATTAAAGACATCAGACAATTAGTCATACCAATGCCTGGGTCACTGGCCCTCTGACTTTGGTCCAAGGTATTGCTTCTTCCTGTGCTGTTTGTGTTGTGTTTTTTAATTTACATTTTGAATCAATAAGGGCTGTCAGTAATTCCCTCAGTTGCAATCATCTTGTCTCTGTCATTAACCCCTAGTATAATAGAACGGAAAGCTGAGAAGACCCCTGAGTCCAATTTCCTCTGTAGAAATCATTGCACAACTATTGAAACCATTGATAATCCGCTGGTTAGTCTTCAGCGCTCTTTCTCCCCTGTGCCATTACGCCTTTTGTCTTATATCCTGAAATTGGAACACTGAATGACTAAAGCTCAAGGATTTGGGTGCAGTTTTCCTGGGGAAAGAAGGTTAGGTGTGACCTGGGGGAATGAAGGACTCACCAGCATTGGGGAAGCAGCCCAGGTCCATGAGGGTGGGGACCCCAGAGATCTTTTCTGCAGGGGTACGAGGTCTGAGCCAATGAGAAGAGGCGAGTACTGACTGTTTCTCCTGGTCCTGGTGTAGAGCAGGGGCTGGTAAATTGTGTCCCATGGATACAATTCAACTCACTGTCTGCCTTTGTAAATAAAGTTTTATTGGAACACAGCCAACCTCATTTATTTACGTATTGCTTATATGGCTACTGTTATCACATTTTTTGCAGGAAACGAGTAAACTCGTCATATAGCTTTTTATGCCCGATTACAAAGTGTTATGCTACAGTAGCAGAGCTCAGTAGTTGTAACAGAGAGTATGGCCTACGAAGCTTAACAATATTTACTGTCAGGCCTTTCATAGAAACAGGTTGCCAACCTCTGCTATCGAGGGAGTCATGGGGAGTCATGGAGTAGATTGTGCGCTGGAATCTGAAGAGTACTCATGAGGATGGGGTCTGTGGGGGTTCACGTAGGTGGGTCTAGAGTCTTGGTTCCTACAGGGCTGAGGTGTTCCTTGGGCCCTATAAGGCTTTGCTTCAGATGAGATGTTTGAGGGCGCTGCTTTCCAATTCATCAACCCCCAAAGGGGCTTTCACTAGAGACGGCCTAATGCAAGTTCAGTGGTGGCACAGGGGCAATTCTCACTGTCTGGGGACTGGTGAATTTCTACCCCTGTGTAGCATTTGCTTTATGGCAACAAATGGAACTCTATCCTCCAGCTGTGAGGCATCTGGCTTCGATCCCTGCTCTCCTCTTGGCTACCATATTCCTGGTGTTCCTGCTGGGTGTTCTGCACTGGATTGGCATCTGTCCTTCCCTTGCAGTCCAATCCACCTTCCTGCCAGCTCAGCGGGCTTGCTCTCTGGGTGCCTTCCTATCCTAGGGGAAACAGTCATACACTAACTGGATTCGTTAATTCACCTCTTATAGTGCCTGTTCTCAACATCGACCTTATATATAGAGAGAGGCCTGCATGAAATGCCACTTGAATTACTAAAGGGTCTTCCCTGGTCCAAAATATCTGATCTTATGACTGCTGTGGTGCTTGAACTATCTCAATTAGGATGAACAAACCAAGAGCACTCATTAAAATGATAATGCTTCTCTATGCAGTTACTCACCTGGCCACTTGTTGGCACTTATGCTAAATATGAATGACTTGAATGGTGTAACCAAAAGAGAAGTGAAAATCTCCAAGTACATGGGACAGGTCAGCTTTGAAAGGGAGAGGAATCTGGGGGAATCCTGGGAACAGACAGGCCCAACTGACACATTCAGAAGTAAATACACAGATACTGCCTATGAGGGAGAGAAGTTATAAATTGGAGGAAAGTGTGTGAAAGGTATTCTGACATAGAAATGATGGCTTAATAGAGTTGGAAGAGGGACAGACGAGACCACTGAGGCACAGAGAGGGTGTAAGATGTCCTTAGGTACTGCAGAAAATAATTCACAGAGCTTTGGACTGGAACCTAGGTTTTTGGACTGTAACCTAGGTTTGTGCCCTTTCCACAGCCCAGCCTTTCCCAAAGTGTCCTTGGGAAATTACTACTTCTGCAAGCATGAACAGAATCTTCCATGGAGAAAAAGGCCTGGTGGTTACATAAGCTTAAGAAATAGGGTTAGAAAGAGACCTGTCAGGACCAAGTTCTCACCTAGAAGTCTTGGGACTGCTAACCATTTAGTCAATGAGAACCTATTATAAGCTGTTGTGCTAATGGCTGGAGGTATCGTCAGCAGCAAGAGAGAGAGGTAGTTCTTGTTCTCATGATTTGACAGCTACTCTCCCATCGGGAGGTAGATATGGATCCAAAAACTAATGCAACTGCATATGTATTTGCAGGCGGACTAGTGCTATACAGGGAGGCAGTTTAGTTCTCTAAGAGCATATGTCAGAGTCCCGTGGCTCAGTGGTTCCAAGGTGACATCTGGGATGAAAGGGTTCTTGAGTTGGTGACTGAAGGATAAGTATAAAGTGGTGAAGAGCAATCCAAGGAGAGGGACAGCACGTGCCTGGAGGAGAGAGAACACACTGCATTAGGACAGAATGTTCTGGTGGGAGCGCCAAGTTCCACTGGCAGGCAGAGGAGGGGTCAGGCGGGCCGGGACCCCAGGCCTCAGCCATGGGAACAAGAAGCCTTGTATATATTTTCCCCACTGCATCTTACTTATTATTCTCTGTGCTGTGACAAAGGCTGGGAAGCACTGCAGCATGGGAACAACAAGGTGGAATTGGCTGAGTTAGGACCGACGGGACAGACAAAACTAGATGATCACAGAGGAGACTGAAGATTTGTGTTTTAATCCCAAAAGCAGTTGTTCTGCCACTAACTGCCTGTGTGACCTTGCCTGCGTTCCATGCGCTTTTTGGACCTCAATTTCTTTTTCCCCAGATCAAACCAGATAATCTGCTATTCACTCTCATCACTTCTGATTTCATGCTTCGGGGTTGTTTTGTTTTGAATCAAACAAGAACATTTGGCTCTGAGGAAACTGTACCTTTGGACTGAGTGCCAGCCCAGGCTGGCCCTGAAGGGCTGCTCACTTACTTCCTGCCTTGGCCCAAGATGATCAGCGTGTCAGCCTGGGCAGGGCAGTCCTGTCGGGTAGTAATGAGGTGTGAGTTCACACAAGCATTAATTGCTGCCCCCCGCAACAACCCCCTGCCCTGGACTCAGGAGCCCGAGTTCCCCATACTTTTCCATTCTAAATGTCACAAACCCTCCTCCCCCACCCCCACCCCACCCTCACCCCAGTTTCAGAGTTATTTTTGTTATTGGCGGAAGGGAAGGGGCAAAGCCAGGGCCCATCTGGTGGGTGAGGAGCCAGAATTCTGTGTTTTGCCTCCCACTTCCCTCAGCTCATTTTGGGCCGTCATCCCACCAAGAAAACCAGCCCTTTCTGGAGTTGGCTTTTCTCCCCAGGTTTTCAGGAATGCGCGCCCGCCATGCAGGGCTCTTTCACCGCCATCCGCCGCCTCTGACCACGTAGCCTGCACACCTCACACCTCGCACACAGGTAACAGATGTTGTGACACTTAGAGATGTGATGCTGGAGCTCTTAGCCAAGTGGGCGGGGTGTCCAACTTCTGGGCAGCAGATGGGAGGGTAAATGGACTGTTCATGTAGGTCCTTTTTCTTCCCCTTTATAGTGTGACCTTTAATTGACGTGGTGTTTTCCTTGCTGTCGGATGTAAAGGAAGGATCCGACTTTATCTTGTCTTCTGCAAACTATCCATTTTCCTTGGTATTATTTATTCAAGAGTATATCCGGAGCCCACGCATTAGAAATACCTCCTTTAGCATCTGCTAAACTTTCATGTTTGGGGGGTTAATTCTGGATTTTATCCTCTGTATTGCTGTCTATTCATATGTCAATATAATCTTAATTATTGGGTTGTAATATCTTATAAGAGTATTCCTCCCATTTTGCTTTTTTTTTTTTTTTGCAAATTTCCTGGTAATCCTCACTCATCATACCACATCTTTCTGCCAGTAAATTCTGTGCTTTTATCTAATGTGTTTTACTGGCAAGTGCTATATTCATTCATGTATTATATTATTGCAGAGAAACTCAGTGCAGGCCTTTCCATGCTGGTCTTTACGTTCTATAAGAAAAGAAAGCAGAGAAGAGCCCCACCTTCCCTGAGCCTAGACAGGGGCCCTGGTGGTTTTTATAATGTGGAATAAATATGGACTGCAAATATTGGGAGCTCTATCTGTACGTCTGTATTTCCAGAAATTTTACGGGAGATTCTGAAGAGGCATCAGGTTTAAAAAACCAATAGACTCTGAGTAAAACTGGGTCCTCTTTCTACCCTGCCAGAGAATGGTCATTTCCCCCTTAGTTCCCATCATGTCATAAATCAAATACTGATAAACTTGGAAGGGACCTCAGACGTCCTAATCCAGTCAATTTACTTATGGAGAAACTGAGGCCTTGATGGGATGGGATCCGGGTAACACTAAGTCAGGAGCTGATTTGGTCAGGAACTCAACATGTGTCAGTTCCATTATTCTTTGCTCCATTGCACTGTGCAGAGACCTGATTGAACAAGCCCGTATCTCATGATTGAAAGGTGTGAAATTAATTTAATTTACATGTAAACATTTTTTAAAGCATTCATTAGGCTTGGGTTGCTTTCACTTAACACTGCTCCTAATTTTACTCATTATCTATTTGTTCATACATTTATTCATGTAGTGATTCAACACATGTGTTGAGGGTTATATGTTCTGGCCTATGTAATGAAATATCAAACATTGAAACTGTATTCAAATGAATTTTCATTTAACTGTATATATAATAGAAATGCATAAGGGATATTAATAAACTAGATATAATTTTCATAGAGTATAAGACAGGTAGTTCAAGGAATGTTACAAGGCGCTTCGATGCCACATGAGGAAAAACAAAGTAGGTCAGTGTGGGCTAGGAGTAGGTAGAGGGTGTGCTGTGGAGGAGGTGATTATTTTGTTTGGCTAGATAATGAAAGGATGGTGCAGGCATCAGATAGTAGGAGATACTATAGATACATATAAACCTAGCAATTGTAAGAAGAGACTTTTCTCTCATCTCTCTCTCTCTCTTTTTTTTTTTTTTTTTTTGAGGGCAGTGTCACTAGCTCTCATATGTGGGACCTGAACCGGGGCAGCTGGCATCCCAAGCCAGCTCCCAACCACCAGGCCACTCGGCCGGGCCTCATCTCTCTTTTAAAAGAACTTTTCTTCCTCTTTCTAAGAATGTATATCTGCTTTGCAACAACTTTTGTCTTTCCAAACAATGAAAATTATTTGATAAAAAGTTATCGATAAATACACTACACAAATAGAAAAACCTCCCTAAAGAACTAGTATCATTGAGGCATGCAGTGTTTGACAAAAAGTGAATTTTCCAGATTACTGAAGCTTATCTTCTAAAAGTCTAACTGTTTTTTTTGTTGTTGTTTTTTTAAATTTTACTCATGTTGGATATAAATCCTTGTATAATAAATTTTAGATTCCTCTAACTTTTTATACAGAGTTTATCAACACAACTTTTGAACTCCTCCTGGGGGCTACAGTTATCATAAGAAATATGTGTCCTTGTACTCTGTACAATTGAATAGCTGTTTGTTCTTGAACTAAATTTCCCTCAATAGCAACATAGATTAATTTCTTCTGTCTTGTTAATTTCCCTGTCTCCTCTGCCACTGTGACTTGTCAGGTGTTCCTATGTTTGGGGTATCTCCTTATTTCTAACAATCGGATTTCTCTTCTAAACTGCACTTCTGTGCCCCTGTTACCTGTAAAAATAAATAGGAAATGGATTGGGGAAGGCTTGCAGCGTAAGGGGAAGGGATTGGACTAGGAGTTATGAGAACTGGGTTTTTAAAAAATTTTAATTAAGTGTATTGGGATGACAATGGTTAGTAAAATTGCATATGTTTCACGTGTACAATTCTGTAGTACATCATCGATATATCACATTGTGTGTTCATCACCCAGAGTCAGTTCTCCTTCCATCACCATATATTTGATCCCCTTTACCCTCATCTACCACTCCCCCTCCCCCCTTAACCCTCTGGTAACCATTAAACTATTGTCTGTGTATAAGTTTTTGTTTCTTTGTTTGTTTGTCTTGTTCCTTTGTTATTTTCAGTTTTATATCCCACATATGAGTGAAGTCATATGGTTCTCAGCTTTTTCTGTCTGTCTTATTTCACTTAGCTTAATAATCTCAAGATCTATCCATGTTGTCACAAATGACACTATTTCATCTTTTCTTATGGCAGAATAGTATTCCATTGTGTGTGTATACCACAAGTGGGTTTTAACAACAGCTTTGCCAACAGGCTGTATAACCTTGGGGAAGTTGTTTTCTTTCTCTCATCCTGGGTTTCTCAGTTGGAAAAGGAGCGTGGATATGAGGATGTATGGTTTTCAAACTCTTCAGGCACCACATTAGATAGGGACCCAGGGGGCTCAGTGAAGGGACGCCTGACCATTCCCATTTACTCCCACCATATTTTAACTAGCGTATCCTAGCTTATCTTTCATATCTTGAATATTTTCATAGAAAATGTTCCTTAACTGTTTCTTTTAAAATGTGAATGCCAAATGAATTAGAATCATAATGGCTGTGACTTATTCATATATTGAATACTTCTGTGCTTCCTAATCTATCCTAGGCATCTACACACATACACACACACACACACGCATGCACACACATGCCTATATATGCTCTAAATTTCACAAATTCGTATAGGATGATAAAGCACTGTTATCTTCATTTTACATTTGAGAAAACTGAGCCTCAGGAAGTTTAAGACATTTTCCTAAGACCATACAGACAATGAATGATAAAAATATAATTCTAGCTCCATGCTACAAGACTCAACAGCTGCGGAGAGTTACACATTGTCTCCTAGTGTGATCCCCGTCATCTCCACTTGACTGCTGTGGCCAGGCATGTTATATTTGTTTCTAAACTAAATGTAAGAAAAGCTTCAGAGTGAAGTGCTTTCCTCTGAGGAAATTGTGCTAACTTTGGTGATGCTTGCTCACGCTTCTCTTTGACCTTTTCTCCTCTCTTTCTCTGGTTCCCGACCATGTTCTGAATTTATCTCCACCCACAGAACATCTCAAACTAGCAGCCCTTTTATGGTTTAAAACATTTATAAATGCATTCATGGCCTATACGGTAGACCATGGCTTGAGGAAGGAAACATCTCAAGTATATACCTAAAGCAATATGAATACTACTTTTGGGAAAAAAGTCAGTTTTCACTTTGGAAACTAGATCTTCTATGCAATTGGTACATTTCTACCCCACAGTGAACTCTGATGTCTTTTCTGTTCTGTAGCTTCCCTTTGCCCATGTCACAGGAGAAAGCTGCCTCCGTTGCCAGGAAGGAATAAATTAAATAATAAAGTGAAACCAGGAAATGGCAAACACACAAGTGTGTACACACACACACACACACACACACACACGCGCGCCTTTGCCTCCAAATAGCAATAATTACTAGTTCCCTGCTCCTCTTCTCTTTTTACCCTGAGCTGTCAAACTTCTCACCTCCCTTTAGAAAAATCAACAATGGCTAATGTTCTTGCCTTTTTCAATGAAAAAAACTCCAATTTAAGAGAGCTACCAAGAAACATTCGGATAGTCTGCCCCCATTCACCCGGCTTTCAGTCTAAAGCTTCATTTTTCTCCTTCCTTGTCCAGATAGTGGGAGGGCATGACTTGATCTTCCACACTTTAATAGAGCGTCTTACTGCTTGTTCCTGATTTTTCTGAGCTCTGATTTCCACAACCAAGCCTGATAGTGGTCTCTGTGCCGAGGTTTCTTGCCTTTTCAGAAGGAAAGTGTACCGTTGAGGGAACCTGTCCTTTCTCCCTGCTTTATGTCTCAGGGAGCCATGACCTGGAATTGCTGAACATGTTTTACAATTCTCAGAAGCTTCTTTCCTCCATAAAGCACCATTTCCTTTAGAAGTGCATGGAGGCTGAAAGCACAGTATAAGTATGACCACACTAAATACTTTATCTCCCTGAGTCTCCCAGACAGAGTTAACAAACCTAGGAAGTACTATGGTGTCATAATCACAGGATTTAGGGTCAGAGAAACTTATTTCAAACCCAAGATTACTCTTTATCACTAGTTATATGTTCCTATTCTTGTTGTAATTGAAGTACCATTGGTTGTTACCATTATGTAAGTTTTAGATGGATAACATTATAATTCAACATCCATATGTATACTACACTGTACTCACCACAAAAGTCTCATTTCCATCCATCACCACACAATTTTGCCCTCCCTCCACTCCCCTTAGACTAGAATCACCGTATGATCCAGCTATTCCACCTACTTTTTTCTTAAATTACATCTTAATTGAATATAATTCATACGTCAAAAGTTCACCTTTTTATTTGTTGCTTTCATAAGTTCACCTTGTTAAAGTGTGCCATTCAGTGGTTTTAAAATACCCAGCAATGTGCATCCATCACCACAATCTATTTTCAGACTGTTTTCATCACCTCAGAAAAGCAACCACTGCTCAGTAATGTCCACTCCTCCTTCTATCGCCTCTACCCCTGCACTTGGTAACCACTGACTATGACTTACCTATTCTGGACATTTCATATAAATGGAATCATAGCATACAGGGCCTTTCGTGTCTGGATCCTTTCACTAAGGTCCATCTATTTTGTAGCATCTATTTTTTTTTTTTGAGGGCAGTATCACTGGCCCTCACATGTGAGACCGAATCGGGGCCGCTGGCTTCCCAAGCCAACGCTTAACCACCGTTGCCACTCGGCCAGCCCTTGTAACATCTATTAGTGCATCATTCCTTCATGCAACAGAATAGTACTTAATTGAATAGATACCAGATTTTATTCATTCATCAACTGACAGACATTTGGGTTCTTTACACTTGGGGCTGTTCTGAATAATGCTGATATATGTACAAGTTTTTGTATGAATATATTCTCAGTCCTCTTGGATATGTACCTAGGAATGGAATTACTGGGTCATATGGTAACTCTGTTTAACTTTTTTTGAGGCATGCCCAATTATTTTCTGAAGTGGCTGCAGCACTTTACATTCCCACCAGCAATGTATGAGGGTCCAGTCTTCCAAATACTCACCAGCACTTCTTAAGTGGGTGTGAAATGGCATCACATGGTGGTTTTGATTTGTATTTCCCTAATGATTTATGACACTGAATATATTTTGTGTGCTTTCTGGACAGTGTATATTTTCCTTGGGAAAACATTTATTTAAAACTTTCGCCTATTTTTCAGTTGGGTTGCTTGTCTTTTTGTTGTTAGATTGTAAGAGGGTTTTTATACATTCTAGATAAAATTCCTCATTAGATAAATGATTTGCATAAATTTTCTCCCATTCTGTGTGTTGTCTTTTCACTTTATTGACGATATCCTTTAAAGTAAAAATGCTTTTTTAAAAAGATTTTTGTGAAGCCCAGTTTTATAGTACTTTTTTTTGTTTGTGTTCTTGGTGTTATATGTAAGAAACTGTTGCCTAATCCAATGCCATGAAGATCTACCCTAGGTCTATGATTTATTTTGTGTTATTTTTGTGTATGGGATGAGCATGGAGCCCAACTTTTTTTTTTTTGTTACAGTTGTGCCAACATTGTTGCTTGAAAAGACTATTCTTCTACCATTGAATTCTCTTGGCATTCTTGTCAAAAATTAATTGACTATATGTGAGGTTTTATTTCTGAACTCTCAATTCTGTTCCATTGATCTATATGTCAGTTCTTATGCTAGTACCATACTATCTTGATTACTGTTCTTTTTCTAGTAAATTTTGACAGGTTGTTTAGGCTATTCAGGGTCCCTTGCATTTCCATATGGGTGTTATAGTCGCTTGTCAATGTATGCAAAAAAATAATAAATAACAGCAGTTTTAAATTTCATTCAATGATGTTTCATATTTTCACTGCAAAAGTTTTATGCTTCCTTTGTTAATTTTATTCCTAAATATTGCTTTTATGTGAATGCCATTGTACATGAATTGGTTTCTTAGTTTCAATTTCAGATTGTTCATTGTTATTGTATCAAGACACAATTGATTTTTAATATCCACGTTGTATCCTAAAACCTTGCTGAACATGTAGATTAGCACTAATATATTTTGGTGATTTCTTAGAATTTTCTATGTAGAAAAGCATGCCATCTGCAAATAACCATACAGTTGTACTTCTTTTTTCTAATCTAGATGTTATTATTTCTCCCCCCGCCCCCAATTCTCCATTTAGTATCTCCATTACAATGTGAACGGAACTGACAAAAGTGATATCCCTGTCTTGTCCCTGCTCTTAGCGGGTGAGTTTTTAATCTTTCATCATTAAATATGATTTTGGCTGCGGGATTTTTGTAGATGCCTGTGTTTGTTTCTAGAGGCTACTGTTACTGCAAACTTGGTGGCTTTGGATAATGGAAGTATATTCTCTCACAGATTTGTAGGCTAAAAGTTCAAAATCTGGTAGAGCTGCACTCCCTCCAGGGGCTCTAATGGAAAATCTACCCCTTGCCTTTTCTGTCTTCCCGTGATTGCCCAGGTCCTCCTGGGCTTGGGACCATATCACTCCAATATCTGCCTCCATCTTCACAGCACCTTCTCTGCTGTGGGTCTGGATCTTCTAAGGACAGGTGCTATTGCATTAGGGACTACCTGAGTAATCCAGGTGATAACACTCCTTCTCTTAAGACCCTTCACTTAATTACACATTTTGCAATATAAGATAATATTCATTTTTTTGTCATGTAAGGTAAAATGTACAGGTCTGGTGGTTAGCATGTGAAGATATCTTTTGGGATGCTACCATCCAACCCACTACAATGTCGTTTATCATGTTGAGGAAGTTACCTTCTATTCCTAGATTATTGAGGTTTTTGTTTTGCTTTGCTTTGTTTTATCATTAAAGGAAGCTGGATTTTGTCAAATCTGTTTTTGTATCAATTGAGATGGTCATGTGATTTTATTGTCTCATTCTATTAATGTGATGTATTACATTGATTAACTTCTGAATGTTAAAACAGCCTTGTATTCCTAAGATAAATTCCACTTAGGTATGCTATAAAATCATTTCTATATGATGGACTTGAGGATTCATGCATCTACATTCAGAAAGGGTATTGGTTTATGGTTTTAGTTTTTTGTCCTATCTTTGGTTTGATCTCAGAGTAATACTGTCTCAAGGAATGAGTTGGAAACGTTCAGTCCTCTTATAATTTTTGGAAGTTTGTGCAAGATTTGCGTTAACTCTTCTTTAAACTTTGGTAGAATTCATCTATGAAGCCTGGACTTTTCTTTGTGGGCAGGTTTTTGTTTACTAATCCAATCTCTTCATTTGTTTGGTAACTTTATTGGTCTTTAGTAGTTTATTACTTTATTGGTATATTCGTATTTTCTATTTCTTGACTCAGTTTTATTAGTTTGTTTCTTTCTAGGAAACACCCCTTTTCATTTAAGTTACTTAATTTGATGGCATATAATTTTTATAGTATTCCATTTTATATATATTAATTTTTGAAAAATCAGTAGTGATATCATCCTGTTTAATTTTTGATTTTAGTAAATTGAGTCTTCTTTCCCTCTCTTTCCTCACCCCTTTGAGCAGTCTAGCAAAAGGTTAATTTTGTTAATTTTTTTTCAAAAAGATAACTTTAGATTTCATTATTTTCTCTATTGTTTTCTATTGCATTTATTTTCTCCTCAGCCTGTATTATTTTCTTGTTTCTACTTGCTTTGGGTTGTTTCATTTTCCTTTTATTTAAGGTGAAGGGTTAGGTTATTAATTTGAGATCTTTTTATTATAGGCATTTACAACTATGACTCTCCCCCTAAGCACTGCTTTAACTACGTTGCATAAGTCTTGGTAAATCATGTTTTCATTTTCGTTCACCTCAAAATGCTTTCTAATTTCTTTTGTGATTTCTTCATTGACATTTTGGTCATTTAGTGGTTTATTGTTTACTTCTCGTGTATTTGTGAGTTTACCAAATTTCCTTCCATTATTAATTTGTAATTTTAATTCATTGCAATCAAACAATATATGTTCAGTATAACTTCAGTCTTTTTATATTTATTGAAATTTGCTTTATTGCCTAATATATGATTAACCTGAAGAATATTCCATGTGCTCTTTAGAAGAATGTATATTTTGCTATTGTTGGGTTGTTGGGGGGCTTATTCTGTAGAGATGCCTGTTAGGTCTAGTTGGTTTAAAAGGTTATGTTAAAATGTCAATCTAGGAAGATGATATTACAATTGTAGCACTTTAAAATGTCTATTTTTGTCTCAAGAAGCAATTTTGTCTTAAAGTCTATTATTTCTGACATTAGGTTAGCTCTGCCTGCTCTCCTGCTCTCTTCTGAGCCCTGCTTGCATGATATATATATTTTTTGTTTTGTTTTGTTTTGTTTTTTTTGTTTTTTTGTTTTTTAACCTTTTTCCTTTTACCTTATTTGTGTCTTTGAATTTAAACTGCCTCTTGGCAAAAAAGAGTTGGGTAATGTTTTTCTTTACCTGTATTTTACCAATCTCTATTTCAATTGGTTAGTTAATTTAAGTTTAACGTAATTATGTTTGCCAGTTTGCTATTTGTTGTCTAGATATCTTATGTCCTTTCCCCCCAGTATTCTTCCATTACTGCTTTCTATTGTGTTAGGTATTTTGTAGTATACCATTTTTAATTTTCCTATTGTTTCTGCCATACATATTTTAGTTATTTTCTCAGTGGCTGCCCTGGAATATTAACATCTTATCTTCAACTTTGTTTAATTAGTACCAAATTAATTTTAACTGTACTCAAAAACTTTGCTTCATTTCCTCCTCCATCCTTTGTATAAGTGCAAGAACACAGTTTGATAATTGTTGTTTTATACAGTTGTCTTATAAATCAGGGAGAAAAAAGGGTTATCAATGAAAATATATTTAAACAGTTTTTAAAAAATATATTTACCTATGTGTTTACCAAGGCTAATTATTTCTCCATGAGGATTCTAATTACTGTCTGGTTTCCTTACAGTTTACTCTGAAGGTCTTATTAGTATGTGTTGTAGGGCAGGTCTACCAGCAATAAATTTCTTGGATTTTGTCTTTCCTGGGAATGTCATAATTGCCCTTTCATTGCGAAAAGGTAGTTGGGCTATATGTAGAATTCTTGGTTGGTAGTGTTTTTATTCCAGCATTTTTCATTATCGTCATTTTACTGCCTTCTGACATTTATGGGTTGTGATGAGAAATCAGCTGTTAATCATATTGAGGGTGTCTTGTAGGTGATGAGCTGTTTCTCTTGCTGACTTCAAGATTGTCTTTGTTTTTTACTTTCAGCAATTTGACTATGATGTCCATAGGCATAAATCCCTTTGAATATATCCTTCTTGGATTTCATTAAGCATCTTGAACATGTACATTAATATTTTTAAATCAAATTTGGGGGAAATTTTGACCATTATTTTTTTGGTTATTCTTTCTGCTTCTTTCTCTCTCTCTCTCTTTTCCTTCTGGTTCTCCTATTATACCCAGCTCTGTTCACTTTTCTGTCTTTTACTCAGACTGGAGAACTTCAATTGACCTGTCTCCTATTTCAGTGATTCTTTTTTCTACCATTTCAGATATGCTGTAGGCACCTCCAGTCCATTTTTTATTTCAGTTATTTATCTTTTCAATTTCAGAATGTTTTATAAAAATTTACCTCTTTTATATTATCTATTTGATGAGACATTGTTTTTATATTTTCCTTTAATTCTTTCAATATGGTTTCCATTAGCTCTTTACACTTGTGTAAATTAGCTTGTTTAAGTCTGTGTAGTAAACCCAATGTCTGGATTCCCTTAAGAACAGTATTCCAGGCCTTTACAAAGTCACCACGAACATGTTATTGTTCACTTTTACTCTTAAGCTTTTTAGGCATTCTCTTCCTGTTAAACATACTGGTAAGGCCACCTCTTGCAATTACAATATTAAACAATTGCAACTGATTGTTTTTCACAAAAACCCTCTGGGTAAGGCTCTTAACAAAACTGTGAGTTCTAAGTGAAATCAAATAAATACACTCCTGAGAATAGAGTTTTTTTGGTATAATAGCTGCCAGACAGGTCAAATAGTGACAATTTTCTGGGAATAAGTCTTTTAGGGAATCTCAAAGTCCATTCTAGCTCCATCCAGTGGCTTCTATGCTGCTGATGTTTATAGCTACTATATCCATAAGTTGGTTTTCCAGGCTGCCATGCTGCTGAGAAGATGGGGATGGGATTAGAAAAAGCTGCAATGCCACAAAGCATGATGTTCTTAGCAAGCTTGTCATTTTCTTAAATAAACACTTCTCAGATTGTTGCAAGTTTTTTGTTAATTTCCAGAGTTCTGAAAAGCACTGATTTTGACAGCTTTTGCCAATATCCTCATTGTTTTTATGAAAGAGCAGATTTTTCAATGTCCTTATTCAGCCATTCTAGAAGTCACCTCCTTAGGAAAGTCTTCTGAGTATTAGTTTGTTCTTCTGTAACATGGAGATGACAACTCCTACATCATCAAAATCATTGTAAGTGCTGAATGAGATAATGAGGATAAAGGACTCACATAAACCCTGGCACATCATAAGCATATTACAAATACTACAGCATTTCTTCTTTCCTGAGGGGAGAAATCTATGGGGAGATGACACAATTGGATTATGATGAGTTAACATCCTATGTTTGTCTAAAACCTTGCCCCACCTATATTAGTCATAAAATTACCCAGTGGCAAATAATAGAAACTTATGAAAAAAATAGATTCAAACTGGTTAATGTCAAAGAGGAGGGAAATATTTATTACTTTACATACCTGTAAAGTTCGTTGGTATACAAACGTCAGGTACGATTGGATCCACAGGTTCCATACTGCACAGACATTATCTCTAAGTAGCTTTCTTCACTGATGGCTTTATTTTGTCCCATGGTGACAATATGCTAACAAGCAGCAATAGTCCAACATTCTATCAGGTTGGGATTGCCAGTAGAAAGGGATCACCTCTTTATAATTATTTCTGGCACATATTTTGGGATTATTCTACTTGGGTATATTTGGGACATGTGCCTATTCCCACACACATCACTATTGCAAGGAAATTATATATGTCAGTTGGCCCAGCCTGAGTTTTATCCCATTCTTAGAGTTAGGAGTGAAGTCAGTCAAATGTATATATGTTGTCTGAGGTTGGAGGAGGAATGCAGTCTCAAAGGGTAATTTGATGCTGGGAAGAAAGCTATAATGGCAGTTTGAGCAAAGCATGTCATCTCTTATAATACCCTCTTGTGTTTTTTTTTTCCCCCGTTCCCATTCCCTCCTCTCCAAACGCATTAAGTCAAGGAATTGTCAGAAGTATGTAATTCCATTAGAGAGACAAGCCCACTGTGTATTCATGGAATACTGTGCAGGAATAACACATGATACAAGGCATATTGTAAGTCCAAGTGTTGTCATTGTTGCTGTAGTAGATCCGAGATGGAAAGAGATGAATGAATACTGTAGCCATCATGAATCTTTGTTTATGGAGGAGATGGGGCTTTAGCTGAGCTCTTGAAGGATGGCCCTTTAGAAATGCACACAGGAGGAGAAAACCTGGTGTGTGTAGGGGCCTTGAATCATAATCGTGATGATTAGATTCATTTACTGTGTGTTGACTGCCAGGCACTGTCATTGTGTTAAGCACTTTATCTGCATTCTCTAATATTTAGCAGTGTGTCCAATATTATTGCTTCATAGATAACAATAATGAGACTTGGGTACTTTTTTCTTTTAAGTATCCAAGATTGCGGAACTATTAAATGGAAAACCCATATCTAAACCAGGTAGTCTGAATACAGTTTCATCTCTTAACACCTCTATACTGTGGCTCACATTCACACATTCACTTGAATACACACTTCTCATTGGTTCTCAACCCCATCTCATTCCAAAGATTGTTGCTTTGAGCTGGGATTCATTCTTAGCCATTGACACTTGAGTTTGACTCCCCACACTATGTTTTTGCCCCACAATTAAGGAGCCTACAAATGATAACTTGAAAAAGGAGAAAGTGTCTTGAAAGATTATCTAGTCTAAGTAATTCCATATTTTGTTGTCCATAAAGATACCCCAGGGAATATGTAAAAAAAATAAATCCTTTGTTATCATTATAATTCTTTAGTTGGTTTGGAATCGTAGCACATTTGACTTTTCTCAAGCTCCTAAATTGACTCTGATATGCTCCAAGCTTTGAGAATTGATGACCTACCCTACCTGGTTCTCAAACTTTGATGCTTCAACCTTTTCTTTAGAATTAAAATTTAATTTGTCTGGTGTGGAGCTGGTTACTGTGTTTTGTATTTTTGTTCTGGTTTGCTACTTAGGTAATTTTAATGTACAGCTAGGATTGAGAACCATTAATCTAATCCATTCCCTTTATAGATATTAAAAAGTGATATTAAAAAAGGGGAAGAAAAGCTCTCTAAGTCATATATGGCCCATTTTTGGCAGAGCCAGAACATGAAGCTGAGTTTTCCTGTCTCCTTGCTGAGGATTCTTCATTAAAAATGTCTCATGTCATGTCATTTCCCTGAAATGACCTTTCTCTCTGCTTTGTCCCCACACTCACGCAGACATGTGTCACATAATTGGTTCCCTCAAGCCTCAGCAGAGCTCAGTTTTAGAAGAGAGACAAGTGAGGGGAGTCAGAAGCCCCTGAAAGTACACTCCAGGTCAGTAGGGCTGTCAAAGTTGAGCCTCTGCAGAAGACTGAGTCAACACTCAGCTTTAACCTTATCCCTCAAAGCCTTTGAGAGTTCTAACTCTCTAGGACATGGCTTGAAATGCACAGTCTAGATCCTACTACTTATACCAGTCACTGTGCTACATTTAGCAAATTATCTCTGGGAAATTATCTCTGGGTGCCTGGGAAATGGATAACATTTTTTTAACCTTTGATTTCACTGTTTTCTACATTTCACTTATATACATCGAGGCTCTCCTGAATCAGTCTATGGCTCTGTCCAACTGCTGAAGTGGCTGGCATCCTGAACCTTAGTCCATATCTGTGCTTCTCCCTCACGAAAGGAAGAAAAGGAGCTTCCTTTACTGTCACTTAAAATGCCCCGTTCTTCTAAAGGAAAAAAAAAAAGTGGCAGTCGTCTTGGATAAGAGGAAGAGAACCCTGTGTTACTTATTGGACAGTCAATAGGATTTATTTTTGCTTGATACTTGAGTGGGAAAGGGAACAAATAAGACCAGAGAAAGGCCTTATTAGCTCCTTTGAGCTGCTAGATTGTTTTGAATAGTCCCTTCTAAAACAATTTGAGCTTTAGGGAGGGAGTAACCAGAAAGCAACACCGGAATTACAAGTTGGCAATGAATGATGAAGGAAGTTTCACCTAATATCCAGAATCGCATCTCTCATTTAATTATTATATTTTTTCAAACAAAATGTTTCAGAATGACTGACATGAACATGGGTCATAGAGACACACAAATCAAGAGGCAGTGTCAGATGAAAAGAAGGTAGAGTGTGAAGTGGTCGTGGTGGGTTAAAATTAGAGCCAAGGACTGCTAGTTTGGGGACTCATTTACTGTGTGGACTTTCAGGCCTAGAGAAGTAAATGCATTTACAAATTTCTTTGTCTTTAAAGTGAGGAGCAATTTTAGAGTAAGTCTAAAGCTCTAGCTTTAACAGCCAGTGATGTAAGGTACAATTTTGTCTTCCCTCAAAACTACTTCCGAAGGATCTTGTGTCTTCAGTGATGACCAGTGAGTGACTGAGTGACTACCTGAGGTGGGGAATGCCAGGATGGTGACTGAAGGTGGCACTTGGCATAATTTCCCATTAAATCTTCACATCCTTAGGGCCGGCTGAGTGGCACGGTGGTTAAGCGCTGGCTTGGGAAGCCAGCAGCCCCGGTTCAGGTCCCACATATGAGGGCCAGTGACACTGCCCTCAAAAAAAAAAAAATCTTCTCGTCCTTTAAGCATAGTGGTATTATCTCATTTCCTCGGTGAAGAAACCAAGGCTCAGAGAGATTTAGCCAGGACCAGTCACCCTGAGATTACTAAAAATAAGTTTGTTCCAATAAAACAGAATGAAGTTGAGTAGTGAAAGTTTCTTTGAGGAGAAATCAGAATGGGAGAAAAGAAAATATTATTCCAGACACACCAGCAACACTTAATGATCTTTTCAGAGGAAGTGGTTTACAGACTCAGAGCACGCATTGGCAAAGAACAAGAGGAATGCAATAATGAGGAGGGGGAGATGGGGAAAGAGAAGTAAGAGGCTGCCTTACTGAATATCCACTTCTGCCAGGCAGTATGTGTAATGCCTCCAATAGATTTATTCCTTTAATTTCTACCTCACAAAAATCCTATGAGGTTGGTGATAGCATTGACCCTGTGTCCAGGTGAAAAAACTGAGGTGTAGAATGGCAATAAGTGAATTGTCTAATTTCTATAACAGATTGACAGTGGAACTGAGTCAACTGTAAGGAGTCTGACTCTGAATCATGTATACTTTGCCACTCACCCGCACAACAGAAAAGAAAGAATGTGTACGCTGACTGGAGGAATCAAGGAGAGCTTCATGGAAGAGGTGGTATTTGAGATGTTGTTGGTTGATGGATGAATAGGATTTTGTCTGGAGAAAGTGGGCCTGGACTGCCAACTGATGGATAGGCATGAGCTAAAATATGGAAAGAGAGTAGTTCCAGGAGAAGACTTGGTGATCTTTATAAGAACAACAAGTGTGTGAAGATGGATTAGGGATCCAAAGCTATTGGTTTGTCGAAAAAGTCAGGACGTATTTTCTGTTTTTCATTGCAAAAATGTGTAATGACGTTTCTGATAACCCAATAAAAGGTAGTTGGGACCTTGATATTAAGCAGTCTTGAATGACAGGTTAAAATGTTTGAATATTTTCCTACAGACTTTGGGAGATTATTGAAAGTCTGAAATGAAAGCCATGGTGTGTTCAGATGTGTGTTTGGAGAAGACCCTTGATCCAAGATAATAGGTTCTGACCGTCCTCTGCCTGTGTCCCCAGCCCCAGTGGGGCCTCTCGACAGTGTTTGTGACTGTTCCGTGAGAAATGCAGACACTGGCCATGGTTTCCAGTCGGACTAGACATCTGAGGTTTTGATCTCCAGTTGCTGTCAGGAGAGTTTACCTAAGAGTATGGTGCCCCAGCCTATGATTATTAATTCACTTAACAGATTCTTTTACCTGTTGACTCAGTGACTTGTTTATTTGTAGTATTATTCATTCCCCAACATTCATTAGGCAACTATTCTATGTCAGGTGTTATGCTATGTATTGGGAAATACAAATGCTATGTATGTTATGTAGTGTGTCATTGTGTCATGGCAGAGATAGACATTCCATCCAACCATTGCAGTAAAATGTAATAAGTGCAATCAGAGAAATGTGTAAAGAGAACAATAGGCGGGACCCATACATTTTGCTTTAGTCATGTCAAAGGATACGGTATGGCTGGGAAGTTTCTTTAAAAAAAAAGGAAAGTAAACAAGGAAGGGATATATACTCAGGACACTTGAACTAGGATTTGAATGATTTGATGGGAAGAGGGAAAAAGGTAAAGAGAGTGGAAATAATTCCAAGTAAGGAAATCAACATATTTTTAGACATGGAGCCTTATATTTTATTCATTTATGTAACAAAAAATTGTAAGGATATTCAGATAAGGCCAGATAATGTTTTAGATACCAAGTTCAAAAAGATGTGGTCCTATCCTCATAAGGCTTCCCGTGTAGTGTGGAGATGGCCTTCACTGAATCATCACATAAACGTATAATTATACATTGTGGTGTAGTGAGAGGACAGGAACACAGCTGTGAGAGATCCCTGAGACTGTGTGTAGTTTGCTGTGCCCGGAGCAGACAGTGAAGCGGGGAGGACAAGTAGTGGAGGGGGTAGAATGAGCAAGGAAAACAGGGTCCAGGCCGTGAAGGGCTGATATGCGAGGCATAGAAACGCACTCTTCATCCCTAAGCACGGGAAATCACAGAGAAAATGCAAGCAAGGAAGAGGCATGCATAGCTGTGTGTATTTGAGATACTTTATTTTCATAACAGGTTCAACAAGTGGTCTGAGGCAGGTAAGGCTGAAGACAGGGAGACTGATTAGCAGATTCTTCGGAAAATTCTAGTAGGAGATGAAAGCAACCTAAGGCTATGACTGGAGTGAGAAGATGAAAGGAGAATTAGAGATGTTAAAAGAGGAGAAGCAATGGGACCTGCTGACCCGTGGATTTATGACAGTATTTCTCCGGGTGTGAGTGGGAAGCTGTTTGCATTAGAAGCCCCACCTTGGAGAAACAGAATGAGACTCTGAGAAGCAGAGCTCAAGAATATGCATTCAGTCAACTATAATTGAATATATAGATATAGATATAGATATAGATATAGATATAGATATAGATATAGATAGATAGATAGATAGATAGATAGATAGTCACGGGATGTGGAGTAAAATGTGTGAGTGGAGTCAATGGAATTGTAATCAATATGTATGATATGATATGATATTAGGGGTGGGGGGACAATGGAGGGGGGAGGAGAGAGTCACTTTGAGGGGTAAAAAGTATAACTAGTGCACTGTGTTGTACACCTGAAACTAATTTAAAAAAGAAAAAAAAATGCATTTAACCACTCCGGCTGACTGAAAGACCCAAGTCTGATACCAACTGATGTATGGGGTGTGGAGAACACAAGGAGGGTAACCTGTGGTTTCTGATCATGAGGCAGAGGAGAGTGGTATGACTGGTTCTCCAATTTTGCTCAAGGACCCCCTGGGACATGTTATAATGCAGATTTATTAATCTTATCGTGTAGTCAGAATCTCTTTCTCTGGCCTGGATGTGAGACTGAGGCATCTCATTCACAGATGGTTATCACAAGTAATTTCAAAGCCAAACAAATCATTTGAAGAGGAAGCGTGTCTAGACCCCTGACCTAGCTTGCCTCACCAGGTTGCCCTCTCTCCCTGCTTCCAGTTTTTCCAAATTCCTTGCTGATGGAAATACTAAGAAATGAAACCAAAGTGGAGGCATGGTCCCTCCCTCAAGGCCCTTTTTCTGTTCCCGAACTCTGACCCCTTTGAGTGCAGGGACCAATCTTTCCTCAGCTCCTCCCTAAACATAACACAGTGGTCTGCACATGACAGGTTCTTACACATCTTTTATAGCAAATTCTAACATGGGGCGGCAACATATTTGTTATACAAAATACCTACCAGGGAAAGCAAAGCCTCATATGACAGAAATTACTTAAACAGTACACGTTGATGAGTGGCATTAGAAAAAGCGTTAGAGAATATCATTAGTGGTGATATTTCCTCTATAAACAGTTGTGTGCCGGTTCCCCTCCCCTCCCCAACCCCACAACCCCATGCAAAATGAAATTAATGCTAATTAAAACTGACACCCAGCACCACTGTGGTGGTAGCTTGGGCTAATAGCATCTGTTTGGAGTCTTCAAGACTGTCATGATAATTGCTCATAAAATATCTGCTTGGCATGGGGTACCACACTAATTTAAATTTATACAACAGTGTGGCAAGACTTCCAAAGTAGGCATAATAGCTACCTGTCAGTTATAAAAGCCCTGCCTTACTATTTACCTCACTGGGATAAATGGAAATTTTAAAAATAGCTTTCATTAGAGGTTACATATATCTTTTTCAAATCTACCCCTCCAAAAAAATTCCATAGTCATGCACATAACTTACTTGATGGTTAGAAAATCTTTACTGGTGTGATACATCTCTTCCGTCTCCTTTTCCTGCTGCTTCTGGAAACTGTAGAGTCTGTTATTCTATTAACTAAAGGTCAGAGAGCTGTCAACCTTTTCTCACTGCTCCTTCACTGTCAGTTCAGAATTTGAAGAGCAAAATCCCTCAGGTCTTCCCCAGGGCAAGGACATTGGACATAGTCTCCAGTGAGCTGTGTGTGGCCACATGTCTGCATAGACACTGAATCCATGTGACTCACCAAGCCTTCAGGCAGGTGGGTCACATTTCCCCATTAAGGTTCATAGAGAACAAAAGACGATAAAATAGTCAGGATGCCAAAAGCTCCACGTTTAAGCAAATTAAAGTAGCAACTAACTACAGGTTAGCCTAAAGTTGAGGAGAACCACCCCAAGAAGAATTGAAGTTGCTGGATTCAATTTCCATCTCTGTGATCTTCATGAGATCAGCCTCAACTGCACCAGACTTGGGTATTCCAAGTTAATCCTCAAAGGAGTTCATTTAGTTATTCATTCATCTATTTATGTCTGTTTATCCATTGATCTATCAGGTAGGGCTTGATGGTCTGTAAGGAGGATTATCTTCCTTTGGTATTATTTATAACTTATTTAACTAGGAAGGCAGGCATCTACAAAATTTTTTCTATAAAGGGCCACTTAGTAAATATTTTAGGCTATACAGCCGTATGGTCCCTGTTGTAACTATTCAAATACTTGCCCATGTAAAGCAGCTATAGATAATATATAAGCAAATGGGCACAGCTGTGTACCAATAAAACTTTAATTCCGAAAATAGGTGGTGAGCCAAATTTGACTCACACACTCTAGTTTGCTGGTCCCTGAAGTAAGGCCATCCTGAATTTGATGCAAATATTCAACATTTCAGACAATTCCTGGTGAAAGCTGGTGTGAGTGGCTTAATAACCTCCAGGGTCTGAAGTGAAGACATTTCTTTGGCCATGCAGTGGAGTGGAAATATCCCTGAGGGGGTAGGGCTGAATTTCAGCCCGAGGGCTGCCTCTTGCTCTCTATGACCGAGCATAATCGCTTAAGCTCTTTTTGCTCCTGTATCTTCACCTATGTTTCTTTTCCCTGGACTCAGAGACTCTGGAGGACCAATTCCATGAATGGTCAAGATAAGAGATATTCAAATCTTAGTTATGGGGTGAATGAGCAGAGTAGAAGTTTAGTGAAAGCCAACAGATAATGCATGATCCCTGAGATACAAATCAGAACCAGTGAAGACTTGACTTACAGCTGATGTGTACAAGGTAAAATTGATGTGTCTGTTTCTCAGGAAAAGAACCTATCTGTGCTGCACAAATCATGAGAACTACTCTTCAGCAAGCAAGGGTACTAGAGGAAATTTAAGATTACAGATTGGCCCTGGAACAAAGTTCCTTTTTGTAGGTTCAATGGGAAAGTGTAATAAGCAAAGCTATTTGGTAATCATAGCACTCATTTATTTGCAAAGGACCTGGGCAATTACCAAAGCAATCCTCCTTATGTTACCGAGAAGTCATTCACTGGGTGTCACTTGAGTGTCTTTATGGCAGCTGTCCAGTCAATCCATCATCAGTAAGATCATCTTTTCTAGATTTCACTGCTCTCTGCTTTGTGGATGATATGAGCTGAAACTAGCCCAGATGAGAAAAGCAAATACAGATTGCCCAATTTGTATATGGATCAATTAACAAAAAGTTGTTGAGCGTTATACTCTTTTCTCTGAATATAACTCTGAACACAGAGTTCTTGGGCAAAACACTTAGTGAGTATCGGAACACTCACGCAGGGTAATTCATAGTTGCCCAATGAAAGATATAGATACTAATTTCTGACCAAATCTAGAAGAAGTGTTGACTTTTTCAGATGGTCAGGAAAATTCAGGAGACCACTAGAAACTTTATACATAAAACTTAAGGGTTGTCTTCAAGATACAAAGGCAGGATGTGGAGTACGGGAAAGAGAAAAGTGTGTTGGGAATGCACAGAGAATAGACCAGTGAATAAAGGAAGCTGTCAAATGGGAAATAATTCTGGGAAGGTAGCTTAGGTTATGTTGGGAAGGGCCCCAAGGTGCCCCACGAAGGGCTTGTAGTTTCTGTGTCTGCAATGACAAAGTAGGTAATATAAATGAGTGAAGCAAGCTGCAGAATAGAGAGGAGAGGGAGGGGGAGAAAGAGTGAGATTAAAGTCACCAAGGACCCCTACCGATCAGTGGCAGGTGGCATTCGGTTCAGGGACATTCTGTGTCCCATGAATGTGAACTGTCGTGTATCTTTCAGGGGGAGTGGAAAAGCTGGGACTTTATGAGGAATACTTTACATTTCATGGATGGACAATGAATCATTTTTTAGCCGCTATGTAAAGCAAAACAGCAATACCCTAACTATGTAAGGTTGTAACCTGCTGGCTGCACGCATGTAGAGGCTTTGTCCTCTGGACGATCCAGAAAGCACTGAGGAGCACTTGACCATTTGGAGTCAGGGAAAGACAGCACCTAGGATGGATTGAGATGGACTGAGATAGACTGAGAGGGAGAGGCTGGCGGGGTAGTCCGGGTAGGGGCAGGTCCTGTGGACTTGCCCTGGGCTCCTGGAAGCGGGAGGGGAAAGGTGGGTGCAGTGCATGCTGCACAGGAAGGTGCAGAGGAAAGGTCTTTCTCCGAGAGCCCAGACAATCTGCATTCTGTTTCCCCGCCCAAAGGCCCTGCCCTGCCCTGCCCTGTGTGTGGCACATCCTCAGCTGGCCTTTGAGCTGGTTTTATTTTAATTGTTTTGCTATACTTTTATTTCCCAGTTCAACACATCCATTCTGGCCCCAGGTAAACGTGAGTGCACATCCAGGTAAAGGTTGTCATCTTTAAGCTTGTCAAATAGGAAATCATTTTGCAGCCCTATTTTGACCTGGGTTTTTCCTTCTCCATTTGAAGTCAAAGAAGATCAAGGGTTTGCAACTAAATCACTTTCAAGATAAATGACTCAGAGGGAAATGTAGTACTTTTGATGAAGAATAGTCTCCTTATATTCCCTTCTTATGTCAGGGCTCTTTGAAGAAACTTTTCTAACCATTACAGGCCATAATCTTTTTTTTTTTTTTTCATTTATTTTTTTCTTTCTGTTATTCTGAAAGTTTCCAGGGTATTATTTTTTTTCAAAATGTAGTTCTGATTAATGGTTGTTCTGATTAAAAGACTGTATGCTAATTAAAATGATGTTAAATAGTACAAAGCAGAATTTAAATATACCCACTGCTGTGTGTATGTTTTAAGTGGTGTCTTCTATATATTATTCCCAAACCTGAATTTTCTCATTTAATTTTGAATAGTCTCATGTCAGTAAAGTCGGCATCCTTTATGTTCATTTTTATATCCTTGTCCAGTAATGTCCTCAAGATAAGGTAAAATGATTGTGTTAAAAGATACAATGTTTAAGGCTATTTGACAAATTTTTCTCATAAATGTTTTGGATTGTCGGAAAAGTCATGACATATTTTTTTCTGTTTTTCATTGCAACAATGCATCATGACTTTTCCGACAACCCAATAGCTTCCTTTGCCTTCCCTCCAGCCAAGCACATTAGGCATCTTTACAATATGCAGCTGTCTGACCGCTAGAATTCTGCCCCTTCAATTTCTAGAAAATAGTGATGTATTGGTTATTTCTTTTATTTGGGGATTTAGATATTTATTGATTTTTATTGACATTTAAAGATTTCGGAAAACATTTGTCTTATCTTCCCTATTAGAATATAAATACTTAGCACGTTACTGTTTCATTTATAACAGTCATCTCTGTCATGGACTCTTCATTCCTTTGTAGAGCAGCGCCTTTCTAGTCTTATATCATTTTACACCCCTCAAAATAATTGAAGAAATTATAGCAACCTTTTTTTTTTTTTTTTTTTGAGGGCAGTGTCACTGGCCCTCACATGTGGGACCCGAACCGGGGCTGCTAGCCTCCCAAACCAGCACCCAACCACCACGCCACTCAGCCGGCCTTATAGCAACTTTTTAAAATAAGCAATTAACATGCCTTTGTTTTCCCCTCCAAAGCGGCAAACATTTATTGATAGCCCGTTCTGTGTCAATTTCTTATTCCTGCTGGGAAAAGCCTCTGTAAACTCTACTAGTGAATGTATGTGAGACAAATAAGTGCTGCCAGGGTCTAGAGCTGCTCTATCCAATACAGCAGCCATTAGTCACAGGTACCTACTGTGCAGTGAATAATAATAGCTAGTCTGAACTGAGAGGTGCTGTAAGTATGAAATACACGTAGATATTGTAGACTCAGAAAAAATACCTCACAAATAATTCTTATATTGATTGCATCTTGAAATGATAATATTGTGGATATACTGAATTAAAGGTAATATATTAATTTATTGCTCCTGTCTCTTTTGACTATTTAAATGTGGCTACGCGAAAATTTAAAATAACATATATGGCTCACATTCATGACTCTGGTCATCTTTCTACTGGGCAGTACTGCTCTAGAGATTTTTCATAGTATAAATATTAAGACCATTGGAGGCCAGCCAGGATTGTCCTATCAGATGGTCTTTAGGTCAGGATTTCATCATTCTTTTCCAACAAGAAAGAGCACAAAGCCCCCAACTACCATTGTCGTTCTGGCTGATGTTTGCCTTGTCTTCCACCTGAGGGAGTCTTGAAGAATGGAAACACCTCCATCCAGAACAGTTTATAGTCCCTTTGGAAAGAAGCTTACATAGAAAAGGAAGAGACACAGTGAAATAGTTCTGACTTTGAATAAGTGCTCATGTCACCACAAAGACACAGTCACTGTATGATCTGTCGGCTGGCTGCAGACAGAGGGTAAATCACTGTTCTCCTCAAAACTTTGGGTATTGCAAAATCCCAGAGAGAGCAGAGAACTGACGAAAGAGAACTTGGCCTAAGCCACGAGGAGGGGCTTCCTCCAGCTCATTGGCCCTTCTCTCTGTGGGAGCAGAGACAAGAGAATGGCTGTTCACATTGGGTTCTGATTATCTTTAGCAAGAACGTTTCTTTAGTGGGAATGTGGCCTCGTTCCCATGAAAATAAATAATCCCAGCACTTTGCAATTGCCTTTCTCAGTTTGTAGATGAGACAGATGATGTAGGGTGATGAAATGAATGGCCCCAGGCCCTGGAATGAAATTTTTCTGTGAAGCAAAACTCAGATTCAGGCCTCCACAGTTATGGTGTCAAGCTGTCTCATACCACTCTTCAGCCTCCTATCACAATCCTTGTAAGACTGGTAAGTCTTAGTTTTTTTCCCCCATAAGGTTTTCAGTTCTATTTTCTCCTAGAATGAGCTTAATCAGTTGGCTGTGTGCCAAACCAGTTCTGTAGGAGGTATTTTGAACTCAGGTTTTCTAACTTATCAAGTTATCTAAGCTTCTTTCCTCTACCCCGAATCTTTGGATTTATTTTATTAATGTTGTTACTGTTTTTCTGTTTTAATGTATCCATTGGGAGTGGCAGGGATGTAACTTGAGTTAATGAAGATCAGAGCGGGTCCCAAAACCCACCCCCAATTTACACATTATAAGGAGATAGTCAGATGCTTATCCAGTGACTTCTCCCAAAAATGTGGAGGATGCAGCTCTCTACAGGGTATTGCTGGAGGATGTAAAGAAAGACATTTGCCCCACATATCTTTTCTAGAAATACTGCATTTGGGGAAAAAAAATTTCTACTAAAATGAAAGAATGAATGGAAGAGCTACTATGTTGGCCATGACACAACTTATTTTCTGTAGATTCTTCCTTTCTCACATTTAGTGAACTTCTTCATTTTTCATCTATTTATACATTTACAAAATAGACTTTCTGCTATGCACACCCTTGTTGCTACTCTAGAAGAGATTCATGCATAAGATAGGGCCCTACTGTCGAGAAGCTTACAGTAGAGTTATGGTTTTTACATTAAGAGAATAGATTTTTGAGGAAAGGTAGTGAATGTTGGGATATGGGGCATTGACTGCAGTGGGATATTGCCCTCTGGTGAGATCTTTGGCCAACCATGGGGTGGATGTGGCTTGAGAGCCCTGGTGGGCATGATGAATGGATGCTTGAGGTGTGAGAAAAGTAGAAATGATGCATAGATAGAAGATGATAAACTTTACTTTCTTCGTAGCTTTGCTGATGGTGGTCCCATTAAAGAAGAGTGGTAAATGTGGACCATACAATATTGAAAGATTCATCAGACTCTTTGTCTTTAGGCTTGAAAGAGGAAACCATGGTCTGTAAGTCTGGGGAGAGTTTGTCTTGTGTTAGACAGGAGATACTTTGACAAAGACAATTAATTTCGTTCTCTCCTAAATTTGTATTTTCTTTCTTTCTTTTTTTTTTCTTTTTTGAAACACAGAAACATCAGGCTTAGCAGGTCCTGGACTAGGGAAACAAAATGTCTCTTCATCTCTCAGTAAATAGCCATTTCCTATAACATGTCTGATTCCTTCTGCAGATGCTTGGAATTTGCAAGCCTGGTGGTTCTATTTCTATAATTGTTCATAATGTTTCCTCATTTCCTACTTCTTTCTTTCTCTTCCTTTGTGAATATACTGCTGCTCCTTATTAGCCCTATTCTCAATCTCAGAGGAAATCAACTCCATGGTGGAGAAAAATACACTGAATGTTGAGACTTAACTAAATAATGCGCTTCTAGAAACTGTAGTCCATTGCTTGGCAAATTTTTTATAAGCACTTGGTTGGGAACAATGAAGAATGAAAAAGAAAGTTAAATTAGTGTCCATACCTTGAAGTTGCACATATGTATCAGATATAAACAGCTACATAAACAATTGCTTGAAAGTCATCAAGACTTGGATGTGATTCTTAGTTGAGCAGTGTGACTTTGAATTAGTAGCTTTCTCTTTCTTGAACTGTTTTTCCATTTGTAAACTCATGGATTAGTCCCTTTTTTAGTATTGACAATCCCTTATCTTCTTAGATAATAATATGGATATATATATATATATATATATATATATATATATATATCCCTTAATATGAAGCAGAAGCCATGTTAATAACAGAAGTGAATTCTCTGGTTTAATTCTCTAAGCTACTCTATGGGATTATATAGTACTGCTCTCCTAATTTTATAGATAAGGAAACTGAGGCTTAAGCACTAGCCCAAAGTCATATAGCCAGTGAAAGGTAGGCCTGGCACTTGAACTAAAGCAACTGGACTCTAGAGTTGAACTCTAGGCAATTAATGTTTCCTATATAATCTATTGCTTGATTGCATGCTAAAGATGTACCGAGATTCACCATATATACAATATATATAGTGATATTGAGGTTAGAAAAAGCTGTCTATAGTTTTTAAATCTGATGTTCTGAAATATGAACCTGGGATTATGGGGGATATATATATATATATATATATATATAGACAAGGAGGAAGATGCTAATCTTTCAGATTGGATGAGCCAAGTGAGATATGTATCAGGAGTGAATAGGATGAGTCTGGGGAGTATTAAAAGTTTAATTTGGCTTGCTTAGAGAGTCTTCAGATACATGAGATTGAGTGGGTGATAACAGTGGCTTACGGATGGCCTCAAATAACACCCTTTGTAAACAGATATAAACTCACCTATTCTACAGCCATTGGCAGAAATGAAGCAAATGTTTTCATGGGTACATAGTCTAACAGAGAATGAGCATTGCATTTGATTTGGAATTGTAGCTCTGCCATTTGATAGCTTTGTGCCTTGAGTGAATGATTTGACATCTCTGGACTTTAGTTTTTCACTTGTGGAATGGGAATAATGATTCATATTCCATAGTTTTGTGAGAATTCTAAGTCAAGTCTGCATGATACCTCCAAAATAATACACTCAGTTCTCAATTGAGCAAATAATATTGGGTTGTCGGAAAAGTCATGATGCATTTTTGCAACAAAAAAACATAGAAAAAATACGTCATGACTTTTCTGACAACCGAGTATATTCCGTCCATACTAATGCCATCATTGTTTGAATTCAATAAGATAATATATGTAAAGGCCTGGTACAATGTCTAGCAGTTTGTAAGCATGTAAATGTCAACTCTTTGTGCCACTGCTTCTATCATAAGATGGTTGCTGTGCCTCACATTGCTGGTAATCTAAAAGAGAGAAAACCCCAACAAATACCATCAAAATTCCATGTAATTATTTTAGCAATATTACAAGGTACGCTGTAGATAAAGAGATATCAAAGTCAACCAAGAGAATATGGATGATCAGGGAAAGCTTTACAGAGAAACCCGCATTTAGGCAAAAGCATCCTATTAATAAAGTGGAATTAAATCAGATGAAGAAGTAATTGGAGAGTATTTTGACAGAAAGCCAAAGCAGGAAGCTGTTAGAGATCATGGAGCACTAACTGAAAATAAGAGAGAAATGAATTGCTGAGATGGGATGTGAGAAGGGGCAGTGGAAAGAGGTGGGTGGACAGGCAGGCAGGGACCAGGTCATGCTGGACCTTGTAGGCTGCAGGAAGCAATTTAAAGTTCCATCCAGATATAACCAGAGCAAAGCATCGACTGTGACATGACCAATGAAAGGAAGACTTTGGAAATGTCAGATTGCCAATGGGGAAGGAGCTGCTTTTTGCATTTTTAAAAAATTTGAATTGAAGGCGTCAGTCCTCTCCAAATCAAGACAGTGGACTCCTGACTGCAGTCAGGAATTCATGGTAACAATCTTCACTCTGAATTCTGTTGTCTCCCAAATGAAAAATGACAGTCTTTGCTTGGATCAAGGGAGGCAGTGTTACATGGGAGTAGTATGTCAGATCGGTGGCAAACATCACAGCTTGGAGCACAACAGTATTGATTCCATCTTTCAGCAGGAGACTTTCAAAAGGTCAGGCATGGGAGCCACAGACAATACTGTTCTCTTTATCAAAAAGAAGTTGATGTACGTTAAAACTCTGATGGCATGGGGCAACCATGAACTTTGGAGCTATCTCCGGTTAATGGATCTGCCACATCCTAGATGCTTGCTTGTCTGCCTACTCTCCTTCCATAAATATTTACTGATTACTTGCTGTGTAACCTTGGACAAGTTACTCCCCCTTTCTGAGGCTTTTCCCTCACTTTCAAATTCGTCATGACCCTTTCAAAACTTACGGTGAGACTCAAATGAGACAATGTAGTTTTTTTATGAAATTTATTGGGACGACATTGGTTAGTAAAATGATATAGGTTTCAAGTATATAATTCTATAATATATCATCTATATGCCACATTGTGTTCACCACCCAGAGTCAGTTCTCCTACCTCCACCACATATTTGGTCCCCTTTTCCCTCTTCTACCACTCACCCTACCCTCCCTTACCCTCTGGTAACCACTAAACTGTTGTCTGTGTCTGTGAGTTTTTGTTTGTTTGTCTTGTTTCTTTGTTGCTTTCAGTTTTATATGCTGCCGTGTGAGTAAAGTCATGTGGTTCTTGAAAAACCCTCGGTATAGAGCCAGCCACATGGTAGATGCTCAGTAACAGTTTCCCCCATTTCCACTCATTGTTACATAGACATTTATTGCAGGGCTTCTGCATTCTAGGCACTGGTATGGATATTGGCAGGACCAGAGCAAGCAGGCTCTCTTGATGCTTGCATTGAATGCTTGCATTCAGCGGGGGAAACAGAAAATAAATGAGTATGCAAATCAACAAGGTAATTTCTGGTAGTGACAAATGTTATAGAGGTGGAGGGCTTATTCTGAAGGGTGATAAGGTGTGTCCTCTCAGAGGCAGTGACGCTGAAGCTGAACCACAAAGGAGAAATGGAGCCTTAAGAGGCAAAGATCTGGGAACATGCTTTCCAGGCAAAGGGAAGTGCAAGCTGAAGTGTGCTGAGCTAAAAACTGTGGCATGCTAGAAAAGCAGAAGGATGGCTAGCTTCCTACAGCCAAATGCATGAGGGGAAAATAATGCATGGCAGGGTTGCCTACTGCAAACAGGCGTCCTGCTAGCAGAGCAAGACAGCTGTCAGAGGGGTGGTGCACAGTTAGAGGACAGGGCGCTCCAGGACAGCCCTCTTCCGGGCATGGCTCCCCTCCTACATTTCTGGGCCACGTGAGCATTTCAAAGCTGCTTGGACGTCTGGGCTGGAGAGATAATGTTGTTGCTTCCTTCAACCCTGCGGTTCTCAAAAGCACAAGCTCAGCTCTTCAATCTTTCTGTAATCTTTTTTTTTTTCTTGTGTGGCATATGTCACTTTTGAAGATAGACATTTTACAAGAGGATCATAGAGCTTACAAGTTAATGGTAGCAACAGATAGGTGCACATAATAGAGTTCCGATAGCAGAGTTATAAAAGCTCTGTGAAGTACAGGAGGCAGACAAAATCTAGATGAGTGGCCTGGGAAGGCTCCATGGAGGACACCTCAGGGCAAATATTGATGATCTTCAAAGGTGGGGGGATGGTATTATTCCTTCTGTTTTGTTTTCTTGCTCTTTGTTTGTTTGTTTTCTATACATTTTTTACCAATCTAAATCCTGATTTTAACTCATTTCTTGTCTTTTTCCTTTTCTTTAGAATTATCTTTAAGGCTAAAGAGAAGATTTTTTTTTTTTAATCGGGAAACAATGTGTTTTTCCAGGTCCCATCAGCTCCAAGTCAAGTAGTTGTTTCAATCTAGTTGTTGAGGACACAACTCATTGGCCCATGTGGGGATTGAACCGGCAACCTTAATGTTATGAGCACTGAGCTCTAACTACCTGAGTTAACCGGCTGCCCCAAATGAAGATATTATTTATTTATTTATTTATTTTTTTTTTTTGAGGGCAGTGTCACTGGCCCTCATATGTGGGACCCGAACCCACTGGCTTCTCAAGCCAGTGCTTAACCACCGTGCCACTCGGCCGGCCCTGAAAATATTTTTTAATTTACCCCAGTTCAGGATGCCCATGTCTTACATTTGATCATTCTGATTTATATTTTCTCTTATAACTTCCCATAAGGTGACATGATTTTATTTGCATTAGAAAATGTCAGTTCCAACACTTGGAATAATGAAACATTGTCTAAGATTGGTAGCTATATTAGAACTCAGAAACTACTAGCCTCCTTTATAGTTGTCACCCCGAAATTACATGATCAGCCTCATTTTTTTTTTTTTTTTTTTTTTTTTTTTTTTTAGCTGAGCCATCCTGCCACCTGTTGGCAGCTCAACGGCAGCTCAGCTCGGGCATTGAACTGCTGTTGCTCAGAGCTCAGCTTGCACTCTTAAGTGAGCTCTTAATCAACTGAGCCACTCGGCAGGCCCATGATTAGCCTCATTAAAGGCAAAGACAAGTAGTGAAGGTGTTACCTCATCTGCAAAAACACAATCAACATTTTCTATTCTTTTTCTTCCTCACACATGTATATTTATTACATATTTAATGTACATAAGGTTTGGCACTAACGAATCAGTCTTGGAAAATAATGCATAATGGAGCAAAATTTGGCAGCAGGGCAGCAGGAGATAGAGCAAAGGATATAGAATTGGAAAAGGCAGCATGGTCATTTCTGAGTTGCTTGAGAAATTTCTGAGAATGGGACCTACAAGTCTGTTTTTCTGGGTAAAGCAGCCATTTCCCAGGAAATAGATCTGTAAATAGGTACTGGGCCCCAAATAACCAAAGAAAAGTCTTTTCTTTATTGAGCTGTAGACTGAGTGGCCATGATTATTTGTACTGGAGAAAGAGGCCAGGGTTAATTGTATACCCAGAGATATATGGATTTTTTCAAGCAGCCATCGCCATGATTCTGCGTCGTAACCTTCTGTATTACTGATACAGGTCTTACCTGCAATTCATTCTCCTCCAAACTGTTTGCTAACAAAAGGAAAAAGGAAAAAGAATCCTGGAATCTGAGCCCCTTTTGCAGAGGCCTGTGGGGTAGGCACCTTTATCCCACTTGCTGGTTAGTTTCTAGCACACCCCTATGCATGGAGACACGTGGAGGAATTAATCTTCTGAGATGTAGCAGCAGCCATGTTTTCTTGAATGGAACATCTTATTTTGTCTGGTAATAACAGTAAAAATTTATTATACAAAATTTGGGAAATTGAGCATAAATAATAGGATACAAATGAGCTATAACTTTAGAGCTCAGAAAAAATGTACTTTGTTACCTGTATCTTCTATTACATGCCTGTTTGTGTTTCCCATTAACTGTGTAATAATGTAAGGTGCCTAAATGTCCCATCATGAGAATGAGCGGTACTGCTTTCTCACAGCAGGAGTGAGTTCGGCGTTCATTGTGTTTGCTTCTCTTTCTGTTCCTATTGCATCGATGCGATAGAGTGGTATATACAGAGGTTCTGCCTGTAATCTATAACCTGAATACCTGGGTTTGAGCCCTGGCTCACAATAGCGTGAGACCTTGGCTGTTACTTAATGTCCTAGCACCTTGTTTTCTTCATCTATAAAAGGGAGATAATAATAGTACTTACAAAGTAGATAGATCCTTTGTTGAGAGAGTGAATATGTAGGCATTAGAAGAATCCCTGGTATATACAGAGCGTTCAATAATGTAAGCTATTACCGTGCAGTGGGGGGACATAAACCCTAATGCTTCTGGGGTCCAGGCAGGTCATACAAATGGCACAGGTATAAAAAAAAAAAATGAAGCTCTTTTGGTCTAGCTTTCATTTTCCCACATCGTATTAAAAACAAGACAGAGAACACTTTTCAGCCTTGAAGGAAAAAAAGCCCGCTGTAAGCACAATAAATACAAGTGACCTAGGCTTGTAGAAGGGAACAATATGGAGTGATGAGGACTGTGAAAAGAGGATTTGAAAGATTGTCCTCAGATCGAGACAATTGCTGCAAACGAAGCTGGAAAACTAGACTAGAGAACTAAATTGCAAATTTTCTCAATATTTAATGGTTGATGCCTAATGCAATTTTTTAAAAAGAATTCTGTGTGAATTCATCAAAATATGCCTTCGGGATGCGTTGGGTCCATAAACTGTCAGTTTGAGACTCCTGAATTTTGACTAAGTAGTGGATTCTGAATTCTAGCCCAAGGGACCTACCTTTGGTTCCCTGGCTCCTTCTATGACACCTGACTTTGACATCACAAATTTGTTGACCTCTCTAAATCTCTTGGGCTGAAGGCACCAAAAGATGTGACTCTCACCCCTATTCCGTCCATTACAAAGAGTGGAATGTAGAGATGACCTGGAGGCCACAGTAAGAGAAGGTCAGTCAGGGAAGATAGCACTTGTCCATGTTCCTGTTCTCTGGCCACATAATAACTCCTTTGCCTTAGTTGGGAATTCCAGCCTCTTTCTAAATTGCTGTCTACTGACTGATAATGGAGACCCTCCAAGTCTTCCATCTGACTTTTGAAAGGTCATCTTGCCACTCAATCTGTTTAATTGCTCCCTCCTGTGGAAACGCTGGGCTGTCCCTGCTGCTCACTGAAGGGAGACTAGAACAAGCCTTTGGGTTTTTTTCCTGGCTCACTTGCTGAGGGAGATCGTAAATGCTGGGTGCTTTGGGGGCTGCTGTTTGAACCACAAGAATTGATTATTCAGGCCTAAGGAAAGGAGGCAAGCACTCAGAGAATAGCTTCGTAATAAAGCAGTTTATGATCAGGTAAGGTGAGGGAGTGAGGCCAACTCTAGTTGACCTCTCTCTTGGGGCTGTCCTCTCTCCATGACAAAGAGCAGAGTGAAGGGAGAAAGACCACAGGAGAGCAGGGCACATTTAGTACCAGCCAAAGGGCTGCCTGGAAGCAGTCAGGTCGATTCTTCGTTAACTACAGACAGTAGCCAGTCAAATAGAATGAGAGAGGGAAATTCTGACACTGCTGTTGTTCTCCAAATGGCAGGCTCTCCTTTTTTTCACATGCCTCCAACTGGATTTATGGAGATAAATCTTACATAGTCATTTCCTCACCCCCGTCCTCTCTAATGAGGTTCCATTCTGTTCTTCCAGTATTGCCTTGTAATACTACCTGTGTGTACTCTCAAGTCCTCTCACTTGCTGTACTGTTTCTGTGTCACTGTGTGTCACCTTTTCTGTCTGGAATACCCATCTCTCATCTCAACTTTCACAAACCCTGGGCTCACTTCAAATTCTGCCTCTACCAAGGAGCCTTTCTGGATTTACCCAAGGCACTGGGATCCCTGAACCTCTAGGAAGAAAAGGAAATTCTTTGTTTTTCATACCCCATTCTTCTACCCTGTACCCTATCCTCAGGAAAATATATAAATCTGATTGGCCAATTTCTAGGATATTTATTGAGCGACTTTTGCTGAAGGTAGAATGAGTTTACTTCCAAAGGTATATGTGTAGATGCGCCTATCTCTCTACACATATGAATGGAATGAATGGAATTAGGTCTGCTCTCCTGGAAATGACCCACCTGGCTTTCCAGATCTCCCTCCTCTTTTGTCTTGAGCCTTTCCTTGTGTGCATTGAGGCTGTGGATCTGAGATGATAGGTCTGCAGGGTACAGTTTAGGAGTAGTAGGAGGTCTTTAGACCTCCATCTCGGTGCGTATGTTCCCGCCTCATTTATCATAGCTTCCTTGCATCATGGTTGCAGTTCCAAGATCACTAAACAGGAAAGGGGGATTTGCTTTATGTTTACTGATGTCCCTGTGTCTCTCTTCCTGGGGACTCTGTGTGAGTTATAGTTTTGCTCCATAATATCCTCTTAATATCAATAAAACTAATATGAACAAAATTCACACAATGTTTCAAACACCACTCACCTTTGAAGGGGCAGAAAATCAGCCTGGTGAAGAGAGCAGTATTTGAAGTTAGACTCCCTGGATTCAAACCCAGGCTCTGCCACTCGGCAGCTGTATGATTTTAGGATGATTATCTAACTTGTTGTTGCTTCTGTTCCCTCATCTGCATTATGGGGGTCATTTTAGTGCTAGCCTCTTAGGATTGTCTGGGAGATTAATTAAAATAATATCTCCAAAATGCTGAGAGCAGTGCCTGGAGCATACTAAACATTCAGCAAACATCAGTCATCATTTTCATCACCATCACCATCATCACCATCAGCACCACCATCAACACCACCATCATCACGTAAGCATATCACTCATAGTTCCATTATAGTTCACAGAAGCTAACCTTGTCATATTACATTTTTCATATGTACATCATTCTCTCTACATTTTCAGCTCTGCCTCAAGGCCATTTGCTTGGTCACAAAAGGGGTGTGCAGTTTATTATAACAAGAGCAACAAAAGAACAGCCTGTTGATGAAAATGTGCCGTGAACAATTTTGTCACACATTTTAGAGCTGGAATGAACTTTAGATATTATTGGGTCCAAATTCTTCTCTTTATCAATGAAGAAATTAAGGACCAGAAGAGAGCAGACCCACCCACCTCCACCATAGAAGAATAAGCATTGAGCTCAGTTGTTGGGGCACATTGCCTGGGACCTGTTACTCTGAAGTGCATCCTGGGAGAGCACACAAACCCTTCTATCCTCCAGAGTCTCATGGAGGATTTAAAAATTAAAGGTGGTGGTTATCTTTGCATCCAACACAAGAGGCAGTGTGTTAATCTAAATGTCTCTCCAAATGTCTGTATTTCCAATTTAAAAGGAACATCGTCTCCTGTGTTAATTAGAGACCAAGTTCCTATTTCAAAGGATACCTCATAAGGTTTTATAAATACATTTAGAGGCCAGTGCTGTCTCCCTACTGAGCAATTCCTTGTTGTTTCTCCTATTTATGGTAAGACCTACCAGCACGATTAGCACAATGATGTATACAGTGCAGCAAGTGTAGCAACAGATCATAATGAGCAGTTTTACAATCCCTCCAGCCTGTGTTACTACCTGTGTTCTACCCCAGTTTTCTGGTTAGGAATATGACTTGTTGCAGTATTCTCCCATCACAAATGAGAGTGATTTGGCCAGTTACTAAACATTTTTTTAAGACTTTAAATTTACAACTAATCGATACCCGAAAGGAGGAACTTAAATTGCTTTTTCATTATGCATTAAACACCAACAATAGTTATTTTTGCACATTCCATGGGTTCTTTCCAAGTGCCCAATCACCAGTTACAGTGTCTTTACAATTTTTTCATTATTATTTGCTAATCAGGGTTTATCTCACAATCAGTAATTAAAACGCCACTGAAGGTCCTTTCAGAAATCAATTGACATCAAGCTGAGAACATCTCACCCAAACTAATACAGAATGTAAAGTTCTTAAGCACAGGAAATATTAAACATTGATGAAGACTCTTATAAAAAGCCAAGTTTAAGTCCTAGGGAAAATTACCCTCCTTGTGTTCAACAGTCTACTCAGCCATCAGAAGACAAACTGTGCACTTAGTATGTATAAATATCAGGCTAGTCTTATTTTACGGGATACAGTGCTATGTCTCAAGGTCGGAGAGATAAGACATGTCCTAAAATAATGCTCCTACAAGATATAAAGTGAAAGAGCCTCAGGAAGTTTATACAAAGTGCATTTATATTCAAAGACAAGATAAATATGGAATAATGATTAGAAACACAGGCTTTGGAGGCAAACAGATCAGGAATCAAATTCTGCCTGGATCATATACCAGTTTGGGGATACCAGAGGGTTTAACTCATCAGAGTCTCCGTTTCCTCCCTGGAAAACAATAACACTGACACGATGGATGAAATTAGCCAAGTGTCTGGTGTTTACACACTGGAAGACTTAGGGAGGTGCTGTTTACACGGGTACTTAGAAAATTAGAAAATTTGGATATGCAAAATGGCGTATAAGTGGAAGAAGAAGAAAATAAGGTCGATACAGATTCAGGCAACCACAGCATCGAAAGGAGAAGAATGTTAGAAATAGAGGGTTTGTCAAGGGAATACTTAAAGATAAGACTAAAGAAATAAGTCAGGGATAGGTAATAAAGACATTCTGTGTAAAAAAGCAATTTCCATATCTCTGCCTGCATGGGGCCAAAAAATATGGCCTTGTCATGGCTAAGAATGTGCGCTCAGTAAACAGTCGGCCTGGGTCTCCCTTTTGGCTTTACTATTCATTAGCTTGATGATGTCAGGAGTTCAGGTTAAGTTCTCTGTGCCTTCATGGCCTCATCCATAAAGCTGATGCTAGTACAAACCCCATGGGTATTCCTTTCATTGCCTTTGTTTCTCATAAGGAACCTTTTGAGTTGGAGAAAAATCTTTTCTAGTTCCATTGTCCTTCGATCATCTGCTTCCACTAATAATGGGCTAGATGCTTTGGACCACATCTCTCACCTGAGGACAACTAAGAACACTGGGCAAAATATATTTTAGAATTCTCCCGAAAACCATTGTGAAGCTGAAAGACAGGGAGGAATCATCAGGCCATGATCCAGGAAGTAAGGGTCTCAGAATAGTAAGACAGGGCTGTAAGCTCATTTCACATGGAGGGGATTTGCCCATCCAGAAGAAAGAGCAGAACTGATGAAAAAGAGCTGTTTTTGACACCTCTAGGGGCAAAGCAGTGGGCCCTCAAGGCCAGCCTAGGGTGGGCTACCTGATAAACCCTACCTGCGTGTGGACCTAGGTAAGTGCAAAGCAAACGAAACCTTCTCCTCCACCTCCCACAAGCCTGGGTGATCATTACCTGGGATGTGCAGGACGGGTCCGAGCAGGAAGGTAAGTCATGTCTGGCAGGCAGGACATAATGCTGTGGTCCTCCAGAGACATTTAAGTCTAGGTTTACATTCTAAATATGACTCCCAAGCCCCTCAGACTTAGTATTTAAAGTGGTTTGACATTATCAGTCTCCAGGTTCCAGAAAAAAAGGAAGTAAAAATTCTCTCTGGAGGAATGTTTCTTCATTTTAGGTCCTAAGAAATCCTGAAAATAATTTTTCAAAGCCAATAACCAGCCCACAGTCCTGGATAAAGAAACACCTCAAAGGATAGGCTACCAAGAGTAGAAATGCACAGAAACAATAACTACAGAGACTGAGCCCATGACTTTGGATAGTAAAATTATCAGATACAGATTATGAAACCACTAAACTTAGTATATTTAATTTTTTAAAAAAACAGACTTCAAAGTATCTAAAAAGAAGAAACTATAACATGTATTGAAGAATTTTTAAATTAATAAATGAAAGCTAACAATAAAAACTATACCTGAAATCAAAAACCCAGTGGATGGGATTGATAGCAGATTAGATGTAGCTGAAGTGAGAATTAATGATGGATGAGAAGCAGTTAATCCAGAGTGCAGCAGAGAGAGACAAAATGATAGAAAATATAAAAATTATTAAGACTTAGGGGGCACAGAGGGAAAAGTCTAGTGGAAGTTTACTTAGAGTTGGAGGGAGGGAGGGAATGAGGCAAGGACAATATCTGAAAAACCAGTGGCTTGAGAAATGCCTGTAGTCCTTGAAAAACATCGGATTACTGATTCAAGAATACCAGTTAACCTAAAAGCTAAATTAAAAGAAAAGGAATGTGTATCTAGACACATCATAGTAAATTTGCAAAAAGAAAAAAAAATCCTAAAGCTAATATAATATTGTAGATAGCTATATTTTTAGTAGAAATCTTGAAAAAAAAAAAGGCAGGGGGGCGCAGGGGAGGATAACAATTTGTCCCCTCCTTCCACCTTCCACCTTCCACCAGAGGGTGTTTCCTCTTCCGCTCTCCTTTCTGACCCTTACTGCTTCTCACTGTGAACATTTCAGTCATCCACAGGGAACAGCCTTCTGCTCCCAGCTGTAAGCAGGTTAGCCTGAAGTACTCGCTGTGTCCTGGTCATGTCTTACACATCTCCTGCCTCGATTACTTCAGCACTGTTTCAGAAAATCCCTTGCTGTCCTAAACAAACAAACAAAAACAGCCCATGTATAAAGAAGAAATTAAGAGAGGATTTCACAGCAGCTCCTACAAGCTGGAGATGAAATTTCTAGCAGAGCAATGGGCATCCTGGGAAAACCACAGGCCTTGAGTTCATATTTCTGATTTGCCATTTGCTAGCTGTGCAAACATGAGCAAGTCTTTAACTGTTCTGTGTCTTGGTTTCCTCCTCTATTAAGCAGAAATGACAATAGTACCTAGGATTATTAAGTAGGTTCATGCAGGTAAAATGCCTTGCCGTGTTCAGTGCAGTCCACATGTGATATGTTTTCTGAGTGAAATGGATTCTAACCATAACCGTTAATTCTGAGGGCAGTTAGGAAGCATGCAGGATTAGAAAACCAGAAACAAAAAAAAAGCAATGGAGGTAGCCAAATGCTTTGAAAACTGTAGCCCTTCTCCGTTACATTAGATAGGTTTAATATTTAAGATCAGTCCCCAAGTGGTATTGATGGGTCAGGGTTTACACAGATTGAGGGGAGTAAAGAAGTTGCTCATCTAACCCAAATCTGTGTTTCTCTTACTCTTTGACAGGCCCCCTGCTTGCATTATGCTAGTTATTTCCACCCATGCCCAGGAGGTGGGGGAGTGGGGCTCACCTTTAACCATAGGTCCCAGGGAAAGGGGTGTGTTTTCATCTCATGTGCCCAAAAGCATCTTCTCTGCAGCCCTGTCTTTGAATTCATTTACCTGGCGGTGCTCAAGCTAACGTGAAATTGAGGAAAAGAATAAAGGACAGACTTACTGATTCACTGATTTCTAAGGCTGAATTAAATGGAAGAGAAGGGTCCTTGAGATGGTAACAAATGAGGTGCCAGCCCAAGTTCTTTAAAAGTCTTAACAAATGGAAGCATTGGAACATAAACAGTCAGGTCTGAAAGGGCCCCAAGAAACTCTGGCCCAGGTTCTGTGGTGTAAATCGCAGGGACGAAAATGTGCCATTTTTGAGCTGAAGGCTGAGTTCGTTCTCACGTGTGCAGGCGCTTGTCGGGTAAGGCAGCTGTTTGAAGTGTTTGGTTTTATTCATAGGGACACATAGATTCCCTTTGGTGATGTTTCAGGTGGATTAGGGACACAATCTGGAATCCCTAATTTGAAATGAGGAATAAACTCTCCCTGTAACTAAATGGGCCCTCACCTGGAATATAAGATTCTTCTGATGAGAGTTTTTAAAAATCTTCCTGAATGACATTTACTGCTAGTTCCAGGCCCAGTGGGGAGGAGGGGTGGGCATTGAACTCAGGGGTAGATAACAGCCTCAGGCATTGTAACATATACTGTGAGCAGGAGATGAGGGACTAGGCATCATCCCACAAAACTCAGGTCCTCTGGGGTGCTGGGCCACCTTGTCCAGCCATGACAAAGATGGTGGCCTTGTCTGTAAGTTCCATGTGGTACTCTAGTACAGACTGAAATATTTACCTTGCCATAGCAGGATGCCAGAGGGCCCCAAAGCTCCCTCTTTTATGAAGCTGAAAGGTGTACCCATGACTCTTGTCAAAGGAAGCCAGGTATTTTAGACCTCACATGTACAAGTACCCAGCAATTCTCCCCGAGCCTTAAAAACCAAGCACAGCCTTAATTCAAAGAGCATTTGCACCTAAATGTAAAATATATTCAGCATCTTGCCTATAACTCAAGGACAACAGGACCAATCTGGTGACCCAAGGCCGGATGCCTCTTTACAAGCAGCATTTATTTGGAGTGTCCAGGTTCCATACATGGCAGACTTCCTCCTATTCTTCTACCAATAGGGTTTAAAGGGAGAATTCGAAAAACAACATTTGCTGAATGGTTACATTGTGCCAAGTACTGTGCTGAATATTTTTCATAAATCACGGAGCTCAAAACATTTATTTGAGAAAGAACAATTATCCTAACTTCCCAGAGAAGTTAAAGATTTTGTCCAAGTTTAAATAGTTAATAGTCAATGGAACTAAGATAGAACAGAGATTGAACAGATGTATCTGTCTTTTTAAAATGTTCATATTTTTTCTACTATACCTATTTTCTATAAGAAAGGTATTCACGTGTGATGTTGATTCTGAACCACTTAGACAAAAAAAAAAGAAAAAGATAACACTTATCTAGAGACACAGTCTTCCTCTGAGAAGAAAATGAAACTAATCATAGGTGATGATGATTTGGAATATTAAATCATTGTTCATTTTTTAAAATATATTAGGTATTAACATGTTCTTTCTCCCTCAGGAAGTATTTTAGCATAGTACACTGAAGTAATTTGTTCACTTGCGGCTTCAAACTGACTATATTTTAAAATTCATATGAATTTTCATATTTTCTTCATTAGTGTGCTGTGACATCTCAGCAGTCAGACAGAATGCAAAGACTATAGCTATTTTTTGTGTATATGTGTTGCATAATTGCTGGCTAATGAGCGTTATGAGTACAAAGAAAATTTGGAAAATGAAAGCAACTTTATTTGTTCCATTTTGGACAGCTAATGCATTTAAGAATGTGTTTCCTTAGGAGAAATTGTTCGTCCCTGAGCATTTATTTTTATTTTTATTTTGGTTGCCATTATTATTCAGAATACCTCCTGCTTCTCTACGGGAAGATAAAACTGTTTCGTGTTCTGAAAATGCCTCATAATATCCCTAGGGAATAGCAAGTCATAATTACTCTCATTTTTCAGATAAAGAAGCACAGAGCTGATTACTAGCGTTCCTGGGTCAGATGGCCAATTTCACAGAAAATTAGAATCTGAGTTCCCTTCCAAGTTCCACTACTCTATTTTGGGATTGTGGGAAATCCGCAGCTCAACCTCAGATATGGTTTCACCTCCTGGTAATGATCAAGGAGGAATATGGGAAGGACAGCTAGCTGTGGAATACATCCCATTCCCGTGCCCACACCTGTGTTAAATTAGACCAGGGGAACCACCAGCTAGTAGACTATCCCAAATAATAAGATCCCTTTCAAAATATGCATATTTTCCAATCTTCCATCATTTCCCCCCTGCGTAACTATAACAGACTTTTCAGGAATGAGGCTCTGGAATCTATAATTTTACGAAAGCCGTTAGGATGGCTGATACTCAGCCAGGAAGGTGTGGGAAACATGAGGTTGTCCCTAGGTTATGTGATGCATGAAGACCCTCTTCGGTATGTCTCGTGTCAGCGACCACTGTGGAATTAGTGTGACTCGGATGTGAATGCCAATTCTGCCACTCGCTAACTGGGGGACCCTAGGCAAATCACCTAACATCTCTGAATTTCATGTGAGTTGACAATAGGTTGAAAAAATTAGTGATTTATGGTAAAATTCCTTAAAACAAAACAAAACTTGAACAGAATATAAGAATGCAATGAATTTTCTGTTGGCAAAGATGGTGGTAGAAGTAATAGCAGCTTTCTGATAGTCCATGCCCCTTGCACCTATTTGTTAGAAAATTCTTCCATTGGACTTTCCAGCACTCATTGTGAGATGTGGCTTTTCTAATGGCAGACTACTGACTGCTCCTTATTCTTATTCCAAGCATCCTGCCCTAGTATTTGTTAAGATCTTTTCCACCCCCACCCAATTCTTTTCTCTGGAAGTGTTCTCTAATTCTTTTCGCTGGCTCTGTTCCTTTCACACTTACCCATACGAAATGACCTTGGCCTGGGGTCTATGGCATCAGAGCTGCAGAAAGACACCCTGATTGGCCTGTGAGGTACCTTCTCCATCAGGGAATCACTCTGACTGATGGCTGACAGGCATGCCCACATGCTGTACAGCTAGAGCTGAGGACATGATGTCCAAGACATCAGCACTCCTCCAACTCCAACAGGCGTGTAAGTCACCTGGGGTTCTGGTGAGAATGATTCTAATTCAGGACGTCTGGAGTGAGGCCTGATATTCTGTAGTTTTGACAAGCTCCCAGGGGAGGTGACACTGCTGGTCCTGAGCTACACTTGGGGGAACAAGGCACTCCATCACTACATGTCCTTCATTTATGTGGTAAATTCTTGCTTTCGTTTAATCTGACAAAAATAAAAACAGTCTCGGCAGATGGACTTATACCATATCTACTGTCAGAAAGTGACAATTCTATAACTCAGTGCCCTCTCCTTTTGGCCTTAGCTGTCAACCAGGTACAGCCTGACTCTGTTATCTCTTCACTGCTGGTTCCTGCGAGCATCCTTCGTGCCGGATTCTTTCAGATGGGCTTTTCCCCTGCTAATGCCGTCTCTTGGAAGTTTTTGTATTAGGTCATGTTTAAATCTCTTTATCAATGAGACTTGCAGTCATTCAAGGTTAACAATAGCAACCTCTGTGTGTGTAAGATGAGCGACTCGGATGGGAGCTAATTTTGGCATCCAGGATCTGCTGTACTACCTCTGGCCACTTGTGTTCTATTACTGTGAAAAGATAAGCTAAACAGATTGGAAATGATGTCATAGCTGAGAAAAACAGTGCCCCTTCAACTGCCTGTGGTACTAGTTGGGCTAAGTGTCACCCCGAATAAAGGACAGTGTGTGGGAGCTTTATTTCAGTCCAGGATTTGGGTAGGGAAGGACAATTGGAAAGCATTTGTATATTATCTTGCTTTCCATGTTTATTTTTGAAATATTTTACCATGAAATTAAAACTGACAGAAAAAAAAAAAGACTTAACAGGGAAAAAGTCCATATACTAAACAGGAAGAGAAATATTTTGTTGAATATTTCCCTTCCAGAATTTTATTTTCTGTGTATATATGTATATAATTTACAAAAACCACGTAAAGTAATTTATTATCAGGCTAACACATAAAATTGCCTTCTTTGTAGGCCAAAACAGTTGAATGCTATCCATTTCTTACGATTCAAACCATATATATGATGACTTATAACATGGTTTTAAAACTTGAAAGTCTACTGTAAACACTACCTTGTCCTGTCTTCCTCATCAATAAAAATGGTACTGGTCAGACATCAGTACCTATTTTGCCAATCTTCTGTTGTTATTTAGTTTGTTTCTTTTTTTTTTTTCATTATTTTAAGCAATGCTCAATAAATGTCCTTATGAAGAACTGCTTATACCTACCGACAGTAATTTTCTTAAGAGATTCCCTGACAATTGAACTGATTAGTTAAAGATTCCATATATTTTAGATGCTTTTGATGCAATTTAAAATGCCAACATCTGTATATGAGTGTGTGTCTTTTACTGTTTCTGTGCTGGCTCACAGCATCAATGCATTTTAATCCCTCCTAGCTTAAGAGAGGAAAAATAGTATTTTATTATTTGCTTTACATTATTAACGTGGATGACTTCTGTTAGCGTTTTAATTTTATCTTGGGTAAATTTCCTACAATGTAATCTTTTCTTGTGTGTATATTTTGCTGGTTGGGCTATCTTTTAATTTTCAAGTTAGGAGTTCTTTTTTATTTACGATGTTAGCCTTTTTCTGTCACTAAGGCTGCAAATACCCCACTTATTCAGTAATGCTCTTCAAGACAATTTTCTTATCCTGTAATTTTAAAGTCCTATGTAGCCTATTTTTTATTCTTTGCAATTATGATTTCTGCATTTGGGGTTTAGAAATTCCTTAGACCCTCAAATTATTTGAAAAAACAGTTTCCTAGTTTTTTTAAAATACTTTGAAAAATTACTTCAAGATTATTTCAGGATATTAACTTGAGACAAAATACCAGCTTTCCTCTTCTGTCAGTACAATTTATGGAACAATCCATCCTTTAATTGGTGGTTTAAAATGTCACATATATCTCAAACTAAATTCTGTTATATGTGTGTCTGTTTCTGGAATTTTCACTTCTGTTTCATTCATCTGTCTGCCTATTTGTAGCCATTTTCAGAGCTTTAACAACTAAATTGTTGTACTAATTTTGAATGGCTGGAAATATATAAGTCACCTACCATTGTCTGTCCTTGAAAGTTTTCTTGGCTGTTCTTTCTCAGTTATTCCTTTTATAATTATTTTGTTCAGCTATGAGGAAAACATAATTTCCATTGATACTCAGTGAGAATAATACAGAATTTAAAAATTAATTTGGGGAAAATTAATTAAAGTGTGGAAATTTCCTACTTAAAAACGTAGTAATTCTTTTTACTTCTACAAGTCATTTTTTATGTCTTTAATTAGAGGTTTGTTTCAAATAGGTCCTACACATTTCTAGTTAAGTACAATGACTATTCTGTTTTTGATTGCTATATAAATAGGATTTTTTAAAATCACGTTTCTTACTATTTTTTACAAGGACCCTACACAAATTTTTTTCTTTTTTTTTTTTCATAATAAGTCATCTTAACAAACTCTAAGATTTAATAATTATTCCATCTGCCCTTAGGCTCATTCATTATACAAATCATCTTGTTCCCAGCACCCCAATATTTAATGAAAATTTGGTCTTGTCTTTTGTAATAATTTTTATATTTTTATCCCACTTGTCTTATATTGTATTCCATTTATCTCATAGGATAGACATTACTATCTTAATACCTACAATTCCCAGAAACTTGCAGTGCAACATTTTCTTTCTTCAGATTTACTTGGGATTTTATCTTCAGTGCAATGTTGGCAGTTGATTTCAGGTAACATTTTCCTTTCCAAGTTAAGGTAGTGGCATTCCTTTCATATATTAGCAAGAGTTTTGAGCTATAGTGTGTGTTGAATTTTGTCAGTTGAATTTTGGCCTCAATGGAGATAATGTTATTTCTTCTTTGATCTGTTTGTTGAACAAATTACATTCACAGGTTTCCTAATATTGTGCTATTGTTGCATGCCTGAATAATCCCTTTTTGTTCATGGATTATTATTCTTTCAAAATGGTTTTAGACTAGATTTATTTTTAATTTATTTAGTGTTTCTACATTTTATCAGCAGGTGGGATTGATACTTAGGGGTGTTTGGGTTTTTGATATCTTCATTAGGTTTTGTTATCAGAATCATGTTAACTTAATGAGAATAAATGGGAAAATGGCTTACACATTACTGCTTTTGAGCCCAACCAAGTATGGGAGATAAAATATCTTGTGCCCACAGTTCTATCTCCTCTCCACTTTTCATGTTATTAACTGTAGTACTTCTTTTTAGAGCCATCTATTTCGAGGGCATACCTCTGAAACAACACTTACATGATGGTGGAGAGAGTTTCTCATATCTCTAGTTTGTTCTTTTTCATTTGAACCATGGTAGTGTTCCAGGTATTTAGACATTCTTCTCTCTTTACTCATCTTTCCAAAGTGAGTCTCTTGCTCAACTACTTGACATTATCTCCCTTAGACCATGTGTGGGCCTTGTATCTGAATCTTCTAAATCTGGATTTAAAAACTAAACCAAACCAAGCCAACAAACATTTCAGTGCAGTTTTACTTGACAGTTGGGAGACCCATCAGCCTGTGCAGGGAGCGGTTGTTGGGTGGTGGTTGAGTCAGACATCACTGTATCTCTAACAGAGGAGTGGCCTTTTGGATGGGAGCCTGCTACTGTTGTACCCATACCCGTTGGTTAGAACATAGGAGAGGCACAAACATGCCGTATGGGTGCTTCCCAGACACACTGCTAGAATAAACATTTGTCACTTGTTAATTACCCTTTCCCTCTAGTTGCTTTATGAATTGGAGAATATAGCCAGGTGGATGTCTATAAGGGATTCACTTCCTTATTTCCTAAGCCAGCACCTCCTCAGCACACGATGAATCATGGGTCAGCTTGTCCATCTTTCATTCTGGTGTCCTCTGTATTTTTTTCTTTCACCCTATTTCCAATTTTTTTGTAATAACTGCAATCTTACCCTCATTTCCATTACTGGTGTGGGTTTTCCCCTTTGTATTCTGTGGTGGGAAGGCATAAGGAAAGGAAGGCAGTACATGAAGCTAAAAGCACGTCCCCTATTCCTGACCCTTACTCTTAGGCACACATTGTCCTTTGACCTCACCCTGAGACAACTTCTCCAAGTGAATTAAACAAAGATTTTCACACATAGGTTTCATATGAATCGAAGGGGGCCTTTCCTGTTGTAGAGACTTAAAACAAGGTTTGTGACAGGAGCTGTTGGAGCAAAGAGCTAGCTAAGTGACCCCATGCCATGTGAAGATGGGGGAATGATCGTCAGGGATGAGGAACTATAGGCCCCAAAGTTAAGTATGTGAGAGTCAGACATTCTCGTTACAAAGACTGGAGCAAAACCATTTTTGTTGCCTTCGTATGCTCTACATAGACTCACCCCTTGATTCTCTATCAATTTAAAAATCCATTTGTTCTTGATTATGCCCATCCAGGCTGTGAGGTCTGAGGAACTAGGGTTCCATTTTATGTGGACAAGGCTAGGAAATGCCCCCACTGTTTTATATAAGAGGAAACTAGAGCTCACAAAATTAGGTGACATCTCCAAGTCAGCCAGCTATTATGAAATAGGACCAGATACCCAGGTCTTCAGGCAACTATTCCAACATTTTTAAGAAGTTATTTCAGAATTTTGATGTCCCATATTTTAAGGGAGATTTCTCAGAGGCCATTTCTATTTCTAACCAAGATCCAAAAGCCAAACTGAAGCAATTCAAACAACTGAAGTGTTTTCCCTTAGATTCTTCAGAGGAATTAGTTCAAGGAAAATCCCATAATGCACCTAGGAAATTGGATGCTGGCGTACTATTCTATAGGCAATTCATTCTCTGACCCCAGCTTGAGCTCAGTGTGTACCCTGACACTGGGGGACTAATTGGCCATGTAATTGTTACCCTTCCTGGTAACTGCACAAGCTGTTCTTATTCATATAAGCACCTAATCCTTTTCAAAACTCTTGCTTTAATTTGCCTCAGTAATATCCTGCAGTAGTGGGTAATTGCACATTGTGTAGGGAAGGATTTCTTTTGATCTTCTCTAAATTTAGACTGCTAATTTCATTTACTATCCCCTTCCAGTAGGCAGTGGACCAGGTAGCAGGGAACACCCAATTAGATGTCCTATGACATTTCATTTAGATTCTTCTATCATATCAAGTAACACTTAGCTCACTCCATTTTCTTTATTGAGGAGACAAACTCTGCCCTTGCCTGGAATCCTCTGTGTTATAATTCTCCAGCCATTCTAATTATTTCTGCTGCAATCTGATAGACCTGGCAGCATTGCTCAGATTCAAGGGAAGAATGAAGGAAGATAAAATCATCAACTTTGAATGTCTGGAGGGATGTCAGAAGGATGAAGGATGAAACTTATCCTGAATAGTCTGAGAATTTGAGCTAGCAACTGTATAAATTGTTGAAAAGTGGACTTGAATTCAGTAAAAGGCGGGGGGTTATGTATTAAATAGAGTTCTCCATCTAGGAAATGGTTACTTCAGGACAGAACAAACTCCTCCTGGAGGTCTTTGAAGCTCTTAAACCGTGAGCTAAGGATCCCTTGATTCTAGGCTTACGTCTGAGTGAACCCGGATGGGTCACATTTATCACATCTGAGGGAAATAAATATACATATGAACTATAAAATATTTTTGCATACCTGTAAGAACATACGTATGAGGTATCACTTTGCATGTTAAATGTTATAATCACTATTGTAAATGAGAAAGTAGAAAAGGCCAGGGAAGGCTTCCTGGAGGAGGCAATGACTGAGATGCATTGTAACCTGCGAGTCAGCATTAGAAGTAGAGTAAGGGCATGGTGAGCTAAAGATAATGATGAAAACGATGACATTTATTGAGTGACTATTATAGTCAAGGAAGTGTGCTGAGTTAAGTACACGCGTGATCTGATTTAACTTCATTTTAAATATGAAGGGACTGACGTTCAGAAAGCTTAAGTAGTTTCTGTAACCACATCCAGCAATTGATGGAGCTGGGATTCAAACCCAGAGCCTCTGTCCTTCATAATTTTGGGAAACTGCTTGAGATAGCTACACTTAAAGGGGCTCGTAGAAATATTTCAGCCTTACAAGGCAGTCATCTTGAGTGCAGGAAGGATTAAGTTTTCATTCGTATATCTGTTGGGGAAAGGGTTCTGAGGTAGGGCAGCAGGGAGATGAGAAAGGCAGGCGCAGGGGAGGCTGATGATTCTGGGAAAACTCGGTTTAAAGGGGGAACCTCATCATGAACAACAATGAGGTGAAGGTTCACACAACACTTAACTAGACCCTCCAAAACACTGAATAGATGAAACAGATGAGGCTGTGGATAAAGAAAGGTCCCACGAGAAACTGGTTAGTTGACATCAAGTTCACTTCAGGCTGGAGACTGGGTTCATCATAATGGAAACACACAAGTATAGATTTGTGAATGTGACTTCAGGGATTTCTTAGTCCAAGCTGCTGCTTCATCCTTCCTTCCTCACTTAACAGAATCAGGTTGGGCTGCAAGGACCAGAAACCTGTTCAAGCTGACTAAAACAAAGGACAGTTTGTGGGAAGTTTCCAGAGAGCTTAGAGAATCCAGACACAGGTGATAAAGCCCATCAGAGCTTCGATTAAACTATTGGGTTGTCGGAAAAGTCATGACTCATTTTTGCAACGAGAAACATAGGAAAAATATGTCATGACTTTACTGACAACCCAATAGAAATAAAAACGATACTGTTGGGACCTAGGCAAGCGGCTCCATCTCTTAAGGACTCTCCGTTCTGTGCTCTCTAGGAAACTTTCCTCTGCCTACTCACTTAGAACATGAAGCAACATAGCTGCCCAACTCCTATCTCTTTCTACCTAAGAGCTTTCTGTGGATTAGCTACAGTTTCCTCAAATCACAGCTTACATGCACAAGAGAGAAACAAGCTGGTTTTCACTGGTTTTGTGGTACACGGCAGTATCCCTTTTAGGAGCTGGGATTGTGGAACCCAGGAATAGATAGATTTGGAACAGGTAGCATTCTAGAGAAATCATTTTAACGAAGTCCCACAGCTAGGAAGGAGCAAAACCCTGGCTTCCAGATTTGCTTAGGATCCTGTCTATCCTTCTGCAATGCCCCCAAGGAATTCTCTCTAACAATGCTGCAGTGGCTAGAGTGAACCGGGCTGGAATGGGAAAGAAAGCAAGAAAGCAAGTGATAATAATTTGACATGATATTATTCTGCTTCTAGCTGACTATGTGAATTTAAAATACCTTTCCAAAGGGCGCAGGGAATCTTCTCTTTCTCTTTCTCTCTCTCTCTCTCTCTCTCTCTCTCTCTCTCTCTCTCTCTCTCTCCCTCCCTCCCTCCCTCCCTCCCTCCCTCCTTCTCTCTGTCTTTTTCATTGGGATCATGGCCAGGGTAGCTCATCTGTCTTCCATTAACTGATGGGACAACTGATACCAACAGAGGGGAAGACATTTTTCCATAGTACGAAGGAGGTCAGTGGCTGAACTGGGACTAGACCAGGTATAAGGGACTTCCCAACCCATTAATAGTACCCAGCTTTCTGCAGATATTCTTATCTCCTATGTCAAGTCTAGTGCACCACTCTAGCAGCCTGGAATATTTTTGGAAAAGGCTTCTCAGGACACATCGATTCTTAACAGAAAAGAGCACTGTGATTGATTTGTCATGTCTGTACTGTGCGTGGACACCAGGATAGTGGCATGTGGCCTGTGTGCCTACCATCATCCATGTGTCTCACCCTCCTCTCCTCCCTGCCTCATGGTGACTGGGCCACTCCTCAGATGAGCAGTAGACTACATTTCACATGCAGTGTCTTCATATGATGTGTGTCTTTCTTTCACTTGCATTTTGATTTCCAGTTCCATTCTCTCCAAACAGGAGAGCGCTGATGAGAGTTGGGTTTCTTTTAGCTGAATGAATCATGTGGAACTATTGCTCAGTTGCCTGATGAACATCTACCTTCTACTAGTTTCTTTGTCTGGACTCTTGAAAGTAAAGTGGAGTTTCACAGGTATGCCCAGACTAGTAGTGGCAATAATCACTTACGTTATATAGTATTTAAATTTATAGATAACTCATTATTTTCCATTTTTATGTGGAAAGGAACCATATAGATCAACTGGCCAATGAGAAAAACATTTTTGTATGGTCTATACTAACTCCCTCCATAAAATTTATTTAAATTCAAATAGGCAAATACAACAGAATCGGATCATATAAAATTATTGCCAGTTAATTTACTTCCTATAGTTATTGTATCCTGTCCTAACCATACAGGTCATTGGATCCTTATTAGATAGAATTCCTAAACAGATTGCAGTGTAAATGCAGGGTTATTGAACCACAGATCTGGGAGCCTGGGTTTTGTGTCTAATTGTGTGACTTTGTTAAAATATCCCCACCTTGGATACCTCTTATTATAAACATATCTATCTTTGTGTCTTTTAGAAGGGGCTGCACTTGGAAAAAATATTGATTGCTAAATGCCGGGCCATATTCAAAATAACTTCTGTGCTCTGATGGGGATGTTTGAGTGCAGAGAAAGAAAATATTTTTGGTCTCATGAGGTAGCTCTAATCTAGTAGTGACTATGGCTGCTGTAGTGCTGTGATGAGAAAGATTCCGAGGTTACATCTGAACTTAGCAGAAAGAAGAGCAGTGATCCATAAAGCAACGGGATGGCTGAAGAAGGTATCAGCTTGCATACCTGTGTGTGTGGCTTCTCCAGTGTGTCATTCTCAGAGTAATGGACCCATTATATGCTGGCTCAGGCCTCCAGGAGCGAGCTTTCCCAGCAAACAAGGCAGAAGCTACATGGCCTTTTGTGACTTACTCTGAAAAGCTGCAAAGCATCACTTGTATTTTATTATATTTGTCAAAGCTTTCCCAAATTTAAGGGCAAGAAAACATCCACCCCTCAATGGAAAATGTATGAAAGGATTTACAGCCAGGTTTTAAACCTGCCATAGCCAGTTACCTCCTAAGACAGTGTCTTAGGTAGACGTAACCATTAAGATTCCTTCCTCAATGAAGTTAATCTTCTCAAGGAAAAGACAGGCCTAAATGAACAAATAAAAATATACAAAAAGGGCTGGCCGAGTGGCGCATTGGTTAAGAGCTGGTTTTGGGATGCCAACAGCCCCGGTTCGGATCCCACATACTAGGGCCAATAACAGTGCCCTCCACAGCTAACAACAGCTCCTCCTGGAGCTGGGCTGTGAGCCCCGGCGGTGGTGTGGGCTGCAGCCCCTGCTGCAGTGGGCTGCCATAGGCTACAGTGAGTGGCAGGCAGCCAGCGTGAGCTGCCAATAGCTGCGGTGAGCGACATCCAGAGGCTGGTGACCAATTTGCCTTATCCGGGAAGAGCGCAATGACGATGCCAGCATGGGCCAGTGAAGCGACGTCCTCTGCAACTAGACTGAAGAACAGAAAGACAGCAACTTGTCTGTTCCCCTTCCCCAATTTCCCAGTGCTGTTCCCCTCCCCCAATTCCCCAATAAAAAAAAACAAAAAAAAAATATATATATATACAAACAACAGAATATAATTTGATTTTGACAGGAGCAATAAAGGAAATATATAGAATCCATATTTAATAGGGCAAGAAAGAATGATGGGATGAAGTATGATGTGATCAAGAAATATTTCTCCAAGGAGGTAATATTAAGCTAAAACTTAAAGGATGAGAAGGAGTCAGTCAGGTAAGGCCAAGGGAAAAGCTATCTAGGTAGAGAGGAATGTGCAAAGACCCTGGGGCAGCAATAAAAAGTAAAGAAATGAAAAGAGGCCAGTGTAGCTGATACAGAACAAGTGTTGGGAAAAGAGAAGACATAGCAGGTCATGGCAGAACCCTGTGTGTCCTGATAAGAAATTCAGTTTCTATTCCAAGCATGATGGGAAATCATTAAAAAATTTTGAAATGATCTCTGTGGCATGGATGAGAACAATTGGAGTGAGATTATGATTGGTAGTGGGAGACCATTTGCCTGGATATGGTAATGTCCCAAGCACAAAATGCAAGACAACTTGTGCTAGGATGGAGTTTAAGGAAAGTAGATGGAATGTGGAATACACTGGAGGCAAATAGACACAAGTTGTAATAGTTTTGAAGTGAGAACCAATAAAAAGAAGCCAAATGTAGCTTTCTGATTTGGGGCTTGACCTGTGCTGTCATTTACTAAGACAGTTACTTACATCTTCTCTGTTACCTCCAGTTAGTCCTTTATGTCTCTCCAGGTACTGAATCCATGTGCACACTGTTGGATGCAAGAAACAAAATCGTGGACTCAAACCTACTTAAACAATATTATGCTTATTATGTCTATAACTGAAACTTCAGAGGTAGGTTAGGCTAAATAATTTACCATAGACCTGACCAAGTTTTTTCCCTGTCTCCATTCTGCCTTCCTCAGTATTCATTTCCTTGTAATGCTGACTACCTCCTGGTGACAATATGGGTGCTATTGATATTCAGAGGTATGAAGTTTGTTGTTTGCCTCCTTCAGAAAAGAGACAGAGAGACACACAGACTGATAGAAGCCAGTCAACCAAGTATAGACTGAGACCTTCCATTTAGATCAAATGAGGTCACCTCTGAAACACTTATCAGTTGGTTATCCAGAAAGGACCATGGGATGCTTGTTCGGGTCAATCAAAATCTGTACCTGGATTAGGTGACTAAGCCACCTTTCCTTGAGTCATATAGGAGATGTATAGCAACCTGGACATATGGAGAGTTCTATAAAGAATAAATAAAGGAGATGCTATATGCCTATAGAAACTACTGAAAACTCCCACCAGCCCACATCAGGACGTAGAGGGGGGAGAAAAATGTCTTTGTCTAAAGAAACAATTCAGTTGTAAAAATTTAACATACTGTGTCTGGCCAGACATGTTTTTGATGAGAGGCATTTTGCTGAGAGTTAAACAATTAGTAGGCAACGTATTTCCTTGTAAGTGAGAGCCCACCTCATTCTCACCCCAAGAAGCCTGGTCCCTTGCTTTCCACTGTGCCCAATCTATGGGAACTGTGTTATTGCTTTGCTTTTTGAATCCATTTCCTGATAATCGAGGAACTCTAGTCATGGTTAAGAATCACAGCTTGGGAGCCAGATCTGAACTTGACCCTTATCTCAGCTACTATGAACTAGAACCATGTTACATCACCTGTCTGCACTTCAGTTTTCTTATCAGAGCCTCAATATCCACATCTTAATTTCATCCACCTGTAGGGCTGTATGCACTAAAATAAGATGGTGTTGGTAAGGCATTTGGCACTGTACTTGGAACATAGCAAGTAATCAGAAAATAGCAGTTAGACGATAGGGATGACAGTGAAGAATCAAGGTGAGAGACTCAAGAACAGTAAAAATATTTAAGCGAAAATTTGGTGACACTTTGAAGAGTCAACTAGGTCTTTTAGACCTCTGAGAACACAGTTCTCATTCCTTTAAGGAGATTATGCATTTTTAATACTACTATTTTACTTAATTATGCAATTAAAACACATTGATTATAAGACACCCTGTGGATTTCGATACAAACTTTCAAGAGACTAGTTTCAGAATCACATTAAGTGTATGCATCAATTTAAAGACTCGTGCTAATTTCAGAAATAACAAATATTTACAAAAACTAACATCTTAGAATTGAGAAAATTGGTGATTTATTACATGTGAACTATGTGTTAAGCATTCGCCTTTATTGTATCACCTGAGAATATTTGAGAGCCACTATGATTCGGCTAGTGTGTCTCGGCATTATGATTTCTTTGTCACTCCTGGTTAACCAAAAGAACAAAACAAAACCCATCTCTTTGTTTGGAGTTGCATGTTGATAGCATTTGATATGAATGTATTATATCATTACTCTTTGCCAAACAATTGCTGGGAACTCTGCATTCATTATCTAATTTAAGTTGGGCATCAATGCTATGAGAAATAATCAGATACCTTTTTGTAGAAGAAGAAAGAGAATTGGCCAGTGTCCCTGGGCTAGCGGGTGGCAGGGGTCAGATTGGAACCCAGGTTTATCTGACCGACTAGCCTGCACTCCTGTGTTTGCGAAATTGTCTCCCTGTATAGTAGGCCGTGCGGTAGACTCAATCACATTCCTGAGAAGAGTCCGCAGAGCTCACAGAAGCCAATCACCCAATCCCAGGGCCCTTTACTAGCTGCCTCTGACAGCACTGTAATTAACATCTACCCTGAGGAGAGGGCGGGGAACTACAGAGGTGTTTCGGCACTGCTGGCTTGCTCTGGATAAAGGAATTGTCTGCATTTAAGCTTTCAGGAAGAGAGCATTCCTGGAGAAAGGCAAGTTAGAGGCAAAGATAAAGGGGGAGTGGAGTAGGAGGGGGTTTGGTTAGAAAGAAGAAAGAGTTTAATTATAGTACATGCTGTTCATTTGGAGCTGTGACAGTGTGATAATTTCTTTTTTTTTTTTTCTTGCTTCCAACTAGGTTTGTGAAGTTAGTGTTAGGCATCAACAAAAATCGAATGCTTTCTAGATTAAGTTGAGCGTGATAAAAGAGAAGTAGAAGCGTCCCGACATGGCATCCAGGGAAGGATTTGAGTATCTATGATGTTTGGTGAAAGTCGTCAGTCTTGGTATTTCAAAGGGGACTAGAGAAAAAAAGACGAATGGACTCAGGTGTTGAACATGTCTTGGAGATATACAGGGGACACAGTGCAGGAATCAGTTAGGTCTGCTGTGGGCAACGTATCAAAGAGTGGGACTTGTATTGTATTGGTTATTTACCAGAATGAACCTTTAAATAACAACTGTCATTCCCTTCCCTAATCTAATCTAACATAGCAGAACATAACCGAGATTTTTTTTTTAAGACAACACCTCACGATTGATTAGTGGATTCCCCCACTTAACTAAGTGGTCTCTAGAGAAATATGAAATATACAGAGGGTGCCACCCAAAAAAATGTATACACATTTTAAGAAAGGAAAAAACGATTAAGATTGTAATACCTACCCAATATATACCAGTAACAAAAGATGAATACGAGTCACGTTTGACTTCTGTAATTATAAGAGGTGCTCAAAGTAGTTACCATTAGCATCCAGGTACTTCTGATTATGGCGAACTACTGCTTGAGCAACATTGACCAGAGTGTCCACTTATTTACATTTTTTTGTCATGCTGGTATGCTTGAAAATGGAAACAGTTGTTTTGGCAATTGCAAAACACAGTTGGGGGATCTGAATTTCTTTCTTATTTTAAAAAAAGATTTTATTGAGGAATTGGAGGAGGGGAACAGTGGTGGGGAATTGGGGAAGAGGACCAGCCAAGTTGTTCTTCAATTTTCTTTGTGGAGGGTGCCAGTCGCCATCTGGCTTCCTGTCCGCAGCTCGTGGCCTCTAAGCTCAAGGTGCTATGTTCAATCTTAGTGTCTGGTGGGTAGCCACCATCCCATGAGGGTGTCGAACCAGCATTCATGTTGTTAAGAGCGCATGCCCTATCCACTGAGCCATCCGGGCAGCAGCTCAGCTCAGGGCGCCGAATTCAGTCTTAGTTGCAGGTGGGCATAGCCACCATTTAATGTGGGAGTCGAACCCAGCAGCCTTGTTGTTAAGAGCGCATGCCCAATCCATGGAGCCATCTGGGCGGCAGCTCAGCTGGAAGGTGCTGAGTTCAGTCTTAGTTGCAGGTGGACGTAGCCCACCATTGAACAGGCAATCTTGTTACACCAGCTGAGCCATCCTGCCACCTGTTGGCAGCTCAGTGACCGCTCAGCTCTGGTGCAGCATTCACTGGCCCATGTGGGAATCGAACCAGCAGCCCCGTTGCTCAGAGCATACGCTCTAAGCCAACTCTTAAACAATTGAGCCACTCGGCCGGCCCTGCGGTCTGAATTTCTTAAAATGAAGATTACTTTTCCAAGTTACTTGAGAATGAAAAGGATGGAATAGTTTTTTTTTTCTTCCAATGTGAGATTCCCTAAAAATATCAAACATGTGCATGTTTCAATCCTAACTTCCCCAAAGTATTCAAGGCACTCAGCTAGCTTTGGATACAGTGATGGCAATTTGCTGAATGTTCTAATTAAATTAATAGTTGATGAATGTATTAAATATGTTAATTGGATTCTGCTTGCATGAAACCTGGGCTGTTAATTGCTTAGAGCTTTGGAGAAGAGCAATAGAGATTTTTCATCCTATCAGAGAAAAACAAGTTAATGTGAACAATTGGAGGAAGTCTTAGAAATATATACTATAGCACAAATCTTAACCTAAAAGGATTTACTTGGGAGCTTATAGAATTATACCTTAAAGACAAAGTGAATTTTTCATGGACACATTCGTAGATTTCAGTTCTCACTGCAGAGAAATAGCAGGGTCTATTGAGAGCTAGAATGTGACTTAGAAAAAAAAAATTTTTTATTTTTTTATTTTTAAGTGGTGGAACCTTTCAGACAAAACAGAAACAGAATTCTAATATGTAGAATATAGAAAAGTTGAGTTGCTTTGGTTGGCAAGAGTGACTTGCCCAATAGACACTCTCACCCCCTAGGGCCTTTTTGCATATTTGAAATTCCTAATTTTATCCAACCTCTCATTATGTAAAAGGGGAATTGCTATTCAGATGGGCTTAGTGACTTATTCAAGGTCACACATGTAGCCACTAATTCAAAATCTCTAGCTGGTGGTCTGACCTCCAAATCAATGCTGTAAGTTAGAACTCTTGACCACATGGCTATATGTTAATATTCTTATACTTATATATAATAGTATAAGTATATATAATAGTATAATATATTATATATAATATATAATAGTATAAGTATATATAATAGTATAATAGTATATATATATAAGAATATATATATATATATAGAGAGAGAGAGAGAGAGAGAGAGAGAGAGACTTTATTTAGAACATCAGTGAAGCTTTCCTCTTCTCTTTTGATTTTGTTTCTATGACTCCATTTATTTTGGAATCTGTTTGAATAATTTCAAAGTCAAAAGCATATTTGCATTTTTAAGTTTCAATACACTGTTTTTTATTAGGTCATTTGTTTATATATGAATTTATTCTTCTAGATCACAGGCTCCTTGAGTGTAGAGCCTCTGTAACCAGTCTATTGAAGCTACTTAGTGAGCTTGTTTCACATAACTGAATGTGTAATAATAATCTAGAACATCTATTTATAGAAACCCTCTGTACAAAAAGAAGTGTATAAAATGACCTCACCTCAGCATCCCCGATTCCAATATTTCATGACACTTGAATACCAGAAGCATTTATTGACTGAAGCCTCAATTTGGTTCATTTTATATGACTGCTCTTCCCAGTTAGCTTTTTCTATGAATATATCTCATCTTCTAAATTACTTTGTGAACCTTTCTTCTTAGATTATCATATTATGCTATTATATGTATTCTGTCACATTATCGGAGACATTAAAATTATTTAACAGCTGGTATCTAACCCAGGCCCTGAAAAATAAGAATGGATACTAGCCATTGAAAAATCACTATGGCCCTCTCTGTGCCTACTAGCTGAGTGCCCATGTCATGTACCCCAAGTGAAGCAGGGAGCAGGCTCCGATGGGCAGACTTTTCTCCCTCTGCCAGCCTCCCCCTTGTTCAACAGATCTCTCCATTCCCCCACCCTAATTGCTCTACCAAACATTAATGAAACCAGTTATCTTACTGAAGGTTTTGTGGCAAAGATGAATGAGGATTTTACAGTACACTAAATTTCACTTTCCCAATACACAACATGCCCTCATGCCTTCATTTAGCAAAGGTTTATTGAACACCTACAATGTACTAGAATGTCTCTTCTTCCCACTAGGTCTCTCTTCTGCTTGTGTGTCTCTGGTCTCTCACTATCCCTCCCATCCCTTCTCATGGGCAGCCACCAGCCTCATCCTTCTCCCAGATCCTCCTCCAAGATCCACATATCCTTGTTTTCTTAGGCAGAGTAATTCAGCTCTGCCACAGCCCAGCCATACCTACCATTGATCCCTGCCTCCATGTGAGGATGTTTGCAGGAAGATGAATTGTGCTCATCAAACCAATGCTGATCAGTTGTTAGGAGTTTGTCTCCTTAGAAACTGGAAGAGGAAAAATAAGTATTTTTGTTAGAAGATAGCAACTTTTAAGGGTTCTATTAGCATCTGTACAGTGAGATGTATATAAAACATGCTCTGATAATATGGACTGAATGAAAATCAATATATTAATTCAGAAATCTTATTTTCCCATTCTCAAAAGATATGCTGAAATATATAGTGTTTGATGCTGATATTTTGCTTAAGCGAAGGCATTCATTGAACCACCAATTCCTTAGTTTTTGATAGCATGCCTTTTTGGTCTAAGAGACTGGGGATCAATGGTTTATGAAGGACAGTAGAAGAAGCATTCGCTGCCCAGTGGATGAGATGGACAGTGGGATAGTGTGTCCAGAACTATGAGAGAGGAATGCACAGCCTGAGCTGTGGGCACATGGCGGAAGGAGGGGCACTTAAGGCAAGAACGGTTGGCTGGGGACAGAATGAGTAAGAATTACCCAGGTGTGGCAGTTGTTCTCCTCCTGGGCTTATCCACTCCTTTGTTTTGGGAATATATTGTCTTTCTTTTAATAAATCCTTGGCCTGCTTGCCTTTGTTCATGGGGAGTTGTTCCTACATCCTGTGGTAACTGACCCACTCTCCGATAACTTGTACATAAAGAGAGCAAAAGAAATAATTTTTTAGCTCCTCCCTGCCCCCCCACACACACAGTTTTGAGGACCCTGAAAGGATAATCCCTGGCTGGGGCACTGCTGGCTCCTGGAAACTGCTGCAGCTGGGAGCTCCTGGCCATCTGCTTGCAGAGTTTCAAGGATCCTGCAAGGATATTCACTGGCTGGGGCACTGCTGGATCCTGGAAACTGCTGCAGCTGGGAGCTCGTGGTCATCTGCTTGCAGAGGTGATCTATCTAATAGATTGAAGCATTCACAGAACGACAGCCAGAATGAAGAAACAAAGAAACATGTCCCAAGTAAAAGATCAGAAGAAAACTCTAGAAATGGAACTAAATGAAACAGAGGTATCCAAACTTTCAGAGACAGAGTTTAGAACACTGATGATAAGAATTTTAAGGAACTTAGCGAGGACATAAAGAAGGATAGGGAAACCATAAAAAACAACCAGTTAGAACTAAAGAATACAATAACTGAAATGAAGAACACACTCGAAAGAATCACCAGTAGAATAGATGAAGCAGAGGAGTGGATCAGCGAATTAGAAGACAAAATAGCAGAAATCACCCAACTGGAACAACAAAAAGAAAAAAGAATGAAAATAGTTTAAGAGACCTCTGGGACAACATGAAATGCAACATCCCTCAGATCATAGGAATACCAGAAGGAAAAGAAGAAGCCAGGGATTGAGAATGTATTTAAAGAAATAGTGACTGAAAACTTCCCTACCCTGGTGAAGCAAATCAACATACAAGCCCAAGATGTGCAGAGAGTTCCAAACAGGCTGAATCCAAACAGGCCCACACCAAGATACATCATAGTTAAAATGGCAAAGCTTAAAGACAAAGACAGAATCCTAAAAGCAGCAAGAGAAAGACAGCAGATTACATACAGAGGAACTCCTATAAGACTAACAGCTGACTTTTCTACAGAAACTCTGCAGGCCAGAAGGGAGTGGCAGGAGATATTCAAAGTGACACAAAATAAAGGTCTACAACCAAGATTGCTCTACCCAGCACGGCTATCACTTAAAATTGAAGGAGAGATAAAGAGCTTCTCAGAAAAGAATAAGCTTAAGGAGTTCATAACCACCAAGCCAGCATTGCAGGAAATGTTAAAAGGGCTTTTTTAATCAGAAGAAAGGGGAAAACAAGCTAACCCAGGAAGACAAGAAATACAAATAACAAAATGGCAATAAATATGCACCTATCAGTAATCACTTTAAATGTGAATGGGTTAAATGCTCCAATCAACACACAGAGTGGCTGAGTAGATAAGAAAACAGGACCCATGCATATGCTGTCTACAAGAGACTCATCTCAGATCAAAAGACACACACCGACTGAAAGTAAAGGGATGGAATAAGATATTTCATGCATGGAAATGAGAAAAAAGCTGGAGTAGCAATACTTATTTCGGACAAAATAGACTTTAAAATGAAGACTACAGTAAAAGACAAAGAAGGGCACTACATAATAATAAAGGGATCGATTCAACAAGAGGACATAACCGTAGTAGACATCTATGCACCCAATATAGGAGCTCCTAAATATATAAAACAGATTTTGACAGACATAAAGGCAGAGATCAACAGTAACACTATCACAGTAGGGGACTTCAACACCCCGTTGTCACCAATGGACAGATCCTCCAGACAGAAAATCAACATGGACATAGTGGCCTTAAATGATACATTAGACCAGCTGGATTTAATTGATAGTTTTAGAGCATTTCACCCCAAAGCTACAGAATATACATTCTTCTCAAGTGCACATGGTACATTTTCCAAGACAGACCACGTGTTAGCTCACAAAACAAGACTCAACAATTTTAAGAAGATTGAAATCACATCAAGTGTCTTCTCTGACCACAATGCTATGAAACTAGAAATCAATTACAAGAAGAAATCTGGAAAGCTTACAAATACATGGAGGCTAAATAACATGCTACTAAATAGTGAGTGGGTCAAAAATGAAATCAAGGAGGAAATCAAAAGATACCTCGAGACAAACAAAAACGAAAACACCACGACCCAAAATCTCTGGGATGCTGTGAAAGCAGTCCTAAGAGGGAAGTTCATAGCAGTGCAGGCCTACCTAAAGAAGGAAGAAAAATCTCAAATCAACAGACTATCTTTACACCTAAGGGAACTCGAAAAAGAACAACAAAACAAGCCTAAAGGGAGTATATGGAAGGAAATAATAAAGACCAGAGCAGAAATAAATGAAATAGAGAACAACAACAAAAAAAATACAAAAGATCAATGAGACCAAGAGTTGGTTTTTTGAAAAGATAAACAAAATCAACAAACCGTTAGTCACTGAAGTGTGTGTTTCCTAAAAACAAGATCATTCTCTTACCTGTAACTGCAGTACAATTGCTAAAATCAGGAAACTGAAGGGCCGGCTGAGTGGCGCAGTGGTTAAGCGCTGATTTGGCATGCCAGCGCCACTGTTCGGGTCCCACATATGAGGACCAGTGACACTGCCCTCAAAAAAAAATAAAAAATCAGGAAACTTAACATTGATGTAATGCTAATATTTCATCCACACTTTGTACTCATATTTTACCATTACCCCAACAGTGTCTTATATGAGTGTTGGGTTCCCACCGTCCCTCAGTTCAATATCCAATCCAGGCCCGCATTGCATTCAGTTGTCGGCATCTGTTGTCCCCTTTAATTCAGAATAGTTCCTCAGCTTTTCTGGACATTTTTGGAAAGTACCAACTAGTTGTTTTGTGGAATGAATCTCTAGCTTTGGGTTTGTATGTTTTGTTTTGTTTTATGATTAGATTTTGCATTTTTGGGCAGGAATATCCCATAAGTGATATTGTGTCCTTCTCAGAGCATCACATCCAGAGGTCCAAGATATTCCTTTATCGGTGATCTTAACTGTGATCAAACGGGTGAGATGGAGTCAGCCAGGTCTGTTGATTGTAAAGTTACTATTTTTACCTATTGTGAAAATACAATAAGGTAAAGATTATGATAAGTAATTTATGGGAGATACTTTGAGACTATATCAATATCCAGTTTTCCTTATAAAACTCACCCACTAATTTTAGCATTCCTCAATAAATTTTTTGTCCGAGTCAAGTGTTAGTGTGATGGTTAAAATGCTGACCTTTCCCAACTCCATCTTTTCTTCTGAATGTATTGATATTGATTTGACATTCTATTATAAAGCAGGGCTTTCCCTTCTCCTTAATTTATATATTTGTTTATTACCAGTGTGGAATCATGGGTTCTTAATTCAGGCAATTGGTTATAATCCATTACTGTCATTATTAATGTTGAGGCTCAAATTAGCCAGCAGGAGCCCTTTCACACTGTCTCCTGTGACCTTCTGATATACCTTTCTCATTTTTGTCTAGCCCTTACTTCTTTCTGAAAGATAAGATATTCTGGGCTCATCTTACCCTTTACCTGTCCCAGCCATGGAAACAGTGATTTCTGATTCTGGAGTTGGGGCCGTGGAGCACCCTGTAGGTTGCATGGCAACCCAAGAGGTTTTCAAGGGGGCACGTGACCTATCGATGTTTGTGTTTGAAATCATTGATGTTTGCTTCAGTGTGAGAATGAGTTGGAGATAGTCAACCCTCTGGACGGAGGTTAGATAAACCAGCGGTTCTAAACTTTGCTGCATCTTCGAATCACATGGATATCTTTGACAGTTCTTGATGCCTAGCTCACATCCCAAACCTATTAATCAGGCTCTCACGGGAGGTGGAATACAGTATAAGGAAGATAGTCAATAATATTCTAACAGTTATATAAGATGTCCAAGGGGTAGTAGGGTAGTAGCTTGAGGGCAGGGGGCCTATCACTTTGTGAGGAGTGTAAATGTCTAAGTATTATGTTGCTTTGTATGCTTGAAACTAATTTAAAAAAACAGAACCTCAAAGAGTGGGACATAGGTATCAGTATTGAAAAATAAATAAGAACTACAAGAAAAGCACAACTGTTCATATCATTCCAGTATGCACCTGAGGTTGAAAATCAATGTTTTCAGAGGCACTTGAAATATCCAGAAATGAGATGATGAAGGCCTTTAGTGCTATAGCTGTGGCCTAGTGCAGAAGACATTGGCCTTCATGTCACATCTTTTGGTTCATACTTATTTCTACTGCTTAATTGTCCGTATGCCCTTGAATCCCAGGTTCATTCATAAAAGGAAATGTATTTATTTGTTTTGCATTCTTCGTATAATTCTCACAAAGATCAAATAGAATAATAAATGGGGGAATGTTTCATTATATGCAAATGTTTTCGATGTAAATTATATTATTATAATTATTTCACTGATTGCATATATTAATTAGAAGAATATAATATGCTTCTCACTCTTTATCAGATCTTTCATTTTGCTGCCAGATTCATTTATTCTTTTAACCAGTATTAATTAGGGATAGGTACCAGACACTGAGAATACGGTAATGAGGGGGAAAGGAAGAAAAGATTCCAGAACTCATGTTTCTTAAAATCTAGTGGAGCAAGATAGACATTAATTCAATGGAAATAAATGCAAATATACAATGTGATAAGTCCTGAGAGTAAAGATGTGTATGGTACTGAAAGCAAGGGTAGGGAAGGGAAATTTAATCAGGAATAATTAGGAATGGATTGTTTGAAGGAATGAGAGATGTAGGTTAATCTGAGAGCTGAAAGAATACTAAAAATTAGCCATGTAAGTAGGTGTGTGTGTCCCTAACATTTGGTTGGGGCAATCCTGGTTTATGCTATCTGGTGGTACAGCATTCAACTAGATTTTTATTTTCTTCTTCTTTTTTAAAAATCTCTCCAGCTTTAGTGAGGTCTAATTGAAGTGCAATAAACTGCAAATGTTTAAAGTGTTCAATATGATGAGTTTTGACGCATGTGTAGGCTTGTGAAACTATCATCACAACCAAGATAAGGAATATATTTATCCTCCCAGAAGTTTTCTTGGGCATTTTTGCAACTTAGCTCTTTCTTGCCCACCACCCACTATCATCCTGACCCAAGGCAACCATTGTTCTGCTTTCTGTCACTATAGATTTGTTTATATTTTAAAGAAATATATGTAATAGAATCATAGAATATCCTTGTTAGTGTATAGAGCTGTTTTTTTTTTCACTCAGCAAAATTATTTGCAATTCATTCGTGCTATTGCATGTATCACTCATTCTTTCCTTTTTATTGCTGAGTAGTAGTCTATTGTATGAATATATTACAGTGTATTTATCCATTCTTTATTGATGAACATGTAAGTTGTTGCCAGTTTGGGACTATAACAAAAAAAAAAGCTGTCATGAACATTTGTGTACAAGTTCTTAGGTAAATATATGTTTTCATTTTTTTCTGGGTAAATAAATATGTAGGAGTTGAATGATTGTGTTGTATGATACTATAAGTTTAACAAAACACTGAAATTTTCCAAAGTGGTTATTCTATAATCTAAACTGTAAAGTATGGGAGCAGTCTTTCTTTTACATCTTCGCCAACACTCGACATTGTCAGAATTTTTGACTGTGGCTATTCTCGTGGGGGTGTAGTGATATCGCGTTGTGGTTCTAATTTACATGTCCTAATGACACATGATGTTAAGCATCTTTTCATGTGGCTCTTTCCCATCTTTATATCTTCTTTGGTGAAGCATGTGTTCAAATTTTGACCAATATTTTACTTCTAAGTGGATATATATCTCCAATATACAACTTTTTTGCTGGTTATGTTTTGCAATTACTTTCTTCCAGGCTGTGGGTTGCCTTTTCATTTGAACAGTATCTTTTGAAGAGCAAAGTCTTTAAATTTTGATGAAGTTTATTAATTTATTTTCTTTTACAGTTTTGCTATTCATGTCTTAAGAAATTCTTTTCACATCCAGGGCCACAAAGAGGCTCTCCTATTTTTTTTCTTCTAGAAGTCTTATAGTATTACCGCTTACTTTTATGGTCTATGATCAAGTTTAAGTTACTTTTTGTATATGGTATGATGTATGAATTGAGTTTTTCTGTTTTTGTTTTGTTTTGTTTCTAGCCATCCAGTTGTGACTACAATATTTATTTAAAATATCGTCCTTCCTTTACTGAGTTACCTTTGCACCTTTGTTGAAAAAAAAATCAATTAAAAATAGTATATGTAGGGGTCTATTTCTGGACTCAACAGTCAGTAGTTATCTCATGAAGACTTTGTCCAAGATGATGATTCAACACTGGTAGCTGCAGAAGTGTATTTACAGAGCACTCTGGGAATCATGACTTTTCACTTAGATATCTGGTTCTCCAACTTATATGTACATCAGTATGTTCCAAAGGGTTTGTTCAAATATAGATGGCCGAGGTCCAACCCAAAACTTACTGCTTCAGTAGGTCTGGGTTGGGTTCAAAAAAATTTGCATTTTTAACAAATTCCTAATAAAAAAAATCAAATGAATGTTCTTCTAAATTTAATTTTTCTCATTCTCATTTCTAAGTTTTTATGTGAATACACAGCAAATGGAACAATAGCTGATAATATATGGCCTCCATTAGCAGGAAAAAGACTTTGCAAGCAGCTAATGATGCCTGTGTTATATCATTATCATCAAATGCTTCTAATCTATGATTAATTCACTCTGATCATGATTCAATTTGCTACCCAATTCATGAAATCAAAATAAAACTTTTTTAAACTTCATCTGTCAGTGGTGAAACATCACATTATTTTGATTGTTAAGGTAAATTCAATGTAAAATTCATCGTTTAAGGTAATTAAGGTAATTTTTATAGTGTTAATAAAAATGCACATTTTGGTGGAACACAGCATTATATTCTTACTAAATTAAATTATATTTATGGAGCTGAAATTACTTGGTGTTATTTGTGCAACATCCACATTTATAATTGTCTCCCAAAATGTGTGGTTTTCACCAATCAAGATAGACACAGCAGTTGTCAAAATTTACAAGCATTTTTTATGCATGTAGAGTTAGGGTAATTAAACCACAACATTTGTTGTACAAAGATGATGTTGAATATATTTTTTAAAACATTGTCAGTATGGACATACTCACTTTTCCTCTTTGCTGCCCAAATTCAGTTATATTTCAGAAATATTTGAGTGTTTATTAAGTCAGCTCGTGTGTCTTACAGTATTACTGATTTTTTTTTTTTGTAAATAAGTCCTCTAAATTTCTGTGTTTTATTCAAAGTCTATAGGAAATCTTTATTCAAATATCCAGATAGTGGGGCACAAAGCACATTAGCAGGTTTTTTGTTTTACAATCCCATAAGGTTGATTTTTCTTTGTTTGTTTGTTTTCTGGCCTGAGTATTATAGGAATTACCTAAAATATTATAAAACACTTTGGGTAATATTAGTAATTTTGGGCAATATTTTCTAATGCTAATACTAGTGTTATTACAGTTACCATGTAACTCCTACCACTAAAGACCTTTTTGAAATTATTTTATTGTGGTATGATTTGCATACCACAATAAAAGAGTGAATTAAAATTCACTCTTTGGTGTACAATATCTGTATGGTTTTATCATAATCTCCTTATCCCCTTTAGTTAATTCCTTCCCCACCTCGAAGCCCTGCCCCTCTAATTTTGCCTTTTCCAGAATGAAATATAAATGGAATCATATTGTAGTAATTTGATTTTTTTTTTCACTTAGGGTAATGCATTTGAGATCTGTCGATGTTATTTTGTGGTTCATTCCTTTGCATTGCTGGGTGATACTCCCTGGTACGGATATACCACAGTTTATTTTAATTCATTAATAATTTGGAGGACGCTTGGATGGTGGTGGTAGTCAGCTTTTGGGAGTTATGAATAAAGTTGCTATAAATATTCAAGTTCAGGTTTTTATGTGTCATTTCTCTTGGGTGAATACCCGGGAGTGGAATTACTGGATATATTACTAGGTGTATGTTTTAACCACATAAGAAGCGACCACCTTGTTCTCTAAAATGGCTGCACCACCACATTCACTTTATAAAGTTCTTAGTGAATTGCGGTTTCTAAAACAAAAGTTGCAAACTGAAAGGGCCAGCTGAGTGGCTCAGTTGATTAAGAGCTCTCTCAAGAGTGCGAGCTGAGCTCTGAGCAACAGCAGTTCAATCCCCAGCCTGAGCTGAGCTGCTGCTGAGCTGCCAACAGGTGGCAGGATGGCTCAGCTAAAATTAAAGGGAAAAAAAAGTTGCAAACTGCAAGATAATGAAAAATTTCCCTCTAAAACAAGGGTGATCTGGACAAATGAAATGATGAGAGCTCAAATGTTATGCCAGATTTAATCTTGCAAATCTAAAATGGTGATTTGATTTTAGTTTGTGAGGAAAACTTTTTGATGGAGCTCCTATTTTGAACTGGGTAGGTTTTTATGCTCCACTGAAACAAAATGAAGTTAAGGCGACATGATTTTGTTTTATCAACTTAACCAAATATCAAGTCAATCATAGAAATAAGTTATTTAAAAGATTTTATCCTATAAAAATATTTGATGAAGAAACAAACTCTAAGTTGAAGCTAAAAAAGAATACAAAAATATGTGGGTATAAGAGACCATTTTCCATTTAGCAGAATGGACAGCTAACAGCTTTTGCCACATCTGGAAAGAGCTTTCAAAAGTTTTTTTAAACAGGCTTTCTAGAGAAGAGTCAGTTTAAGTTGTCAAAAATTTCAAATTCATTAAATATAAAATGCAATCTTGATGAAGTTTACAGGAAATTTTATGAAAAAAATTAATAATAGCAAAGCCATACAATTGAAGGGAAAAATACATTCCTCATAAAAAAATACCAGTGACACATTTTGAAAGACAAATATAGTCAAGAAACTGATTAAAGTTCTTGATTAAAGCTAATTCAACTCATTTTATTTTTAATGTTTAAATAATCAACAAAGTTTTTCAAAGTTTTGCTTAAGTGTACAAAGATGTAGTTTTTATATTTTTAAGAAATACCTTTATTTTTGAAAATAGTTTTAGAATAGAACCATAAATATAGTAAAACCAATTTAAGGGCCAATAATCATTTCAATATTATATAAATTGTAACTTTTATCATCATCTTTCAGTATCAAAATTTTTCTGGTTTGAATCATAATCTCTAATCATCGAACTTGAAGGTAAAGCAATCTTGACTGAAGGATTGACATGTGCAAAGGCTAAGAGGCAGAAAGGAACATATGACATTTGTAAACTGGTGAGGATTTTCCTTGTTGCTACAAGGCTCAGATAAACTATATTACTACATTGTCTTGTCTCTCTTTGTTCCTGAGAGATTGAAATGTGTATGGTCCTATAGCCAGAGATGTCCTTTTGAGCAGGTGAGAGCCTGCAAAGACCTGCCACTTACATAAGATAGAGCCCCTTATTTAGAACAAATACTTGTTGCCATTCAGTAATTGAATTAGCATTCAGCTTTGAACTGGGTTTAAATGGACCCTATTGTATTGCTCTCTCTCTTACTCTATCTCAGTTAACAAATGTTAATTATGTCAGAGATGAAATAGAACAAAAAGAGATAAAAATTCTCCATAAAGGTGGTTCCTTTGAGGGCAGCTCATAAGCATTCATCTTGGCTGATGTCTTCTTTAAAAATTGTCTCTGCCAAAGAGGGTATTATCCAGGTATGTTCCTTACCTGCAAAGTGGGTATTGCAAGAGAACCTGTGATCAAAAATGTAAACCCTTTCTTTTATTTTTATGGCTGCAAGTCATAGGGTATCATGAAACACACACACACACACACACACACACACACACACACACACACACCAGGGGTGCCAAAAAAATGTATACACATGACTTGTATTCATCATTTTTATTGGTATATATTGAGTATTACAATTTTAATACAGTTTTTCCTTTCTTAAAATTTTTGGGGGGCACCCTCAGTATATATAAACCTTGCTGGTAACCTGCTAAGGTTCTGTTAAGGATCAGTACAGTTTAGTCCTCTTCCTCCTCAGCTACTTAGCCATCACTTTTACAGCTGACTGAGCTCTCTAAGCGTTCCTCAAAGCGTGGACTCCACCCATTCACTGACAACACTGAAAATCTCTCACGCTCCTCACACATATCAGATGGCTGGAATTTCTTACATTTTCACATAAGATAATTGACGAGTTGGCTATAGTTTTCAGTGGCTGCTCTTCTATTAGCTCAGACTATCCTTTGCTGGAGGAATAGGTTGTGCTTCCATATCAGGCAATATTATACTATTTTGACTAATTTGATTCTAATTATTTCTTATCACCAAATTCCATCCTCCGCACACATCCAACCAACTATTTGTGGGTGAAGTAAGTAAAACAAAGGGGTTTCTTTGTCTAGGGAAAGGTACAGTTTTGTTCCTTAAGGTACAGTTTCTTGTAACTCAGTCATGACTGGGTTTAGATGGCCAGCAGGAAAAGGCTTTTGGAGTAGACTCGACTGGCCCTGGAGATTCAAAGCGAAGTGCCATTTGCTCATTTCTTCCTTCAAAATACCCGGAGCACTTAAATTGTGCTGTTCTAGGAATTAATAAAAAATGTAAGGCATTTATTTCCCAGATGCTCAGTCCAGCTGGGGAAATAAGCCCTAACACAGAGAGCAGTTAAATAACTTCATTAACCAGCATTCCCTTTAAGCATCCAAAAATATATGCCAGTAATACATGTTACGAAGTTAATGTCTGAAGAGGAGACATCAAAGAAAGCTTTGTCGATGAGCAGGAAACTCGGATAGATTTTTTTAGATGGGTAGCATTTGAAAAAATAAAGTAAAATAAAAGGAGAAGGAGATAGAGCATTTAAGGTCATAACTTAAGATGCTCAGCTGTTCATCCAAACACACAGTTATCAAAACTTAAGGCCAGTGTGGTCTAGGAACAAGAAGAGTCCCCCATGACTGCAGTAGAGAGGATGAGGTACACGTAACACTAAGTTTATTGTTAGTAGTAACACTGAAAACAAAATGCATATCTTAGGAACTTCCTCCGAGTTTATAAGCTTCTTGAGACCAAGCATCATTCTCACACCTGCCTCCAAAACATATACAACAGTTTCAACACAGTGCCTTGTCCTTGGTGCTGAAAAGTGTTTGGTAAATTATGTCTGCATCACTGGTTGAGCAACTTGACTGATGGAATTTCTCGCGGTTCATAGAACCTCATCTGCCTTAGAATGCTGTTTAGGTTAGGAATTTAGGCAGAATTGAGATGGAGTTCCTGGTTAAATCTTAGCCATTGGCCAGCCTCACAAATTGCCTATCAATTCTACCTCTTATTTTTTTCAAAACGTGGTCATGTTTATCTCTTTCCTTCAGACCCATTGTATATGATTATCTGAATGATTTATTTGATCATTGAGCACATGCTGTTGTGTGAATTGAGCATAAAACAGAAATAATGTGAAGGTCTTCAGATCTGAGATCTATTTTATCTCTTTTTGACTTTGGCGAAGGCTCTTCTCTGGAACTTACCAGCTAACTTTTAAGATCTTGCCTGCTTTTACCACTTTCTAAGATTATTTTTTTAAGGATTGTGGAAACATACACTTCTGCTTTGAAAGGATTTCCATTGCAATTTCTTTACATGTTGCCCTAGAAGTTTATGAGACTCTTAGCAGCTGTTCCCATTCCATGAAAAATGAAGTGAGTAGGTTGGGCAGCTGTTTCCATGTTGCTTTGGAATAAGTGGGTTTGCACTGTTTTGTATAAATGGAATGTATTAGTCACTCCCCATTCAAGTATACACACTTTATAAGCAGATTGAGAAGTTTTAAAAAAGGAAAAAAGTTCAACGTGTGTCTAAACCCCTAAAGATAATTGAATTTTAATTCCAACAATGACACAAAATGACAAAAATAGTCATTTTAAGATGCTCTTATTAAAAAAATATTTTCTAGATGAGGCAAGCTTAAAGTTTAGAATTGAAGTCTTGGTGTGTAAGAAACTCTGGGCTGGGGGCGGACAGAGGATGGGTGGGCACACAGAGTGAGCGAGGAAGAGAGGGCAGCATAATGTCCAAATATCTACAGGCCTCTCTATCTGAACAATCAGACATAATTCATCTGACTCCAAATGAAAGAAGAGGAGCAATGGGTGTACAGTAGGAGAAGACACATTTTAGCGAGACACAAAGAATTTTCTAAAGTCAGCCCATTTACTTGGGGTAAATGGGGGTATGGCAGCCCTGAGAGCCATTTGATTTGGATATTTTTCAGTTTCGAGGGAAAACAATAATAAATAAAGGCTCTATTTAAAGCAAAGAGGGACATGATTGCTTCAGGTGGCTGAATAGCCAAGTCCCAGCTGGATCTGGTGCTCAAGTAATATCATTAGGACTCAGTGTCTTTTTCTTTTTTTTTTTTTTTTTGAGGGCAATGTCACTGGCTTACATATGTGGGACCCGAACCGGGGCCGCTGGCTTCCCAAGCCAGCGATTAACCACCGTGCCACTCGGCCGGCCCAGGACCCAATGTCTTTCCATTTCTTGACTCTGTTGTCTTCAATGGTAGCTCCACTTGTCAATTTCATTGCCCCAAGCAAGTCCTGGTCTCTTGTATTAGCAAGATGGCATCAAGAAGATTCAGATGTACATGCTATATCATCAGTTTTGAGTTTAGTGGGAAGAAGAAGCTGTTTCTTTCAAGTGCTCATGTAGAAATCTCAAGATAGTCTCAGAGTTGAAGTTTGGGTCCATGACCTTCAATATGGCTTAATTCTCATGTCTGACCAGAAGTGTCTTTACTGCTATCTCAGCAGACAGTATGCAGTATGTGAAGGGTGTTACCCAAAGTAAAATCAGGGCTCTGGTGGCATAAGGAGACATGAAAGGTCAGTAGCAACTCAACAAGTGTCCACCATTGTACTTGAGTCTTAGAGAAGTGGTAAGATTGGATCAAGATTTTCAGTAAAATTTTAGCAGGGGATCAATATTCCCAATAAAATATTTGACAAAAATATGTATAATAAAAGGGATGATCTTCTGGTTGAAGCATCGTTAGTGCCTAGATGGCTGACAAATTAATTATTTTCTTTACCCCTATTTATATCCCCCTAAGAGTATGAGGATAACACTTTGGAATCTACAGAGCAAGATGAATAGTAAGGCCCCATAGAATCTGGAGCCAGTAGCTGTTATCTTATATTTGGTCCTTGGGTCTAATGGGATATTAGCCCTGCTTACTTTGTATTTGTTGGGTTGAATTTAAATAAGATGAATTGATTTTAGGTGGGGGAAACACTTGCCTAAACTTGATGTGGCATTTGCGTTTTCCAAAGCACTTTCACTTATCTTTTCATTTGTTTTTAATGATATCCCTTTGAGCTAGATAATGAGTTGTTTTTATCTTTATTTTGATATATTTATATGGACAATGAGGAAGAATAACATAATGAAGCAGCCCATACTTATCAAGTTTGATTTCATAACTGCTCCAGTTTTGTCTCCCTTTTTATGAAGAAAACATTGCAGTTAAAATTCCCTGTCTTCCTTCTACCCATATTCAATTCCTTTCCTCGCTGCCAGAAGTCAATACTGTTACGAATTTGAGTGTTTGCAATTTCTGTGGATGTTTTATTATTTTTCTGCTACACATTTATATAGCCATAAACTATATAATTTTTGCTTTGCAATTTATGTGAATAACATGAAACCATATGTACCAAGAAATCATTACTTTTTGACCTAAATGTTTTTGTAACTTGTGCTGATACAGATCGATACAGCTTGTTTTCATTGTTGCAAGGAGTTGAAATGACTGGTTTAAACCGAATGACATAACTATTAACTCAGCAGCATATTTAGGTATTAGTCCTGTGTTTTTGTTTTTCCAATGAACATTGACCATTTATCAGTAGGCCTAAGAAATATGAAAGCCATTACATTGTGAAAAGCTTGATTTAATCTACATAACACACACAAAAACGCGTGCATACCCACACCCCACCACACACACACACACACACACAGTTATAGCTCTAGCTGCTTGCCCTAGGATCTCTGTGTAAGCTCCAAGGATCCCATGAACAACTTGAAACAAATTGTGGAAGCGTGGTGTTTGTATTGGAATTTTTATGAGAAGGAACTGCCTTTATCATTGGAATCTCAAAGAGAACTGTAACCTGCAAAATTTAAGAACACTGCCTTAGATGTTTTATGAAATATTTACAAACCATTCTCAACTTGTCAAATTAAAACAAACTTTTAGCAAATGGAATAGGGATGCATTTTAATCCCTTTCTCAGCAGTCTACAAAAACAATATTCATTATTTTTTATCTCCTGTCTCAAAGTAGGGGGTAAAGTTTGGTGACATAATAGTCATGATAAAACTGGATCAACCCATTCATTGCACACACTTTCACTTCACAAGACTTTTAAAACCAAAAGCCTAACCTTTTGTTCTTTTGTGATCAGCGTTTTCTGCTGAAATGTCATTGCTTCTGTATCACCTGAACTCAACACATTTAGAATCAACTTAACACACTCATTAAGAACTTAAAGGAGACCATGCTTCCCAGGGTAGGGAAGCTAAGGTGAAGAACGCACACCCTGCCTTTCCCAACCCCATTCTGTCTAAACTGCTGTGCCCAGAGCAGCCCAGGTTTTCAGAAGGTTCCATACCATAGGCCCAGTATATCTGTGTCTGGGGCTAATGACCCCCCAAGCCACAGCTCCAGGATGAATAGATTAAACAATAGGGTTTTTGTTCAACTACCATATGAATGTCTTGTTTCCTATGAGCTTGGAGAACTACTTTAAGTCTTTTCACCCCGTATTTGGTACCCTACATTTAACACCCTATATTTTTCTTAACAACCCTATTCCTTTCTTCTCAGCTACTACAGAAGTCTAATAATATCAGAAAAACAACAACAGTGGAGGTATCAGTAACAACCAGCATTTATGGAGTGCTGGCTCTGAGTCAGGTACTATGCTCAGCACTTTATTCATTTGCCCCTTCATTTATTCATCTATCTATTCAACTAATATTTACTGAATGTGTACTAAGTTTGCTGCCAGGGGGACTCGATGCTGAAAGCAGACAATTCTCTTGCACATCATAGAGTTTTCTATATTCTTGATTCTGCTGATTTCACAATTTCTCTCACCTGTATTTTCTGTAATTTGGGAATAAGATCAGTGTTTTTTGGCAAGAATTTTCATAGTGGAATGTGTACATCAGGTGGCACACAATAGCTACTTTTTGTTTATTGTCTGTATCAGATTGAAATGGTTGGCTGGAAACTTCCACTCATCAACTATCCCAAGTTACTGTTTGTATAGGAAAGGCAAGATAAATCTTTAACTCGTTTTTTTGTTTTTTTTTACCCGTTTTCAAACTGGTAAACACTATTTTTTATCATACTTTAAAGATGACCAATACATTTTTCTTGCAAGCTGTTGTTCGGTTGTGTTATGAACTTATACATTTACTAGGTATGTTTGTAAATGTATTAGACATGCTTCAAGCCATTGCATTTATGATTCTTATCAAATAACGCCCCATAATACCATAAGTTGGACCTATTCAAATTGGTTTCAGAATCTTTTTGACATGTCACTAGTAGTAATCGATAACTTCTTTGAGTTCTCATATGACAAGAAATTCTAGGATGCTCTTATGCATTTCTTATTTCAAACCTAGAATCAACCATTTCTGAAAAAGCAAAACCAACCAACAAACAAACAAAAACAACCTTGGTTTCTTTTAATTAGGAAATTATATGTGGAGACCACAATGTGGACACTAGGGGTGCTCATTGCTACCCAGTTAATGTATCATTTATAGGTCTTTTCAGGGGACAGAGCTAGGAAATCAGCATGGGGGAGGGAGGGGGCAGAGAAGGAGGAAGGGGAGGAGGAGGAAGAGGAGGAGGAGGAGGAGAAGGAGGAGGAGGAGGAGGAGGAGAAGAAAAAAGAAAACAAGCTTCTTGAGTATAAACTATCTCCAATTCAAATTTAGGATTACAGGACTTTAGATTCTTTGGTTTTCTGTTTATCCTTATTTCTCGTATGCTGAAGCTCTTGATTCCCAATGATATTCCTTGCTCTGTCCTATAATTCATTTATAATTGTATCAGAAGCACATTGCCATGGTATTTTCACTGGCAATATGATAATTAAAAGCCCCTGAGATGACTTTGCAGTTTCCTTTGTTCTTAGCATATATCTCAAAAAGGATGTACTGCTAAATTGCTGTACTTCAAAATCACTTGAAATGATTCTTCTCTGTGTCGTTATGCACACTTGATATATGCTTGAATTCATTTGCCTTCTTTTACCCTTGATTTTGGAAATTTTAAAAAATGAACTTGTTTTGTAGTTAAGTAAAATATGTACAGGGCACGTAAATAGGACAGAAATAAGGAAGAAGCAGTGTCCTTTCTTGGATGTTAAAATATGTGCAAGGGCAGTGAATACAGTTGGGCATTGTATGCAATGGGGCAGTGAACGTGGTTGGGCAGTGGATGCAGTGAGGCAGTGGATGCAGTGGGGCAGAGGATGCAGTGGGGCAGAGGATGCAGTGGGGCAGTGGATGCAGTGGGGCAGTGGATGCAGCGGGGCAGTGGATGCAGTGGGGCAGTGGATGCAGTGGGGCAGTGGATGCAGCGGGGCAGTGGATGCAGCGGGGTAGTGGATGCAGCGGGGCAGTGGATGCAGTGGGGCAGTGGATGCAGTGGGGCAGTGGATGCAGTGAGGCAGTGGATGCAGTGGGGCAGTGGATGCAGTGGGGCAGTGAATGCAGTGAGGCAGTGGATGCAGTGGATGCAGTGAGGCAGTGGATGTAGTGGGGCAGTGAATGCAGTGGGGCAGTGGGGCAGAGGATGCAGTGGGGCAAAGGATGCAGTGAGGCAGTGGATGCAGTGGGGCAGTGAATGCAGTGGATGCAGTGGGGGCAGTGGGGCAGTGGATGCAGTGGGGCTGTGGATGCAGTGGAGCAGTGGGGCAGTGGATACAGTGGGGCAGAGGATGCAGTGGGGCAGAGGATGCAGTGGGGCAGTGGATGCAGCGGGACAGTGGATGCAGTGGGGCCGTGGATGTATGGGGTCGGGGGTCCTTGAGCAGCAGCCATCCCGGTGCCCCTGGAGCAGCAGTCCTGCTAATCTAAGTTTATGTCTTGTGACATCAGAATTGTTTTCCCTACAGGAAGAAGCGCTTCCTATATTGGTCAGGAGTCTTTTCATTACTGGAACAGAAACTTAGTTTTCATTTTAGGAAAAGTAAAAAATAATAGCAAAAACAAAAAGCTAAGAAAAAAAAATGTTCGTTAAATTTTAAATTGACTTCTCTCATACTCCCACTTGTGGACTTAAGGCACAAAGAGAAGGATCCTGGGATGGTTTCTTAGGAATTGTCTTCCTGTTATACTCTCCCTGTCACTCCCTGCCCCACTCAGTATCAGGTTAGAGAAATCTTGTGAAGATTAAATTAGATAATGTATTAAAGCATCAAATACAGTGCCTGGCACATTCTCAGAATCCACTTACCACTGGTTTTTGTTACAGACACTGTTGTTTCTCTTTCTGTGATTAAAACTGGTATAAACCAAATTGTTTTGTTCTCATTCTTTTGTCACATTCTTCCTTGAGAATTGCAGAGACTTTGTACCCTGTGATTTTTCAGTCAGATCCACTCGTCAACCAACATTTAGCTAAAGATAGCACTCTAAACTTAGCCGTCTTCAAAGAGAAAAGGGGGAAGATGTTTGAGCCTTTCCTTGTTTTGAGTTCTTAGCACAGGACTAAGAATCAGGACCCATGTGGTTTGTCCTTCCTTCTCCAGGAAGGAGCTGGGTGGAGCTTGAAGTAAGTGAAGTAATTACATGGAAAATGGGATGGACTCTGAGCCCCTGATCAGAGCATTATCCGTTTAATGCTTTGAGTGAGCTTGGGAAATTTACTTGTCTTCTCTGTGTCTATGTCTATTTGTAAAGTTCAGTCATGCCAAAAGATCTGAATTTCCTTCCAGTTTTGGAAGTGTATGGTTCTGTGTTTATTTAAACTCCTTTCTTGATATATTTATTTCATGTCATCAGTTCTGTAACTTCTATGGTCCATGTTTCTCTTGCCCAATGCATTGGTGTTCTTCCCTCTGTAAACAGCATCTTCTATAGAGTCCATAGGGATTCCTTCATTCCTCATGGCTGCCAATAAGGCTGGAGTTAATTTTCATGGAAAATAGTGGCAGCTCTTGTTAGTCTGAGTTTTCTTGTATCAAATACTCTTCTTCATATCCTAATTATATGGGTTTTATTATTTTTGTCATTGCTCTCAGTTCAGATAGTATCTGTCTTGTTTAAAGCCACCATGATCTAGTTAATGCTGTTACAATGAGACTCTTTCTAAATTATGAATATCATTCCTGTATCTCCATTCCTTCATAACCATTCAGGGGAAATAATCCCTCTCCTGCTTATTTTGTTATGAGTAAAAAGGGAGTCGTAGATATAAAAATTAAAGAGATAACATAGCTATAGATGCAGCTTTTAGTTATTAGTATTAAAAGAGCTAAACATCGCTCCAAGGGGGATAATAATTAATTATTAAATAAGTTTCTGGCTCTGAAATTTAAAAAAAACTTTAGTCTTATTCAAAGATTCTTGGCATGATGCTGCTCTCACCTGAGCAGTAATCAACGTGCTCTCCCTTTTAGGGGGATGAGTCATCCCCCTGTAGAAGGTAGATTGCAGGACTCCATTCTTACAGCTTTCTTGGCAACAGGGTTATGCAATTTGCCAGGTGGTATGGCGCAATTTTAACTGGCTTTTCAAATGTTCTCATGAGTTCTAGGATGGACAAAGGAAGCGCTGTCTGAGAGCCCAACCCTCGGTGAAACAGAAAAGTACGTGAAGATTGCCTAACAGTGTTGTTTGCTAAGCCTGCCCCTGTTGATCGTTTTTATTAGTGATTTGGGCAGGATATGCTGACTATGTTTTCAGATGACACTAAACACATTACTGAAATGTGGCTACACGTGCCAGTTGGGGAGTAAATCTGACCTGGGTTGAAATGCAACTCCTCCACCCACTATCAATGTGATCCTCTGGCAGAATTGGGACTAAAGCCTGAAAGCTATGGGAAGATAGGCTTTAACTCATGAAAAGGAGGAATTTTCTATCAAAAAAGCTTAAATGTTCTTAAGTTGTAGTAATTAATGATGTCTAGAACTAAGTGGGGAATTGTATAGATCAAGAGCTGTTGTGTATTTAAATCCACTTGTAAAACCTAATTTGAATTTGAATATTATTTTGCTGTTATGTTAATGGCAGTGGACTATGGTCGATGGCTAGTAATGATGACAATGATATTCTACTCCACTCAGTGCTGGTCATATCTTGTTATATCACTTCTCATTTACCAGTTCTAGGGAGTTTGAAAAGAATGTCATTGAAGTCTAATGGATAGGGACACATGAGACCAGGCAGGAGAGGTGTTTGGAAGCCACATCCTATGAGTACAGAATTAAGGAAATGGTGATATTTAATCAGAAGAGAGATCATTGTAGCCATGGGAACATATCTTTAATATCAAATGGATGAGCAGAACCCCATTTTATGAAGACCCAGAGAGAAGAATCAGAGTCAATATTTGAAGCTCTGGAGAATCACAGAGAAAGGATTTTGATATTAGATTGGCCTGGGTTTAAGTTCCAGCTTGGCCACGTACTGTGTTATCAAGTTGATATTACTTCACTGCCCTGAGCCTCAGTGACCTTATCTATAAAGTGGGAATAGTATTAGACTCTCCTGCATAGAGCACTTGTACAGATCAAAATGAAATAGTGCATGCAGATTAATAACACATGTCTGACACATAGTACACACTCAATAATTGCTGAATGTGGTTGCTGTTCTTGTTAGTACTCTTAATAGTTAGGTTTAGAATATAGTAAAAGTTGGGCTGCCTCAAGGGAAATAACGAAGCAGTTGTCGCTAGGTATGGTTTTTTTTTTAAAAAAAGGGGTATACGGTTTTCAAGGGGGTTTGAACAGGGAGGCAGGGGTGTTCAGAAACCTGTGATTCTAGAAGTGCCTTTCAGCCATCATTTTCTAGTTACCTAACTAGAGTTACCTACTCTTCAGTTCCTTTCTGGCCTCTTCTATCCTAAGGCCCCTATCCCCAAGTTCTATCTACTTAGATACCTGCTGGCCCAGATTTAGCCATTTTCCCACCATATAATTATCTGCCACTGCTTGAGCAGCTACATGCCAAAATTTTTCATAAACCTTTTCCTGCGATAATACCAATGGATAATCATGAACCTTTGATTATAATCTCTCCAGCCTCATGGACTCTGTCTCTTGCTTACAACTGATTGGCCAGAGCATATCATAGTAGCAGACACTGAATAGAGGATGGAGGCATGGACAAGAAGCAAACTAATGGGATTGCACATGTGGAAGCATGGCGGCACTCGTCCTATGTAATATTCAATGCCTAAGTAGTTCTCTTTGCCCTCTCTTCCCTGTGGCTCTTCAGCCTCTGCTTGGAAACCTCCTACAAAAGGGAATTCACCAACTCCTCAGGCATTCCACTTTCCCTTTGCAAAAGTCCACTAGCATGGACTTGCACCGTTTCGGTGCAAGTTGCGTTATTGGCTAATGAAGTCATGTATTGCCCCATCCAGGGGTATTGAAGGTTTAACAGGAGACTCCTAGAAGCACATTCTTTAAATCAAAGAATTTATATTTTGAGGGTAGAATTTCAGGCACTATGTCTGGCAGAGAAAAGAAAATGCTAATTTCCTACTTCACAAATACAAGATCTTATTGTTACGTAGGTGTGGCAGATGTTTGCAGGATTTCATGTTACAGTAAGAAATACATTTTGTACATTAGTAGGCATGTGGAAGATGAGTTATAAACTATGATAGAACTGAAAGCATAGCAGTCATGCTTCATGAATGGAAAAATGGTTGTGCAACATTACATTTCTTTGCGTTTTAAGATATGCTATAGAATTATTGTATTTTTTAACTCAACCGCTCTTTTAAGTTAAACTTGCAAAAAAACCCACGAGAATCAATTTATTTGAATCAAACATTTAAAAGGGTGTTATTCTAAGCAGCAATTAAGACTTAAATGTCATCATTTGCGTTCTCCCTGGAAAGCATTTGTTTGCCATCCTACGATTGCGCCGTTAAATTGGCCACATCTGGAGATAACCACACACAATGCTATATCAAACCTATTGTCAGAGGGCACATCTGCTTCTTGAGGAAAAAAAAAAAAGAAGAAGAAAAGGCAACCAAAGAGAAATCAAAGAACCACAGTAAATATGTGTGTGTGTGTGTGGGGGGGGGGGGTGATACACTGGTTACCATGGAGAGCTGTTGGAGTCATTTGCATTCCGCTTGCCACTGTGTCCCTGTTGTATTACGGTTACTTTCGACTGGGGTAGAGACTTCTAGAGGGATAAGTGTTGTCTCTGGGTAAATTGGTGGATGTGTGATCAGCCTGTAATGGTCTTATTCCTCTGACAGCTGCCAGAGCAACTCATAGAGGTGAGCCCTAGAATCTGTGTTGATATGTGTGATCCTATCCCCCTCTCATGGCCGGAACTGACTGAGCAAACCAGGGTGGGCACCTGACTTTCAGTGGGTCAGTCGGATATTTTACTCAGGTATTTGGCATTTGGGTGTTGAGATATGTTTCAGCCTGGCCTGTTTGCTTGAATAGAGGAAATGCATGCCTCAGAGCTTTCAGGAAGGTGTGTTTGTCCATACACTGTGGAAAGATGGGCTAAAGATGGATGTAGATTATTGCCACCCTCCTGAAGAGTTTTCCAGCCTTTGGTTTTCGACCTTTAGCTATCCTTGCTTGGCTTCTAAGAAATTGCCCAAAGGCCGGCTGAGTGGCTCAGTTGGTTATGAGCTCGCTCAAGAGTGCAAGCTGAGCTCTGAGCAACAGCAGTTCGATGCCCAGCCTGAGCTGAGCTGCCGCTGAGCTGCCAACAGGTGGCAGGATGGCTCAGCTAAAAATAGAAATAAAAAGAAAATCAAAGAAATTGCCCAATATCTCTGCAGTACATCTCACTTACTTGGTTGAGGTATTTGAAGTCAGTTTCTTTAAATTGGAAGCAAAAAAACACCAACTTAAAAGGCCTAAAAAATTATGCCATCACCTTGGTTTCTCAGTTGTCAATGATAATGTTTTTCAGAAAATTCAAACAGAGAGCCCTTCTTCAGTACTGCCTCCGTACTAGATGGCAAGAAAAGCACAGAAAAAATATAAATGGCAATGTTATTCTCTTCTTATTCTTGCATCACTGTGTTTTTTTTTTTTTACCTTAATACCATATCCACACTATACTTTGCTAGGAGAAGTGAAACTAAATGGTCCTGTCTCTTTAAGATGAAAACAGTTCCAGGACCACATTGTATTCCAGTGATCTGCTTTCAGCCTTGACTAAAAGGTAATGCTCCTCTTAACAAATGACCACTTCTATCTCTCTTAAGGTGGGAGCAGCAATTGCTCCTTTAATTAAATGGCAGCTTCTCCTTAGCCCAGGAGGAGCTAGTTGTATCAATGTTACGTTATTTGTAAAACTAATAATTTATTGATTAATTTTCTGTTTCTCTCTGGTATGAGAAAGGAAGCAAGTCTGAGATTCCCTGAGTCAGGAAAGCCTGAGGGGCTGAATTTATCACCAAGCCTCCTGGCAAGACCACAAGGGTACTGACACTAAAATGAATCAGTGGGTTGAGGTGACAGTGTAGATTTCACGGAAATTACTCACCATAACTTCTTAATGGGCTGGTCTCTAATTTGCCACATCCTCTGCTTTGCCAAGCTCCACTTGGAGTGAGGGCACACTTCTGTTGCTGAAGTTTTGTATGGAAGGTAATCACGTGACCCAAAACACACACACACACACACACACACACACACATACACCACACACACACACACACACACACACACACACACACACACACTGTGCCTGTTCATCTCCACCTGCTTTCAGTATAAAATTCCATGAATGATTCCACATGTGATCTTGAAGTGTCTATTAATTCTGAAAATTAAAAAGACCGTAATATTTTATTTTCACTGATGTTAGAGGGTTAGTGTCTGAATATGCCCTGGAGTTAGGAAATGTCATTATTTTCAGAAAGCAGTAAAAGAAAATATCATTAAAACTCAACAATAAGAAAACAACTGGATTAAAAAATGAGCAAAATATCTGTAACAGAGACCTCACTAATGAACGTATACAGATGGCAAATAAACATGTGAAAAAATGCTCAGCATCATATGTCATCAGGGAGCTGCAAATTAAAGCAATAATGAGCTCCCACTGCACACCGATCAGAATGGCCAAATCCCAAACACTGACACCACCAGATGCTGGTGAGGATGTGGAGCAACAGGAATGCTCCTTCACTGCTGGGGGAATGCAAAATGGCACAGCCGCTTTGGAAGACAGTTTTCACTTTCTTACAAAACTAAACATATTCTTAACATATGATTCAGCAATTGTGCTTCTTGGTATTTACGCAGATGAGTTGGAAACTCATGTCTACACAGAAACCTGTACACAGATGTTTATAGCATCTTTATTCACGATTGCCAAAATTTTAGAACAACCAGGATACCCTTCAGTGGGTGAGTGGATAAATAATCAATGGTACACCCAGACAATGAAATATTATTTAGCATTAAAAAGAAATGCTCTATCAAGCCATGAAAAGACATGCAGGAATCTTAAATGCGTATTGCTGAGTGAAAGAAAGCAACCTGAAAAGGCTACATACTGTATGTTTCCAACTCTATGATATTCTGGAAAAGGCAAAACCATGGAAGCAGTACAAAGATGACGGGTTAAGGGAGAGGAAACTGACCTTTATAGTTTTGGTATATTTTCCAAAAGTATGGTTTTATTAATGTTATGCATGAATAAAAGAAAACCTCTCTTATTTTTCTTTGTTTTTTTAACACTACAGGGGTATAAAAAAACCAAAAACAAACAAACAATAAAAGAACAAAGGAGAGAGATGCGATCACAGAAAAGAGAGCCTTAAAAAAAATCCAGTTGTAAGGGCTTGAAAGAAGTTCAGTGCTTTTAGAGCCTAGAGCTCAAGTTTCAGAGCAGCAAGGAAAAGGCTGGTGGCGGTCAGGCTCAGGAGAGCCTTATCAGAACCATGAAGGCCTGTGGACATTAACACCTGTGCTTCTCATGACAATTTGTAACCCATACATGATTCATCTTACTGAATTCCATAAACGAACCCTGACTACAATCACAGTGACGATGCAGTTAAGCTGCTCGTATTCTGCTAAAATGTGGTGAGGGGAATTACCTTCTTTTCCCTATCCTCCAATTTGTCAAACATACTGATACAGTGGCGCCAACATCTGTTATGGCTCTCCCAGATGAGATCCGCCTGTGCTCCACATTTCAGAACAATTTTGCATGTCGGATCCTTTCTCCTTTTACTTTCAAAGGCCCACCATTCTAGGCTCAGCCGTGAAGCTATAAAGTGCAATGTCTGAGATGTACACTGCTGCCTACCCATCTTTACTCACCAAACCATCCTCTTTTCCATTCTTTCTCACATGCTGATGGTCCATACTCCCCTACTGTCTGTAAAGCAGTACTTTTTTTTTTTTTCGTCATTATTGTTTTGGGTTTGCTATAAAGGCTCTGAGAAACCAGTAGCTTTTCTGTTTGCACATGTCATAATCATGCCCTTGGCAATCTGAGAAATACACACATATGTATCTGGAATGCTCCAGCGAGAAAGATGGAGCACAGCAAGTAGGAAAGGATAAACGAAGCAGTTTACACTGTATCAAAATGTAAGAGCTAGCAATCATTTAAAACAAAATTAGCACTTTTATATATTGTCTCTTTGAAAGCTTTGTAAAACGTTATCTTTCATAACAGGAACGAGGCAACCATTAGAACGGAAGAAATCTAACAGCTACACATCAGATAGATAGCAGAGTACTTTGGAAGGTGGGGTAGGAAACCGCCTTTGACAAGCTGACAAGATGCTTGCACTCCCGAGGAGGGGCTTAGAGGAAAAGCAGGTGGCAGGATCTGCCTTCTTTACTCAGAGGCCAGAAGCAGACAAAGCGCTCACAGGTGCTTTCTCAGCAGCAGGGGGAAGATGCACCTTGGTGAGAAAAATGCATTATTTCCAGGCAGGCAGGGATTTTTCAAGATGCCCAGAAACAGCAGCTCTCTCTCTGATTAGCATTTCTAGAGCGTTAGTCACATTCAAATTCAGCTAACATGCATTATGAGCAAGCTGTGGACAAAACACAACATAAAACATTTTCATGAGTATTTTGTTTGTATAACAAGCTTGTGAAGCAGGTGGTTGTTTAGTCAGCTAGTCTTCCTGTTTCTCCTCTTCCTTCCAGCATCTATAGTTCACCTCTTAGGTACCCAGACATGGATGCAAAGAATGACCGGGCACTGTCCCTGAAGGAAGGGCCTGGGTTGGTGGCCGAGCACGTCCCTGGTGTGTGCTCTGAACAGCACTCTCTTGTGTTTGGATCACACATTAAGACACACTGACCTGGTCCTCAGACTACCTTATGTCTCTGGGGATTCTCCCTACCTGTACTCATTTCAGTTCTTACGGGTATATGTTCCCCAACCATCTTCATGAAGCTTCCCTTGAAAACCCCAAATCGGGCTGGCCAAGTGGTGCGGTGGTTAAGCGCTGCCTTGGGAAGCCAGCAGCCCCGGTTCAGTCCCACAGAGAGGGCCCGTGACACTGCCCTCAAACAAACAAACAAACAAACAAACAAACAAACATCCCAAATCCTCAGTTTCTCAACTCTCTCCCCTGCTCCCTGTTCCTAAAAGAGCTGAGTCTGGGTGGTGGTAATGCATCTTCTCAAAGAAATACCTGGGTTTCCTGAACCGTGCTCTACTCACTGCCTTTCTGAACTTTCAGGTGCTTATGGCCAAGTGTTAAGGAGCCTGCACGCCCCTGACACGTGGTTTTCTTCCTTTGGATTTTCATGGTAGCTATCAGGGGAAATGCAGTCTTCCCCAATGACTTCAAGGCTAGGGGTCTATCTCTTTCCTCTGCACTTCTGCACTTTCCTACCACTTACCGTCATTTCTTCTCAGTGGGCCCAGTTGGTTTAACCATCACTTAGCTGTTGTGTTTTTCCCCAGTTTTATTGAGATATAATTGACAGACGCCACTGTATAAGTTTAAGGTATACCGCATAATGATTGAACTTACATATTTCTAAGATGATGACCACAATAAGTTTAGTTAACATCCATCATCTCCTATAGATTGAGAGAGAGAGAGAGAGAAATGTTTTTCCTTGTGATGAGAACTCCTAGGATTTACTCTCTTAACAGCCTTCATGTATACCATACAGTGGTGTTAACTATAGTCATCATGTTGTATGTGACATCCCTATTGCTGATTTATCCTGTAACTGGAGGTGTGTGCCTTTTGACTACCTCCATTCACCTCCCCTCCCCCACCCCCCATCTCTGGTAACCACAAATATGGTCTCTTTTTCTATGAGTTAGGCTGTTTCTTTTCTTTTCTTTTTTTTCTTTTCTTTTTCTTTTCTTTTCCTTTTCTCTTTTCTTCTTCTTCTTCTTCTTCTTCTTCTTCTTCTTCTTCTTCTTCCTCCCTCCCTCCCTCCCTCCCTCCCTCCCTCCTCCTCCTCCTTCCTTCCTTCCTTCCTTCCTTCCTTCCTCTCTCCTTCTTCCTCTCCCCACCACTCTTCCTTTCTCAGATTCCACACATAAGTGAGATCACACAGTATTTGTCTTTGTCTGACCCATTTCACTTAGCACAATGCTGTCAAGGTCCATCCATGTTGTTGCACATGGCAATATTTTTTTTTTCTTTTACATAACAGAATAATATTCCATTGTGTGTATATACCACAATTTTTTAAAATCTATTCATCCACTGATGGACATTTAGGTTATTTCCATGTCTTGGCTATTGTAAGTAATGCTGCTCTGAACATGGGGCTACAGATATCTTTCCAACATAATATTTTGTTTCCTCCTGATATGTTCTCAAAAGTAGGATTGCTGGATTACATGGTAGTTCTAATTTTAATTTTTTGAGGATTATCCATACCATTTTCCATAGTGGCTGTACCAGTTTACATTCCCACCAACAGTGCATAAGGGTTCACTTTCTCCACGTCTTCACCAGCATTTGTTATCTCTTGTATTTTTTATGATAAATATGCTAAGAAATATGAGGTGGTATCTCATTGTGGTTTTCAATTGCATTTCTCTAATGGTTAGTAATGGAGACCATCTTTCCCTATACGTTTGTATGTCTACTTTGGAATAATGTCAATTCAAGTCCTCTACCCATTTTTACAATTGGATTCTTTGGTTTTATTTTTTATCTTATTTATTTATTTATTTATTTATTTATTTTTGCTATCAAGTTGTAGAGTTCTTTGTATATTTTGGATATTGACCTCTTATCACATATATAGTTTAAAAACAATTTTTTCCCATTTCATAGGTTGTCTTTTCATTCTGTTGATCGTTTCTTTTGCTCTATAGAAACTATTTATAATAGTTTTATGTAGTCCCGCTTGTTTATTTTTTATTTTGTTGCTTGTGGTTAAGGTGTCATATGCAAAAAATTATTTACAAGACCCATGTCAAGGAAATTTTATCCTGTTTCCTTCACATAATTTTATGGTTTCTGATCTTATATTTAAGTCCTTAATCCATTTTGAGTTGATTTTTGTGAGTGGTGTAAGATAGAGATCTAGTTTCATTTTTTTATATGGAATATCCATTTTTTCCAAGCACTATGTATTGAATAAACTGCCTTTTCTCCATTGAGTATTCACCCTCTCATCAAATATTAGTTGGCCATATATGCATGGGTTTATTTTGGGGCTCTCAATTCTGTTCATTGGTCTACGTGTCTGCTTATATATTTTTACCATACTGCTTTGATTACTTTATAATATAGCTTGAAATCAGGAAGTGTGATGCCTCCTGCTTTGTTTTTCTTTCTCAATTGCTTTGGCTATTCAGGGTCTCTTGTGGTAGCATATAAATGTTAGGATTGTTTTTTTCTACTTCTGTAAAAAAAAATGCCATTGGAGTCTTGATAAGGATTACATTGAATCTATAGATGGCTTTGGCTGGTATGGACATTTTAACAATATTAATTCTTCCAATGCATGAACAGAGGATACCTTTCCATTTATTTGTATCTTCTTCAGTTCCTTTCACCAAATGCCTTGTAGTGTTTCAGTGTAGAGACCTTTCACCTCCTTGGTTAAATGTATTCCTCAGTTTTATTGTTTTTTGTTTTTTGATGCTATTGTGAGTGAGATCATTTTCTTTACTTCTTTTTTAGATAATTCATTGTTATTTAACTGTTAGTATCAATGTGAATATGTCAAAAGGAAGCCAAATGTATGATGAGTCTCATATAGGCACAAGCTTGTACAAAACTGCAATGAGTTCCAAAGACAGCCACAGCCACAATAATGACACCCTAATTTAGTTATTTCTATTCCTAGAGGGAAAAAATAGCCAATCCTAGGGTACCCAAGGTATAAAGTTAGGGATGAGGGAGAAGAGACAAAGACCAGGGGAAAAGTAAGTGAGGAGACAGATGGCTACAGCTCCTACAGTAACTCCCGCCTGTGTTCTGGTCTGCTGGGTCCTGTGAGACAGGAGCTCTTTTCTGCAGCTTTCCTGGATAGTGTGAACCTTCCTACATCACTACACCAGAAACAAAGTTACCTAGACCAGCTCTTCCCTCTATTCCTGGGGACCTCACTCCTAACACCCGCCATGACACTTCATTCTCGCTCAGTGAAACCTATCTCCTTGACTTCCAGGAAAAAAATAAAATAAAATAGGTTATTTTGGTTAGTAGCGGGGGCTCACGTTTAAGTCTGCATCGAATCCCATTTTTGCTAGTTATCGTGAATCTCACCTCCTGAAATAGCTGTGTTGATGGTGGGGCCCAGGCCTTCTGTTCTTCTGCACATTCCATATTTATTCCTTGGCATAGATTAGGAAGCATATGATTTTTGAGTGTTTATTGATGCTTCACACACCCTAGGATCCAGCCCCTCATTATTCACAGCATCTAGGTATGTATCTCATACTTGAGATACTTGAAACTGGAACTTCCTTAACAAAGTTTGACTCTCCGACTTCATTTAAACCTAACTCTAGCAAGCATGGCTGTAATGCACACCATACATAAACCCTACAGACAAGCAAGAACTTTTAGAAAGTCACCACCCTGCTAAGAATCTTCCCTTAAAAGTAGACTGATTCAAATGTCCAGGGTTATGTAGGCTTCCTCTCTTTTGTTCTTTAGACTTGCTCAGAATTCCTTCCCTATACTTGTACATAAGGATTATTGTACGAGGTTAGTTACACAGTGTAACAAGTATTCTACTCTGTGGGTGATTTAAAGAATTTGAAGAGTCTTTTTTTCCTATGTGATTTTTTTTCATTACCCCTGGATGTGACCCAAACCTTCTGTGCAGTGTAGCTGTGCTATGTCCCCTACATATTCCCACCCCACCTTCTCTCTGGCTATTGTAAATAGGATATACACCCTCCTTCCACCCAAATCAAATGCTTCTGAGTCTTCAAGGCCAAGCTCAAAGCTCCCTCTTCTGTGAAACATCTTTGGATGCCCCCAGCCTAAAGCTTCATTACTCTTCTGTTGACCCCGCCCCCCAACCCCCCCAGAAACTGTGTTGGCATCTGAGTTATAAGTCTCTCATTCCACCTTGCCTCAACTGGTAGCAGGTGTGGGTATGCTGGGCATGTCCACTGAACCAGAAAGCTCCTTGAGGGTCCTGGGAAATTGTGATCCTCTTTGCTTTCCTTGGGACGCCCAGCACGGGGTTGTGCCTAAATAAATACACACATATTTTTGGAAATGCAGAAATATGGTAGCTCTCCTGTGTCAGGCTATTTCCATGTAACTAATCTGTGGGAATCAGTCCAGATACTCCTGGTTGGTTAATGCTTTATATAGGAAAATACTTCCTTCGGTGGTTTAGGCTTGACGTTCTTTCTCTCAATAGCCGTCATGCAGCTAATGTCTATAAAATCGACACCAGCCGATTATAAATGCTGTGATGGTAAGCATACTAGAGAGAAAAAAAACGCTGCTTAGATAGCAGAAAATCTGCATGCTAGCTTCAGCTCTGTACTCAGTGGTACGCTATGTTACCTGAGTGCGTGCCTTCCCATTTCTGAGCCTCAGGTGCCTTAGGTGTAAAATGAGAAGAATGTTACGCAGTGCTTTTCTTATGGGCCTGCTCATAGACCTATGTCAGTGGTTCTCAATGCCAGCTACATAGTAGATGCCCGAAGAGCTTTCATTTAGGAAACAAAACAAGTAACAACAATAAGAAACCCCAGAGGCCCAGGCTTTTTGTTCAGAGGTTCTGACCCTGGTGTGTTTGAGGGGCGTGCTGCCCTTTAATAACAGCCCCAGTTACTATCGTGTGGATGTCTACTTGGAAATCACTGTTCTAGCTGAAGAGAGTGTGCCTGCCTACTCCAGTCGGGTGTGCGGGCGTATTCTGCCGCGGTCCGATGCAAAAATCTCAATTTCCATATCTTAAAAGCAGCCATCGGTTGTTTCTTTTATTGATACATGTGTCTGTGCTTGTTTTACTCTCCAACTTCTGTGTTCAATTATGTACTCACTGTTGAACGCAATTGTTTTTCCGTAATGTGTCCTTGTAGCTTTGTGTACCCTCTGGCACTCCACTGGAATACATATATGCTCCAGGCGAGGAAGCACAGGGCTTGGTAGTTTCTGGGATCATGTCCGCTTCAGGCCCCCATTCAGCAATGTTTGGAGCTGGAGACACATTGCCCGGCTTGAGATGTGTGGTTTCCGCCCTCTGGCTCGTGCGTGCAGGATATAACCCCGACATCGTCCTTGCCTACAGTGGAATGAGGCATTGAGAGATTCTTTTAATTAGCATCTCATGAATTTTGAGGTGCCAGCAGATAAAAATATAATGTTGATTTCTTTTTATTACATTAGGTATCAATCTTTAAGGGGCTAGCTTGACAGACATGGGCAGTTCTATGAAAGCACTGGCAGCTAGGATGGAATCCAGAGGTGTGTTCCCAGCTTCTCCCCAGTTCATTCCTTTCCACTCTAGAAGAATGTCTTGCCTTTCCAGACTGATTCCCAAAGTTTTGTAACATAGAAGTAAGTGAATAAGCTAAAAAAAAAAATGGAGAAAGAGGAGGGGAAAGCTTTAATAAAATATATTAGGTTCACTGACATAATATACAAGAAAAGAGAAAAAGCTGCACAGACTCTGAGAGCATTGGATGCGACACTACATATGAGAACTCGGAAAGCAGAAAAAGTCCTGAGAGGCATATTAATTTTGACTCTTCGGACAGTATTTCCATGTAAGTTCCTTGGGGGCATAGACTAAACAAACCATGGGCTCAATTTTTTTTAACAGTTTCACAGCCTTTCAAACTTTAGTGTATCAAACTGAAAATAATAAAATTCAAGGCCAGTGGGACACAGCTTCGGAGGCTGCAGAGGGATTTGCAGTAGTACTCTAGGGAGCACACAGTTTCGTAGCTGAGTTCTGGTTCTGTGTGGTAGATTTTTGCTCTTTCCCCTCCTTGGGTTTGGGGCCCCGGATTCACAGAAAGATCAGCAACTGACATGAAGCCAGCACACTATGTCACCCAAGCAAGCAGGAATCTCCAGCAGTTCCTGAAGATATGCCGTCACACCAACACTGTTGAGATGGCCACTGCTTACAGTCATGGAGGGTTTCATGGCAGACGCATCGGATAGGCTTGTCACAATAGAACCAAAGGGCAGAACAGAAAAATCTGACAATCGGGTCATCTGTGGTTGCCAATCATGAACTCTGCTATGTATTTTCTTAAAGAGAATATTTTATTTTTCTCTAACAATTCCGTATCTGTCCGAAAGGTATTTTACTCTTCTACTCCATTGCGGAGACCAGTGGTTGAACAGCATCATCAGGTAAGGGCCACCCATTTTTAAAGCTCAGCTGAAGTACCACCTTTTCCAGGAATCCTCTGCTAATCGCATCAGTCCCCAGGAAATCGTCCCTTTGCTTAACTCCTATAGTGATTTCAACTGTGCCTCTTATTTTATACATAAAATACCATCCTGATTATCATGATAACCATATGTTTAATAAGTTCCCTGACATCAATATGATTCTAAACAGCACATACAAACACCTGAGGATTTGAGTACTTGACAAAGAAACCTGAGAAGAAAAATATCAAACGTTCTCACAAAGATAAATAAAATTAAAAAATCCTAGAGGTTAAGGGAATGGGAGCTGGTGACCCTTTTTTCAGATGTTGAAGTAAGACAATGTAAAGGCAAATTCAGTTGACACACATGGTATGATCAGCCAGAAGTGTTTTGGGTTATGTTATCTGTTACTGCCTGTAGACTGGGAATGCACTCTTCCTGTTGGCAACAGTCCTGCCATTCCCAAATTTGATAATACCCAAGGGCTTCAAAGATTTATACTTTCCAGTCCCCTGATGTTGTTGGACTTTGACAGCCCCCTGAGAATGTTCACACATTATAGACTAACACACTAATGTCCAAAGAGCAGTAATCTAAAAATCAGAAGACCTGGGTTCCAGGCTCATGCACCACTAGCTAGCTGTGACCTTGAAGAAACATGACCTTGATGAAGCCATGCTACTTCTCTAAAACACACTTTCTTCAGTTACACAATGATGATGGTCATTCCTGCCCAGCGTGTCTCATGGGACAAATGAGAAGAATAGTTAAAAACTGTTGAACAAATTTTAGCGTTATTATCAGATGACCTCTTCATCACCTCCTACTGTAAAATATTTTGTCCCTATGATTCTAGAGTAATTACAACTTTATTTCCTAACAAAGCCATCAGCCCTACAGCTATGAATATAAATGGGTATGCTATTTAGAGATATGAGGATAAAAAAATGTTAGAAATCCTTAACCAATTTTCTGATAGAATTAGAATACATGAAATAAATATATTGTGTGCTATATGTTGGCAGCTCAGGAAATTGTGTGATAGAGTTTGATGACAACCTGCCTGTAAGATTAATTGTAAATTGGCTTAGAAATGAGCACTGTTATCAGAATTGAAAACTGTCAAAGAATGAGGCGGCAGAACTGACAAAGGGTGGTAATGAGTGGCATCACAGGCCGCAAGGAGGTCACAGTGTCTACAGGGGGCTTTCTGGGATCACAGTTCAGCCCAATCTCATTACCATCGTCATTAACTACTCTAGGATAGGGCTGCAGGTCTCAGAGTAATTTGCAGAGGGTACCTAGTTGGCAGAGGCTGAAAACAAAGAGATGGAAAATCATAGGAAGGAATCAGACACATTACAGTACAACTCTAGGCAAACATCAAAATCCAATTCTTTTGGACACATGGGCTTTTGAGATTGTGACCTCTGAAAACACTTTTTCCCCCTTCTGTCTCCTGAACTAAAACGATGTTCTAAATTCTTCTGAGTCTGTCTATGAGGTCTCCCTGGGTCCCTTCAAAGAGAACCACCCCTTTGTTTCTGTCTTCTGAAATTCTCTAGCTTTTTTCTATCTTATATTACTTACTTGGGCTTGTAGAAATGAAACCTAATCTTACCCCTCCCTATGGACTAATAACACTATTAGTCCTTCAGAGACCTCACACTTTCCACCACAATGGCACATTCACGCCACTTTAGAATTTGGATTGGATTTCCTGCCCTGTCTCCACTATCCTGTTTCAAACTCTTTCTATTATATCTTTCTCTGAACATATGGCATCAGCCTCCTTACTGCCCCCTCATTCCCCCTGCCCCAATCTCCTCTACCCCGCTTCACTGTACCCCTCTGTTCTTTTATAAGATGCCACAAAAATCTTCCTGACATGCTCACCTGGTCAATCATTTCTCTTCTCTGCAACTTCCCATGGTTCTCTCTTGCTACAGGATTATGTATAAACATCTTAGTGGGTTCCTGAGATCCTGCTTGATCTGTTCCCATCCTATTTTCCTATCTATTTGTCCTCACCAAATGGCTCCTGCCAATTTTCTGCTCATCAAAACCACCTCACACAGGCCTCTTTCCATTTTTTTTTTTTTTTTTTTTTTTTTTTAGCTGAGCCATCCTACCACCAGTTGGCAGTTCAGCTCAGGCTGGGAATCAAACCAGAGACCCTGTTGCTCAGAGCTCACACTCTCAAGCGAGCTCTTAACTAACCGAGCCACTCAGCTGGCCCCCTTTCTCTTGCCTTTTTATTATACATTTGCCTCTGCTCCATCCTATTAGCAACCCCAATTCCCCTATTGAAGTAGTCACCTTTCTTGGCTACCTTCCTGTTGTCTTTGATTCATCCTGATATCTCCCTCTCTCTCACCCCACTCTCCTACATTCAATCTAAAACCTCCTGTGATTGACTAAGTACCTCAGAATGTACCCCCTACAATCTCTTGAATCAGTCAATTTCCCCACCTCTATTGCTAGCACCCCAATAATCTGTCTCCTAAATTATACAATATATTCCTAGTTAGTCTGCCTTCTAGCTTCTTTCTTGCTCTGCAATACCACCTAATCAGGTCATTCCTATGCTCAAAAACCTGAAATTATTTTTGGTTCCTCTAAAACCAAAATCCATACCATCACCTAGCACAGCCCTGCAGGGTAGGCCACGATGTCCACAGTTTATTCCACAGGCCAGGCCCTTTCTCAGTATCCTAGCCATTCTGACCTTCTTTCAGATCCTCAAAGACACCCCATTTCCTTGTCAGAACATCTAACCACATTGTCCTATATCTGGAATATTCCTTCTTGCTCCATCATGTTAACCCCAAACCCATCCCTAGGTCTTAATTAAAGCAAAATTTCTCTACAGGATGCCCCAGAGATGCCCTGTTATGTATTCTTATAGCACCCTGGGCTTCTTCACTGTAAACCATTCACTGTGTAAATTGATCTTTATATGCACGATTATTTGAATGACGTCTGTCTCTCTTACTGAGGCTATATCACTCTATGAGGGCAAAACCTTTCTGAGTTTTGTACACGACTGTATTCTCATCTCTTGGCACCGTGGATCCAATTTTTATATAGTCACATGCTTGCTGACATACTGAGAAAATTATTAGTTTCAAGTCTCACTTTTCCCTTCTATGAATTAATAAATTGTTGTGTGGTTTCAATGCAAAATGCTAGGAAAGCGCTCAGCAAAATATCTGGCATATTAATGTTTATTGATGGTATCATTTTAATTATAATCATGGTTGGCAACACTGCCATCCAGTTCCTTGGATGTAGGTCATATCTCCTCTTTGAAACTATAACTTTGTGTGGCTCCTGTGATACTTTGGGGCAGAGAAAGCCACTAACAAATTATTGATTTGTTTATTAATACGATTATATTTATTTATTAATGCCTTTACAAGTCAGTCTCTGACATCCATCATCCCTATCACCATGCCCCTATCCCTTTCTTCATCTTACATGCCACAGTGAATTTTCAAGCATATAGAAGGTACAGTTTATAAGTACACCTGGGGCTAAAGAAAAGCAGGACCACATGGAAGGAATGAAGAAGTCATCAAGAAATACCCACAGGTCAGCAAAACTAATCAGAATCCCACATTTCCCTGAAAAGAGTAATAGATTCAGTAATGGTCGTGAGATGCAGTGCAGGCCAATGAGAAACAATGAAACCTTTTCCTGACTTTATAGGCAGATACTCTTGTTTTCCCTAAAGATGTGAAAACAGCATATATTAGGGCTGGAATATATGTAGAAGAACAACCAAAATAAGAAGGAGAAGAGAAGGGGGAGGGACAGGGGGAGAAGGAGAAAAGACCTCATTCCCAGTGACATTATTTTATCTTAAAACAAGCTATTCTGAAAGCCAGATTTTCCCCCCAGGACTGTTCACCTCCGTAACACAATACATTTCCTTTTTAAACATAAGCTCGTTAGAATTGGTTTTGTCAGGTACAATTAAAATAATCCTTAGAGATTTATGGCTTCGAAGAAGAGGCGGAATTTAACCCAGTCTTAAGGATTACAAGGTGTATACTAAAGGTGGAAGAAAACCCGGGCAAAGGAAACAGCAGGTCCAGGGCAGGAAGACCTGGAAAACACCACGTGTTTGGGGAACTGAAGTCGAGGATGCTGTTTGTCTCCAATGGAAAAGAAAAGAGACCCTTCCATCTGTGAGCATGTCTGGGTTCCGAGACCTAGAATTCCCTACAGTTCCTGCCATGCATGTTGCCCATGGTGCCCTTAGCACATGTTAGTTACATTAATAAGCAAGTAAATGAATGGAAATGTGAAAAAGAAACACAGCAATGCCCAATGGAGAGAGCAATTCTAGGGGGAGGAAAGAGGGGACAAAAACCTAATTTCTTCCCATACAGCATTAAGAGAATGGAGAATAAGGCTGACTTTAAAAGCTACCTATAGGGCCAGCCGAGTGGCTCAGTTGGTTAAGAGCTCGCTCAAGAGTGTGAGCTGAGCTCTGAGCAACAGCAGTTCGATGCCCAGCCTGAGCTGAGCTGCCGCTGAGCTGCCAACAGGCGGCAGGATGGCTCAGCTAAAAATAAATAAATAAATAAAATAAATAAAAACTACCTACTTACAAATCTTACGGTCATAAAGCATGCAGATTAAAATTCTGCTGTAGACAGTTTATTCTGTGTTTCTTCTGAGACTAACTAATAAGGATTCTAGTGTAAAGAATGGTAATTAATTGGCACTGCTGATCCTGTCACACCACCACTTCCTCCTATGTCCAGCCCTGCTTGAATGACAGTCCTAGAGTGGCAGGGGCACTGAGGCTGAGTGGGCACCACTATCAGTAACATAAGCAGGCATGGAACATTTGACTGCTGAGATGTCTTTCCCTCCTTCTAGAATACTCTTTCTCCTCTTCACCTCATCTGCTCATACCCTCATACCCACCGTCAGATGTCAGGGCAAACATCATTTTCCAGGCGAAGCCATCTCTGATGAGGTCAAATCTTGCTATCATATGCCTTTATAGGAGCTTATTGTTTCTCATTCTTTACACTAGTCCTGGTTGTAATTTTATTTTTATCTGGGTAATGGATTGGGTACATTTTGACATTACCCTTGGGTTGTAACTCTTTGAGAACAAGGACCATATCATGTCTATGTTTCTCACTCTTGTGGTCCTCTCATTACTGCCTGGCACTGTGCTACACACACAGTGGGTACTCACAGTGGGCTGAATACACTAGTTAACCCAGGTAAACTTCCTTGTACATGTCCTCTCTCCATCTTTCTCCTTCTTAAAACCCTTGCCTGTCTCTCTCTGTTGCTTTTTCCCAGGTTCAGAATATTGCTAGTAATATAAGGTATAATTCTTGCAGAAGCAGAAAGGAAGAATAGAGTTTGCCTTCTAAAGAAGACAAACAGAAAATAAATTGATCAATGAACAGAGCAATTTCAAAACATGGTTCCTGCTATGCAGAAAATCAGGTTGATGGGATGGACTGGGATGTGAGGGCCACTTCAGACAGTATGTATAGTCAGAGAAGGCCTCCCCAAGGAGGCAGCTTTTTGAGCTGAGACTTGAATTATGAGAAAAAGGTCACTATTGGTGAATTATCTGGGAAAAGTGTGATTCAAGCAGAGGGAACCGAGGTAGTCTTTCTTATCTACTCCTGAGCCCAGGGACAGACAACTGGGAACTAGGAAAAGACATCCTGTTCAATAAGTGGCCACAACCCAGGATTCCATCCTGGCTCTGGAACTTGACCCAGATACGTCACCTCTTTGACCCTCAGTTTCCTCATCTGTAAAATGTCTCTGTATTAAAAGTAAAGAGGAAGTCATTTCCTTGACATCTCTTCTGGCTTTGAAATTGATGTGTTGCTGAGCCTGCTATGTCCGTACGTGGGGTGCGTTGGCCAGCACAGGTATTTGGACCTCTTCTGATCTGTAGTCCTTCCGGGCTTGGGCCCAGTTTTCCTGCTACATTTCCTCTCCTATCTACCATCTTCCTCAGAGCTTCCCTGTGCAGCAAACTAAAGCATTCTTTGTTCCATATATACACCAGACACTTCCCTACATGTATCACCTTGGCTTTGTGAATAGAATGCCCTTCCTCTCATCTCTGTAAATGTAAGTTGTCTCCATCCTGCAAATGATGAAACACTTTTGCAATGTCACCACGAAGACTTTCCCATTCCTACTAGTAACACGTAACCTCTCACGTTTTAGATGTCCCTTGAGGTGTGTGCCTTTCTTTCTCCCCTTGCAGCATACCCACCTCTAAGTGAAGTTATTTGTGCCAAGTTTTCTGTTTTAATGGACACGAGGCCCCTAAAATCAGCCATCACATTCCCTATTGCTTTATATATAACAGACACTAAATCAGGATGTACAGATGGAGGTTTCTGTTGAAAGAATTGCTGGCAAAGAGCAAATGAGCAGAGATTGCCCATCAGGTTTCTTGGTGAATGACAGCAATGATTGATTAACAGCAAGGAGTCACGTTCGGTTAATTAGCAGTGTCTTGCCTGGGTGTGGGAGCAAAGAGAAGCAGCAAGCGTGCTTGGAATGGACTGTCTCTGCTTTAGGCTATAGAGGTTTCCCCAGACGAGAGGCAAGGAGCAAACAGACATCTGACATCTGGAGTACAAAGCAGAGACTACTCTGCTTGTTACCTGGCTACTGGAAGGCTGCCTAGAAATATCAGTTGCTTTGGGCTTTTGCATGACAAGCAGACTGCCATATTTTTGGTTACGACCTCCCACTAAAGTTTTATTGACACTACCGATTATCAAGGTCATCAGCTAGTCCTCCTAAGCCTTACTCAGTGCCAGTCAGCATACTTTGAGGACCTTCTTGTGCAGGACTCTGCCCTCTGTTCTGAGTGTCGTGGTAGTCTGTTTTTCCAAACTGCCATATCTGACCAAGTCTGCGTCTGAATGGCAACAGAACCATTCATTGTGTTCGTTAGCAAACAGTCGTCTTCAAAGTAGGCAAATCATGTGGCTATTATACAGAAACATCCCCCCTGCTGATGGTGACTAATTCCTGAAAATATAGCCCTTAGAGACTGTTCATACTTTTGCCTCCCAGTAAAAGCAGGTGCCCTCAAGATGTAATCATGACCATGTCAGCGTATATGAGGTGGCCCGTCCTTTTCAAAGCCCTTCGACTTCCATTATTTCATTTATTCTTATAATCAGTGAATTATGAGGTAGAAAATGCAGGAAGTCTAATCATGTTACAGAGAGGGAAACTGAGGCTTGCTGCTGTCAAATCATTCACTGAAGATTAGTCTCTACGGAGGCATCAAGCTGACATCAGACCTTCTATTTCTGGTGATTTTTCCTTCTACATAAAATGATGTAAACATTTGCCTTTGTTGTTCTCGCTCTCAGGGGATGATTAGATCAGTTCTTTACAGCATCTCTGGATAAGAAAAGAAATATGGAGGGCCTAGGAGATGCAGGAAGAAAGAGAGAGGCAGAACTAAAGACGATCAGAGCCCAGGAAATATTATCCATCACATGGTAGGGTTTGATGTTAGTCTGAGGTGTCGGATAATACATGAGCATCTCATAATTAGCAGGACAGGAACTGTGCTGTAGATTCCTTCCAATACACCAACAGTCCCTTGTCTGATGTGGAATTCGTTTTTTTCTCTTTAGAAATACACTTCCCTCGTTATTCTGTGCCACTGTATTTTTTAATGAAACTTTATATTTTGAGATAATCACAGACTCACAAGCAGTGTTAAGAAATAATACGGGAAGATTCTAGGTGCTATTGACTCAGTTTACCCGGATGTTAACATAGTCAAAACTATAGTACAATGTCCCAACCTAGATATTGACATTGAAACAGTCAAAATACAGAACACTCTCACCACTTCAAAGATCATGGTGCTCTTTTAGACCTTACTTTCCACTCGATTCCTATCCTCAGACCCTCCTGAACCCCTGGAAACCATGAATTTGTTGTCCATTTCTGTAATTCTGTCATTATAAGAATGTTATAGAAATGAACTCATACAGTATATGTAACCTTTTGGACTGGCTGTTTTCCACTCAGAATTAATCTCTAAAGATTCATGTAGGTTGTCACATAGTCATATGGATCAATAGTTCCTCTTACTTTTTTTTTTTTTTTTTTTTTGCTGAGTAGTATTTCAAGGTGTGGATTTTCCTACAGTTTGTTTCACCATTCACCTGTTGGAGGGCATCTAGCTTGTTTCCAGTTAGGGGCAATTACAAATAAAGCTGTTACAAACATTCATATACAAGTTTTATGTGAACATAAATTTTCATTTCTCTGGGGCAAACCCCAGGATTTTAATTGCTGGGTAGTACAGTAGTTCCATGGTTTATTTTTTAAAAAACTCTCAGAAGGTTTTTCTGAGCAGCTGTACAATTGTACATTCCCACCAGTAATATGATCAAATGATCAAATTTTTCCAGATCCTCACAAACATTTGGTGGTTTCACTATATTTTATTTTAGCTTTCCTGCTAGGTGTATAGTGATATATCACTGTGGTTTTAATTTACATTTCCATAAAGACTAATGGTAGTGAACAGTTTTTCATCTACTTATTTGTTATTTGTTTTATCTTCTATGAAATGTCTGTTCATGTATTTTGCTAATTTTCTAATTTGATTGTTTGATATTTGAGTCTTACATTTTGAGACTTCTTGATATTTTATAGATATGAATTACTTGTCAGGTATCAGTTTTGTAAATTATTTCTACTCACTCTCTGTAGCTTGCCTTTTCATCTTTTAATGCATTCTTTCACAGAGCAAACGTTTTTAATATTAACAAAGTCCAATTTCTCAATTTTTCCTTTTATGGATCACGCTTTTGGTACCAAGTCTAAAAAGAAACTTTTTGCCTAGATCTAGATACTAAAGATTTTATCTTTATTTTTTTGTTTGTTTGCTTTACTAAAATGTTCACATCCTTACATTAGCTACTTAAGTCTGTGATTAGTTTTGAGTTAATTTCTTTATAAGACATGAGATTGAGGTTCAGGTTGAATTTTTTTCTTTTTCCAGCCTGTGGATGTCCAATGGATATCTAATTGTTCCAGCACCATTTGTTAAAAAGCCTCTCTTACCTCTATCAAATAGCTTTTGTACCTTTATCACAAATGACTTGGGCATATTTGTGTGCGTCTATTTCTGGGTTCTCTGTTCTGTTCCACTGACCTATACGTACCTTCACCAGTACTGCACAGTCTTGATTACTGAGGCTATGTTATGTTATGTTAAGTTATGTTATGTTGTTATGTTATGTTTGTTATGTTATGTTACGTTATGCTGTGCTATGCTATATTATGTTGTTATGTTATGTTGTGTTATGTTATGTTGTGTTATGTTATGTTATAATTTGTTAAATCTTGAAATCAAGCAGACCAATTACTCCTACATTATTCTTCTTTTCATGATATTACCTGCTCAGCTTTCTTTGTATTTCTATATATATTTTTAAAAAAAATTTGCCTCTATCTAGAAAACAAATCTTGCTGGGATTTTTATGGGAATTACATTAACCCTACATGTCAATTTGGGGAGAATTGACACCTTTACTATATTGAGTTTCCTAATCCATAAACACATAGCATGTCTGTCTATTTAAATATCCTTTGATTTCTTTCTTAAGCAGTCTTTAGTTTTCAGCACGCAAGTCTATACATGTTTTGTTAAATACTCCTGTATATTTTGTTTTAAGCTATTATAAGTTATCCTATTTTTAATTTTGATGTCCAGGTGTCATTGGTAGAATATAGAAATGCAACTGATTTTTGTATGTTTATTTTATATCTTTTGTCCTTGTTGAACCCACTTATGGGTTCTAGGCTGCTTTTTTGATGGAGTCTTTGGAATTTTCTTTATAGGCAATCGTATCATTTGCAATGGACAGTTTTATTTACTTTTTTCTGATTTGTATTTTCTTTTCTTCTTTCTTTTTTCTTCTTTTTTTTTTTTTTTTGTTATTTCCGTTTCTTGTCTGTTGCACTAGGTTGAACTTCTAGCTCTATGTTGAATTAGAGTGGTGCCAGCAAATATCCTTGCCTATTCCTGATCTTAGGGGACAAGCATTCGGTCCTTTTTAAGAGGTTTTTTTTTGTTTGTCTGTTTTTGTCTTTTTATCATGAATGGATATTGAATTTTGTCAAAAACTTTTTCGGTATTGATTGATAGGATCATGTATTTTTTATCTTTAACTTGTTAATATAATGAATTACATTGAGAGATTTTCATTTAATATTGAGCCAGCCTTGGATCCCTGGAATAAACTCTACTTGATCATGGTATATCATTATTTTTATATATTGTTGAATTCTTTTGCTAATACGATATCCAGTGAAGGATGTTTGTACCCATATTCATATGGGTACATATCAACCCATATTGGTTGATAGATTCCTTTCTTTGTATTGTCTTCATCTGGTTTGGTATCAGAGTGACACTAGTTTCATAAAGAAATTGAAAAGTATTTTCTTCTCTTCTGTATTCTAGAAGAGATTATGTAGAACCGGTGTTCCTTCTTTTTAATAATTGGGTAGAATTCTTCAATGAAACCATCTGAGCCTGGAGATTACTTCATTGGGAGTCTTTAAATTAGGAATTCAATTGCCTTAATCATTATAGGGCTATTCAAACTCTTCATTTTATATTGAGTGTGTTACAGTAGCTTCAAGGAATTGGTCAGTTTTATCTAGTTTTCAAATTCATGTGTGTAGAGTTGGTCATAGTGGTCATAGTATTCCCTTATCCTTTTTATGTCTGCAAGGACTGTAATAATAGTCCATGTCAAAACTGATATTAGTAATGTATGTCTTCCTTTTTCTTGGTCCTTGTCTGTCTTGCTAGAGGTTTATCAATTTTATTCATCTTCTCAGAAAGCCAGCTCTTTACCTTGTTGATTATTTTCTGTTTTCAGGTTCATTTTTTTCTGTCCTTGCATTTAGTATTTCTTTCCTTCGGTGGGAGCTTCATGTATTGATGTGAGAGTCTCTTTTCTAATGTATGCATTTAGTGCTATAAGTTTTCTCACTGCAGTGCTTTAGCTGTGTTTCACAAATTTCAGTGTGTGTGTGTGTGTGTGTGTGTGTATGTGTGTGTGTGTGTGTGTTGATTTATTTAAGTCTTTATTTATTTTAGAGTACTTTCAGGTTCACAGCAAAATTGAGGGGAAGATAGAAAGATTTCCCACACATTTCCCACCCCACACATGCATAGCCTCCCCCATGATCAACATCCCCACCAGAGCAGTACGTTTGGTACAGTTGTTATCAGTTTGTTATCAGTTGACACATCCCCCAAAGTCCATAGTGCATTACAGTCACTCATGGTGCTGTTCACCTATGGGTTTGCACAAATGTATAATGACATGTGTCCATTATTGAAGTATCATATAAAATAGTTACATTGCCCTAAAAATCCTCTGTGTTCTGCCTATTCATCCCTCCCTGCCCCTTAACCCCTGGCAACTACTGATCTTTTGTACAGTTTCCATGGTTTCACCTTTTCCAAAATATTCTATCGTTGGATTTGTAGTGTGTGCAATCTTTTCAGCTTGGCTTGTTTTACTCAGTAATATGCATTTAAGGTTCCTCCGTGTCTTTTCATGATCTGATACCTCATTTCGTTTTAGTGCTGAATAATGTTCCATTGTCTGAATGTCCCAGTTTATTTAGCCACTCAATTACTGAAAGACAGCTTGATTATTTCCAAGTTCTGGCAATTATGCATATAAAGCTTCGATAAACATCCTTGAGCAGGTTTTTGTGTGGACATAAGTTTTCAATTCTTCAGGGTAAATTCCAAGGAGTATGATACCTAGATCATATGTTAGGAGTATTTAGTCTTGTAAGAAACCACCAAACTGTCTTCCAAAGTGGCTGCACCCTTTTGCATTCCCCCCAGCAGTGAATGAGCGTTCCTGTTGCTCCACCTCCTCACCAGCTTTTGATGTATTTAGTGTTTTGGATTTTGTCCATTTTAATAGGCGTGTAGTGGCATCTCGTTGTTTTAACTTGCATTTTCCTGATGACATAAGATGTGGAGCATCTCTGATAATGCTCATTTGCCACCTATATGTCTTCTTTGATAATATATGTTGTATTTTTATTTTCGTTCAGTTCAGTAATGTTTTCTTTTTATTTCTCTTGCGACTTTCTCTTTGATTCATGGCTTATTTAGAAGTAGGTTGTGTAGTTTCCACATGTTTGGAGCTGTCACTGTTATCTTTTTGTTATTTATAGTTTGATTCCATTGTAGTCAGAGAAAACACTGTAATTTCAAATTTTTCTGGGGCTCTGATGACATGAGTGTTAGATCTTTTATTATAGACATACAAGTCCCTGTGGCTCTGTTTATTTTATTTTTTTGTCTATTTTCTCTCTGTCATTCAGACTGGGTAATTTTTATTATTCTTTGTTCCAGTTCACTGCTTCTTCCTCCTTTCCCCTGCATTTTTCATTTGAGCACATTCATTGACATTTTCTTTTGGTTACTGTATGTGAAGTTCTATAACATACATTTGATTCTTCTTTATTGAGACTTTGTTTCTTTGTTGAGACTCTATTTTTAAAATTTGTTTCAAGTGTGTTTTTAATGATTTGGTGGAGCAATTTTTGGTGATGACTGCTTTAAAGCCTTTGCCAGATACATTTAACCTCCCTCTCATCTCTGTGTTGGCATCCGTTCATTCAATTTGAGGTCTTCCTGGTTCTTGGCATGATGGGTGATTTTTAACCGAAACCTGGATTATTGGGTACCTCTCTGGGATTTATTTATATCTTCTCTTTTAACTGACTTTTTCTGGCACCAGGATGGCAGAGGACATATGGAAGTTTCTACCTCATTACTACCATGTAGGCGTGGAAACCCAGGTTTCCCACTTGACCACTTGTGGGTGGGGAGCTCCTAGTTTTGGGTGTGCATTTTGGGGGCTTCTGGCTCCCCACCTGGCCTCCACTGAGATCTCCTGGCTGGAAGAAGTGAGAGTCCGCCTTCTTACTCCTAAGTGGTCCCCACTGACACCAAGGTTGGGAAGAGGCCTTGGTACCACTGGATGGTGTGGAAGCCCTGACCCTCCATGAGGCCTGCTGTTACACCTTCCAGTGGGGAGGGCAGGTGTGCCTCCCTCCTGCTGTGTTGGGATGCTAGTGCAAGCTCCCCACGTGATTTACTCTGACACAGAGTTCAGAGTTGCTAGTTCCCAGCAGGGTGAAAGTCCTAGCTCCTCACATCACCTGCTGGGATGCCACCTTCGCAGGGGCGAGGGAAGTCGAGACTTCATATTACAGCCTGGTGAAGATGGACATGCAGGCGCCCCGCTTAGCCTTAGCTGGTGTGGGTACAGGTGAGGCCACAGTTTTATGTGGTTTTTAGCTGCAGTAGAGCAGTTATTGGCTAATTTTTTCCCTGTTTTGCCAGGCTTCCTTTTTCCTTTTCCTTTGGCAGACTTTTGTTGTGTCTTATTTTGTTGTTGTGCCCATTGGTACTTGCCAGGTACTGGCTTCTCCAGCACCAAGTCTGGGTATATAAGGCAAAAAGAAAACCCAGAGAACTCCTTATTCAGGTCAGAGTTCCCTATCTGATTTGCCTTCTTATTCTCACCATTCAGAGGCATCTGATATTTGTTTTATGTATGATGTCCAGATATTATTTGTACTGAGAAGGAGAAATAGGGGAAAATACATCTATTTTGTTCTCCCAGAAGCAGAAGTCCACTGCCCTACTTTTAATGACAAATATGTGCTGAGCAGCATAGCTGATGTCAAAGCGGTTTATATACAGGCACTTTAATACGCATATAAAAACCTGGGGATTCAGTGAAATGAAGCAAGGACTGGAGGAGGAAAAACTAATGGATTTTTCAATGACTGGCAAGTTAATCCCACAGATCTGTGATGTAATGGGTGCATGTGCAGTAAGACCAAAGGAGAAGCTGCTGGCGATCAGGATGTTGAGCAGCTTGAATTTCTCCTGTGCTAATGGGAAACCATGGATGCCCGTGTGTAAGGTCAGAGCATGGCTCAAGGGCATTTTCAAGGTCACCCCCGTATAACAGCCTCACCTAAGCTGATGAGCTAGAGACAGGTAGAGATTTCCTGGAGGTGGAGAGGAGCTTGAAAATATCACACTTAGTAGATTACATAGATCATTGAAATACTTAGGGTGGCAATTGGAACATTGTTGTACATGATCAAAACAGAGGTCCCAGACTGGTTTGTGTATGGGACAAGAAAACCCCAACAGTGATTTACACAAAAACTAGTACTGTTTTTTTGCCATGTAGCTCCTGCTGTTTGCCATGTATACCTGGGATCTCTATGGTTTATTCCATACCAATCAATTTTGCAATTAGGCTTCCATCATTATAGATATAAACACTACCGAAAAACTGATTACAGTTTTGTATTCCCTTGGCACTTTTGCAGAATCAATTAGGCTGCATTTTCAGTATGACAAACTGCTGGAGAGATTGCTCATGATTTTTTTTTTTTTTGTCTTCCTCATTTTTGTATTGTGAATCGACAAGTAATTAGCACTCCATGCAAGACTTGCTGCTACTGAGATGAACCATTTGGGGAAACTGGAGACCAGGGTGAGGAGTCTTTTCACAGGCTTACCTTTCCTTCCTGCCCTTCACTGGATTTTCTCAGTCACCTTCGGCAGGCTCTGAGCAAATGTGTGTGTCATTTTGTTTTGGAGAAGAGACCAGGGTGGAGCCAAAGAACTTAGAACTGCGATAGTCTTCCAAATCCTAACCATATTTATAACTATTTAATTTTGGCAATGAACAATTTTTAAATAAAATTGCATGTAAACTTCAACGTAAAAGAGACATAGAAAAGGAGGTGTTTTGACCAGATCGCTGCCTGCTTCCGACACCCTTCTCCTTCTGTTACTGTAACCCCAGAGATATGTCTGCAGAAATTCAGGCCTAGTTCAAAAATCCACAGTTCTGCATGACGTGGTTCCATTCTTTGATTTTTTAGGTGGAAAAGCTCATTTATTTATTTATTCCACAACTATTTATTTAATACCCACATTATCAAGCACTATGCTAAGACCTGAGAATATAATGAAATAGAGAGTAAGGGACTCACCAGGACTTGTGACCCTTAGTCTGCAGCCCGCTCTGAAGCACTGTACTGCCTTTGGTCCTCATCAATCCGGCAGGCTTCTGTACTCAGCATTTACTCGGCCTTTGTCCTTCCCCTCTCCCACGCAGGTGGGCAGTGACCTCTTGTCCTCTGCCTTCCTAATAAGTCCTCAAAATAAAATATGTGCATTAGATTCCTTCAAAGCATCCTTAACTGTCCCAGCATATTACTGAAAGTAGGAAGGGGCTTCTCGAGCATGAGTAGAGTCTTGTTTATAAATCCATGAACGTATCCTTTTTATCAATTGTAATGGCATGCCTTTTCACTCTGGGCCCAGTAATGGAAAGGATTCTGCCACCTCCAGCCTTTTCTTATTCTAATTTTTTTTTCTCTTTTCTTTGAAGAAAGACAACCTCTAATTCAAAAACTACATATCTTGTCTCATTTATCTAGTTTGGGGAAGCAAAAGAACTAGGGGTCCAGATATTGGAAATACAAACACAGCATATCCAGTTAAATTATGGATAAAACAGCAGGCATTTTTTTACTATAAGGCGATCCCAAATATTGTGTGGCATATAATATTTTTAGTATAAATGTGGCCCCAAATATTGCATGTGGTATGCTTATACTAAATATTATTTGTTGTTTATCTGAATTTTAAACTTAACTGAGCATCATTTATTTTGTCTATTTTGGTCTATATACACACAAAACGTTAATGCATGTATATACATATATATTTGTATGTATATAAATATGTAATGTACATATACTGGGGTGCTAAAAATATGTATACAAGTGGACACTTTGGTGAATGTTGCTCAAGCAGTAGTTTGCAATAATCAGAAGCGTCTGGATGCTGATGGGAACCACTTTGAGCACCTCTTGTAATTGCAGAACTCAAGGATGACTTGTATTCATCTTTTGCTATCGGTATATATTGAGTATTACAATTTTAATACAGGTTTTTTCTTTCTTAAAATGCATATACATTTTTTGGCACCCAAAAAATTAGGGAGAGGAAAAATGGATGCACTGATTGTTGAGGGGGCAGGAAACATAGCTATGACAGTGCAAGCTGTTCTTATGCAGTTATGTTTCCTGGCCCAGTGGAAAATATCTGGGGTTAATGTAAGAGTTATTTGCATCGCTTGTAAGACAGCACAGAATATATCTGTCAAGCTCCTTTTCCAGCGTCGTGGGCTCTGCACTGCTTAAATGAATTTTGCCAGCCATGTCCCCATATCGAGAAACCCAAAGCCTATGTTTCTGATTCATTTACACTGAACCAATCAAATTGGTCCTTTCTGTTTTTCATGCTAAACTCACCAGGTGCTTACAAGGTTTCAGGAAATATTTTATTTTGATGTTTTAGAATGAGCTATTATTAATGAACATACTGGTGATAATGAATATACATGCCTACTTGCCTCTCTTCCACCTCTTGCTTTTCTATGGCTTAATTACTGATCAAGGAGGAGGTAGAATGATAAAACAGCAATCTTCTGAGCCGGTTCATTCCCATCTGGAAAACTGAATGGATTTTAACAGCATCCATCTTGGCGAAAATCAGAATTTCAAAGAAGACTAGTAATCAAGTTCCTATCTGAAACTGCTATGAATAAGACATCCAACAAGTTCAACTCCTTAATAACTAACACTGATTTACAGCAAAGATAGCTGAACCTTTTAATAGTCAGTTTTATGTCTACAGAAAAAAAAATATTCCATTCATCCTAGGTATCAAAGTGCTGAGGAAAACTCTATCTGTTCTTTTGCCTGATGGTGGAATTTACGTGATCATAAACACCAAAAAGAAACAGAATTCCCTTTGTACCATCCTGGTGGATTCAAACAGTGGCGCAAAGATCCCTGAAGAATGATTAGTAAATGCTAGGAAAACATATTGTCATAGCTTCACAGTGACCTGCAAGACAAGCATTAGAATTAATTTTGTTTAGTCAAAGATATCATAATAACAATGTACTAAATAGAAAGTTTTATGTAATTCACTTGGGTGAATATTCCCAGAATATGATACAAGGTTGTTACAAAATATCCAACTTTGGGGATAGACCGTCTCACCTACGCACTTCATCTCAGCAGGTTTTATATTTTACAATCTTTATTTACAAATTGACAAAGGCTAAAACTCCATGGCTGAGTTTAAGGTTGCTGTCCATTGGTGAGTTAATTTTGTAGTTGGATTTAGGGGCTCAAACAATGCTTGAGGTTATAGAATTAATGCCATACCTAATTGACTTTAGGACGTGGCGATGGGAATCGGGGTGAAGGTAAAAGCAAGTAGGCTGTGGTTATAATAACCAATCTTTTTTTCCTAAGCTCTCAAAGGCTGTTACTTGTCCTTTTCCTTGAGTAATTAATCGACCTCGTATTTTAATTACTTATGCACATCTTGTTGAACCCCTAGACTGGGAAGTGACTCAAGGCAAGATCTCTCCACAGTGTCTGACTCAGCTTTGATTCCTTTTAATCCTCTGTGAAGTGCCTTTAGCATATTGAGTTCTCAGTAAATGTGATCCTTAATCCATGTTTAAGGATTGGGCATCTTTCTATGGGCATGGATAAAATGCAGGCTTGGCTGTGTAGGGGAGCAGGATGTTGTCACCCCATAATATGTCTCTTAGGCATGAGGACTGTTATTTCAGGAATATTACTTTTAAGAAACAAAAGGCTCAGGAAGAGCTTTTTACTTATCCACCCCACCCCATCCACCACTGCCTAAATGAATTTAGATAGAAGGCCTGTTGCAGGAAAAATAGCTATCACCAGAGATAACCACAAAGAGTGCAGACTCCAGAGAATTTAGCAAGACCATTGTATTCAAAATCTTCTGTGTCCCATTGTCTCTGCATGGCATGGCAGATGTTTGTTTACCAAACATCTGTGTTTCCATGTCCATGTGACTTGCCTTCCTCCCTTTTGAAGTCCCAGGCTTCTACCATCTTCTCCTTGTCTCAGGATGGCCTATAATTTCAGTTGCCTGATTGTCTTGGACTTCTCATAGTCTTATGGAGCCCGTTTACATAGAAAATTATTTTTTTTCCTCATGTTAGTCTGTCTTATTAGACTAGCCAAGGAATCTAGAAGAGTAAAAGGAAAGTGTTTCTTCTCTGACAGTTGGCTTTGTGTGGTCACTTTATAGTCAGTCACATCAGGCACCTCTGAAAATGAAGTTAATAAATCTGTTAAGATTTTCAATATTGAAATACTCTGCAAGCTGTCGAGGTGATCGGACACCTGGAGAGAATCCTTATCCAACTTTTAATTTTTATACAAATCCTAAGAGCCCTGGGTTTGGAATCAGAAAATGTGAATATGTGTTTTATTTCCACTACGCACTCTAAGGACTGCCTGTGAGGAGTTGGGGAAATTACTAAAACTCTGGAATTTCTCTCTTATGTGAATAATAATTCTCACCCAGCCTCCCCCTTAGAGTTTTTGTGAATATACAACTGACAGGGTCTTGTACTTCTCAGAATCTATTCCGTGGAGACAACTAGGACCGTGCAGATATACGGACAGCGGTGTGTACTGCAACACCATTCGTAGCAACCCAAAGGTGGAGACAGCCTAAATGCCCATCAGTTGAAAGCTGCTTAAATAAGTGCTAGCCCATCCCTTAAAGTCAGTACTATGCAAATATCAACGATGCAGATTTCTCTCAGTAAGAACACGAATCACCGTGGTACATTTTGACTGGAAAAAAAAAATTGAAAAACTTGTAGCTTGTGGTCCCATTTTTAGTAAAAGGAAATAGAGATAAAATGTTCATGAATAGACGATGGTTAGATTGAGAGCTGTATGGAGGTCGCCTGCCAGGCATGGTTGGCTTTGGAGAGGAGGGGTCATGAAATGGGTGGTAAGACTGGCTGTGTGTGTATGGAGCTCTTAATGTGTGCCAGGTACTATTCTAAAGTTCACATTCACACTTTATATTCATAAACTGACCTCTGTCACAACTCCGTTATACAGGTACTATTATTATTTTTACTTTACAGATGAGAAAACTGCAGTACAGAGAAGTTGGGCAGTTTTGAGGTTCTAACGGAATATTGTCTAAGGATTTTAGTCTGTGTAGTCTGACGATAAAGAGCCTTCCCTCCACCACTGCATCCTACCGGGGTGAGCTGGGCATGTACTTCGGGAATATGATCTTTCAATTTTATATGCTTCTGTTTGCTTTGAATATCTTCATCAAACACATGTTACTTTATAACTCCAATGCATTTGCAAAGAGATCACGTACATGAAAGCATTTTGTTTTACAGTCTGTCACTTGCTGTACTTATATAAATTCAAAGCACTAAGAGCTGCTCATTATATTAAAAAAATATATAAAGTTGTTTTGCACAGCGACATCTCTTCCAGTCTTTTGTAGGGTAACGGAAGTTGAAAATAAGACACCACATCTCCAGCTTTTACTTGCATTTTCCCCATTACGTGACTCGTGATTGCTTTGCAGATGGGGTCTGATTATCAAATTGTACATCCTTCTAAACCCACTCATGTCAATTGCACATGAGACAATAACTAGCAAGTGGTGTCAACACCCCATCGTCAGAGCTACTGTCAGCATGAAGCGTTTGGGCCAAGAATAAGAATGACAAGTGTATACATTTCCAGCTTTGCAATCAGCATGGAAATTAGTCAGCTTATAGATGCTGAGTATTCTTATAGAGAGGGCCCCAGCTGCAGAGAAAATGCCAAACAGAAGATGATAAACAGAGCAGAGGCATTCAGCAGCTTTTCTTTTCAGCTGCTTGAAGCCCGAGAGCTTGGCAGTAGAGCAGTTGGCAGGAGTTGTTGAGTTGTTTCAGAGCTGGGGGAGAGGGGAAGGCGACAGGGAGGGCAGATTCAAGGCCTATTGTTCTCCTTTGAGGAACCTGAGGCTCAGAGGGCAAGGTAGAAGAGGGCCAGCATGTGGTGTGAGCCCCTCGCTTTTTCTGCTCCATTGAATTCATAGATTTAGTCATTCATTTGTTCATGAATGTAAGTATTTGGGCATTTATTTATCAAGTATCTGTTGAATGTCACTAGTCCACTCTCTTCATGGCAGTCAGTCATCTTTTAAAAATGGAAACTAGATCATATTTCTGTCAAATGAACTCAACAAAAGTCTGGAGGCTTTGCTAGAAACAAATGATAAAGATTTATTCAAGGGTCTTGGAGTTTGCAAACTGGAAACATAGCTAGGCAAAAGCCCGGAAGTGTTCCAAAGAAGAAAGAAAAGTTAAGAGTTCTTGTAGTAAAAACGTGCACTGTTGAGAATTATCAGTCCTGCATTCTTAGTCCTAGGATTGGTCCAGGATGGTTATCAGTCAAATGTCAGGCCGTCAGGGTGATGGATGCCAGGAGGTCTGGTCAGTCTGGGTGTCTGGATAACAGATGTCAGGGGGAGGTCAGGTGGTCTGGATATGGGAGTCCTTCAGGGGGTAATTACAGGGTTATCTGGAGCCCTGGTGTATGTTCAGGTATTGACACACAATGAACTCACGTATATCTAGGCCAGGGTCGGCAAACTTTTGAGATGGAAGAGCTGCCAGGGGTCAGCAAACTGTGGCTCACACACCGCAGGCTCGGAAGTAACATTGAAAATGAACATAAAACTATAGTAGTTTCATTTATAAAATTTTTAAAGGATATTATTCAGATAATGGTGATTATGTAAAAATATACTTACAGCTCTCAAATAATTTTTCAATTGTGAGGGACAGGATTGGCTCTTCCAGGGGTCAGAAAACATTTGAGACAGAATGTGCCCAAAGAGGGGCCGGCCGAGTGGCGCGGTGGTTAAGGGCTGGCTTGGGAAGCCAGTGGCCCCAGTTCAGTCCCACATATGAGGGCCAGTAACTCTGCCCTCAAAAAAAAAAAAAAAAAAAAAGTGTGCCCAAAGAAACGAATGTGGCTCGTGAGCCGCAGTTTGCCGACCCCTGATCTAGGCAATGATGCAGGACTGGAAAGTTTAAAAGTTAAAGTTTCCAGGCTAGTTAGAACAAGAATAGGATCGCTTCCTCATACCTCAACATTCATAATGTTAATAGTTTTAGCAGCCTGGTTAAAGTGAGTTCATTTGATATATTCCCTCTTTCCTTATTTCTCTTCTCCCTAAAATACTCCAATAGGCTCACATTGCTCTTGGAACAAAACCCTAATGCTTTACCAAGACCGATGAAGCCAAATAGGATTTGGTCCTTGCTTGCCTTTGTTGGCTCATCTTGTATCACTCTCCTCCTCTGTTATCTCTACCACCTCTGAAGGGGAGGAAAAATCATCTTTCCTCTCTCTTCTAGGTAGTTGGCTGAGTCACCCCTGTAATATAAGGCAGACCAACAGGAGAAAGACAAACACATTTAGTAACATGTATATCTCCTGTATACATGGGAAGAACCCAGGAAAATGAAGTAACTGCCCAAAATGGCCCAAACACCATCTTAAATACCATTTCCAGCTAAAGACACAAGAAAATGGGGAAGGAAGGGAACCAGTTATGGAAGGTTTTTAGGCAAAACACAGTAAAGGAAATATGGTGGTTATGCAGATTTAGACTTTGCTTTCTCCATTGTTAAGAGTTTCTAGATTTGGTCATCCCCCCCTCTTGCTGATACAGCTAAAGAGACAACCTTATAAAATGGAGATTTCCTGTATAAATGTGTGTGTGTGTGTGTGTGTGTGTGTGTGTGTGTATGTATACCTTACTAAGGGGTAACTTCTACTTGTTTTTCAGAGCTTCTCCTGTGCCTGCTATTTCTTACAAATAATGAATCTAAAATAATCCTTATGCCCAAGAAGCATATTTGGGAGAGTGACACATTCTGCTCTGCCTGCCACCCTCCAGCCACACGTCAGGTGCTCTGTCCTGAGATCACATTCAGCCCTGCTTCGCCTCAGCTCTTTGTTTTTGCTGTTCCTTCTGCCTAGCACTTGCTGTACCTCACACTGCTGTCTCCTTCTCATGGTTCAACCTTAGGACAAAAGTTCCCTTCTCTGAGAGGCCTGCCTTTAGCGTGCTCTCTTGATCACCCCGACCACCAATTACCCTTCTGCACCTGGGTTTCCCTTCTGGCACTTTCCTGCCATCCGTGTCTCATTATCTGTTCACTTGTTGGTTGCTTGTCTCATCCATGCTTCTCATTCCCTGTAATGCCCGACCCAGAGCAGAGCTCAGCAAATGTCCGTGGAGCGAGTGGACGGTCCCACTAGGTGACATGCTTTGTCAGAGGCATCAGGGCCACAGTGCTGGCCCATGGCACTGATGACCTAGGAAGATTGACAGAGAAAAAAATAAACATCAAATCATCGCCATTTGTTTTTCCATATTTTAACCTTACGAGACCCAGACCCCCCTTTTTCTAAAAAAATATTTGTAACATTCCATTTTCATATCCTCATATGGAGTTTATAGATAATATAACCAACTTTGATATATGCTTTTGGAACATCAGAATAATGTTCTAAATAAAATATGAAAGGAAATCAATTTATAATAAAGCGATATTATTTAGTGCCTGGGTATAGTTATGCTGAGAATGAATGTGCAATGAATGTGGTTGGATTCAAGAGAAGCAAGGTCATATCTAACTGAATATAATCAACACTTGTTCTTGTAGTTGCTATTTTGAAATTGGGGCTTGCACATACATACACACAAGTTTAGAATCACAGTGACTGCCGCAGCTATAAAAGCAGACTGATACAAGTATGTGACATTAGCAAGCCAAACACTACAAACAGCAGTACTGCTGACTGCATGGTTTACTGAAGCGATGAATGATTCTTAGTCAAGTTTTGAACAAAGCAAAATACAGCCTTCCCTTGATTTACCTTGTAGTTACATTCCTAAAAAAGTCAATGTATAAAACTATGTCCCCGCCCCCCCAAAAAAAGTCAAGTGCCCATTAGAGTTGGTCGTTAAAATATGCTGAAGCATTGGCTGTATTTATATGAAACCGGTTCAATTTGCCTATAGCAGAAAGTTGCTCTCTGGGAAAAAAATCTACTATTCAAACAACTTGTAATCAAAACAGCTACCTCATACCTGGGAAAAACATCTTGGGAATTTTGTGAGTAGGACAAAGGTGGAAACGAACAAACAGTTATCTTCCCAGCAGTAATAATAATAATTTTAAAAAGCTATCTTTTTTTTATGTATTTTTCTCCAATGTGAGGATTCCTTTGTTTGATTGCCACCGAGCATAGAAAGTGGCAAGGTTTGACAGTATAGCTTGTGTCCTTCAGGTAAAGGACTCAGGGACCTTCAGAGCATGGCCTGACTGCCTGAATATGACACTCAGTAAATTATCTAAGCAGCTGGATAATGAACAGGCAAGGAAAACTGTTTTTATATAAACTTCTTGGCTCTTCAGCTGGTCTAATCATCAAATTAACATAAGGCAGATTAAAAGGAAGACAGATTAAAAGGAGAAACACAAATTTAATTACATACATAAGGGACCCCAAAAGAATATAACACCCACCAGGCCGTCAGGCAACAGACTTATATGCCATCGTGAGTTAAGAAGAAGGGGTAAGGTTCTGGGGCTTCAAAGGTGGGGAGACAATTTTCAAAGACATGGGAAGAGCATGGGCTGGCCGAGTGGCTCAGTTGGTTAAGAGCTCGCTCAAGAGTGTGAGCTGAGCTCTGAGCAACAGCAGTTCAATGCCCAGCCCGAGCTGAGCTGCCGCTGAGCTGCCAACAGGTGGCAGGATGGCTCAGCCAAAAAAACAACAACAACAAAAAACCCAAAAACTTGGGAAGAGCAAATGTTTGGAGTATAAGGTTTGGTCGTGCCCTGGAGAGACAGTGAGGCACAGAGAGGCATCTGTTCTCCATATCCTGCCAAGCTTCCCCACAAAAGCTTCCCACATCTAGTCCTTACTCTGTGTAGTAATTATCTCTGGTGATAATTCTCTTCCTGGACCAGGCCTCTATCTAAATTATTTTAAGCAGTTAAGGGGGAGGTAAACGAGCAAACAAACAAACAAAAACTCTTCCTCAGTCTTTCATGCCTTGATTTTCTTCAGTTCAAAATAATTCTGAACCCCTTCAAAACATCTTAGAGAACTTAAAGATGGTCCAGTATTCCCCTACCCCTTTCAGTGTCTGAATGCCTCCTAATGATCCCTTTTAAAGATGTCAGGTGTACTTTTCGACACTTCTAGTGACAGGGAACTCATCTCCAAAGGAAGTGTGCTATGACCATGACTAGTATGTACTGTAAGAAATTTCTTCTTTACATTGAGCTGAGAGCTACATCATCTTTTCCCATACACAAATGCAGCTCCTGGGGTCCACCTAAGTTGTCTGTTCTCTTGGCTCATGTTTTCATGTCCAAGGAACTTATGAGGAAGAATTATTCTATGAATTCAGATATAGAAAGCTTAAGGATCTGGTCCTAGGATAAATTACTCATCACTTTTTTTTTTTTAAAGAAATAGAAATCCAGAGACATTAAGAGTTCAGGCAAATGTCACCCAGCTGTTATTAATATTTATCTTGCACCTAATGTCTTCATTTTTCTCTGACCTTTCCATTTAGGTTTCCGCTGGGCTTTGGGAGGTGGACTGTGACATTCTTGGAGTCATCCACATTACTTAGATGCATTCATATATTCGTTTACCGAAGAGATAGCTATTTCTGAACATAGTCTGTTTTCACAAGATTGTGCTGGGGGCTCTGGGTCTATAAAGATAATGAAACCTAGGAGACAGTTTTTATTTGTATACTAACTTGGCATCACTAAAAGAGTCTCTTTTGAGCTTCTTTGTTGTTCAGTTGGTTTGAGGTGACTGACTATTGATGTCTGTCATGGGTAAAGTGATGGAAATAACCTCTATCCTTGCTTTGGTGCAGTGTGTGTGTTGGTCCTATTTTATGTCTATAAGGAGTGCATAAATACATACCAAATGAGCACTAGAGATAGGAAATGTGTCTGGAGGAGAGAAGAAAGGTCACTGTGGGCTGTGAACACTTGACAAAAAAAAAAATGCCTTGAATTTGGATAGGTTGAAAAGAGGATAACATCCAGGTAAGAAGAGAAGCAGAAACAAAAATACAAAGAAAGGAATAGTTATTGTGTTGGGGGACAAGGAAGCAATCAATAGACTCTTACCCAGAAAAATGGACAAGGAGAATTTTAACAGCCATGAATGATGTCCAAGTCAAGTCAGGAAGTTCAGAAAGACTTCTGTGTGGTTCTAGGAACTGTGAGAACGAGCACCAAGACATCACAGGTATTTTCCTTTTTGCCAGTGATTTGCAACAAGAGAAACAGTGGCCAAGCTTAGATCACATCAGTTGATTTGGCTAAAGAACAAGCCAGTGTATGCAAATTCCCGTTTTTAAGTATAGGTAACAGTTTATTCTGCACAAAGACAATGAATGTAATTTCATGGTTGCTTTTAGAGCATCATGCTAAGAGTATCCCCTAAAATAATTGTGCATATAAATGAAAGCATGCTGGAATTTTTGGAAATCTGTTGTATAATGTTGAAGTTTAATTGTAAGACAGCAAATTTGGATCATCTCCAGAGCATGTATTCTCACTAGGAGCAATACAGACACCTAGGGGGGCAAAAATTGATTCTTGGAAGGAGGAGCAACAGATTTTACTCTGGGTGTATAAATTGCAGATATACATATATACATATGATATATTGCATATCTACATATGCAGTATGTCCATGGTATTTATGTAAATATGCAACATACCTGTGCTACTAAAATTTCACAGGGCGGCAATTAGGAAAAAAAGATGTCTGCAAGACTTAATAGGGAAGTGAAACTGAAGAAAAAGTTGACAAACAGTGCTCTGAAGACGGGTCAGCTGGTCCATCAGAAGAGGAGTCAGCTTTGCAGATTTAGAAACCTTATGTTTGTTTTAAACAGAGTATAGACTCAGCATTCAGGAGCATTGTCTGCATAAATTGAGATCCCAGAAACTGATAAAGACTCGGAATGCCTGTGGTGTTTCTCATTGTAAATGGATAACTCCTATGAGTTAGAATATCTGTGTTAGCTTGTTTAGCATTACCTTTCTATACAGGAAGCTACATGAGAAACCAAAACCCAATCGAAAATGTTCTTGGAAAGCATAAGCCAAGAGAAAGGAAGTTACTTAATTTTAAATGTGCGATGGTATAGTTTAGCAGAGCCTTGCAGAGTCAATTTTCATATTAGGAATATACTGCCGTGGGCATGGCAAGCTCCCGGAGTGAGCCAGGGAGCTCATTTCCCAGGGTGGCTGTTGCTCCTCCTTGCTGCTGGGGCACCATTTTCCTGTGCTTTTATTTATTGCTGACCTCTTCCAGGTGACACACAACTCCTTTAGGTTTATTGATCCTAGTGTCATATCTGGTTGTCAGTAAGGGCCCTTTAAAGTGACTTTCCAGACCTCTAGTCTAATCCATTTTTCATTGTTTAACTCTCAGCAGGCAACTGTCTTTACATCTGGGTTAGCAGAGCTCTTTACAGTCTTCCTATACGAACCTCATTACAATGGCTTAACTTTAGAGCCTGCTTGGATGACAGTCAGAGGCCCTTTGTGTTCTCCAAGTGTGAGTTATACACCACATGCAGGTTACAGGGCCCCACCCATGCCCACACCAGTCAGAATGTCGGAAGATAGGCCTGGGGAAGCTGCATTTTTAATAAGCACCCTGGATGCTTCTGATGTCTGTTGACGTTTGAGCAACACCGTTTTTGTTTGTTTGTTTCTATTGGGGAGCAGTATGTTATTCCAGGACCCATCAGCTCCAAGTCAAGTAGTTGGTTCAATCTAGTTGTGGAGAGCGCATCTCAGTGGTCCATGTGGGGATCGAATCGACAACCTTGGGGTTATGAGCACTGCACTCTAACCACCTGAGCTAAACAGCTGCCCCTGAGCAACACTTTTAAAAGAAATGATCTGAGGCACCTCTTAAAAAGAAGTAAGATTTTCCTATCTCCTGAAATAGGAGTGACCCTAGCATAAGCTGTCTTTCTATATTTAATATAGGCACTTGGTATGACAATTTTAACCCTCAAGAATCACTGGCAAAGTTATAGTCCAAATGTTTGCTGTCAGAAAATACATCATCACATTTCACCCCAAAGCATTTAAATGTCCCTAAGTGAATGTATTCTTCATTTAGATGGAGCAGTCTTCTTTCAACTTCATAATTTCTTAGAAAAATTATGTTGGAATCATGGAAAGACTTCTGGGGTAATGCCTGAAGTTTGGAGTTAAGACCCTGGCTCTGTAATTAGCATATCTTCTCTGTCAGCAACTAGCTTAGCATCTTTGGGCTGTAGTCGCCTCATTGGTTAAAGCAGGGTCAAAACTTTTCTAGTTATTTGATAGGATGTTTGGATAATCAAAGGAAGGAATAATTGTTAATGCTCCATGAAAAACTTAATAAGAATTCATAAGTATGTAAGGCATTATTAAAAACTGGTTCCCAAGTATAGCCATGCTTGTAATGGATAAAATTCTTTTTTTTTTCTATGTTAGTCTAAGCTAATGGTGATGGGTTTGAGGAATTTTGAGTTGAAGACAATTTCAAGGAGGAGAGATTAGATGTTATGGGGCTGGGAGTGAATGTATGTGCCTGACTGTGAAATGACAGCCCTGGAATTTTGCACGAAGCAAGAGTGACATTTAAGTAATCGAAAACATCAACAGGACGAATCGACTCACAGAACACAAATTTATATCAAGAAGGAACTAGAAGTATGTTGCTGCTTATGAAAAAGAAGAGAAACTTCACAAGAACATTAATAACCTGTCTATCACACGGCTTCCTCTACCAAAGGAAGAAAATTGTTTCCCTATAAATCCACCCTGGAAATGTTCTGCTTATATTATCCGAAGCCCAGCTCTGCTTCTGCCAAATGCCTCTTTGAGGTTGGCAGTGTCTCCTATTTCCCCTCCAAGTTCAGACCCTTTGGTGTAGCATTGAAGACTTTTCAAAACCTTATCTTATCCCCCACTTCCAAAATCTTTATCCCACTGTGTCTCTTCACTTACTCTAACTGCAACCAAACAGTAAGCTTTGTGCTTCCCAGATAAATCTGTACTTCTCCTATTGCTATGCCCTAAAGCTCCACCTTCTAACTCTTTCTCATGCACAGACCAGCTTAATGTTTGCCAAACCCTCAATGCTAAGTTAAAATATCACTGCTCTCCCTTGGAAATTAAAATCCCACCTTAAACTGGGTTAATTTATATAATTATATAGAAATGAAAAGAACAGGCATTGCGTTCACTTCCAATATAGCTGGATCCAAGTGCTCAAGTGAAGTCATCAGGAATCTGTATGTTTCTATCTATTAGCTTTGATTTCTTTTCTATTGACTAGATTGTTAATCAAGGTGACAAAAATGGCTTTCAGCAGCTTAAGAATATGCTCTACTAATTTACTAATCCTAGTAAAATGAGAAAACCTGTTTGCTAATATATCCAAAGAAGAGAGTCCTTGGTAGGGTTCTCATGGCCGCCATTGAATCATGTGCCCATCTCTGAGGTAACTGACATGGCTGGGGAATGCGGTACCCTAATCAATTGGGCAGGGTGATATTTGGACCCTAATCCTGTGGGCAGGATTAGTTTCACCTGTACTGTAGGGACTGAGAGTGATGAAGTGTGACTTCTGAAAGGAAAAGGGAAATTCTACTAAGAAAAGGAAAGGGAATGGATGCTAAGATGGCACAGACGCGATTCTTCTTCAACCATTTCTTCTGGCTGGAAGTAATATCTTGTTCTATGAAAAGCCCTATAGCACTTGACAACTTGTTATCTTGCGTTACAGTTACCTGTGTGCACCTCTCATTTCCCTGCTAACCTTTAAGATCCTGGAAACCTCTACTCATCCTTCTATTTCCCACACTGCCTTGCAGGGTGTTTTATTCTGCTTTGTTTATTTTCTACTCACTTAACCTCCTTGGACCTATTTCTTGAAAAAGAGGCATTGTCATAGATCATTTCTAAGCTCCCGTCTAATGTCAGAATTCTTTGATTCTACTATATAATGAAATAGTTGTTGAATGAGTGACAATACAGGGGATGTGCAAACATTGCCATACCTTGGATTTGCTTCGATATGTTTCAGGAATGTCAATTATTGACGGAGTTAAACACCCAGATGCAGTAACCCAGGATGTTCAATTTAAAGATGATCTCACAGAGTATTACCTCCCTCACGCTGGTTTTCTACACAGGTAATGTGTATCATTAGGAATTGTTTTCCAGTTTGCTACATTCACATAGGAGGATGTGAAGGCTCAGTGTTCTATGAAAAGGAAGTGAATCACAGCTTATTTTGTTAGCTCGTGTGAGATGAAAAGCTTTAACTCAGTTGGGTTATTAAACCCAGGGAATCTGAGTTAAAAAAAAAAAACTGAGACCAGGAAATAATTGGAAATGAATAAATTATATAATAATAACTAACCTAGAGTGAGTACTTGCCAAACCTTAGGCACTTAGACTAGGTGAATATATGCTTTATCTTACTTAACTTTGCAGTGATCCTATGAGCTAGGTCTGTTATTCCCATTTTATAAAAGAGAAAACGAGAATTAAGGCTCAGGGAGATTAATTGACTCACCAGAGGTGACCCAGCCACAGAACAAAGATCTTAATCCCAAGTGGTTCTGTTCTGAACCCAAAGCCCAAGCGTTCAAACCCCATACTCCTTTGTGTTCAGGGATATCCTGCACCAAGGGGTTTCATTTCTTCCCACAGGTTCTCACACTTGTCTTTTTCCCTTGTTATCAGGTCAGGAAAAATTCACCCTTCACCACTCGAGTATTTTCTAGAGATGAAAGATTTGATTGATCCTGATTATTAGTGTGACTTGTCAAGGAGGTACACAATAACCAAATGGCCAGTGAGCCATCTCCACGTGACACTAGGGGATTTTGCAGAATCCTAGACTCTCGTGGCTGCATGGAATTTTATCAGTCATTTAGTACTGACCCCCCTCTTAACCTGATGCTTTGTCGGCTCTGATGTAGAGCACAAAGTCATGAAAGTTAAAAGCAGTACGTGGCACAACCTGACGCTGACATGCCCAAGTCAAGGGGACTGTCTGCCTAGAGGGAGCAAGGTGTGCTACCGTTACCGCTGTGTGCTGTGGAGGGAACAGGATCCAGGTTGGGAAGCCAATGCATCTCCATTTGAAATGGCTCTTCCATAGGGCAGAGGGCCAAGGCAGGGCCCCATCCTAATTCAAGTACCATCAGGTTATTCCACTGATTACCGAAAAACCAAACCAGGGGACTAAGTATGAGTGAGAGTGAGGAGAGGTACACATTGACATAAGATCACCAATCAGGCCACGGCAGCCAAATCATGAGGGGAAGTCAGATTGTATGTGGGAATGAAGGAACAGATACTCAAAATCAGATATTCCGTGAAACTTTGCTATACCGTGAACTAACCATAGCAGAACATTTAAAATGCTTACTTCATCAATCTTGCTATAATTTTCTTGAAGAAGCACATCTATAGGTTCTCTGTGATGTAGCATGAATCATTAGATCCTAACAGGAAACCAGAGCTTATCTCTGTCTTTCTGACCAGATTTCTTGACCCTATAGTGGTTTCCCAACATTTTCCACGTCTGCTTCTAAGTATGTGCAAGAGGAAGAGAAAGCCCTCATGTAGCCACTTCTTCGTAAGTCATTGGGAGCCATATGTGTAGGCAAGCTGCCTCTGTGCATTCCTGGACCTGAGCTCTCAGATTCCCAATCAGCTGTTCCCTCTGGCCCCTGATAGCTCCATTTCTTCAAATCAGAGAAAGTGGAAGGAATTCCTTAACCTTTTCCTATTTAAAATTTCATAGAATGGTAGAGAAATTAAGCACAATGAAACAAAGCATTTCATCATGTAGCTTCACCTTACGTTTGCTCCAAATTCATTGATGCTGAGTCTTTTTTTTTTTTTTTTAAGATTTTATTTGGGAATTGGGGGAGGGGAATCGGGGAAGGGGAAGAGACAAGTTGCTGTCCTTTTGTTCTTCAGTCTAGTTGTGGAGGACGTTGCTTCACTGGCCCATGTTGGTATCGTCATTGCGTTCTTCCCAGCTGAGGCAGATCAGTCGCCGGCCTCTGGATGTTGCTCACTGCAGCTATTGGCAGCTCACGCTGGCTGCTGGCTACTCACGCTGGCTGCCGGCCACTCACTGTAGCCTATGGCAGCCCACTGCAGCAGGGGTTGCAGCCCACACCATTGCCAGGGCTCGTACAGCCCAGCTCCAGGTGGAGCTGTTGTTATCTGTAGAGGGCAGTGTCACTGGCCCTCATATGTGGGATCCGAACTGGAGCCGCTGGCATCCCAAAACCAGCTCTTAACCAATGTGCCACTCGGCCAGCCCGATGCTGAGTCTTAATAAAGATGACAGGAGAAAAATCTGAAGATTCAGTTATTGTTTGATGGTATCATCCTCCTCAACAAGCCTGGTTAAGTCAGCTATCACTTCATTAGCCAGGACTTGGACAGTCTTTACAAAGTGGTTCTTAATTCATTAGTGCTAAGTGACATGATTGATTTACAAGTATTAATGCTTTTCCATTTGTTTCAAAGGTCATTAGAGAAGAGGTATTCTGTAGAGGATATCTAACTACAGATCCTAGTGGGTAGTTCATTTGGTGAACATTTAACTCAATCTTGGTTACCTTATTTTCTTGATTCTAAGTCACCATTATTTTACTAATAGCTTTCCAAGGGAAACCATTTTGCTTGAAAAGGGGATGATATATATGTAATAAATACACTTATGTTTTCTATATAACTATATTATATATTCTATAGTGTATATTATTTTTCTAGATAATATGTTCTATATATTAACTAGAGATCTATAAATAAGTGATAAGATACATTCCAGTTTAAATAAGTTAATAAAGCAGGTTTAGATCATTTTGTGTGTGTTTGTGTACTCACATATCCATATGTATGATACTTAGGTTTCCGGTCTACTCCTCTTACTAGTCAGTGCATGGAGCTAACAGGAAGCTGCTCTCTAAAGATACTTCTCAACTGATAGAAAATTATCTCTGAGCACCCCAGATCCAGCCCAGGTGGCGTAGGTCCTTCCATGAGACATAGTGGTATTATGGTTTTATGACTGTAATGAAGATAAATTATGTCCAAATAATGACACCATACTCAGCCTGAAAAACAAATGAGCTGTACCAGGCAAGATTAATTTACTTTTTATAAAAGTGGAAAGCAGAGAAGTAAAGTTGGATAATGTGTCTCAAAAAACGCCCAGGAAAGAAGGTGGAATGCACTGTGAGGAGTATCCAGTGCATACATCATGAGAGTTGTTGATTTACTCATCCATTCCTTTGGCGAATGTGGATAGAGGAGTATGTTTTGTGCCAGGCCCTGGGCCGAGCTCTCAAAGTACAGCAGTAAACAAGAAAGACTTTTTATACCTTTACCAAGCTGATAGCTTAATAGGGGAAGCAGTCAGTCAAGGAATGTACAGCTAAGTCATGAATTACGGGCTATGACACATGCAAAGAGGGAAATAAGTGGAGATATAGAAGGTACATTTAACCTGGGGCTAAAGCCTAAAGAACCAGTCTTGAATATAGCTTGGGGGGCAAAAAATCTAGAAAAAAAGGGGAAAATCACTCAATTTAAAGACACTAAGGGAAAACCTGATAGTAAGCACATGTAGCCGGAGGGCAGAGCAGGAATGGAGCTGTTAGGAAAGAAGCTTGGAGGGGTGGACAGGGTCTGGTCACACGGGACCTTGTATATTGATGTAAGTTCAAAGAATATCTTGTACAATTCCTGTGCCACTCTTTTTGTTTTTCTTTTTTATTTGGCTGGGTGTTCTAGGAAAATATTAAGAAGTAGCGATAGAGGCCATTTTTGGCTTTGTGTTACATTTCAGGGTGTGCTTCTATAATTTAATCTTTAAATATATTTGCTCTACTTTTCCCAGAGATAACCTTTGTCAGGTTAAGAAAATTACCTTCTATTTTTAAATGTTAATAATTTTCTTCATAAATAGTGTTGGACTTTATTGGGTACTTGTTCTGCATCTATTGAAATAATCACATTTTGTTCTGTCTGTTAAAGTGATACATCTCATAGATTTCTGAGTTAAACAATCTTTCCATTCCTAAGATAATTCCTACTTATGCATTGTAGTTATATCTACTTATACGTACTGACATATATACATACATAACTTTATATGTATATGTATACATCAAGTGCATATAGAATTTTATTTACGTATGCCTGTGTATAGTTTTATATATACATATATACATGTGTATATGCTGTAAAATTCGATGTGCTATTATTTTCTTTAGTTTTCGAGTTCTTAAGAGATATTGGCCTACAGTTTTATTTTCTCATACTGTCCTTTTCTCGTTTGGAATCAAGATTATATAAGCCTTATACAGTAAGTTGGGTAGCTCATTTTTTTAGTTTCTCTTATATGTTTGTAAAAGTTGACAGAATAACTATGTGGGTTTAGGATCTGCTGTGGAGAGATACTTTTATACGTATTCAGTTTTTCAGTGCTTATTTGTTCATATACATTTTGGTTATTCATAGTTTTCTAGAAAATTATCCAGTTTTGTTTTCCAAGTTATTGACCTAAAGTTATTAATCATTTTTTTCTTTTTTCTTTTCTTTTTTTTTTATTAGGGAATTGGGGAAGGGGAACAGTGTTGGGGAATTGGGGAAGGGCAACAGCCAAGTTGTCCTTCAATCTTCATTGCCAAATCCAATTGCCATCTGGCTGTCTATGGGCTGCTCACAGCCACTCAGCTCAAGGTGCCATGTTGAATCTCAGTTGCTGGAGTGGGGAATCCCACAGCCCACCATCCCATGCAGGAGTCAAACCAGCAACCTTGCTGCTCAGAGCACACACTCTCACCAGATGAGCCATCCTGCCACCTGTTGGCAGCTCAGCGGCGGCTCAACTCGGACGCAGTTCACTGGCCCATGTGGAAATTGAACCAGTGACCCTGTTGCCCAGAGCTCACGCTCTTAACCAACTGAGCCACTTGGCTGGCCCTCATTAATCATTTTTGAAGTCTTTACTATAAGTGGTATGATAGTAAACTGTACCTATAAAAATAATACTGATTTGTAGCATTTGTCCATTTCTGTGGTGGAAATATTTTACCATGGTAGATTTCAAAGCTATCAACATGGCATTCATGAACATGAACTTGGCCCATAATCTGCCCTCTGGCGTGCACCTGCTCTAACATATTTGTTACACTTTTCCTTTTTCCTTTGTGATTTCATTCATTTGTGCTTTTTCCTTTCTCTTTTTCTCTCTCACTCTCATTTGTAAATCAGTCTCCTTAGAGGTTTTATATTTTGTTAAACTGTTTTTAAAGAATGATTTCCTGGTTTTGTCTATCCCCTCTTTTGTTCCTTGGTTTTCTCTCTTATTAATTTCAGCTATCTTCACCATAACTTTTATTCTATGTTCCTTAGGTTTTCTTTACTTTGTTTTAAACTAAAGGTCCAAAAGCATTTCTTTTTCAGCTTGTTTTAGTAACAAATGAATTTAAAGTTGACATTTTTAAGGAATGTGTTAGCTGCCTGACACAAATTTTCATTTGTATTCTCATTATTTCAGTCCTACACATTTAGTAAAGTGTACTGTGTTTCATTTCAGGTGTCTAAAATGTGTTTGCATGCTTTTTGAGAGAGAGGGGCCTCTTTTCATGAATGATTCCTCACTAATTTGCATGTAGGTCAAAGAAGATTATGTGATATCACTTTGAAATCTGAAACTGATTTTGTGTTCAGAGGTTCTTGTGTACCTAAATGAATGTTGTTTAAAATCATTTCTACCTTATAAAATATTTAATTCCAGTCTTTGTTAATCAGAAATGCAATTACTATTTATTCTGATGGAAAGCATCTTAAAATATCCCCGAGGCCCTCCTTCCACAAAATAACAATTATTTATGCATATCTCCATGAACACAGTTCATTAAAAGTTAAATATTAATTATCCCAAACCCAAAAGTTAAATATTAATTATCCCAGTGTCTTCAAATAAATTATTCTACAATATGTCTATCTTCTATAATATGCCATTTAATATTATTTTAACTTTTATATATTCTTTACTTAGAATTTTGCTAGCAAAGCATGCATATGCTACTCATTGTGGATATGAAAAAACCCCACTAAAGACAATGAAAACAGTGTAAATGATGCCTTATGTTATCACTGCCACCAATTAATGAACCAGGAATGCAAATGCAAAAATGATTGTATGGCAGCTCCTCTTTCCAATGGCTCAGAAGAGAGTCAAAATTCAAATTCATCTCAGTAAGAAGAAATAGGGCATTAAAAGGAACTTTTAAAGGCTGAATTCTTGTCATTCTAACAGAATGCCTTTTGGTATTACTTTATTTATCAGATGCAGAGATAAATATGTAGATTCATAGGCATTTTAGATATGTCCATTTTGTATTTCTTTAAGATTCGTATAGCCTTGCTAAATTTACCCTGTCTGGTTCATCTTTCACTTTCTCATAGAGATGTTTTAATATCTCCAATATAACTGCAGATTTGTCGACTTCATTTTATGCCTGCCATTTTTTTACTTCATGTACTTTAGTGCCCTGATAGTGTGAAACATCCAAAGTTCATAGATTCTATATCTTCTTGGTGAATTATCATTTTTATTACAATGTAGTGTCTCTTTATTCCTGTTAATGAAATTTGCCTTGTAATTCAAGCTATTTCCATTTTTAATATTGTTATCCAGCTTATTTTCATTTCAACTTCATTTCAGGAGTGTTTCTTATATGCAGGTTATCACCACCATATTTTACTGTTTTCATCTAACCTGACAATATTTGTCTTTTAATCAGTGAGTTCAGTTTGATTACATTCATTATAATTATTGATGTATTTGGAGCTATTTCTATCATATGGTTACCATCTTTTTTTCTATGTTTCTCGTCTTCTCTGCTTTGTTTCTTTTCCTTCCTTTGTTGCATTGATAAACATTAAAGTAGAATTATATATTTTATATGTTTTCAAATTATGTAAATTTAATTATATAAAAATTCTGAAGCTATTCACAATTTCTGTCCTTTTCTGACAAAGAAAAGCCCTTTGGCATATTTTAACAACTCTGCATAACATTGTATGTTGTTGGGGTTTTTTACTATTCAAATAAAAATTGGAATATTAACACTACCTGACAAAACAGAAAAATAAATCCTAAAGTCCCAATGGCATCAGAAAACAAACATTTATTTTTTATTTCCTTTCATGCAAAGTCCAGGTCAGGCCCCTTTCCAAGCAGTGACTTGGAGACCCACTCAACTTCCATCATGCAAGGTGTCACCAGACCTCAGGCTTACAACTGTAGTTTAGAATCACTGCCTCTGCCATGATGTCAGGGCTGGGACAGATCCAAGGAAAACTAGCAGACAGCTCGTCCCAACTCCTGGGAGTAAATTGACATCTTTGTTTCCTGCCTCCCTAGGCCCATAGCACAGACAAAACTGCATTAGACATTGCCAACCTTTATGGAAATGGAGTGGGAGACTTCCCTTTGGGATTAGAAGTGATGCTTCCCTGGCTCTGGGCTACACACTTGGAGCCTTCCTCTAGGCCACTAACATCAAGGAGTGGATGTCCCTGTTCCCATTGTCAGCTTCACTCCCTGATCCAGAGAACTTATACCTTCAGCTGTGGTTGCTTGTATTCTGAATCTGATTCACCAAGCAAAGAGGGTATTTTAATCATAAACTTACCATAGCATAGATTTCTGATGGCTTCTTTTTTATACCGACCTCTTCTTGTTTCATTTCTTCCATTTTAAGGCTTGTGAAATGTTTTAATATATTATTAAAAGCAACTTATTTACATCCATTTTGAGTATTGTAAACATACACCAGTATATATTTTAAAGTCTATTTCAGATTGTTCCATAAGATTATTTTATGTGTCCTTTCTTACATAGAGACATTTTAGTTCCCATTACTTTCACACAGAAGCTAATCTCTGGCCATCACTGTCTATGGCAGGCCATGGCTCTGGTCCCTCTCTTGCCATCTGTTTCTAATCCATTTCTGTTTATCTTGTTTTGGGGCCTGATATGTCTTTGTTCATTTATAGTTCATGCGTCATTGCACATATGTGGAATAGAATGAGTAAGTCAAAGCATGAAATTACTGTATTACCTAAACCAGTAGTATCAATGTGATTTATTTCTATCATTCTACACAAATGGGAAATTTAAAGAAGTTATACCCCAATTTCTTTGATTTGCTTTTAGTCTTATTTATTTTCAGTTTAAAATAGCATTGACTTTTTTTTTTCCTAATGTTTAGCGTCTGACCACATGGATTAAAATAAATTGTTGTGATGTATTTTTCTCCACCTCATGCTCCTGTGTGCTCTGTCACAAATCCATAACCAATCATGCTAACAGTCTGCTCAGAGTGAGGGATGCTGTGAAACCCTCTGGCTTCAGTGGAGAATAGGGAAAGCCTCAAGTTGAGAGCTCATACGGACTGTTTCCATCGCTCAAAGTGCTTTTCATGGATCTTAGCTAGGTCTCACTCTCAAATATATTTGCTTCCTCCCCTGTCACTGCAGGTGAGGTAAAAATGGCCCATGCTCTGCTCACCAGAGATTTCTTATTGAAATGGCTCCTTTCTGTTTCATGTTCATGAAGCCACACAGGAAAAAATAAAAATAAAAAAAATAAAAAAAAACCACTAGACATTACAAAGGCTTAAGTTGTTCATCAATCATTTAGTCACCAAACATTGACTGAGTCCAGGCATTGTTGTAGCTCCGGGGAATATAAACATGAACAAAACACACTAAAACAAAAAAAAATCCTAGCCTGTATTGGGATAGAAACAAATAAGTAACTAGTATATTTAATGTGTTTGACAGATGATAAACACTCTGTTAAAAAACAAAGCAGGGACGGAAAGCGTATAATGGCCATTTTAAACAAAGTTGTAACTGAGAAGGTGAGACCTTTACAAAACATAAAAAAAAAAAGATGTGGGAGCAAGTCACATGGGCCACGTGAGGGACAGCAGTGAGGCAGGTGTGGCTGAAGAGGCTGAGCTGGGGTGAGAGTACTTGGAGATGGAGCAGACAGCACGTAGAGGTGGGGTTGTTACATCATATGGTGGTTTTCATTTCGTGAGGACCCTGCATACTGTATTTCTTAGCGGCTGTACCGATTAACATTTCCACCTACAGTGCACCAGGGTTCCTGGCCTCCAAATCTTGTTGATAATAGCCATATTCTAACAGGTGTGAGGTGATCTGTCACTGTGCTTTTGATTTGCATGTCCCTGCTGATAAGTGATGTTGGCCATCTTTTCCTGTACCTGTTGGCCATCTGTGTGTCTTCTCTGGAAAAAAAAGAAAATATGTCTATTCAATTCCTCTGCCCATTTTTTAATTGGAATGTTTGTTTCATTTTACTTTTGAGATGTGAGTTCCTTATCTACTTTGGATACTAACCCATATCATATATATGGTTTGCACATAGTTTCTCCCATTCAGTAGGTTATCTTTTCATTTTGTTGATGATTTCCTTTGCTGTAAAGGAGCTTTTTAGTTTGATGTAGTCCCATTTGTTTGCATCATCAAGACCTGTGTCAAGGAGCATTTTTCCTGTCTTCTATGGTTTTGGTTCTTATGTTCAAGTCTTTAATCCATTTTGAGTTAAAAATGAACTCAAATCCTTAGAGGTATGATGTAAGATACTAGCCAAATTTCATTTTTTTATGCATGTGGCTGTCCAGTTTTCCCAGCACCATTTACTGAAGAAATTATCTTTTTCCTGTTATATATTCTTGGCTCTTTTGTTATGGATCAATTGACCATATAATTATGGATTTCTTTTTGGGTTCTTTGTTCTGTCCCATTAATCTATGTGTCTGTTTTTATGCCAGTACCACACTGTTTTGATAACTATGGCTTTGTAATATAGTTTGAAATCCAGGAGTGTGATGCCTCCACCTTTGTTTCATCCCAGGGTTGCTTTGGCTATTCGGCACCTTTTATGGCTCTATGCAATTCTATGATGTGCTTATAAGTCACTAGCACAACATTTAAAGTTCTAAGTACTTTAAATATTTGATCTCAATAAAAATCTTAAAGCAGCCCCAAGGTTGCTTAATTAGCAGGGTAGAAAACAAGTTTAGACCAGTTTATTGAATTATCTAGACTCAAACTATTAAACAATGACACTAGAATTATATTCAAAGGCATTTTACTGACAAACTGAAACTTTTTATTATGCTATGCTGCAGCTGTTTTTATTGCACCTAATCATGAGCTGCGAGCTTCACGAAGGCAGGGATTCTATTGTACTCCATTCATAAACTTGACACTCACTTCAAGAACAGGTACTAAATACATATATATTAAATGCATACATGAGGTACTAAGCTCACTCTTGGTAAAATGCATTTAATCAATAAGAGATTAACCTTCTAAGCAGCTTTGGCAACTTTTTTCAGGGGAGGAGGTCTGTCTCCTTAAATGATGATTTATTTAGTAAAACTTGGCAGGTAGGAGATATTCAGAAAAACAGGGGTGAAGTTTTTCAGCAGTTTCTGTTGTCTTATCACATATGTAGCCATTCCACCTATACTCAAGGCTGTGTCTTCTTTCCCTCTGACTAAGAGCTGTATATACATGACGTTGTTGTATGTCCATCACCTGTCAGTCAGCTGATGTAACTTGAATTTCACTGTAGGAAGGCAAACTAAGATGACATGGAGCTACTGCTATCATGGAACTCAAAGTCCAGAAAGCTTACTGGGCTTTTCAATAGGAAAACACACTCAAAGTCTTTCTGTACTTCGCAGTATGACATTGTACTTAAACATAACATGCATAATTAGAAACATTAATAGCTAGAGTATGTATTTCATTTTTAAAATGTACATTAGAATAGGTAGCCAAGGCTACCATGGCTGTTCAGTTAAATTTATTGCCATTCAATAGTTGTCTGCAGTTTACATAATGCTGTGTGTGGCCTAGTTAGTGGTGATAATGACAGAGTAAGTAATTTGTATTTTTTTAAGAAGTTTATAATGTGTCTGAGTGAAGATGTCACAAAAATATTGACTAAATTTTGCTTAACTGTCCTGGGGACATCTTATGATAGATGCTTAGATAGTGTCTGTCCCTACTGATATTGCCACCAAGTCACGGCAGACCCAGGGTTCCAGTTACTCACTGGTTCACGTGCCTTGTTTCCCCTACCATTTTCTTTCATATTCCTAAAGTATAGCAGGTCCTCAAATAATGTCATTTCATTCAAAACCATTTCATTATAAAGTTGATGAGAAAAAAAAATTGATTCCCGTAAGGGCCACTATCTGTATGGAGTTTGCATGTTGTCCCCACGACTCCACGGGTTTTGTCCAGATCCTCCAGTTTCTTTCCACATCCCTAAGCTGTACATGTTAAGTGAACTGGCGTTGTCTAAACTGTCCCAGTCTGAGTGAGTGCGGATGTGTGTGTGGGGGGTGTCTGAGTGAGCCCTGCCATGAAGGGTGTCCTGTCCAGGGTTGATTCCTGCCTTGTACCCTGAGATTGAGGATGGGCTTCACCCACCCATGCCCCTGAACTGGAATAAGTGGGTTGGAAAAGAATTATCTTACTTCTTTATATTAGTCTTTCTTAAATGTATATATAGCTTACATTTCCTGCAGTGTTTAATAATAGAAGTGTTTTGGGTCCTCATTTAGAAGTTTGATGATGCTTTTGTGACCAGACATATGCTGTTGGAACTTAACTCTTATTTATATCAATTAACCTGTGGTAATGATGATTTCATTATATGTGGTTTCACGTAAAGTGGCAGTTTCCAAGACCATGTTGATAGTCCAGTACTTACTGTGTATCACATTCTTATTCTGAATCTCTCTGCATTTTACCTCAAAATTTTGCTTTGTAATTAGCACAGTTTTTAGAATCAGAAAAATAACAATAGCGCAGTCGTTCACTGTTACGACCTTAGTAAGTTTCATCACTTTTTTTAGACCCTATTTCCTCATCTGTCAAATGAGAGTAATAATAAACATGTTATAAAATATTCTAAGAAGAAACGAAAGAATTCCACTTTGGTTTATGATGAAGCAGCTTAACATCTTAGCCTTCCTGCTGAGAATAATTATAGAATTGTAAAAAATAAAAATAAACAGGCATTTGAAGGAATTGACGAACAACCAAAACAACTAGGATTTGAGAGGCCCAGTTCTCAGAGCAAATAGAATTGCATAGAAGTTTTTCTGAAATTGTGCATAACTTTTCCCCACAATGAGTTTGCATCTTCCTTAAATGCACAGAGCAACAGTATGATAATCCAAGCAGAAGGGAGAAATGTGAAAGATGCGTAAAGCTGTCAGACCAGTAAATGGAGTTTGGGTCTGCTAAAGAGGGGGGCCCTGTAAGCAGCCTGACTTTCAGTTAAGGATGTTGAAGAACAGAATGGGGAACAGGCAAATCAAAATAGACTGGGACCCACAGACACTAAAACTCAGCAATGAAAAACTGCAATTCCTGGTTTAATCCCAGTGCTTGTTCTTCTGCCCCTAGTCTGACTACCAGCCAGTACGAGAACTAAATCATATCTTGAAAAAAAAAACAACACACCATCATCCTAAATCTTTGAAAGTTTCAAAATGAAATGTCTGGCATTCAGTAAAAAGGTACCATGCTCACAATGACAACATGAGATGAATATTGACAAGTCAAAACAATAATGATAATGTATTCTGGATATCTGGATGGATGGATGGATGGATGGATGGATGGATGGATGGATGGATGGATGGATGGATGGATGGATGGAAGGAAGGATTGATGGATGGATGGATGGACAGACAGATAAAGTTGAATGTAAATATATGATAGCAACAGCACAAAGACATAAGGGATGAATGATGTAGGATATTTACAGTACTCTACTTGTCTGGAAAATGAAAAAAGTACTAATTTGTGATAAATGCTAATAAGTCAATAATATATGTTAGCATACCTACAGTGATTAAAAATAAAATGTGTAAAAAGGAACAGAATGAAAAGAATATGGAAAAATCAAAGAGTAAAATAACGTTGCACCAATTTAAAATGGCAAGAAAGGCAGAAAGTAACATGAGATAGGTGAGTGGAATAGAAACAGTGAGTAAAATGATATCTTTAAGCCCGAACACGTAAGCAGTCACATTGCATAATAAACTAAATATGCCACTTAAAAACAGAATATGCTACTTACAAGAGAAATAACTTAAATAATAGGAACATAGAAATTGAAAGTACAGAAGAAACATACTGTGCAAATCCTAACAAAATGAGAACTGGTATGATTATAGTAATATCAAAAAAATGTAAAATTTAAATGAAGAGTTACTTGAGATTAAATGAAATATTTAATTGTAGTAAAAAACTTAATCCACACATGATACACAAAATAAACATAGCTCAGACTATAAAATGAGCAAAAGAACCTGACATACAGAAAAGAACAATTAGCAAATAATCAATGTAAGAGATTTTTAATATCTCTCAACTGATAGAACAAAATTGTCAGTAATGATATGAAAGATTTTACAACACAATTAACAAAATTGATAACATATATATACACATATTTGTGTGTGTATACACACACACACACACACACATACACATATATATTGAGGGTGCCAAAATGATGTATACAAGTGGACACTTTTGTCAGCATTGTTCAAACAGTAGTTCTTTGTAATTAGAAGTGTCTGGACATAGATGGTAACTACTTTAATTTAAGCACCTTTTGTAATTGCAGAAGTCAAACGTGACTTGTATTCATCTTTTGTTATTGGTATATATTATTACAATTTTAATTGTTTTTTTCCTTTCTTAAAATGTGTGTACATTTTTTTGGCACCATGCGTGTGTGTACACATTTATATACATGTATCATACATACATACATATATATACATATGCATACATGTATATATTTCTGAGTTTGTTCTTTTAAGAGTTATTTTGGTATTCCCTTCCTTCTCTCCCTGAATTAGATCCCACACCAGGTCCTGTCGTCTTTCTTTCCTGGATAGATTGTGAATCTGATTTCATGCCTCTATCTTTCTATCGATCTACCCTTGCACTGTATGTCTGTCCAATCTGTCGAGAGACCTTTCAGACTGGCAAAGGCCCAAAAAGCTGACAGCACTGATGTGGCTGTGTGGGAATGTTTTTCAAAAGTCACTCTCATATATTGTCAGTGGACATGCAAACTGTTGCAATCCATATGGAGAGGTTTGTTGATATGACCCAGAAACATGCACATTTTCACCCAGCAACCCTCTAGGAATCTACCCTAAAGGTATCCTAGACAAAAGTATGAAAAGGCATAGGTATTATGGTATCAGTTGCAGCACCTTGCAATTGCAATACTGGAAACCACCTGTATGTCCACCGGCAGGGGACTATTTGAGGAAGCTGTGCTGCACTTACCCTTTGGAGGACTGTAAGAGGGAAACAGGCAGGTCTGTCAACTCCCACACGGTGATCTCCAGGATACAGTCGGTGTAGAAGGCAAGATGGAGAAAAGAATGTTACCACTTATTCAAAGAAAGAGGGAGATGCAAATGTAAATGTATATTTGCTGATATCTATAAAAAACAGAAAATTTATCATCAAATAAATAGAAATCATTAACTTCAGGGAAAGAAAGTAAGGGCAGAAGTTTGTAGATTTGACTTTGGTTACACATAATCACATATCAATAAAATAAAAGTAAGGTCAAAAGCAATGCTGAAAATCAAAATCAAGATGAAACAAGTATCCTATGTATCCTATTGGAGTCCTAAATAGTACAGTGTGTCTCGAGTTTGGTCAAGGAGACAGTCTTTGTTACTCTATAAATGCTGAATGTTTTACTATGCCCATGGGGCCGGGGGTAGATGTTCAGGAAATAAGAAGCAAGAGATGTTCACATTGGTGATATAAAGAGCTCAAGTTTGAATAAGCAGGAAAGAGGGGGAAAAAAGCTCATTCTGCATGGAAAAAGCTGGAGTCAGTTTCTCTGATGTTATCTTCTGTGATATAAAGATGAATAATAATAAGAAGCTTCTTATTGTTATTAAATATAAGTCTCGTTCCAGTCCTAAGGATAGACCTGATTGTAAAAGGAAAGAAAGTGAGTTTTCTGTGTCAGTGTCTGCTTCAGGCTTTAAAATAAAGAGGACATTATTTATGGCAATATGACTCAACGTCCACAAAGTTACAGATAACTGAATCCAGAGACAGCTATACTTTTCTATAGGGTGAAACGACCTCTGCATAGGAAGTGCTGGGTAGGTTGTGACGTGCTTTATGATTCTGACAGGTATAAAAAACAATAGATGAAGCTCTGAATTGTGGACCCCCAGTGGTGATTTCTGTCTCTTTTCTGGAAGCCTCTGCAACGTGTCTGTATTAACTGGAGCATAAGGAATGTGGCCTTCTCAAAGGCTCCGAATTCAGAGCACAGAACATGGCTAATTATAGAAATAACAAATATGCACAGCATCTTAATTATGTCATGTTACCTGCTTTTGCAAAAACACACACCAGTTACCTGCTGAGATGCAATTCCTCATTCACAGAGGAAACCAAATTATCTGCTACAGCTAGGTGGGATCAGTAAATCTTCCTCGGTTGATCCTTGAAAAGAAGGCACGTCATAAAAATGAAGGCATGGTTATATTTCCTTTTAAGTAAATAATCGGGTAAACTTTGAAAAATGGTTGTAAATGGATGGTAGATTCACAAATATTTGTTGTAGTATTTTGATTCAAAGCATACATTAATGGTATATATGTAATTTTTGTACATATCAAGTATTATACAATAAAAGTATATTTATCTTTCATATTAAAAAAAAAATGAAGGCAGATGTGTTTGCTTTGGAGGAGGGGTACGTTTCTATTCTTTTGCTCTAAGTGAAGGAATGTGAACCTGAAAGATGAACTTGGCTGTGAATAGAGGTCTACAGCAAGCTGAAAAAGGGAGAAATGGGGGGAGGGATTGTTAAAGAAACAGAGCAACACTTCTCAGTTCTTTCTAAAATGGGTCACTCACAGAGGAGTTCGACTACAGGCACGATGTGGAATTTACGACAGTCGATTGGGGGGAAAAAGTTACTGAATGATAATGTAGAAGAAAACCTTCATAATTTAGAAGTAAGATGTCCTGAGAAGCATTTGATGGATGAAAAAACTACTAAGAGGGCTGACTGAGTGGCGCGGTGGTTAAGCGCTGGCTTGGGAAGCCAGTGGCCCTGGTTCGGGTCCCACATGTGAGGGCCAGTGATACTGCCCTCAAAAAAAAAAAAAACAAAAAAAAAAACTAGGATTTTATGCTAGGCTTCCAGACCATTTCTCTCCCCACTTGCTTGTTTTGTTAAAGAGCTCAAATGGCCTATCATTTTATAAGTATACTTTATTACAGTGGTCCTCAGACTGCAGTATCGGCAGAGTTTACACTGAGGAACTTAAACTTGGCTAGTGAATCTGGCTGACTCAGGAGGTCTGGATTGGCCCCAGAATCCATACTTTGTATTTTGTTTGTTTGTATTATTTTAATTTTTTTTTTATATTTCAGTTACAGCTGAAATACAATATTATATTCGTTTCAGGGGTGCACTACAGAGATTACACATTTATATAACTTATGAAGTGATCACTCTAGTAAGCCTAGTAACCATCTGATACCATACATACTACAATATCACTGACTGTATTCTGTATACTGTACTTTTACATCCCTGTGACTTTTTATAACTGGAATCTGTACTTTTTAATCCCTTCCTCTTTTTCACCCAGCCCCCAACACCCCTCCCATCTGGCAACCATCAATTTATTCTCTGTATCTATGAGTTTGTTTCGGTTTTGTTTGTTCATTTATTTTGCTTTTTAGATTCTACACAGAAGTGAAATCATATGGTATTTGTCTTTCTCTGTCTGACTTATTTCACTTAGCATAACACCCTCTAAGTCCATCCATGTTGTCGCAAATGGTAAGATTTCGTTCTTTTTTTTATAGCTGAGTAATATTCCATTGTATATATGTACCACATCTTCTTTATCCATTCATCTATTAGTGGACACCCAGGTTGCTGCTCTATCTCGGCTATTGTAAATAATGCTGCAATGAACATAGGGGTGCTTATGTCTTTTCAAATTAGTATCTTGGATTTCTTTGGATAAATACCCAGAAGTGGAATTTCTGGGTCATGTGGCAGTTCTATTTTTAATTTTTTTGAGGAACCTCCACACTGTTTTCTTTAGTGGCTACACCAATTTGCAATCCCATCAACAGTGCATGATGGTTCCCTTTTCTCCACATCCTCACCAACACTTGATTTATTGATGATGGCCATTCTGACAGGAGGTGTGAGGTATGATGTCATGTGGTTTTAATTTGCATTTCTCTGATGATTTAGTGATGTTGATCACCTTTCCACATGTCTATCCACCATTTGTATGCCTCTTTGGAGAAATGTCTATTCAGGTCCTCTGTCCATTTTTTAATCTGATTGTTTCTTTTTCGGGTGTTGTATGAATTCCTTGTACATTTTGGATACTAACCCCTTATCGGATATATCATTGGCAAATATCTTCTCCCATTCAGTAGGCTGTCTTTTTGTTTTGTTTATGGTTCCTTTCACTGTGCAGAAACTTTTTAGTTTGATGTAGTCCCATTTGTTCACTTTTTCTTTTGCACCCCTTGTCCAAGGAGACATATGCAAAAAAAAAAAAAAAATATTGCTAAGAGTGATGTCACAGAGTTTACTGCCTGTTTTCTTCTAGGAGTTTTATGGTTTTGGCTTACATTTAAGTCTTCAATCCATTTTGCATTTATTCTTGTATATGGTGTAAGAAAGTGGTCTAGTTTTATTCTTTTTTTTTTTTTTTTTTTTTTTAGCTGAGCCATCCTGCCACCTGTTGGTAGCTTAGCGGTAGCTCAGCTCTGGCAGGACATCGAACTGCTGTTACTCAGAGCTCAGCTCGCACCCTCGAGCGAGCTCTTAACCAACTGAGCCACTCGGCTGGCCCTTATTTTCATTCTTTTGCGTGTATCTGTCCAGAGTACCCAAGACCATTTACTGAAGAGACTATCTTTACCCCACTGTTTATTCTTGTTTCTTTTGTCATAGATTCATTGACCATATAGGCGTGGGTTTATTTCTGGGCTCTCTATTCTGTTCCATTGGTCTGTGTGTCTGTTTTTTGCAGTACCATGCTGTTTTGATTACTGTAGCCTAGTTGAACCAGAATCCATACTTTTAACAAAGCACTCAGGTCGCTATGACACACATGTTCCATGAGCCACAATTTGAAAATCATCAATAAAATAAAAACCTGCCAGGGTAAATGGCTAGAAACTCTTGAGCCTTGTCTTAATATAATTACTATAACAATAAAACTAAATGTTAGGGGCCGGCCGAGTGGTGCGGTGATTAAGCGCTGGCTTGGGAGGCCAGCGGCCCCGGTTCAGGTCCCACATGTGAGGACCAGTGACACTGCCCTCAGAAAAAAACTAAATGTTAGGCTCAAAGTTGAGAAACAATATATACTTTTTGATCAACAGCTCTCCAAGTGAGTTTGAATGCAGTTATAATGTGGTGTTGTTTTAAACTAGATGAGCACCATCAGACTCTGATTGTAGCCCACTCTTTCAAAAAGAAAACAGGGTTAGTACTGGTGCCCTACCCACTGTTGCAGGGTTCGGGATTGGGCAGCTGCATTGGAATAGGAGAATCTCTGCTGCACATAAGAGCATCGGCTTCAGACTCAGGTTTTCACAATCCCTGCCCTGTGACTTTCTGTGTACCTCAGAGAAATTCATTTCACTTCTTAGCCTCAGCCTCCTTGAAACAGGAACGATAATGTCAAAGCTGACTTTCTAGGATTACGTATGTTTAGATGAGAAAATGTTTGTGAAGTGATTGGTTCAGTTCCTGGAATACTGTGGTCATTTGAAGGGAGAATGAAACAATGACTTAGTGTTTTAGTCATCATAATAGGTTGACTTTATTGTCAAGAGGAAAGCAATGACAGCTTGGGGAACAGAGTTCTTGGATAAGCCTAGAAAAGCTGAGAGTTGAAGATTTCAAATTTAGGTCTTTGTTCACCCAGACATATTGCCATGAAAAACGTGAGAAATTGTGACAATTGCCTCACTGAGTGGCTATGGCTACACACTCAGGAATAAAGAGATGTGAAAAGTTATTTTTAATAGTTTGGGTAGCATTAGGAAGCAGCAAAGACTACAAGAAATGGGAGAAGCCATATAAATGACTGGAGCCTCTCTATGTCGCATATCCCTACAAATTCACCATAGCTGGGGTGAGGCAGGTTTATTTTCCCCTTGGGACCATACCTGCTCTCTAATTCCTGGCAAAAGCCCCAAACAAAAGCCACATTCTATGCTCATGATCTCCAGGGAGCTTTCTTGAATTCTCTCTTTACCAGTAAAGAATTGCTCCTCTACATTCTGACAATCTCTTTGTTGATAATATTTAATTACATGAGATAATACATGTAAAAACATTATCCCAGGGCCTAGTCCATAATAACTGCTTAGAAAACGCTGGCAATTATTATTACTACTTTGCATTGCTATTTCACTTTCTAGATAATTAAACATGCCCCTTTAAAAGCGCTGGAATTTCTCCTAATCATGCTAAAACCGACAAATATCCGTTACCATTCATCTTTGAGTAAATATTGATTATCAATCTGAGCGGTGCTCCGTTTCACTTTACCTTGTCTTGGCACTCTAAAGATATACTCCCTTTTCTTTCACCTTGCTGCACAGTTTCTCATGAGCAGTATGCTCTAACTCCTATTTTTGTTCCTTTGTATAGAATATATTTTGTTTGCCTTCAAGATTTTCTCTTTTAATATATAGCCATTTGAATATGATATGTCTAGGTATGTACCTATATGTATTTTTCTTTTTGATTTGGTATTTATTATGTTCAGTGTTCTCTGAACCCTTCCATCAGTGTGGTTTGATGTCTTTCATAATTTGTGAAAATTCTTGGTCATTTCCTCTGTAAAATTTTATTCTATTCTCATTCTCTTCTCATTTGCGGATTCTAGTTACATGTATGTGAGACAATTTTATATTGTCCTGCAGCTATTGGATGCTCTGTACTCTTGCCCCACGCTTTTATTTTTGTGTGTGTTGAAATCTGAGTTATTTATATTGATTTATCTTTAAGTTCATTGATTTTTCTTAATCAATTGAGTCAACTGATGATCATGAAGGCATTTTTCATCTCTTTTACCACGTTAATTATTCTTAGCATTTTCATTTATTCTTTCTCGTGGTTTTCATGTCTGCTGAAATTCTTTATGTGTTCATGTTTGTTGTCTAACTTTTACACTAGAGTCTTTAACCTATTAATCATAGTTATTTCATATTACCTGATAGTTCCAACATTTGGTTTATTGGTGCCTGGTTTTATTAATTAAACCTGACAGTATTGTTTTATCTCTTGACAGTGGAATTTTTTTTTCTTTCTTTTCCTTGTGTCTTGAAAATCATCTGTATAACAGAATAAACTGAGGCAAATAGTATTTATAAGCCTGGAAATGAAGTGCCTATTTTCCTGTGAGACTGTTAATGTTGAGTAACTCTTGTAAGGAATTGAACTGGGTTTGCATTTGCTCGTTGCTATGGTTACTCTCGGTACCTCACCTACTTCATATTCCTCTAGGCTTACCTTGTATTAAGGGTGGGGGTTGAGTTAACACAAGATTTTTGTAAATATTCCTGTTACCCTCTCAGCTTTAGGTTTTTCTCTGTGAATTTACACCTCAGAAAGGCTCTCTCTCCAGGTTTTTGACTCTTTTTCAGATGTGCGCTGTTATAACTTCATAGCTATTTTATGGCCTACCGGCCGGATTCACAAAACAAATTCCATTGTTTTTAGCCATACACTGTGTTCCTGAGTGTTGCATATGTCTATCTCAGTGAACTTGACCATACTCTTGTGGTAGTTTGGGCCCTGGATAAATTTTTCTGCCCTGCCTCTGGCAGAGATTTTAATTTATTCCCCCCATTCTCTTTCTTTAGCCACAACAGGTCCTCATGAGGGTTTTGGTACCCTTCTCCTAGTGGTTTAAAGCTTTTCGCCATAGAATAGAAAGGTCCAGGTAGGGATTTAGGGGAGAGGAAGTGGCTACTCCCACTCTTGAAGCCCTGGGTCCCTGGAAGGCTCCTTTCAATCTTTTCCCCTGCCTCTACTCTTTCTCTAAGCCCCCTGTGGAGGTCCGTCAAGAAGAGTCTGTGAGTGGCTGCAAATTCCCTTTGTGTCTACATTTCTAACAGCTTCTAAATTCTCATGATAGTCCGCTTAATCTTAGCAATCGGCTAGACATTTTAGCCAAGGTCTTCTTACCCATGTGTACGGTGGCTCTGTCTTCCTCCCGTGATCTGTCCCCAAAAAGCCAGTGCCTACATCTCCTTGGAGGCACCTATTTTTTTCTTAGATTTCAGACTAGTTAGGTGCCCTGCAACCTCAATTCTTTGATGAACTCATTAAAGTTATGCTTCCATAAATCATGCCTTTTTTTTTTTTTATTGTTAAGGTTAGAGCAACACTTTCTACCTTTTGACATCCTGAGTAGAAGCCAGAAATCCACTTTAAGTTCTTAAACATATGCTTAGGGTTTTTCTCAGTAACATAATCTTACTCGGAAACATTATCAAACCATTAATTACAATTAATCATATCTGATTAAAGTGTCACTGTAGCAATAGAGTACAGTCTTCACAGATGAAACAAGTAGAATGTTTTCTTATTTTGCATATGTCTGAATACTGAAGCCTCTAAAAGCAATTTACTTCATTTTAATCTTTAGTGAACATAGTATTTAAAAAACTGCTAAAATTCTATCTGTGCTTATCTAATGTTCAGGACTTTAACAAATAATAGAGTTCTAAATCTCTTAGGGAAATTGTGTCTTTCAGCTACTGTTTTCCTTATCTCTGATCATAATATCCCTCCAATGTTTTAAGATATTCTAATATAATTCTCATTTAAAAAATTCTCACTCGTCTCTAGTTTTTTCAAGACCTTAGAAACCTGACCATCCTGCGATTTAATTAGTGAGACTAAAGCTGTTTCACGTAAACTAGAAAATTCACAGGGATTAATTAAAAGGACCAGCCCTTCCTTGATAAACTCGAACATTTATCTCAAGGAATTACCAATTGCCCAAGATGTTTTCTGCTTGGTGAACTTAGGGGAATATTGAGAAGGGACATTTTTAGAGATGTGTATTCACATTGTATAGTAGCACTTGCCAGCCTCAGCTAACATAAGACTTATTTAGACCCAGAAAAAAATATTAAAAGTCACTTTGACCAAAATCTTCACCTAAGATCTTAGTCCACATGTATTCTAATAAACCATTCCCATAGTTAGAATAATTTAATTCTAAAGTAGTCAATTTTTAAGAGTTAGGATTGACTCATTACTGGGCACCAGGCACTCTGCTAAGAACATTATAGGCATAATTCTAATTAATTTTCGTCACATCGTAGTGAGATAGATAATATTTACCTCCAGAAGAGCCAATTGAGGCTTAGAGAAGATAAGAAACAGTGTCAGGTTCTCAAGACCCGGATGTGGAATAGCCAAGTCTATTTGTCACCACATACCGCTCCTAACTATACATTATGCTGTGCCTGTAACACAATTTCTGTGTTTTAATGCCAGGAGCAGCATGGCATTGAAGAAAAGAGTAGGTTCCTCCTACTTGGATTCCAAAGCTAGTCTTGAAACTTGCTGTGAATTCCTGGTCAAACCACCCCCTTCTCCTGGCCTCAATGACTTAGATCTGTTGAGAGGGATTAAGTCAGTTGATCTTTCCAACTCTTCTAATTCAGGAACTGACCTACAAGTCAGGAAGTAAACTACATAACACTAATTCATGTTTGGCTCTCCAGGGACATTTGCATGTTCAAAGAGGACATACCCAAGGAACCAAATAGCCTGGTATTCACTAACTGAGGCAATTAAAGATTTCTGACAACTAGGAATTAGGCCATCTTTTATTTTTCATATAATGCCTGACCTGTCTTTGTTGCCCTTTACCAACTTTTCTTTCTCTTGTGTTCATTCTGTTTGTTGTTCAACTAAAGATTCTACCAACCGTATGCTAAAATCCAGGACATATGTGAGGTTATTTTAAAAGGTAAGAATACAAAAATGCCAAAATTAAAAAGAAACCTAGTGGGCCGGCTGAGTGGCGCATTGTTAAAAATTGGCTTGGGACACCAGCGGCCCCAGTTCGGGTCCCACATATGAGGGCCAGTGACACTGCCCTCTATAGCTAAGATGGTGAACAACAGCTCCACCTGGAGTTGGGCTGCTGTGAGTCCCCAGGATGGCATAGCTGCAGCCCTTGCTGCAGTGGGCTGCCATAGGCTACGGTGAGTGTCTGGCAGCCAGCGTGAGCAGCCGGCAGCCTCAGTGAGCGGCCATCCAGAGGCTGGCTACCAATCTGCTTCCCCCAAGAAGAGCGCAATGATAATACCAACATGGGCCAGTGAAGCAATGTCCTCCACAACTAGACTGAAGAACAAAAGGACAGCAACTTGTCTGTTCCCCTTCCCCGATTCCCCAACACTGTTCCCCTCCCCCAATTCCCCAATAAAATCTTTAAAAGAAAAAAAAAAAAAGAAACCCAGTGAAGGAATGGGAGAGAAGAAAACCCAGTGAAGGAATGGGAGAAAAGACCCTGCTGTGAGTCGCTATGAAGAGATGTATTTGAATAAACTTACTGATCACCACCAATCACAGTATTACTCATTTCCTAGCACCTGTTTTCATCACAATGTCAAAATGACAGTAAGGATGATGTCAAGTTCATACTTCTCCCTAGTACACAGTCAGTATAGTAAAATCTATTCTAGTATTTTCCAACATCATCACATGAACCAACTGGAAAACTTGGATGGAGCAGTTGAAAAGTTGTGAATAACTCTGAGGAAAAGAGAATGGTGATTTCATTGTGGCACACACCTAATTCACTGCTCTTTCACAAACAATTTTCTAGGGTAAATTTACCTGCCCCAATTGTCTCTTGATTAAGCCCCAACTTTAGCAGAATCATTTCTACAGTAAGTAAAAAATAAATACTATATAATATTTAAGAACTTAAGCTTGGATGTAAGACAAACCTGGATTTGAAATCACACCGTCCTTTACCAGCTGTGTGTCCTCTAGATGTTAGTTTAATTGACTTTTCAATTCCCTTCTCTGTAAAATGATGGAGGCAGCATGCTGTTAAACAAAATTCAACTAAGTGGACTTTAAAGATCTTATTGACTTTATTCAACAATTCATGAATCAGGCAGCATCCAGTCTAGCAGATAGAAAGGAGTACCAGTGAGCTGTACAAAATGGAAGACTTCTTTATGCAGAAAGGAGCAGAAACAAGGAAGTTAGAGTAGGCAAAAAAAAAAAAAAAATGGATTGTATATGGCAAAGTCACTTTCCTTTTTGGGGAAGAGGGGTCTATCAGGCAGATTACCTTACTAATGCTGATCAGGAGATTCCTGTTTGAGTGGTTGAAGATTCCATGTCTGGGAGACCCAAAATTGTAACTAAGTCTCAATTTGGTGATGTGGGGCTTAGCACAAGTGACTCCATTTAGAGCCTTTGTCTTATTCTTACCAGTGGATAATAAATGATAATGTTACTTCATAGACCGATTGTAAGGGTTAAATAGGACGTTGCATTTAAAGCAGTTTCTATTGAACAAAAGTAATGATTTGGTATTTTCAAGTTGGTTTTGGTGCCTTCTAAAGGGTTGCAACATTTTTTTCTCCCTCTACAATAATTTATTTAAAAATTATAAATCCTAGAGCTTGGTGGGCTAACCAATCTAAATGCTTCCACTTGAAGATCAAAAAGGGCAAGTGACATTCCTTCCCACATCACAAATTTAATGGCAATTCCTAGACTAGCTTTTATTTGATTTACTTCCCAGATCAACCCTCATCCTTTCTTTGTCCCCCTCTAGTAATCAAAAAGCTATGTCCAAAAATATGGTTTTGTATGGTTATGTAGAGTTAAATTTATTAGTCCTGGAAATAGATAGAGCTAAATTCAAATACTGGTTCACCCACACCCTGACTGTATAACCATAGGGATGTTATTTTCCTAATCTGTACCTAAGTTTCCTCATCTGTAAAATAATGAATAAAACATCAATTAGCGAAGACATTCACAAGTTCTGGAGTGAGACAGACAATGATCAGTTGTTACGATGTGAAATCTGGTGAAGGATGGCCTGACTGCTATTAGAGCAAGTGTGTGACAGGTGGAGAAGCATCATTTTGAGAGTAAATGCAGTAGATCCCAACTGTTGGCTTTGGAAGGCTATCTCCACCACTTCTTGCTTGTGTAACCTTGGGCAAGGGACTCAAACTTTCTATCCCCCGAGTCCTCATCTTTGAAATGGGAATCATAAGCATATCTACCCCCATAGAATTGCTATGAGGATGAAATAAGTCAAAGCATTTAGAACTAAGGCTGCCACTTAGCTATAAATAATGATTATTATTAGTTGGATTTTATTGAATCATATGTCATCTTGTTGATTTAAAGGAAAAACAAAAAAGACTTCATGCTACTTTTCCAAAGTACATGCAAAGCCTCTGACTTGAGCTCTTACCAGAGCCTCAAAATTCTATAGCCTACTTCCCACCATGCATTTCCATCCTCATGTCTTGCATTATAGTTGAAGTACTCTGACTTGTCTTACATTCAAGACCTGTAGTCCTCCTAGAGATTTTTCCCCCTCAGTCTATGTAACTCCATCTCTCCATGTCCCCAAGCTACAAACATGGGAACCCTCCTAGACTCTTCCATCCTTCTTGCTCTTACTCTCCACATCTAAACAGTCAATGGATTCTGCCACGTTTTACCTGTGAAGTATCACATTCACCTATCCATCTCTCTCTTTCACCAGCCACAAGTGACCGTTGGCCTCCCTGCACTCACTTTGGACCTTCACATATGACATCACTTCTACCTGGGAAGTGCCTGCCCAGGCCGCCATACTTTAAATCTTGTTTTGTGTACATAGCACATCTTCACAAAGGCCTTTCTTGACAGCTTCTCCCCAATTCACACCACACACACACACACACACACACACACACACACACACACACACACACCAAAGATTCTCAATTTCAAGGTGCAAAAGAAAGAGCTAAGAAGTTTGTTTAAAAAAAAAGGTAGCTTCACCAGGCCCATCTCCAAAGTATATAGGAGTTGATCCGGGCATTTTGCATTTTTACTAGTAGTATCCCCAGGGGTTACCAACCAGGTGGCTCTCAGACCACACTTTGAAAAGCCCTGAATGATGGTAACTTCTCTTGCTATATGATGTTAGAGTACCTTTTTACATTTCTCCATGGAGTCCTGCATTTGTTTTAAATTACTTTTAAGTCCATAGTCTCTGCTAATCTGTGTGCTACGCTGTTAGGGCAGGGTTCTTGTCTGTGTTGTTCAGCCATAATCCACGGCAGAGTGGATGCTTCATAAATATTTGTTAAATGGGCAATGCCTTACTTTTGTAGAGCACAATAATTTATGAAGAACAATACCTGTAAATCCGGCAAACAGGGCCTTAGAACGGACAGTGTATCCCACTGCATGAGGCGCCATGCTTGAAATGCTGGGAGGCCCCTGACTCCTGAAGGATGGCAGATCTGCTTGTGAAAGCTCATTTCTCCACTCAGGCCTCTTCTCGGCCTCTGCATGCTCTGGTGACACGTAAGACTTAATTGAACAGTGAGGTCCCTGTCACCTTCCAGTGGCTCTGCTGATGAGCTGCTGACATAGGAAATGGTAGGGACAAAATGCTGCCACCAGTGAAGAGACAAGAGGCTCTTGGTGATCCAAGTGGCTCACTGCAGCTCTGTGCTCAGAGGTGTCAACCTTTGGGGGCATGACAAGGAGATCGAGTCAGCATACTGAAGGCCCCTTTCCATTTTCCACAGAAGCATTTCGCTGGGAAATGGCTGAGAAAGGTACAGAAAATCTCAATCTCGCCTCTGGTTCCCCGAAGCAGCAATTCTGTCAGGGCACGCTTTGCTCCCCATGACGTGGGAGAAGGTGTAAAAAGCTCAGAAGGCCCGAGTTAAAATCCGGAATGAGCCAAGGTATGTAGCAGTGGGTAGAGGAGAGTTAGAAGTCTCAGAAATGAAAGTTCCTGAACACACCCCTAGGTTGTGACCCAGCAGATCATGCATTGACCCCAAAATTCCATTTTCAACAAGGACTTCTCCTAGTAATTTGAATGTAAGTGGTCCTCTGTATCAGTATCACACCTTGAGATACTGATGTTTTTACTTGGACAAGTTAGGTTCCCTCTCTGATCCTCAGTTTCTGCAACCTCAAGATGGAGCCGCAAACGCTAGCCTGATCTACTTCACAGGGTTGTTTTAGGAGATGCCCAATTTTGTGAAAGCTATAAAGTGCTGTAAACATATAGAGATTATGTACTAGAGTTGTTGATAATTGTGTTAATAATTATTCCCAGGAAATATATGAATTGGAATAGATGCTTTCTAAATATATTAATGTAACCTAAAGGAAAACTTAGCACATTGAAATTCAAAGATCTATTTGATTTATGAGGATTAGGACATATCTGTCTTGATTTATGTTCTGTCCCCAGTGGCTGATGTGAAGTAGATGCTGAAAAATACTGTTAACTGGGGAAAAGAAATGCTAGCTCTTTGATGGGTAGTAGATGACTTATTAACCCTTCATCTGCCACCTGAGGTTGGTTCACTTCCATTCCCGTCACTAGGACCAGTCCTGAATGTACAAAGCATCGGAGACCTCCAGGAACACTGAGTTTACTGACACCAGGTCTCTTTTTACTGAGAACAAACCTCCTGCTTAGCGCTGTCTTAGGCCTGTGGGGTCCCCTGCATTCTGGATGCAATCCCAAGATAAAGCCACATTTTGGGGACACAGGAGGATTTCCTTGAAAAGTATCTCCTTGCAAATGTCTTGCTCCTTCAAAGAAAGGTACAGTGGGATCCCTAGCTGTGTGGCAGAGATAAAGTCCCCCAATCCTCTGAAGTTACCCATCTCCCTTCCCCTAGAATATATACTTACCTATATTCTGGTACTTGATTAATCTACAGCATAGACAGAATTTCTCAACCCTGCTTTGTGTTCAATAAAAGGCAGTGTGCCAGGTAGAAAACACAGAGAAAGAACAGGTGGGTGGTTTCAGTCTGCAGGGGCAGAGCAGGAAGACCTGCTGACTGCAGCAAGGGTGGCTAAATCGCCATGGCAACTAGCAAGCTGATCACTTCTGCAGCATCACCCACTCCATAGCCAGAGCCGTCATGGAGACAAAGGGAACACAGGTCCTCCTGAGGGCTTTGATATTAGTGCAGGGGCTGCTTTCTCTACAAGGTGCCTACATTTCAGTCTATTTTAGAGTTTTGTTATTCTCTTTCAGGTTTCCTTTGAAATCTCAAGCAATCAATTAAACTGCAGATAATTATTTTATAAGAAAGAGTCATGTTTTCCTTTTTTTTAATTCTATAGCACTACTGTTTATATGTATTTGAGAAATATTTACTGAATATAAAATTAATGAGAGACATTCTATCCTCAAGAGCAAACAGTCTAGAAGGAAAATAAGACATGAGCAGAAATGACTATACTTCAGAAAAAAAGAGTGTGCCCTGGAAAAGATTCTGTAGATACTTTGCATTCACAGATTTAGTATTCATTATTTCAACAATTCAAAAGTTGTTGCAATTGCCCATGGCATAATAGAATTTGAGATGATTGAATTCCCTGTGGGGTAAGACTGATATATGATTCATTAACTGGTAAATGAACCACACTGCCTTCCCTTCACCTCATCACGACTTTGTTGCTTTCTGTTCATTGGCATCTATACAGGGACTATCAGGGCCGGCTGAGTGGCGCGGTGGTTAAGCGCTGGCCTGGGAAGCCAGCGGTCCTGGTTCGGGTCCCACATATGAGGGCCAGTGACACTGCCCTCAAAAAAATAAAAAATAAATAAAAATAAATACAGGGACTATCAATAGGTATCTAAAGTGTTGAAAAATATTTTAATTTCAAAATTTTGACTTTTATGTGGAAAATGAGATGATGGTATTCTTGGAGATCTCATGATCTCTCTCAAATATTAATGATTTATTTTAGTCATAAAGAATATTAGAAATTTAAGAAAGGAATAAGTTCACTTGGTAGAAAAGGTAGATGTTTTGAGAGGTGCTATATGGACTAAGTGGCATTGACACTGGCTTTGAAGGGTTTAGACATATGACATGGTAAGGGGAAGAATTTTCCTATTGTGGGAAGGGCATAAAATGAAGAGATTGAATCAACAATGAAATGCCACTACACATCTATTGAAATGGTTAAAATATGTTTTTAAAAATGGCAATACCAAATGCTCACAAGGATGTGGAATAATAGGGACTCTCATTCATTACTGGTGGGAATACAAAATGATACTGCCACTGGGGAAGAGAGTTTGTCATCTTCTTCCACAGCTCAATAGAGTCACAATTCTAGGTATTAGATGTTTAAAGCAGCTTTGTTGATAGTCACCAATAAATGGAAGCAACCAAGATGTCCTCCAATAGGTGAATGGGTAAGCAAACTGTGGTACATTCATTCATCCAGTGGAACGTTATTTTGCAATAAAAAGAGATGTGCTGTTAAGCCACAGAAAGATAAAGAGGAAGCTTAAATGCATATTTCTGAGTAAACGAAGCCATATGAAAAGACTACATACTGTATAATTCCAATTATATGACATTCTGGAAATGGCAAAATTAGATAGTGACAGGTCAGTGGTCTCCAGGGTTTCCAGGGTAGGGGACAGCATTGAATAGGTGACATATGGGATATTTTAGAGCAATGAAAATATTCTGTACTGTATTATAATTATGGAAACATGACATTATGCATTTGTCAAAACCCACAGAACTTTACAGCATAATAGAATGAACCATAATGTATGAAATTTAAAAAAAAAATCATTTAGGAGATTGAGAGTCCCCAGGAAGGAATGAAGCCTTTGACAAGAGAATATCACTGTGTTACAGATGCATAAACAGCCTCGCTGAAGAGGGCTGTGCAAAAAGGTGCTGAACTAAGTACTTAAAAATTGGTAGAGTCCGTAAGTCGAAAGACAAAAGGAACCACCATAATGACTGTACGCTAGTTGATAAAGTCGTTTCCCACAGTGTATAGGTGAAGAATTCTGATATTGTTATACATGCAAACTGGAACAGAATGATTAAGTAAATGGACAGTAGATGGCAGGGAGCCAGGTTTTACACTGTAGGAGAGGGAGTTTATAGATAGGCAAGGGGAGGGAGGTAGAATGATCCATGTGGTGATTAAATAGATTTGGAGACATCAGTCTGAACTAACCTTTAACTTAGTAGTGATATGTATGGTTACATAAAGAAATATTTGTAGATCTATGTATAGTCACAGTTCAGTATGCATACATATATTTCTTTGCTCTGTCACCTGAGAGGATCTAGAAGCAGTGGTATCCCAGTAGCAGTGGCACAGTGGTAATGAAAAGCCTCCTAGAAAAAGATATCTGGGAAACCTCCTTTTTTCCTGAAAAATGGGTTTGATATCACTATTACTACCACCTCCACCTTACCTGCCTTAAATATATGCACACCACCCAGCTGTGCAGTCACCATCTTAGAACCATGAGGCTGTAAGGCAACATGGTACAGGTAGTGAGGAGAAAGCTAGAAAGAGGTTCTATCTTTGATACATCCTTTAACATATCTTGGGTCAAGACTGCTTCCCTCCAGGCTTCTTGTATGACCTGAGTGTCATTATTACTTAAACCACTGCTGATAAGTATGCTGTTAGCTGAACCTGAAAGTGTCCCTAATAGAAAGACTTTGAAGGCCAGAATAAAGAGACAGTGGGGAGCTCATCTTAGATATTTTATTGTATTTTATTACTATTATTTTCTTTTTAGCTGAGCCATCCTGCCACCTGTTGGCAATTCAGGGGCAGCTCACCTGGGGCCAGGAATCAAACCGGTGACCCTGTTGCTCAGAGCTCACACTCTTGAGCAAGATCTTAACCAACTGAGCCACTTGGCCGGCCCTTCTTCTTAGATATTTTATTTATTCATCCACCCAGGCACTTTTCTTCTGCCATTGAGGCATTTCGGTTTTCCAGTTCAGCCAATGTGTTTAACAGTAGACTATGCAAGGCATGGTTCTAGGTCTTATGGATATACTAGGACACTGAGCAAATTCCCTGTCTCATCAAACTTAGTGTCGGGAGACAGATAAATCAATCAGCTGAGTGATTTTAGACGCTAAGAAGAGAAATAGGGCAGGGGTAGAAGACAGAGATGAATGAGTGTATTTTAGATAAGTTGGTCAGAGAAATAAGTCCTCATCGAGAATTTTGCATTGGATGAGAAACCTAAATAAAATGAAGGAGAACACCATGTGTATGCCTAGAGGGGAAAAAACAAACAAACAAACAAACAGACCCTCCAGGCAGAGGGAACAGCAATGGCAAAGCCTGATGTCCTTGAGTCCTTATTGTGTTAGAGGAACAGCAAAGGGGCTGTGGGGTCAGATCAGAGTGAAGTGAGAAGACAGGTGGCCGGATGGAATGTCAGACCAAGACTGGGGCCAGTGCATAGACAGCAAGCCTTCCATAGGCCATGGGGAGGACTTCGGCTTTTCCTCTGAATGAGACACAAAGCCACTGGGGGACTTCTGGGAAAGGATTAATAGGATCTAACTGATGTTTTAACAAAAATAGACAAAGGGATGTCAGTTAGGACTTGCCATGCAATAATCCAGGTGACAGGTCATGGTAATTTTAACAAGAATGATATGATGGAGGTAAGAAGAAGCCGTCAGATTCTAAAGAAGAAAAAAATTGCTTCCGAGTGTATTTCATCTTGGGAACTCAATTGCAAGGTCATAATGAGCAAGGAACTTATCTTCAGCTTCTTTCAAATCTTCCCTAGTCCTGACACATTATGGATGATCATTAAATACAGGTTAAATAAAGGTGTAAAATCTTGAAAAGATGAGTTTCTTGAGGGGAAAAAAATAGGAGTGGGAGGAGACAGTGAAGTTTGGCTCAAAGGATGGTGAGGATAGCAGGTGGAGGGATTGCCAAGCCTTATTCTTCCTTTGAGCCCACCTGGCCAACCATTCAGAAACAGCCTCTGCTCTCTGAGCCCAGCTCAGCTAGAAGTGACTGTCTGCACATTCCTTAAAACTGTGTCAGATGTGGGTGCCATGTCCAAGGCGAAATGGAAGCAGTGTGGAAAAATCTTGCTTGGGAAGCATGACCCAGTACAAACCCGCAGTGCTCAGTGCTTCACAATTGCTTGAAAACACGGCCGAGAAAATGTTTGATCAATTTCCTGTAAGTGTGATTCGTGAGGGTTATTTGGAGGCAATCAACAAGTCATTCTGCAAGGCTTGTTCTCAGGCACAGCTCTAATTTTGTTTAATGAGAGTTTTTCTGAAGGTCCTTGGCACGTGACCTTCTATTATAGAGAAAATCAGCACAACCTGTTCATCCTTAATGCAAGCAACGGAGACCCAGAGAGTAACAGCTCAGAGAAAGCCCTAGCATCCTTACTACGTAGCCTGTTAACTGGGTAGAAACTGCATCCTGAGGTCATAAATAGTTATTAGCCAGTTAATGACAACCGCAGTCAAATCATTACATTTACATCTGATGAATAGGAATGAGGCCTTCTTTGGCTTTTCAGCACTCAGGCTATTTACTATCATGTTTTAGTGTCCTGGAAGGGAGCATTTCCAAATTAAAAAGACCAATCATTCCCCCTACTTTAAAGAAACACAGTAAATGGACATAAGTAAAAAATTATGTTTGTTTTCCGAGACTGTTCTACCTTACGTTAATATCTGTCATCTGTGTACTCCTAAGTGCTTATGTCTCATTAGAGACGGGGTTGAGACTAGAGCCAGTCTCCTGAATAAGCAACTGTGTGACTCTGAGTGGGTCATTTAACACTTCCCAGCTTCGGTTCTTCCCCTGTTACATGAGAGGATTGGACTAGCTTATCTGTAAGTTCTTTCTTACAGAGCTTCCAAGCTATATCACCAAGACTTTATTCTGAACAACAATAACAAATTAACCTTGACCTTTGTATGTTCTCTCCTGTGCTATTTTTCTTAAACAAATATTTCATGTGTTGTCCTATTTTCCCAAATGGCCCCTGAAATTACAAAATGTAAAATACTGGTTGAATCTAGCAATAAACCTTGTCCTCTGGTGGTAGACACAAATTAATCCACGATATATTGCTTTTGATTGATTTAATCCCCAAGGATATGTACTCAGAGCCTGTTTTCCAGTGTATTGAGCTAAAAGGGCTGTTGCTTTAATTGGAGTTATTTGGACTAGGGCATAATATTTGCTTAGGCAGTCTTCCTGATAAGTATAGAAAACAAAATGTGATCCAAACAAATATCATTGAAAGGTATATATGTTCAGAAGTCTCGTGTTTAGAAAGCAATTATTTCTGAAAACATTAGCTTTAGGAATTGAAGGTTAAACATTATATTAATGGTGAACTTGCAAATTCTCTTCCTTCACCAGTAGTTATTAGCCCAAACTTGAACTTGTGTGCATAGGCTGTGTGCGTAGGTAGATAAGATATGTTTGTTTGACTCTGGGAGGATAAAGTTTTACATGTATATTATAGCTAAGAGGCATTTATTAAGGCTCGTTTATCACTATGTGTCCAGGCTCCAATAAGTTACAGATGGCATAAGATACAATGAAAAGAGGATCACAGTGTGATCACTTTGCCCTCAGGATTTGAGGTTTAGTTGAGACTACAAGACTAAATCAATAATTAGAAAAGAATGGAAGTGTATATAACCCATGCTTGTTTGTTGGGTTCTGACAGTGAATGCTATTGGGGTTACCTGAGCAGGTGGAAGAGTTGGGGAAGGCTTCTTAGGCATCAGGGGGCCTTCGCAGAGGCATGACCCTTGGAACAATGAGGAGGGAAAGGGTACCCAGATGTAGAAAAGCCTCATCCTCCGATGTACCCTCTAACTTCTTTAGAGAACTATTGCCTTACAAAAACAGCTATAATGACAATCTACATCCTGTTCTACTTTCTACCATGAAAAAGAAACAGGATTCGATTGACGGTGCCCGTTCTCATGGCCTGCTCAGTACAAGCTAACACAATTGGAAAGTGCACCTTCCTCCAACAGAGGCAGCGTTCTAGAAACACTTACACCCACCTACCTTCCCCTGTCTGTACACTTACCTTCCTCCTTGTCCTTTTCCCAAATTGCCTCTTTCTCTCCCACCTTGCATTCCAACATGTTAGAATCAAAAGGACGTCTCGAGCAGTAGACACAATAGAAGGAGTCAACTGTGCATCGCCCAGATTTAAGGGGCACACAAAGCACAATAATCCTTGTGCTTGTTCTTCCTGTGGTTATAGATGTCCCTCAAAGTTGGTGACATCTTTACCTGGGTAGACTATGGGGACTGGGAGAGTGGAAGAAGTGATATGATGAGCACAGTACTCTTATTTAACGTAGAAACATTCCTGTCTTATTACTAACATTTATTGACTGGTTACCCGAAGTGGAATTATAACCCTCTTTCCATGGTCACCATTTGCCACGTCTCCAGCCTCCTAAGGAGCTGCCCCTTTAGGAGCTGCTGAGAGTGGGGTATGTGTGACACCCACAGTTATGTAATCTTCAAGGGTAGGCATGAGAAATCATGTGTGTGGGTCATGCTTCCCCTGAGGTTAAGAAGTGGTAGCTGTAATAGGTACGGACTGCTTAGCATTATAGTTGAAGAATACGGTTAAGCTTGCAGACAGAAACGGGGACATGTTGTAATCTGTCTGAGCCTCACTGCGCTAAACAAGGACATGTCAGTACCCGCCGCACAGGGTGGGTGTCTGACAATAATGCAGGAAAAGCGTTGTGCAGAGTTCCTGGCACATAGACCCCTTTATGTGATAGCTGCTCCTATTCGCAATGGAGAGTGTCGGCTTGTGCAGAAAAATGCCAACAGCGCAGGATTTGGTATCACAAAATCCCCGGCTTTGAGTCTCAGCCTTGTCAACTACTGCACGGAACTGGGTTAGCGATGATCTATGTGAACACAATTTTTTAAAGCCTGGAAAATGGATATCAGAAGAATATTTCCTCTGTGTGTTACCTCATAGCTCTGTTTAGAACCTGAAGTGAAATAATGAGTATGAATGTGCTGTGTAAATGCTCAAGCACTCTGAAATTGTACTTGCTTTGTCTTCAGCCATCCATGCTTCTAGGCTAGCCTCACCCAGCCTTGGCGGCTTCTCCACCAGCATTTTCTATGCCTCCTTTCCAGAAAGCCGCTGCTTCCCAGGGTCCCAGGAGCTTTGCCATGAAATGACTGATTAAAAGTGCCCAGTGATTTGTGTGCAGACCACATGCAGCATTGTATTTGGAGAGCATGGAAATCTAATCAGATTTTCTGACTCGCAAGGCTAAGCAGCTCCAAATGTGATTTTTCTGAGTATCTCTGGAGTGGCTGATGGGCCAGTGGTGAGATGGCATCAAAAGCAGGTGGTGTGGTCAGGTGGGGCAGAGGAGAGAGCAAGGAATGGGAAACCCAGGGAGCAAGGGCCTCATTGTAGCCTGGGGACTGCTTGCCCTGGGCTTTGGGAGACTAAACTCTGAAAAGGGACTGATTCTGGAGGGATGGCCAACAGTCCTCCTTGTTAATAAGACAGAGAAAATGGAATTTAAATCCTTTTATACAGTAAGGATGGCGGAGTTAAAATGAGGTATATTTCAGCAGGTAATTAATTCATTCCCAGACTTGCTGCTTCTTGCCACCTTAGTAAGTGGAGAGCTTTTATCTGCTCCAAAAAGAAGGAACAGGGTCAACAAATGTAAATGGCTTTGCCAATTGTCTGGTCTGCAGGGTTGATAACAGATTTCCTTCCATTTGAGTTTAATGTGTGAAGATAAATTTCCTAAGCTTGGCCTGAACCCTATGGATACTTTCAAATCAGTGGCTGCTATCAGGCTCAAATTTATATCACAAGAAAGAGAACATTCAAAGCCCAAAGTTTTCTGTTGCTAAACTTTCTGGTTTTTAAGAACAGGAGTAGGTTTCAATGGCAGTGGTGTAGTATGGGTTGGCATGATGAGATGGCGCGTTTTACAGCTACCCCACTTAGAACGCCGGAGGGGCTGTGCCATTCTTAGGGTTGGTGCATTCTCTTTATTAAGCCATGTCATTTAGAGGCCAGGAGTTCTACTGAGGTGTTCAGGAGCCACTGTGACATGGGAAGAGAAGAGTGAGAGAGGTCAAGTAGGATGGGAACCCTGTGACCCCAGCTTACCCCTGGCCCCTTGTAATCACAGCAGTTCAACTTTATTTGTTCACTGTATTGTGGCCCCTCGCAAGGTTTTCTGTAGGAAAAGAAAAAAAAAAAGGTTCCTACTCCAGGGGCTTAGATGAGTTAAAAAAAATTTTTTATGTTGATGCTAATGTCCTTTGGTTCTCCTTCTTTCTCGGTAGCATCTATTCTATTGTGCTTTCTGTGCTTTGGCTGGGTCTAGCTCAATCATAGGAGAACCATGGCTGAGCCAAAAGGACACTGCCGAGGGAGTCAGGACACCTGGCCATGGGCCCTATTCCTGCTCTCTCTTATCACGTGACTTTGAAGCAATCCCTTTCTCCACCTGACTCTCCCCCAGTGATCTCTCGGTATTTTTCTTTTGCGGCTATTTCAGGGGTAGGGCTACAGCATTCGTTTATGTGCAATTCCTAGTACCTACTGTAAAACTGTTCAGCTCTGAAAAGTTATCCATTTCTGGTAGGCCCCCACCACTCAGGGTGGGAGCTGTTGGATAATATCAGTGGTTTTTAAAATATTTTTGTTTTATTTCTTAGTAGTAGGGGCTATTTTTTTAAATGGAATATTCCATGGAAGCCTTTCTCTTTAGCACAGGAAGGTGAAGCCATTGTGTTTTGGAAGGAGGGTTAGAGGACCCCAAGTCCGGGCTACTCTTTCTTCCCTTCTGATCCCAACAGTGATCCACGCGGCATCCTTGTGGGGAACTTGGGGCAACTGGGAACGTGCTTTGGAAAAGGCTGGTGGCTGGCTTCCAGGGTCACTTCTAATTCTGTTGCTCTCTGAATTTATGAGGCAGATCTCTGGGATCAGCCAAGCATCGGGCCATAAGAATGTCTACATTAATTATACTAAGATCTTATGGAAGGTTTGTCACATGGTACTTTTTTCCAGATGGTACTTTAAGATGGACAGAATAAGAGAAAGAGTTGTTCATCTGGGAATGTCTAAATTTCTCCTTATTTTTGGAGGATGGTTTCGCTGGATATATTGGATTGTCGGAAAAGTCATGACATATTTTTTCTATGTTTTTCGTTGCAAAAATGCATCATGACTTTTCCGACAACACAATAGAATTCTCTTTCTTTTAGCACTTTGATTGTCATCCCACTGCCTTCTGGTCTCCATGGTGTCTAATGACAGATCAGCCTGTAATTCTTATTGAAGATTCTTTGTACATGGTCAGTTTCTTATATTTTGCTCCTTTGAAGAGTCTGTCTGTTTTTTTATTTTTGATGGTTTAGTTATTGTGTGTCTGAGCTTCTATCTCTGAGTTTATCCTTCTTGGAATTTATTGGCCTTCTTAGATATGCTTTCAGGCATTATTTCTTCAAATGGATCCAATGTCTGACTTCCTTAAGGACAGTCTTTGTTGAATGCTCTTTCGTCAACATAGTATATGGACTATAATTGTTTGTATCTCTGTATGTCTCATGCTTTTTTTTTTTTTAAATTGGACATTTTAAATAGGTGTGGCAGCTCTGCAAACCAGATTCTCCCCCCTATCCAGGGTTTGTTGTTGTTTATTTGTTTAGTGACTTTTCTCAGTTCATTCTTTGTAGCCACTGAAGTCTCTGCTCAGTGAACTTAGTCATCAACTAATGACTGAGAGATTTCCTTGGATTCTTAGAACCGACAAGTCTTCAGGTTGTTGCTGATGAGCTCTGTGTATGTGTTGGGGCATACCTGTGGAGCTCTGCCAGCAGTTCACAACCCTGACTTAGCCTCCTGCTTCTCGTGCCAAAATTCAAGGGTATCCGGAGGTAAGAGCTTAGGGCCTTCTCTGGTGTTTGAGTAGTTATGAGCCCTGCGCATGTGCACATATATGACTTTCTAGATTCAGGGAAACATGTCCATCAGTACTTTTCAAAGCCTCCTTTGGATGTTTCATTTCCCAGATTTCCTTTAAAATTCTTCGTTAGCCTATTATTTGCCCCAACCCTTATCTGCTGCCTCAAACACTGAGCTCCACTTACATCCAATAAAGATAGCTTGTGAGTAGAGTCCTCCAGGAAATCACCAAACAGGTCAAACAATGACAGACTCTCCGATAATGGGGTTTTGAAAGAGCTCCAATCTCATTCTCTTCCCTCCAGTGGCTGTCAGGCTCCTGGTTTTCACCATGATTGCAGACTGTTGGTGTTCAAGGCTAACTCAGTACTGGGAAAGGTGTGCAAACAGGACAAGTTAACATGCCATAATGCTCACTGTTCTGATCTACATTCAGCTGCTCTTAAATAAACATGTCTAGGGTTTAGCTAATTTCCAGAGTTCTGAAAAAGCCAATTCTGACATTTCATGCTAGCGCCTTGTTGCTTTTATGGAGGAGAGGGTTTTCAGACCTCCTTCCTCTGCCATTTTTGCTGACGTCCTTTGTCTTTGCCCTTTTTTCTTTTTTTTTTTTTGAGGGCAGTGGCACTGGCCCTCATATGGGGACCTGAACCAGGGCCGCTGGCTTCCCAGGCCAGCTCTTAACCACCACGCCACTCGGCCGGCCCTGTCTTTCCCTTTTAATGCACTTCTTCTTTGGTACCAGTGAAGGCATGAGCACAATGATAATATAAAATGGAATCTCCTTTACTAAGAGCAGGGATTTTCGATCACTGTGGCATCCACAGAATGATGAAGTCAACTTACAAAATGAAATGAGCTAGAGATGGAGGAGGTGGTGGTTTGAAAATGAGCTTATGGAGGAGTTGTGGTTATTGCTACTCCTAAGGTCTAGACAATGAGAAGGAACAATTTGGAAATTAAAAGGCCACAGGTGGGTGAAAAATCCCCTTTGGTGGATTTTGACTTCACTAAAAATTAATCCAGGAGAAAGGTTAAACAAGGAAAGAGAGTGACCCAAAATGTTTAAGAAGTGAGGAGTGGCAACACAGATTCATTTGACAAATGAATTAAGGATGGGGTAAAATGTATTTGAACACAATAAGATTCAAGTAGGAGATTTAGGAATGAAAAAACGAAGATCTAGAAGTAACAATTAAGAGCAAGGGTGCTTTCCCAGCCTCAGGCCTCTTGTAGAAAAGATGTCGGGGAAGGAAAACCAGCCAATGAGAAGGCTTTGCGGGAACAGGGTCCTCAGGGGCTATCCCCATTTCTATTGGAGTAAGAAGGCGATGAACGTTTCTTTGAAACATGTTTTATTAAAGTTAATTAAATTAGTTGACATACAATATTAAATGAGTTGACATACAATATTATATTGTTTCTGTTGTACAACATAGTGATTAGGTATTTATATAACTTATGAAGTGATCACCCCATGAGGTCTGGTACCCATCTGATACCAGAGAGAGCTATTACCATGTTGTTGACTATATTCTCTCTGCTGTATTTTATATCCTCGTGACTATTTTTATTATAACTGCCAAGTTGTACTTCTTGAGCCCTTCACCTATCCTCCCAACTTCCCTCCCATCTGGCAAACATCAATTTGTTCTCTGTATCTACATGTTTTGTTTGGTTTCTTTTTTAGATTCCACATACAAGTGAAATCATATGATACTTGTCTTTCTGACTTATTTCACTTAGCATAACACCCTCTAGGTCCATCCACATGGTTGCAAATGGCAAGGTTTCCTTCTTTATTATGGATGAATAATATTCTGTTGTATTGGGTTGTTGGAAAAGTCGTGACGTATTTTTCTGGGTTTTTTTGTTGCAAAAATGTGTCATGACCTTTCCAACAACCCAATATATATGTACTGCTTCTCCCTTATCTACTTGTCTATTGATGGACACTTAGGATGTCCATCTTTTGAGCTGCTGCCCCTGTGCCAAAGCCGGTGAGACTGTGTGCTGGCCCACTAAGAGGACGTCTATATCTCCAGCAGCCCTCCATCCCCGTTGGTTTTCACAGCCAGCCACTGTGAGGATGCCTCTTCCCAGCACTGGTGTTGAGCTGAGGAGCCCAGTGTGGGGACCTCTGCAGCTGAGGTATCCCTCATGTTTCTTAATCCATACTGTGGCAGGGGGGACCTGCCTGGTCCACATCTGCCTCTCCTACCAGTCTTGTCATGGCTGCTTCTTTATATCTTTAGTTGCTGGTCTTCAGGTGGTTCTCAGTGATGGTTGTTCTATAATTTAGTTGGAATGTTGATGTGGTTGTGGGAGGAGGTGAGCACAGCATTTACCTACTCTGCCATCTTGACCGGAGTCAGCATTTTTTGAATACATTCAAAGTATGGTAAGTCTGTGGGCAAAGCCAAAAGGACCCAGTTAGATGGTGGCAGGATGTGAAGGAGGCATAGGCAGAGCTGGGGTGATTACGGTCTGGAGGGCAATGGGTTCCCGGGGCCTCCCTTTGCCCTTATGTTTCCATTCCTGTGTCTGGGTTCAGCACAAGGTCTGATGACAACATCTTTAGTGACCATCACAGAGCCATGAGCTCTCCTTTCACTAAACTGTCCTTACCATCAGTACTTCTTTTTGTGTGTTCTCCGAATATAAGACCAGATTTCTTCAACTACGTACCAAATTTCTGAAGTGCAGAGAGCAGCCTTAACTAAGCAATTTCTTACACTTATTTATCCTCAGCCCCTTTTGCTCTAAGTGAGGGACACTTTCCTAGGGGTACCCCCAGGTTTTGATGAAACCTTGACAATTGATATAAAGATAAGATCACACCTTGTAATCGGCACAATTATTCATTACACACCGTTAATCATTCCCCATCTAAGGTGGTTGTGGCATTAAGGGTGATTCTCAACAGCCTAGCTGTAACTTCATTCCTTTCTCTTCCTGTTTAGAAAGCACAAAATAGTAACAGTGGCATAATTTATGTGATAACCTTACCTCCATGTTAATGTTTAAATCATTTTGAAATTTCAGTACTTTGAGGAAAAATTATTGAAGAGCTCATCTCAAAATTGTTTGAAAACATCAGCGTCACATCCACACCCTGAGAGCTATTGCCCTTGAAAATTTTAGGTGATAGATTTGCTTTTGGGACCTGCTCTGGTTGTTATCAGTAACCTACATCTTCAGGTAGTGAATTGAATGCATTTCTTTATACCCTAGGAGTATTCCATGAAAGAATTTTTTCTCTCTATTACCGTAGCTATGCAATTCATCAGGTTTGTATTCTGGTTTCACCACTTAATAGCTTTATGAGAGGCTGGCAAGTGAATTTCTCTGTCCTCAGTTTCCACATCTTTTAAAATGAGCCTAGTAACAGTACATACATCATAGGTTTGATTAAGTGAGTTAATACATGTGCAGTGCTTAGAACAGTGCCTAGTCCTGTGTAAGTACTCAATAAGTGTTGCTGGTATATTACACTCACAGGTTATTTTATGATATAGATGTTGTCTCCATATAATGTTAGTAAGATGTATTTCATAGGCTATAGCATACATTTTAAGTTGCTTTAACAGAAAGGGTTATCAGAGTCTTCCCTAGTATCTTGTTGACCTCTTTTTCCCCCAGCATTATTGAGATATAATTGTAAATCTTGAAGTTACACAGTGTTATATGTCATGTGATGATTCCATCCACATCTATAAATGTTTACTATAATAAGGTTAGTTAGCACATCCTTTACCTCTGTTACCATTTTGTTGTTATGGTGAGAACATTGAAGCTCTACTCTCACAGTAACTTCCCTGGGTACATTAGATCCCCAGAACTCATTCATCTTACAGCTCCAAGTTTTTACCCTTTGACTAACATCTGTGATGTCTCTTGAACAGAAGTGTGCCTGTTATTATTAATAACTCATTGCCATTGTTATTATTAATACTGCTTGTTTGGTGCTGATCTAAGCACTTTGTGTATATTAACTTATTGAGTCACCCTCTCAGGTAGTAATATTAACGTCATTTTGCAGATGAGAATTAACAAATGAGGCACAAGATAATTTAGGAACTTATTCAAAGTGCTAGTAAGTGCCAGAGGTAGAATCCATATCTAAGTCATCTGGCTTCAGGGCTGCACACATAACCCCTACACTCCATTTCATCTCCCAAGTAAATAGAAGCATTGTAACCAATGGGGTTACAGCTATAGTTCCTAATACTGATCCAGGCAGCACACCTCCAACCCACTTAGAAGATGAATCTAGAACTGCAATGTCATTTCTACCACTTCCTAGGTAAGAATGAAGACTCATCCATCCCTTCATTCAGCAAACAGTCACTTAGCAGCAATGTTTTCAGCACCGCTGTAAGCTCTGGGATGTAGCAGTAAAGGAAATAGACAAAACCTCTGCTTTCGAGGAATTTGCATCTTGTACCACCTAGTTGAGGGGGACAGACAGAACACAAAATGCATAAGTCAGTTATGTATTGAAGCGTAATAAATGGCATGGAGAAAATAATGCAGGGAAAGGGAATAGATGAGGAATAGATGATGTGTGTGTGTGTCGGGGGGGAGGTCATTTTAAAGTGGTTAGAGAAGGTGCCATTTCAGCCAAGACCTGAAAGAGGAAATGGGAGCAAACCATGTAGGTATCTGGAGAAAGAACATTTTAAACAAAGGAGGCCCAGCAAGGAAGCTATGGTTTCAATCAGGGTGATTCAGAGATAAGACCTGAGATTTGCAGGGGAAATGTTACATGATCTGACTGACAAATTTAAAGTATCATATGGCTGATGTATTGAGACTAGGATGCAGGGGGCTAAGGGTGAAAGCAGGGAGGCTTCTAGGAGGGAACTGCAGTGTTTTAGGTAAAATCTGATGTAGACACGGCTAATGAGTGTGTCAGTGCTAGTAGGAGTATAGATATATACTGAAGATGGAGATAACATAATTACTTGAAAGAGTAGATACGGAGTATGAGAGAAATAGAGGAGTCAAAGATGACTTCATGGTTTTGGCTTGATTGTCTGGAAGGATGGAGTTGCCATCAGCTAAGATGTGCATAACGATAGATGGATCAGGTTTGGCAAAGAACTGGGAGGTGTCACTAGATAAGTGTGAGATGGCTATTAGGCATTCAAATGAGGATAGCTATCGGGAGGGTTTCATGCTATAGGTACAAATTCTAGCGTCATCTGCAAAGGGGAGTGAGTGTAGACAGAAAAGAGAAGTCATGGTAGGAATAGTTCTGTATCACTTCATAAAAATTTCAGGGAGATAAAGAGAAATCAGCCAAGGAAAATGTGAAGAAATGGACAGTGACTAAGGAAGAAAACCAGGAGAGTATGTATTTTTGACAGCTCAATGTAGAAAATGTTGCAAAAGGGAGTAATCAGTGTCATATGTGCTGCAATGTACAGGTGACGGTTAGAGGAACAGTGTCCTGAGTAGTGGGAGAAAAGCTTAATTAAGAGGGGTTCAGGAGAGAATTAGAAATAATAAATATACGAGTCTCTTACGTAGTCTGGTCATAAAGGAGAGCAGAGACATTGGGGGACAACTGGAAGGGAAAAGGAAGTCAACAGGTTATGAAGGGAGAAACTTCTGCACTGTCCATGCTCACGGGGAAGACCCAATAGAGAAAGGGGGAGCAGTGTTTCAGGAGAGAGTGGGGGAAGACTTGCTGGAACTATGTCTTCAAAGGCAAGCGGGGAGGGCTCTGGTGTGCTGGTGAAGGTGTTGCTTTTTGGTGCAAGTCAGGTGGCTCACTTCAGGGCAGGAGATCTGGGCTCTGAAGCAGACCTTTAGGCGTCCACTCTCAGCCCAGATATGCCCTCACTGGATAGCTTTGAGTAAGTTATTTAACCTCTCTGAACCTCTGTGGTGCTTGAAAAATACTCAGTATAGGGCTCCATTAGCTGTTGCACAGCTTAACAATTTGCTAACAAAAGAGAAACTTGAAGCAGACTCCCGGGATTAATTGGCTACCGCATGCTTTTGTAAAATTTGAATTAACTGCACCTCCCTCTGCCATAGTGTCCAATGGCACATTCAGATTTGTGTATTTTGCACGCGTTTTGCCTCAGACATGACATGGACCGCTCAGGAAGGTAATTATCCCAGCAAACTAAGCTACGTGAAAAGATAAACTGCTGAGGGGATTAAAATTGCATATTTTACATAACCCAGTGGCACAAACATCCTCGTTCCGCTTGATATGCGTCTCATAAATCTCTTCAGGACATCTACTGCCCCCACTTTTGAGCTTTTCCATCATCACCTTCTTTTTCTGTGGGGGTGGCAAAACAAACTCAGAAAACATCTCCTCTGACACCACTGTTCCCTGTCTCCTGACACCCACCTCTCACAAAGACACAGGGGTTGTGACAATTTAATAGAGTGGAAAAATAATTGAGAGAGAAAACCAACAATTCTTCCGTCCCTCTGGAGAAAAAGATGGGGGTTTCATTAAGGGTTCTGATGCTGAGGAGCAGTTGGCGGTTTTATCACAAGGGCATTCTTTCTGGCAACTTGTTGGTACCAATATTAACAGAAGAGACAAGGAGCTTTGTGAGCTAAGTCAGAGCCATTTGCCACCGGAGCCGCCTTTCGCTCTTAGCCAACACTCTAATGTTGCTGCTTCTACACTGGCCCTGGCAGTTGTGCAGAAGAAATGGGAGAATCTCTTGGGGAGCAGTGTGCTGATTAGATTGTCTATGTGGTTGTCAGACAAAATAGGAGGAAATGGGCTTAAGTAAGGCAAGAAAGATGGAGTTAGAAAGGAGGAAGAATGGGTATAATCGAGTGAGCCCCAAAAAGTCTAAAGTCTGTCCCAAGACCCTTACTAAGACACTAAGCCTTCCCCAGTTCCAGAGTGAGCAGATGAAGACACAGCTCCCTTCCTGAAGGGTGGACAGGGACTTAGGCAGACGCTCCTTTCAGTTCTGGGATTCTCTAGTCCAGGGTTCGGCAAACTGCGGCTCGTGTGCCACATGCTACTCTTTGGACACATTCCATCTCAAAAGTTTGCTGACCCCTGGAAGAGCCAATTCTGTCCCTCACAACCATTTAAAAATTATTTGAGAGCCATAAATATATTTTTTCATAATCACCATTATGTGAATAATGTCCTTGAAAACTTTTATAAATGAAACTATGATAATTTTATTTTCATTTTCGATTTTACTTCAGAGCCACAGTTTGCTGCCCACTGGCTGCTCTTCTGTCTCAAAAGTTTGCCGACCCCTGCTAGTCTACAGCTGTGACTTGTCAAGGCATTTCCCTTCCGCCAAGCCCATGGGCCACCACCCTCACTGTAGTGTAAGCATTAACACCACCTAAAGGACAGTCCTCAAGATTTCACATTTTTACCCTTTTCTTCACCATTTCTATTGACGTGAGTTTGTTCTAGTTCCTTGCCTTCTTATTTCTTCTTTCGTTTCAGCACCTACAGTGACTGACACATAGTAGGTATTCGATAAATACTGGTTGAATGCTAAAATCTTGACACAAACTCTGTAATTTTGTTGTAAAAGCTCAACTCCGTCATGAATTCTCATGTCAGCTCCCTGTTATTTAGACTGGAAATTTCCACAACTCTAGTCTCCAGGGGTACCGAGTGGCTACAGCCCCTATACTCAGAAGAGAGCTTTGCACATCACGGTACTAAGTGAGTTTTGATTGACCACCTGGAGGGATGAGGGGGTACAAATGAGGAGAAACCCAGAAAAGAAGAGTCTCATTAGATGACAGCATTGTCCATAAGACTTAATCCTGCATGTTTGCAGGCACTTCCTCACCTTCTCACTTGCATTAGCTCTGACTCACACTCTCAACACTTCCACATATTCATCACTGAGCTCCATAAAACAAACTGAACTGACAGACTCATGTGGCATGGAGAAGGGGCCATCCAAGATGGCCCCAGGTTTGACAGTTGACTGGGGAGTGATGATAGAGGGATGTGGAATATGGGTACTAGCAACGGTGTTCCTTGGGCTGCCAGGTAAGCTGCAGTTGTCATTTGGGAAAGGGAATTGTTTTGTTCTGTTCTAGAAGCAAGAGTTAAGGGGTGGCATTTATAATAACATAAATCTACAGAAACTGAAGATTTCTTTGTAATGTAGTGAGAAATTGTTCAAACAGGGTCTAGGTGACAGTCAAGAATGTTAAAGAAAGGATTTCTGAGTTGGGGGAGTGATCAGCTAAGATCTTTACCATTCCTTTCAACTGGAAAAGGCAAGTGTTCAAGAAATATACACAGAAATCTATGATCATAAATTATTAGAAATATAATAGTTAAGTACTTAATATGTGCCAGACACTATGCTAGCTCTTTATGTTAATTATCATCATCCTTATAACAGCCTTAGGAGGTAGGCACCATTTTTATACCCATTTTAAAGATGAGGAAAGTAAGTTCAGGTAACGTTCGCAAGGTCACCTAGTAGGGAAGAATCAGAGCTGAGATATAAACCCAGAACCTGCATTGTTAACCACAGTACTTACTGCCTCTTCCTACAAAAGAAAACTAGTTCCCATGAGCAGTGAAGCTCTTTTAAATTGGAAAACTCAACAGACTTGTCTGAGAGTAGATGTCTCAGCTGGGACCTGGAGAGTAGAAGCTAGTTAGCTGCGAAGTGGGGGTTAAAAAGACTTCTCGAAACAGGGAACATCACATGACAATGAAGGAGTAGGAGCCTCCAAAGAGCCGGAACAAGACAACTGCCTGGGAGCAAATGGAGGAATAGAGAAAAGCCTTCCCAGTAAGGCCCCAGCTCTAGGCGGGGTGAGGTCACACAGGTGGTGCTTGAGGACTTTGCGTTACAGTCTAGCACAGTGGGAAAGTCTGGGAAGTGGGAGTGATGGTATCATTAGCCCGTTTTATAGATGAGGGAGACAGCCCAGTGAAGGCAATGCATTTTCTACCGTCCTTAGAAGGCTGTCATGAGAGTCAAAACAAGATTGAGAAACTAGCCATTATTATTGCACGCTGCTGTGATCTGGGGGTTGTTTGTTACTATGGCACAGCCAAGCAAAAAAAACTGAGCGGTACTACAAGTAAGAGTTAGAAAAGAGTGGTGCAGCCTTAACAGGAAGGGCATTTGCAAAGACCCTGAGGAGACAGAGAGCATGATATGTTGCTGAGGTTTCCTAATCAAAGGAGAGAGCAGCCCTAGAGGAAACTGAAGAATTAGCCTAGGCCAGATCATGCAGGACCTTAGAATTTTGGATCTAATCCTGAGGACATTAGAAAGCCAAGGGTCAATGAAATAATGTGTGTGAAAGCGTTTTACTTTGCAAGCTGTAAAGTATTCACAGATATGTTATTTATATACCTTACATTATAGTTTATATTAACAATTAAAGAAAACTTTTCACCTGGAACACTGAAAGTTGCTCATCATCCTAACTCTTGCCTCCCAAATTGCCTAGGATTAAGTAAAAAGAGATTCACCTAAGCAAGCTCAACACTGTTATCTCATAACAAAATTAAGAATACTTAAATAATGTTTGAAATTTTTAGTAATAACATTTTTTGGGGATAAATAAAAGGCTGAGACTTACACAAAAAAGTCCCAAATATAACAAAAAGCCCTACTCATTTGATTAAAAAAGACATTTTCATTTGATCCAAGCATATCAGAGTTACAAGGTTCCACAGAAATCATGTAATTATACCACCCCTATTCTTGGTGAGAAGACATACATCACAAGCCATTGACTTACCATTTACAGATAAAGGCCAAGAAACGATATTTCTCACCTGTTGCTCAGTCCCACACCATCGTCTCTATGGACCACAGGGAAGGCTTGAGGATTTTACCTTGTTTTCAGAGGCAAAAAAGGGATCTATACAGGCTGAGTTTCACCAAGGCTCTCTGCCTCTCCAGCGAATCCTTTTACATTCAGCACTCTGTCAAAATTCCAAAGGGCTTCGGCTGGCCTGCAGACGGCCCACGCATCCATCTTGGCTCTGTACCAAGTGGCTCACCCCAGATGTAATTTAAAGTCCTGCCCTGTCACCAGGCACTTTTTAAAAGCTGTGCTTTATCCATGGGCCCGATGGGCATACTGCTGATGACAGTTTAATACAGCTGCAGTATTATAACAATTTATTTTCGGACACCTGCACCAGTGCCCTCTCTTTCCACTTCTCTAAATGCCACAGTGAGATATGTTTATATGATCCCTGAGAAATGTCCGTGGTACAGGAGAAAGAAGAAAAATCAACCATATGCTATGTTACCTACAAGTTTCAGTAGATGTCAATTTAACATAATAAATCAACAAACATATATGTTGGCTTAGAGCTGCCCTGTATCCCAATAGCTCAGAGATTATATCCAAAACAACTTACCTGGGAATGCTGGACCCTCCATCATCTCTCCCCATGGTCTCTCTCTGTTCAGACCTACATTTCTAACTCCTCATGGGCCAACACCTGCCACTCGTATTGGAAGGTTGTTATTTGAACATTTCCTCCAGGTGAGTATCCTATAATGGCATCAAATTCAGGAGGCCACTATTTGGTGTTGAGTGTGATAACTGATTCCACCCTGGCTCCCCTTCGAGTTCAGAACCAGTGGAGAAAAAACACAGGAGGAGGATGAGGCCAAAACATTTAGCACATTCCTGGTAAAGTTGGATAGAACAAGAGGCCCTGGGGCTGATTCCAAAATGGGATCTGTAACCACCTCTACATCCCAAATTATATGTAACTACCCAGTCCTATGCCAAGTGGCGTAAACACTGCAGTCTATTTCAACAGCTCTGTGTGCTTGGGTTAAAGTCAGGCCTGAAGCTGCCACAGACGTATCTCATTAAGAACAGACAATCATGGGTGTATGTGTGTGAGCATGCACACACAATCTAAACACAACAAATCAAGAAGGGAGGTTTCTTTCTCCTATCTCAGCAAGAGATGATTTTCTTTCTGAAGGGAGAGAAATACTAAGGGAAAGAAGGTTAGGAACTTTCTCCCTAACACATCCTCAAGTTCCTATTTTATTTACTTATTATTTATTTATTTATTTATTTTTTTTTTTGAGGGCAGTGTCACTGGCCCTCATATGTGGGACCGAACCGGAGCTGCTGGCTTCCCAAGCCAGCGCTTAACCACTGCGCCACTTGGCCGGCCCCTCAAGTTCCTATTTTAAAAGCCAGCAGGACTACAAGGAAACGGAGACAATGGTCTTTTCTTACAGCCCCAAACAGAACTCCCAGACTGGCCCCCCAAACTGGTCCCAATCCATGTATTTCCTCTCTTGGTTATTATCATCACCCTTTACCCAGACCTTGGGATGAGAAACCTGCAAGTTCCTCTTCAACCCTTTTCTCTCCTTCAGCCCAACACATCCAGTGAATGACTGGGCCTTAGAGATTTCTACCTTTAAAGTTTTCTTGATGTCTTTCTTCTCTTATAACTCCATCTTACAAAATCACTTGCAGACTTTCCCACCTGGCCACATGAGTCACTCCGCCTGGCGTAGTCACTCAGAGCATGGGCCATGAATCGGAGTGCATGGGCTTGGAGCCTGGTTCCATCACTTTCTGAAGGTCAGGTCACCCAGCTGGTAAGTTATTTAACCTCTCTGAGTCTGTTTCCTTATCTTTAAATGGAGAAAATGACAGCACTTTCCACATGATTGCAGTGAGGATTAAATGAGACAGTGAAAATAAAATCCTTAGAATAGTGCCAGGCACTATTATCAGTATTTATAATTAGTTTTTAATTTAAAAAGCAAGTTTTGGGGCAATGCATATAATCCAATTTGTATAAGACAAACTGTATGTGCCTGCATGTTTTGATTGTAGATGAAAGTATAAATGATAAATACCTGTCAACATTGGTTATCTAAGAGGTACAGCTGTGTGTGTGTTGGGGGAGGTGGATATCATTCACTTTTCTTAACCCATCAATGTCCTGTTTGATTTTTTACAATGAGCATGCACTTTCTGTCAATTAAAGTCTCCAAAACAACCTTCTAGCATCCATGGATAGCATTTGTTTTCAGAGTTATCAGATTCTGAGATTTAGAAGCATTAACCCCCTATTCAAAACCTTTGCCTACAGAATAAAATCCAAATGCATTAGTAGGTTTATACAAAACCCTCCCTAGTCCAGCATCTCAATTTACTCTTCTAACCTCTTCCACTACCACTTACTACTCCCGTTCAAATCTTCACCTGTACTATTTGTCCCCTCACAATGCAGGACACCCCTCTCTTTGAGCATCTCCTCATTCTTTATGCCACAGCGAAGTGCCATGTTCTCTGCCATCACCGCCCTTTTCTAAGTCTAGGCTGTTTAGTGCTCGTTTCCTTATCCTATGAGAAGACATGACAGTCTGCCAGTCATCTCAGGCCTCCTCCTGCTGCCTTTCTCCCACCCTACCTTACCCATTCCAAGTTACGGCCGTGATGGCACTCCATGGCGTGGGTGCTGCTCTGAGATAGATCCCAGGCATGAATAGGCCCCAAGGCTGCTCACAGACCTTTCCCGCTTAGCTGTGTTCCTGTTTGGAGTCCTGCAGATTAAGTCTGTTATGAATCTTACTACCGGCCATAGCAAACTGATCACCCGAATAAATGCTGACATAGTCCATGACTTCAAGGAAACTGTAACCCAATTATTGTCTTGAATATGATTTTGCTTCTAAAGTATCACCAAACTATATATAATATAATCAATGACCAGTATGGTTGTTGTAGAAAATTTTTTTTTACTGGACAATCAGAAGGAGAAAGGGAGGGAGACAAGTGTGTGTATGTGATGTGATAGAAAAGATACTATTTGCCTTATTTCTAATATCTGGTTTCAAATTTCAGTTTTCTTCTTCTACAAATAGAAAGATCATTTTCAAAAATCTATAGCTAAATATTAATGCAGTCTTCTTTTTCTTATGATTAGTGCTGTTTGGGTCCTGTTTAAGAATTCTTTGCTGCCTACCTACATCAAGGTCATGAAGCTCTTCTCCTGTATATTATTTTCTAGAAACTTGGTTGCTTTATTTATTTATTTTTATATTTAGGTCTATGGCAATCAAAAATTGATTTTTGTTTATGATTAAAGTTAGTGGATGAGCTTATTTCTTTAAGGCAAGTATACTGGCACCGTTTATTGACAAGCCTATCTTTTCTCCACTATATAGCAGTGGCTCCTGTGTTTAATAAAGCAGGTGACTGTATATGTATCCATTCATTTCAGGATTCTATAGGCTATTCCATTGGTCCATTCATCTACCAACAAAATACCATTGTTTTACATTTCTGTTGCCAGCTACTTAGTCTTGATATCTGGCAATAAAGCCTCTTTGACTATGTTGTTCTTTAAGATCAGATTGTCAATTTCCACCAAAAATATTCCTGTTTTAATTTTTATTGGGAGTAAACTTAGACAGAAATGATATCTATAAAATGTTAATCATTTCATTCTTGAGGATTAATTACCTTTCCACCTTTATAGGGTCTTTAATTTCTCTCAGTAATGTTTTATAATTTTCTAAGCAGGGGTTTCGTGTGTCTTTCATTAAATTTTTTCCTAAATAGTTAATATTTTTAGGATTCTAATTTAGGTTTCAAAAATTTATTTCCTAATTGTTCCTTATATATAAAAATGCAATTGTTTTCCTACCCACCTACTTTGTTAGATTCACTTAATTCTAATACATATTATCTGAAGATTATTTTTAATACTTCTAAATTTATATACATGAAGTTTATTATAGATAATCTACATACAAAAGCATGCTATCTAAAAATACTGTCAGTTTTACTTCTTTTCCATTCCTTATACTTGTTATTTTTTTCCTGTCTAACTGTACTGGCTAGAAATTTCAGCACATGCTGCAAGGAAGTCATAGTATCAGATATTTTTATGTAGTTCCCAAACATGGAAAACTTGTTGCCAACAAAGCTAAAGAAGATCTAAAGAAATGAAGAAACATACCAAGTTCATGGGTTGGAAGACTGGATATTGGTAAGATGGCAATTCTACCCAAATTGATCTATAAGTTTTATACAGTTCCTATCAAAATCCCAGGAGGCTTTCTTTTTTTTTGATGGAAATTGACAGGTTGATCCTAATAGGTTTATGGAAAGATAAAGGACCCAAAATAACCAAAACAAATGTGAAAAGAACAACAAATTGAAGGGCTAACGTTACCTGATTTTTAAACTTACTATAAAGGTAGAGTAATCAAGACAGTGTACTATTAACATAAAGATAAACCTATAGATCAAAAGAAAAGAAAAAAGTCAATAAACAAACCTTATATTATGGTCATGTCAAGACAATTCAAAGTGGACAGGATGGTCTTTTAAACAAGTGATTCTGGGACAATTGGATATTCATACAAACACAGACCTTAATTTACCTAAAACTTAAGATGCTTCATATGCTTAAATGTGAGAGCTACAAATATAAAACTTCTAAAAGAAAGCATACAAAAAACTCTTTGGGACCTTATTTTGGGCAAAGAGCTCTTAGATATAACACCAAAGCATAGCCATAAAAGAAAAAAGAAAAGAAAAAGATAGATTTTTTCAAAATTAAAACCTTTGCTCTTCAAAATATACCATTAAGTAAATAAGAAAAGCCACAGAGTCAGAGAGCAGACACACACTATTTGCAAATTATATACCTAATAAATGACTTCTTTCCAGAGTGTATAAAGAATTCTTACAACTCAATAATAATATGATTAGATCTTTAAGTAGCACAAGTTTAAAGTAGAAATTTCATTAAGTATACAAATGGTTTATAAGCACCAGAAAAGATGTTTGATATCATTAATCATTAAGGAAATGCAAATTGAGCCACAATGAGATACTATGACCTTACTAGTAGGGCTGTAATCATAGATATTGACAATACCAAATATTGGCAAGGATGTGGAGAAATTAAAGCCCTCCTACATAGCTGGTGGGTATTTAAAATGGTATACACATTGTTGTAAACAGATGGGAAGTTTCTTAAAATGTTAACAATACATGAGTACTTAACATATGACCTAGCAATCCTACTTCTAGGTATCTTACCCAAATAAATGAAGACATATGTTTCCACAGAGACTTGTACAAGAGTAATCTTGCATCAGTATTCATAGTAGCCAAAAAGTGAAACAACCCAATTGTGTATCCACTGATAAATGGATAAACAAAATCCACACAATGACATATTATTCATCCGTAAAAAAAAAAAAACACAAAATACTGATTCATGCTAAATATGGATGAACCTCGAGCATTATGCTAATTGAGAGACGCCAGACACAAAAGAGCATATATTGAATAATTGCGTTTTATAAAATTCCCAGAGAAAGCAAATCCACAGAGACAAAACACAGATTAGCGCTTGTCTGGGAATGGGAATGGAAATAGGAGTAGGGATTAACTGGAAGCAAACGGAGGAGATTTTTTAGGATAATAGATATGTTCTGAAACTGGATTATGGTAATGGTTATACAACTGTCTAAGTTTACTATAAATCATTAAGTGTGTGTATACTTATAGTGGTTAGATTTTATGTTATGTAAATTGTACCTCAAGGAAGTTGGAAAAAATAAAGCCCCACGAAATGTGATACCAAATCATATCCACCAGTTCCCAATAGGCAAAATGAATTTAAGCTTCCTGGAGAAGGTGGTGATGACTGGAGGTGACAGAGGAAAGTTTCTGGGATGTTACTGTCCCATTCCTTGATCTGGAGGGTAACTACATGGTCATATTCACTTGGTAAGAATTACTCAAATGGTTGAGTGTGTGGCCTGACTCGAAGTATAATTTGATAAATGCTTCACAAAATAAAACAAATAGGAAACTTTGACCCAATTTAGAAGAGGGAATCTTGTTGTGGTCTATTTCTGGAATTTCCACAAACTATCACTTCTTTTAGTTGGGGGTCTTTATTTAAAAGATTGATGAAAATCATAGGTTAAAAACAAACGAAACAAATGTGGCCAGCTCATTACCCAAACTTTAATGGGCCTTTTCATGTGCCAGAGGCAGAGAATCAATTCCAAACAAATTTGGCTTCTAAGTAAAACCTAGACCTTCTCCTACATTACGAAGACATACATTTTGTATCAGTTAAGACACATTTTGTGTCTGTCTGTTGAGATCACAAATTCAGAATTTTCCTCCTCTTGGAATACTATTGTATTAATACTGGCATGCTTCCCAGAATGGCATTTTAGAAATCCCAGCTCTATACAGCACTTTAAAATGCTGCTGGCCTCCATGATGCCATGTAGTGAATATAGGGCAAGTGGCAGCAGCAGCCATTGGGGATCATGAAAACACCAGACTAAGACTGGCAACTATGGACCCCGGTTAGGAGCTGTGGGTGGGCCTGAACATGTCACACGTTCCGTTCCTCACGATGCTGCATTCCACCCCCACACCGGAAATCATCAGTCTCACTTTACCTAAGTCATCCGAGTGTTGTGAAGGACAAATGAGAGAAAGTTTTTCAAGCTGCTTTCCCACGCAGGCAGTGTCATCCAAGGCCACTTCTTGGTATTATTAACAGTGGTAAATAAGCAAGTTAGAAAAATTTAACTTGCTTTCAGTTGTGCAGCTTTTAAAATTGAGGTTATAATGAGTTCCTTGAAAAGTGCCTTATCTGCAAATATTATGTTTCTCCATTTGGTACAGAAATGGCTTCTCTAATGATGTGCATACCAAACTTGAATTTGATATGATCCCAGTGGCAGTGTAATTCTGCTGAAGGATTTGAAACGTGAAAGTCCTCACCATCCTTTCCACCCCTGACACATGTACAATGGACAACTCACATCATGGCCACTGATGATCCTCCACAGGCTGAGGGGGGTTGGGGCAGGGGGATGGTAATCGCCTATCTTGCTACTTGACTAGATGCTTTGTGGGGTCAGGGAATTAGTGGTTTGAGGCCCTGCTCCCATGGAATATTCTGACACCTTTTAGGGAGTGTGGTCCTCGCTGAGAACTATCGTAAAAATAATGATGATAACAGCTAACATTCCTCAAATACTACAAGCCAGACATTCTGCTAAGCACTCTACCTGCATTTACTCCTAATAAGTCTTCTGCACAGACACTTAAACAATTGTTTTGTAAGGTCAATTGCATCCTGTCACTCCAGTGCCTAAAACCCTGTCACGCACTGCCCTTGCACACAGGATAAAACCCTCCTCTACCTCACCCTGTGCAGTCTGTCCCTGCCTGTCCCTACCTAGCACATGCCACTCTTCCTGTGGCTCATTCGTTCAGCCACACTGGCTCGAAGCTTTTTCCTTTGCTGTTTCTTTTTCTAGGAATGTTCTCATGCCTGGTTATCATAAACTGAGATCCTTTTGCTCCTGCCTCAGTGACACCTCCACCGGAAGGCCTTTCCTGACTGTCCCCTCTGAAATAGAAGCAAATGGATTAAATCCCCTGCCCGCCGAGACAAAGGGGCAACGCAACAATTGGAATCTCGACCTTCCAAAACGAGGGTCAAAAGAAGATATTGAAAGAATCAGAGTAGAGTTTTATCTTTGTCCTGAGAAAACAATTTAAATTGAAAACTCTCAGATTCGAGTCAAAGCAAAAATTATTTTTCACCCTGGGTTGGGTCTCTTTTTCTATTTAGCCCAGAAAGAACTAAAATTAGTAAATAAGGCCGCATTTCAGAGTGACAGAAAGTTATAAAGGAGACAAAAGGAAAGGAAATTTCAGACCTTGTACCTGCGTTAAGAGAGCTTCATTATTTCTCCTCATTACAGTAATTGTTGCTCTAATGCCAGATCTTTCCATCAAACGAGCCCAATGAGACATTGAAAACTGAATAAACATATTGCCTAATAACAAGTGATGGAGGAAAAAGGTGAAATTTCCACTTATAAATAGCTATTCCTCGTTGAAATTTCCCAGGGCCAAAGGGTGACCCAGCTGACATACTTGCTAATTAAGGTTGGTTGGACAGTCCAGGCAAGAAGCCAGACCAGTACCCCAATGTTACAATGGGTCAGCCATTGATTAGATTCCTGGCAATTGATTGTCACCAAATGATTGACTCATTAATCCTCAGGCCTTTCTGGAAGAGACCCTAGTCCAGCACACTAAGCTGCAGCCTATAATTCTTCTATACTTCTTCCCTTTCACATATACTCCTTTAGGGGAAAGTTTCATGTCTCCCTCTCTTTTACTTTCTTCCCAGCAGCCCGGTTCAGCTTCTGTTTGATGTGGTAATGACTAATGAGCGTGCTCCCTTTGTTAAAGGCATAGCTTGGTTCATTTAATATTTTCCTCTGTATCCTTACCAATGCAGAGGAACATTCCGGTAAGAATGTCTCGCACCAAGAAAGCATAATGCAAATTGTAAGTTCTCACTGATAGAGGAATTTGAGAGGCAGTGAAGTCCAGCTGCATGGGTTCACAACCCGCCATCTAGGTCACACCTTGGTGACGGTACTTAATCTCCTGGACTTTCAGATCCCTTATCTATAAAAGGAGTAAAACATTATGTATCGCCACAGGGTTGTTGAAAACTAACATATGTAAAAAGAAGTGAAACATCGACTGAATCTTCAGTAAATGTTTCTGGAGCCTCATAAAGAACTAGTAGGAATATGAGACTCCAAACATTAGCCTCTTGCCACCTCTGGCTTCTCCCATTGACTAGGATTATCCCCATTCTCCTCCGAGAGCTCAGAAGTAGCAGGGGCAGATCCTGCCAGCCTGGAAAAGACTACATCTGATAATACATCCCATCAATGTGACTTTTTAGCAAATGGTGGAAGAATAATAGCAACTACTAATTACTGAACTTTTTATATGCGCGAGGCACTGTGCTGTGTACTTTACATATGTGCAATCATTTAATCCTCCTACAACCCAATGGAGACATACTGAGTGGCAGAGACAGCAGGCAAACTCGGGCCACTGCCATGTAACTCCGGAGTGAGGCAAGGTAAGCCTTCCCTTGTATACTCTAATGCTCATCTAGTCAGTCCCTATGCTTGTGCACTCAATGCCGTTCCCTCTCACCATTTCAAGGACATTATTCCACAATTTTATGCATTCTCAAATACATCAAGTTCCTCTCTCTCTCTCTCTCTCCCGGATCTTTCCCATCAGATCATAAATATGCCTTTTTTTTTCCATCTCAAAAAGCAAAATAACAACAAAACAACTCATTTATCCTACCTTCCTCTCCAGCTGCCTGAAGCAGAACAATATTTGTAGAATTTTGACAAGTAGGCTTTCTAATTTCATAACAAAGCTACAACACAGGCTCTTAACGCTCAGTTCATATCGAGTAGTCATTCCCAGAACTCTTTACAAAACAGTATATATGCAGATAAACTAGAAGCTCCTATAGTTCAAGAGATGGTTCTATTGCCTTCTAACAACTTTCTAAAATCTTCCCTTTAAATTTTTAAGAAACAGAAAATAAATAAATATAAATATATTTATATTTATAACCTAGAAAGGCTGAAGATAAAATCCCCATGGCTCTTGCCATACTCCTTTTCCCCTGGGAGTTCAGGTGCCTTGAAAATTGAGGTCAAATAATGATTATCAAGGCAACTGCTATAGCTATTTTAACCTCTGCAGGATGATAAAGGCTTCAAGTATTAAACTAAGGTCATTTCTGAGTTTGGTAACCAATTTTCTTTTAGGAATTAAACCAGAGGATATAAAACCAATGCCTAGACACAACTTCAGGGATGTATAAAATATGAAAAAAATATAAATGATTTACTTGCAGGATTATGGGTTTGACTGCTCTGGAGGTCACCACCTATCATTATTAATATGTAATTTGGACCATTTTCTGCATACTTACTTATGGGCATTGCACTAGAACTTATACAACTCTTTAAATGTTCTTATCTGTCATTTTTGGTAGTATGGTAGGTCTTAGCTTTTTGCCCATTTCATATAATGACTAAGAAGGTTGAAGGATCTTGCCCAATATAACAAAATCCAAACTCTTTTCACTGTGCAAAAAATTCTTTACCAAGATGAGCAAGCATTTTTCTGAGAAAAAAAAAAGCAGAGGAAAATTATCTCCAGACAAACTAACAGAAAGAACTGTACATCTTACATATATAATTTATACAAGTGTACCCTTAGGAAATAAGAAGACATGACCTGGCAGGAGCTTATGTGGAATGAGGGTTGAAACTATTTGACAAGCAATTGAGATTATGAGAACTATGAGACAGAATTCAGATTAGAAGAGTGTGCATTTTTTTCTGGGTACCATCCTTTAAGGAGGACACTATGCTGCCAAGTCAGTGTTTTAAGAGGAAAATTACCAAGAGGGAAAAAAAAGATCTTAAAACTATGTCCCATGTAGAATAACTGAATTATTCAACTCGGAAGAAAAGACCAATGTCCGTGATACCCTCTTTGAATCAAATGAAAGGACTGCTTTGTTAAGGAAAGATTCACCATATACCTTGTGACAGCAAGAACTGAATTTCTGGAAGTTTCAAGGAGTCAGAAGTGTCTTTCTTATATTGAATTTAAATAGCACAGTTCAAGCTGTCCAAGTCCAGATGAGAATAAACAGCCTTGAAAGGCAGCAAGGCCCCTGCTGACTGAGGTGCTTAAGCAGAAACAGAAAGAGGGCCAGGGTAGGTTTAATTTGTTGCTTGATATTTCTGTCGGAACACTGAGATTTCAAAGACTAGAAAACTAAATATACTATTAATTGTATATTTATAACACCCAGGGTCATGTTCATGTTATCAGGTCAGAGCGGTACGAGTGTATGGGGACTAATGGACGGAGGCGGACGGGAGAGTGCTTCTGCCTCTAGTTGCCCCAGAACTTGGCTGGAGGGAAAGCAACAGAAGGAAAGAAAGATGGCAGGTTGTGCAGTCTGACAGACTTGGCCTTGTCACATTGTCCCGGTGCCACATTCTACCTGGGCTAAGTTATTAACACCCATCGAAGACCTACGTGCATCAGTGCCTTACATGTGTTATCTCATTTTATCTTCAGAACAATAAGTTAGTTGCTATTGCTACCCATTTTAGGGCTGAGGAAACTGGGGCTTAAGTTGAAAGGAGTTACCCAAAGTCACATAGCTTGAAAATAGTGATCTTATAATTTGATCCAAAGTCTATCCATTCACAAACTTTGTCCTCTCCACTTATTTGCAGTTTCTACATGGGGAAGGCTGAGGGAAATTAGACTTATTTTTTAGATTGTCAGATAGCATATGTATGCTATGTATTGTATACACACACACACACACCACTAATTTTCACTATAACCCTCAAAAATAGAAAAAGTTGACAAAGGAATTCCAGCAGTGTGATGCCTGAAACTCCTGGTATATCTTATTATTCATCTAAAATCACTCACTGGTAGAACCAACATTAACAGCTATTCTAAAATGTCATAGCAGGAATAAAAAATCTTGAAGGGAAATAAGAAACTGTCGGGACACCAGACAGGCTCTTTCCAGACTTGGAATCACTGTAGCATTCCTGCCTGACTGTGGGAAGGACAGGACCCTGGTTTCCTAAGCAAAGGGGAATTAGAGGAAGTAGAGAGAGGCATACCAGCCTGAAAAGAACTCTGCAGTTGTAGATAAAAGGACTGGGTTTGAGCCCTGACACACCCCCTGCCCCACCCACAATCTCCCCACCCCCAACCCCTGGCCTCCTGTAAGTCTCTGACTGCTCTTATTTGCATAGGAGAAGTAACCATTATTGTCTATCTGTGAGTTGTCCTGGGGATCAAATTCACATAAAAATGAGACTGCTTTGCAAACTGTAAAGTACTAATTAAGAAGTTACAAAAGGGAGGCCCAGGGCCAATCTGGTCCCCAAATGTTTCAAGTTTGGCCTGAAAGAGTGGCCCTTAAAAAAAAAAAAGATGGTGATGGTGATGATAGAGAATGGGAATGATTTGTCAGCAGGGCCTGCCTGCTCTCTTCTGTTCACCATTGGTGCCACCCATCCCAGACCCTGTATTTTTGCTACCTGTCTCCTTTGCAGGCATTTGTTTGTTCCTCTACTAATCATCCTTTATGATTGAGGCAGTATTCAATGAACTTCACTGTGTCCCCAGTTTGACCCCACCATCTGTAAAACACTAAAGGAGCAGAAGGCCCACCCTGCAAGGTGAGGAGGTGGAAGCCTGGGAGAGGGGCCTCTAGCCACATTTCCAGCTCAGGACACAAAGACCAGCAGACCCAAGAGCATGGTTTCATGAGACTTTACCTGATACTCCAGAGCAGCTGCCACTCTGCTCTTTAAATGATGCTGTGGGAGGACAGGATCCTACCACTGAGCAATCCCCTTTCAACAGGTATTCTCAGAGCCCAGGAATTGATAAGTCACAGGTGCTACACCAGCTAGGATAACAAGGAAAACCAAATGCACAGCAGAGGAGGAAAGGTATGTGAGAGGAACATGCATTTCAGCATCCAAAAAGACTGATCATTAAGCAGCAGTAGGAACTGAAAAGCTGATGTGTGGAAGGCCTCAGACAAGTGCCTCTGGAGTGTTCTGGCTGATGAAGAGCAGGAATTCAGGAACTGCGACTCATACAGCAACTGGCCATTCATCCTGAAAATGAATCTGCCCTGGGCGTTATTTATCCTGTAGTTGCCTTTGGTTGCTAAATGGGTGTGTGGAACCTAATGGCTGTTCCCCAGTTCTTCCATGTCTTGTGTCATCCAGGTGTTTAATAACTGCCAACTGAGATACTGTATTTGAGGGAATAGATTCAGTGAAAGATTAGGCAACACAGCCCGACCACCTCCTGTGCAGAAAAGTATTCCTCGCTAGAAAAATATAATAGCATGACTGTCACCAGGATGAAAAAGAATTTCAAATGAGAGACTTAGAATTCCCCTTCCCGAAGTGCAAGGGATGAGTTTTCACCCTCCAACTGGAATATGTGAGGGTTGGCCTGGCTTTACATGCCCTCCTGACCCATCCCTTGTCTATCACGGCCTTTGAGACTCGTTTCTGCCCACTTTTCCCTGACTAGCTCTTCCACACTCATCTTTGTATCCCAACTCCTCAGGTCAAAATATTCAGGCAGAATGAGGGAACAGAAATAATACTGAGCTTATAGTCAGGGCACAAGAACTTAAATGACAATTCTCTTCCTCTCTACAATGTTACTGGGTCTCTACTGAACCTCAGATACCGGATCAGTGAACCAGGGTATAAGTGTACATGCTATTCATGTTATAAACCCTGCCTTGTAATAGTCTGCCCATTCTCTTCAGTAGGTGTGGCTTCTTAAAATTTTATTGAACTACCAGGGAAGGAGGATTATAAGGAATGGAGTTAAGATACAGAAATAGAGCCAACATGTTACAGGTGTTCAAGTCCATGTAACATGAGACAGATTCCAGACATGCAGAGAAAAATGCAAAACAGAGTTATTGCCAGTTATGGGTTAAATAAGAACAGCTCCAGTGGGCAGGACTGAACTCTGCCCCAGGGCAGAAGCTGTTTGCCCTCCCAGCTGAAGGCCACAACAGAAGTCCTTAAACAAAGCCAGAAAGTCAAGAAGCTAAGGGTGACTCCACCATGGGATTTAGTCATTTTTTTCTCTGGAAGCCCCATGAAGCTTTAAGACAGCTGTTTCTCATAAATTTTGGGCTAGTAATTAAAAAAAAAAAATCAAGAGCTACTCAAAAAAATTGTAGGAGATAAATGTTCAGAGACCCACACCCTTGCTAGCAGTTAGTACCTTGCAGTGTAATTCAATCCCCTACCAGACCTGAAGAAAATCATAGTCCCCATTTATCCTTGCTTTCACTTTGTTTTTTTCAGTGACCTGTGGTCAACAGTAGTCCGAGGAAAATTCCAGAAATAAACACTTCATAAATTATAAATTTCATATCGTTCTGACTAGCATGATGAGATTTTGCACCATCCTACTTATTCCGACCCGGATGTATGATCATCCCTTTGTCCAACATCACCACGCTGGGCACTCTACCAGCCTGTCCGTTAGTCACTTAGTAGCCACTTCAGTTATCAGAGAGAGGAGAGTGGGGGGACTACTGTAGGGTATTCTCAGAAACATGGTTCTTGTAAAATTGAAAAATCAGTAATTCTTTCTCTCTTCAATATTTCTTTTCCTTTTGGTTCATCCACTCTCTTCATTACCATTGATTACATTAGAAATAACCCACACCGAGACTTCTTAGATCTCAAACACTGTACCAATACTTTATATAGAAGTATCTTATTTAATTATCACAATCAGCCCTTCTACTGATGAGGAAATGGGAACTTAGAGAAGGGAAGTGCCAGATCCAATTGCTACAGTACAGTTGAATATAATTGATGGAGTCAGAACATGAACTTAGTTCAGTATGATTCTGGAAGGAGAGTTTTTGTGACCTGAGTCATTTTTGTCTCTGGCACTGCTCTTTCCTCTATAAGAACACAACTGCCCACAAGGAGAGATCAAGCAGAGTGGCCATGCCCTACCTCTGGGCTTCTTCACTCAGCATCGAAAGGCACCTCTGGATTATGTACAACTTCTCATCCATTCTGGCATTCTACTTGGTCCTCCACTCACCATAGAAACTAACTAGAAACATCATGAGCCCTAGTAGTTACTCTGACTTGTGCTCATGGGAGGGACATGCAATACCATGAATCCTAGCCATACAAATAATCCTGTATTTCATAACTACAGAGTGAAATGTGGTATGTCTGACTTAGGTATTTTCTAAGTGAGATAGTGAGAAACACTATTACTTTATGTGCATATGTTTTGAGAGAAAATGTTTAGAACAGTTATAATTTAATAGTCCAGCTCTGCTAAAGAAAGCAAACCTTCGGGGTATATACACACAGATATTCCATACAGTCTGCTAAGACATTTAGACAGTTTCTTCTTTCCACTGGGAAAGTGCTTCCTAAATAAGAACACTAAAAGCATGTTTCCTGAGAAATTTTGTTGTTCAGAAAGTGTAAAAAGAATTTTTATTAATAAAAATCAGCTAAACATTAATGAGGGAAGTATGTTGAATACCTGAACTTAAGTGAAGGCTGGGAATTTTTTTTTTTTAACATTAAAATCCACACCTGCTCATGACTTTGACATTTTACCCCTACCCTTTTCATTCCTGTTGTCTTTGAGCTTCTGTAATGGACATCTCAGATTCCCTATTTAGGGAAGGGTCTGAGATTTCAGTATCCAGATTGGTGACACATCTGAAATGCTCAGTTTGTCTGTCTCAAAGAACCATCTGGATTGATTCAGTTGTGATGCCTCTGGGTAGTATGGTTATGGGCCAGGGTTTTAAAAAAGATACACTGGCTGGGATTGCCTTTCAAGAGTTCAGTTATTTTTGCTTTACAGTCTTGGCCATAAAATTATAAATTAAGAAATAGTCTCAATGGGTGAAAACCCTTTCAAAGAGTCACTTCTTAGTCTTGATTTACTGTTTAGGAAATTCTTCTTCACAACTAACTAGCCAAACTTATTCTTGCTACAATTAATGAAAAGGCTGCATTGTATTGTTTAACTTCAGCATAGACAAGGAAGTTTTCCAGGCAATCCTACAAAGCTTTGAAATTATCAAAATAAAATCACAATCACATAGATAGGCATTTGGATTAACTGGGGATTTGGGTAACGGATTGCTGGTTTAAAAATCCTTGGGCCGGCCAACTGGCACATTGGTTAAGAGCTGGCTTGGGATGCCAGCAGCCCCAGTTCAGATCCTAAATATGAGGGCCAGTGACACTGCCCTCTACAGCTAACAACAGCTCCACCTGGAACTGGGCTGCGAGCCCCGGCTTGCAGTGGGCTGCCATACGCTACAGTGAGTGGCTTGCAGCCAGTTTGAGCTGCCAATAGCCGTGGTGAGCGACCATCCAGAGGCCAGCGACCGATCTGCCTCATCCGGGAAGCGTGCAATGATGATACCAACATGGGCCAGTGAAACAATGTCCTCCGCAACTAGACTGAAGAACAAAAGGACAGCATCTTGTCTGTTCCCCTTCCCCAATTCCCAACGCTGTTTCCCTCCCCCAATTCCCCAATAAAATCTTTAAAAAAAAAATCTTTCTTCTGATCACTGATTATTTATATTGATAATCTCTCTCCAAAATGTTGATTTCACTTTCTGACACAGTAACTTTTATTCCTCTTTCTGTTCTTCAGTGGTCTCATTTTTATCTGTCATAAATGCTGGGTTGTATTTATCTGGGCCATCTTAAGTGTTGACACTGACTTTCTAAAATGGTGAGGCTTATGAAAGCAACCATTATTTCTCACACCATCCTGTGCTATAGTATTTACGTTCTACCTAGCATTCCAGGTGACTTTTCAAGACATGTTCTCATTCATTCAGCCTCTGCTTAACCAAATGTTTTTGTAACCGCTTGACAAGGTTTGGCCTGAATAGAACTCTGGAGACTGAAGGAAACTCATCCAAGAAGATTAGAAACTTAGAATGACACATCACCTTATAGATGACCCATCCACAGGGTGTCTGGTCACCTCTGAACCTCCCTCTGAGAAAGACACCCACACAAAGCTTATTTGGTTCTTTCTCATTACAGAAAATGTTACCACTTTTAACCATTTCTCAAGCCAAAGCCCTAGAAGTCATTCTTGATTACTTTTTGCCTCTCCAAACCATCAGTAAGCCCTAACCCCTCAATCTCCAAACTTCATTTCCAATATATCAACTTTTCACCAACTCCCCTGGAATCAGCCTTTAAAAGTGACCATTGTCTCTCATCTGTAGCAGCTTTTTACCTGGTCTCCCAGTCTAGCCTCCTTGATATCCATTATTTTTAGGCGAATATACACATCGTAATCTTAAACTCGGGGATGGCCACCAAGGTTAGTATACATCTTTGTGCACCTTTTTCTGTGCATGCATGTGTGGTTTTTTAGCCAATGTAAGAACATAGTGTCCCTACTGTTTTGTAACTTTTTTCTAGTTGATATCACCTCTGCATTTCAGTAATTTAAAAAATTTCTCCAATGATCCTGAAATTGGAAATGACAGTCATTACAGAAATAGTCGTAACAGCTATTTCCCCCCCATTCCAGCATCATACTTTAATCATACTCTTAATCTAGCACAGTCTCTTTAAGTTGAGGACTTGCTGAAAAGACTGAGCCAATTTTCTTAACATCCTTTTTACACAAAGAAGTTTGACATTTGTTTCTGTAAATGTACATCAGATCAGTTGGCTCTCTTTCTTAAACATATTAATGGCCTCTCACTGTATGTGGAATAAAATCCAAACTCCATTATGGCCTATAGGCCTTATGATCTGGCCTCTGCCCAGCCTCACTGATTTGATCCTCACACACTCCTTCCTCTCCTCACAAAGTACCAGTCATATAGGCCTAATCTCTGACCCTCAGAAACCCCAAGCTTTTCTCACTTCAGCTCCTTTGTACTTGCCCTCTTCTCTCTGAATTTGCATAGCCTCCTGGTCTCGGTTCACATCACATGGCTTCTGGAAGGCGTTGCCACTTTCCAATATAAATGAGCCACTGTTCCCTATCGTTGGTCACTCCTTATGAAACATGGCGCTGTTCCCATGCACTTGTGTAGTCCGCTCCCAGACTGACTCTGGGCTTGCCCACATGACTTGATTTGGCCAATGAGACATCAGAAAACATGACAACCAGATAAGCTTTGAGAGCACTTGCTCAATGGGGCTAAATGGCCAGCTGCCATTCTATAAAAGAGCTTGGGGAGGAATATGGAGTGATGACAAGTGGGGGAGACCCTAAAGAGGTGGAAAGTCCTCTTGGATGTTCCAGCGCCAACCAACCTCCCCACTGAATGCACTTGAATGAGTCACTTTGGCTAATACATGTGGAGAAGAACCATTCAACTGATCCAGTCAACTCAAGAGTCATGAGAATTAATGAACAATTGTTCTAAGACAGTACACAAATTAGGGTGGTACTTACACTGCACTAGATAACTGAAAGAGTTCTGTCCTTTAATATACTTGGTAGCATTTTCCACCACCGGAAATAAACAGACATTCCAGCCTACTCGATCACTGTCCATCTCCTGCCATTGTCAGCTGCATGACAGCAAAGATTCTGCCAGATGGTTCCCACTGTATGTATCCTCAGTGCTTTTGATAGTGCCTGGCACCGATTAGGCGTGCAAGAAAATCTGTTTGGTGAATGAATGAATAAACAGCTCCAACACTCTTAAGAACAGTTTAGGGGAAATGCATAAAAGACAAGCTGGAGCAGAATCAAAGATCAAATAGGCCAATCTTTCTTGGTACTGGGGAGGAAATGGTCACCCAGAAAGGAAGAGGACACACATGGTGTAGAGCAAGGCCTGTACAAATGATAAGAATCCGCAAATGTGGTCTTCTGGAAAGCCAGCCACTCGGAGCACAGGTCCCAGATTCCAGAATATGGACGGCTCCAAAAGTACTCAAAGATAAGTGATATCTACAAATAAGATTTCAGACTGGAAGCGTCGGTACTGGGAGCTGAACTCTGTCTGGAGTGTGTCTCCATGGTGCTGGGGAGGTGGTCAAGGTGGTCTTGGGCATAAGCCTGCTTTTTTTGTGCAACCTCTGAGCTGTCACATTTGCACATTGGGACTCTAATTGCTTGACAGTGACCTAGACCTTCACAGAGGACTGGTCTCCCAGCTTCTACTATACATTACTTTTCCATGACAACGTCCTGCCCCTGAGCTGTGCGCACATTTCCTTTTTTTAAAAAAAACCATAATCTCAGCTAGGTTTACTCTGGGACACCGATCCAAGAACCTCCATGGACATACTCACCAACCTCTATTCATCGTTTACAATATACCGGGACCTCCGCTAAGTGGTTACCACGCATTATTGCATTTAAAGTTCATAGCATCTCTTAGAGGCACATTCTATTCTTGCTCCCATTGTGCTGGTGAGTAAACTAAGCATCAGAGAATTTAGGTAATGTATCCAAGGTGAACAGCTAAAATAAGTGAAGTCCTGCTTCATATCTCTATCTTCCTATCCGCAAATCTTATGACCTAGTCAAGTGCTTTCTCTCTATAATGCCTCAACCTTCATGGGCCTGCAAGTGCCAACCTCAGCCCGATTCCCAACTTGATATCTCAGCCTGATATCACTTCATAGCAAATTTCACTGGGAGGTGCCTCATTCCTTTGAGTTCAAATTCACTTGTCAGCCTTAAACTGAATTAGTAATATTTACTTGATGTGTCAGACCTCTCTGTGCCTCAGGAGTAGTTCATGCCTTAATTCCCCAAAAAGTATCTAATTTTACATTTTTCAAATCTGCTGGCAGGCTACTGAGGAATGCATTTTAAGACAGAGGAGATATAAGAGCTTGGCTATATGAAAGAGAATTTCCCCCCATTACTGGATTTTGGCATATTCTGTCCTGTGTACATTTTATGTTTATGTAGAAAAAATAGTTATTTTATTTATAACCTTAAGCTTAAGGAAACCCAAAGACATTTATTCCAAAGTTTTTAGTGATATACCCTTTTCTTGCAATCCTTTCACACAAATACAGTGTGTAAAAGACCACGTTTTTCTGTTTTCAGAAGGTATGTGTGTGTGGTGGCTGCAGTGGCAGGGATGGGGCAAGTCAGTGACACCTGGCTCCTTGCCCCTCTGCTTTTGCCAGACAACTTGAGGCTGGAAAAAGTCACCTACTCAAGGTCACACAGGTTTCCAGGTGACAATATAGTTAGTCACCTGTGAGTGCTGGCACTTAGTATCTTCATGCTGAAATGCACAACTTAATTCAATGCATGCACCCCTTCTTTACCTGGGTAGTAGGCAGTGTTTGTTTTTTTCTTCTTCCACCTCAGCTGACTCTGAGAATTGCTTCTCCCTATTTTCCAGGCCCACCTCCCTGGATTCCCATGTGGTGCACACTAGTTGCTGCCTCCAGACTGGGTTGCCTAGCAACCAAGCTCTGCAGGCTTCCTAATAGACAAAGGCTTTTCCTTCCAGTCCAACTGCTGCACTAATGCTTATTGTTGACAAGGAAACAACTCTTTGCTGAGCGTACTCTGTAATCTGGAGGCAGCTTTGGGAACTTGCAGCCAGGAGCTAGGGACAGCTCTCCTAAACAGGGAGAAGGAATAGAAGTTTGAGGCCCAACTCACTGTAGGACACGAGCTATTTTCTGCATTCATAGATATGTGTGCGTGCATTTCCGCTGGGTCACTCCCCAGAAATTACTTTACAGGAGATGTTCTGTCACAGTGGACTCTGAGTTCACAGAATAATTCACATTGCCATCTACTTGTCCCATACAACCCATTAGGTGATTAGAAATCATCTAATATTGCAAGATATTCGAGCACATAGTCTGAAATCATTTCATACCTATCAGTTAAGTGGCTCAGATTTAAGCTCCATTTAACTAAACACCCTTGAACCCATAGAGCACTTTCAAATCCATCTCAGTGGATCCTAACATTGTGCCATCATCAAGGTCAGCAGGACATAGAACAGCATCCCCACTTAATAGAAGAAAACGTGACTCACCCAAAGGTAGACAGGAAAAAGGAGACGGAGCTTATCGTTTAAGACCAGCCCTTCAGAGTCCTCTGCTCCAGGGGCTTGTTCAACTCCAGGATAGATGTACCTTCTTGTGAAAACCAATTTGACATTGGTGGCTTCCCTGAAGAGAAAGGAGGAGGGCAGAGGGTCAGTCTCTAAACTAGTAAATAAGCTTGGAGAAATATAACAACTTATTCTGGGTTGCCCAGCAAAGCTGTCATCCTCTTATCTTCCTGAATGAAAGCAATCAGCCATTAAACACTATGTTACCGATATCTCTGTGGTTTTATTATGATAATTTTAAATACAAATGATGGGCAAAATGCAGTTAACACACCCATTATTGAATATGGCAGGGTTTCATAATCATTTTTGTTTGTCTAAGAAAAAGCAAGATAATAAACTTAATGAGGATAGGCATTTTCCTTGCCTTTTTCTTTGACTTTGTGTCTTCGATATGCCTCCACAGAGCCTGGCCTATAGAAGTCATACCATCAATATTTATAGAACTAAAGAACAAAAATAAAGGGGAAAAAAAGAAGGAACCAGTGTGTTATCCAATATAGCCAAAATGGCTACCTCATATCATCCAGTTAGGCTAAATACCATCACCTTAGCTTCAAAATCAGGAAGACTTTTCTCGCATTTTGTTTGTTTGTTTGCTTGTTTGTTTGTTTGTTTGAGAGCAGTGTCACTGGCCCTCATATGTGGGACTCAAACCCGGGGCCGCTGGCTTCCCAAGCCAGCGCTTAACCACCGTGCCACTCGTCCGGCCCTCTGGTGTTTTAATATTGCTAAAATCTTGGAATGTTTTCCAGAGGAAAAATAAAAGCTCTTCCCTGTGAAACAAGACTGGCTGCCCAACTCTAAGGCCAGCTTGTAGAATTCAGACTGGGAACAAAAGATTCAACCCAACTAGAAATACCCTTCTAGGCCTCAATATTTGAATTCCTCTTTTTCCATTCAATATTATTCCATCCTTGAATACAATGATCATCAAAGAAATTACCTAGTTCATAATCTAGTATTATTAGGGCAAGTTCATCATAGCACAGAGCATAATAGGCAAAGCCTCAAATTCAGAGTCAGATTGACCTAGGTAAATGTGTGACCCTTGGGCCTCTTCAAACTGGTTTCTTTATAAGCAAACTGGTTTCCTTATAGCACTTGTGTCAGAGTGTGGTCATAAACATTTCATGAGATAATTCTAATAAAGGTTTTAGCTCAGATCTGGCATATAGGGCTCAATAAATGCTAAGCATTAATTTAAACAATAATAGTAATTTAAATAAGTATATATTTATGTCTGGTTATTTGCTTTTTTGAGGGGCCCATGTCCTTTGGCCAAAGTTCTAAGATGTCCCAAACTTTTCCATTGATTCATGGGAAGAGTCCCTAGCACATTTCTAAGAAATGTGTTCAAACAGCATTTAACAAAATTTAGTGCCTCACTAGGTCCAGGGAGGCAATTCTACAGAGATCGCAGTCTAGATCTTTTCTACTGAGTTTGCTGTCGAGACCCTACTATCCCCCTTCTCTTTCCACCCCCCACCACCTGGGAGGAGGAATTAATTTATCCAGTACACACTGTCCATGCCCCTCCCTCTGTTGGATGGGAACATACCATGTTTTTCCATCACATGCTAGATTCTGCCCACACCATCTGTTCTCTTAAGCCCACAACACACAGTTTGCCTTGCTGCACAAGTCTACTTGGAAATGTTGAGAAGAAATGTGATGAATGATTCTGAGGAATGTTGTTTACCTACCAACCATCCACCAGCGAGCGGTAGGGAGGGGGCTGGATAACAGTACAGTCTTACGATATGAGGATACACCGATTAGCCCTATCTAATATGTCACAGAGTTGGAATGACAGGGACAAGGACTCATTCCAAAGACGTTCAATCCAGACCTGCTGCTACGACTCCTACCTTAGCTCTCATTTACTGAGTTCTTAGTTTGCACGAGGCGCTATGTTAATTACCTTCCGCATATAACACAATCCACATGGCACCCCGAAAAGAAGATACTGTTAATCGTCCACATGTATAGCTGAGAAAGCAGAGGCTTGTGAAGATGAGTTCATTGTCTAATAGTCACACAGCTGGCAAATGGCAGAGTTGGGATGGTAACCCAAGTTATTTGTCTTGGGACTCCCTTTCTTGACCAATGCATACACTGCCTCCCACAAGAACAGTAAACTAAGAACCCACTGATGTGCACTCTCCAGGCCCACAATTATGAAGATTTTGTCTCCTGGACTTACAGTTCTGCTTTGCTTTTGTTGTGACCCTAACCCAGAAGAATGTTCATTAAGGTCAGAGACCATGATACATTTATACTTACACACACACACACACGATCCTTTGATCATGTCGGAGCTCAGTAAATATCATTGGTAGGTGGTCTGTCAAATGGGGACCGTGACCAGGGTAATCAAATAACTTGTCATCCAAATCAGAGTAGGTTTGAGAGGAAAAGGGTTCCTACTAAAAATTTTGCTACAACAGCTATGAATAGAGATTATCCTGGACAAACTGGACCACGTGGTGATTCTAGTTAAAACCTCATATTCTACTATCATATCTATTCAGCGTTATGAGTTCCCTTTTAGATCAAGGTTAGAGACAGCTTTTCAAACAGTGAAATTAGAACACCAAAAAAATGGAGCCATCTATCCTAAACCCAAACTCAGAAACAGAGACTATCAGCAAGACAACCTGGATGTCACCCTGATTTTGTTTTCCCTTTTATAAATGTGTTTGTGAGTTTTTTTCTTACTCCTCAGCAGATGCTACCTGATTTGTGCTCCAGCTAATGTCACTCACGTCAAGAACGTTGCCAAATGCAATGAGGTGTGACTGACACCAGGAAAGATGATGAGCAAGGGGAATGGCAGCTGGCCGCATTTCCTTCATGGAGAATTTTAATGAATCAAGGAGCATCCTGATAGAGTATATCTGTACGTGCTAGAAGCACAGCAGAATGCTCTCATTCCAACCTCTGTGATCTGAGAACCCTGTAGTGGGCGCCACCCACATAACAGGGCTGGATGGGTCCTGAGTGGAAGCTGAGGACTGGGAAATATAAGCAGCAGCTGCAAAGCTATAGAAACACTGCAAAGAAGCAGTTAGGAAACCTGAGTTTTCTCTCCATGCTACTCACTAGCTTCGTGACTTAGCCGAATTATTTGTCTTAAGAGAAACTCTGTTTATTAATAACAAACACATTCTAAAGCTACCGTAATCAAAAACAACAAAACAAGTAGTTTTTTCCCAGGACCCATGGACATTTCATGGAAGCCAAAGGCAGGAACACAACAGAGGGTGTCAGAAGGAGTGGATAAGCGGGCTTAAAAATGTCCTGCAGGCGAGGAAGAGAACCCATAGCTTCTTTCATTATTGCTGCTTTCTGTGAATCTGCTTCCTCCTCTTTTCTCTCTGTCAATTTTTTGTTTTCTCCTAGTCTGTCTGGTAGAAGACGAGATAACCCAAGTTTTCATGGTTTAGGTCCAACCACTAGGAGAGACTGATTCTCAATTTTCATGCTCGTTTCCACATCTAATTTCCAGCCAAAGATCTGGTTGGTCTAGCTAGTGCCAGTTGTCATCCCCGACCCCAAAAGCATGAATAGAGGATGTATCACTGTTAGATACCATGCCTGAGGCCCACTTCTATGACCCAGTAGAAGAAGGTAGATCCCATTCCCATGGCAGGGGAACTGTGTGTGAGCTGAGGCAACATTTTCGAAGGTGCCCATTAGTTTTATTCCCTCAACAGTAAAACCTGACTTCTCTTCCCTCAGATGGTTTTAAGTCTTAAATGATACCATGTATAGGGAAAAAATTGTGGAATGCAAAAGGCTTTATATTTGTCAGGAGCTAGCTTTAAACTTAAATCACTCTGTGAGTCAGATGTAAAGCAGTCATATTTAAGCCTATATCCTCTAGATTCCCAAGCTGTAGTACGCCTTCCATGGATACCTGATAGGTGAATGCCATTGCTAGAAAAAAAAAAAAAAAAACACCCACTTACCTAATGCAAATGTTATGGGCTTAGAATTCACTGACAAGCCAGAATCATCTCGCTCTCTAAGTGTATAATCAACTCCCTTATTTGCATTATGTAAATGGTACCTTGTATAATTTCATATTCATAATTGTTATCATTAATAAACTCAGTTGTTAGTTCTCTAACAGAGCCCTGAGATGCTTAATTATTAAAACTGTAAACAGACCATAAGGAGTGCAGAATGCATGAATCTTTTGTGGTACTGACAGATTTGGCTCATGAGCTGCCATGATTATTAATATTACTATTAATTTTGCCAGGACAGGTTGTCGACATGGGTACTAAGTAGGAAGCAAGGAAGACTGCTCTACCCAAAACTTAATTCTCCAAGGAATGTCACTAAAAAAGGAAAGGAGACACAGCTCACTCAAGCCCAGAGATTATAATCAATCAATCAACAGATCTCTACTGAGGCCTGTGATAGGTAAAGACTCAACAGTGTTGGGGCTTAGGAAAGAGCTAGGATGTGAAATAATATTCTGGAAGTATTTTATTGATAGACCCACCACCACCACCTATGTCTGATCTGAACAATTGCTCCTCCCAACCCTCCACAGAAATGACTTTGTGAAAAGAACACCAGGATCTAGTTCTGACTCACTAACTGTGGGCCTCAAATTAATCCCCATTAGGGGTCATAATTATAATATCTACTGGAACTGGCAGAGAGGGAATAGTCTGTCAAGAAACAGCAGAGAAGAGTTGAAATTCAAGGTTTTGGACATGTTTTTCCCAAGAAAACCTGGAGTGATAACATGGCCTGGTAAACATGAGCTGTGTTGCCTAGAACCATTGAGAAACTACACAGATCCAACAGGTGAAGCCCTTTTTAGGTCAATACAAAAGGCTCTCAGCTCTACATGAAGGGGGGTACAGTACAGATTACTGAGTGGTAGTACCATGTGAGAGAGTAAAACTCGTGGAGATGAGGAAGGGAAAGGGATAGAGAGGGACTAGGAAAAGAGAAGGCAAAAGAAAATATACGATTACATGGAACACAGGCTGAGAGTTTAAAGGAAATATCCACTTGAGGAGTGGCTGTTCGTCACGTTCTTAAAGGTGCACACATGCAAACATACAAATGCAGACACACGTAGGTACACAGTCCCCACCCACAGACACTGTGTGTCTACACACGATCTCATCTTCAATATGAACAACTCATATGTCCACGCACACACATAAATACACTGCCACACGTAATACCTCCCCTTGCCTCCCCCCTACACACACACACACACACACACTTCCCCCTGCATATTTCCTTTCATCCGTGAGAGTGGCAACAGCATCTCAGCAGAGTTGTCCTAAACAAGTGTGGACATGGAGCACAGTGATTCTCTAAAGACAGGCATGAAGACAGAGGCTGTCTGGCCCAGAGTCGATCAGGAAAACAGAAAGACCTAACTAAATGCCAACAGAAAGGTCAGCAGGACTGACTCCAGCTTCCTAAAGCAACTGGTAATTTTTCTGTACTGAAAATAGAACTGAAGATGGAAGAAATTCAGTTTAATGGCTGCATACTATCATTAGCCAGATTGGTGCCCATTTTGGAAAGGATATTTTAGTGACATGTTTACCAAATGGTCCTATTCAAATGCTAGCTAAAAATAGGAAGTTATAGGAACATACATCATTATCCTTCTAGATTCATCTCCCCAAATGCACACAGGAATCAACTGTGACACAAATATACAAACACACTTGAGAACATCTGTAATGATCAAATATGTTACTCCTAATGCCCATATCGGCTTTGAATTATTAAATAGGCTTTAATTGTATATCTGAAGGTGCTACTGCATAAAGGAAAGGGCAGTTGAGATCACTTGAGAGTGACCATTTATTAATAACTCTGGTTAGCCACTGTGCCCACATCGTCACATGATCTCATTTAATCCTGACAGCAGTTCTATGGGGTCAGTACAACTGTTATCTCTATTTTGTGGATGAGGAAACTCAGACATAGAAAAATTATGCTGAGGACATATTATGCATGATAGCATAAATATTATGCTGAAGAAGGGGCAGAGCTTGAATATGAATCCAGGTGCTTTAGTTCTGAAATACTAAGCTAAAATGAGGATACTTCATTCCGATGCCAACTAGCAACTGGTAGTTGTAATGCTATATAAAGAGGTACTTCTGACTGTATCTGGGTTTGACAAGACGGAGTGCTGTAGTTGAGGGATGAAGTGTGCCACAGGTAGGAAGGTGAGCGGAGACATGCATAGTGAGAGTATTTGCAGCACTGACCTGGGTTCTAGAAGATAAGCAACCACTAATCCTATGTGTGACCTTGCCCAACTATGATAGGTGAGAAGTGAGGAATCAAAGACAGTGTCATTACCTAGCAAGATTTTTATGGGTTTGAATACAAGCGAGGATCTCCTAGCACAGTGCTGGATGGATAGAACAGCTTAATATCTTAAGATCTTAGATTATTACCCTCTAGTTTACAACATGATTTCATAACTACAATCTCTGGTTCTTGAACTCTACCCATACCCATTTCTATTGCTAAAAATAACAGAATCCAATGAACAATAAAGCTCCTGTGTGTGCTTATAATACAGCGGGGACTTAAATGCATGCCCAAAAGTCACATGAAAGAAAGTGGCTTTTCCATACTCAAAAAACAAAACAAAACAAAAAACTGGTGGAGAAGAAAAGGAAAGTTGCAATTATAACACTTAACCAATGCTCAAAAGATTTAATAAGTCTACCCATCCAAAAATGTAATACACTGTACCCACCTTCCTAAAACAATATGATGCTTAATACTAAATATTGATATGGGTAACGAGAGTACCCTGTGTCAATTTCATCTTTATGACCACTTCCAAAAGCCGTGTTTAGATAACTTACCAAGGTTACTGAGCCAGTCCAAACAGATCCAAAACTATTATCCCAAACTGCTAGAACCAGCTTATTTTTCCCATGGTCCCAAGTTTGCTTTTGGGAGATGGGAAGAACCAAGCACGTCTCAATCTGTTATAACCACCGGTCTATGGGCTGATGACTGGCAAGAAAGAGGGCTGTGGACTGTGACCTCGGATGGCTTGGCATTCAGCCTGGCTTCATTTAAATCACACTCTCAAGTGACAGAATTAACCAGCCACGAAAATTGAGTTCACTGGACAGGAAAAATGAGGTTGCCAAAAAAAAAAGAAAAAGCTAATGCAATCTAAGTCTGTTAAATAGAACAACAGTCATTTATTTATTCCCTGCCTTCCTTCAAGAAAGATGTAAGGCCTGGAAAACAGTTATCATGTTTTACCTAATACTTAAAAGCTCTTATCATATTAAAGGTTAGGCTTTTTAATATGGTTTTAGAGAAGAGAATATGGGTACTAGGTGGAAATTCCAACATCCGTACAAAAATAAAAAAATATGTTTATGACGAAGCGAGTGCCACTAATATATGAGCTGTTCATTTACAAATCTCTCTACAAATGCTTTATGTCAGGTGGCCAGAAGGGACTTTAGAACATCATGAATTTAACTAACTCAGAATCATGTACATTCTAAGATATACTTTCACCTTCACTATGCCTTGGGGTGAAAGATTTGGTATGCTTTATTTGCTAAGCACAAGAAGTCACAGAATAGGAAGAGGAGTGAGCGTTTTTCTATAAGAGGCCACAGAATTTTTGTAAATCAAAATTAAGGAGCATAGAGGCATGTCACATCACTGAATGGACCAAGATGGTTAGGATGAGAGATCGCCTACTTCCATCATCGTAGGATTTACTCTTTTATTTCTCCCCACATAAGAGCAAAAATTGCCTCATCAATACCAACTTCTGAGATATAGATTATACTGTCAGCCATTCTGGAAAATTGAACAATAGCAAATCATTCATTTATCACTGATGGGGAGCATCAGCCCAGCTCCCTTGAACTGAAAGAGGCCTCAAGAGCAATCCCAGTATCCCATTCTTCTCTCCCTTTATGAATTCTGTCATTATCCTTGCAAATTAGCCCACCTGATCGAGCTATTTGTACCGCAGTCAGGAATCTCATCTCCCCTGCCCCAGTGTAACACCTTATTATACATGGAAAGAAAAGAATGAAGCTACTTTTTCATCTGCCATTTCCAGATTTTTTAAAAAAAATAAATCTTTCTGCATTTCGGAAGGTTTTGTATCAGATTTCCTCTTCCTCACTTTGCTGATACAGCAGTAGACACAATAGCTGTGTGGGGCAATTTTCCAGCCAGCTGGCTGCAGGATGAGTGACTGTATTCACAATTCAGTACCACAGCTCTACCTTTCCAGATGAGTAAGATCATGGCTTCCATTCAGGAAAGAGGACAATAAACATGACAATGGCTAAAAATAGGAAAATAAAAAATCCTTTCCTTATAGTAGGTGCTGAATGTATTTAAAACCAAAGACCACAAATACAGCCATCAATATAAAAGTCTAATACTATAAAAGCCCAGGTAGATGAGATGGAAAGGCTGGGTATGAGGCAGTAGGAAGCACAGCGTGGGTATACAGTTGGAAATTCCATGTCATCCCTAAGCATGTTGTAATTCAGCAACATCAGTAACAACAATAATAAAAATATGTGCCTTAACCTAATACTTGAATGCTTTCAGCTTGTAGACTCCCATTTGAGCTGAGAAGGTCTTTCAAGATCATCTGATCCAGTGATTTTTCAACTCTGCCATCATATTCAAATCCCTGGAGACAGCTTTTAAAAACTACAAATGCCTAGGCCCCATACCATATCAAGTAGATGAGCATCTGTAGAGGTGAGAACCCAGCATCAGTGTGATTTAAAAACCTCACCAGGTGATTCTAATGCACAGCCAGGCAGGAGAAAGGAGATGAGAAAACTAAAGCTGAAAGGAGTAGAGGGGTCTGTCCAAGATCGTACCAGCACTCGGCAGGCAGCAAGTGCTGCCTTAATTGTCAGTGAGTAACTCAGGTTCCAAACAAGAAGATGTGCAGAAGCAAATGCATTGAGAAAGTAATAATAAAAGGGAAATGTGCAAAAGTTGTCAAATTCTTTTTGATTACAGCAGATATTTGGCTAGTTGGAAATTTACTTGTATTACTGATACAATGCCCCTTCTTAGTGCTTATAACATGACAAAAATAGCTAAACATTTAACATACATTCTCTCCACTAAAGACACTAAGGAGAGATGACTTATTTTGCCAAGTACACAAAATGAATTTCCAAGGATGGATTGAAATCTTTTTATTTGATGTAAAATTTATATGAAAAGAAATGCACAGATGTCAGCATACAATTACATGAATTTGGCAAATGGATACACCCATGTAACCAACTCTACAACCAATATATAGAATATTCCCATTACCCTAGGAAATCCCCCCATATCACCTTCCAATCATTCCACCCCTAGTAGACAACTATTCTGATTTCTATCACCGTGAACTAGAACTTCATCTAAATAAAATAGTGCTTTCTCTTTTGTTTCTTATTGGCTTGCTCAACATAACTTTTTTCGAGCTTCCTCTATATTATTCCAAGTATCAGCAGTTTGTTGCCTTCATGTAGCAGAAGAGTATTTTGTTATATGAATAAGCCACAATTTGTTCATCTATTGTCCTGTTTATGGCCATTTCATTATTAGTAAAGCTTTTTTGGCTATTGATTAGTAAAACTGCTATAAACATTCTTGCTCAAATCTTTCTGTAAAAATAATATGTTCATTTCTGTTGAGTAGATACTACGAAGTGGAGTTTCTGGGTGACTAGATATAGGTTTATGTTGAAATTTAGGAGAGACTAATAAACTGTTTACTGCAGTGGCTGTTCCTACAAAAATACTTCCCTGAGTGAGATGAGACTCTTGGTTCATCCACACCCTTACCAACATGGGCATCGCCACAATGGTGCAGTGTTAATTTGCATTTCTTTGCTAAATAATGGGCGTCAAAAACTTTTTCATGGGTATATTCACCATTCATATATCTTTCCTGGTGAAGGATATTTTGCCTAATTGTAAAAAAATTGCTTGTCTTTTTATTTTGGGCTTGTTTTTTACTCTGGATCAAGTTCACTGTAAAATATATATTGCAGATATTTTCCCCAGATTGTTGCTAAACTTATTTCCTTTTCATGAGCAGAGGATTTTTTTCTTTTTTCTTTTGGTGAAATGCAATTTATCACTTTTTTTATAATTAGTGCTTTTTCTTTCATCTCTGAAAACCTTTGCCAGCCCAATGATCATAAATATATTATTCTATTTTTACTTCAAAAGCTTAAAAGTTTTAGCTTTTTTGTTTAGGTCTATAATTTTGTGAATGGTGGTGAGATCCATTTTTTTTCCATATGTTTATCCAGTGATTCCAGTATCATTTGTTAAAAAGACTTTCCTTTCTCATTGAATTACCATTGAGCTTTTATTGAAATTAACTATGTGTATATTGATCTATTCCTGAACTCTATTTTGTCCCATTAATCAACTTGTATATCCTTATGTTAATACAATACTGTCTTGATTATTACGGCTTATATAATAAATCTTCATACTAAGTCACATAATTCACCTGACTATTTTTTTCAAGATGGCTTTTAATGTTGTATATTCCTTGCATTTTTATGTAAATTTTAGAATAAGATTGTCTGTTTCCACAAAAAAAAAAAAAAAAAAAAAAACACTTGAAATTTTATTTTGGATTGTGTTTAATTGAAACACTACTGAATCTCCCAATTCATTAACATGTTTTAAGTCTTCTTTAAATTTCCTAGGAATATTTTAGAATTTTTAGTAGAGAGATATGACATAACTTTTTTGTTTAATTTATCCCTAGATTGTATGGGTATCTTTTATGCTCTTGTAAATGTTATATTTAAACTTCATTTTCCAAATATCTGAAGCTAGTATACAGAAATACAACTTATTATTTTATATTGATATTATATCAATCATTACCCACTGAATACTTATAATATGCCAGAAACTGTACTAAACATTCTCTACTAAAATCTTCATAGCAACCTATTTAGGAAGCAAGGCAACTGAGGCAGAAATAAATTCATTATATAGCCAAAGACATAAAGCAAATAAAGCTCCAAAGCTGAATTAAACCTAAGTCTTTTTAATGTTAAATTTTATGTTCAAACCACTGTGCTGTGTTTATCAAATATAGGGCCCTTGAGTATTATATCCTTGAGGGTTTAATCCTACCTGTTATTAGGTTTCCATGGTAGATTCTTGAGCAGGGAAATAACATTTTGAAAGAGTTGTTCTAAGAAGCCTTTCCAGATGGAGGTGGGAAGAATGAAATGGGTAGGGTGATGAGAGACAGACTACATATTGTCAAACACCCACACAATGCCTCCTCTTATTTGACTCTATTTCTTGAAGGTCACCAACAGTGAAATTTCATGTCGCCACTTTGGAAAACAGCCTGAGAGTTCTTCAAATTATTAAACATCAAGTTCCCATATGACCTAGCAATTCTACTACTGGTTATGGACCCAAGAGAAATGAAAACACAGAACACTTGTATGCAGATGTGTACACAGTATCATTCATAGTAGCCAAAAGTTAGAAACAACCCAATGTCCACCAACTGAATAGATAAGAAAAATGTGATATATCCAAATAATGGAGTATTGTTCACCATTAAAAGGAATGAAGTACTGATGCATGTTATAACATGAATAAACCTTGAAAACATTATGCCAAGTGAAATAAGCTGGTCACAAAAGATCACATGTTATATGATCCCATTCATATGAAATGACCGGAATAGATAAAGCTGTGTAGACAGAAACCATAGTAGAGATAGCATAGGGCTGGGATGGGGGGAACCGGAGCAATATCTAACTGGTATGGGATTTCTTTTTGAGAGGATGAAGTTGTTCTAAAATTGACCACGGTGACAGTTGCATATATTGGTAAATATAATAAAAACCATTGGATTCTACAGTTAAATGTGTGCATTGTATAGCATGTGACTTATATCTTGATAGAGTTATTAAAAATAAAAAATGAAGCCCCTGTTCTTTTTCACAGCACAGCACCTCACACCTACTATCCATAGATGCCCAACAAACGTTTGTTGGAAAGGTTAAAGAAAGAATAAATTCCATTGTGTACAGACCCCATTGTGTACAGGTATTGGGCTACAATGAGGGAGAAATGTTTTAAAAATATGATTGAAGTAACTCCCTTTCCCTTATTTATTCAACCATGTAATAAATCGCCAGGAACCCACTTACCATTCTAGGCTCCATTTAACTGAATCCCTTGCATATCAGGGGACTTTTTCTGGAATACTGCTGTCATCCACTGTTACTGGCATTCTGCCTTGTACTTCCTTTTCTCAGCTTGTTTCTAATAGAATTCCTGAAAGCAACCTTGAGAAGCTGATGGATGGCAGAGAAGCCAAGGAGTCAGGAAAGGAGATGGCTGGAAACTAGAACAGAGCTATAAGATCATTAAATACAATAAGTAATCTTGTACCCCTGGCATTTTGGCCTCCCTAATTTTCAACTAGCAAAAAAGAAAATCGATTGACTGTATTTGTAGGGGGCATTGCAATCTATATCACTAATATGGGTCATACTTGTTTTTTGTTTTTCACAGAGAGAATAAAATATCAATCTCACTGAAGCTGTTTTGTTTTTGTTTCCTACTCTTCTAAGTTCTTTTAGTCCTAAAAAGTTAGACTTGAAAGGGACCTTAGAAATTCTTTAGCCTAATACTTTCCAAACATGAATGTGAACCACCTGAGGGTTCTGTTAAAATGCATCTAATCAGAGGTCACTTTGAATGAAAGGGAAGTACTTTTGCAAAGAACACTCATTCCCAATGGTCATTACTTCCTGGCCTCCCTTATCCCCTCCAGAAAGTCTTCATCCATGTTGCAGTTCATTATTGACTACAGGACCTCAGGCTTCATCACATCTCCTTCCAAATGCCCTCTTGTGTGCTCTCCTCCATTTGCTAAAGTGAGGAGCGGGGTGGGAAGAAAGTCAGCTGGAATTCCCTTGGCCAGCTGGTCTGCAGCGGTCTGGGCATCAGTGCCAAGATGCAGGTCCTACTGCCCATTCGTTTCCTTTCAAAGGCCACTGCCCTGGCTGTAGACAGATGTCTGGCAGGCTTCATCTGAGGATATTTACCCCACGCCTACCCGCAGATGGCTTTACCAACTTCCCCAGCCTGAGTTGGGTTTCTTCCCAAAGCTTCAACTTATAAATAGGGGATCATGGAAGTTAGAGCTGCATAGATATTATCGTTATGATGCATTTCAGCTAATAGTTGAATACTCACATGCTACGCAATATACAGAACACTGAATAACAACCCTTTTAACCCTCACACCAGCCCAGTCAATTAGGCATTATCACAACCTCCATTCTACACATGAGTAAATTAAGAATCAGAAGGACAAAGTCACTGGCCCAAGGTCACACCGCTGGTAAGAAATGGACTTGGTCTTAAAGTCCAAGTAGTCTGATTCTATAGCCTGTGTCCTTCCCATGGTGCTACAAAAGCTATAGGAGATGCTAATGATACGGCTATCAAGGATAACACCGCCAAGAACAAAACACAGCCAGGGGCCTGCACTATGGTAAGTACTGTACATACACAATTTCATTGAACCCCCATGGCTCTTCATGGGATGATGTGGCATCAATATCTTCACCTTACTGAAGAAGCTGAGCTTCAGAGAGTTCCCGTAACCTGCTCAGTGCTGCACAACTGGTGACACCACCACGATGGCGCCAATTCTGACTAAGATCTAGCACTCAAGTTCTTATCAGTTACTACCACTACCATCTTACTTTAAAGGGAAACTGAGGCTCAGACAAGGAAACCTCTAGGCCCATATTTCCACAGTAAGCAAGTTTAGCAATGACATCCCTCAAACCTGTTTACCTCCTCCCAAAAAGTGCTTTCTCAGGCCGGCCGAGTGGCACATTGTTTAAGAGCTGGCTTGGGACACCAGCGGCCCCGGTTCGGATCCCACATATGAAGGCCAGTGACACTGCCCTCTACAGCTAACAACAGCACCACCTGGAGCTGGGCTGTGCGACCCCCAGCAACAGTGTAAGCTGCAGCCCCTGCTGCAGTGGGCTGCCATAGGCTACAGTGATGGTTGGCAGCCAGTGTGAGCTGCCAATAGCCACGGTGAGCGACCATCCAGAGGCCGGCAACCAATCTGCCTCATCCGGGAAGAGCACAATGACGATACCAACATGGGCCAGTGAAGGAATGACCTCCACAACTAGACTGAAGAACAAAAAGACAGCAAATTGTCTGTTTCCCTTCCCCAGTTCCCCAACGCTGTTCCCCTCCCCAAATTCCCCAATAAAATCTTTTTTTAAAAAAAAGTGCTTTCTCCTTAGTACCATCAATGAGAAAACAAGCAGGCTTCATTTTAAGAAATGGGGGAGTGTTCTGAGAAGCAGTGGGGACAGAGTGGCCTTGAGCCAGAAAATAAGAACTGAGTCATTTATTAGCTTCTTCACTGTGACTAAGACACTTAGCTTATCTGAGGTCCCTCCTCTTTCATTAGAGAGCTTATTATATGATCAGGAAGTGTTGTCGTTAAGGACTATTCCAAGACAGTGTGCAGGCAAGAGCTAAATTAGGCTGTAAAAATATTAATTGCGATCATTTAAGACTGAATAGATCTCTTTGGGTCAAAGTAATAAAAAGTGCCTTAATTGAGAAGGTGGCACCTAAGGTTGGCTCTAAAATGTATGAGAATAATAACTACAGGTTTTTATTTTACTATGTTCTTACTAAGCATCAGGTCCTGAGATGGGTCATTTATATGAATGATTTCAGTTTGAAATGTGTACATTTCCTATTATTTTCTTATGAAAATGTGTACATTTCCTATTATTGTGGCTCTTATTCTAGAGGTGTGGGAACTAAGGCCCAGAGGAGTGCAAGGTTAAAGGGCTGGCAGGTGACACAATCAAGATTCAAACTTAGGGATTTAGACTCAATCACTGCACCATGCTGCCTCTCTGGGTAGGCTGAAAAGACAATTGTGGGATGGCCTCAATGAAAGCAAGAGGTACCCCAGAACTGAGTTAAATTCTCACAGCAGCTAGCACTATATGCATTGCACACTGTGGAATTTAGCATTTCAGACACCCTGAAATGACAACCTGGCTGTGCCCTGTGCTTTTAGGCAGAACAAGCATCGCCACCACTGTAGATTTCAGAGGGGCTGAAGGGTACTTCCAAGGTCAGACATCTAGGTCATCAATCACCTCCTTCTCCCGTGGCAGTGCTTCTTCCTTCATCCCTTGCACTGAAGCACTGTTCAAGTTCACAGACATCCAGGTCTCAGATAATAATTGCTCTGTCTACCTTAACCTAATGAGTGTATCTGTTTTATAGACCACAAATTCCAAGTAAGGGTGCTGAGACATATTGAAGTTCTTTCACAGACAGCAAGCTTCATGTAAATACAAGGTATGTGGTAATCCACAATAAGAGAACTTGGGCAATCCCAGAAACTCATAACCAAATGAAAATCGAAATGCACGGCCTTTCCTGGCCAGCGGAGTATTAAAGCCGGGAGATGCCCTGGAGGTCAACTCCAAACCACCCATGGTACAGACAGGAAAAGCCACAGATGGCTAATTCTGAACCTAGGCTCGCCCCTAGTTTCCAGATTTGCTATTTGCTGCTCTTTCTTCCTCACTATGCTGGCCCCTCTCTCACATTGCTATCCCTGTTAGGTCGAACCCATTGCTGCTTCTCATGGGAAATACCTGCCAGTTTTTCTGAAGCCATGGCCCCAGAAACCATAACTTTTTAAACTGTCCCTCATGAAAGCATTCTCTTTGCTGCCTTTCTCATCCTCTGCATGCTGCTCGGTTCCCTCAGAGGAAGGTACCTAAAGGTTCTCGTTAACAGACAGGATGCTGATGCGACTCTTTCGCAGGTTCCAATGGGCCTACCCTTCTGAGCTGGCCCTGGTTCCACCGTGCAGAATAGACACAAAGCCTAAGCAGGAAGCCTAACAGAATGTGAAGCAGGACAACTGTCAGTGTAGAAGGAATAGCCTGCTGTGAGCTGAACAGCTTCTCAATATAAAAACCCATTTGATTTCACATAATGGAGGCTGAGAGGGCTCAGAGTGAAGGCTGATGGAAGCTCATTTACATTTTAAATGAACATAACATTTGCCTAGGGGCAAGGATGCTTCCCAATAATCTAATCTGAAAAACACCATACCTTTTTCTCTCTTTTTTAAATCCTTTTCCTTAAAGTCAATAAACAATATATTTCTGCTCTCCCAAGCTGTTACTGTCTGTGTATCTTTTAAGCAGAAAATCAAGACTGTGCCTTCAGCTAATGGCTGCTCTAAGCCATAGAAGCATTTCCACATGAGTTAATAGATTGAGGAACTCGTGGGAGCCTCTTTACTCAAAATGCAAAGAATTCTCACTGGAGACAGATTCCCCAGCCAGACCTCCCTCTCCCCTTCACTTACTGGGGAGAAAGAAAATGAAACACTGCTTGGCAAGAATGGCTTCACAGGTGCATCAGCGATTCCAAGGTAATTCCACAGAGAAAAATCCTTTCCCTTCAGGCACCCAGGGCCACATGAATTGAGTGTGATCCGCGACAAAGAGCGTTTGTCACTCAATGAAATTACATTTTGAAACAGAATCATTTGAGGACACCATAGGCGAATTTTATGATATGTAAATTATATCTCGATAAAGCTATTTTTAAAAAAACAAAATCTGGTGCCTAGTAAATGCTGTATCAGGGATAGCCATCCCTATTACTATATTTTATTGTTTTATTTTGTTATGTTGGATCCTTTTAGCTACTGTGCAGAGAATGAACTGTTTGGGGGAAATTGAGTAAGCAGTGACAGCAGTACCTTGAGTCAGGAGAAAATGGTGGCATAGATAAGGTGACAGTGAAGATGGAAAGAAGTGGCATGATTCTGGGTACAGGTAGAGCACCTAGTGTACAGGTAGAGTACAGGTGTAAAAGAAAGCAGTTTTCTTGGGTAGGATTTCTGAGTGATTAGATTCCTGCTATAACCCTTAGCAAACAAATCACCAGCTTCCCCAGTAAATACAGCTGCTATGAAAGGAACCCCTTGAGTATAGAGACTATTTTTTTTTCCTGTCCAGTAGTTGACCCAAGAGCTATTTCTGTCAGACACCTCTGTTGCTTGAAATAAAATATAAAAGACATTTCTTCAAGTTGATAGACCTAAAGCTTTTCATGTGGTGACTCATGAGGACTTCCACATTGACAAAGCACAGTTTAAAGGACAGGAACCAATTTAGGTCCATGATCCAAGAGATGGGTGGTTGACCTCATCGTTCAGCTAATATTGATTGATTAGATCTTGGATGCAAGTAAAGAATCAAAGTGAGTGAATTCTTGGTTCACCTTGCAATAAACAAGGAAACATTAATTGGCAAGGAGGCAACAGCTGCCCAAAGGCAAGGAATTCCAGGCCATTTCCTGTCGGTTGTTAACATCAGCCATGGTATTGAGAGCCTTCAGTGATTTCAATGCAATGCTCTAATTTAGCTGAGTTGGGCTGGACAGGTAATAATTAAGACCACAGAGGTCTTGTCCTCCACTGTAATGATCCTCAGAGAAAAATGCCTGCATTGAATCAGAATAGATTGATGATCCCTTGTGAAAATAATGGGTGGAAAACTCTCCGTACCAAATTAAGCATTAAAACTAAAGTTATTCCATATGTGAGACTCTTGAAGATACTGAGAATTAACATTTAATGAGTGCTAATAATACTCTAAGGCTGTACAATTTACTTTATATGCATTGTTTCATTTAACCCACACAATGCCATGAGGTAGTTACCATGATAAACCACATTTTGAGCAACACAACATCCCAGCTATTAAGTGGTGGATTTGGGATTTAAATCCAGGCTGTCTTATTCCAGAGCAGGCAGCAGGTACAATCTCAAAGATAATCCCTGTTTTCCTTTAGGCCGATGTGAAGATATTCAAGATCATGACATGCTGAGCTTTGTCATGTCTTTTTACCAACCTGTCATTCCTTCAACTGATATTTATTTATAGTTGAATATGTCTCAGGTATTTGATCAATTAAGAAACATGAACATAGTGCCCATCAAAATGTCAAGCAATTAAAAATAAAAAGGTATATGCCTAGCTCTCTGTTAGACACTTTAAATGGGAAATATGAAGATAATATAGGATTTTCCTCTCAAATATCTTTGAAAATAGAGAAATAACCAAGTAATCTTGTAGAATACAGTCCAAGGCAGCATATAAACATATGTTCTACTGTGTGGTCCCATAAAAGTATATGCTGGGAGAAGTAAGAAAATAATAATAGTTAAGAATGAATTTAATTTTTTTTTTTTTGAGGACAGTGTCACTGGCCCTCATATGTGGGACCGAACCCAGGCCACTGGCTTCCCAAGCCAGCGCTTAACCACTGTGCCACTCAGCCGGCCCAAGAATGAATTTTAAACACGTTTACTGATGGGCATGACTCTGAAGTCCATTATTAGTAACCACCAAAACTCTCCTTGACAGGCAGTGAAGACATTTGGTGGTCAGAAGGATGTTTTTACTTTAAAAATAATGACACGGTCTATAGAACTCAGAAAAGTATCTGAAAACCTGTTTCCACCTACTTTTGGGATTGCAGGATTATGGAATAGTAAGGTAATTCATAAGAAAGCAAACAAACTTGAGATATGAAAAGGGAAGGACACACACAACCTATCTTCAAAGTCATGGCTGATCCAAAAAGAAGAAATAGATTTTTTTGTGGCTTCAGAACTAATGGTTGGAGGTCAGTAGAGAAAACATTCCATATGTATTAGCTAATAGGGACATGATAGTAATGCAACATTTCTTAATAGTTTGTAATTGGAAGCTGGACATTTTGTTGGTTGAAAGTTGTGAGAAGAAACATCATTGAGGTGGAAACCCAGCCACTCTGGCCCCAAAGTAGTTTGTTTGCTCACATAACTTTGAGGTCATCTCTACCATACCCATGACAGGTTAGTCCACTGTGATAGTATCCTTATACCTGTACCTATTATATGCCATATCCCCTCTAAAGGAGAGTGGAATATGCCACCCCAAAATATGCCACTTGGCCTATGGATTATTTTGATTATTAAAGTTAGCTAAGAAACAGCCAGTGCAAGAACGCTCATCTCTTTTGTTCCTCTGAAATGAGGAAATAAATCTCCCCTGTGAAAGTTCCCCTCCCTGTACCAGGAGCGTAGAAGGCATCCTTATCACCAGAGACAGGGAATTTAGGACTGAGAAGGCCGTATAAACAAATGTTGTTACCTCTTCACTAATTTGCTACCCCAAACAAGTCTTATCAATTCTTCACAAATGTATTATTTTCTTGTCTAAAGGGCATAAAACCTGCCTGCATTGGTCACTTCTTTGATTCTCATATTTCTATGGGCTCCCATATGTAAAAATTTAAACTTGATTTTCTCCTGTTAACCTGATTTAGATAGATTACTAGACCAGCCAAAGAACGTAGAAGGGCAGAAGGGAAACGTTTTCCTCCCCTGCACCTCCTGCGACACTACAAATTACTCACCCCACTCTAGATAAACTCACAAATCCACTCACTTATTTGAAGACTGCCCTATATTTCCACCCACCTTGATGGATTTCTCCCTTTGAACTCTTCTAACACAGATGATCTCTTCATTATTCCTCTGGACTAACCTGATTTCCCAATAAAAAGGCAAGTCTGTATCTTCTACCTCTCAGGTATTTCCCACAGAGCCCAATACAAACGTGGACACAGGATAGTCAACAATAGCACAAATAATTTATGTTCCAGTTAATAAGTTACCAGGTGCTCCTACAAACTCTATTCAGTTAAATTCTCACAACAACCTACTAACACGATTGTTGAGAAAACTAAAGTTGAGACATTTAAGTGATGAGCTTAGTCTCACAGGTATCAAGTAGCATGAGTTCTGCTCCCCTAAACCTGAGCCTGCCATGATTAATTGTCTAGTTATATAATCTCATAGTACTCTGGACTTCTATTTCTTCTCCACAGAATGAAAATATCACTAATTATTTGTTGCTTTTATTTTCTTTCTAAGTCTATAAACTCCATAGTGGTAGGACTCTGCCTGGTTCGTGTCAGTACTTTCTATAATCCCTGGTACATATAGGCACACACTAAATCCATGTGGAAGAAAGGGAGGAGGGGAGACAGCAGGAGTGGGGGTGTCAAGAATGTCAGACTGGAGCCATAGCCAAAATCCTGGGTTTTAAGTTCTTCTATTCTGTTAGAGCCATTGCAGGGAGGTGGAGAAGGGCAGTAAGTGAAAAGGCGAGAGACAGAGAGAGATCAGGAGTGCATGAGCCCACATGCCATTCCCCTCAATGAGCATAGAGGCCAGGAATGAGCGTGAGATTGGAGACAAAGGGACTCTTTCCTCAGCAGGTCTCCTTCTCACCTGTACCTCACTGACTGTGTATCTCCTAAGGATATATGTGATTTGTATTTAAAGTCACAATGCACTTTTTTCCATACAACATGACCCTGAGAATACTTTGTATTCATTCAAAGAAGTAGGTATACATTCTGTTACTGGAGGAAAAAAAATGGTCCTATTGGACTTTTGAGGTATTATGCCAACTGCCTGCGAAATTTTCAGTGGTAGCTTTAACTAAACTTGATTTGTGCTGACTTGGGAGCCTAAGTCTTTCCTAAGATGAGGCTTGACTGCCTCATTAGTCTTCATTGATCTACGAGTTCTACTAAACTTTCCTTTTACATAACACCCTGAAATTCTATAATCTTAGAATAGAATTTCCCTCTATTGCCTTGTTCTTCTTTCTGACTTACAAAATACTTGCTGGTCGACATAAAAACCACCCTTTCTTTCAGAATACCTATAAAATACGATTGACTAATAAGTTCAAAACAAACAAATGAAAACCTCTCACATGCCTTGGAGAATTGCATAAAGTATTCTGTAAAATCAATATGGTTGCAATGCACTCAGGATTGAGCAAGTCTTGGAAAAAGGCAGAGCAGGTTCTCTGTTGTTGAAGCTATGAAGTTAATTCATTGCTTTATAGGGGAGAGGTTTGCTTTCCTCAGTATCTGAGACTTGATGTTCAAGCCCAATCCTTCTATTGACTTATGTTATTTCCTTGGGCAATTAACTCCACATCTTTGAAATTGACTTCCTCATCAATTTAAAGAAAGAACAGAAGAAGTAATATCTATGGTTGTCTCCATCCTTGGCAAGGTGACTTTCTACTCCAAAAAAGTATATGAGTCCTAACAATGTGTTTGGACAAGGTTCCAAACAAGGTTTAGAATATCAGACAAGGTTTCTAGCCCAAGTACATCTCTCCAACAGAGTTGTGGTGCTGCTACTATCTGTGACTATGGTCCTGGTTGGAAAAGATGGAGGGCAATACAGGAGAACATGGAGGGTAATACAGGTGAGCAATGGCCAAAGTTGTTTGTCATGTATTTCAAGTGTAAGTAAATTACCAAGATAACTTCTACAGCTTAAGCATATAATGAAAAATAAATCCCTATATGGTTGGATCTGGGGTATGTCCAGGCCAACTAACAGTATCTTTCACAACCCCAGATACCCTTCAGAAATTTTACCTTTAAAGATTTATTATTCTAAGCTGATCTTCTAACTTCCCCTGTTAAAAAGCAAATCCTACTGGCAGGGCAACTCCATAAACCTGTGTTTGTTATTCCGGGGCAGGGGTGGAGAACCACAAAGTTAGATGATGGACATAAAAGCCACTTTTCAGGCCGGCCGAGTGGTGCAGTGGTTAAGTGCTGGCTTGGGAAGCCAGCGGCCCCGGTTCGGTCCCACATATGAGGGCCAGTGACACTGCCCTCAAAAAAAAAAAACAAAAAAAAAACACTTTTCATTATTTGCCTCCCACACATGGGCCTCTAGATTCAATAGATGAGCATTTCAGAGAGATCTGCCCAAGAGGCTGCCCACACTGCCACATTTTTATTATTTCAAGCCTCACAGAAGACAAACTTAATTCCGCTTACTGAGAAGACTTCAGCCTGGGAAACAGGAAGCACAGGAGTTCAGGGCGGGACCCTAGAGCAGGGGAGCAGCTGGAAGGGCAGCAGGGGAAACTTTCTACACCATTTATGCCTTTAAAGAAATAAAAATAAAGGCATGAATGGAAGTAGCTTTTGTTAAGACTGATGAAACGATATTAGAGGAAATAGCGTGACCTTGGGAATCACAGACAATATAGGAAAAGGGTGGCACCTTTTCATGTGACGTCGCCTCCATCAACCAACAGTATGGACAGCTCTCAACCTACCAGCTCCTTCCAAGGGCCACTCTCCCATGACCGAGCCGAGCCATGGCTTTGCCCATGAAATCACTAAGTGTAACCCTCTCACTTACATTTGCGGTGACTGAGACATAGCATCAAGAAAAGGCTATTTGCCAATGGGCACAAAACTACTTTTAGTGGCAAAAACAGGAACAGCATTTGGTCTTTGCCGGTGGCTGTGTGTGTGACATTGTCTTCAACTAGACATTCCCCTATGAAGAATAACATTCCCCAAGCAGTGACCGATGACAAAATTCATAGGAGTCACTCATATTACTCTCAGGACAGGCAAGTACCAAGGTGCCCAAATTAAACCTACAAAACAAACCTTGGAATTATCTAGTCCTTTCTGCCAAGTGCAGAATTTCACACTGATTCATGTCAGTTCTCTTCTCACGACACGACTCCCATTTACAATTGCTAAATATGCCAGGTTCACAACATTTCCCCATTTGGGTGCCCTATTTGAATTTGTGTATAAATACTCCTCCAAATGTTCTATTTGGATACACAAAATACGCATTTCAGCACAGACTGCATGCATTCAGGGCCGGAGGTGTGCAGTACTCTGCAGAGACCAGCACCATTAGGAGTCAGCTTGTAGAGGTGTGGATATGACTCAGCTGTATGCTCTCCATGGCACCACAGGGCACCTCAGTTTCCCTCCCTGAACCGGTTTCCTGATCCCCCAATGGGGGGAAACTAGACTTTTCATGTTCCTCTCATGGAAAACAGGGAGAATCATATGAGATCATAGATGACTTTTCAAAAATCCGTTCATGATCCTCACTTTGAGAATAAAGAAAAAATAGGATAATCCAAGGCAGGTACTTAAAGAAATGATCAGGAAACTTGAAGTCAAGTGATTTGGACTCAGTTTCCATCTCTTTGCAGATTCGCTCCCATGTTGTCTCTGGGATGCAGCATCTCCATCAGGGAAATGAGGGATCCAGGCTGAATGACCTTCCATGTCTCCTCTAACTCTGTCTGCTGGAGCCTCTGCAACACTGCAAAGCAGTACTGTCGCTATAGCCTGAGTTTCAGTAGAGTCACACCAGTACTTGAATGATCCCTTTGTCTGCCTTCAGAGCCAGGACTTATCCACTGTGGTGTAGAAACTGGGCTTATGACCCAGAGCAGTAAGATTTGGCGACCATAACAACGACAAGCCATAGGAGACCCTAAATTAGGTCCTGGAACAGCAATAATAACAACAATGACAACAACAAATAGTGAAAAAAAATGGGGGAGATAATGAATAAAGTCTACAGTTTGTTGATAGTATTTTTCCAATGTTAATCTCTTGGTTTTGATAGTTGTATTATGTGGTTTGGGAAGATGATAACGTTAAGAAAAGCTAAATGAAGTGTCTGTGGGAACTTGCTGCGCTAACTGCAATTCTTCTGCAAATCTAAAAGTATTTCAAAATAAAAAGGAACCATATTCCTTCCATAAAGAATCACCTCAAAGTGCATGTTGAAAATGTAAATTTCTCCAACATGGAAATGAACAGGGCCCAAGAATGTGCATTCCAACAGGCACATCAGGAGATTCTGATGCAGATATCTAAGGGACCACACTGGGAGAAACTGTGATCTGAAAGAAACCCTGATTCACAATAAAAGGAGTGATAATCAGAGAGGAGTAAGTGAAAAATACAACCTGAGGCTGTAGAAAGGCTCATGGGTGAGGTCATGATTTTGGTTGTACCTCCATCAGCTGCTGTATAAAATTAGGCAAGCTATTAATCCACTGGGCCTCAAGTTCTTCATTTGTAAAGTAAGAAGGGAGATGTATGGATGTCTAGTGGTCATTCCTGTAGAGTACATAACAGGAATGTCCAGGGTGGTGAATGGTCCCTAAACTTTCTTTTGGCAGCCACAAGCCTCTCCCAGCACCTCTGCAGATTCCTTTTCTCTTACGGCACTCAACAGGACTGCGCTTTAGGAAGCATCGTTCCCATGCATGCAGGTGTCTGGCCCTGCAGTAAGTTAAACACAGCCACAAAGGAGGCACAACCATGCTGAAAAAGAAAAAAAACATCGCCATTGTAATAAGGTCAGCAGCGGGGGACATCACATTTTGAATTTGCTTTATTGAGTGTAGAGGCTAACTGTAGTTCCGATAGCATGGCCTTTTGCTTTGTGAAATAGAAATCCTAACTTCCAGCTATGAAGACTCTGGGGAGAGAAAATGAGGTCTTTGGCTCTAGGCCTTTCATTAGAGGGCAGTTTTGTACCCGATAAGGCCACAGACTCAGAGCTACTATGTCTCGAGCAGAGACCCTGCCCAGAAGATGAAAGATAGATTTAAGTCAGCTCAGAGCAACTGCATTTAGAAGTTACATTGACTAGAGTCTTGGAATTGCCCCTGGCTTCTTGCTGTTAAGCATGTGCACACACGTGCATGTTAGCATGAGTATAAGCTTCCCAAATCAGAGGCGAACAGGGCATCTCTCCAAGGAAAAATTCCTACAGGGTACGTACTATGCCAACCTCACCCCATTCCAATTTGCTTGACCTGACTCATTAGTTTAGGTAGATGACTGTTTTTAATGGTACCTATGAATTAGTTCTAAGCTTTATTTTCCCATACAGAGAGTATATCAGGAGAACATATGACACTAATATTTCCTGAGTGCAAAAATGCTACTTGTTATTACAGAGAGTGAGACTACAGCATTTTTAACTTCTGTACATCTTGGTTCCCTCAGTTGCAAAGAAGGCTAATAGCATCTACAAAATTCAAATCTTGACAATAATCTCATGAGTTATTTTATGTGAAATTACCCACATCTATATGTAAAAGAATTGAGCTTAAACATCTAAATTGAGATTCAGGTAGTCAGGTGCTGGAGCTAGTATTTAAAACCAGACCCGACAACTCTAAAGTCCACACATATACTGGGATAACTCCAGGAAAACCACTGTTAACTCTGATGATTTTTCTAAAAGCCAAAATGAATTTCTGCTCCAAAACATAAAAAGAAGAGCAAATTTGGAGGAAATGGTATGCACATTTTATATCTGGCTTGTCAATATGATAGTTTGTGATTAAGTATGGTTTCCTTAGAATGACATGTGTTAGTGATATAGAAATAGTCTCCATGACATCTGGAAACTAAGACCCCATGGTGAAGTATAATGACCAGAAAAAATCCTATCTGCTCATTCCAGAGAAGCTGGTCTTCTAGTATAAAGATTCAAGACAGAGGAGTGGGAACAATTAAACACAGTCAATAAGCTGGAAGTCAGTGGTATAACTGAATCAGGAGTTCAATTTTCCTTTAGGCTTTGTTTTTGTTGGCGAGACCATGGTATCTGTCTTGCTAGGACCACTGCTTATTGTCCAAGCTGTCTGTTTCCCAACTCTAGATGGCACCACTCACATTCCTAACCAGTACATGTTTGTTGGGATGTTATGGACATTTTCAGGCAGATGACAATAAAGTGACTAGAGGATAGTGATCCATTTTTCAATGGAGATACTTCCTGATTTCAAGCTATATTACAATACTATAGTAATCAAAACAGCATAGTACTAGCATAAAAATAGGCCCATAGACAAGTGGATCAGAACAGAGAGAAACCCACATATATACAGTCAACTAATTTTTGACAAGGGCATCAATAACATACAATGGGGGAAAGAACTGTCTCTTTAATAAATGGTATTATAAAAAGTGGATACCCACCTGCAATCAAATGAAACTGGAGCCTTATCTTACACTACGCACAAAAATGAACTCAAAATGGATCAGAGACTTAAATGAAAGACCTGAAACCATAAAACTCCTAGAAGACAACATAGGGGAAAAAGATGCTTGGCAGTGGTCTTGACAATGATTTTTTTGGCTAAGACACCAAATGTACAGGCAACAAAAGCTAAAATAAACAAGTGGGACTACATTAAACTAAATGCTCTGAACAGCAAAGGAAACGATCAATAAATTGAAACGGCAACCTACAGAATAGAAGAAGATATTTGCAAATTATTTATCTAATAAAGGGCTAGTGTCCAAAAATACATAAAGAACTCATAAAACTCAATAGCAGAAAAGCAAATAATCTAATTCAAAAATGGGCAAAAGACCTGACTAGACATTTTTCCAAAGAAGACATTCACATGGCCAATATGTATATGAAAAGGTGCTCAGCATCACTAATCATCATGAAAATGAAAATTAAACCACAATGGAGTTTCACCTCAAAACTGTTAGGATGGCTGTTATCAAAAAGACAAGAAATAACAAATGTTGGCGGGCATGTGGGGCAAAAGGAACTCTTACATTCTGTTGGTGGGAATATAAATTAGTGCAGCCATTATGGAAAACAGTTTGTCAAAAAATTAAAAAATATAACTATGATATGAACCAGTAAGCCCACTCCTGGGTATATATTTGAAGGAAGTAAAATCAGTGCCTTGAAGAGGTACCTGAACACCTATGTTCACTGCAGCGTTATCACAATAGTCAAGATATGCAAACAACGTAGATTTCCTTTGACAGGTGAATGAATAAAGATATATATACCAGGGGTGCCAAAAATATATATACGAGTGGACACTTTGGTCAACGTTGATCAAACAGTAGTTCGCCATAATCAGAAGTGTTTGGACACTGATGGTAACCACCTTGAGCACCTCTTGTAATTGCAAAAGTCAAACGTGACTCATATTCATCTTTTGTTATTGGTATATATTATTACAATTTTCATACAGTTTTCCTTTCTTAAAATGTGTATACATTTTTTTGCCACTACACACACACACACACACACACACACACACACACACACACACCACAATGGAATAGTATTCAATAGTATAAAAAGAAGGAAATCTTGTCATTGGCAACAATATGGATGAACCTGGTGATGATTATGCTAAGTGAAATAAACCAAACAATGACAAAGACTGCATAGTGTCACTTATATGTGGAATCTAAAAACATAAAATAAAGCCAATGTCTTTTAAACATAAAATGGAATGGTGGTTTCCAGGGGTTGGGGGAGTGGAAAATGGGGAGTTGTAGGTCAAAGGATTTAAACATTCAATTGTAAGAAGAATAAGTTTTGAGGATTGTAAGAAGAATAAGTTTTGAGGATCTAATGTACAATGTGGTAAGTATAATTAATAATATAGTATTTTATACTTAAAAGTTGTTGAAAGTAAATCTGCAGCATTCTGGACACACACACACACACACACACACACATACACACTAGTTACTTATGTGAAGTGATGGATATGTTAATTATCTTAATCTCAGTAATCATTCCACAATGTATATGGTTATCAAATCATCACATTGTATATTTTAAATACATGCAACTATATTTGTCAATTATTCCCTGATAAAGGTGTGGGGGGGAAATCATCATCAGATGGTACCAGAGTCGTACTTTGCCTTAGATTCACAAAGAAAAGGAAAAAAATTACCTGAGGGTTATTTTAAGTCACAGGATAAAATCCATTGTCATTGCAGACAAGATATGAAAGCAAGAAAAATTGCAGATATCAGCAGGAGAAATGACAGAGTGCCCAACAGCTGGGACACTCACCTTTTGGGCTTCGTCCCATGTTTTCCACCACAGCTGAGCTCCACACACGCTTAGAAAGCCCATGATCATGGAACAATTCTACACTCTTCTCTCTGCTCCTCTGATCAAGTGGCTCGGCATCACTGGAGAAATTCATTTCACTGTAAATTGGAGTCTACAATTTCATGAACTGAAGTTACATAGGAGCTTTATGTGTTTTCTTGGTCAGCTCACTTCCCCATTTTTCTTGAGGATTTTGACTCTCTCCCAGCCCAGTACTCAGCCTCTGTCTCCCTTTCTTAGCAGATGGACATGTCCTGTTTCATAAAACAATTGAGGCGATCCAACGTGATTTGTGTCAACTTTCTACCCTACCCTCGACCATTAACTTGCCTATGTCTCTACCAATTCTTACCTTGGTTCCTCCAGTCTTTGAAAATAACAGTGTATTCCTTCCAGTAGCTGCTCTCTCTACTGCATATACTTGCTCCTTCTTAGCCCTTTCGTTACATATATTCACCTGCAGGCTGAACTTCATCTACATCTCCCATAGCTGCATGAAATACAACTTGTCTCAATTTGCATCCTCTCCTCTAAATTACTTTTTTGTACCAATATTCTAGATGTCCCTTGGTGGCACCGCCCGGCTGTAAATCTGAGAATCATCCATGACATTTGTCTCTCTCCCACATTTACATACAATACAATCATTCATCTAATCAATCATGATAAATCTTCCTGACTCTGGCTTCTAACTACTTCTTGAATCTGATCCCTGCATCCTCAGTGTCTTTCTCTGCTGCCCTATTTCTGGATGCCACTCATCATCTGGACAGCTTCCTAGTGATGTCATGGCCTCTGGTGGCTCTATTCTAAATCCTTCTTCCACATGGTCCCCAGAGGTATTTATATAAAATGAAAACCTGATAACATTGATGCTATGTCTCAGACCCTTCATTGGATACCTATTGATTTAATTTTTCAACCTCATCTTTCGCTTGAGCATCACACCTCCTTAGAAAAACTCACTCTTGGCCTTCTCTTTTAAGCTTCAAAAAATTCAAATCTACATGTAATTCTCTACATATACCTCTATTCTTCTACTCATATTACTTACTCATAATGAAACATCCTTTAACATCCTTTTCTCGCAGATAATTCTTCACCAAACTTTTACTTTAGAATTTATGTCAGACACCACCTCCTCCAGGAAGACTTCCATAAGCATCATTGTTGCCAGACTAAGCTAGACATATTCTGTATTGCCATAGTACCCACTATACGATTACATCACTCTTCTGAGACTTTTTTGTTAATTTGTCATTCTGTATCTTTTTTTCCTCCACTACAATCCAATTTTTAGAGAAGAAATAGGCAGACTATAAGAAATAGCCCAAATCCAGTCTGCCAACTGTTTTTGCAAATAAAGTTTTATTGGAAGATAGCCATGTCCATTAACGTGCATATCATCTATATGCTTCTGCACTAAGAAGAGTTTAGTGGTTGTGACAGAGGCCAGCCCCAAATTACTCTCTGGCCTTTTGCAGAAAAGTCAATCATCGACCATCATGGAGAGAAGTAACTGTTGCATTCACTTTTACATCCCCTCACCTTTCAAGAGCTTTGCAATGTATAGGAGTTTATATTTGCTAAATAAATGTTACCAAATTAATAAAGGTAGTTCTGAAATTTCTCAGTCTATTCCATTAATGATTGATCTACCAATAGACTCCATTCAAGATCAAATCATGAGGTTGAAACATTTAATGCAACTCTAATGACAGAAGGGTCCAATGTAATCACTACAGCAGTTTCTCCGCAGGACATCAATTTTGAACATTATGTTTAGTGACATTAAGCATCTTCTAACAAGTTGTTTCTCTGCTCTTTCTTTCTTTCTCAACAGGATCTGAATTAGGTACAGGTCTTTTACTTGATTTCATGATAAAGAGATGAATTCATCATGGCATTTTATTTATAATTGTATTCCAAACATCCAGATTTCCCAAATACTGGTTTAATGAGAATGATCCAGAGACAGAGTTAATTGATTTTATGTAAGCATCGATTCAACAAATAATGTCTGAGTAATGAGTGAAGTACACAGCCTTCTCCTAAGAACTGTGGGTTATATGATGCTGGGTAAGATTCTGTATTCTACTATCGCAAAGACTCTCAATCAGTGATAAAACTGACTCAGACAAAAATGGCCATGAGGTTTAAAATACACGAGTAGGTAGCACTTCCTATGCAAAGAGGAAGAAGCAATCACTTTGGGCTGGGAAAGGCTAGGAAGAGAATATGAGAAGTTCTATGGAAAGGTAGCATATTAACTAAACACTGAGAAACATAATTGTATTGAAAATATGTAGGAAAAATCTGGACATCTCCTTGTTTGAAGGCGAAAGACTACCTGCCTCATTTGAGGAAGGTGCAGGGTGCTTGGAACCTGGAATAGAGATGATTGAGAGATAGGTGCAAAAAGTTAGATGGGGAACAGGTCTTTAAAACCCTGAATGCTAGACAAAAGAATTTGCCCTTAATTTATATCCTGTCCACTTGAAGTAAAGATCCTCTCCTATACGATGCCTTGGCCTTATCACATGGATCTTATTCATTCTTATTTTGCATTATTAAAGCCAACACTGAGGGTTAGCAGATGGATTCCAGTATTCACTTCACCACTGATTTATTAGTGACAAATTAACTTCAGAACCCTCTTTTACCATTCATAACATACCAGAAATTAGTCTAGATTTCCTATTTTGTGAAACTTATCTGACAAACGAACCTGTTGCTAATATAAAAGGAATTTTAAAACTATAGTCCAATGTAGTGTGTCCCTTGAGTCAGCAACATGAGCATCACCGGGGAATTTATTAGATATGCAAATTCTCCCGCCCCACCCAGGCTGACTGAATCAGAAATGCTGGGGTGATGGCCAGCCATATACATCTCACAAGCCCTCTTGGTTATTCTGAAGCATGCTAGAGCTTGGGAACCACTGACACAAAATATTACACAAATATACTCAAGTGCAATATTATACAAATTAAACTCAAACTGTGCACACCTCAGTCCACTCTGAACAGTACAATCTCATGAAGGGACAATGTCTTATTTGTAGTTAGAAAATCAGACATTCTTCATCATTTTGTTTCCCACAACTCATGAAGCTATCAAAAGCGGGTTTTCCTAGAGGAATAAATATTCAGCACTCTGTATCAGAGGGTCCAGGAATGATTTCTTTGAGGGAAAGAAAATAGATAGGAATTTTTCTTCGCTGATGTATATTTTGATGAAGCCATTTTATTTGAGAGAATGGATGTCACCACACTGACCTGAAGTCACAATAAATCTGTGTCAGTTTACTCAATGAATCATCTCTAATGTCAACATATTACGCTATATCCAAATGCTCTTAAGCACCAGAAATCCCGGCTGCAGAAAGGAGAAACAATAAAGATATTGCTAATCCGAGGACAGAGCACAAATGACAGGGAGGTAGTCAGGACACTTCTCTCTCTCAGTTAGTGCAAAATAATAAAAATGTATTTCTGTGCAATATATTTCAGCATAAGATAAAATCAGAATAAATAATTGAAATAGATTGCTTAGTGCCTCACTCACCCATACACTTAGAATAGTGAACTGGTTAATGTCTTCTAATCTGTATCCTCTTTCACTGATTCAAATCCTATTTTTTGATGGTTTGCTTGGTCCAAGTTATCACTGTCATCATCACCATAAATATCAATTCTGTCCCTGAACCTGAGATTTCCCTGTAGGCTGATCCTGTCAGAATTAATTCTTGGTGAACATTTAATTTTAGGAAGAACTCCTCTTTGAACTCAGCTTCTACCAGGGTATAAGAAAAAAACAGGTACAAAGTCTATCGACCAAGCTCCAAGCTTCACCATGGGCTGACCATGTGCCTCTAATTACAACCCTGCGCATTTTCCTGTCTGTATCATAAAAGAGGAGCTAATAACATCTATAGAAAGGGATCTCATAATCTCTGTTCTATCGATATAACCATGTTTCCTTTTAATGCCCCCTCACTGTTTTCCACAAAGTATTCAAGTCCCCATTCCACCCACATTAGCCCTGTCTTGAGAAGAAATACATCTGATCAACCCATTACCATGTAGACCAGAGGTCACAAATTCAAATGCCTGCAGGTTAATGATGTTATCATAATGTTTGCTGGGTACACAAAAACGTGTACTAAGCAGCTTGTCCTTCAACCAAGCACAACGCCCTCTAGCTGCATTGCCTTTGACAACTTCTAAGGGTGTACCTGTAGGTAAAAAAATGCTGAGCCAAGCACTTTGAAGCCACCAGTTTGCCTTTGTGGGTTTAATCCTGGAATACTTCATACCATAATCTCTGTAAAATTAAGCCCCTCTTTTTTCATTCACAGTTAAAAATAAAAGATTACTAGATGGGCAAAATCATGTTTGGCCATGACTCATTACTGATTATCTAAATGTGGTCTACTTGTCAAAGATGCTCTCAGATGCCATCTTTCACATCTAATCTTTTTGCTTTTTGCTTTTTCCTAACATAATATACAATCTATCTCTTTGGTTTTACATTTCTGCTATATTTACTGTACCTCTGGGTAAAGGAGATAGCTTATGCTGCCTTTTAGTGAATATTTATTAGGTAATAGGGCACTTATTACACCCTATTTTATATTCTGACATCAGGGATTGTGCATTATTGCTCTTTAGCGCCAATGGAATTTTGAACTGTGCCTGGAATATTTCTAAATCATCCCTGAAGAAGAAACTGCTAAAAATGGACTTTTATTCATTGGATTAAAATAACCATGCATAAGTAACTCTTCTGGCCTAAACCTAAGCACTAACCATAGCCTCCCCCACTGTTGCAGATTCCCACTCACCTTTCCATGAGGTAAACATCCTTGTGCTCTATAGATTTTACTATTTTTTATCCATAGGGCTTTACTAAGAAAAAAAACAACAACAGACATTGGATAGAAAAAAGGCTGCCTGGGTTGGAAGATTAAGGAGGAAGCAAGACACAAAACTTTTCCAACACTATAGAACCCTGATTCATTTCTAAAATATGTTTCCTTTCTTAAACCCTTATTTACTAGACGCTGTTGTCAGGCAGTGATTAAACACATTGATCACTAACTCCTCCCTGTTAACAAGACTAGTAATCAGTCCCCTTAGAGGAAGTCTGATTGGCCCCATTGTTAAGGCCTAAATATTCCAGATGGCTTTGCACAGATCCTTGGGTTTTGTCCAGAACAACGGACAGCTCCACTAATTCATTCACAATAGCCTGTGTACAAGCTCTCCCCAGAAGTGCTGGTATGCATCCTTTGTCTAGCTGTTGTCACAATCCTGAGCATGTTTTTCTCTTCCAAGAGATACACAGGGATTTTCAGAAGCAGGGTCCACATTTCATGTGCATTAGACTTCTCTTTGAGCCATCACCATAAGTTGATAAAAAAATAATTTCTGCCAAATCTCAAGAGAAGCTCAAACTTGGTATCTTTTTTGTAATCTAGTGACAGAGTTTTTATGAGTTGCTGTTACTGGTTTTTTTTTTTTAATTTTATTTTAGTATCATTATCATTATTAGGACGTCATTGCAGAGGGAAAGAAAGAGAAAAGGAAAAAGAAAAAAGAAAAATCTCAAAACTGACACTGGCAAGGCATACGACTTTAGATGAGGAAAGATTTGTTAGAGTTTTAATGAAAATAAGTGTTCTGCTGATGACTGACTTGTTTCAATTGGGGAAAACATAATTCCAGAAACCATAGTTACAGATAGAATGTTGGCGTCTCATAGTCAGATACAAAGGCTAAGCACTCCCAGTCATTCCCAAGAAAGTCAGACCCAGGAAGGCCAATGAGACTTTATCTCCCTCTAGTGTCTCTAGTTTAAGAAGAGAATCAGTTTTCCCTGAAGGCCTCTACAAATCATTTTTTTCCCCAAGTATCTTTGCCAAAGGGCCTATTTGCATTATACTTCTTGTTCAAGGTGTTATTCAAGAACCTTGGTAAATCCTCAAATATCTTCCCATAATCCAAACTCAAATTACTCACAGGAGAAATAATAGCAAGGATTTCCTCCAGTAACTGACATACCAGCATATTTATTTGCATACAATTAAGAAGCAAAGGTAGAAGATTTGTTAGTCATTTCTAAATTGTGTACATCAGTTAATATTATCCAGTGTGCAACTAGGAGTTAATGCACCTTACCTAGTCAATTTGTTCATGAATGTGATTAAAAGAGAATATGTTTTTACCCCTGATGCTAGTACTAGCTTGGTATGTAATACTTAATAAATGATGCTTCTCCTTGCAAAAATCTCTTCTTCAAAGTGACAGGTTTAAACAAGATGAGCTCCAAGAATTCTAGAATTCTAGAAAATAGCATAGTTCCTTGATCAAATCATTTTAAGCCTCTAACCCTCAATTTCTTAATTTATGAAGGTAATAAAATATATCTTCTCCACCTCACAGATCAAAGACAGACTATTAACATAAAATCCATGAATTATTTTAGCTAGACAACTGTATTATATTTTGTTTTGGCAGAGTTGCATGTCATCAATGGTCCATACTTCATAACCAAGAAGTGTAATGGCTCTGGAGTTAGGCTGTCTGGGTTCAAAACTCAATGCCACTAATTATTATAACCTATGTTGCTTTAAGCAAGTAAATTGCAATCCCTCTTAATATAAATTTCCTCATTTGTGAACTAAGGAAAAGAAAAAGAAGAGGAGGAAGAGAAAAGAAGTTGGTTATTATAAGCATTAAATGAAAAAAACTCTATCCAAAGCCCTCAAAAATCATAATAATTATTAACTCCATAAATGATATCATCTTCGTGGTTGGGGTAAAGTCAAGATACTAGGTTATAATGATCTAAACAATAACAGCAGCAATACTTCAGCTGTACTGGTCATTTGCCATGAGCTGGCGACTGTGCTAAGTGCTTTATATATATTGCATCCTCCATATTGTAATTTGTGTCCCTCTTATCCACGTCACTCTACTAATGATCATTTTGCAAATAGGGATCATTCCAGGATTCATTTATGAATTCAACAATCTCATGATTAGAGAATATTCTCATGGGCCCCTCTCACAGCTGCTTCTAGAAACAACCCAGTGGTTATTTTTTGAAGTTATTTTTATTCCCATTTAGCAGAGACAGAAACAAATGGAGAGGCTGGACGGGTAGTAAATGTCAGATCAAATCTCCTGATTTCAAGACTGGTGTTCTTGTCATTCTACCTCACCACCTCTCATTGCAAAGGCTTGCCAGGTGAGCACAACCAGCTCATTATGGATGGGCACTGAAGTAGAATGGTGCCCCACCATGAAAATATGAGGATGTGGATGGCTGGATGGCTTTTGGGTCCTTCCCCTGCCAAAAGCATATTCTAGCCAAGGAGTTATTTTATTTATCAGATGCCAGAGGGTTGAATTTTTATGTAAGCTCAATACTGGGTTGGCTGGCCAGAAGAAGGCAAATAAAAATTGCATGAAGTTTGGAGTAGGCTGGGGTGGGTGGCAGGCATCTCCCTGCTGAGTTGGCCTTTGCTGCATGAAAGAGAAAGCTGAACCTCAGCAAGCCTTATGTGCACCCTGGAGAAACTCATCTGACAAACATATAAACCATCTTTATGAAGGGAAATTCGTGAGGCTGCAGAGGCCAGAAGAGCTGACCATCCACCTTTTTTTAAAGAAGGAAATGTGAAAAATAGCAACTCTGTTTTCCCCCTTCATTCATTCAAGATATATTTAATGCTACCTTTGTATCCAGACTTACACTAGGCACTGGGAAGCACATATTAAAAATGTATACTCTTATGATTAAAGAATTTAATAGTAATTAAGTACCAATGCTGGGTTATGAAAAATAAGAGATGGTCCCAGCCTCAAGGGGCTCATATCTAATAAGAGAACAGACACTAACTACTAGCACTAGAGTACTATAGTGCTAGTATCATCAGAGGCAGACTCTGATAAGAACTATCATAGAATGGTAAAGCACCATGAGAGGAAAAAGGAATGAGAGAGAAGAAATTATAATGGGACTAGACCTGGAAGGCTTTGCAAAGGAGGTGATATTTTAGGTAGGTCAGTAATAATATCTGAATATCAGTATTTCAGGAAAAAGTGAAACTCACAAAAATGCTGAGGCATTCAAGGAAGGCTCAATAGTAGAGGCAGGTTTCCCACTCCAACAATATCACATTTTCTTTAAGATGGCATCTTAATGGAAGCTACTAGAAACCTGATGGAAGCAGTACAGTGGGAGGAAAGTGATTATTGCTAATGTGATATAGCAAAAGCAGAGCAGGGCAACATTTAAGAGCTGGCCCTGAGAGTCAGGTACTCTCAGCACCCCCTCCATTTTTTAGACTTGTAAACTCCATTAATTCAATTAAAGTCTCTAAACCTCAGTTTCCTAAACTGTAAAATGGGGTAACACAGATAATTTATGGTTGATGGGAACATTATTAATGGGCTTGTTAATATTGAAGGTGTGAAAAGTATTTAAAGGAAGAGAACGAGGAGAGAGCCCTGACTGATGTCCAGGAATTGTGCCAGAAAATAGTGAATGATGCGGTTTGTGGGAATAAAAAGTGGGCAAGAAAGGGAGAAATGACTCAATTTGAGTTGAGTTATTTTACTTGCTATTCAACCTTTTTGGGAAATGTTCCTCTTTGCAGGCACAGGTTGTGCATCATTACAGCTAAAGACCAAGCAGAGAGAAACAATGGTTAAAGGCAAACATATAGCCCCTGCTTATTTTGCGCTCTGGAATTGATTTTGCCTTTGGAACAAAAGGCCATCGCTAGCTAAAAGCATAAGTATTGGAATAAAAAGGCATGAATTTTAACTAGCGTTTACCACCTAGGGAAGCTAGCTATATCAGGGTGCCCTATGGAGAAAGCCCTGAGAGACTTAGCAAAGATGAAAATTTCAGTAAATTGAAAGTTGATGATTTCTGATGCTCTTCCCATCCCTGAAAACCTTTGAATTATCTTTGACCCTACTTTCTCTCTTATCCTGCATGCATTCCATCAGAAAATACCATCCGCTCTACTTTTAAAAGGTGTCCAGCACCTGACCTCCTACTGTCACTCCCATTTCCCTGCTACCACTTTAGTCCAAGCCACCACCATCTCTAACTGGCCCGTGACAGTGGTCTCTGAATTAGTCTCCCTTTTCCACTCTTAATCCACTGCACTCTTTCCTGCACAATAACTAGACAGATGGTTCAAAATCAGATCAGATCATGTCACTCCTTTGCTTGGATCCCCCAAAGCCTTCCCACTCATGCACAGTTACAAAAAAAAAATGCCTGTATGATCTCTGACCTATGCTTGCTCCTTGCTCAGTCTTCTTCAGCTACTCTGGCTTCTTTGCTCTTCCACAGACATGCCAAGCACCCTCCTTGAGACCTTTACACCCCCGTCTTTTGCTGGATTGTTCTTCTAGGTAACATCATGATTTACTCACTTACCTTATTCAGATTCTAATAAAATAGCAATGGAATTAGAGTCCCTCCCAGGTTAACACCCTTGAAAGAGTAACCGATCCCTGCTATTATTTTCTTCCCACCCCGCTTTGCTTTTTCACTGCATTTATCACCATCTGATAAAGTAGAGTATATTCAATTACCTGTTTCCTTTGACCAGACTGAAGCTTCATAAGGACTAACTCTCAGCTTTGTTCTCCACTGTATTTTGTGTCCATTATATATGCTCAGTACAGTTTTGTTGAATAAATATTACCAGAGTCAGGCTTAGGAATTCAAATGTAGTAATTATCTCTCCCTTTACCATCAAACTTCAGCCTCGGAATCTTAAAGACCCACCAACCATGTAATACAAAAATCCATTTTAAGACATTGCTATTCATTGACTTAGGACTAAAATGAGATGCAAAAAAATTGAGACATTTATTAATGTACAAATCAATGTTGAGTGAAAGCCACAATATTAAATACATCCTAGGTTATTGGATCTTGCTTTTCATTAAAGGTAGAAGAGAAATTGCAAGCCCCTAGTTGAAGATGAAAAATATAAAACCAAGAGCACCTAGTTTAAATAGCTACTTCATAAATATAAAATCTATTTTTACCTCATTAAAAATAATGGTCAACATTTACTGTGAGGTTACTGGTATAGTTATTATACCCACTCATCTGCTATTTCATTACCTTTTTATTTTATTAAAGTTATTGGGGTGATAATGGTTAATAAAATTACACAGATTTCAACTGTACAATTCTATAATACATCATCTACATATCACATTGTGTGCTCACCACTCAGAATCAGTTCTTCTTCCATCACCATACATTTGACCCCCTTTATCTTCTCCTACCATCCTCCCACCCCCTTACCCTCTGTTAACTATTAAAATGTTGTCTGTGTCTATGAGTTTTTGTTTCTTTGTTTGTCTTGTTCCTTTGTTGTTTTCAGTTTTATATCCCATATATGAGTGAAGTCATATGGTTCTTGACTTTTTTGTCAGACTTATTTTGCTTAGCGTGATAATCTTAAGATCCATCCCTTAGGGAAATGCAAATCAAAACTACAACGAGATATTACCTCACACCAGTTAGAATGATTATCATCAACAAGACCAATAATAACCAGTGTTGAAGAGGCTGTAGAGAAAAGGGAACCCTCATACTCTGTTGATGGGAATGCAAAGTGGTGCAGCCGCTATGGAAGACAGTATGGAGGTTCCTCAGAACATTAACAATAGAATTACCATATGGCCCTACTATTTTATTTTGTTGTATTTTAGTTTGTAAACATGTTAGTTTATGAAAGTAATGAATGTGGAAGTGCAAAGAGGCATATAGCCAAACTATTTTGAAATTGTTTTGTATTTAATTTATCGTATGAGTAAGGAGGAAAGAAAAACATGGTTTGAACTCATGTTTCTACAGATATTATTGCTTTGACTGAGAGCAATGTAGATACTTTAGCTTTTAAAAAGTGTTGAAAGAAAACTATTAGGCAAATAATAGTAGGAGTGATATTTGGATGTGGAAAAAAATTGTGATGGTTTGTGAATTGTTCAAGTTTGGAAAATGCTGACAAAGTATTCCACTGTCCTGTTGCAGAAATCCTGTGAAGAAGGTACTACTAATCCCATTTCTTCTTTCAAATAAAATACTGCTACTCAGAGAGATGAGGTGAACTACTCGAGTCTCTTAAGTACTGCAGAACTGAGACTAAACCCATGTTCCCTGACCACATAGTTTGCACCCTTTCCACTAATCTACTGTAATCAAAGGCCTCTTCCATCTCAAATCCAGCACTGGTCACCCAGGATTAGGCCAGCATTGCAGACTGGCAACCCGCTATCGGGATCTGGCCTCCCGAGGGGTTATGTTTATCCCACACTGTAGTTTTTATAAATTTGAACTTGTAGCCAACATTTTCTACAAACCAAGAAATTCCACATAAAAATACATATCTTACTGGCTTCATTTAAAAACTCTAGTCAGACCAACTACAAACAGCTGTAACAAGCCAAAAGTCAGCAGGAATTGGGTCCCATGGATGGATATACATCCTCGAGAGACTGATAGCATTCCCAGATGTCCAACTACAGTTCTGGTACTTGACTGGCTATTACTACAGGCATGTTTGATCTTTTAGACCACTGGATTATAGAAGAGCTATGTCATAATCAGTGGGGTTCTGGTTTCTCTCCTGAAAGGTGAACAGTTAAATTAACATGCTTAACTCAGTACCTGGGGCAGAATTGGTACTAAATAATGACTAGTGTACCCACCCCGCCCCCTCCCCCAGCCTACTACGTTTATTCCCCACTCTTACTGAAAGGGATATTCTAGGAAAGACAATATTTCCCAAAGGTGGTCCATTGATCACCTGCATCAGAATGATCTGGAAAGCTAGTTTGAGTTTGGTTAGGTCTCACAAGATAACAACATCTAAACCAAGGCCTCATCTTTTAACCATCTCTGGAGTCTAGTTATCTTCAGCTGGAGCTGGGCTTCGAGGGATGGCATTTACATAGAAGGCAATATGAATGCTGTCCCTGGAATTGCACAATATGGCAGCCCTGACTGACTTCCACATGACTGGGTTTCCAGGACTCCAGAAAAAAAGACTGGAACAAAAGTGGAAACACTTGCAGAAAAATAAGAAAAACTCAGGAACACACAGAGGTTTCCATGGAAAGATGGCAGAGAAGTCTTAAACTAGCTCAAGCAACTATAGATTGCAATTTATCATGTGAACTAGCAAGTGTAAGCAAGGTCTTGGTCCACCAGTCCTAATGATCTCATCCTAAGGCTAATACTTAGCATCACTTCAAAACCCTGCCCATGAAAGGAAATTCCCCAAACATCTTGGTCACACAAGTGAAATTATATATTTTTTTTTCTTTTTGGAAGAAGTGGGAATAATTCCAAGGTAACTAAATGTAAATTCCAAAATGAACTATCAACCTTTCACCAGAAAAGGCAGAGGCTCCTCATCTATCATGCCTCAAAAGTCCACAAAATGAGCCCTGGCAGAGAACAGGAACCACCGCTAAGCATTCTGGGGTCTGTTGCTACAAGACCTACTGCAGGACCAGGAAGTTTGACACTAAGGTTCCTTCATACCCTTGAGATTCTAGCCTTTGGTTTTCTACGTTTTAAATAATGGAAATCATAACTCCTGAAATTGGGTGCTGCTTTTGTGCTAGCCATAGAATAAAGTCTGAGCCCTCCTTTCATATACTGATGGATTCCACCCCAGCAAGACCTAAAGGATTAGTTATACAATGGGTGAGGCATATCATTTACCTTCCTATACCACACGGTGTTCGTGTCAGCCCTACAAAAGTACCAGACCTGCTTCTTACCCTCACTATTTAAATATTAAACTATAACAACACAATTTGTTTCAAGTGCTGGTAGTTAAAAAGCAATCTTGTCCCACACTTGTAAGCACCATGAAGACACCTCTGAGGAATAAGACCACACAAAGACTATCAGACGGTATTATTCAAAACAAATTCAACTTCCTGTGTGAGTGAACACGCACTGCCCCCTCGTGGTCACCAGAGGCCACAGGACAGTCTCCACAAAGGAGCACTGCTCAGGGAGCCTTGAAAATGGGGCCCAATAGGCATTTGGCATGATGGATATGCTGATTTATGAAGCCGTTTTTTCCCCTGTTCACATGGCAATGGCAATAACTTGCAGTAGTAAACTTGTATGACAAAGTGAAAAATTCAAAAACATAACATTACTCCTTTTAGACACTAACAATCTTCCACAATACTGAATCTTCCATTGGTTTATCATAGATACATACATTTATTCAACAAATATTTACTGATTTCCTACTAAGAGTGAAGAGTTTGCTGAACATTAGCCATATCTATGGGAAAAATACATGCAATCTCTGCTGTCACAGTGCTTGCTATTTTGTGAATACTGGGGATACTATATATACATATATATATATATGTATAAATATATACTGTATATTATATATATATATGTAAATAATGAATCATGGCCTAAGTTTGCTAAGTACAAAGAAGAGTTTCAGGTTCATACTGAATCTTCCCTACAGATGTGGAAAAGAAGGCAAGAAGGCATGGTGTTACCACTACACTATTCTAAATCACACTGTTTAGAAGGGCTCCAAAAGATGGTGAAAGAAACCCCCCTCCTTTGCAGTGGCAGCATAACAGGATTGTGATCAAGAGTATGGACTTGGGGTTCCAAAGTCCAGGATCCACATTCTAACCCTATGACCTGTGCAAGTCACTTAACCTTTCTGAATTCCCATACCTTTCTCTGTTTAATAGAGATTATAAAATTAATCTGTATGTTTGTGGTGAAATTAAAAGAATCAAGTCGTAAAGTGCCCAATTAAACACTGGCAGGGGTATTTCAAGGAGGTGGGGAGTAGGGGAGCTATCATTCAGAAGTGGCAGCAGAAGAGTTATTCCATAAATTACTGCTTCTTGTACTTCTGCTTTTCATTTCTATCTAGAGGGAAAACGTGTGATTTTCACACTCTTACAGAACAAATAGAACTGTGACTTTCATTTTGCATTGTATTTTTGTGTTCTTCTGAGAGGTTTGGCACATTCCAAATGATCGTATTTTTTCCACTCTTCTTGCACAGCACGGGAGCATGTTTAGACAGGGGCCAGGCCATTGGGGAAGAGAGCACAAGGACGCCTACCATCCCAATGCCAAAGACATGCTTGTGGTAATGGACTCATAACTGGATTCAATAAAAGTTTAAAAAGTAATCACATTTTCATAACATAAACAATAATTATTGCTGTTATTAATAATTAATAATTATTATTACCACTACTACTACTATTATTTTGAATAGATCTGTCTAAAAGAATCCTCAGGCAAAAAAAAAAAAATGGTATCCCCAAAATCTATGAGCTTAGTTCAAAGCATCTTATTTCCAGATCATTTCAGACACTTTCCCTGAGAAATTGATGCCATATGGAGTCAGGACACAAAACAGAAGTCAAATCTGCCAGGACACAATGAGTGTAGAGTCAGGGCCACCACAGACGTCAAGTTAGCCTTGACTCTTTCTTGACTTTTAAGGTGGAAACTTTTATGGTGATGGAGATTCAAGTTGTCTCATCATGGAATCAGAGTTGAAAGGAGTCCAAGGATCTCCTATTCTAGAAGTCACTCATTCATGGGCCAGGCAGATAACATACATGAGTGAACTGGCTTGGTGGTGGGAACCTAGACGAAGCAGGGAGCAATGAATGCCCTGTCTTGAGAGGGCAGACACACTGAGAACAGGCCAATTGTTTTTAGGCGGGAATGCGGACCCGCTCTTGCCAGATCTGCAGATACTCCAAGAGAAGCCAGAACTTTAGAATCTATGAAATATTTCCCCATGATTCCAAACACTGTGAAGATCAAACAAAGCAAGTTGAAGAGCAAGATTCTACCCACAGATCTCCCATTTCGCACTCTGACCTTGTCAGGTTCCCACAATTTAAACAGAGGAACCTGAGTTCTAGAATTAGAAAGGGATTCTTCAAAGGCCACATGGTTAGTCAATAGGAAAGAAAGGAGCAGAAAACAGCATAATCTGTACCTCAAATTATAGGCATACTGCTGATCTATTTCTCATGGGGTATCTTTTCTCTCTCACACATCTTGTTACCTCTGGCATTTGGAAAAAGTCTCAACTACAAAAATACAATCAGAGAACATCTCATCTATGGTTGGACCCTATGATTTTCCAGAAAGCAAATGATAATTTCAGGGGGTGGGGGGAACCCAGCATGCTTGTTTGGATAAGAAATGCAGCCCAGATGGATTGAAAGCACTTGGAGAAAAGAAGGATGTATTTAAGCTGAATTATTATTGGGTTTTTTTTGTGCTTCTACAAGTAGTTTACATCTGGAAAGAGTTATCTAGTTAATGTAATGAGATTTGGGACCATAATCATCTTTAAATAGGAGAAAGGAATCATGGAGGAGCTTAATTACCAATCTAAAATTTCGACTGGAAATTAGGAAATTTTTGTTACATCCCCCTTTTGAGTTCTAACTGGGCAGTGACTAGGAAAAGTCACTTTACCTCCACAGTTCCCCATTAGGTGATTAATCTCCCCTGGATTAATCTTCCAAAATTGTTCAATTTTCCTTTTTTTTTTGTTTTGTTTTTTTTTTGTTTTTAAAGATTTTATTGGGGAATGGGGGAGGGGAATAGCATTGGGGAACCCGGGAAAGGGAAGAGACAAGTTGCTGTCCTTTTTTGTTCTTCAGTCTAGTTGTGGAGGACGTCGCTTCACTGGCCCATGTTGGTATTGTCATTGTGCTCTTCCCGGGTGAGGCAGATCGGTCGCCGGCCTCTGGACGGTCTCTCACAGTGGCTCTTGGCAGCTCACACCGGCTGCCGGCCACTCTCTCTGGCTGCCGGCCACTCACTGTAGCCTATGGCAGGGGCTGCGGTTAAGCCGTCGCAGGAGACTCACAGCAGCCCAGCTCCAGGTGGAGTTGTTGTTCACCATTGTAGCTGTAGAGGGCAGTGTCACTGGCCCTCATATGTGGGATCCGAACCAGGGCCCTGCTACTCAGAGCCAGAGTCTCAATCCACCTCGTAACCAACATGCCACTCAGCGAGCCCTTCTTAAAAAAATTTTAATGATTAAAACAAATATCTAGCAATCCGGCACCTAGAACAAACAGATAGCTCAATGTCATACTGAATGGATCCATGAAAAAGGTACCATTGGGCCTCTTGCCCTTGACTTTGGATATGGGACTCTTTCTCTCTCTTCACTGCTGTCAAGAGTTTGGCTCTGGGGCCGAGGCTGAGCCTGTCATTACTACTAGGAAGATGTTGTGGAGCAAAGGTGACAATTTGCCAAGAGAGAAAGGAATGTAAAATCTTACTCCACATTTAAATACATTTCTTAAGAAGTCTGCATCCTCTAAAGTCTTGGGTCTGAAGCTCCAAGTCAAGCCCATGGCTTTTTTTTGAAGGAAGCCATTTTACATGTGCTACAGACTGAATTGCATTCCCCTAAAATTCATATCTTGAAGCCCTAACCCCCAGTATGTGATTGTATGTGGAGATAGGGATTTTTAGGAGTTTATTAAGGTTAAATGGGGTCATAAGGGCAGGCTCCTAATCCAACAGGTTTGGCAAATGTCTAAGAAGAGAAAGAAAGTAGAAATCTCTCTCTGGTATGCATGCACAGAGAAAGTCATGCGGACAAAGGGAAACGCAGTCGGCATCTTGATTTTGGACTTCCCAGCTTCCAAAACTATGAAAAATAAATGTCTATTGTTTAAGCCACCTAATCTGTGGTACTTTGTTTTGGCAGCTGAGCTGACAAAGGCCTCAGGTCTCCATCTCTTACACTGAAACAATCCTTTACTATTCTAAGCACATTCGCTTTTATTTTATTCTCTCATTCACGCTGGGCAATAAGAAAGCTGGGAGTCCTTGATTCCCAGATGTGGAAACATATACAGATATCAAGTGACTTGCTGAACCATGGATCATGTGGGTCAGCAGGGAGAGTCAGATCTTGGGGCCCACCCAGCTCTTCTCTCTACCAGAAGCAGACATGTTGAAAATCAGCCCCTCCAACGGTGAGGTCTCCCTGCTATCAAAGGCGCTTTGGCGACACTGTGCCAGCTTCACACCGGTCACCTTTCACCTTACAGCATGTTCTAATTAGTATGAGAGGGAGGGGGAAAAAAGAAATGACACTGAAGCTGGGGACAAGAAAGAGGGAGAGCAAGAAGGATTAATTACCTTCCAGCTGTCAGAACGGTAATTAAATTCAGGTTGTTGGCTCCAGTCTTGCTTTGATTATGTGGGAGAAATCTAATGCATCCACATTTCCATTGCCTTTTGCTTTTGTGCCAAAGGCAGGGCAGCATGAACTATATGCAAACTGAGAGAGTGACACATACTGGGCCACAGTTGAGACCCCTGGTGCTTTGCAAGGTTAGGGGCTTACAGAGGCCTTTTAGTGTTCTTTATAAAACAAAATCATTCAAGAGCACCTTTGGAGGGGATGATACCTAAGCATTCGGATGTCCTTTCCAAAGAAGAGACCAACGCTTTATTCACAGGCACAAGAGTTTAAACCATTCCGGAGGGAAGCCAGGGCCTTTATCCAGAGAGGCTGAATTGCAGGTCTGGGGTCCCTAGTTCCTAGGTTAGGAGCCCTAGATCCTGACGCAGGTTCTGACATTCAGTCTTCCTGACTTTGAGCCGCTGGGCATGCGGTTAAATGCCTACCCTATCCCTTCCGAGAGAAGAAGATTTGAATAGAATGATTCTCTTCCAATGCTAATCGCCTTGGATGCTAGGACCTGCCCACTCTCCATGAAAATGTGTTCATGTCTAAATATCCCAGGTGTCTTTCCTGATAAAGCAGCAGCCGCTGGGTGGCCAGCATTTTCCCCCGCCCTCCAGATACCTAGGAAAAGGGAAGCCAGTCTCCGTAGGTGGAACATATTCACCACCCACATATTGTGAACCGTAATGATCTTAGCCTCTACTTGCACCTGCTCCCTCATGCCTGGAATTCATTATTGTGAGAAAAGTCCCAATGCTCTCAGGGTCCATCAGAATCAAAACCCTCAGGAGATGGAATTCAAAGACCATCTTCCTGAGGTGCCAATGACTGTTGTCAGTCTTTCCTTTGGCAGGGGAAAATGCTGACAAATATGCAATTTTGTGACTTCTAGGGGCCAGGGGCCATGAATAGGGGCAAGGGGGCAAGAAATGGGTGACGCACGCCCCCATTTTGTCCAAGAACAGTTTGGCTTAGCAAGCCTCGTTACCAAGATAACATTGAATTTCTTGCCTGTAAGAGGAAGAAAGTGCACACAGAGACACTGGCACAGAGCTTGGGTCATGGTCTTCTCTTCAGAAGAAGACTAACAATGATGAATCCCACACAGAACTATTTCAAACATCTAAGAAGATAAGGATGCAAAATACTTTCACACGTGCTGTTTCAATGGCAAGATAATGTTGAACATTTGTAAGGTTGAATTAAAAAGCGAATAATAACTTTTACAAAGGAGTGGATGTGGGCCAGGCACCCTGATAAGTGCTTTCTTGTGTTACCTAATTTAATCCCCGTATCCACCTTGTGATGTGAATACTATCCTTCCCTCCACATCCCCTTAGCATTTTTCAGTCTGAGGCATAGAGGTACTTAATGACTTACTCAAGGAAAGCACTTACTAGAGTATGAACCCAGGGTTCAGGTAAGCCTTTCTGATTTCAGAAAGTGCATCCCTAACTCACCAAAGCCCTATAATGTGAGAGTGTGTTCCCTGTCATCGGAAACATTCATAACAAGTGTTATGAACGCTGACTGTGAATGTTTTGCATAAGGTTGGAGCCAGGCTATGGAGACATCGAAGGGCGTTCTTCGAGAATACAGATTCTACAGATATAGTCAGAGCTTGAAATGTCAGCTGAACTGGAGTTGCAGGCCTCCATTAATAGCTGAGCAGAGCAGCAGTCAGGGGTGAGTCAAGTTCTCTGATCGAGGACTGTCTTTCTTCCTGGGAGAATTTACCTCCTGTCTTCTTTATGGGAAATGGCTCAATTGCCCCTTGATTTTTTAGAACATGCATTTGTTCCTCCTCAATCCTGTTACTCACTGTCTAATCCACCATGGGTGGTGGTGCTCAGACCCCAAGCCCTCTCATTAACCCAATTTCCCTCCACATGATCTACAACAAAACTCTGACTAATATCACTTCCTTGGCTCTGTGCTGTGGGTCCTGCATATCTGCCACTAGTTCATGGGAACAAAAAAGATAATTGATCCACCCAGGTACCATTACTTCTGTGAAAAAGTCTATTGTTCATATTTTTAGAAGCTGTAAGACTCACCTTTATGGGATAGGAAATTTGCCTTAGGATAGAATAATATCCACATCCCTCTAGCTTTTGCTCATGGCCTGATTTTCATCAGCAGTCCTTTACCCAGCATCTGTGCACAGGTCTGTGCTGACAAGAATAAACTTTAAAAGTCACAGAGAAGACTCATTTTTTTCTAATGTAGATAGGAAAGCAACTTATTATCCATAAGTGAGTTTCACATAGTTAAAATGTGTGCTTTTGAGTCCCCCAAAATAGTAGTCTTTTTTTCTTGCAAAATTTTTATAATGACTTAAACATTTCCTCGTCTGCTTGAACGGGGTATACATATAATTAGATAAACCCACTTCTTGATAGCTTTAAGTCATGCATATCAATTACTACCCTATCCTATGATGCATTATTTTTCTTGGGGATCCAACAGGCTTATTGATTTCACATTAAGTGTCCCACAAAGTTCTATGCTTTTGGAAATCTTGAGACTTTTATATATTTATGTTTTCCACCACCACCCACTCACCTACACACACACACACACACACACACACACACACACACACACACAGAGGCTTATACTAACACATGCAATAGTTGATTGGGCAAAGTCTCTGCAAATGTTTGAGCTCCTGCATTTTGCCCCACATTCTGAATTGCACTCCTTATCTTCTAAGTTCTTAGAAAAAGGTATGGTAGTTTATCTGCAACTGTGGCTGCTTATGATTCTACCCACCGATAGATAGATTTATTTGAATATGGATCAGCCGTGGGACTTGCTTTGACCAGCAGAATTTTCCAGAATTGAGGCTGAGCTAGTTCTGGACCCAGCCTTGACAGTTTCACTTTTACCCTAGGAAGCCAGCCTCTGTGCTGTAAAGAAACTCAGAACAAACTATTAAATCACACGAGGCTACAGGAGAGAGAGGGCCTGGAAGAAGGGAGTTCCCCTGGGACACAGTAGCCACATTCTAGGTCCCAGTAGAATACAGCCATTTGCGTGACCTCAGCTCACAGGAGGCAGATCTACCCAGCCCAGGAAGCTCCGATTCATGAAAAATAATTAATTGTTGTCGATTTAAGCTACTAAGCTTTGGGGCAGTAAGAAATATTTTGAGGGCCAGCCGAGTGGTGCATTGGTTAAGAGCTGGCTTGGGACGCCAGTGGCCCAGGTTCGGATCCCACATATGAGGGCCAGTGACACTGCCCTCTACAGCTAACAACAGCTCCACCTGGAGCTGGGCTGTGAACTCTGGTGACGGTGTAGGCTGCAGCCCCTGCTACAGTGGGCTGCCATAGGCTACAGTGAGTGGCCGGCAGCCAGCGTGAGCAGCCGGCAGCCAGCGTGAGCTGCCAATAGCTGCAGTGAGTGACCATCCAGAGGCCAGTGACTGATCTGCCTCATCTGGGAAGAGCGCAATGACGATACCAACATGGGCCAGTGAAGCAACGTCCTCTGCAACTAGACTGAAGAACAAAAAAACAGCAACTTGTCTGTTCCCCTTCCCCTTCCCCAATTCCCAATGCTGTTCCCCTCCCTCAATTCCCCAATAAAATCTTAAAAAAAAAAAAAAAAGAAATATTTTCAAATCATATAAAATGAAAAGAAGCTTGCATTTGGGTCACTCTATGAGCTAAATATATCATATTTAGTAATTGGCTCTGATAGCTGTTTTAAATGGTCAGAAAACAATTTTCCCATCTCCCTAATTAGGACAATATTCTATAAATTTAGTGCCTCTAGGTGAAGGGGGGAACTACCAGAAAGGAGAGAAAAGTCTATTCTCAAAAGGTACCTAAGGTAAAGACACAAAGGCAGGGTTGAATGTGGTATGAGGCAAGATGGGAAGATGAGACTGATTAATGAAATCGCAAAGTTCATATCAAGAGCCAATATAAAAGGGCAGACGGAATGGGAAGCAGGGTAGCAAATGACAAAGAAACTTATGTGGATTCACAAGATGGCTGACAGCTTTCTCTATGAGATGAGTTTTTGAAACAATAGAGTATCAATTCTACAGGTAATTGAGTAATACAAGAGTAGCTGTTATATCCTTAGCTGGGACTAACCGGGAGTTTACAGTTTGGCTTAAAGGGTTTTATAAATTCTCAAACAGCTCACAGATAAGTTGGTGAAACTACAAAGTCGTCAACATTCAATTAATTTATTCAACCAATATTTATTGATTTTGCTATGCTAGATGATAGAGATACTTCAGTGAAAAACACAGCCAAGCAACCCTGTCTTCTCGAAGATTCTGTTCTATCTAGGGGAGAGAGATAATAAACTGAGTAAATAGGTAAATTATACCACAGATTAGATAAGAGCTATTAAAACAGAACAAAACAAATCAGAACAGCCATAGGGGACCCGAAGTGCTGCAAGGGAGTGATGGTTTTAAATATGGTGATGAAGACAGATGTCACTGAGAAAGGGGCATGGAGCAAAGACTTGAAGGAGAGGAAGGAGACATTGAGCAGGAGAGTGCAGTGTGCCTGGCCAAGAATATCACCATTAAAAAAGCCATGGGGGCCGGCTGAGTGGCTCAGTTGGGTAAGAGCTCGCTCAAGAGTGCGAGCTGAGCTCTGAGCAACAGCTGTTCGAGGCCAGCCTGAGCTGAGTTGCCGTTGAGCTGCCAATAGGTGGCAGGATGGCTCAGCTAAAAAAAAAAAAAAAAAAGAAAATGCTCTTTTGGGGCCGGCCGAGTGGCGCATTGGTTAAGCGCTGGTTTTGGGATGCCAGCGGCCCCGGTTCGGATCCCACATGAGGGCCAGGGACACTGCCCTCTACAGCTAACAACAGCTCCACCTGTAGCTGGGCTGTGCGAGCCCCGGCCCTGGTGTGGGCTGCAGCCCCTGCTGCAGTGGGCTGCCATAGGCTACAGTGAGTGGCCCGCAGCCAGCGTGAGCGGCCGGCAGCCAAGCATGAGCTGCCAATAGCCGCAGTGAGCGACATCCAGAGGCCAGCGACCGATCTGCCTCATCCGGGAAGAGCGCAATGATGATACCAACAGTGAAGCAACATCCTCCGCAACTAAAAACTGAAGAACAGAAAGACAGCAACTTGTCTGTTCCCCTTCCCCGATTCCCCAACGCTGTTTCCCTCCGCCAATTCCCCAATAAAAAAAAAAATCTTTAAAAAAATAAAAAATAAAAAAAAAAAATAAAAAAAAATAATAAAATAAAAAAAATAATAATAAAAAAAAAATAAAAAAGCCATGGATTAGGAGCAGACTGGCCTCTGTGAGGAGCACGGAGAGGACACTGTGGCTGAGTGAGAGAGGAAGATCGCTAAGAAGAACGCTGGAGGCCTTGAGGCAGTCTGAAGCACTTCACCTTTTACTCAGTGAAACAAGAGGCTTCTGGAGGCTTGAACAGAGCAGTGATATGATTTGTTTCTTAAAATATCATTCTAGCTACTATGTTGAGAACCAACTACAGAAGAACATGAGTTAAAGTAGTAAACTTATTTAAGAGGTTATTTACTTGATTCAGCAGGGAATTAATAGTGAGATCACAGGTGGACACACACACACACACACACACACACATGCAAATGAGTAGAGTAAAAAAGACTTTTGGAGAACTAGTCACAGGATCATTGAGGTTTCTTTCTAAGTTCAAGCCCTAGAACCTTGGGTAGACACTTTCAAGGTGATACTCTAGGGAGACTCATGGCTCTGCTTACTCCAACCTCCTACTTGCTCTTAGGCTACTTCCTGAAAATTTACCACCAGAATGTCACTCTTCTTGTTAGGAATTCAATTTTGATTTAGATGTGAATTACCCCCTGAGACCTGGACTCTGCAAATAACTGTCACTTACGTCTCTCTCTGCAAACAGGCTAACATAACAGTGAGCAGGGCTAAAATGGCATAGGATGCTATGGATGCAAACAGTAGAGGCAGCGAAGCCAGACTGAGAGCTGAGGAAAAGGTTGCCAGAATAAGAGACCGCTAAGCTGAAATCTAAAGAACGAGTAGGCGTTATTAAATGGAAGGGGCGGGGATGGGCAGGAGTATGATATTGCAGGTAAGGGCAGTACCATATGCAAAGGCGTTGAGGTGAAAAAGAGGAGAGCTGGCTCCTTCCAGGAAATAAAAAAGGTCACTGTGCTGTGATGGGCAATGGGTCTGAGGACTGCGCAGAAAATGGACTGGAGGGAACCTCATTAAAGAGTTAAAGCTGAGAGAAAGGCAGTAGGAGCCACTGAAAAGTTTTATGTAGGGGGCTACTGGGACTAGGTTTATATGTTAGGCAACTTCCTGTGTTTGCTCTGAGCAGAGAACCCACTAACACTATTACACAGTAGTCCCGGAGAAAGACAATGGTGGCCTAGACAGTGGAGATCAAAAAAAGTAAAGATATTTAGACGTACTTAAGAGATAAAATAAGTAGAATGTATTGATTGACTACATATGGCAGAAAGGTGAGAGAAGGAAGTAAAGATAGTGGCCAAGTTTTTGTAATAAATGCGCACACCCTTTATCAAACGTCACACAATTAATATTCTAAAAATAACCTTTCAGATTTTAAAACTTGAGGAGTATGGTGGAAAGAGCACAATAGTGCCAGGCAGGAAACGTAGGTTCTACTCTCAGTTCTGATATTAGCTGTGTAACCCACCCCTGGTGAACGAGTCCTTATTCTACATGAGGTATGAAAGGCATCAATCTTTGAAAAACAGGAGGCACTGGCTAAATGGCAAGAGCCAAGCTGGTGGTGCAGACCAAGGAACATCTCTCTCTGACGTTCTGGCAGGGAGCCACAAAATACACTGATCCCATTTGGCAGCAGCAAAGTAATTAATGAAAACTCCTCTCTCAAGATGTGATATGTTCCACGTGAGCTGTCAGAAGGAAAGTTTACATAATGAAGAGTATTGGCATGGATCAAAACCATCTGGAATAGCCCCATTCCCTTTGGGCAGTTTGGGACTGGGGAGTCCTCATGAGAGAGGAGCAGAGAGATGAATTCTGGTTTTGTGGGCAGCTAGACAAAAGGATTAGCTCATGATACTAAAAAGGTTGAGATTCAAGGGTTGAATTTTAGGGGATCGGTGAATGTAACGTGGCATACTGGGAATTTTTTGGATAGAGAATATGTACACTGTACCTCCAGCAATAAACAGCCCCCCATGCCTAGTTGCCCTCTCCTCCACTCACTCTGTGATTTAAGCAGTGCAGACACATAGGTGACACTCCATTGCACAACCCCAAATAAGTGGTTCTGGGGTGGACATGTGAAATATGTGAATGCAAAGGGAAAACTATCTTTCCTGGAAGTGGTGGGGCCAAGGTACTCTCCTTTCTACTGCCCACCCGCACACATACCATGCTGTAGATTTCCCTCTGGCAATATGAACTCTAGGAGCTAACTCACACTTACATGACCACTCCAACAGGTGAAGCTGACACAGCCAATGGCAGAACTGAGATGGCAGTCCACATTTCCTGGCTTCCACTCTTGTGCTCTTCCTACTGTGTACTAATCTTTAAAGTATGGAATGCTTTTTTTTTTTTAAGATTTTATTGGGGAACTGGGGGAGGGGAACAGCATTGGAGAGTTGGGGATGAGGAACATTTCGTTCTTCAGTCTAGTTGTGGAGGACGTCGCTTCACTGGTCCATGTTGGCATAATCATTGTGCTCTTCCCTGGTGAGGCAGTCGCTTGCTGGCCATTGGATGGCTGCTCATGGCAGCTGATGGCAGCTCATGAAAGCGCACGCCAGCTGCTGGCCAGCCCCACTGCAGCCTATGCCATTGCTGGCAACTCACGGTAGCCCAGCTTCAGGTCGAGCTGTTGTTCACCATTTTAGCTGTAGAGGTCGCAGCATCACTGACCCTAATGTGGGATCTGAACTGGGACCCTGCTGTTCAGAGCTGGCATTCCAAGCCAACTCTTTTTTTTTTTGTATTATTTTTATTATTATTAATAGTTACAGATGTACAAAACTATGCAATAGTTATCTTTTTCACCTCTTACAAAGTGACTACCCCCTTCCTCCTCCCTTGTCCCCCCACACCCAATATCATACATATCTATTACAGTTCCATTGACTACATCCCCACACTATAGTCCACATTCCATGACTATATATGTGTTAAATTATAGTCAATATCTAATATTAATCAGTGGCAGCTTCATATGTACAGTGCAGTGGTCAGGCCACTACACCATCCATGAAGTGGTCTCCCTGACAAGACATGAGTCCATCTGGTCCCCTAAAACAATATTTACAACCTTATTGATTATATTCCCTAAACTGTCTCTTCTGTCTCTGCAGTAGTATTGTATTACCAGTTTGTGTTCCCTCGTCCCTTCCCCTTCTCCCTCATGCCCATCCCTGTCCCATCTAGCTCTCATCAGTTTTTCCTTTGTGTCTCTAAGACTATTTCTGTTTATTTTGCTCATTTATTCAGTTCTTTAGATTCCACATATAAGTGAGATCATATGGTATTTGTCTTTCTCTGACTGACTTATTTCACTTAGCATAATGTTCTCTAGGTCCATCCATATTATTGTAAATGGTATGATTTCTTTCTTCTTTATAGCTGCGTAATACTCCATTGTGTAAATGTACCACAGTTTCTTAATCCAGTCGTTTACCGATGGGCATTTCGATTGTTTCCAAGTCTTGGCTATTGTAAATAGCGCTGCAATGAACATAGGGGTGCATATATTTTTTCGAATTAGTGTCTTGGGTTTTTCAGGATAAATGCCTAGGAGTGGAATTGCTGGGTCAAAAGGTAATTCCATTTCCAGTTTTTTGAGAGACCTCCATACTGACTTCCATAGTGGCTGCACCAATCTGCAATCCCACCAACAGTGCAGCAGGGTCCCCTTTTCCCCACACCCTCGCCAGCACTTGTTGTTTATTGATTTATTGATGATAGCCATTCTGACTGGATTGAGGTGGTATCTCATGGTGGTTTTTATTTGCATTTCCCTAATGACCAGTGAGGTTGAACATTTTTTCATATGCCTGTTGGCCATCTGTATGTCCTCTTTAAAGAAATGTCTCTTCATTTCCTCTGCCCATTTTTTAATTGGGTTGTTTGTTTTTTTGGTGTTGAGTTTCATGAGTGTTTTATAAATTTTGGATATTAACCCCTTATCAGATATATCGTTGGCAAATATATTCTCCCATTCAGTAGGCTTCCTTTTTGTTTTATTGATGGTTTCCTTTCCAAGCCAACTCTTAGCCAACGCACCACTCGGCTGGCCCAATGCTTCTTTAAAAGTACGAGGTGAAGAATTAAGTGAGGAGAGGGCCTATCTGACAAGGAAACCAATTCAGAGGACAAGGAGATGAGTGACAGGTTGTCATTTCATTATTTGACCTCGAAGCCAGCCCTGTCTCTGGGCTTTTTAAGTTATAGGAGCCAAAACATTCCTTTGATTTTTTTTTTTTAGACTACTGTGAGTTATATTTTAGTTACTTGCAATACAAAGATTCCTAATTGACACAGAAACTTCTCCTTTTCTGAACCCAGAGGCTTTTCCTAAACCTAGTCCATGGTTTTGCTAGCCCACAACACTGAATATTAACGCAGGAATAGAGGCGAGTCTGTCCCCTTCTTCCCTCTATCAGAAAGAAGCGCAAATCGGCCAATGGCCTGTGTCCTGACTTCAAGTTCTGTCCATACTTCATTCAGTCTCCCTAGACAGAAGAGAGTTGGCCTTAGGGTGTAAGTAAAAGGCAGATAATGTCCCATGCCATACCCTATCATGGCGCTATTGAGAGTATGAAATGACACGGTGCTTGTGAAACCATTTTGACGCATCTAAAGCCTGAATATAACTATTTGGAAGGATGATTACCTCAAAATATATGCTCTTACTTATATGCTTTATTTAATATCACATTGAGTCATGAAAAACAACTTGCCAATATAGAATACATGTGTATATATTTGGTGCTGGACTAGGGAAGTCAAAAAAGTTAAAAAAATATATTCAAGTCAATATTAGTCATTAGAGTTAATAATTAGCACATCTATAACACATACTGCTATTTTACTGAAAAAATCTATTTGTATAGAACAAAGCACATAATAACACTCTACATTTTTTCTTCATCTTTATCAGTTAAAGGTGATTCTTTTGGCTCTGGAACCCAAACTAATGTGCCATGATTCTACAGAGAAAAAACAGTATATAAAAATCATCCCAGAGTTATCTATTAGGTTGCTTCAAAAGTAACTGATGAGGTTTTTGCATTAAAGATAATGACCAAAACTGCAATTACTTTTGCACCAACCTAATACATTCTAAAATGCAAGTTTTTGACAATTTTCAAAATCAATGAAGTTGGCAGTTGAGAAACACAGCTCTTTGCCAGCGCCCCCTGCCATAGGCATGAAATCTGTATGACTGCATCCCCCTGCATAAATCACTCATCTCTGCAGTCTGCATTATCTATACATTTAGAGAAGAAACACCAAATCAAAGATTGACAGCTTTAAAAATAGTCAAGTTATTTTAAGTCAAGCACCTATCCGTTTCTTTACTTCCCCCATGTTTTCTCTCAGAAGCTTTCAGGACATCCGTGTTTCCAGACCTCATAAGCTAGCTTCCTTTTGGCAATGTTAAAAAAGAAAGGAAGGGGGCTGGCCGAGTGGCGCGGGGGTTAAGCGCTGGCTTGGGAAGCCAGTGGCCCTGGTTTGGTCCCACATATGAGGGCCAGTGTCACTGCCGTCAAAAAAACAATAAAAATTTTTAAAAAAGAAAGGGAGGGAGGACAGTTTTTTAATCCTACTTTTAATCACTTATAATTGATTACTCTTATGAAAACAACATTTCCTAACTTGTACTGAGTTTGCTCTACTTAAAGCATGAGCCTTGTCTAGTTTTATGAGACTTTCTGTTCCATGGTAGGAAATGACAGTCTCACTGTGAATCACAGAGTAGGCAGATGGTTCAATGTGAAGGGCAGGTGCTGTGAGATGCTCTACCACTTGGGTTCTATGGGAAACCACCCCTGAAACAGTGGCCATTGCGCTGGAAAAGAACCCAGGATGCCTCAGAAAGGGGCACGGTGCTCTATGGGATCAGCCTACACCCTGGTTTCTGCATGATGTATATATGGCTCTTGCCTCCCCTCCAGCTCTGCCTTGCACTTACTTCTTCCTCTTCTCACTTAGCAGACTCCAGCCACTCGTTTTCAGTTCCTCAAACAAGCCAAGCACTTTCCTGCTTTGTGGACTATTTTTTTCCCGCTCTGTTCCCCAATAATCTTTCTTATCCTTCATATCTCAATTTAAATGGGGCAAGAGTTTTACCAGACCACTCCTTAAAATACATCCTGTCCCATTTTTTTTTTAAACTTAGGACCTCAATTATTTATCTCATAGCACCCGAAGTAATCCATATTATTTCTTTAAAATATCACTAGTTTGCTCTCTATCACTCCTTCTAGAATTATGCTGTGCAATTCAGTAGCCACTAGCCACATGTGGCTATTAAATTATTTAAATTATTTAAAATTATATAAAATAAAAGAATTCAGTTTCTTAGTCATGCTAGTCACACTGGAATGCTCTGTAGCCACTTGTGGCTAGCGGGAACCATATTGGGCAGCACAGATATAGGATATCTCATCATCATAGAAAGTTCTATTAGATGACACTGTTTTAGAACCCAGCCTCTTTTAGGGCAGGGTTCACTGTCCATCTTATTCATTGCTGTACCGTAGGGTTCATCACAATGCCTAGAACAGCGTAGCTGCTCAAATATTTATTGAATAAGTGTATGAATGAATGAATTAAAGAAATAATAGAAGGACTACTGAATGACTACTAGTAAGGAAAATCTTAAGACTAAACTAAAATGGATACTTAGGGTAGATTATTTGTAAAGGAGTCAAGCCCCACCCTGAGACAGAGACTGCCATAAAACATACTGCATAGGGAATGGTTGGTCCTCTCCCCATAGTAGAATATAAGCTCCCTCAGGGTAAGGACTTTTTCTTGTCCTTTCACTGCTATGTTCTCAACACCCAAGAGAAGGCCTATCTAGGTAGGGTAAGAAAATCCAGACCATCTTGTCCTTTTCACAGAGTTGTTTTCATACACAGAAGTAAAATGACAGTTTTATTTAGGGAACGTTGCATCCATTCTCCCACATATCCCACTTGTACCATTGCTTTTCATGCGCCTTCCCAATTTCATTGGTCAGTTCTCTTTTTAGTCCAGAGACCTCTCCCTGCCCTTGGTAGCTATTTGATTCCCACCTGTGAGCAGGTGCAGTGTTTCCTCAACACCCACTGCTTTCCTCCACTCTTCAGTGTGATCTGCCTTCTCAGGCAGTGGCTTGTACTCTTTTCATCTGCAACAATATCAGGTTGTCTACTTCTAATTCTGACAAATAGCTGTCACCCCAGAGTTATGCATCTAATGGCTTCACCTGGGATAGTGTTCCTTCTCCAGGGTAATATGAATCCTGAGCAGGATTTCTTGGAGTTGTGGTAAGTCTGAATCTTATTCATCTCTCGGGATCTCAGCTTAAATCTCTTCTCCATCATAAAGCCTTCCCTTATGCCCAGAACTAAATGTGAACATGCTTTTGACTTTAGCCTGAGCACATTTGAAATAAGTCATTTACTTGTAGCCAAAAGATGCCAAATTACAGCACTCCTTAGCCCCTCTACAACAAAGTAATTTCTTTATCCTCTCACCTCTCATAGCAATTTATCTATTCTTCTCCTATGACATATATTATTATCCATCTTGTATTGTAATGATTTATGTGCCGGTCTTATCTCTGTAAGACAGTGATTCATCTTTATATATCACCCAGCCTTACACAGATCAGGCATTCAATAAGTGATTTTCACATGAATGAGACAGAGCGTCTTGTGCTGGGCCCATGGTTTAGATTCCAAATCCTTAGCTAAGAATTTCTATGTGAAACCTTTGCAATATGTGGAGAAGAGAAAAAGTCTTTCAGCCCTATGAATATAAAATAGTAACAACAAGTAAATTTTACTTGGAATACACAAGAATTTAACATAGAATGATTTAAAAATTACCAAAAACACTATTCCAATCTAAATTTTCACTCATAAGGACATATCATTGTTAAGAGCAATAGCTAAGCAGGGAGGAAGAGCCATGCTCAAGAAAAGTGACACATTTTTATTGCTTGATTAGTTAATAAGTTAGAATAAAAATATTGTTAAGGATGTGATGTAGAGGTCATTCATGAAAAGGAGCACGATACTCATGAAAACAAGAATATGATGAGACAGATTTTTAAAAAAGCAGTCAAAGGCATACAGATGGTTTTGAAACCAATGACTCCCTCCCCAAATGATGGCACAGACTCCATCTTTGCTCTGATGTTCCTTCTCCTCAATGTTATGACCCACCTGCCCACTTCTCATAATAGTATCTAAAATTCCAGCATTGGAGACACATACTTTTGAGGTATAGCTATTTATTACTAAAGAGACTCTCATAAATTGTAAAATCCCCTTAACGGGTTAATATGCCAAGGGTAAGACATGAATATTTGAGCTGTTCACTAGGAAATACGGTAATAGAACTGGCTGTCACCTTTGTCAGTGGGGCCATGGTGACTTCTCTGTGTCTGTTACCTTATATGCAAACTGAGCAATATATGCACTCATACACATACAAATGGACATATGACATGCATACATTTTCATACAGGTACATTTAATATAAAATATATAGTAGGAGGGGCCGGCCGAGTGGCTCAGTTGGTTAAGAGCTTGCTCAAGAGTGCGAGCTGAGCTCTGAGCAACAGCAGTTCGATGCCAGCCTGAGCTGAGCTGCCACTGAGCTGCCAACAGGTGGCAGGATGGCTCAGCTTAAAAAAAAAGGAAAAGAAAGAAAAGAAAAAGAAAATATATAGTAGGTACTAAGAAAGGCTACAAAGTTCAGTTCCTTTTCATAGAAAATTAAATTGATTAGGCAACTTATAAATAAACTGGTTTATATTTTCTATTTTACATTTGAGAAAACTACGACCCAAAACAGTTATATCATTTCCTAGAAAATGTTATATTCATTTCCTTCTCTTCTAGTGTGATTTTCCTATGGGGAACCTATCACCTTCCCAATTCAGGATTATCAGGTTCAAAAGAAATTACACCTATTCTCAACTCTAAAAACCTATCATCCAAGAAGAGGGGAGACTATACAAAATATTTAACACCTGGAATAGCATAGAGGTCAGCCACAAACAATCATAACAACTCTAAAGGAAAGTTCTGGGTGGCATCCTCTCTGTCTAGCAGTGGGAAAATTCAGCTGTTCCATCCTCACTGGCTAAAGTGACTGGTTCAGGAAGAGTCACAAGAGACAAGTCAAGCCGAAGAGTGGAGCTAAGACTTTTAGAGGAATTATTAGGAAAAAAATTTCTTCTCCCTCCCTAAAGTGAGTGTGCCTCACTACACAGAATCTGAGAAGAGTGCCAGTACAGAAGAAAGAACTAAAGAGATGGAGAAATATGGCTCCTTATGATATGGCTTGTATTCTTGATCCAGCTGTACCTGAAGCCAGTAAGATTCAACCCTGAACACTTTAGGCACGGGAGTGAAAAACTGTCCCCCTCCGCCCCCCTCCCTTTTTTTTTTTTTTTTTGTTAAGGCCATTTTGACTTGGACTTGTGTCATTTGCAACCAGACAAGACCTGAGTAAAAACTAAGTTTACGAAGGCAAAGTGGCAGGACCAAGAGTCAAATCCAACAGTGTCTCTCAACTTAAAATTTTAGTTTTCTTTCCGTTACACAGAGGTTCTCATGGCACATGGGGAGGGGGGGCGGGGTAAGGAGATTTAGGTATCAGGATCACTTAGAGTGATCAAAAGTGTACATTAAACTTCAACAGCCTCCTGCCCTGCCCCCAGGGAAACCAGAATAAAGGAAGACTAGAGGCAGGAGATGAGAAGGAATATGGAGGTCAAAATATAGGTGAGCACACTTTGAGAAAGCTCCCAGAATGACCAAAACATCCCTGGTTCTGGAATAACTCAGCACTCTCATGCTGCTTTGTTACACTGAGTGCCGAGCGCTCAATTATGGTGAGTCTCATCTAAAGCACTGCCTTGTGCTCTCTGAATCAAATAACTGATTTCTGAGCTAGTAACAATGAACAATGCATTGGAGAAATTTCCTTCCTAAAGGAAATGATTCATTTTTCTGGGTCCCTGGAATAAAATCAATCTTTAGAATTGTAGAAAATAAGTGCATAACAACCAGGCTTTTGAAGAGGGAAATTCACCAATGATTACTGGAAGGCCACTTTGTCTTCTCAGAGGCAAAAACGACAATCTCCTCAAAGATGTAGAACAAACCAAGTACCAGGTCTGTCAGCTCCTGTACACATTTCTGGTTCTTTGCGAAGCTCACATAATTTCGCATGAATTGTAATAATGCAGGCTATCATGTTAACAGGTTTCAGGCATAATTAAAGAAAGTGAAAAATTCTTGTTGACTGTTACCCAGAAAAGAAAAGGGAATTTCAAATACAGCTTTGGACTGAAAGGCTAAGTCAGAATTTTAGATAGGTGTATGTATAAAGCAGGAATAGCAAATAGGTCGATTCTGAACAATGAACAGCGCCTGCCAAGAAGAACAAATTGGGAGCTGTGGAGCCTCATCTGGAGCCAATGGAAAAGGATATCATGATCGATTATTCATGTCTGTCATGGAAAGAGAAAGTGGTAACTTGAGTGCCACTCACTTATCCTCTCTGACCTAAACCATCCACAATTAATAAAGGACTGCAGTTTTATTTTTCAACTTGCACAACCTCTAATAATTACTCTCAAATAAACAATTGCATTGGCATTGGGCCATTATTTTAGAGCTAAACAGCCACAAATTGGCTTATTTTGAGAAATAACCCTTAAGCTGTGTCAGCTATGTCTGTCACATAGCTGACCCTTCCTGAGGAACTTCTCTCCCACACTTTCCTTCCATCTAGTACAACAGAGCAAAGTGGATGGTAACTAGTAACTTGTACACTTTTTCTTTTCCTTTTTTTCTTTTTTAAAGATTTTTATTGGGGGAATTGGGGAAGGGGAACAGTGTTGGGGAATTGGGGAAGGGGAACAGCCAAGTTATTGTCCTTCAATCTTAGTTGTGGAGGGTGCAGCTAGTTCAGCTCCATGTCCAGCCACCATCTGGCCACCCATCGGCAGCTTGCAGCCATTCAGTTCAAGGTGCAGTGTTCATTCTTAGCTGTGGGTGGGCATAGCCCACCATCGTGGATCAAACCGGCAACCTTGTTGTTAGGAGCATGTGCTCCCACCAGCTGAGCCATCCTGCCACCTGTTGGCCCCTCAGCGGCAGCTCAGCTTGGGCAGAACTCACTGGCACATGTGGGAATCGAACTGGTGACCCTATTGCTCAGAGCTTGTGCTTTTTACCAACTGAGCCACTTGGCCGGCCCAAGTAACTTTCACTCTTAGGGAGGGACACTGTTTCCTTCTGAGAAAAGCTAAATTATGTGAGTTTAAAATTTTGGTACCAATCCTGCTTCTTCCAAGAAATCGGCTGTGCTAATCATTTGACCTTTCTGAGCTCTGGGTTCTTCACCTGGACCTTGAAGAGACCTGTTAGCTCTGGTGATGCCTTCACTGAAATAATGTATGTGAAAGTGCTTTGGGTATGGAGAAGTGCTATATGAATATGAGTTATAACTAAGTGAAAACATTCCAGACAGTTTACTATGTAACACTGAGAGAGATTTTGCAATTACAGGCCCCTAAAGGTCTCTCTGTGTCACTTATGATTAACTGAGCTGAATTCTACTATGCGAAGTGATAACTCTGGTCAGTGCTATTACACTGACTCACGTGATGCTTTCAGCCCTGTCAACTGCCGAGCGTTATTCCAACCTACCTCCAGGCCAGTGAGAGCTCTCTTTATGAGCTCCTCTCTGTTCTGCCTTGATCTCTTACTAGAAAATAACCTATTATAGTTGCTACTGTCTATCCCCGAAAGCTGATGACCTCCCCACTCCCACCCACATTTCCACTGCTGACTCTATCGTTGGCCTATACACACAGGTTCTAAACTCCTCACACCTCAGCAAGGCTCATCTTCTTCCACTGAATTATCTGAGCAGTTTTAGGGGTCTCTCCCTTTGTGTTCAAACCAGGGTTTTGGGAGCCACCATCTTAAGATCTTCACATGCTCTCTCTGAACCCTTACGTTCTCATCTTGTATTTTCCTTTTTTCTCACTCATATCTTTCCTTTTCTTTTCAAAAACCGCAAAAGTAATAGGTACTTTAGAAGCATTATATATTTAATCCTCTTAACAAACCTATAAAGTGTGTAGATGAGGAAATGAATATCCATAAAGGCTAATAAAACTGTCCAGGGTCACAGAGAGGGTACGTCGCAGAGACAGAATTTAAACCCAGGTTTCCCTGTCTCAGAAGCCCATTCACCTCACAGAGAACCATGCTGCTTTTCAAATCCTCATCCATTTTACAATTATCTTCATTCTGTAGCTCAGAGTATGGCTGAGACAGAAAGGTCTATAACACAGTCTGTTCATCATCTGAGAAACAGATGCACCATTGCTGCAAGCACAATTTAAATGCTAGTCCATATTTCTGAAGCCGATGACCAGCTTCTGTATCTGTCCATAATATCTACAGACTTGGAACAACTGTAAGGAAAAATCTGGGTCAGTGGTACTGGGCATGGAATTAGGATAGAAGAATAGAATGTTAAATGCCACTATTCTGCAAGGTGGAAATGAAGATGCAGGTCAAATCCCTGTGGTTCTCATGGGTTATGTCAGAGGCTTAGAACAGCAATACCCAATTTTGCTCCAAAACTCTGGGCTCCCAGAAGATTACCAGGTTTAGAATGAAAAGAACTCAGAGTTTATTTTTTAACCCAGTAATTGGAGAAAAAGTGAAATTGAGATCAGAAAGGTCAAGTGATTTACTAACAATCAATCATTGCAGCTAATGCTAGTCAAAGTGTCAGACTTGTAATAGGATATAAATCAACATATATGGCTTCCTTCATCAAGAAATTCTTGCTACCGGGCCAGCCGAGTGGCGCGGTGGTTGGGCGCTGGCTTAGGAAGCCAAAGGCCCTGGTTTGGGTCCCACATATGAGGGCCAGTGACACTACACTCAAAAAAAAAAAAGAAAGAAAGTCTTGCTACCAAACAAAAAAATCAGTTGACCCGAACAGCAACAGCATGCTTAGTGATGTAACTGATGTAATTGATTGACGTTCTGTGCACGCTCCTTAGGTAACAGTCTGGCCATAAACAGTTCGTGACTGGCAGCCCCTGGGCCATATTTTGAGTAGTACTGACTGCAACCAAGTAGTTCCAGAAATCAGTTCCCGGGTATCCAACTCTATGTTGTTAAACGAGACTAGCACTTCCTACAGTGTTCCACGGAGCAGCATTCCTATACGATGTTAGATCACAGGTGTTCCACACTTTAAGTTTGGAAAATATGATTCAAACATATGTAATTTTTCCCCTTCGTGCTATGGAATTTCTCAATGGGTTTATTAGGCTAATGTTCTCCATGACACTCGGAACAGATACTGCTCCTCAAAGTTTATTACATAAACACTTAGCATAGCTGAACAAGAGACCCAAAGGAGCACAGGTTGGAAACCCACATCCAGTGCCGAACCCACATTTTGGGTGAAATGCTACACTCCCCAGGCAGGTTCCCACTCTACCTTTTTGCTCCTCTTGAAGAAAGGCCTAAACAACAGAGAGCTCGGTAACATAACCAGAGTTCACACAAGCCCAGGGGCAAGATAAAAATGCCAGTGAAAACCAAACAAACAGAGCAAGCACAGTGGCCCTCGGTAGATATTATTCTCCCTTTATGTGCATAGGGTTACTCCTTGTTGAGTGAATTGAGTCTACTCTATAACAGGCACTTTGGCAGAGAACAGACATAAACCAAAACAGCTTGTCACACACAGTCCGTGAAAGGCTACCGATGGGAGCTACAGAATTTCTATACACGGGGCAATTAAGGTAACAGTGGGGATGATGGGGACTGGGGGAGGCTTCAGTGACTTACCTTGACTTTGGGTATGCATAGCAAAATTATTGTTAGATTCCATAATTTGTTGAAGGGCAAATTTGGTGGGTTTGAAAACAATTGTGGCAAGATGACATCCCCTGAGCCTCCCTTCAGTGCTGCCATTAGAAAGGGGCATTCTAAGTGGGGAGACAGATGACAAAACAGGTTACCATATGCAGAGGAGTGGAGACAATGATCACAGATTGAGCTCAGGCAGACTGGAAAAGGGAGTCTTTTAACCTATATCCATAATAGAAAAAAATACTTTAAATTGCTGTGAGACTGCCATATTGAAAAAAGAAAACGCAGTATTTCACTTGTAGCTTTAGTGAAGGAGACATTGCATAACATAGTCTCTCTGAATAATAATAAAAACAAGAATGTACTAGATGGCTGCTCCTTCTGCTTATTTTCAAAACCTCTTATTATCAGAACTGGACTGGGAACAGAAAATGTAGGTTCTTCTACTAACTGTCACTTGTCAACCAAATGGCCTTGGACGAATCCCTTAATATCTATGAGAGTCGGTTTCTTCATCCATAAAATGGGAGAGTTCAACTAAAGTATCAAAAGTCCCTCTTGGCTCTGAAATAATGTGATTGTACAAGATTCTTCAATGCCCCTTACAGAGTAGTGGTTAAATCATTAGGCTCTGGGTTGAAATCCTCCTCCTTTGACATTTATTGTTTGCATGACTTTGAACAAATTAATTACTCTCTCTGGGTCTTATTTCCCTAAGTGATAAAACAGAAATAATAAAAATACCTGTCCCATACATTTTGGAGAAGACTAAATGGAGTAAAGCATTTAAGGTATTTAATGTAGTTGCAAGCACCTAGTGATAGCTCAATAGATAGTAGAAATTATCAACACCATTATAATTTATTTTTTTTAAGTTTCATGCAGTGCCCATTATAAAAACTAGCATATAACACCCAATGAACAGGTGCTGAACTGGGCACATCCCATGTCTATGTTCAGTCATTAACCTTATTTTGATTTCTTAGGCCTAGTTCTATGCAAAATCCCATTTATTTAACAAATACTTAATGTAACACTTACTAAGCACTAAACACTCTTCTAAACACTTAAAAAAATATATTACCTCCTTTAATCTTCCCACAACCCTCTGAGTTAGGTGTTATAGTATCTTCTCACTTGAGAGATGAGAAAACAGTGCAGCAAGGGTAAGCAGTATGTCCTAAAGCACTGCCACCAGCTGGTATGTGCCCGGGTGAGGGACTGAGCCCAGGCAGCTGGCTCAGCATCCGTGCTCCTGACCACATGCTACACCGCTAGCCTTCGAGTACCTCGCTTTTCTCTGACTCCCCGCTTCTGGAACGGTTCCCTGTTCTCCTCCCAGACGCTGAAACAGTCCAAGCTGACTAGCTCATTCACACTGCTATGCTTTCACACCTGCCAGCCCTCCTACCACCTCCCAATCAAGGGGCCTCTCTCAGCTCCTATGCTTCTTTGACCCTTCAGGACTTGTGATTATTCTCCCCCACCAGGTTGTCAGTTTTTGTTTTCACTCACTCTGATTTCCTCTGTCTCAGTCTATCCCATTTGCAAACAGAGGGTTCAGGATAACGTGTCCTTATGCCTTGCACGCCTGACTGCTCCTAAACTACAATGAACCTGAGAGCAGGGCCCATAGCATCCTTCTGCCCTTGCTTCTCGTGGTTAGCTGGCTGTCTTAAGACGGCCCTAGAAAGTTCCTTAGGTCCTGAAACATTAGGATGCATGGCATTTATTGGATCTCATTTCTCCCCACTAAGAAAATTGGGGAATGACTGCTATTGTAGACTCATTTGACAAACGCTAGTCTAGAGTGACATCTGGTGGCTATTTTTATACAAAGGTTCACAAATATTCACTTTGTTCCTTACAGGTAAGATAAGGTTTGTTCCTTAAGGAAAAACATGCATTATCCATCCAAACATATGTCACAACTGGGCTACCCACCAAGACCACAGAAAGAATCAGTGAGATCAGATGAGCAGAAATGCCCCTACGCTCAGTAAGTCATAAAGGTGTGGAGCACCTGCCCACAGGACGAGAGCACAGGCACAGAGGCTCAAGTTTAGAGACAGAGGCGGAAGTCCCGTATCCCAGTCCTGGCTGTTTGTTCCTAGAGAATAGGCAAGTCCCTGTCCCTCTTTGGGCCTCAGTTACCAATTTTTTTTTTTAATATTGGGATTAAACTTGACCTGTAAGTACTGTCATCTCTAAAAAATTGAGTGTCATCTACAAAAAAATACACGAAATGTCCCCTAAATTTCCAGTGCCAAGTAATGTTGGTAGTTATGACCTCCCCTTTAAATACCACCTCTCTGACACTAGTACGTAACCAAGTGAACCATAATAAAGACGTTTTAAAATCACTCTCATAAAAGTAGTACAAATAGCACCACTCGTACTCATCATTTGCCTCAGACTGTTGGACGCAGAAGCCGAGAAGGAACCAGCAGATGTCTGTCTGTCACAGACTGCATTTTCTGGCCCAGGATGCCTCTGGGAAAGAGGTGGGGCTCACACAAAAGTCCCCAGAGGAGCACAGCCATGGCCTTGGATTCCAACTCCCCCCGTCCCCCACCCTGACTTCACTGCCCTTCCCCTTTTCTCACTGCCCTTGTCCCATGGGAGCCAGGAGCAGTCATGTAAATAGACAATAAAAAGCAGAAGGACACATGAGTATGTGGCAAAGCTAACCCACCATATCCCAGCTCCCCACCGGAGGCATCCCAGACTGAATCGGGCTCAAACTGGAGAGGGAAAAAGCCTAAAACTGGGAGAGCTGAGGCTCTGATATTACACTGAATGTATTTTGTGTGTGTGAGTGAAAAATAAGGCTATTTATTATTATTGCAAGTGACAGCAGAAGCTATGAAACCTATGCAAGGTATCATCAGGTATGTAATATAGTACAGGTTTGATATAGTACAGATGGTGAAAAATGATAAAGTGGGTTTTTTTAAATAAATTTTATTGGGGAACAGCGCGATGGTCATTGGTGACACATTGCTTTCATGCTCCAATGGTATAGTTGACTCTTTGAAGAAGGGCACAGCTGACAGTGGCCCATGCGGGAATCAAACCGGCAACCTTGGTGTTATCAGCACAACACTCTAACCAACTGAGCTAACTGGTCACCTCCTAAAGTTGTTTTCTGTTTGAGGCTTCCCCATTCCAGTTCATTCAATAAATCATCCTTACTGTGTTATCCCTTTGAAAGATGAGTAAACAAAGGAAAGAATCCAGCACAAAACCTCTGAAAAAATGGAAGAGACATAGAATACCAGACAGACTGAAGGAAATGATACACTACCATTGCGTTTCTCTGTCAACGGAAGTAAACCAAACACAAACGCTCTGATAACAGGAAATAGATCTATAACACACAATGAGAAGAAAACGAGCAGAGTAAAGGGACACTGGCATCACGTGAACTCCATTAAGAGGATGAGGAGGGGCCCAAAGCAGAATTGGCATTCATGAAAAAAAAAGTGAGTCAGCGACATGAACGCAGGCTTGAGAACAATCACATAATGCTGAAGATTAAAAAAAAAAAAAGACTAAGATAAAGGTGTTTCGAGAAAATATAATAAATATTTGGGGGAGATCATAGAGGACGATTATATTAATAACTGCTCTCCCTGAAGAAGAGAAAAAAATAAATGCAATAGAAAACTATTACTCAAATGCATGTATATTGGAGGAAAATAGTTTGGAGGTGAAGGCAGGAGTTTATCTGAAGGTCCAATGAGTTTCCTGTTTTCCAGGAAAATTTAATAAATATTGTCACAAATATATTCTGATTGTTATATTTCAAAATTAAAACTATCTTACAAAAACAAGGTACAGAAGGGGTGGGGACTAAAACAGGAAGAAGACAGGTTAGGCTCTGACTTCTCAGTTTGCATGAAAGCAGTTGACAGAGCTATGCCTGTACAGTTAATACAGGCAACTATATTTTTGTAGAACTCTGCACCCAACAAATGGAGGATACACATTTATATAATGACCCTGAGCTCCAAACTTATTCCAAGGGCCTACCCTATATCTCCATATAATTACCTAATGGACAACTCAGAAGTAAAATTTCCAAAACCAAACTCCCAATCTTCCCCTGAGAACTAGGTCCCAATTTATACACTTAATGAAAATGCATTTTCTAGTTATTCAGACAAAAACAGTTATCTTTGACTCCCCTCCCACACACATTTTGACCACTGCCCACCCCCCATCCCCGGCCCGGCCCCCACCCCCACCCCCAAACACACACACACCCCTCTCTGCTTGGAAATTCCAGTGGCTCTATTTTGAAAAGACAGCCTAAATTGAGCGTTTCTGCCACCACTGCTCTCCTGGTTTCCATGTCACTTTTATTTCCTACTAAGATTATGACAACAGCTTCCTGCTGTCTGTTTTCACCCTTGCCTCCTGCTTGTCTATGCTTAGGGTGTCCTGTGTTTACAGGACATTTTGAATGTGACAGGGGCCAGGACAACAGGCATAAACTAAGCCTGTCCTGCATAAGCCAGGTCACACTGTCACCCTATTTAATCTCCACATAGCAGCGAGGAAGTCTTTTTAAAACCAAAAGGCAGACCCTATGCTCCTTTGTTGCGAGGTTTCTCAGCAATCCCTTTGTAGAAGGCAAGGCCCTTCCATGATCTGGCTCCCTGTAGCGTTTCATCCCATCTCCTCCTTGTCCCCTTGTTCCCTTTGCTCCAGCCCTGAGTTCCTGATCTTTCCAGAAGGGGCCAGAAACACTGCTGCTTGAAAGCCTTGGCCTAGAGGTTCCTTCTGCCAGGAAGGCTTCCGCCTCCTGAATTCCATCTATATAATTTACCCCTTCTGTTTCTTCCAGTCTTCACTCAAATGTCACCTTCCGAACAGAATCTGACCTGACAAACCTATTTAAAATTGCATTCCCCGCCATGTCCCTTCCCTTACTCTTTTTTTTATAGCACTTATAACCTACACATGTTCTCTACAACTTATTTATCATATCTTATTATCTGTCTCTTCTCATCATTGCCCCACTAGAATGTAGGTTCCATAAAGATGGCATTTTTTTTTTTTGCTCTTTTCCTCTGATCTAGTACTCATGATATAACAGTAAATGGAAACAAGTGAAGGCCAGCCAAATGAGAACAAACAAACGCTATTTATCCTGAACTTGCAATAGCAAGGGGATCAGCCACTGTCACTTGCATTTTCACAATAACTGAAAGTCAGCAGGGCAGTGGGAAAGCCTTATTGTGGGGAAAGGAAAGCCTCCGGTGTACCTGGAGTGAAGGCTGCTGGCTGATTAGAAGTGGGGCATCTCTGAGATTGGTTAGGGGTGCACATTTGGCTTTCTCTGGTTGGCCTTCAGTTGGAAGAGGGGACAGATATTAGGAAAACTGTCACTTATTAACCAGGTGCTGGCCATTCAGTGTTGATTGTTACAAAAGATAGAGCCTGACTTCCTCCAAGTCTGACTCATAGCAGGCTGGCTTCCTGGGTAGGTAATACAGACAAGGGGGTTCGTGTCCCAGGCAGGTTGCTGTAGGTCATGGGTCAGGGTTTTGCATATATATATATATATATATATATATATATATATATATATATATACACACACACACACACACACACACACACACACACACACATATGGTCTGGCCATTGTTCATTTGTATAATCAGTCTCTCAAGTACTTGGCATAGATAAGTGCTTAATGTTTGTTGAATGAATGAATGAATGAAGAGCATTCCATTTCTAGACAATTCCAAAATTTGTTAAACTAAACAATATATTGGTTAAAGATAGAAACATGCATGATGCAACATGGATACAAACTTGGTGATAATCATTATAAACTATAACATTTAAGTAAAGTCTGAAATAAAAAGATAAAAATACAACAATATTTTTATATTAAAGTGGTCAATATGCTATTTTGATCATAAAAGTGTACATGAAAGAGGGTCTCTATAAAGATTACACCCTACATAAAAGTTGCCATCAATAAATCGTGATACTAAAAGATACAGTAATAACACATAGAAAGTAACATCGAAGACAGTAAAGGACAAATTTACAAAAATCGGTAAGAAACTCACTTGACATTCCAAGTGGGTAAAAATAAATTACTATTATTAAGAGGACCTCAACAATAGAGTAGATATACTGCAAAGATAGACTATGCTCCTTTTAAGCACCAATGTAAAATTAAAAAAAAAAAACTTACTACCTAATATGGCACAAATAAAACTTTTAAAAAACTATAAAGCAGGAAGAATACTGACTTTATTTTCTAATATCCTCAATAAAACTAGAAATAATAGAAAAAAGCAAAGGCCAAATAGGAAAACAGCAGCAGCAGGAATACTGGCAACTCACAAAATGTAATTGAACAACATAGAAATGCAATCTCTCTTTTAACAGCTCTTATATCACAAAGGAAATCAAAACTTCAAGTACAGACTTTGCTTCTAGCAATATGGTGGACTGGATTCTTTAACAAGACAAGACCAGGATAATTTATAATAGAAATTACAAGAAACTTCTTTTAGTTCATTGCTATGCATTAAAAAAAAATGTTTGTCGCAGCATTATTAACAATAGCCAAGACCTGGAAGCAACCTAAGTGCCTACTGGTGTGTGAATGGATCAAGAAAATGTGATACACAATACATACATACACACATACACACATACACACACACACACACACACATATGAATATTATTCAGCCATAAAAAAAGAGAAAAATCCTGCCATTTGTCACAATATGGATGGACCCTGAGGACATTAGGCTAAGTGAAATAAGTCAGGCATAGAAAGACAAATACTGTGTGATCTTACATATATGTGGACTCTAAAACAAAACAAAACCGCACTCACGGATATAGAGAACAGATGGGGGGTTGCCAGAGGTGGAGAGTAGGAGGGTGTGCAAAATGGGTGAAGGTGGCCAAAAGGTACAAACTTCCGGTTATAAAATAAGTCAGTCAGGGTATGTAACACATAACATGGTGACTGTGGTTAATAATACCGTTTTGTTTCATATTTGAAAGTTGCTAAGAGTAAATCTTAAAAGCTCTCATCACAAGAAAAAAAATTGTAACTATGTGCGGTGATGGATGTTAACTAGACTTATTGTGGTAATCATTTTGCAATATATACAAATATTGAATCATTATGTTCAACCACCAGAAACTGTTATATGTCACTGATATCTCAAAAGAGAAAGACAAAGCATTATTGTATATCAAGTAGAAAAAAAAATCACAAGAAATGCACTCCTAGCCACATTGGTGTAACTTCAAAGCATTAAATCAAAGAGAAAGATTTCAAACCAACCAGTGAGAAGAGATGGATTTCCTGCCATGAATAACAATTAGGTTGACAGTAGGCTTAATATCAACAACATAAACCAGAGAGTAAATGTCAATCTAGAAATATGCCCCCAATAAAACTATTTAAACATGTTTTCAGACAAATAATTCTTAAAAGCCTGTCACCAGCAGAACTTTAATAAAAAAATTCTTAAAGGATTTATGTTAAGATTATTAAAAATTGACAGATGACCTAGAAAGGCATTCTGAAATTTTTATGAAGGAAGCAAAGAAGTAGGTAAATGTGAAAATAAACATAACTGTTGTATGAAAATAATACCAATTTGTGGGCTTCAGAAGTGATAAATGCTATACAAAAATTATGTGTAAAATAGGAGAGGAATGATCAGAGGTAAAATACTCCAAGGTCCTTTTTGTAAAGAAGGTTAATATGTCGATTATTTTTAGAGTTTTAAATATGTATAACTGCACATTGAAATAAGTAGTAACCATGAGGACTGAACATAAAAGTTGCAATTTCCTCTTTTATCTTGCTCAATGGGTGACATTTCTCTGTCCTGGAATGAAAAATGTTGTACTCTTCATGACTTTCCTTGTCACTTTTAGGTGATAAAAAAATGTCAGGCAATCTTTAAGAGATAAAACTTAGCCTCAATCCAATAATAGTTTCCAGTCAAATATATTTATAAACACTTTAATCTTTATGGCAAAATGCATTTTCTTTCCCTTTACAGAACCAAGCTACATCCAGCTGCAGCCACACTGCCCTCTGGTTATGATGAGTGGATTAGGTGCTTTTTCTCTTTTCTTTCCAGATGTTTCTTTCTTTTTTTTTTTCCAGATTGCCAATAATTATTATTGAACACTGAGTCCTGGTGGCATCTTTTAGGCTTTCTGGAGATTAGCAGCCAAGCCTATCCTTTCAGGCAGGACTTTAGAAGAATCTCCTCTGGGGAATCTGATGAGTGTAAGAGGAAAGACCTAAACATATTCACATTCTTCGGACCCCCCCACACACACACATACACACACACACACACACCTAAGAAAATGGTCCCTTCAGATCACCCGCAGTAAGACCCACTGCTGACTACCACCGACCTCACCTTCAAGACTTCCACTAGATTGCAAGTGCTCCATTCTTAAATAAGAAAAAAACAAGCAAGGATCCCAAACATCTGAGAAAATCATTGCTAGAAAAGATCAAGCCCCAAATATAAAATGCAGCTGACAGAAAGCCAAGAAGGATTGAGAAGTTTAAATAAAATCCTATTGATATACCCAAATACCTTCAGAACAATAGCAGCAAATATTTCATCAATAAAACATGTATAGGATGCAAAACGGGTATGTTCCAAAAAAACCAAGCAGAGCTTTTACATATTAGAAAGATTAGCAGAAATGTAAGTCTCACAAAGGGTTAGAAAATAAAATTTCGGGAAACTAGAAAGTATACCAAAGAGACAGAGACAATAGAAGAGGTTTTTGTTTTAAATTACAGAACAAACCTAGGCATTCCAACATCCAAATAACAGGAATCCCAGAAAGAAAAAAAAAGTAAATGTAGGGAAGGAACCCACTAAAATTTTTTTAAAAGGAAGTGTTAGACTCAAAGGGGAAGTTTTTCCAGATCAAGGGTGGCACCAAATTCGAAGAAAAATAGATGGAAACAGAGTCAGCCAAGGTATCCCTACATAATGACATTTTAGGACACTGCTTACAGAAAGTAGATGCTTCAAGTTTCCTGAGACAGGGAGAAAAATATCACTATTAGGTTTTTAAGCTTAATACATCAATAATTGAGCTTTGAATTAACTCCCCCCTACAGCCCACAAATCTGTTCCTCTCCATCTTGTGTATTTTTATAAATGGCCCTGGCATCCACCTAACTCAAATAGTTATCCTTGATTCCTATTTCCCCACTTCTAACCCATCAGGAAGTCCTACTGACGCTCCCTCCGAAGCGCATCTTACCTTCATCCCCTTCTCTCCCTGTGCACTACAGCCGCCCCAATCCTAGATTGCAGGTCTCCCCTCACCCAGATTACAACAGTAGCCTCTTAACTGGTCTTGTTCCCCTCGTCGATTAACACTGGCCTCCGATTGTCACCTCTCTGAAAACAGCCCTTCAATGACTTCCCGTTACTCTTAAAATAAAACCCAACCTCATTATGACTGTAATGAGTTCGAGATGCTGCGGCAGATAGAGGGAAAAGATGCCCACGAGATGGCAGTAGCACACAACTCGTTTCGCTTGGGTGATGCTTTGACAGGTCTGCGTGGGGCTGGGGGGAGGCTCTCAAAGCATGACACTGTGCAGACACTACCATGTGGAGGGCCACCAACCAGAGGGGAAGAGGGCAAAGAAACTCCCACGGGGAAGGGGATCATAAGAGACTCAAATGTTGAGGTGATCCTGCCCAGCTGCACGATGGGGGTCTCTGTGTCAGTGAGCTCCAAAGAGCATCAGGGATTTGGGGGTCTTTTATCGCTCTGGAGTTTATCTTACCTAAGACTGGCAGATGCTGGGTGCAGCTCTATAGGGATTACGTACAAAACAGGCGGGCTAGGCTATACATGGGTGGTAGGCTATGAGCTCTTTCATCTCTTTAACACTGGTCTTCTGTAAATCTTCTAGGTATTTAAGTATTGATTTTTTTTTCAGTTTGTGGGTTTGTTCACTTGTTTATTCATTCATTCGCTAGGCATTTGCTTTGTAATAGGCACCATACACAAACGGGAAACATAGATGTGAATGAGGAGGACACAGTTCTTGTTTTCACAGCCCGTACAGTCCATTGGGCAATAACTGTATCATAGTAAGGTCGGTGCTATGACTGATGTACTGTAGGATGCACAGTGACATATAGGAGGGTCATCTACTGCACAGACAAAAGTAAGGAACGCTCTACACCGGTAGCGATGTGTAAGGGGAAAGCTAGTGCCAGATGCAATGGGCAAGGGTGGCGATCGGGTAGGGGGTTTGTGGAGGTCCGGCTCCAGGATTGGCTGTGTGGAAGCCTGGAGGCAAGAGAACATGATGGGAAATGGCTGAAAGGTAAGATTCAATGTGAAAAGTGATGTCGCCTGGGGCTGGAAGGTACGTTATGTTCCAAACAGCAAGTACCTCCTAACCCATGTTACAGAATTGAGAATTCTGGGAACTCATCTCAAGTGCACTGAGAGCCCCCGGAGGGGTGTCCGCAGAAGAAATACATGAAAAGCATTACTCCATCCACTTGTGAAACGAGGATCAGAAGAAGGCCATCCTGGAGGCGGGAAGATCGATTGATTACATCAGGAAGCCCATTGTGGCCGTTCTCAAGAACAGCGATGATGAATCAGGATCAATAAAGGTGGCAAGATGAGTGCTTGGAAGGAGTCAAGAGAACCTTGTACAGATTCAACAGAGCTTCACATGGAGCCAAGAGAGCTTTGTGAGTTGCATTAATAGGACTCAACAGATACAAGTGGTGAGAGAGAAGTTAGTCAAGGGCGATGAGCTGTCCACTGCTGACCTTTTCACTGAGCAGACTCCCGGAGTACTTCAGGCCAGAGCAGGTTTTAACCATCCTCCCCTACGACAGCAATCTTAATACCTACCTCACAGTGGAGGCAATTTAAATCAGGAAAGAGTTATTGATAGGAGAACATTGTATTACCCCTATCTTTTAACATAAATTCTTTTTTCTTTTTAAATTGGGGAACTGGGGGAGGGGAACAGTGTTGGGGAGTTGGGGAAGGGGACCAGCCAAGTTGTTGTTCTTCAGTCTTAGTTGTGGAGGGCACCAGTCGCAATCTGGCTTCCCCGTGCCCTCTAAGGTGCTGTGTTCCATCTTAGTTGCGAGTGGGCATAGCCACCATCCCATGCAAGAGTTGAACAGGCAGCCTTGTTGTTAGGAGTTTGTGCTCTATCCACTGAGCCATCCAGGTGGCAACTCAGCTCACAGTGCTGAGTTCAGTCTTAGTTGTGAGCGGACATAGCCACCATCCAACAGGCAGTCTTGTTGTTAGGAGCACATGCTTCCACCAGCTGAGCCATCCTGCCACTTGTTGGCACTCAGTGGCAGCTCAGCTCAGGCGCAGCATCACTGATCCATGTGGGAATTGAACCGGCAGCCCTGTTGCTCAGAGCTCCCACTCTTAAGCCAACTATTAACCAACTGAGCCACTCAGCCAGCCCTAACATAAATTCTTAACTACTGGGATTCTGTGACTTCACATATTTTATGAATAGTATTATTAAACTCTCAGAATAAAACACTGACCATCCTAGTTAAATGGATCCACATTTTTGAGCTAAGGTATATCTTAGAAGTAGTGTGGCTTTTAATATTCTCACTAAATAGGTGAAGACACTGATGTCCAGAAAGAGAACGGGATTTTCCCAAGGTGTGTAAATGACAAACTGGCTCCATTATTCAGTTCCTAAGTTTGTTCACGCCAATTGTTTCACTCTGTCTAGCAGAATTCAAGAGATCATAGGCTCTGAAATCTGACTTCTAGGCTTGAATCCAGGCTCTTCCATTTACTAGGCTTGTGATTTAGTGAAAGTTATGAAAAATTTGATGTCTCCGTTTCCTCAAAATGAAGCAAGTTATAATACCTAGTTCATGGGATTTATAAAGTTTCAATGAGATAATGTATGTAAAAGTAATTAGAACAGTGACTCCATATATGAGTAACTGCAAGATATCAGTGTTAGCTCTTACTATCATCGTTTCAGTACTAGCAATATCATTTATTACTATTTTAATTAATCTTCATTAGTGTTCTATACACACACACTTGTCGTTCAATTATTTCACTTACCCCACACAGACGATCTCCTCTTTAAGTCCCAATGAATTATAACAAATAACTATAGATATTCTGCATGGATCTCTGTAATTCATGTTTCCTTTTGTCCTGAATTTATCCTCTTTTGGGGCTGCCCTTCCCATTACCTATCCATGTCTTTTTCATATTTCAAGATGCATGTCAGTTCATGGTTTTTTAGTGACACCTTCCCTGAGCATTCTGCCCCCTGGATTTCTGTCCCCTCCTATATACACTTTACAGTTTAATAATGAATTGTTGAGGGCCGTGTAGCCCAATATTGAGGGGCATGGGCATGCAGGTTGACTTTAGTGGTCTTGGTGACTGACATGTGTTCCTCAAATTTGTATTCCCTTGAAGCCTGTGTTTTTATTACAAAATGTATGTTTTGTTAAGGTTTGTGATAAGTCTTGAGAGAACTTTAGGTACAGTTAAGCCAAAATTAAATATCAAAAGTGAGATTCTCTTTAGTATTCACACCCAGGATTACAGATTATGTAGAAACTGAGTCTGGGTCATAAAGAGATTATTATAGATGGGATTATAGAAAAGGTCACAGTGTGCCCTAAGGAGAACAATTATAGGGACTAAAGGTCTTAAGAGAAAAATACATCAAGACCATGTGGAATTTAAACTTGTAATTGGATAATGGTCAAAAGTCCCTATAAAAAGGACATGTTATTGTAATAAAGGGTGACACTTCTGAGAAACTCTTCCCGGTGTCTCCGCTTTCTTTTTTCTGCCTTTTACTGTAACAAAAATTTTCTGTCTTTCGTATCGCCGACTCCGTGTCCACCTTCTTGAACCCTGGTCAGCGGAGGCTGGTCCCCCGCAATGAATCGTCGTAGCTTTCATGTTTTTATAACTGGTCTTGCCACACAACAAGATTAGAAGACCTGAGGACAATGGTCCATGTTTTAGCCTTTCTTTTTCTCTTACCTGCCTCCTCCTTACACATACACCCTAGAAAAGCTCTGTATATGTATGAAGGTCCCAAATCATTTTGGTGAACAATTTCAGAGATTCAGGATATTAGCTTGCTGACTAATCTTTGCTAATTTCTTTTCTCTACCCTACCTCTTTTAATTTTAGACTCCACTGTAGTTGAAACATTTGGTCAATGTCCAAAACATTGAAATGTTTTCTTACTTGGCACAATGGAATAGGGCTTTGATTTCACTTTTTTTTTTTTTTTTGAGAGCAGTGTCACTGGCCCTTATATGTGGGACCCAAACCAGGGCCGCTGGCTTCCCAAGCCAGCGCTTAACCACCGCGCCACTCGGCTGGCCCTGATTTCATTTTTAATGAATCTTTTTATGATGATTGTTGCTCTATGAAAACACATTCTCTTTATGTTCACTAGATGGCACTCACATCACTATACTGATCTTGGGGAACCGGGAGGAAATTTTGTAAGGTGATGAGAAGGCCTTAATATAAGCGGCAATAGCATGCAACCTATTTATTATCTGTGGTGGCATAGTTATGACAGATGAGGCAATTATGAGGACTTGTGTATGGAATTTAATACAATAAAAAATGTTCCATGTTCCTTATAAAATGAAACATACTTTTACCATACAATCCAGCAATGGTGCTCTTTGGTTTTTACCAAAATGAATTGAAAATTCATGTCCATGCAAAAACCCACACATGGCTGTTTATAGCAGCTTTATTCATAATTGCCAAAAGTTAGAAGCCACTGAAACGTCTTTCAGTAAGTGATGAATAATCTGTGGTAACATCTAGATAATAAAATACTATTCGGTACTAAAAAGAAAAGATCTATCAAGCCATAAAAAGACATGGAGGAACCTAAAATGCATATTATTAATGGAAAGGAGCCAATCTGAAAAGGCTACCTACTGTATGATTCCAAATATATGACATTCTGGAAAAGACAAAACTATGGAGTTAGGGGATAAGGAGAGGATAGGATGAATGGGCAGAGAACAGAAGATTTTTAGGGGCAGTGAAACTATTCTGTGTGATACCATATTGGTAGGTACATGTTATTACATATTTGTCAAAACCCACATAATGTACTATGAGTAAACCCTAATGTAAACTATGAGCTTTGGGTGATATTGTGACAATGAGAATGTGTCATAGATTGTAGGAAATACATCACTTATCACTGCAGTGTGAGATGTTAATAGTATGTGTGTGTGGTGGGGGTAGGGGTGAAGGGGGCAGTGCATGTGTGGGGGAACAGTATATGGAAACTCGCTGTATTTTGTCTGCAAACCTAAAATTTATCTTAAAAATGAAGTCTATTAAAAAAAAATGGTCCAAGACTTCCATTATTTGTATCTATCCCCCCATTCCTCCAGTACCATCCACCCAAATGCTCAGACCCAATGCGTATATCACCTATTGACCTTTTCTGTCACTTATTTTGTCAATTAGGAAATCTGATAACATAGACCCTGCTTTCAAATGTATGCTCAATCTGATGACTTCTCATCAAATCCACTGCCTCTTCCCCAGTCTAAATCATCATCATCTCTCAAATGAATGGATGCAATAGCGTCCCAACTGGCTCCCTTGTTTCCACCCTGCCCCTTCAGTCCATTTGCAAAACAAAAGTCAGAACGAATCCTATGAGACCAGGAAGTGGATCATGTCATTCTCCATATTATGCCCTCTGCTGGCTTCAAACTGTAAATAAATGAAACCTGATCTCCTTAGCATATGGGCTAAAAGTCCCAAACGCTTGGATCACTGCCTCTCTCTTTAAACCCATTCGTGTGGTCTCCTTCTATGACTAATTTATTTCTACTCAGGGTCTTTGCACATATTCATTCTTCTGCCTATTGCACATATTCCCATGACCAATCCTTTCTCTGATTCAAGTCTTAGCCAATTTCACCTCTCTACAGAGCTCTCATCTTACCACTCTAGCTAAGATGTCTCCACCAGTATTTCTCCATCTTATCCCCCTGTTCATTTTCTTTATAGATTTATAACCATCTGATGTTATATTACATATTTCATTATCTGATTCCTTACAGTAGACTATCAAATCCATGAATGTGGACAGATCCTAAGGGGGCTGCCCTAATTCCCATTTTCTGGTATTACCCTTGTGTAATCCCCTCCCCTTGAATGTGAGTTGAACCTATTCCTATTAGAATACAATAAGGGAGATGAGGTTTAATTTGCTCTTGATTACATAAGACGGGAATGTGCCTCTTGCTTGAACTCTCTCTTCCTTTCCGGCTTTGAGGAGGCAAGCTGCCATATTATATAATGCCCTTGGGAGAATGCCACGTGATGGAGGTGGCCTCCTGCCAACAGCCAGCAAGAAACCGAGGACCTCTGTCTGGTAACCAGCAAGGAATTAACTGTGGCCCACAGTCACAGGAGCTTAGCAGCAGATTCTTCCCCAGTTGAGCTTTCAGATGAGACAGACTTTGAAAACTTAGATGTGTGATGAGTATTGAGAAGTTTAGGGCTCCAAAGGCACAGATGGATGTTCGGGGGAAATGATCCTAATCCCGAGGGACCTGGGACTCTTCTGGTATTTTTTGAGAAAATGATAGTTAAACTAAGGTGAATAACGATTTAACCAGGCAGAGGTCATTTGACAAAGTCAGCTGCATTTTTCTCTACATCTGATTTTCCATCAATACCAGGGTTTTCAAAACATTTGCATAGTGCTTTATCTACTATTCGGATCTCAGTTACTAAATATCATTCTCCATTCCTTTTAGCATTAACTCCAGGTCGTGTTAGGAAAAGAACAAGATGAACCTGGATAGCTTGTGCCAGACAGTAAGGAAGTACTCAAGTACATGAAAGAACAGAGGAGCCAGCCTGAAGGGGTTTCCATCGACCAAAATTGTGACAACTTGAGCTTTAATAAAAGGAATGTGATGGCAATGGATTAAAACACTTGGCATTTTCCAACAGCTCTTGGGTCCATACTGGTACCCAAGAAAAAGAAGGGGGAAAAAAAAGAAGTTCTTCTTTCTAAAGAACTGCCAGATAATCAATGTAGGGGAAAAAAAAAAAAGAAAGAAAGAAAGAAAAGAAAGATTAATTTTCAATCTAAATTGTAATAATTCGGCTCAAGTTCATCAGTGGGTGCTTAAAATATATTTCAGGACAGAGTTTTCATGCAGTCTCAAAGTATTACCCCACAAATACTGAATATAACCAGAAAAAATACCTTTACGACAGAGACACCTAGGTGTCACCAACTTAATCAAGTGATCAAATTTAGTATTACCCAATGTTATAATCTGCCTCCTGAAATCTTCAAAAGTCAAGATCATGAAAAATAAAACACTTAGTTTTAGTCTAGATTGCAAAAAACCAAAACGACGTAACAATCCAAAGCAATCCATTAGCTTTGATTGGATCCTGGCTTGAAAATAATGATGTAAAAACATTCATGGAACAATTAAAGAAATTTGAATAGAAATAATATTGGGCAACATTACGGAATTATTACTGACTTTTTTAGTTGTGTTAATGGGATTACAGTTATACTGGAAAATGTCCTTATTTGTAAGTGATATGCACAAAAGAATTTAGGAATGGAGGGTACAATGTATACAACTTCCAAACATTAACATAAACCTAGGAGAAGGGTATTTGGATATAGAGTGAATTGTTATGTCAACTTTTCTGCAGGTTTGGAATTTAAGGAAAACTGAATTTTAAAAATGAAAACTTTCCACAGAAAGGGAGGAGGAGAGGAGGGAGACAGAGACATCTGTTTTAAACCTTCGGCTCTTAAACCTCACGGGGACGCTGAGCTGAAAGGTACATTATCACCATCTGTATTCCAGAAATGAAGAAACAAAAAAAACAACTCCAGATAACACAGCCGAGAAGGAGTACAGCCAGGACTCAGAGGAGGGGTTACACTTGTTGTCTATGTCTTAAATACCTAAACTGACATTTACATATGGTAAAGTTCCTTTTGTCATTCCTCTCCCTTCTAATTTTTCTGTATGAAAAGGGTAGGCACAAGAGGAAGAGTTAATAGAATGGGGATAGAGTAAAAGTCAACAAAATCATATGGAGTCTCATAATATATACTCTTCAGATGTGGTACTGAGCAAATGCCCAAACAGCAGGTATGGAGAGATGCTTCTGACCCCTCAGTAAGACACTGGTATGTTTCACTGCCATAGTGTAAGTAAGTAGTGTTTCCATGGTGTGCACAGAGGCATTTCCAAAACAGCTGGAGAAACACACCACTTATGATGTCCATCCTTTTATACCTAAATCCATAGTGGTTAACTGGGAGAACGTATACATTTGGGGATGGATTCCTTCCCTTTTTTAAGTGTTATAAAGGACAATGGCTGCTCTATCCAAGCCTGAGGCCTGGACGTGAATTTAGGAGGCCTGGGTACAAGTCATCACACCCGCGCAACCCTGAATGAGTTGCTGTCCTTCCCCGGGCTATAAAGGAGGAGATGGGAGATGTTAACCTCAGATTCTCTGTAGTGCTAACATCCTACACATCTGAACCTCTAAGACGCCCCTCATCTTCTGCTATTGGCCAACTCAGAATTCAGCTTGAGTACTGGTCTGACCTGGTTTATATTTCTCCATTGTATATTTAAATAAATTACCCATTAGTGCTACTTACCATTTTAAATAGGTTTTACCAAAACACAGCCTGATTTTGTTTTTGAGCTGAAGTTGACTCAAAATCCACTAGATGGAGATCTTGTCCGTTTTTATTCCAAGACCCCTTTTCACCATTTCCAGGGCATGTGCTATTTATTATGTGTTAAACACACAGGGCTCAGCCTTCACGGACTTCACAATGCAATAACCCCTCTGAGGACCCAGTGCCTCTATTTTGTATTTTTAAAATCAATAATCAGTACTTACACAAATTCTCTCTTTCTTTTTCTTTTTTTTTTTTTTTTTAAGAGGGCAGTGTCACTGGCTCTTATATGTGGGATCCGAACTGGGGCCGCTGGCGTCCCAAGCCAGTTCTTAACCACCGCCCCACTCGGCCAGCCCAACAAATCCTCTCTTTCTATTCAAGATATGGCACTATCCAGGCCGGCCGAGTGGCGCGTTGGTGAGGAGCTGGCTTGGGACACCAGCTCTGAGCAGCAGGGCCTGATTCGGATCCCACATATGAAGGCCAGTGACACTGCCCTCTACAACTAAGATGGTGAACAACAGCTCTACCTGGAGCTGGGCTGTGCAAGCCCCGGCGATGGTGCAGGCTGCAGCCCCTGCTGCAGTGGGCTGCCATAGGCTACAGTGAGTGGCGGGCAGCCAGTGTGAGCGGCTGGCAGCCAGTGTGAGCTGCCAAGAGCTGCTGTGAGCGGCCGTCCAGAGGCCGGCGACCAATCTGCCTCACCCGAGAAGAGCGCAATGATGATACCAACATGGGCCAGTGAAGCAATGGCCTCCACAACTAGACAAGAACAAAAGGACAGCAACTTTTCTGTTCCCCTCCCCCAATTCCCCAATAAAATCTTTAAAAAAAAAAAAAAGATATGGCACTATCCCTTCCATTACAATGAACATTTAAATAAAAATTGCCATTGAGAAAGAAAAAGAAAATCAGTAGGGAAATCTAAATGACTCTAGTGCTTCTTACCCTGTCTGTACTTCTTTAATTTCCATTCATAGTGACTTGCTGGTGAACTCTGAAAAGATTTACCAACCATTCTCCCTTTAGAGCCCTTACATAGTCTGGAGGACAGAGGGGCAAAAGGCACCACGGGTCAGGTGAAAAGGACATTGAACTTGAGGAGAAAGCCTCTAACACTGGACAGGTCAGGAGCACGTCTCACTCTGTCATCTATAGACTGCGAGAGTTTGGGCAGCTTCACCCTCTATGAACTACAGCATCTTTTCTGTAAAATGGGATAGATACCTAACTTATGGGGTGGGGTTATGAGAATTAAATAAGATAACGTAAGTAAAGCTCTTAGAATAGTGTCTGGAAAAAATAAGCGCTCAATAAATGGTAGTTACTGCTGTGGTTACTGCTACTATTGCCAATGGCTTTTTAAAAAAAATAAGTTTAATAATTGTAATCATTGTCATTGTTAATTATAATATTACTATTAGTTATGACCCGACTAATAACTATTTAAATAGTACTATGATGATAGTTATTTGGTTTTACATCAGCTATCTCATCTAAGCCTAAAAACCCCATGAGATAAATATATTATTCACCCCTAAAGGTAAACTAAAGCTCAGAAAAGTTTAGTAACTTGACCTAGTCACACAGCTTTAGGAGGTGAAGCCAGAATTCCAATAGAGGCTCTCTGACCACAGAGCCACTACTTGAAACTATAGACTACAACTGAGTCACAGGCTACAACCCTATGATGCAGAGAAGACAACCAGGATGACCTCCATTTTGCAGAGTTGCAGAGGCTGCCGAGGTAACACACAGTGTTCAGTGAATGTGTGGTGCCAGAGAGCAAGTCCCTCCCTCCACTCTTAGCCCACAGTCTTTAGTTTTATACCAGCTTTGCTGAAAGTGTGCCAACTGATTGGACTGAGGAATCCTTTTGCCAAACAGTATCTTGCACGCTCAGTGGCCTCTGAAACACAACTGTGAAACAATTCCTTATGCTGATACTTTTCTCAGAACAATACTGAACTTCCATCAGTGCAACTGGTACATGGACCCCCACAGAGTTCTGGGGTGATTATGGCTGGCACTGCAGAGCCCTGGTGGTTATTTACAGAAATGGAAATAGGATGGCGATTTTATTACGCCCAGTCTCTTTGAATGCAGCCCAGGAAGTGAGACAAGATGCAATGTGAAGAACACAGACAGAAAAGAAATCTCTGGAGAACCAAGACAGCGAAAACAGTGTGTTGGGAGAAGGGTGGACAATTGGTATGGAGTATTTTAAAATTCGTTTCCAAGGTACTGAATCATTAAATCACAACTGCTAAGGCCAATAAATCTGCTCAGTGTATTCTTCTCTCCCAGAAGATATGGTATCACAGTCAGCCAGAAAAATGGCACAGTCAACACTTTGTTAAAAATTCCAGGAATCAGATTTGTCAAGTTATATGAATATCAAAAACATTTCCTAGTACCACTTCTACAACAAGGAAGTGCGCTTAGATCTAATTTAAATTTCCTTGCTTAGGATCTTGAGTCTTTGGTGAAACCAGGGAACATGTCACAGCCCTTTTACTATGCTCTTGCTTCTCCATCTGTACTCTTCCCATTTTCCTCTCTGAACTTTTCCACTCCTTTCCATCCTTTGAGTAATCTTAACATAAACCTCAGGTTATCCAGCCTTTGCTCTCATATTCAGTAAACAGCTATCAGAAGCAATTACAGGTGATGGCAATCTTTACTGGCATTCTTCAGTAGCATCATACAAGGAGCTCCAATTCACAATGCAGAGAACATGCCTTAAAATTTTCTTTCCCGTCTTCCCACTCACCATGTTTCTTAAATCCCAACCTGCTCCGAAGCCTCTTGTCTGCCCCAATTCACTCTCAGCCTCTAAAACTCTTACCCAAATTAAGGGCCCTCAAGACACACTATTCTTTGGCTGCCTTTCTGTGCATTCCCAACATATTAGTTTCTTCTATCCCTGATGGGGTTTCCCCTCCCCAATTCATTCCTCACCCTCTTCTTTTCCAATGTCACATCCATCTCCTTTCCCAAAACTGATTACTGGGGCCTGAGGAAAGGCTCAGACACTGAGCCACCAGAGATAAAATTCTGTAGTGGGGGATCGATTGTTTAATATATTTTCTTCTATTGCTACCATATTAAATGACAACAAAACGATAGAGACCCCAATGCACCCCAATCTTATGTCTCGTTGAACTGAAAGAGCTAACATTAATTTGAAAATGCTTCCTCTTTCCATTTTCCCTTGTCCAAATTGAGTGCAGTTCTCCATCAATCTTTCTCTTATCCTTCCTCATTCTCATCTCCCCTCCTATCTCCATGCTTCCACAGCTCTTTAACCCCACTTCTTTTACCAGCCTCCTGATATTCTTCCTTTGTTCTGCCCATTCTTTAGGTTTGTTGATGGTTCCCAAAGACACAGCTAAGGAATGTTCAAGGCCTTGAGAAATTGAGAGACTGATGACCTATCCTCAAAATGAGAAAGGAAGGGAGGGTGGGAGGGAAGGAAGGAGGAAATGTCTTTCGGTAAATTGAGCTAACACAGTCTTCCGCATGTAGAAACATGGCTTGTATTTTCATTGTATCTAGAGTGCAGGACATTTTTTAAACAAGAGAATATTTTCTTAACAATCAACACTTTTTGCTAAGAAATTTAGCCCTTGATATTTGAAGCACACAGGCTTACAAGACATAGGCTGGGTATCAAAATCCATTCCATCCCACCTTGCACAGTTGCCTAGTAACATCTAAGTGAGTACATCAGCTGTACTTGAAATCCAATTGGTCTTGCACCCCACCTTCACAGCATTATAACTTCTCCTAGGAGACTCAGACCCTGGGCCAGCAGCAATTCTGGTCGTTATTAATTGCTTTCTTTGCAAGTACAGATGATAAAAAATGCTCATACAGTATAGAGGCATGAGCATCTCAAAAGCAGTATCTACAGTACTCCGAACCCTCATTTAAACTGAGTTGGCAGCTTCATCCAAAGCAACTACCCTTTGAGGATTTACACAGAAAACAACTTGATAAAAGAGAATATGGTGACCAATGTATCCTCACCTCCTATTTTATAGATGAGGAAACTGAGGTTCCAACAGGAAAAATGACGTGTCCAACAATCCAAAAAATGAAGGCAGTGATGGCTGTAGAGCATGAGGTCTCTCATTCCAGTTCTCTTTCCATTGTATCTGTGTATGTCCATAGCTTACTAGCAAGCTTTCTGTGAGAAAGGCAAGAAAGAAAACAGGGTTTCTTGATCAAGGGATTTTAGGAAGTATGGGGAAATAAGTAAAAGGTATTACTTCACTTCTAGATGTCTCAGAATTTTCAATATGCTACTGCATACCATGAATCTCTAGATGAGAACCTATTGGGTGTGTTCATCGCACTTATTTGGCCATAGAACAATTCTCCTTACGTATACTGAGGGTGCCAAAAAATGTGTACCTATTTTAAGAAAGGAAAACTGTATTATAATTGTAATATTCAACATATATTGATAACAAAATATGAATTCAAGCCACGTTTGACTTCTTCAATTATAAGAGGTGCTCAAAGTGGTTACCATCAGTGTCCAAACACTTCTGATTATGGTGAACTACTGCTTGAGCAATGTTAACCAAAGTGTGTACTTGTATACATTTTTTTAGCACCCCCACTAAATATTAAAATAACATCTGAAACCAGTAATCCATGAAGTGTACTTTTGAGCTAGATATGCAATACATGTACCCCTTTTTTGCTGGAACTGACCAAATCTACCAGGCATTTTGACCTTGTCACACCAGGAAGAGTTTGTATGGACCCAAACAATTCATGGTTGGTGTGGTACATACAGACATATGATGCGATCTCTTCATCACCACTATAACCTCCTTTCTCCAAGCCATGATTTCTCTTGACTGATTCTTCCCCCTGTACTCTAACTGGTTTTCTTGCTTCTACTTTTGTTCCTCTGAGGCATGTCCTCTACTCATTAACCAGAGTAGGCACCTCCCCCTTTAAACCACTTCCCTGCTATGAGGATTATAAGGTTTGATGATCAAACTCTGGCATCTTTTCAGACTTTATCCTCTACCAGCCTCCTCTGTGTTCGCAATGCCACAATCAACCCATCCTCTCTTTTCTTCCTGGAACATAAGCCTGTTCTTGCACGAGGACCTCTGCCCTTGCTGGTGTCTGTCTACATCACTCTGTCCCCATGTCATCACATGGCTGACTGGTTCTTTTCCTTCAGGTCTCTGTTCATATGTTACCTTCTTAGCATTTTTTTTCCTAACCCAATCTCTACTGCATGTCTCTATTTCATTTTCTTCAAAGTACATAATATTATCTGAAACTATTTGTGTTCCTTGTTTACCATCTGTCTCCTCTATCAGAGCCTCAACTGTGTTATTTATCACTGAAGCATTAGTGCCCAGAACAATATCTGGCACACAGTAGGCATTCAAATAAATACTTGTTAAAGAAACAAATGAATACAATGGTAACTCTTTGCCCTTAAGGGTTCTCAGAAGATGGGCACCTTGCCAAAACTGAACATCGCTTTCTATGTTAATATAAAGTAAAAAATATGTATATTAATGTACAGGAATATTTTAAGTCATTTATTAGGTGTGAAACAATTATGTATGAAAGGCTAAATAAGGTTTTGCTAAAATCCAAAATATTTTTCTTCTCAATAACAACTGTTGATTATTTTAAGTACATCTCAGTTCAAAAGTTACCTAAAGATGTTTGCTTAGAAACAAATGACCAAGAGAGACAATTGACAGAGCACTGTACTGCGATGAGGAGACAGACCTACATCAGCACATGCCTCTCACTTTCTGTGTCCTTAGGCAAGTCACTTCTTTACTCTGAGCCTCAATTTCCTTATTTGTAAAATAAAAGACTGAACTAAATTATATTTAAGACCCATTACAGCTTTGAGACCCTGATTGCTGAAGTTAGAGGCTTGATTACAACATTCAATCTTCTCTAATTGTCAGTGATCCATTGTACGTTTTTTTGTGTTCAGTAAAAAGATGTCAATTTCATCACATAAACAATATAAACCAAGAAATTCCTAGGCTAAAATGGAGGAGTAACCAACAATTATATAATAGATCTTTTTTCATTAATTCCGGTAATGACTGAGTACCTACAATGAGGCACTGTTCTGTCCTGATAGAGCATTTATTACTCTAGTTGATTAGACAGACAGTAAATTAGAGAAATAAAACATATAATAAATAGGTGATGTTAGGTACTGAGGATATAAATAAAGCACGGAGAGGGATAATAATGTGTTCTGGGCAGGATTAAAATTTTAAATAGGGTGGCCAAGGAAGGCTTCACTGAGGTGGTGATGGTTGAGTAAAGATCTGAAAAGACTGAGAGTGAGCCATGCAGAAATCTGAGGGGAAGAAGAGTCTAGACAGGAAACAGCAGATATATATGCCTTGCACCTGGAATTTGCCTGGTATGTTCAACGAACAGAGAGCTCGCCACGGTGGCTAAAGCAGGATCAGAGAGGGAAAGAGTAGGAACGGATGAGCTGGGGGAGACGATGGGGGCCTAGCAGTCATGATAAAGACATGGGCTTTCACTCGGCATGAGGCGCACAGCAATTGGAAGATTTCTGGTAGAGGCTGTGTATTTTCACAGAATAAATTTGTTGTGATGCAAATAGTGTGTGTGCCCGCGTGTGTGTGTGTGTGTCTGTGTGTGTGTGTCTGTGTGTGTGTGTCTATGTGTCTGTGTGTGTGTGTAGGAGGAGGAGGAGGCAAGGGCTAAGGAGATTCTAATCAGAGGTTATTGTGATAATTCGGGAGAGATGATGGAAACATTATCCAAAGTGGCTGCAGAAAAACAAGAGAGAAAATGGCCCAATTCTGGATATAATTTAAAGGTAGAAATGTCAGGATTTGCTAAGAAATCTGACGTGGGGTAGAAAGAGAGAGCTTTATCCTTAGTGACCCCCTCACTCATTCCCAGAAAGCTAGGGTTGAGATGTCAATACTTGACCAATATTATCCGCAAATATCCCCTTCTATTCTAAGTCATCACCTCACTCAGTCAGAATTGTGAGATTCTGAAGCTGAAAAGAACCATCAAATATGATGTGAGCTCATTTGTAGAAATTCCATGGAAATGATGAGTTTCCTAAAAATCCCAACAACTCCTATTTTATGCCTCCAATATGCTATGAGCTTCAACTCTTCACCTCTGGTTCATTTCAAGTTCACAAGTCCTCTTGCCTGCCTTGTACCTACGATGTTAGTATGACAGGCCCAGCTCCATGAGGGCAAAGGCAATGCTTTTCCACTTCAGAAAATAGATACACAGAAGTGTACGAAAAAAGTGAGGTGCTGGGTTTTGGTTTCTATCCAGAAATCATGGAAACTATATACATATTATTATTATTAAAAATATATAAATAAATATATACCTATATCTATAGCCAATCCATTCTAATCCAAAACTGTGTTTTCTAGGGGAAAAAAAGCATGAATACCACAAACAAAAAGCAAATTTACACACGACCCATTATAGCAGTTCCTAGATCTGGTGGGTTAGAGAATCAACAGGGTATTCTGCTAAGAACGTAAATCTGTACCCTTGACCCGGTGAATCTGGCAGCGGGGCCCAAGAAGATACATTATGATACGTTTCCCTGGAGATTCTGGTGTTCCTCCGGCTGGGGTACCACCAGCCCAGCAGCTCTTTCTATGGATCACTGCTAAGACTGCTGCTCTGATGAGAGTAAGGGCTGGCATTATTCTCACATCACTGGCTGTTTTGGTCAAGAAGGTCCTGTAATACCTGGCATGTTCATAGACCCTTTTACTGCTCCATCCTCAATCACATTCAGGTGGAAGGACATGCTGGACACTAGGTCTCAACAGGCCCAGTGTCTGTTAAAAAGACCCTCCCTTCTCTTAATAGTCAGTGGATATGTGGGATCTTATTGGGGTGATGTTCCAAAACGGATTTATGATGATGTAAATGTACCACTTGATAAATTTACTTTAAAAAAGTGATTGAATTGTGTGAATGTCATAAACTATAATGGGGTGAATTGTATGATATGTAAACTATGCCTTAATAACTTTATATATTTTAAAAAGAGCCCCATATCCTATAGCTGGAGAGTAGACAAAGCTGAGATTATGCCCAGCGAGTAATTGTAAAAGTGGTAGAACTTCAGAGGAGACTGAATTCTTACCGTAGACGGGTCTCTTACGCCAACATCAGACCCCTGAGAAGGGAAGATATGCACCTGGGATAAGGATATCTGTGTCGATGTTCTTGAACCCCCAGATAACCCTGAACTCTCTGGGCTTGCAGAAATGGCTGGGAGACTTTGAAGAAACCCTAAATGAGGCAGGTGCACTTTCTGAGACAGTGATGGCCTTTTCCAAGATCTGTTCTCACCCCCTTTCTGGGCACTAGACCAATAACTAGCATCGTTTATTTTCATGATCCCACTGGGAAAATCACGGATGTGCTCAAGGAGAAGAGGGATTCTAAGCCAATGGGACTGCTCACCTGCTCTATGTGCCCTGCAGGTGTCTGGAGACCGTGCTTGGGGGTGACTCTAGGTGAGGAGGAGTCGAATATAAAGTTAGGCAAAGGGGGATTTGTTGACATGGGGCAGTATTCTCTAACAAGTTTTCGCACCCCGGGGAGTACCTTGGGAGAAGGTTCTAATAGGTTTCTAAGGTGACTCTTGAAAGATTGAAGAAAGAAATGGCCAGCATGAAATGAAACAGGTACCAGAATTGCCTTGGCAGACTGTGGGGAATAGAATCAAAAGGCTCAGAGAAGTGGGTAGGCTAGAATGTTTCTACTATATATTGGAAAACCTCCCAGCTGACTGTGCCACAGAAGGGCTCAGAGGAGGTTGTGTTTACCAAGGAAGGAAGAAATACACTGCTGAGGGGCAGCATCACTCATTGCTTATTGATGATTGGCTTCTGTAAGCTGACACTGACAGTAGGAAATATATACTGTTGCAGAACTGGGCTTTCTAGTAACAAAGGGGGATGCTAGAGTACCAGGGTATCAAGGCCAGGTGGTGCCAACCTCAACATAAAAAGCAGAGTGGGCATAATTAATCAGCAGCAGGTTTACACTGGCAGCCACAGGGTGGAGCCTGATCTGACCTGCAGGGTGCCATGGAGTCAGTGATGTAAGCCCAGTTTCCAGACCTGAACCTTTCTTAGGCCCAGAACCCATCGACTGAAGAAGAGACAGTCCTCAGGAGGAACAAACCCTAAAGCACTGTGGCAAAGTCCACACAGAGCTGACCTCAGCCAATTCCTCGCCAGCAAGACCTACAGCCATTTTTTTCCTGAGTCACGTTACACTAGAGAAAACAGACTGTCCCGTTCTTTCAAGGGCTGTTGGATACAGGGTCCAAGTTAACTGGTGTGACATCCAGAGAACCAAAGTGCCATTATGGCCCCACGGAGTTCTAGCTCCGGTCTCTGTCACAGTGCCTCCCCTGGACCTACAGACTGAATGGTAGTCATTTTCCCAGATCCCAAATGTATTATCTGAATGGCCAATGCATTCGGATAATGTATTGTTGATTCTTTTACCTACAGGGTAAGAACTACCATTGTCGGAAAGATGAAGCAGCAGCCACAAAGTCTACTGCCCATGCCTGGCTAAAAATAAAAATGAAACAAATAAGAAAAAATGAAGGTAAGAAATAAAAGAAAACCAATATTGCACCTACGTGGAATGGCAGAGATGAGGGTTGCCCTCAAAGATATAAAGGATGCAGGAATGACAGTCTATCATATTCTCATAGCATTATAATCTCATATAATTCATCACTCTAGCCCCTGAAAAAGAAGAGACCATGAGAAAACAGCAGTGGGTTAAACAGCAAATTTAACCAAGTAAAAGTCCCATTGGAGGCTTCTTTATGGTAACAGATAAGCACAGGCATGGGTGGGTGGTACGTCATGAATAAATTCTTCCCCACATTCTGTGCACCTCATGGTCCTGGGTTCCACTGATCCTACCGCATACTTCCAGAAGCTGTCACAGCTGGAACGGCTTCTTAAAGACACAGCTGATGTGTTACTTAGAGATGACACTCTGAGAAGATGAGGTGCCATCTTTAGGAGGCACTCTACTCTTAAACCAACAGGCATTTTATACAGGCTTATTCCAAACAGATTACTTAAAGAACAACAATACTGGCTAAATTAACAATGAAACACCATTCTGTTCAATAGGTTAAGAAGCACTTTTACAGCTACAGCATCACTCTGAATCACAGCATTTGTGAAACTGAAGGAAAAAAAAAAGAAAAGGAATATAATGAATATTCTAGTAGACTAGGAGCGTAAGTAGCAGTGAGCCTTCTCACCGTCATTCTGTGACCAGTTGGAGAATCTTTGCTTTCTATATCCAAACTTTAGTATCTCTGGTTCTAGAGGTGCTGGTTCCCATAGGGGACACTTCTGGCAGTAGACACAGTAGGAGAGCCATTCAATTTAAAGCTAAGGTGCCACTTTGTCGCTTTAAGTTCCTGTGTCAATAGATCAGCAGCCACAGTAAGGAATTTCCATACTATCAGGGAGGATTAAGCCTGATGATCATGAGGGGTTAGGACTGCTGTCATTTAAGGGAAGCAGAAAGGAATATAAACTTGACATATGTCTTTTAATCTACTGGGACATCTCATGATACTGCCATGGTCAAATTTAACTCTAAGTGGGAAAGGAGAGCAATTATAGCTGATGAGGGCATGATAAGAAGGGGCTCAGGCCTCTGAGGATGAGTCTGAGCCATCCTAAGGCAAGCCACCTAGACCTGAGAAGTCCTGGCTGAGAATAAGAATCATCTAGAATGGGCAGTAGAGAGGGGTGATGATAAGCCTCAGGACCAACTGTAGCAGCTCTGGAGTTGCTGAAAATTTTGAACCCAGAATTGGGGAGAAGCTTTGGCTGAAAGGAATGAACTTCATGTGAGAAGCAAGTGCTTATGAGAAATACAAGAAGAGTTGGGCTACAGAAGATATGCAAAGTCCTTGCTGGAACACTTTACTGGGCTGGCACCCCCAGACCCCAGGCTCCACGAGGCACTGGCTGGTTGCTCACTCTAACCCTCTACCCTGGAGAACTGTCCTCAGCAGACAAGGGGTGCCTCACCCAGGAAACTGTGCACAAACCCCTTACTGGGGGTAGCCCCCATGCAATGGCTACCTTCTAAGTGGTACAAAGGCTAGCCTCTTTGCCTCAAAGTGTGACAACTCTACAGGGCAGTTTACACTCCAGAGATTCCCCACATCACCTTAGATCAGACAGAAATTGGACTATATCTGAGACCACATTCTTGTTCTTCTGCTCTCCCTTTCCTTAACCCATTTCACTCTGTCCCTTATACGCTTGCCCCTGAATTCCTGGCCGAGGCTTCATTTCTGAGGCTCTGTTTCCACAAAACATCCTCAGACACAGCAGCATCAACAATGCACATGATTTTTCTGGGTCTCATAAAGAAGAAATCAGGGAATAAACAGTACCATCCTGGCATGGTAGCTGAAGTCATCAGAATCCTAGGCTCCCTCTGCCTTTCTTTCTCTTCATCCTTAGCTCATCGCGGCTGCCATAAGACTGTCATCATACCCACATTCCAGGCAGAGGAAGAAGGAAGGGATACCAGCCTAAGAGTACATCTCACCATGCTTAGTACTGTTTAAAAGCTTCCATGGAGGTGCTATCCAATGACTCTTCACACCTAGTGACACCCCCCCCCCCAACCCCCAGCTGTAAGAGAAACTGGGAAATATGGACTTTCAGCTCAGCACCTTGGTACTCCCAGTAACAAAGTCTGTTAGAAAGGAAGCGGTAAGAACAGAAATTCTGGCAGTCTCTGCTCCAGACTCTGGCTATAATAGAAGGGGGAGGGGGGTGTTTCAAAAGGGAATCCAAACCTTCTACAGTAATAGTCCCTTACAAACCACTTCACCTGAGTCAAACTAGCCAAGAAGTGTGGGGAGAAGAGGAGATATGACGAGGAAAAGGAACCTAGTAGTAATATGTGGAACCAGGCCTGGTTAAGAGGCAGTCATGTGATCACACATCCTAATCTTTAGGAAATTCCTGGGGGATGGAGAGTGGATGGGCATTTTTTTGATCCTGAAACCTTCCTATGGAAGCCATGTTTTCTACCCCTCTGGTCATATTCTCTAGTCTGTGAGTAGAAGTTGAAGCATCCAGGCTTAACAAAATTGCCTAGGGCTCTGCAGAGTTTATGGTTTATTTACTGTGCAAATTCTAAATGCTCAGATTCAACCACAGTACAACTAATTATCATATCAATTAAACTTCTGTTGAAGAATTACCAGAACCAGTTTCCATCTTCCAAAAAACTCAATGGGGAAAATAATAATCACATCAAATTTCTGCTGAACAACATGAAACAAAAATGCTCACTCCAAACTTTTTTTTTCCAAGGGTACATTAGACCTTGAGGACAAAAACTGCTGAAAAGCCTTAACATACAGAAGCGTTTTTTAAAATAACTTCATCATTGTTGCTTGAATTTGAGACTCTTCTGTCTCCTATAATTCTACCTCTTTATGTCCTAATAATGTCCTTATTCCAAAGAGATCATTTAAGAAATATTCACATTGGCTATAATTCCATTATAAAGCCATTCAATTCAACAGCTATAATTACTTTTATCACCAAATCACAACATCTCTGTAAAACAGAAATAAAACACGGAATGTAATTAATATCCTTTTTAGAACTAAAGGAAAAGTTGGTAAGTTCAATGACTGACTGGAGGTCAGATAAATCAGAGAACCCAAACTTCCTGGTTCCTATATCCATGCTTTGGCTAGCAAGATGTATTGCCTCCACCTTTTCTTATTATTTACACCTTACTCTAGTGGCAGGATCTACAGTTGTCCCCCAGTGTTCATTTTCCCTTTCTTTTGGTAACAGAACCTCTTGAGTTTTCACCAGCAATATGGCTGCCCAGGTGGAGGTATTCCCCATCTTCCTTAACAGCTACGTGTAGCCGCCCAAACATGCTTGGAAATGATAGGCCAAACTGCCAATCATGTTCTTCAAAATGGAGCTGCTTTCCCGCACACTCTTTGTCCCCACACTGCTGGCTGGGAAGCGAGGATTATAAAAACCCTAGAAGCCTGTGCTGAGGATCATAGAGCAATGCTGCTAGCCTCAGACCACTCACCTCTGAACTTTTATGTGCAACAGAAGGAAACTTCCATATTATCAAATCTGCTATATTGGATGATCTCTTTCTCCCTTACCTAACATTTTCCACCCAGCCCCCGATTTTAGTCAATCAGGAGCCTGACTTTCAGGCTCATTTGAAGTGAAATGAGTTCAGAGGAGAGCGACTGGAAAACAAGGTAACCAGAAATCATAACCCAGGAGGGACTATTTAAAAGACATGCATAATTTAAGGAAGAAAAGAAAGAGGTTCCAGGGGAAATTCTCTTCATATTTTTCAAGGATCACCATGTGAGGAAATAATCACACTTGCACCCACATATATCAAGGAACTAAAATAAGATTAATTTCGGGCCGACCGAGTGGCGCAGTGGTTAAGCGCTGGCTTGGGAAGCCAGCGGCCCTGGTTCGGTCCCACATATGATGGCCAGTGACACTACCCTCAAAAATAAAATAAAACAAAATAAGATTAATTTCCAGAAGCCCAATAGGAACAAATTTTAGCCTCATTAAAGAAGAGGTTGTCTCATAATCACAACAACCCAAAGATATGCAGGAATGCCCTGGGCACCAATGAGTTCCATGTCAGTAAAGGCATGTAAGTACAATTTGATATGAGAGAACACAGAGCACAGGTTCAGGATTCTGACAGAACTGGGTTCTAAATTCTCACTTTGCCAATTAGTAATTGTTGTTTTTTAATATTTATGAGCCAAGTCTTAAATTGTACAATGAGATTAACTTTAGTATGTATGTATTGAATAGAGCTGTAAATAATAAAAGGAAATACATGTGAAAGACTTTCCAGTGGAGATGCTAGATGACCCCATTTGGTGGGGATATTAAAGTAGGGTTTAATCAGAGGGAAAGAGGGAAGGATGGTCATGATACACTACCCTGTGATTCTGAAATATATCTTTATTTCCCTTTCAGTGACATATAAGCATGATACTTAATGAAAAAGCCTGGCTAACAAATAAATCACTTCTTCCTCTATGAGTACCAGATGTTTCGGGGATAATGAAGTTCAGTGGCCCTCACTCACTCCAACCCACCATCCCACACCCATAGCAAAGCTCAGAGGACTTCAGCATCTTTGTTGGCTGGAAAGATGAAAACTTCTCGACATCCCAGAAGTTCTGCCAAGACTATTTTCCTATTTAGACTCGTACTTGGTCCAGACTTTTGAGAAAGTGAGGGGTTCTAAGAGGCCAGGCATATCTGTGATCCAGAGAAAGCTAATACGTAGGAGTCAAGAGGGTGAGTCCTGGTCTCATAAGTGACAGTGACTAACGTCCCAATCTTGAACAAGCGTCCACCTCTTTAGAATTGGTATCCAAGTCTTAAATACATGGGGGTTGGGAAAGATAATCTAAGGGTCCTTCCAGGTCCAGAATCCTATTCTTCTCATTCAAAAAGTAAGATGACCCAGGTACATCAATTCCTTCAAGTTCAAAAGCCACTGAAGCCCAGGGTGTAGGACCCAAAACAGTATCATGGAGATTTCAGAATAGATAATACTCATTTGACATAATGACAGAAATAATCCTCTTCACAAGAACACTAGAGTCCATGAGTGAGGATATCAGAGTCTTAAAATTTCCAAAGGGCTGTATCCTAGGGTGAGGGCAGCAGGTTCTTCAAAAGGAACCAAGAGATGCCAGTGCAGAGATGATCTGTGTTGGGTACTACAGATAGTGGTTAAGGCTATGGCCTTTGGAGTGATCAAACCTGAGTTTAAATCTAAGATCTGCTACGTGCGTTTTTGGTGACCTTGAAGAAGTCATTTTCCAGGCCTCTCTTTCCCAGAAAAGAGCCACCCCATTGTTTTTTTGTTTGTTTTTTAATGACAATTAAATGAGGTAATGATTGTAAAATTCTTACCACTCTATTTGACAATTTACCCACTGGATTTTTACGTATTCGAAGATAGGGACTTTGATTAGCTTATTCAACAATATTCCCAGAAGACAGTCTTTACATGGTATATAATAAGTGCTTAAGAAACTTTCAAATAAATGATACCACATGCCTAAAAGTCTACTGATAAAAATTCTGACCCTCTTCTCTAATTACCTGATCCCTCTTTAGATCAGTAGATCAAGGACAGATGGTATCACTATTCTTATCATGCCCCTTTCTACTACATCTGTGTTTATATAATGTAACCATATTTGCTATATACACATGGCCATTGGGCCCCTCTCTAGATGAGGCAAATTGACATCACTGTTTTTGGTCATATTCAAAGTATCCTCCGCAACCTCGTTATCATTTGATAACAGCCATTCTAACAGATAGGAAGTGGTATCTCATTTCGATTTGCATTTCCCTAATAGCGAGTGACGTTGAGCACATTTTCATATATCTATTGTGGTACATATATACAATGGAATAAGACTCGGCCATAAGAAAAGATGAAATACTGCCATTTGCAACAATATGGCTGGATCTTGAGATTATCATGCTAAGTAAAATAAATCACACAGAAAAAGTCAAGAACCATGTGATTTCACTCATAGGTGGGATGTAAAACTGAAAGCAACAAATGAACAAGACAAACAAACAAAAACTCATAGATACAGACAACAGTATGGTGGTTACCAGAGGAAGAAGTGGGGGGTGGCGGACAAGGGGGGGCAGTAAAAAAGGGTAACGGGGGTCAAATACATGGTGATGGAAGGAGATTTGACTTTGGGTGGTGAGCATACAATGCAATCTACAGATGATGTATTACAGAATTGTACACTTAACCAATTAATAAAATTGGTTCATTTTATTAATCAGTCACCCCAATAAATTGAATAACATTAAAAAATAAATAAGTACATGTCAGGCCTTCCAATGAGGGGTAGGGGGTGGGGGGAGTATCCTGCCTTATGATCCTGAAATTTTAGTCTTCTAATTTTCTGGGGTTAAATAGATCCTTCATTTTGTTTGGATACTGATAGAATTCAGCATAGGTAAAATCAACCAGGTATGGTACTAAAACCTGTAAGCAATTTGATGAGTCATTAGAATTACAGCATAGACTCCCACTGTGTTACCACATCCTAATAGGGTACAAAGAAAACTCAGTTTATATATAATATTTCCAACCAAGCCAACCACCATTTATAAGATTTTTCTGCTGGTTTACTTAGCTGAAATTTTACATAAGCCAATTTAGACACACTTCTGCCTTGGGAATAAAGGCAATTATAACCATAATACCAAAAGACTACTTTTTAAATAATCAACATCATCATTGTAATTATTCAGCCAACAAAAAAGGACACTTTCAAAGCAGCAGACTTTTATAACCAGGATATTATTACATATGAATCCCCAAAGGATAAATTCATAGAAGAATCAATGTGTTCTGTTACAAATTAGAAATTGGTTGACAAATTCTGCACATAAATGATGCACATGGTGCAAACCAGCTTGGCTTTGCTTTTACCAAAATCATTTTGCAAAAAGTTTAGGAATTTTTTTTTCATATCTCTGTAAATATTGAAAGACAAAGTCTATGTCTTTTATTTTTTCCAAAGGAGAGGTAATTGTATATAAATCATTTTTGATTTCTATAAAATTGTACTTGTATTGATGGCTTACATCAAGGCCACTTCCCTTAGTGAAAATACAGAAATTCTTTCTTATTGCCTAGACCTTTATCTGCTGTTCAGTACAATAGCCATGGCCACATTTAGCCACTGGACACTTGACATGGGGCTCAAACTGAGGAGTTGCGTTTTTAGTTATATTTTTATTGATTTAAAGTTACAAATTGCAAGAATATAAAATATTTTTCCATTGAACATAACTTTATGATTTCAGTAATACTACATTCCTCTTTAACTATTGATAATTTAGCGTCTGTGTAGAGCTGTACTGAAAGAATAATACGCACACCAGATTTCAATGACTTAGCAAACAAAAAAATGGAAAATATCTTAATTTTATGTTAATTATTTGTTGAAATGGTAATGTTTCAGATATGCTGGGTTAAATAAAACATATTAAAACTATTTCTTCCTATTTCTTTTCACTTATTTTTTTAATTGTGGCTACTAGAAAATTTTTAATTATGTATGTGGTTCATATGATATTTCGATTGAACAACACTCTAGAAATATCTACTTACTCAAGCTCCACTTCCTGTAATGGTGGTGAAGCTTATATTTGGCTATTTGGCTGACTCTCCCACAGATAACATTTGTAAAACACTGAACAGAACAGGGGAAAACAACCTTTTTTTTTTTGGACTGAAGAGCAACCAAAAGTTAGAAGGAATCAGAGGAAATTCAGCCTTTGAAAGAAGGGAACTGCCCTGATGCCCTCTGAATAAAATTCACATTTATTAAGCTTTGTACCTGTGGGCATTTTTCTAATCTGGAGGTAATTGAATGGAGAGAATTTAAGCAGAAAGTCATAATCATAATGAACTGAGAAGTCAGAGAGTAGACTTTAGGGCTCCCAGAGTAGCTAGAAATGAAGGAGAAATACAGGAAAGGAAAAAGTCCCTAAATCTGCATGTGACTACCATGCAAATCTTCGGCTTTCCTGTGAACAAGTGCTTGGGAAATACCAAGATTCACAGTGTATAACAATAGCTGTAAAAGGCAAGGAACTGAGCAGAGATCTCAACTTCTCCCTACTTCAAGGGAGGTAGTTTGGTGCTTAAGTGGAATGCCTACTAGAATAAAAACAAACACTCTTTAGAAGAAAACAAAACAGAATCAGACCCTCTATCACATTTCATTGAGAATATGCAGTATAAAATAATAAATTAGGAGATTCACAAAGAAACAGGAAAATGTGATCCATAGTCAAGAGAAAAAGCCATCAATAGTCACTGAGCCTGAAGTTCTGGAGATGTTGGAATTAGGAGACAGGACTTGAAAGGGTCTATTAAATTTATGTTTCAGACAATTGTCAGCCCAATAAACTATAATTTTTAAAAAAAGAAATGAAATCTATGTTTCAGACTCTAAAGGATAACATATTATAATGAATAAAGAGATAGGAAAAGTAGGGAGGAAAACATGAACTAAATTAAATGATAAAATGAAAATTCTAAAACTGACAACTAAAATATCTGAAATAAAAATTTTGAAAAGTCTTTAAAAGCAGATTGGAGACAGCAGACAGGATGGATCATGAAACTGAAGACAGATTAATGAAGTTGAAGGTAATCTTTTAAACATTATTATCTGAGTATGGATAGAATATCAATATAAATTATTCAATGTGAAAAACAATAACTATTGCATTGTTTTGTACATCTGTAACTAATAATAAAAAAAGAAGCCCCTTCTCCCCGGCGGTTAGTGCTGAGAGTGCGGAGTGTGTGCTCCAGGCTCGGAACACACATTTATTATTAAAAAAAAAAAAAAAAAAAAAATCTAAAAAATCTTTTAAAAAACCAAAAAAAATTTTACAAAAAATCTGTGTCTCCCCCGCCGGAGACTTTTATTTTTTTTTTTCTTCCTCTTTTATAAAATAACCCAGTGAAGCAGCCGAGACCGACCTGCCCGCCCGCAGCCCCACAGCAGCTCCAAGAAAGAACCAAGACTCGCCAGTCGCTTCATTGGACTCTGTTGTTGCATTGCATATTTTCTTCATACCAACCAAGAATAAAGAGATCTATAAGAGTTTGAAATCGGTTGTGGCACTGTGTGTCAGATGATGGAACATGACACTAGTTCTGAGAAAATGACTGTCAAGGAAGAAGAGAGATCCGGAAAGAGAGACCCACCTTGGGTCATAAACTACAGAAACAATATTGGGAGAAAAAGGCCGAGTGGCGCATTGGTTAAGAGCTGGTTTTGGGATGCCAGCGGCCCTGGTTCGGATCCCACATATGAGGGCCAGTGACACTTCCCTCTACAGCTAACAACAGCTCCACCTGGAGCTGGGCTGTGCGAGCCTCGGCGATGGTGGGAGCTGCAGCCCTTCCTGCAGTGGGCTGCCATAGGCTACAGTGAGTGGCGGGCAGCCAGCATGAGCTGCCAATAGCCACTGTGAGTGACCATCCAGAGGCCGGCGACCAATCTGCCTCATCTGGGAAGAGCGCAATGATGATACCAACATGGGCCAGTGAAGCAACGTCCTCCGCAACTAGACTGAAGAACAAAAGGACAGCAACTTGTCTGTTCCCCTTTCCCAATTCCCCAATGCTGTTCCCCTCCCCCTATTCCCCAATTTAAAAAAGTCTTTAAAAAAAAAAGGAGCATTCAACCCTGGAGGTCCCAGGAATACTAGATGAACAGAACCACTAAATGAAGAACTTAAAGAGGAGGCCACGTCGGGTTTGGTAGGATGGGCGGAGACAAGAGAGAGCGAGCCCCATGAGGGAAGCCCCAGCCGTGGGAAGCTTGTCTGGTTGGGGGAGAGACCCTCCGGCCGCACTCCAAGCTCACCAGCCCAGAGTTCCTTTGCCAGGAAGAGGAGTTCTAAGATAGCTGGCAGTAAATTAGTGAGGACTCTCTTTGCTCAGCTTGGTGAGGCTAAGAGCAGTTGGAAAATCAGTGGGGCCAGCACCCGGGCTTGCTTGCCGGTGAGCACTTACCTGGTTCCTGGTGGAGGCAGTGGCTATGTGAGCCGGACCCGGGAGCCTGCAGGGACGGACTGAACTGAACACCTTTGGTGCAAAGGCTGGAGGTTTTTGGACTGTTGTTCCCGTGGTGTGGAGCCTGCATGCAAGTGGTGTAGGGAGGCCACCATTTTGTCAGGCTTGGGCCCTCCCACAGAGAATCAGGTCCGAGACCTCATTGGTCTGGTGGAATTGGCGCAGAAGTGCGTGTTTGCATGTGCATGTGTGCGGGCACATGCGGCCTTGGATCCCCACCCTCCGGCCAGCTTATACTGCGTTGCCAGGGAAACGCTGGGCAGGTGACCTCCGGCTCCAACAGGCTGCTCACTGAGACCTGGGAGTGCGAGCCAGCTCGGATCTCCACCCTCTGCTCGGCTTGTGCTGCGTTGCCAGGGAAACACCTGGTGGGCATGCTCCGGCTCCAATAGGCTGCTCACTGAGACCCAGGAGTGCACAAGCCGCCTTGGGTCCCCGCTCTCCACACTACGCTTGCAAGAGTTGCCAGGCTGGTGATTGGTTGTCAGGCTGCTCAGCCTGATCTGCGGGGCAGCTGATTGGGACAGGCTGAGACTGGGAGTTTTCCTGGGAGTGTTGGGCTGTGAGCTATGTGCCTGCGTGATCCAACCGGGCCTCTCCTGGTGATCTATCTAATACATCAAAGCAATCCCAGAGCGACAGCCAGAATGGGGAAACAAAGAAACATGTCACAAGTAAAAGATCAGAAGAAACCTCTAGAAATAGAACTAAGTGAAACAGAGGGATCCAACCTTTCAGGGACACAGTTTAGAACACTGATGATAAGAATATTTAACAAACTTAGTAAGAACATAAGGAAGGATAGAGAAATCATAAAAAACAACCAGTTAGAACTAAAGAATACAATAACTGAAATGAAGAACACACTCGAAGGAATCACCAGTAGAGTAGATGAAGCAGAGGAGCAGATCAGTGATTTGGAAGATAAAATAACAGAAATCACCCAGTGGGCACAACAAAAAGACGAAAGAATAAAAAAGAATGAAAATAGTTTAAGAGCCCTATGGGACAAGGTAAAGCACAACCACTTTCGACTCATAGGAATACCAGAAGGAGAAGAGAGAAAGCAAGGTGTCGAGAATGTATTTGAAAAAATAATGACTGAAAACTTCCCTATCCTGGTGAAGGAAATCAACATACATGCCCAGGAAGTGCAGAGGGTTCCAAACAAGCTGAACCCAAACAGGTCCACACCAAGACACATCATAGTTAAAATGGCAAAGGTTAAAGACAGAGACAGAATCCTAAAAGCAGCAAGAGAAAGACAGCAGGTTACATACAAAAGAACTCCTATTAGACTAACAGCTGACTTCTCTACAGAAACTCTGCAGGCCAGAAGGGAGTGGCAGGAGATATTCAAAGTGACACAAAATAAAGGCCTACAACCAAGATTGCTCTACCCAGCACAGCTATCACTTAAAATTGAAGGAAATAAAGAGCTTCTCAGAAAAGAATAAGCTTAAGGAATTCATTACCACCAAGCCAGCATTGCAAGAAATGTTAAAAGGGCTTTTTTTAAACAAAAGAAAGGGGTAAACAAGCTAACCCAGGAAGACCAGGAATACAAATAACAAAATGGCAATACATATGCACCTATCAATAAACATTTTAAATGTGAATGGGCTAAATGCTCCAATCAAAAGGCAGAGAGTGGCTGAGTGGATAAGAAAATAGGACCCATGTATATGTTGTTTACAGATGGAATAAGGTATTTCATGCAAATGAAAATGAGGGGAAAAAAAGCTGGAGTACCACTACTTATTTTGGACAAAATAGACTTTAAAATGACTACAATAAAAGACAAAGAAGGGCACTATAACCCTAATAAACATCTATGCACCCAACATAGGAACTCCTAATTGCATATAACAGATTTTGACAGACATAAAGACAGAGATCAACAGTAACACTATCATAGTAGAGGGACTTCAACACCCCATTGTCACCAATGGACAGACCCTTTAGACAGAAAATCAACACAGAAATGACACTTTAGACCAGCTGGACTTCGTTGATATTTTTAGAGCATTTCACCCTGAAAAAACAGAATATACATTCTTGTCAAGTACACATGGGACATTTTCCAAGATAGACCATGTTAGGCCACAAAACAAGTCTCAGTAAATTTAAGAAGATTGAAGTCATATCAAGCAGATATAAAGGAAAAACTGATGGTTGCTGGCTGGGAGGGAGTAGGGGAGAAGGAGAGGGGGAAGGTTTTGGGCAGCGTAGGTGGGACTACAATGTTGCCGCAGGGATAAGGGGGTAGTTCTGGGAATGTAATTGATAATGTTGAGAAGAGACTATTATGTTAAGTGAAATAAGTCAGTCGGAGAAGGACAAGTACCATGTGATCTCACTTATATGTGGAATCTGAAAAACTGAATGAACGATCAAAGTAAACAGACTCATAGATATAGAGGAAAAACTGAGGGTTGCTAGTTGGGAGGGGAGTGGAGATTGGGGGGAGGAGGAAGGGATTAGATGGCATGGATGGACAACTGCAATATTGCCACAGGGATATGAAACACAGTTCGGGGAATATAATAATGTAAAAATTTTGGATGGCGTAGAGGCTTGATCGCTGCACTGTACACCTGAAACTGATGCTGTGTAGTATTGTATGCCAACTGTGACTGAATGTGTGGATAGTCACGGGATGTGGAGTATACTGTGGCAGGGAGTCAATGGAATTGTGGTGGATGTGTATGGTGAGTGGGGGGGGTGAGCTGGGGGAGGGGAGTTGTCATTTTGGGGGGTGAAGAGTATAACTATTGCATTGTGTTGTACACCTGAAACTAATAAAACAAAAAAAAAGGAAGAAAAAAAAAAAAACCACTGTAGTTTATCCTCAGCTGTGATTGGTCTGTTTTGGGCTCTGACCTCATAAAGCATCAGTGTGATGTAATTACAAACATTCGTATATAAGGTCCTAGCTGGGCTGAGGGTTTAGTCCGTATAAGCCCAGGAAGCTAATTTTCAGTGACCTGTTGGATTTGGACTAGCTAGTTTGTTTTCTCCTTTTATCCCCCATTTATAAATTTATAATAGTTAGTATAGTTATTGTTTATTATCACAGTTAATAATTTTGTTGATGTAGTTAGTATATTTAGTCAGCTAGTTAGTACAGTTATTATTGTTTATTAGCATAGTTAGTATTGCCAGTGAGTGTAGTGTCAGCTGGCCACCATGGCACATGAACATCCAGCCACTTCTGATGACCAGCATGAACATCCAGCCACTTCTGATGACCAGGTGCTCCTTATTGAGTGTTATAAGCTCCTGGAGATCATTGGCAAGGGCAACTATGCCAAGGTGAAACTGGCTGAGCATCTTCCCACTGGGACCCACGTGGCTATAAAATTGTAAGTGTAAAGAACGCTGTCGGTCGCCATAGATTTCTCATGCGAGAAATTCAGTGCATGAGAGCTCTGCAGCACCCAAACATCGTGCAGCTGTATGACGCTATTGAAACCAAAGAGTCCTTCTTCCTTGTAATGGAGTATTTGGGCGGTGGAAGTATGATGGACCATCTAACAGCTCATGGACGAATGCAGGAGAGGGAGGCCTGTGTCAGTTTTCGGCAGCTTTTATCAGCTGTTTACTATTTTCATCAACGCGGAATCGCGCACCGGGATATAAAGCCCGAGAACATTTTATTCGACCAGAAAGGGAATGTTAAAATCGCCGATTTCGGATTTAGCACGGAATTTATGGACAGAAAATTAAACACAATGTGTTGCACCCCGGCCTATGCAGGTCCAGAACTGTTTCTGCGTGAACCTTATGAAGGACCAGCGGTCGATGTGTGGAGCCTGGGTGTAACATTATACAGAATGGTGGCAGGAACCGTCCCGTTCAAGGCACAGAATTTGAGGGAACTGGGACAACAGGTGATAAAGGGGATGTACACCGTACCCTACTTTTTCTCGTTTCATCTAGACAGTTTGGTAAAGAAAATGCTCAAGGTGAACCCCATGGAAAGAAGAGATTTATCTGATATCATGTCACATCCTTGGCTCAGTCAGGATGAGGAGGACCTCATGCCCTGTAGCGAGCCAGTCAACAAGAACATAGACCCATGGCACTGAGAGAGATGGCACTGCTGGGCTTCCGGTATGTCGACATCCAGGACACATTGACCAATGGGACTTTTAACAACACGATGGCCACCTACCGCATCCTGCAGAACAAAAAGCCTAAATTCCATCATCGCATTATTCATGTCAAGCCCTACAATCCCACTGAGCAGAGTCCTGCTCCAGGTTGGGAGGTGCAGCCAGGGATCTCTCCTATACCACCGGTGGAGCAGCACCACGACGACGACGAGTTGGGGCAGAGGGGCAAAAAGCCTGCGACTCCCCCAGCCCTCCCAGAAGGTGGGCACCATCAAGCCTGAGTCCAGCCAGGAGCTGAGCACCATCAACTCCGGGACCACCCCGGAGGTCAGCATGGGCACTTCTGGATCCAGCGCCAAAACCCCTGGATCCAGCCCAGAGACCGGCACCCCCACTTCGAGTTCCATCCTGGATTTCAGGCCCGTCAGCCACAGAAGCAGGCCACGGTGGAGGAACCATGGCCCTGTCGGCACCCCCACTTCGAGTTCCATCCTGGATTTCAGGCCCGTCAGCCACAGAAGCAGGCCACGGTGGAGGAACCATGGCCCTATCACAGACCATCAGAGTAGTGGCTCTGAGACCTCCCTTGCGAACAACTACGTCGCCAGCAGCCCCTGCAGCAGCAGCACGAGCAGCAGATCAGCAGGGGAAAACAACCACGGACGTTGGAGGATGTTTAGGAGGTGTTGCAACTGCCCCTCAATGCTCTGCCATAGGCTGTCGAAAAATAGGCTGTTCAGGAACAACAAAGTCAAGCCCCTTTAGCTATACTAATATACTACATGTCAATGTTACTTTAAAAAGAAAACATTATTAAAAAATAGAACAAAATATGAAAAAAAAAATCTCTTATTTTTAAGAGGAAAGAAAAAAAAAAAGATGTTCTCCTCTCCCAAGCCTTTCTCCTGAGCCAGGTCACTATCCCCCACCACAATCAAGTATTAATATCCAGATGTCTGCATTGAGGGTTTATAGTATTTGTATAATGTTTTGCCAGCTTTAAATACAAAATATTTTTTGATCAAATGATAAAGAAGAATTTGGTTGTCTCACTTGAAAATTAATGTGTATTTCAATCAACCGTCGTTAAATTCTGAGCTAAAATGAATATTATGACCTAAAAGTAGAAATAAGATACTTATATTGAACAGGTGATGAGATTTTGTTTTATTTATGTTTTGCTATGAAGTGGCATGAGAAATTCAGTCACAGATATTTGGCAAAGGGAAGCAATAAAGAATCCTGCTGTAACTGTTAAAAAAATATTCTTGATATGAAAACGCAAAATATAAATCATATATATATATATATATATATATATATATATATATATATATGCAGAATTTGATAGGCTTATGGGACCATAACAAGAGGTATAAAATATATGCAATGGCATCCAAACTGATCACATGCTTGCAAACATGTGTGAACATTCCTAAAACCTGCTGGAATTTCTGAAAGAAGTGTGGCAAGCACCAATCCCACAATATGACAAGTTACAATTTACAGAAAACACAAGGATTCTCTATATGCCTTCCCTTCTATCCTGTTCTCACTCCCCTACCCCTTCCATCCTGTACCTACATGTAACCAATCTCTTTCATTTCTGGTTTATGCTTTCTGTTTCTTTTTCTGCAAATGAGGAGATTTCTGTAAGTTTTATTTCCCCTTCTTTCTTACTCAAGATGCATGGTTAAATGAAACTATGATGTTGCAAGTTTCTAGTATTCTACACAGATTGGTAAAATATTTACAATAAGTAGACGGTGATAGGTTAAAAATGTATATTGTAATCCCCAGGACAACCACCAAAAAACAAAGAAGTATAGCTAAAAAGTCAATAGAATGGATTACTAAAATATTTTAATTAACATATAAGAAGGCAGGAAAGAAGGAAGAGGGAAACCATAAATAAACAAATAAGACAGCCAGTAGAAACAAATGAAAACAAATAGCAAAATGATACACTTAAACCTACCATATCGATAATTACATTAGACAAAAATGGATTGAATGCTCCAATTAAAAGTGAAAGATGATTAAAAAAATAAATAAAAAAGAAAAAAAAAAGAAAAACAGTGAAAGATGATTGTACTGGATATAAAAGGCAAGAACTATATGTTGTCTATAAATAATGCCATTTAAGTTAAAGATAAAGATAATCTAAAAGTAACAGAATGAAAAATGATTGACCATGCAAATAATAAACATATAAAATTTAAGACAAAGAGTACTACAAGAAATAATGAAGAATAATTCATAAAAATACAACTTAGATTTTCAGGAAGACAACAATCTTAAATTGATGTGCCTATTAAAAGATCTTCCAAAAATATCAAGCAAAATTGAAAGGCCTCAGGGGGAAAATAGACAAACCCACAATACTCATTAGTAACTTTAACATTCTTCTCTGTGTCACAGGGCAACCAGACAAAAAAAATCAGTAAGAACGTAGAAAATCTGAGCATTATAAACCACTTTGACCTAGATAACATGTTGCATGACACTCAAAACTAAAACAAAAACAGACTATATGCTTGGCCATGAAAGAAAAATTGCTTAAATGTTTCAAGAGATTGCCATCTTAAAGAATGTTTTTTCTGACCACATGGAATTAAAATAGAAACCCGTAAATGTAAGATTTCTATAAAAGTCCCTCATATTTGGAAATTAATCAGTGTACATACCTGTAGACAAAACCCATGGATCGAAGAAGTTACAGGGAAATTAAAAAGTATTGCAAACTGAGTGCTAGTGAAAACACAACATGCTGAAATTTGTCAAATGTGGCCAAAACAGTGGTTAGAAAGAAATGTAAAATGTTGATGCTTATATTAGAAAGGGAGCTATGTTTATCATCAACAATATATTTCTGTGCTAAGAAGCTAGGCAAATTGAATCCAGCACAAGTAGAAGAAAGGAAAGGCTACAGACATAAGAGCTGAAATAAATGAGAAAAAAACAAGAAAAAGTTAAAGCCCAAAGCAGATTCTTTGAAAAGATTATTAAGACTGATTACTCTTCACAAGAGTGGTTGTGGAGAAAGAGGGAGAGAACAATTCCCAGCATCAGGAATAAAAAGAGGGATCATCACTATAAACAATATGGCTACTAGAAACGATAATAAGAACACAGTGTTATGTGAAAAAAAATTCAAAGTGTAAAAGAGAAGCTGCAGCAGATTGCCTTTGTGTAAGAAAGAAGGGGAAATAAACTCACAGAAATCTCCTCATTTGCATAAAAAGAAACATAGTAAGCATAGACCAGGCATGAAAGAGATTGATTCCCCACAGAGTGGATTCAGGGTGGAAGGGTGGGGGAATGTGAACTGGATAGAAGTGATGGCAGAGGTTGGAGGGCTGACACTTCTGAGTGTACGTTTTTGCACAGCACTGACTTTTAGAAACATATTATTTTTAATATACTTAAAATATACATAAACTCAACAAGGATGAAGGGTAAAATGGAATAGAAATAGAAACAAATGAACATAACTGTAATTCAAACAAGTAATTTAATCACACTGAAGAAGAAAACATAAACCATTCCAAATAACTTTTGAATATATTACTTTTACTTGATACACTCAAGCTAAAAACAAGAACAGTAAACAAATGTTAAACTCTAGGCAATAGATGTGTTTTTCAGTTTTAGCAATACTAAATTTACTAACTTTACTAAATTACTAATATAACTTTATATAGGTATAGATATAGATATAGATAGATATAGAGAGAGATATTCTAGGGTTGAGGAAATATATATATTCTAGAGTTGAGGAAATATGTAAGTATATTTTGGACAATGAGAGTCAGGTTTCTCAGTGTCAGAGAAGAGCATTACAAATGTGCAAAGGGGGAAGGCTCTAGTGAATCCTGTGGAATTGGAAATATCAGTATGAATCATGGTTCTAGGTGCAGTTGTGTATATGTCTGTGTATGCACACACATACACATATACCTGAATTTCCCACCTCAGTCTACTGAGGGGACGTACAAGCAGTGACACCCAGAAGCATGTCACGTCCAGATCATGGTTTCTAAATATATTCTCCACTATAGGACCCACGGTTCCTTAGAGAAAAGAACTCTAGGTCTGGGACAGGACAAGTATAATATGAACTTGGAATATACCAGACATAAGGAAGTACACACAGGATGATTAATATACATCAAATGGCACAGAAACTAGTTTAAAGGGACTCCCCCTGGCCAAATCTAGAAAAATTTGAGAAAGAACAAATTCTATTAACAGATCTTATGTAATAAAGAAGAATCCAACAGACAATCTCATAAATAAGAAAATACGAGAGATGCAAAGACTCTTTTAACAGTACAATTAAAACATAGAGGGAATGAGATTAAAAATCACCATTTGGTAATCACCATAATAATAATTGTTTCAGGCTAGAATCATTGATGCTACAACTAATAGGAGAATGTTTAATGAGAAATAGGATATTTTACAGTCTCAAAATTGTATTAATACTTGTTAATTACAAAGGAAAAAGTAGTAACATGATGGCAGAGAAAACTTGTAGACAACAACAAAACCAAGTAATCCAAGTTAACACCATGAACGATTCCTACAGATATCATGTGCCTATTGATTTGATTTTCTGAGAAGGACAGGACATCACTTCTGAGATATTCCTGATAAAAACGCTAATTGAAATTTAGTAATAAGAACAATACTTTTAAAAAGGTACAAATTGAGGGCTATTCTACAAAAAAGTCAAGGTCCTGAAACACAATAAAGATAAAGGAACTATTCCAGATTAAAGGAGACTAAAGGGACTTGACAAGTCAGTGAAGCTTGTGATCTTGGGTTGGAACTTGGAGCCAAGTTTTTGCTTTTAGTTGTTGTTGTTTTCCTTTTGCTATAAAGGATATTTAGTGAAACAATTGGTGAAATTTAGTTTTATTTATTTATTTTTTTAGCTGAGCCATCCTGCCACCTGTTGGCAGCTCAGCAGCAGCTCAGCTCGTGCTGGGCATCGAACTGCTGTTGCTCAGAGCTCAGCTCGCACTCTTTTTTTTTTTTTTTTGAGGGCAGTGTCACTGGCCCTCACATGTGGGACCCGAACCGGAGCCGCCGGCTTCCCAAACCAGCACTTAACCACCGCGCCACTCGGCCAGCCAACAATTGGTAAAATTTAAATAAGAGCTGTTTGTTGGATAGTGGTAGTGTATCAATGTTAATTTCCTGATTTTGAAAATTGTATTGTGCTTATGAAAGAGAATATCATGTTTTTTAGAAAACACAATGTGTTCAGGGATAAAGGGCTATTACATCTATAACTTACTAAGTACATAGGACAGAGTTCAGAAAAAAAATATTTATATTTGTTTTATAGCATTTATATTATATTTTATAAATATATATGTATAAAAGGAAGAGAAAACAAAGCAAATGTGTTAAAATGTTAATATTTAGGGAATCTGATTGAAAGGTGTGCAGGTATCATTTGTATTATTTTAGTGACTTTAAAGTTAAAAAAGGATAATAAAGTGACATAGAGGAAATTATACTAATAAATTAAATGACAAAAATGCAATGGACAAATTCCTTGAAAATTATAACTGATAAAATATCCAGACTAAACTAAAAATCTGAAAAGAACTTTGTCTAGTAAAGAAATCAAATTTATTATTAAAAACTTTCTCCAAAAGAAAATTCTAGGCCCAGATAGTGAATACTAGCTAACATTTAAGGAAAAAATTATACTAGTCTTACACAAATTTCTTGATAAAATAGAAGATGAGAAAACCCTCCCAACTCATTTTATGAAGCCGATACACCTCGATACAAAAATCTAACAAAGATGGTAAAGTGTTACAAACCACTATCTCTTACGAGCATTGATGAAAATATTATTCACGAAATATTAGCAAATTGAAACCTTGCTTTCAGGAAATGGACACTCAAGTATTTAGATATGAATGGACATGGTGTCTGCAAATTACTCTCAAATTGTTACAAAATATATGTACATATCTTTATCTCCATGTAGATAAACAGAGAATGAGGAAATAAATAAGACAGAGTGAAAACTAATGGATCTGGATAAAGGCTGTACAGGAATTTCTTGTATTTTTCTTGCAATTCTTATGTAATTTGAAGTATTGGTGTGAAAGGTTGCAAAAAGACATCTATTTACTATCACAGCTTAAAAATGTGTATTTTACTTACCCATGTCAAAGATTGCTTTGGGAATATAGAATACCACAGAAAGAGCCAAATTATATGTAAAAAATTAAAATCTAGTAACATTATTTCATAATATATACCAATATCCTTTGTCCTCATAGATCATATTCCATATCCTTTTTGTCTCCTTCGAATCAACTCTGGATTTTGAGAAAAGCAGCTACAGGCAGTTATGGTGTCATCCACTATATCCAATCACTCATAATTACTCTCTCATTCTCCCTTCTCAACATTTCTAGTATTTTTCCCTCCTGCCCATCTTTGTAGCAATGATCAGTGTTGTACTCTTGAGGCAATCCCCACTGAGTTATTTAATCAGCTCCTAATTGCCTCTCATCCAGCTCCACCATCAAATCATTCACAGGGACAAAGGAATTATCTTTTATTCTATGAAACTTCACGCCTCCTTGGATTAAAACCTAACAATAACTCAACATTATCTACAGGATAGAACCTTTTGTTTTTGGTCTTTTTTTTAGAGGGCAGTGTCACTGGCCCTCATGTGGGATCCAAACCGGGGCCACTGGTGTTCCAAGCCAGCGCCTAACCACCGCGCGCCTTGGCCAGCCCACAAAGGGATTTTTATAGATGCAATTAGGCTTCCCAAACAGTTGATTATGAATTTACCAAAAGGGAGATATCCTGGGTGGGCCTCAATCAGTCAGGTGGGAAAACAGTCCCCAACTCCTAATGGAGACTCTCCTGCTCTCCTGAAGAATCAAACAGAGATGATGTGAGAGGCCTGTGGAAGACAGCCACGTGGCAGAGAACTATGGGAGCCTCTAGGAGCTGAGAAGAACTCTTGACTGACAGTCAGGAAGAAAGTGAGCACCTCAGCCTTAGAATCACAAGCAGCCAAAGTCTGCCAGCAACCATGGGAACTGGGAAGCGGATGAGCCCCAGAGGAGGATGCAAACTGAATGACCCTGAATGCAGCCTTCTGAGAGCCTGAGTTTAGAGAAGCCACGCCCAGACCTCTAACCTATGGAAACTGAGATAAGGAAGGAACGGGTGTTGTTTTAATCTGCCAAGTTTGCAGTGATTTTTTTCTATAGCATGAGAAAACTAACACACCTACCAAGGACCACCTGTGCTTTTTTCCTCCACTATCACATGCACAAACCTTTCGTGTCTCAAAATCTTTGTGTTTGAAAAGGTGTCTTTTCATTCTGCAACTACTAACCTGGAGATAGTTATTTTTCTGCCTCTGCTACCCATTTTTATCTATACACCATATTATGATGTTGGTTTAAACTTTTGTCTTTCCTACTAGACTAATATCCTTGGTGGCAAGGGCACTGTCTCATCTTGACATTTTCCCAGTAATTGACTCATAAAAGATTTTCAATATCTTTCAGTTGAAATCCCTCTAATTGACAGGAAAAAAATTACATTTTATCTATAGGCACATCCCTATTTTGTCATTTTCCCCTAATTAATAGATATGGGATTTTAAATACATTTGATACCATAAAAAAGAAATATGCATAAATTCCCACAAGTATCTAAACCCAGTAATCAATAACCCTAATGCCGCCACAATTTCTGGAACATTGCATTTTTCTCAAAACAGCATAATGAAAGCTGCCAGCAAATTCACTAATTACAGGAGGAGACAAAAGAGATGGCCTGTGACTGCTGACATTTCACAAAAGCCTCATTAGTATGCTAGAGTATTAGCAAAGCAAACAGATAAATGAGCTGCACTTCTGAAGACCAGGAATGCAGCATGCTTAAAGAGAAGAGATCCTCAAAAGAGTGGGCGTGGATTTACGCAGTGGTATCTGGAACAAGGATCATGCTGATTTGCACACAGGGATGCTTCCTTCATATCCTCACCCTTCACCAGCACAGACCTCAGCCACTGGTGGGAAATAATTGGCAGTTAGGGCTCAATCTGATGCCGCTGTTATGCTCAACTTTTATAAATAACAAGTGTTTGTAGAAGAAAAAAAAATCATACTTTTTGGGTAAAGGAACCATACTGGTTTTAGTAAAAAACTGAGACAAGTTAGCTATTTATAAAAACATTTTTTTCCCCACTATTGGTGGGTTAATCGATTGGAATGACATTTACGGGAGGCAATTTGGGAATATTAAACAAAAGGCATTGAAAATAACCCATTTACTCAGCAATTTCATTTCTAGGAGCCCATCCTATAGAGATACTAAGTAAACAAAGTGTTTATTATCCCTAGGTTGTGTCAGCATGCTGGCCTTTGCAGAGTTGAGTATAATCAGTTCGTACATGACAGGTTTGATGTGGCAGCTCCATTTCTTCAACCATGCTCCTCTATACTCTAATTACATCAAATAAAAATAAATCTGGCAAATTCCGATTTCTTCTAATGGCATCATTATCATTTTTAACCATGTTCTCAGGAACGAATAGACCTGAACGCACCACCAGAGCCTTAGTGTAGCCATTTTCTCCTCCCGTTATCTGTACGTGTGTGTGCTGTCTAGTACCATGATGCAAAGACTTAGGGCTGGGGGCTCTTCTGTAGTTCCATCCACTGCGAAATTGTACAGGCTGCAGTGACTAGACTATAACCAACACTGTGGGAACTGATTGTCCTTGTGGAGATCATCCAAAGAATATACACATTCCCTTCTGACTCTTGTAACTGACAGAGCTTTTAAACACCATAGTATATTGCCTCACTCACCTCGATGTTATTTAAAGGACATATGCATGCACACACAAGTTTGCTTGCGGAGACTAGAATTGTCACATTGCAGCCTTCTCCTGCATCGCCATCCTGCCAGCCTTTCCTAGAGCCTAAGCTTTCACATAGGGAACCCACTCTTTTTTCTCCAAATGATTTCTCCTGGAATCAGTCTTTTCCCTCTGAGCTAAAGATAACTGTTTTCCCTTGATGCAAATGGGAAATATTTTTAATGCACCATTAAAAAGGATTACAGCTAAGACTCAGATTCTAGAGAGAAAATTATCAGCTGTGTAATCTTAGGCATGTTACTTACCCTTTCTGAGTCTTTTTATCTGTAAAAATGGAGATAACTGGGGTGTCTGCCTCATAAGCTAATCTGAGAAATAAATGAAATCATTCATACATGATAAGCCCTCCAAAAGAACTAGCTCTTACAATAGCTGCCTTCTCTCTTGACTATCTTCTGGTATACCCAACCAGTAGCATTCCTAAAGGGAACAAGGTTATAAACGATCCCATATTTGTTCCTCTTCTTCCTTTTCTCCCCCATTCCCATCATTTCTAAATAAATAAATTGTTTAAAACGTATTTCAGAAAAGCCATGGAAAGGGGCGTCAACATCATCTGTGGAGTATGCACAGAAGGAATCAAAGGCTGTATCATTGCCATGTTTATTTCAAAGGTCTAAGGATAGGTTTCACGTCTGTAAGTGGTAAGCTCACCTGGTCTTCAACTGCCTACCACTCACTACCCATGCACAAGTCAGATAGCCTACACAGACCCTACTACAATCACCCCAATTCTTTATACCCTCTACCCCCAACTACCTGGGGGGTTGCTCCTTCTTTGCACAAAATACTTACAAAAATTTAAATAAGGCAGACTCATGTTTCAAGTTTCATCAACACAATGTCAGTAGTTTTAATTATGTCCCAAATATTTAGAAATATTTTTATATGTGAAATGAATAATTTTCCATGCATGATTTTCCTTGACTGAGTTCAATGATCCAATGTTGATATTAGATATTTTTTTCTTATCCATAAAATAGGGTATATCTCGTTAAGAACTTAGTGTTCTGTTAAATTCATTAATTTTTCATTCCTTATCACAATTATCAAAAAATTGTGATAAGGAATTTTGTGATAGATTTTTTTTTACTTCTAACTTTAAATTAAATCAACTTTTATTCAGAAATTTCAGCTTGTAGATTTATGACCAATAGCCATTTTAAAAACGAGCCCCTGCTTTTATCAACAGGAAACTGAGTTTAAGGGAGGGGCCCCAAGTATGGAACTGTGGGTAGCAGGGGGATGAAAATTCAGAATTCTGGACTTCGAGATGGAAAGCCTGCTTCTATTTCTTGACAAGTTTCTCAAATGCTGTATGCCTCATTCTTTCATCTGCACAATGTGGACAACATTGTCAGGCTGTTTTGAGGACTAAATGAGATAACAAATGTCAATCATTTAGCACAATGCCTGGTTTACAGTAAGGACTCAATTCATTGTCATCTTCAGCAGTTACATAGGGTTGTGGAAACAGCCCGAAATATGATTCAGGAGACACTTGTTCTCACTTAGGTATATCATTAACCACCTATTTTGGATGAGTCACTTTCTTTCCCTGGACTTCGATTTTCTCACTCATATATTTGAACAGACCAATTTTTCCGAGTTAACTTTCAGTTCTAAAATTTCCTTAGTTCCACTGAGTCTTCGTTTGTGATTCAGAATCAATAGGGTGAACATCTGTGATGATACTTTTATTCTTTCAACACATTTATTTTAATAAACACTGTTAGAGACTGAGAAAGCCATATTGAAAAAAGTGGTATGGATTTGCCAGTATTCTAGTAGTAACTGCCACCAACCAGGAAATTATGATACAGTGTGATAAATACTATAACAAAGGATTTCAAGGTGCTGGCAGAGGTTGCCTCCTAGAAGTAATAGCAAACCTGAGAACTGATATATGAGAGTAACTCTCAGAACCCAAGGATAGCTACTATGTGCACCAGTGTCTGCCTCTTTAGATGACCCAAGATTATCATTCTTGCATCTCCTCAATCCCCACCTTTCCTAGACTTTCACTGGTAGGCCATCTCTTGTGAGGCTCTCTGACCCTCATCACAATTTGTTGCATTTAATTTGCTGTGGAAATTGAAGCCAGATAACTAATTTTCTTAAAATCATATATTTTTAAAGTGTTTGAAGGAGAATGTATTTCTTGGCTGTTTGACAACTTTTGTTGTATTTTTCTAAAAAAAACATATCTGGATTGGTACTATCCTTCCGTTGATCTCCAGATTAATGTAAGTAAGGCTTTACTTTCTTCTTCATTTTTTTAAAAGAATGGGTGGAGACAGAGAAAAGCAACTAGACACTATTGTGAAAGAGAGTTTTTAGCTAAAAAAAAAAGGAAATTGCAGAGCCACACTTATTTTTCCTGAAAAAAAATATTTCTTATACATAATCCCTGGTATAATGTTGTATAATGATGCTTAGTGGAAGCATTAAGAAGTTAGTTAATGCCTAAATTAACACAAATAAGAAAAGGCCTTATAAACACTCTATCTCTGAAGGTAAAATTTTGCTTCTAAAGAAGATAGATGAGAAACATCTACATATCCTATTACAGTAGTAATTTTCACTAAGAATGGGGCAAAAAAATAAAACTGAAAACACAGCAAAAAAGAAATGAATGGGAACAGGACAAAGTCTACCTTGACTGCAAAGTGTATATGATATATTTGGGTTTGGAAAAACAGTCACTCTGGGGACATTTTTATTGTTTTTGGCTTCGATTCTATTCAGTTAAATTAATATACTATCTACATTTCAGATCTCTTCCTCTAGATGAATTACTGGGTTATAATTTTTGAAATAATTGTCCAGCATTTCTGCAGTCACCAAAAAGAAAATGAGAATGTGATTTATTCAACCATTCCATGTTTTGATTAAAAAACATAAAAATAGTCAAGTAGCAAGCATTTTAACCATATATTTCATGTCTACAATGTTTAGAAAATATTCACAGCACATAATCTTGAAGTTTTAAATAACTCCAGCTTTAATATATATAATACACACACAGGCACTGAAAAAAAAATATATATGAAAGGCACATATTTCAAGATCCACTAATTTTTTTTTATTGGGTTCAAAAGTCTTCCAGCACTTCCTCTCAGAATGGACTTGGACAGTTCTAGGTAAACAGTACAAGGTCAACGAATTTTTTTTTTCTACAGCATTAAAGCAGCTTTGGCTCAAAACTATGGTACTGAGGTTGAAACATAGGTTACACAAGCAGTTCTAAAACTCCCAACCCAGGTCACACTAAACATAGTCCCAGGTTGCCAGAGGTCCCATTTTTAGAGTGCTCATCAGAAGCTAACGCAAAAACACCAAGGAGAAAAACATAGCACTCTCAACTGCCCAAGAGTCTATCAGATCAAATGCCATTGAAATAAGAACCCAGCAGAAAATTCTAGAATACACAAGGAAACTCTCCATCATTAGTGAGAGTTAACAGACATAATAGGATGTCTAACACCCCAAGAACTTCAGATAACAGGAAATCTAAAAAGAAAACAACTCTAAGACACTTACAGATATCAACCATTAAGAAAGAGAAAAGAACAAGGAATTGGGTGAAATAGATTTTTAACAAGTAACTAAGAGCATGCCTAAAGACAAATGATAAAATTATGAAATTTAAAATTCAGCAAACAGATTTGTAACCACCAGGTTGGCAAAATTAGAAGAGCTGCCAATAACATGTGTTGGTAAGGATGTGGAGCAATGGGAAATTATGTAACCTGATTAGGAGTGCAAACTACTACAACCACCTGGAAACAAAAATTGCCACTGCCTAGCAAATGAAAGATGCTCATTTCCTCTTATCCTCAAGCAATTCTGCAGTTCTGCTCCTAATCAAACACCCTAGAGAAACTCTTGACCTTGTGTAATAAAGATTTGTACAAAAAATTTTACAGAAGTGCAATCAATGGGAGAATTGAAAAATTGTGGTGTATTTACACAAAACAATACTATTCAGTACATAAAAAGGAATAAACAGATATCAACATGGATGGATATCAGGAAATGACACTGTATAGGAAAAAAGCAAGTGGCAAAGCAATAAGGTGTGGCGCCATTTTTATAAAAGTCAAAAATGTATAAAACCAACTAGTATATAATTTAGATGCTCATAATTATATAACATTTTAAATGGGGCATAATGATATATTCATGAAGAGTTGACACTTTACCTGAAAAATCAAAAGCAAACAAAAAATTGTATTGCAAAAACAAAACAAGTTTCTTAAGTATATTAGCTGTACTTAAATGAGTTTCATTTTTGTTTTCCCTGTTTCCATTGCATCCGGTAGCTGATTTTTTTTTTTTTTTTTTTTGTAATTTGTAGTTTGTAGTTTATCCTTCTGGTGTTTCCTCTTATACATAAAAGGAAGCATACTATATTTACCAATCTACTTATCTACTGTATCAATCAAAGTTCTTCAGAGAAACTGAACCAATAGGATATACACAATTGGCAGGCTGGATATTTAGGTAAGAGTTGATGTTTGCAGTCTTGAGTCTGAAATCTGTAAGGTAAGCCAGCAGGCCAGAAACTCAAGGGATTCTGGAGGCAGGAATTCTTGCTCCAAGAAACTTATTTTTGCTCCTAAGGTCTTCGACTGATTAGGCAAGGCCACCCACACAAAGGAGGATAATCAGCTCTACTTAAAGCCAACTGATTGTAACCGTTAATCACATCTACAAAATGCTTTCACAGCAAGATCCAGAGCAGTGTTTGACCAAACAACTGGGCCCCACAGCCTAGCCGAGGTGACATAAAATTAGCGATCACAGGTAACCTACCTACCTACCATTCTTATTTTTCCATGTGACAATCCAGTCTGGAAATGACTCCATGTCTGTGTCATTTGTGTCATAATTATCTCCCTTCATTTTTTTTCATGGAAGCATAACACTCTACTATATAACTGTATCATTTATTCAACAAGAAGTTTCTTTTCTTTTGTTTTCTAAATATGGTACCATAAAAATATCTTGCACATATATTGTTTCATTATTTCCAGCATATTTTAGAAATAGAGTACTAGGATTGGAAATATTGAGCAAATATGTGATTATCTTTGATATTATTAAATTTCCCTCCATGGGGATTGGACCTTTTAGCACTCTGTCCAGCAATGTGTAAGAGAGTCTATTTTGACATAACCTCCCTCTCTCTCTCTCTCTCTCTCTCTCTCTCTCTCTCACACACACACACACACACACACACACACACAGAGGATCTGCTTCTAGAAAAGTGTAGACTAAAGTCATCTTTCACTTACACTAGGCTTGCCAAGAGCATCAGTCTGCCCCGCTCAGTAGGAGCTTTTCAGGGGTTTGGGTCAGGTTCCCTGAATGACATGGTTCTCCAAATAGGAATCAGGAGCTGATGGCAATGGGAAGAGTGTTTGCTATGGGGACAATCACAAGTGTCCAATGTAGGCTGAGCTCTTAAGTGAGCTCCTTCCAGGAGAAGAAAACAGGTTTGGCACCCCATTTGAGGGATACAATTTTGTATGAGAGAGTTCTGTACCTACATTGTGACTTAGATTGTCTAATATGACAGGGCTTTCACTAGATACCCAGTGAAAGGGCAACGATAGGGTGGGGAGGGAAACAGGTAGGAGTAACCAGGTGCTAACTTAGCAGGTAAGCCGACCCTGTTGATCTGACAAAGGAGCAAAGAGGTTTTAAAAGTGGCATTGTTTGACTAACTTCTCACAATCTTGCTCTTATAGTGTTTTAACTCTGCACCAACATTTAGCTGTCATCGCATGCTCAAATTATGTGTCAACCGTTATGTGTCTTAAAAATGATATAAATAGCACGAGATGAGCTTGAAGGAAAAATCTATTCTTTCGTTACTTTAGTAACTTTTCTATTGTTGCTTAGGAGCTGTCCTAAAAGTCAGCAGGTCCACACTTGAGTGGAAGGATGAAGGAAAGATTCACCCTTCCCCAAATGAGCCATCAGGTTTGGACACTGAGCTCCTTAAGTGACCATGGAGAAATGAATTTCATGGATGCCCTTTAGCTATGCCCCAAAGACACATAGGATACCCTGATCCTTGAATAAAAATAGATAGGGGAAAGTTGCCCCAAAACTCAGCAGCGGCAAAGTTGGGTCTCAGAGCTTAATTCAATTTGATGTTGAGAAATTAATTGATCTGGTATTTCTTATACTGAGAAATGTGGAACAAAATTCATTCTCATTACACAAGAGTTTCAACTATATATTAGGGAATAATTCACCTAATAATAAAACTGTAACATCCCAGTTTCTCCAAACCCTTTCTTTAAAAGAGTTTTATTTGGTACAGCTGCTATGAAAAACAATATGGAGGTTCCTCAAAAAATTAAGACTAGAATTACCATATCACCCAGCAACCCCTCTCCTCGGTATCTACCCAAAATATCTGAAAACATTTATCCGTAAAGATTTATGTGCCCTGATACTCATTGCAGCATAATTCATAGTGGCCAAGACATGGAAACAACCAAAGTGTCCTTCGATAGATGATAAGGAAGATGTGGTATATATACACAGTGGAATACTATTCTGCCATAAGAAAGGATGAAATACTGCCATTTGCGACAACATGGATGATCTTGAGATTATTATGCCAAGTAAAATAAGTCAGACAGAAAAAGTCAAGAATCATATGACTTCACTCATATGTGGGATAAAAAAAACTGAAAACAAGAAAGAAATAAGACAAAGAAACAAAAACTGATAGACACAACAGTTTAGTGTTTACCAGAGGGTAAAGGGGAGCGATGTGGTAGAAGAGGGAAAAGGGGATCAAATATATGGTGATGGAAGGAGAACTGACTCTGGGTGGTGAGCACACAATGCAATATATGGATGATGTGTCATAGAAATGTACACTTGAAACCTATATGATTTTACTAACCAATGTCACCCCAGTAAATAAAATAAAAAAAAGTTTTATTTGAATAACTAAATACATATTTGATTTCAACAGAAGGTTTTTAAGCAGAAATGAGGACAATTTGCCTCATATATATATTGAAAATTACATTTCTGACCTGGCCAAGAAATCATTCCCCTTAAATACCTGAAGGGACTAAATGATCTTTAAAAGGTCCCTTGGATACAAATACTGGCACCTTTACAAATGTATTTCAGTGCTGCCGAACAAGGAAAGGTTTTCATACCACAGGTTGAGGGTAGACTTTGAATTGATACAATTCTTTTTAGGAGACATTATTCCATCAATGCTTTCTATTTCAAAGGTTCACTGGAGACTGTAATAGTCACACCAGTTTAAAGTGTGTTGGCAAGAGAGAGAAATCCAATAACCCAACTGCCATGAGAAATTAATCTAAATGTTAATACTTCCACATCCCAGACTCCTCTGGGTCTGGGTTTGAAAGGCAGAATGATCAGGGGGAATTGCTAGACCGACAGTACCTGAGGAAACACTGTAAGATCTCCTTCATGATAGAATGGAATCCAATTAGAACCCGGCCACACAAGTTAATGCCTTTGAAATGAAGCAACCCGTGACCTTTCCCAATGCCAATACCCAGACTCCAACAAAAGAACAGGAGGGATTCAGCCAAGGGGCTGCTAGAAACAGAGCATTCCTTAGATTCCTTAGCTGTGTGTCTCTCTTAATGAGTGAGTCTGTCCATCCACAGGCATTGCTTAGAAACCAATACCTACTTAATCCTGCATCAGTCTCTAGAAGGTTATCATAATCAATCACACATGGAATTTTTAGTGCACTGGATCATTTACAAATTCATTCTCTCTCTCTCTCTCTCTCTTACACACACACACACCCCAAAATATTATATTTCTGAACTTCAAGAAACTTATACATTGTGGATGGGAGAGTGAGAACAGATGATGAATTTCCCTAAAACAATTAAGCGATAATATACAACTGTAATTTTATATTTTTAACAACAGGAGTTAAATGCTTGCAGTATTCAGGGATTGTGTTTATTGCTTTACATATTAACTTTTATTGATTAAAAAATATATGTAGGGCCGGCTGAGTGGCTCAGTTGGTTAAGAGCTCACTCAAGAGTGCGAGCTTTGAGCAACAGGGTCACCTGTTCAATTCCCGGCCTGAGCTGAGCTGCCGCTGATGGCAGGTGGCAGGATGGGTCAACTAAAAAATAAATAAATAAATAAATAAATAATATATATAAATTTAAATGGTGCCCTGTGTGGCACTAGGAGGTACTAAGGACACAATGATTAACTTAAAAAATGATAAAAGACTGATCCCTGCTCTCATGAAACCTACACTTTGGTTGGGAAGACAAATGTTAATCAAAATAACCCTACTGATGAATGCACAACTAGGATGAATGCCCTTCAAAGAAAAAGGTTAGGTTGCAGTTGAGCATGTAAAAAAGGAAGCTGACCAAATAATGGATGTCAGAAAAGTTTCCTGGAATAAGTGATGAACTTGAGCTAAGAAAGACAAGTACACCCATTCTCTCTTCCAGCGTAACTTGCAACAACAGGATGACACAGTGTTATCGTATTCTCCATTTCAGTGTTAGGAAAACTGAGGCTTAGAGGATAAGGAACTTTCCCAAGGTCTCAGGGCTGAGGAGCAGATGGACTCATACCTAGGACCCTTCAGTGAACCCAGGGCTTCCCACAGCATCCATGTACTGTGGCAGTGTTCCTCAAGAGGTGATCCTAGGGCAGGCAATGTCAGTCTCACCTGGGAACTTGTTAGAAATGCAGATTCCCCATTTCCCCCACAGCCCTTCTGGATCAGAAACTCTGGGGGTGGTGCTGTGCCCAGCAATCCATGTTTAACAAGCCCCCCCCCCCAGAGGACTCTGACACATACTTAGTCAAGTTTGAGAGCTGCTGTACTGTGGTATTTCAAGGGAGGAAGTGTTGTTGAGGAATCACAATAATCCAAAAGGTCTCATAAAAGGTACTGACTCATGCTCCACCAAACTTTAGTCTATTTTAATTATGTTAATATGAGTCAATCTGTTTCTTCTGGAACTATTCTGCCCCTTATCACCATCCTCTTTTATTGTCTGAAAGTAAATCTCTTTCCTAAAAAAAAAAAAAAAAAAAAAAAGAAAATGCTGCCTCCCAATAAACAAATATTCTAATGTTCCGATAGCTATTATCTATAAGATAAACGATTATCTAGAAGATATGGGTTGCAATTATGTTAAAGAAGCCTTGTGAAATACATAAAACACTATCAACAAACAGCCAGGGCCTTTGCAGAGTAGTCCATGGCTGTGGTCTTAGTTACAAGGACATCTCCCTATATTTACTAGCAGTCAGTAAGAAACAGGATTTGTAAATGCAAAGGTTTAACGACTTAAGGCTGGTATTCATGTTTGTTACAAGAAACCATTTATGTGTTTGAGTCATAAAATGTTACAGGAAATTGACTTTGCTCACTTTGGCTGCAGGTTCCCCCAACAGCCTCATGATGATCCTTACTGGTCTGTACAATTCACCAGATGGGTGTGGACATAACACAGCACACAGCATCCTGGGTGGGTTCTCTCTACGGAGGCAGAGGGCATGTTAACAGGTTCTCCATAGCTGTGGAAATGGCTTCTGGTAGACTCTGGTTGGCAGACTTGCTCAACCTCATGCACAAGCTTATTTCTCATAAATTCTCTTCCTTCCCTCTTTTAAACATTGTGGGCAGCACTGAGTTGTGACTGTTTCAGGCTGTTCATCGTGGGCATTGCGGTTGTCTTCTCAAGGGGCATTCTCCCTTCTCAGGCTCCCCTTTTTTCAAGGCATCTCAGTGTCTCCTCTGCCATCTCTAAGCCCTTTCAGGGTAGAGCATGTGACTCAGGCATCAACGACTCAGCATATTCTCAGCTCTAACCAATCAAAAATCAGACCAGTAAGAGGTGAGGCATGATTTGTTGAAACTTTGAGGAAAGCAGCTCACTCATCATTCCAGAGAAAGCTTCTTAAAGAGACCCCTTCTCTCACTGGAGCTGGATGAGGGGGCCTGCTGCCCCAGGAATTGTCAGCCTTGTATGATCTCAGGAAAAGCTGGTAGGGCGCAGGACTGAGGGGGAGAGATGAAGTGATGTCGACTGGTCCTTGATGGAGTCATTGAAATGCTGAATCAAACCAGCCCTGAAATTCACTTCATCTCTAGATTTGCCAGTTATTTAAGCCAATAAATCTCCTTTATTGTTTAAGTCAATTCAAACAAAGTTTTTTCTTATTTGTAGCCCTAATGCATCCTAAATGATATTGATCATTCCATTAAGTAGGGCAATTTGGCAACATTAAAAAGCCTTAAAAATGTACGTACCCTCTGAGCCAGCAATTTCTCTTCTAGGAATTTATCCTAAGGAAACGGTTGAATATCTATAAAGATATTTATAGGCACAAGCCTCTTTGCATTATTCTTTAGAAGGGTGGAATGCTTAAAATGACTTAAATTTGTAATGTGCAGCTAATCAAATATAAGACTATAATGATACTACTGAATACCATGCAGTCATGGAAAATGATAAGCAAGGTAACTACACATTTGTCAGTAAAAGCTGTACCTCATACAGGAAGTAAAAAAAAAAATGCAGGTGACAGCCTATTTTATTAACCCATTTTATTATTTTCTTTAAAGTACAATAATGGGGCCGGCTGAGTGGCCCGGTGGTTAAGAGCTGGCTTGGGATGCCAGTGGCCCCGGTTCGGATCCCACATATGAGGGCCAGTGACACTGCCCTCTAGAAAAAAAAAAAGTATAATAATGATGCTAATGCCCTTTCTGAGTTTAAGTATCAAGAGCTTTGCACACATTATTATAAAGCGATTAAGTCCTGGCAGTATCACAATCACCTAGAGGACACAAAAAAAAGAAGGGAAGGGAAGGGAAGGGAAGGGAAGGGAAGGGAAGGGAAGGAAAGGAAAGGAAAGGAAAGGAAAGGAAAGGAAAGGAAAGGAAAGGAAAGGAAAGGAAAGGAAAGGAAAGGAAAGGAAAGGAAAGGAAAGGAAAGGAAAGGAAAGGAAAGGGAAAAGAAAAAAGAAAAACAAGCCAGGGCAGCACAATTAAGTCAGGCTCTCCCTGGGGAGGTGGGGCACGTGCATCAAAAATTTTCAAAGATCTTGGGCAATTCTAATGCTCAGTGAAAACTGAAAATCATAGTATCATCTCTTTTATTCTCCAGACAATACTTATTATTTGTAATCACTTTCCTCATATAGTTGAGGAAATTTTAGAAAGGTTAAGTAATTTGCCCTCTGTAACACAGAAGAACCCAGACTCTACCCACAGCTGTCTAACTTTAAAACCGTGGTCTTGACCATGATATCAAATTATTGTTTTAGTGAGCAAGAGTGAATGTGAGGAATTCAGATGCAAAGTACAAAGAAAGACCAGAAGACTCACCCAGTTGTATCTCTGGGTGGTGAGATGACAAATAATTTAGATATTCTTTCTTACAAATTTGAATGTTACTTTTAATAACCAGTGTGCCTTTGTATTGTAAATATATGTGCAAATATATGTATGTGTGCTGTTTGTATATACATATGTGGCAGAAACTCTTAACACAGTGACTATATCCACATTCCTTTTTTGCATACTCTCCTATAATAGTTTATAAATTACATGCAAATGGCACATTGACTAGTATGGGATATATTACTAAAGCAAGAAGGAGAGGTTAGGAGTACATATTTCTCCAGGGGAAAAAATATGGATTTGGATGTAAGGGCTCACAGCAAAGTAGAATTTTCAGGTTGTACACGCTCACATATAATTTATTTCAGATCAATCCTGAACAAAATGTGAACTTTATCACCAAGAAAATATATGCCCTTAAATGGTTGAGTAATGTGACACCTTTTCCTGAAAACAAACTGTCAACTGCAAGTTCCTGAGGGCAAAAAATGTCAAGTCTCGGTGTCAACTAGCCCGTTTATGGTAGCAGGTTGCTCCAGGCAATGTCACTGCCCTAAATCGAAGGATCTGGTAACTCCTAACAGGAGGTGAAATCTTCCTTGGAGCTCCCATTTGTATCTTTGCTCTGCTTGTGTCCTCATCACAGGGGGCTCTGGCTGGGCTGATCGCAGCGACTGACAGAAAGGTGACATTTACTCTTCAAGCCACCAGTCCTTTCCTTTCCTTCACATGTTTAGTTCTTTCACTCTCCAGCTTCCACTCAAAGTTTCTGAGTAGTATCTTTCAATCACAAAAAATGATGTCATGGCACCCTTTTCTTTAGTTAAACACTAAGAGGTTTAGAGGATGTAAGATTATGCTGCCAACTAGAATATTGTACATTAGTGACATTTCTGGGAAACCACACAGCTTGTTCATTTAACAGACATATGCTGAGAACCTATTATTGAGTTGTCGGAAAAGTCATGACATTCTTTTTCTGTTTTTCATTGCAAACATACGTCATGACTTCTCTGACAACACGATATTTATCGAACTCCTAAGGGTGGTAGGTCCTAATCTGGGTTTTACCTTGGAATCACCTGAGAGATTTTTGAAAAATATTGATGCCAGTCATTCTAACCCTAGGAGCCTGATGCAATTGTCTGGGCTCTGTCCTGGATAGACAGAGCATGTCAGAACATACTTTCGGTATGAAAGGGATGGGTAACAAGGAATTTTAGGGCAGCAGAAAAGGGATGAGGGAGAAGGCATGCTCATTTGGGACAGGAATCTTTGCATGACTATTACAAGGTGAAAGCAAAGACATAAGCCCTACAGAATTAGCTAAAAGTGGACTGGTTTTCCCACAGACGACAGTAAGTAAATGGCAAACCTGGAATCCAGACCCAGAAATTCTAACTTCTATTCTGTTTCTCTGTCTCCTGTCTCCACCATTTTCTTGATTTATAAATGTAGCATGAAATTTTTAGAATACAAACATTTCACTAAACTAAAAACAGCCTTAAACATTGATTGTAAGTCTTACACCCTGCTCAGAAAACAGTGATTCCAAAATGAGATAAGTGACTTCATTTAGCCATTACTTGATAAAAATCGTTTCGTAAGCCATGCCCTTGCCAGGCTGGCTTGTTCCCCATAGATCCTACGCTGAAACATGGAGGTGTTTTCATTAGAAGTCAATGAATTTGCAGCCTCTGCATGCTATTCCTGTTCATGCAGAGATACAGGAAAATTAGCTAAAAAGTTACTTAGTTGGAGCTTTCTATACAAGTTTTGATTTAAAAGTGCGTGTTATTTTAAGGCATTTTAATCAAATGCCCAAGAGCATATTTTAAGCAGGACAGAAACTGCTACTTAAGCAAATTTTTAAAAACAAAAAAAGTCAAAAAAAAGTTGACATCAGTACTTCAGCTTCATTCAATCTCTGCTTCCTCCTTCAAAGTATTCCCAGGCTAAATAACACCTCCCTATTTTTAACTCCAGAGCCTGGAGTCTTTCACGAAGTTTACTCTGTAGCTTTAGTTTCATTCCTGGGCATTTCTAACGGGCAAACTTCTTGCTTGCTTCTGCCACATCATAAGGACACAAAGGATACAGCCTCGGCTGGTATCTACCTATGAAGTGTTAAGCTAAAATAGTAATTTGCTCTATCCAGCATACTTGTAAAGGGAGTTTAGCTGCAAATGAAACACTTTTCTTATTTTGCATCTTGATCTTTGAAAATGACTTTTTCAGTCTTATTATGCTATTTCCTCTTTTCCTGAAGGAATAAAAGAAGAAAGAAAGCCACTTGACTAAGGCGTGACCTACCCATCACTTACGTGTTCTCTGGCTTAACTTAGTAGTTATTAATGTAGAACAGCTCTTCACATCTCTTTAACATCGTCACTTAATGGGAATTCATTCAGTTAAAATAAAGATTCTCAGGGCTCCGGGAGCAGCCATGCCTAGTTACATTCCCCAAACCTGCATTTAGGTGCTCGGGGAGCTTTGTCTTTTTTGCTCTTATTAGCACAGAACACTCACAAAACTATTTTTATCTAATGGCACAGGTGCATAGCCTAAAAGTCAAACAGTATAATAAACAAGTGCAACAAAAATTGAGCCACCCTCTGCTTGATCCTGTCACACCATGGAGTCCCACTCCACCAAAACTCTGATAACCTCCATGAAGTAACTTCCCAGGCAAAGCCATCCATTGCCCATGCATCATAAACTAGAGAGAAAAGGTATTTTAAATCACTCCATCAAGTCCAGGTGGGAAGAGTCTTGGAAAGTTTCCATGAAGAAGCATATTTGCTAAAAAGGATGTGAGTCCTGCAGGGGGAAAAAAAGAACCTCTTTTTGGAAACACAACCTGAACTGTATCTGATAACCCTGTTTTCAAATTTCCCCCACAACATTACAGCTCCCAACCTGTCCCCCTTTGCCTACTTGTGCCAACAGCTCCTGCTGACCAGCCACCATGCATATACCTCTTGAGGAGGTGGTTCGCAGGTAGGAACGTTTACAGCAGTAAATTCATCTTTTTATTTGTTTATTAACAGTCAGCCTCTCACACACACAGATGTAAAAGAGCAAGACCCTCCTCCCTGTCCTACAAGCCAGCAGGTGGGAGGGGTATTGTCAGAGCTTTCCTGTTCACTCTCAGAAAGAGAGACAGGGGACTGAGCCACAAATGACATTGATTCCCACCAGTGCCTTTTGTGCCCATTTGCTGGCCACAGTGTGGTCCTTATTGGAATACAGACAACAGTTGTCTCCCCAGCTTTTCTATACACACAGAATCCCTTCCATGGGTGAGAACATGTCCAACTCACATTTTATCGCACATTCAGGTCACAATCTTTCCCCTCTATAAGCGCACTTGATAGTTGTCTGAATAATCCTCTCTGTGAGTGTATGAGTTGCTGCCTCCTGGCTATCCATCCTTACAACATCCCCTTCTCTAGCTGTGTCCTTCCTTCTCAGACACCATTGAACTTCCTCCTCCTTACCTATTTCTTTCCCTTCTGCCTCAGCCTCTGTGTCCTTTAGAAGCTACCAGCTCCATTGCTAAGCCCCTCTCTGTACCTCTCACCCCACACCTTTGAACACTCTCTGTAGCTTTGGTGCCCAAGCCCCTCAGGCCAAGCCACAGCAATGTTCAGGCCTCCTGCCAACGCCAAAGAGTAGCCTATTTGCTTCAACTATTTATTGCTTCAAAAATGAAAATAATTTTCTGGGGGTTGAGGGAGAGGCTCATTTCCCTCATATTATGAAACTGGATGGGCCCCTCGCCTCTGCATTGAACACAGGGCGCCTTTTCACTCAGAAACCCCAGACCAAGCTCCTCCCTGGCAATTTTCCCTCTGTCACAGTCAAAATAAATGGGCATCTTTTAAATTCTGGGGCTTGCAGTATACAGGGGAAATTAGGTAAGAATCATCTCCATTAAGGAAAAAAATGGACTAAGTACCATGTCCTGCCTGAGTGACACAGAGTTGCAGCTGGGCTCTCAATACTCTGCTAATACGCTTTCAGACATCTACCTAAGGAGATGGAGGACACCACCAAGACACAGAGTTAAGCCCACACTTGCTTCTCTCTTCCCAAACTCCTCAAAAATGACACCAAATATGCCTAATCAATCAAAACTTCAGTCTGTGCCAGTGCAAGGCAGCACAATTCCAACAGCCCCAGTGCTTGGGCCTATTCAAGCAGGAATAGAGATTCAGAGACCCTATTAAGGCCCTCAAGTGTCACCAACCAGTAGAAATAAGCCCAAGGTAATGCCATGCTTGAGAGATACCTGCTTCCTTGGGTCCAAGTTCACTCACCCTGCCTGAGCAAAGGTAACATGAGTCCAGAAAGGGCAGACTCAGACATACCCCTGAGTACCTCACTCTTGGAGAAGACCAAGGCTGAAGGCACCTCTGTCCTCATTGGTGGCAGCTGACCTTTTGTTCTAGGCCTGCTTAGCTCTCCAAATCTGAAGAATACACAGATATAAACATTTCTGAAATTCTGCCTAGTTAACCAGGCTTCTCACCGCAGATTCAGCCTGTTCCCATGGACCTGCATTCAGTATTTCCCTCGCTTGTTATTGTTGGTTGGGGAATCTCCCAACCTCCCCGTCCTGACTATAAAGGGAGGAGGGTGTTGGGCATTTCGTGGTAACTTATAGCAGGTGTGAGGGGGACTGGAATTGCTTCAGAAAAACACCGGGCACCCAGAGGGAGGCAATAGGAGTTTCCAGAGCTTGTTTTGAGACCTCTAGTGTATATAAATCACCTGGGGATAGGTAAATATCACCTGGGGATATTTCTAGGCTTCAGTCACAAAGAATCTGTTCAATGATGAACACCCTGGGTACACCTGGTGCATACGAGTTGCTACCACTAAAGAAGCAGGTCTAGAACTGCCATTAACCCCAGAGGACAGACTTCTCTGCGCTCTGGGAGGGGCCTATTCCCAGGGAAAGCATGGCTTTGGCTCCAGGCTGAGTCAGTGATAATAACAATAATAAACTTAATTTTTACAGAGTGCTTGCTCACAGCCAGATATTGTGTGGGGTGTTCAGTAGGCATTATTTAATTAATCTTCACCAATAAATGCTAATATCATTCCCATTTTATAAAAGAGGCCTAGATTGGTATGTGCCTGAAGTCACACAGGTGTGAAGTAATTAAAAATAGGACGAACTCTTATTGGTTTGACTTAAGTTCCTGATCTCTGTTAACAGTTAAGTCTCATATCCTAGTACTGTTCCTTCATGTCACTAAAAATCCTGAAATGTCATGACCACCGCATGGCTGGTGGCCACTTCCTGGAGATTCTGTGTTTATCTGTGCACAGATAAACACAGACCCCTTGGTGTAGCTGCATGGGGATCACAGCACCTGAAGACAGCTGTGGGTTGATTCAGCCCTCACTCCTTGTTAGTGGGATTCTAGGAGCGCCACGTGAGTTAACTCATTCCATCCTGACTACAGCCCTACTATTATTCTAATTATTGTCACTATGTAGATTAGGAAACACTAGAGTCCAAAGAAATCTAAAAGTTGGGAAGGACTGAATATACAAATGGACAACAACAGGACTGTATACACAACAGGTATACGGCAGCCACTGCCCAGTAAACAGCCTGGGAAGTCAGACTTGTGAGAAGTCTGATTACTATATTTAGTAACAGTTCGGGAAGCAAAACAATAACCCCTGTAACAATCAGCCCCAAATGGCCAGGACTTGACTCGTCACTGACAACTTCCCTAGATTTTGTCCCCACTTCCAACAAGGGAAACTGACTCTGGTCACCCGAAGCAGAGGTGGACTGTGCTCAGAGGAATGGGGGTCTTCACAGAGGCTGCAGGGCCAAGTTCAAGGAGATGAAAAGGCAGCCCCAGGGGATCTGTGCGGCAACTATCAGTGCAGAAGAGTCTCGCAAGGTGAAGAAAAGCCCTTCCTTCCTCGTCCTCACTGTCTCTGCACACTGCGTTCACGTCAGAATGAATTCACTTTATTTCTTTCAGCAATTCTCCCCCTACCCCTGTTCTCCCCCCTCATGTCTTTCTTTCCCCTCTTTGTCCCCTCCACTCTCTTGGATTACTTTGACTTATTGCCCCAAGATGTCACTTCCTCAGGGAAGCCTGTGGCCCCTCACAGTTTATGTTCCCATAGCACCCTGTACTTTCCTTATCATGATGCTCAACACATTTTGTTCTGGCAGCTATGAAAATTCGCTTCTCAGATCTCTGACTGTGGGCTGCATAATTTAGTAACCCCAGCACCAAAGCCATGCTTCCCACCACCTGCTCCCAGCCTATGACTGAGCCCAGAGTCATCCCATGGCAGGCCCATGCCTAGGTGTAACTGACTGCTGACTCAGCTGGAAGACGCTCATCAGCTTTGCCGAAACTTCATGAGAATAGCACAGTAGGTTGTTTTCTACACACGTTCCTTACTTCCTTCTCTTCTCTATGGGCGTCAGACATGCATTGTGTTCTGCTGCCTCTGTCACGCTCTCCCAGCCTCCCCTAGCTCCCTCTCCATCTTCCTCTGCAGGCATGCTCTCCAGTAAATCTCTTGATGCCTATTTCTCAGAGGACCAGAGATAACACACTCATTGAATTCTCTTTCTGCTCCATTGAGCCATGTGACAGAAGGGCCAAGTCTATTTTATAAATGTCGCCATTGAGACTCCTGTACCTAGCACAGTGCCTAGCCTATAGTAGCCACTTAATAAAAATTTGTTGAGTGAATGTCATTAAATGAAGGTTTAAATCCACAATTCTTTTCAGTCTGACTCCAGAACACACACACACACACACACACACACACACAGAGAGAGAGAGAGAGAGAGAGAGAGAGCGAGTGAGCAATACTCTGTGTTAAGCATGATGGGATAATCAAATATAAATAACCATGATCTTGCCTCTCAAAAACAGCTAATTGTATAGGGGCATTGCGTAATTTGCAAAGAGCTTTTATGAGGTAGGGGTGAGGGAGAAGGAATCAGAGAAAAATACCCAGATATTTGGTAATCATATACCCAACGATCAAGACTTTGTTCTGTTTATTGATGTATTGTCTATAGCAGTGCATGATGCATAGTAGGCACTCAATAAATTTTTGCACAATGAACAGATGAACAAATTGAGCCATTTAGTTCTATGGATTTCCCCCATTCTTTCTTATGTATTTGGCTGCCCCCTACAAAAGTCCTAGACCTAATACAACACAGGTATAATGTAAAAATCTCAAGTTGACCTTTATATTCTGTTTTGTCGATGACATTTCTCCCCACTTGGTTCTGGGGTAAACACAGCACTTGACAAAATGTCTCTGAAGTGCTTGTAGTGTCGGAACTGAGAGCTGGAATTTGATTCTTGAGATTCTTGGAGAGGTACGTAAGGCGTTTCTAAGTAAGAAATTAGAAAGTAAACTGTTACCGATTTATCCTTAAGCAACTGAGAAATCTTGCCAAACGAGAGCATTCCTAATTAAATAATTCGACTACATCACCATTGACACAAACTCTGCCTAAGGCCTGTGCTGGGTACAGTGAGCACTGGAAAGAGAAATGAGCTGTGGCTCCTGTCACTGATGACTCTGCTGAAGGGGACATCTCAAAGGGACACAAGAGCTAAACTAGTGGAACTCCCAATGACCAAAGCTAGTGCAAGTTAGGCAACAAAAATCAGTAGCAGGGTATTGGATCATAACACAAAATATAAACTAAATATACATGATGCTTTAGTCCATTCAAGCTGCAACAACAAAATACTACAGACTGGGTAGCTTATCAACAAGAGAAATCCACTTCTCACCCTTGTGGAAGCAATGGCCATGGGCTTGTGAAGCCCTTTTTCCTGGTTCCTAGTTGGCTGTGTCTCTTGCTGTATCCTCACCTGGTAGAAGGGGCTGGGAAGCTCTGTGGAGCCTCTTTTATGAGGCTCCATCCTCTCGCCCTAAGCACCACCCAAAGGCCCCACTTCCTAATACCATCATCTTTGGGTGTTAGGATTTCAACCCATGAATTTTGGGGGGATATACACCATCCAGACCATAGCACATGAATTCAAACTGATATAAATACATGACTGATTAAACAAATAAATGGGAGAGAAGACACAAATCTTTCTTACAGAAAAATTCCAAATATATATAGAAACACTCTCTCCAGAAGACAGAGCTTAATCAACCTGACCTTTTGAGTGTGGGCTGGACTTACTGAATATAGGCAAGAGGGAAACATGGGAACTTGACAGCAGAGGACTCTGGCAGACACTGCTGAACCAGGTAACCAAGGATAAATCACTGATGTCATGCACACCTAATATGATGTGAAAATGCACTTCACCCCTTCAGCGTTCTTTCCACAAACCCGGAATCCCAGTCCAATCATGAGGGCAAGATTATTAGAAAAACGCAATTTGAGGGATATTCTACAAAATACCTGAGGCAGTATTCCTCAAAACTGTTGAGGTCATGAAAAATAAACACAGACTGAGAAACTGTCCCAGACTAGATGTGACAACTACAGTGGTATCCTGGATTGATTTCTGGAACAGAAAAAGCGAAAACGCATGCATGGAAAAATTGGTGAAATCTAAATAAAGTCTAGAGTTGAGTTGATAGTCATGTGCCACTGTTGGTTTCTTAGTTTTGACAAATGTACCAGGATAATATAAGGGGATACTATTAGGGAAAAGTGATACAGGTGATACAAACTTAGGTGAGGGATTCAAGAAACACTGGACTACCTTTGCAACTTTTTGGTAAATCTAAAATCATTCCAAAATCAGGAGCTATTTTTAAAAATGTTATGCTTTTACTTTTTCAATTTAATATTTATATTTCATTTAAATTAACATTTTAAAAAAATTTATTTAACTTCAAACCTTCAAATGCCAGGGGGCAAAAACTGGAAAACTATCACTTTTTGGGGTACCTCCATGACATATATTTATTGAGGTAGTGGGACGGTAGGGGGAGACTCACATGTTATGAGAAAAACAGAGGTGAGATCTTGCATCTTTAGTCTTTTATAGCTGCCATTGCACTGTTCACTGTCCATGACTGCCTGACATATTTGAAGATGGCTCAGTGCTAAGTGTGGGCATATCCTGTGATACTCCTTAGACACCGCCCACCCCCACCCAGTCCACACCCTCAGCGAAGACCCCATCACCTCTCTGACTGCTGTGAGGAAAGACGTGGCACAGCTTAGACACGCGTCATTGCCCTATCAAGCCATTCTCAGAGAAGCGAAACCTCTTTTCTTTGGGAAAGGCCAGCTCCACTATGTGTCTGGCAACTTTTATTTGTAATCCTGAAACACGAAAGTTTTTATCAAATCTTTGACGAAAGGAAGGGCAGACTCAAAGACTTCTATGTATGCAGGAGGAGGTTTATGATTTCCCCCCAATACACACACACACACACACACTCACACACATGCACTCACACACACACACTCATATACACATGCACATACACACACTCACACACACTCACACACATGCACTCACATACACATGCACATGCATGCACATACACACACACTCGCACATACACACACACGCACATGCTCACACACACGCTCACATACACACACACCCTCAGTTTTAGTCTGATGTAGCTGGAAGATCATAATAAAAATATGTTTCAACATTGATTTGACACTTTTTTAACTCATTATACTATTTCACACATCATATATTTGTCTGTCTCGATCCCATACTGGGACTTCTTTGAGGTTTAGAATTGTTTCTTATTTTCCCTCACAAACCCAGAACCTAGTAAAGTGCCTGACCCACAGGTAATTCATTAATAAAAATCCATTAAGTGTATAAATGTGACCTAAATGGGCCTAAGACCTCAGTCTCTCCAATTTGGCTTTATCAACAGAGCCACATGTTAGAAACATTGGGCAAATTCTGGGACTCACTGGTCACCACTGAGCTGAAAGCCAGCTGAGTTTCTGTGGGTAATGGAGTGCCCAAGTCTTCCTGACTAGCATCAGCCTCTTCACTCCAGTGATGCTGACAAGAGCAGGATCCCAGAGGCAAGTGTCCTTTTGGTATAGATGGCACCCTGCCCAGCACTGTGTCCAGTGCAAATATTCTTCCCAAGATACATTTATTAGTTATTGCATAAGATTCACTCTGCTAACTCATGTCCTCTCTGGAAGCCTCACAGAGCCAACTCAGAGTTGCCTGCAGAAAGTTGTACTGCATCTGAGAAAAAACAAGCAGGGCCACGGCTGAGGCTTATCATTAGGGTGTGGGGTGGAGGATGAGTAAAAAATTTGCTGGAGCCTGCTAATCTCTCTGCAGCCAGCAGCTAAGATTTTCAAATTGAGCACTAAGTTCAATGTAATTTAGTGTGTTTGCTCAGTGTGCCGTTTTACCCCTGGGTTAACATGGGCAAATGAAGAAAGAGCTAATTACACTATTATCACTTCAACATAATGGGCCAGTGCCCCAGAGCAGCTGCTGTTCTTATTAGATGGTGTCACCAGGGGGAAATGTTATTTCCTCTTTCCTTAGGTTTGACTTCTTTTGTTCAGTAACTGTGTTTGCAGGACACACTTGTCTGGTCTACCGCTCTATGTCTGCCCGTATGCTTCCCTTCTTTCAAACCCCCAGTACCAGGCTCATATCTCTAAAATGACGACACTGCCTTTGAAGATGCTGCGTCTCTGAAAATCATTAATAAAGCAGGGAGCAAAGACTAATTCAACAGGCCCTGAGCCTTCCTACCTCCTACCAACTGCAGGTCCTCTGGCAAGTTCTATACCTTTACCTGAACCTCAGTTCCTCATCCGTAAAATGGGAGTGATAGAAACTCCCTGTGAGGGTTCTGAAAATGTAATGAAACAAGTGAATTGCTTAGCATGTGTCTAGTATATGATGACCACTCAATTGCTGCATATTATTATGATTATTAATTTTAAACACATTTTATACATCATCCAAATGACTGAAAGCAAAGGCTAAGGGTAGTAAAAGGCAATTATAAAACATGAAGAAGAGGTGCCTCAGCAGCATTCTCTAAGTAAAGCAATAAAAGGAGAAGTAGCCAACAATAGGGGTGATCTTTTCATTTCTATTATAGCAGATTACACTTTCATTATCTTTGCTTTGTGTGTGGGAATGAGTGTAGTGAAAAAGACAATCAAGAAAAACAAGGCGCTCTGGTTGAATAAAATAATTAATATTTGGATTGTATATCAGAGTTTTCTATTATTTTTTTTTCAAATAATTCACTCAGAGCTAGATAATGCATGAATTATGAATGAACGGAGGGACACAAGATTTTGGGTTAGAAGTCTCAGTTCCGCCCTTTATCAATTGTACAGACTGAGGCAAGAACCTCATCATCTCTGAGTCTTTTCCAATATGTAACACAAGTATGTTACTTCATTTACTCCACTTGCAAATGTTTCAAAAATCAAAATTAAAAAAAAAAAGAATTTAGAAAGGTCCCACACACTTCAATGCCACACAAAAACCTGTATGTACATAGCTTCATTCACAAGCTCCAAAAACTAGAAGCAACCGAAATGTCCTTTAATACGTGAGTGGATAAAAGAACTTGTACAGACCTCATTTTCTAATACCATACTCCAATAAAAGGAGCCAAGGCTCATTGCAGAAATGACAAGTTCTAAGACTAAGGCAGGAAATTCACAAGATCAGTATGGAACATCTTGTAGTGCCAGCGAGTAAGGAAGGGGAAAAAAAAATAGAAAGGAAGGAAGGAAGGAAGGAAGGAAGGAAGGAAGGAAGGAAGGAAGGAAGGAAGGAAGGAAGGAAGGAAGGGAAGGAAAAAGGATGAGACGGAGGGAGGTAGGGAAGGAAGGAGGGATTGAGGGAGGGGAAAAGGAGAGTAGAGGGGAGGGAGGAAACCACAATGATTAGGGTATGCCAAAGCTGAAAAAATTAGAGATGAAGACTGCCTTAGGGCAACATCAATGGTCAGAAATCATGTTAATAGTATGTAGCCTGAAGATGATGTGATAAAAATATCATTTTATGTCTGTGATCCTCCTCCAAAAAACCCATAACCATAGTCTAATCATGAGAAAAGCAACAGACAAATTCCAATAGAGGGGCACCTGATAATATTTTTGACCGGTACTCCTCAAAAGCCCTCAAGGTTCTAAAAGACATGGAAAGCCTGAGAAACGTTCATAGCCAAGAGGAGCCCATGAATGTCTAAATACAATGTGACATCCTGGATGGAATCATGGAGCAGAAAAAAGAGATTACGTGAAACCTAACAACATATGAATCAAGTATGAACTTCAGTTAATAATAATCCATTACTATTAATTCACTAATTATAACAAATTTACTACACTCATGTAAGATGTTAATTATAGGGGAAGCTGTGTGCAGAAGTATGGAAACCCTCTGTATTGTCTTCTTAGGTTTTCTGTAAATCTAAAACAGTTCCAAAAATTTAAGTTTATTTCAAAACAAAATAAAACAAAAAAGCATCAAATGTGCTGTACAGCCCTAATGTCTTCATATTTCGCGTGACCTTACAACAACCCCAGTGGCAGCAGGGGAGTTATTTGTATCCCTGTTTAACTGAAGAGGAACCTTAGAATTAAAGAGAGTCAGGAATTTGCCCAAGGCACTACAGCTATAAAGTTTTAGATCAGACCCCAAACCCAAGCCTTCTTATCCCCTCCTTAATTCCACACTTTCCCTTCTACTGATACTAAGGTTCGTGAGGAGGGACTGTGTACGTATATGCAGGTCATCACCACTGAATGAATCCCCATCGCCTCGGTCAGAGATTGGCCCACGATAGCTACTTAATAAATAATTCATCATAGATTAAGTGATCACTTTCCTACACTATGAGAAATAGCACAATAAGGGCTTACTCTCCAGACATGGTCCACAGGCTATACTCTGAGTGTCCTGTATGAGTGTCTGCTATTGCTATAATCACAAGAGTTTGTACATGTGAGTATGTTCTAAAGTGTGGGGGGACACTGTCAACCCAGTGTTGAGTGACCAATGGTTAGCTTCCTTTGTTAAACATCATAAAGAATATCTTAGGCCGGCCAAGTGGCACAATGGTTAAGCGCTGGCTTGGGAAGCCAGCGGCCCTGGTTCGGGTCCCACATATGAGGGCCAGTGACACTGCCCTCAAAAAAAAAAAAAAGAATATCTTATACACATAAAAGAATGCCTTATATCAGGAGGAAACATATAGACAACCCAGAGTCTTGTGCTAGACAAATGTCATGGGGATCAAATAGTACTATGTGCAGTGTCTGCAAGAGAAGAATAAAGATCTAAAATACCATGTTAGGCGAGCATGAAGAGAGATGGGAAACTGTTGAATAAAACCTCAGATCCAACAAGAAATTATAAAGGTTGAATTAAAGAAGTTCTAAACAGGAGACAGGCCAAGCTGAGATTGTTCCCCCAAATCTGATCTAGAGAAGAGGAATATCAAAGATATAAAGCCTTTGGATAAAGTCATTGTGGTAGGTTTTTCTCAACTGTCCCAGTCACCAGGGTCAAAACAAACCTTCTTCTACTCCCTCCCCAGACAGAAGAAGGAAGAGGAAGACATTATGGTGGGTCAGGCACAGGCAGGTGTAGGATGGGCCTGAGAAAACCTCACTGCAGGTACCCATGGTTTCCTACGTCAAAAGGACTGGGACATGTTTGCAGAAAGCACCACTGCAGAAAGTGCCTTCTCTCTCAAACCATGTCATTCTCCTGATTAAAAGGCTGCAGAGGCTCCCTATTCTACTTAACATGAAAGCCAACTTCATCAGCATGGCCTGTAAGATCCAACATGATTTGGTCCCCACTTCCCGCTCCAAACTTCCCTCCTTCCCTCACTCACCACAGTGTAGCTCATTGTCCTTCTCCCTGTTTTTTGAACAAGTCAAGCATATTCCTGCCTCGTTGCCTTGATGTTCTGTCTTCCTGAAACGCTCTTCCTCCAGATCTCAGGTCAACTCTCTCCTCCTCCGACAGGCATTGTCTGACACAAACTGAAATGACCAATCCATCCCTCCCCCGAGTTAACGGAAGTCCTCCAAGAAGCACATGACAAGAGATGTTAGACATGCAAGAATGGACTGGGAGACATGCCTGTGAGGAGGCTGGGGGAGCCTTCATGCTGTGATGTAAGTCTAACCCATGTAAAAAGAGAGGAAAGGAAGCGGGGCTGAGTATGATATAGTTCTGATAAAGTTTTGGCAAGACTGATGCTGAGTCCTCAAGCCAGAGTCATGACTGGAGGAGTCCTGCATCCCCCAGCAATGGGTTGGCCCACTATGCTGAGGCACCAGCTGGGAGTAGCCCTTGGGAAGTGTGATCTCAGATGAATGTGTCAATGGATTACAGATGCAACAGATAAGACAAGACCATCAGTCAGCTATGTTCCCCACAGCAGGAGATTTTCATGGCTATCCCCTCCCTCCCACACTGAAGCCATGCTCCATCATATCTCTTTGTTTCTTCATAGCACTTATCAAAAGCTGATAACAGCTTATTAATTAATTTGTGGATTGCTTCCTCCTCCCTTTTCTCATCATTCTTTCTGACAAGAGTAGATAAGTCTTAGCTGTCTTATTCACCAATGTATCCTAGTAACCCAAACGCTTTCTGGCACATAGGAGGTACTCAAAAATAGTATTAAAGAAATCAATTGGCAAGGGGAAAAAGGAAAAAAAGGTCTATTCCATATTTCTTCTCTTTATTGGTACATTCTAATAGATGCTACTCTACTATGAAAATTAATCAACTTCATATAGGTTAAAAAAGAAACCTGCTGAACTATAGGTTTTTCTATTCCCCTAATTCACACCTAAATAGGTTATCCATTATAACTATACTTTTCCCTGATCTTGTCTATATTTTCCTAGGAGAAGATATTCTATGTAATCTACCCTCAAATGAGAAATGTGATTTTAGTACAACATAGATGTACAGTATTTTATATTCTTCGTTTATAAAGCACATCCACCTACATTATCCTATTGAATTCTCTCAACAAACCTACATGGTGCTTGTTATTATCCTCATATCCTAGAGGAGGAAATTGAAAATAAACACAAAGACAGCCAAAGAGAAGCCAAGTAGACAGATTAGGATGCCCACGCTAATTCGTTCAATAGAAGGGAAGGGAGAGTACATTTGGTCCGTGTGGAAATATTTGATTATTCCCCCAGAGGTCCAGCCTGAGTCAATGCAGCAAATTCTTTGTAAGATTAGAAAATGAGTTTTAAAACAAAATCTGTTGTCTGACCCATTTCTATTTGAAATATTTTTGCTTCCCTGGCTCCAGTTTAACACAAAACTGATTATACAATTGGAATTTTCTGGGCATCCACACTTCTGTGCGAAGAGGGCCCTGCCCTGATCTCTGAATGTTGGCTACCTAGCAAACTCCAGAGCTCAGCATTTCTTGATGAGGCTCAGAAAGTCCTCATTTGTCTATCTTTGTGAAGTTTTTTTTCTCTTTTGAATACTATGGGCTTTTTTAGTATCCGGGAACAATAAAGCCATTTGGATAGTTAGGTGATCCCTCTGCTTGCTCACTTTTCTCTAAATTTTCTTTAAAAATACATTGAACTAAAAATAAAATCAATTTTAACCATCTATTATAAGAAGACATAATGTTGACTTATATATGTACATGTTATATATATTATTGGTTTCCTACAGTCTAGCTACTGATTCATCTATTGGTTGATTCAATTGTTTATTGATGACTCACTGTGCATATTCCTGTACTAGATGACATGGAACATCTTACCTGCATCATGAAGGGTAAGCTATGATATCCTCTAAAAGCTTCATAGAAAGGCTGGGACAGAAATTGGACTACGGGAGAGAGATCAAGAAAGAGATTGCAAACATAGGAAACTCTAGGATAAGAAAAAGAAGAGCATCCAAACCACATGTAATTCTATCACGCTATAATATGCTTCTTAACAGATGCCAATTTTGATTTGGTTCGTATTTTTCACTGTTTTGTCCTGAGGACCTTACAAATGCTCCAAGGACACAAATAACAGAGCCCCATGATCTCTGGGCCCAACTCCATCTGTGTGCATTTATCCTCTCAACGAGGTGGGCATGTCGGGTTCAGGTCAGCTTGCATGTGAGGTACATGCTGCTACAGCCCGCGCCCAGCTGCATGCCAGACATGGCTAACAGACCCCAGATCTTACAAATAGCCCCCTCAGATTTCTTCACATTCAACCATTACAATCGATTGGAACTGGCTCTGCAGATGAAATCAACCTGCTACTCCAGACCTGACTCTGCTCAAGACAAGAAGACAGGTAAGTAAATCTTGTCACTTTCCTCCTGTTTTTACATTGATTCAAATTCAACTTACCATCCCTATAATGTTTCATAATAAAAGTTACTTAGAAGTTCCATTTATTTGCAGTCTGCTTGTGAAGAGCTATCTATCAAAATAATGTGACTAAGACAGCTTAGACATGTGCAAACTTCATCTGACTTTCAGGAGAGTCACAGGATGTTGATGGGGTAGATGGCAGATGAGAGAACTGAGATGGGAAAGGAGTGGAAAGAACACAGCCAAGGTGACATGGTGATTTTCTACAAACCTAGGTCCCCCATTTTCACTGAGTTCTTTTTAGCAATAAATTACAAGGATTTGAATGAATACATGTGCTCCATGATTTGAGATAGAAGAGGTTGTCTAAATATTTAATCCTAGAATCTGGTTGGGGGATACACAACACATTTAGAAAAAGTCTAAAGTGCTGATTCATGTCTGTACCTTGTTTTAGGTATTTTAGTGGAGCTGTGGAAAACACCAGTTCAGAAACACTGATCTAGTTCAATCTCCTCCCATTTTATTGATGAGATAGCTCAGCACTAAAATTCAAGCCTCCTAATAACTCCTCTTGTCTCATATTCCATCTTTGGGTCTCCTGATGGTGCCTTAAAAAGCAGCATGGAGGTCTATTAAGACACCTGGTGTGAGGCACACTGAACAAAGAGTTAATAACATAGCTCTTGGGTAAAGTGACTGGAATACTGGATGGACTGTCAATCTCAGTAAGGCTTTGTAACAAAGAGTTTTGAATTTGTTTACAAGCACGGCACAGTCTGGGTTTCCAGACTCTTTGTCAGAAACTGCAGTATCATTCTGAATCCTATTTTTACAGGTACACAGTGTAAATTGAAAATAAAATTCCAAAGAAGCTCTAAGGAGACAACTGCAGTCATTTCAGCCTAGATGAGTTGGGAAAAAAAATCACCTCTGAGCTAGACCATAAATCCCAGTTATTTTATAGCTTTCCCTGCTCCATTGTGCTCATTCAAAAAAATCTAATGTCTTTAGTGAAAATTAAAATAAACAAAAAAAGTACAGACTGCAGAGGCAGATCTTAAAGTCAGCACTTCTATCAGGACAGCTCTATCCAGGAGCTGTAAAACCCCATATGGGTATCTCTTGAGGCTTCAGATAGCCTGCCTGGGGTACTCCAGCTTTTCATGTAGCACAAAACTCAAGCAACTCTTGAGGTCAGTAATTCTCTAAAGAGAGAGGCAGTGCTGGCCCAGGAGATGGTAGCCTCAGCCTGGGTACTTAGCTCAATGCCATCCCATAAAGCATGTGCCACCTCCACTGAGCCAACAGGCCCTTGCTGGGGGCAAGGAAATGACTTAGCCTAGATTCTCCTCCCCACTTTCAGGTGCAAAGAGATATGAGAGGTCATCCAACTAGACAGTAATTGAAGGATAATAGGAATCTCAGCAAGAGATGATGGAAGTATAGATTTAACATTCCCTTTCTGTGTGAGAGCAAGCTCAGTGTTTTAAACCTTATGGTACAGGCCTTCTGTGTATAGGAAACACTGGAATCAACATCAATTTGCTATTTTTCAGCTGCAGAGATGTTTCCTTTGTTCAGCAACCTGTCTCCGTCTTCCTGCCTGAATCCCTGTTTAGTTATTACACACACTCAGCAACATCACAGGATTTTCTTTAAAGGCCAGTCAATCAAATCTAAAGCAGACCACAGAATTCCCAGTCAGGTGGCCCTCTGCCTTCATCCATGGGTCATTAGACTATTGAGATGCTGCCGAACCCCTTCCAAGGTTCTAAAGAGATTTTTGAGCAAAGAGAAGCAAAGACCAGGACAATTTGGGTGCAAAAATAAATTTTCATAAAATTGCATTTACATGCGGCCTTATGATGTACAAAACACCTTTCCAAATTTTTTAGTGGTTCTTAAACCTCAATGCACAACAGAACCACTTGGAAAACTGCCAGCTTTGAGGTTCTACTGCCAGAGATTCTAAATCGAAAAGTCTAGAGCAGAGCTCAGGAACCTACATTTCTATCAAGCACCTGCAAGAGGGTCTGATGCAGCTGGTCTACAGAAAGCTTAGAAAAACTCCGATTTGTAATACATCAGCCTGACAGTGGCTGTGTTAGCTAATTAGATCATCACTTTTTAGATGATTTTAGAGAGAAAGAAACTAACCCTCATAGAGACTTAGATATCCACTCAAGATCTTGCATGTAATAGCAGAGTTAGATCTCAAAAGCAAATGTCTGATCCCAGATCTAAAGACATTCACACGAAAAACGCTGAGTTCATTGCATGAATTCAAACAGAAGCATGAAAGAAAACACTGCTGTTTTAGAGAAAGGAACTGTGTGTATGGATGAGCCTGAAAAGAGAAAGAGGGGGAAAAAATTGGAAGAAAGAAGGGCAAAAGAAGGGTTTTCTTTATCACCAAGATGCCCGATGGTCCCTCCGTCGGGGTCACACAGGTTCTGTCCCTGACCTCCTGAGTGATCTTGGCCAGACTAGAACTAGTGGGTCTCCCCATTGCTATGAGACTATAAACTGATTCCGTATTGGGAGCAGACATGGGTATTTGTTTCATGTTTCGCTCTATACCTTCTTTTTCTATTTTCTTCTCAGACCCCTGGCTCCTCTCCATTTCACTATAGGATTCCAACTGTAAACAAGCAGTATAAAACATCTTTATTCAGTTATTCCTTGGCCATTCCTAAACTGGAGATGGATTCAGAATGCTGGTATCGAATCTAATCTCTATCACTCCTATCACTCGATCTGAAGCAAGTTGCCAAACCTAATGGGCTTTGCAAAATAAAGTGTTCAGACTAGATTTCCTCCAAGAGCCCTTTTGAGTGTGAAATGCTGAGATTCAGACTCCTTATATGCAGGGAGCCGGCCCCCGTGAGGACCAGGGATTCCCTCGGGTGGAATGGCATTGGTGAGGAAAAAGAAGGAGGGAGACACCAGAAAGAGGTTCACAGGAGTGTCACACACACTTTATTATTAAGCCTGGACCTTTTTATAGGGACTTCTGACCATTACCTCAATTGCAAGTTATGTTTCACATGATCAGGATGTTTTTCTCTTTCTCAGAGCTTTTACCTTTTTGTAATTGTACCTTTCCAGGGTACACCGTGGCCTGTTCAAGGACTTTACTTATCGTCTAAAGAGTGGTTACCATGACGACCTTACAGGGTGTATACTTGAATTTAGTAGCAAAAGGAATCTCAAACTTTTCCTATCCTATGAAGAGCTGCATATTATTGCAATAGAGGGGAACATCTGTTTCTCAGTCAAAGCTTTAGTTTTTGTTGCTACAGCAATGTATAAAGCAAAGAGTTAAAATAAGGCTGTTAATTAAAATACCTCATCGTCAGTAAGTTGTCTCCTATCAGAACTCTCATGGCCGAGAGACCTTGGTCTCCTGGTCTCCAAAGAAACCTTTCACAGCTGCATAGGCCAAGGGGCTTGAGTCTCCAATATCTCAGTTCAGGGGTCCCCTCGGGCTGTAGCCTGTTTTAGGGAGTTTCCTTTTCTTTAGGAAATCTTGCCCCATCGTTGGCTTACACAGCCAGCTATCATCAGGGTACCCCAGGAACTTGTCACAAATGCAGTGAGTATATTGTCTCCTATAGGAGGAGAGGCACATGGGTTCATAGAGACAGGAGATATTACATGACCAACCATAAGGCAGCATCCCAGACATCCAGTGCTGAGTGTGGATCTGTATTTCAATGTGGCCTTGTCAGACCCCGGGATGTTGTCGGCCCCCAACAGTTATAGTGAGCATTAAGTATGTGTAAGGCTCTATGCAGGTCCTGGAGGATACTAAACAGACAGGGACCCCAGCAAGGAGCTCCCCAGTTAACCAGGCAGGATGGGATAGGTATGCGATTTAATGGACTACAGGAAGAAATGTTAAGATGACAGGGGATTCATGAGAGAAAGAGAAATTATGAAGCTGGGGGCAGGATATTACTATCATCTCTTGCCTGTTACTTTAATGTCATCTCCTCTTGTCCCTTCTAATCCACCTGCACACTGCAGCCTGAGTAATCTCAAAATGCAAACCTGATGCTAATGCCCACATAAAACCTTTTAAAACCTTCCCCTCGAACTTACACTCTAAATTCCTGAATGTAACCTAAAAAGCAGGGTCCATGCTTGTTTCATTCTCTCTTGTCCCCAGTGCCTAACACAGGGTAAATATTCGTTGAATAAATGAGTGAGTTAATGAATGAGTGGAAGTATGACTTGGCACCTGGGATGGCCCTTAAAGGAAAATAAAGCAGGCTGGGAAAGCTGGAAAAGGAGGGGGGGTGAGTTACGGGGTTTGACACAGGGAAGCAGGAAAGGTCCTCATCCTCTCTACAAGACAGAACCAGCAGACCAGGTTTACGCTAGGAAGACACAGCGAGATGCAGAGTGAGAGTCTGTGACACATGGTATGTTCACCCTCTTTGTAAGAGAATTAAAATTCTCAGAGCTCTTGGTGTGATTGGCACCACGAGGGCACTGACTGCTGTAGTCACTGACCCTGATGGACAATTCTGTGGTTTTCTGAGCCAAGGGGACTTGTGTGGAAGATGCAGGAACCAACTCTGTTATCTTGCAGACAGTTTTCACCTCAGAAACTCAATTCCCTGCATTATATTATATGCCTTACTTTTTCCTTTACCTACTTTTTTCCTCTTATTTTGTCAGTCTGACCACTTAGAGCTGGTATAAGCCTGGGCTTAGAGCTCATGTGAGCAAGAGAATGAGTAAGCAGGGTTTCAGGTTCACAGTGCTTCTCTTATCTGATGAGATCTCCTAGGAAAAGTGGGGCAAAGCAAAGGAGAGGTGTCACAGGCCTGTATTAGCCAGACAGAGAGGCCTCGTACTGAGCGCTGGGCGGCAGACTCTGCAGGCATTACGCAGAGGCAGGTAGAGAGCCAGGCTGCTGAGAGCGTGGGCTGCAGACCCAGGTGCTGAGGTTTCTCTCCCAGGTCTGTTCTTACCAGCTGGTGGCACTGGGCATGTTCATTAACCTCCACGTGCCTCCTTTGCCTCGTTTGTAAAGTAAGGATAATATTAGCATCTACTTCATAGATCAGCTGTAATGAGTTAATACAGGATAAGTCCTTAGAATGGTTCTTAGCTTATAGTAAGTGTCACATAATTGTTATATGCTGTTGCTGCTGCTGCTGCTATTACTACTTCTCAGTTAATCCTCTTTAAAAGAAAAAAACCAAACTGTGATATAAGGATTACCATTTCTCAGTAAACTGAGAATTGCAAAGGTCACACAGCTAGTAAGTGGCAGGGTGCTATAGAATCCATGTCCCTTAGACCCCAGCGCCCATGCCTACACTGTGGCCAAAGTTTTCATTACCCCAGGTGCTGAGATAAGGGGATCCTGAGCTGAAGAGGGAATCAGAAGCTGGAAAATAAATAAATGAGTTATATCATTGATGTGGTTCAGCTGTGCAAGTAAGCGTCAGTTGAACTGCCTAGCCTCAGTTTTCTTAATCTGCAATATGAGGACAGGCACCATTTATAAACTAAAGCAAGGCAGTGAGCACTCCTCTGAACAAATGTATACTTAGAAAAACACTGTACAGAGAGATCACATAGCAAAATGCTATGAGGTAACAGTTGAGAAAGAAGGATGAAATACTCCACTAGACTCTAAATTCCATGAGGTGGGGGATTGAACCTCTCCTGTTCACAAGCACAGTGGGTGGTACCAAAAAGGCTATCCACAGAGGTTCTTAATGTTATGACTAGCACAGTGCCTGGGACACAGATATGAACGAGACCGTAAACCTTAATAAACTGTACATCCTGGGGGACATATGAACATTCAACATATCACTGTATAATTGTTGGCATACAAAGTATTACAAAAGAGAATTCAGGGTGCTGTGGATGCATAAAACAGGGGGGACCTGATCTTGTCTCGAGCGTGACAGAAGGTCTCTCCAGGAAAGCGAAGTGTGACCTGAAACCTAAAGGAGTAGGATTAGCCGGGTTAATGGATGGCTGCAAGGCTGGAAGATGAAGTATGTGGTTTATAAATGTTGCTTCCCAAAAGAAATAGTCATAGTAAGGAAAATCAAGTGCATTTATTCTTCGCTGAGCAAAAGGAACAAAACAAGGAAAAGTCAAGCTTGAGATAAGGAGCTTTGAAACACAGAGCTGACCCGAAGGATGCAGTGATTTCATTTTCAAAGAGGAGGCGGTACAGCAGGCAGAGGGGGAAAAAAACAACAGCTTCTGCTGTGACAGGGAGGGTGCCTTCATCAGACAAGGGCTGCCGGCTACATTCCAGTTCCTCCCAGCCCTGCGCCTCTGTAATTCTAATTGGAATCAGGGTTGCCTTGTCTCCCAGCAGCAGTCCCAGCATGGGCACAAAACCAAGCACTGAAAAGCAAATTAATCTCCATAACCAGTCCTGCTCAGCCCAGGGAAGTTGGTTTTTGAGGCTTTCCTTTCTCTTAATTGGCCACACCTCGTGGCTGACCATGCTCTTCACACTGATCTTGTCCCTCCTCTTGTGGGGAAATGATAGGAGAAGCAAATGAATCCATATTTATGTAATAATGACTCTATCCTAATTCTTCCAGGCATATCTGTTGGTGACTGAATGGCAAAATGGTTCAGTGCATAATTCGAGATTCAGAGAAATCTGGATCGGATTACAGTCCCATCAGTTACAAGCTGTGTGATCCTGGCCACTCAGCCTTGTTTTCCTACATGTAACAGCGGAGTGATTATCGCACACATGCTGTATGCACATCCCTTATGTGGCTGCTGTGAAGAGTATGAGATCATAGACGTAGAGTGTTTTATATCTTTCCTGGCATGATATAAAATCCTAGTCAACTTTATTATTAATAAGAGGACCTTACTGAAAGGATCCTTCTCAGCTGGAAGGAACCTACATTATCATAATGACATTTCAGGCACTATGGCACTGAAATAGGGAAGGTGGCAATATTCTGGGGGTCATGGAATCAGTGGCTATTGATATGTAAAGCAATGCTTAGGATGGCAATGATTTCTAATCCAAAATTTGTTATTAATGCATTGATAGTCTGAAATCAAGCACAGAAAGGGGTTAATTGCCCAAAGATGCTCAGTTAAAAAGTGATGGAGCTATAATTTGAACGTAGGCAATTCTAACACCAGAGTTCATACACCTGTGCAATTTCTATGAGTTCCAGCCAAGCCAGCTGTAAAACAAACCCAGTGGCTTCAAAAAAAGGCAATATGTATAGTGGCTATGTAGGGACTCAGACCTCCTGGTCTCAAATTCTAATTCTTACACCTACTAGCTGTCTGAGCCATCTTCTATGGCTTATTTAACCTCATCAAACCTTGGTTTCTTCATCTGTAAAAGGGAGACATAAGTAGACATGTGCCTGTTTCATTTTCATGAGAATCAAATATTCTTAACTGAATGTCTCACCCATAATAAGTGATAATATTTAAATGCTAATAAACTTTCAGAGCTGGGAAAACCTTAAAAACCATCTCTAGTTCTTGTTTTGTTTTGTTTTTTAATGAGATAAACCCAGAGGACCAAGAAGTAATGAGACTTGCTCATCAGACTTGCTGTTCTAACTCCCAGGCCAGTGCTCCCTCCTTAGTAGCAGGAATTGAGTCTTACTCATCTTGCAATCTCTCGAGTGCCTACTACTCTGGGGGTGCAGGAGAGGCAATGAAAGGTGAATTTAGGGAAGAAAGGAGGGAAGACCAAAGGCAGGACAGGAGGCTAACCCGAGGACTCCACGGTCTGTTCTGAGCAACTCTGTTCATGTTGAACTTTCAGACCTTGTTCTCACCTCAGCATTAGTGGTTATCGCTGCTAGCACTCTCCTTCAGGCTGCAGCATTTTGTTTCCTACTCTGATCTGTTTTGTGCCACTGTCCAGCCTCCAGAGGAAGCTTGGGGGTAGAGACATTCTGACACACGGGGCATTGGCTGGGACCTGACAGGCAGTGAAGTCTATAATTGCAATCAAGCCTGCTGCATAAAACGCTCCACCTCCTACACTTCATTGTCCCTGTTTCCGCCCCCCTCCCCCCAGACGCTGAAAGGGCTCTCTGCACACACTCCCCATGTGCCATTAGGCGTGAGCAGTGAGAACACTGCCAACCAGTCCACATGCCAAGATAATTTGCATGATGACAGAGGGTCTTTTCTGGCTCCGCACTCTTTAAGAGGAATGGCAATTTTCAATGACTCTTCAATTTCTTAAGCCCTGACTACTTCACATGATGGCGTTAAAAGCATCACCATTGCACTATGGGTAATGTCTTTAAGTATGAGCCCTTTGCATGTTTTATTTTCTTTAAATGACCAACCACGTTAATATATTTCTGGACAATAACTAATACTGTTTTGGTCACTTTTTTTGCTACCCAAATTTCCATCAGATCCTAAGTTTTAAGGTAAGAATGAGCTAACAAAGAGAGAGTAAAGAAGATGAATATGCATTTCCATCTGTCAGTTACTACAACTCTCATGCCTTTCTTAGCTGTACCGTCACTTTTCTGCCACCCACTTGGGTCTCACAATATCACTTTTACTCAGTTCTGTCAAGAGTTGTCCACGATAAGGTCCAAGTCGGATCTCAGAATTAAATTGTCATTTTGGCATTTAAATTGGCATTGCTTTTGGTCCAGCTTTCTTATCTGCATGATAATGACCCAGGTTGGGAGCCTCATGAGAGCAGGAACTGGTTCTGTGTTGGTCACCAAAGGATGCCTAACTCCAAAATCCACGTTTCTTATCTCATGTTCAGAGACCCGGAAAAATTGACCCTAACTAAAGCAAGCTCTCTAAGGAAAATAAATTTGAATAGAAATATGTTTACTGTTAGAGAACAACAGGCTTGTGTTTGTAAGAATATGTTCCCATAGAGTAACACACCTAAGAAGTCTTTGAAGAAGTTTTAACCTGAGTCCCCAGAACAGAGAGCTGCATTTCAGACCGAAATAAATCAGTAAGGTTCATCACAGCTTGGCTGTACCTAACATTTCTGCCCTTGGCTGAACGCGCCTGCATCAATCAACCATCAATCAACAGCAACACAAGAAATGGTGGTGAAGGCACTAAAATTTGTTAAGGGAACAAGAACTGACACCTTAACGCTTTCTCACAAAAGTGACATCATTACCCTTAGAAAGAAATCATTCTACAGACTTTTGAAATGACTTCCACTTTTCACTCAGTGTACCCTGGGGTAGATGTTCAGATATTCTACCCACCTTGTTATGTCAACTCTTTAATTCAACAACTATTGCATACCCATTTTTCTGCTTGGACTGACTGTAAAAAAATAAAGAATAACAATAACAATTTCGAAACACAATATTCAGGGTTATATTAAAAATATTTAATCACTGGTATGGCATGGGCCCTGAACAATCAAACCAGGCATCTGCCAGAATGCCAGCCTGGTACCAGAGAAATATTAGCCCTGGAATAGTAGAATCACATTACTATATTGTTTTATAGTTTATAGGATATTTTTATACCAAGTATCTCATTTGCATAAAAAGCAGGTGGGCACGATTATCCCCACTTCACATATCAAAATGATCAAAAGGTAAATGATTTTTTCCACAGCTAGTTAATGGCAGAAATGGAAATTAAAATTAGGTATTATGACTCGTGATCTGATAATGTTTTACTATTCCCCACAGTCTCTGGCTCCAAGGAGCAAATGATCCTGTCGGAATAATGCAGAAACCAAGACAATACACTTAGTGAAGCAAATATATATTAACTACAGGTGCTCTGGATTCAGGGAAGGAAAGAGGAAACTTGAAAGTATAAAATCTCCTCTTCCCAAAATGGTGGCAACTATTAAATAATCCTGGAATGGAGAAGGCTCCACAGCTCCAGATGGTCTTGGTCAAATGCATCTTCGGCTTCCCTCCCCAGTTCCTGACCGTGACACTATTCACACTAGTCTAAGCCTGCAGAGCCTTTTGCTTCTCAAAGTGTGATGCTCAGGTTAACGGTACCATCATGACCTTGGAGCACGTTATAGATGCAGCATCTCAGTCCCCTACCCCATCCTCCCTACAAGACCTATTAAATCTGAATTTTCACAAGATCCCAAAGGGATTTGTGCATGCCTTAACATTTGAGAAGTATTGCTCTAGAAAAGCTTTGTGCATCCTTTATTATGATTTCACCATACCACCCATCCCAGCGTGTCCACTGGTGCTCTAGAACTTATGGTCCATACCAGAAAAATTCCCTGTATCTCAAACCTGTTTTTAGCTTCTCTGTGTTAGAATGAGTTGCGTGCTCATGGTGAAACCTGTCTCCTTCCTGTGGAAATGGCTTCTCTGCAGGCCTCTCAAGTGAAAGCTGTCTTCCCTTCCATACCCCACATTATGAGCCTGGAGATGAGATTAGGGGCTCTCCATGCTCCTCACAATCATTTATAGTCAATTTCCCCCTTCTTCCTTCAAAAATCCTGCCACTTTTGAGGTACATGTCATCAAGCTGAACCATTCATTATCCTGCTTTGTTGCAGACACCTACCATTCATTAGCTTCCTTCATTATGGAAGACATAGTCTCAAATTCACTGTCTTACTCTCACCCCTTCCACCCCACTGTCTCTCCATCACTCTTCACCTCATGTAGTCTGCTACTATGCTAGTATTCTTGACCACTTCCACACCAATGTCAAGGTCAGCACCCAAGCCCCGTGATTCTCGCCCTGGACAACCTGATCTCCGTTTTCTCCTTCTCTGTACTTCAGCCACCCACTACCAAGACCATACACTAGACCTTGTTGCTAGTAATAACTGCATTGCTTATGAAATATTTTTTTCAAACATCTGCTCTTATTTTTACAACTAAGGCAATTTTAGAATCTCCCTTATTCTCCTCTACAAATTCTTAGACCCACAGCAGGACCTCTGGCCCATGGGCCCCACCACTTTACACTGTTCATGAGCTGTCCCATGTGCTTAATTCCCTCCTTATTCTTCTAAGACTCCGTGGTCAATCTCTATAATCACGCCTTTTTCTACACCCCCAGGTCTCTGGCACCTTACTCCTCCTATAGTCCAGCTTGGCAAAACCCCAAAGCTAGTTTAACTCAGTCCTCCACCTATTTTGCAACTACACTCAAGCAGCTGAAGAGGGCTGGAAACAAACTCACTATGGATCTAACTTGTCTCTCTTTAAATGTATACCCACCAAACTCGAGTGGGCTTTTAGCACTGCCCCGCAATTTCACAATATTCGCCTGCAAATCCACCCTTCCACTCTCTAAGCTGGATGCTCACATGCTCTCATCTCCTCCAAAGCCTTTCACACTCTCTCCCTCTCCTCACTCTCAACTCTTGACCTACATTTCATTTCACTGAGAAAATCAAAGCAACCAAAAGGGAATGATCACATCTTGCCACCACCAAATCTCTCAAGCTACCTGCTTCTCCACCCATCTACTTTGCTTTTACACATATACAAATGCAAACCCTCTGTTTGCACACTAGATCACGTCACTTCTTACCAACCCAAGACTTTGCTCTGAGGATCAACAGTTTTTCTCCTCATCCTCAATGCCCCCCTCAATACTGGGTCATTCCAGGCAGCAAGCAAATATGTTGTAATTTCATCGATATTTTTAAAGATCCCTCCATGGGCCTCATGTCTCCTTCCAGCTCTTTCATTTCTCCACTAACCTTCAGAGAAAAATTCTATGAAACAGTAGTACCTTTTCACTCCCTGGTATTCTATTCTCTTTTTAACCCACTTGGGGCAGGTTTTCCTCACATCACTGCACAGAAGTCACCAACAGATCCTACCTTGCTAAATCCAGGTTGAGTTCGCTACCCCACTCTGCACTCTGGGCTTCTTCCCTCCTTTTCTGGTCCCTCTTGTATCCCAGGCATTTGCTGGGTCCCATTCTGACCTCACTAACAACTCATTCCCACCTAATCTGAATAAAGTATTAATTGCCTCCAGTTTGTCCTAGAGAAATACAAATTTAATACCAGGCTCTCAGTAAAAAACAAAACAAATAATCAAAAAAGCAGCAAGACTCCAAGGAATGTATCATGTAATGATATTTTAGGTATCATTGCAGAAAGCTTTGTTATTTATTAGCTGTGGAGACATAAAGTAAGTCATGTCATCTCTCTGGGCCATTAGTAAAATGAGAATGGTAGACTTAGAAAAATTCTAAGATAGTTCACTTCAGTGTGAGAGAGAAACTCTAGGCATCCTTGAAAATAAGATATATTATTGGTCATATTCCCTCTGTTCTGCTGTTGGATGCCAGGTAATGAATACTAAAAACTGAGTACATGTCAAACATTTGTACTATTTCCAAAGCTGGCTCGAAATGGGGGCCTTCCTGCCAGGGCCGAGGTATGTTTAATCTGGGATGAAATGGGAAATTTGAAGGAGTCATGCTGGGAAAATTCTGGCACGCCTACAAAATATAGCAGATGGAGAACAACACAAGGACAACTGTTGCCTTCTTTTTTGCCAGAGCTCTTGGCTCCCAGTGCATTCTAGAAGGTACCCAGCATGCATCAGAGGCACAGAATGTTTTGTTCGTTGGCAAGACGTTTTTGAAGCTTGGTTTTTGCTCAGGGATCATAAATTTTATAGCATGAAGACAAATTAATGAATGGGATTTCTATTTTTAACCAATATGCCCAAACATGATCCAGAGAACCATTGTTCTTTTAAAAGTAGTTGCCTTATGAGGCTGCCCATAAGCTTAAACGATAGAAACAAACAATCTAAGTTAGATAATATTCCAGACGGAAAAGAGCTCTTGGGCTCAGCTGTTCCAATCTCCTCATTATAAACACAGGAGGAAGTGAAGTCTAAAAAGTAGGCCTCTGGGCCGGCCAAGTGGCGTGGTGGTTAAGCGCTGGCTTGGGAAGCCAGCGGCCCCAGTTCGGGTCCCACATATGAGGTTCAGTGACTCTGCCCTCAAAAAAAAAAAAAAAAGTAGGCCTCTAACTTGTCCAAGATCATACTGTAAGCAGAAGCATATCTAAGTCTAGAACTCCGATCTCCTGGCTTTGAATCTAGTGTTCTTATGACTATAACTTTTAGTTTAGTAAATTCTATATACCAAATTGAACATATAACTCAAGCAAGTAGAGAAATAATATAAAGAAAAAATGAAGGAAAAGAAGCATGTCTGATGGAGACCAGAAAGTGATAAGCATAGGAGAGAGTCACATATCCTCTCCCATTTGTAGAAAAGAGAATGAGTGGGGTAGGTACTGTGACAGCATATTTCTATATATGATGAACCTAAGACTCAGAGGGTGACATATCTCTTCATTCATTTGCTCATGTAGCAAATTTTACTGAGTGCTTTCCAGGTACCAGTCATTGTATTTGGTGCCAGGAACACGGCTGTAAATGAAATATACTTCCAACTTTCATGAAACTTACATTCCAAAAGAGTAGACCAGCCAAAGAAGATAAATAAAATAAGCACAGTAGAAGACAATGATTATTACAAAAACGTTACAAATAGAGATTGCAGTGAAGGTAACAAACCAAAGACTGTAACGGAAAATAATATAGCATACTTGCTCTAGATAGGGTGTGCAGGGCAAGTCTCCTAGCAAATGCCCTTTAAGCTAAGAACTGAAATATGAGAAAGGGGCAGTTTTGCAAGGTCCCAGGGGAAAGAACATTATAGGCTGCAGGAGCTGCCTATGCAAAGATTCTGAGGCCAGAAGGAAGGTATGTTGAAGGAACTGATTGAAATATGCTGTTGCTGAAAAGTATTGGGTAGGAGCAAGAAAGATGAGGTGGAAGTGGGGAGGGGCCACACGCTGTGGGATCTTGCAGAACACTTTAGATGTTGGAATTTATTCTAACAGCAAAGGGAAGCTCATGGGGGATTTCAAGCTGGGGAATGACATGATTCTTTTTGAGTTTTATGAAGATCTTAAACTCAGGAATCCCAACTCTGGTGACCTTGAACAAGACAGTGTTCTCGCCCGTGTTCCCCTCGCATCATCAGTGGGAATATCAAGTGAGCTGATGTACATAAAATTCCTTTGAAGAAGCAACCAGAGCCAAGCTATCCCTAAGAGTAAGGAGTCACTGCATATCTTTCTTGAATGTCCCAATGCACACAGGGTACTCAGCAAAGACTATAGAATGTCCCCTTGCTCAGTTCTCTTGTATTTTCTCATCTTTTCCTCACAACAATCCTGACAGGATATGTAATTCTGAGTCTGATTTATATATGAGGAAACTGAGGCTGAGAGAAGTGAAAATGACTTCTCCATCAATAGCCAGCATTTGTTTCTAAATCTACTGGTGTCTACCCTAAATCTCAGATAATTCTAATTCTTATTAGGTCTCATTCCAAGCAGGAAGCTCTTAAGATCTTCAGCCTTGGACAATGGGTAAAAAAGCAAAACAAAGCCCCAAACTATCCTTTCTATTAAGAAAACATTTTTTTTTTTTTTGCCAAGATTCACCAATGTTCCCAGGGGATCCACATGGCTTACTTTAAATTGTAACAACTAACTCAGTGTCACAATAATACTATAATATACTATAATGTGAAGTCACCAAGATTCATTATAAATAGCATGTTAGCTCTAGAAGGGACAGTCAGAAACATATCAAATGATGCCTCATGTTAATGGATTTGGAAACTAAGAAAACTGAGATAAAAGAATAAGGGGCCCTGTTGTCAGCTGGACTGTGACATGCACTAAGAAGCCAGCTCTGAGCACTGATTCTGTTTACATCCTCAAGGCTTCATTAGTAAAACCCTCTAGAAGGAGCCAGGCATCATTTGGAGGCTCAGATCAGTGGCTTTAAAGGACGAAATAAAGCTTAATGTTTGAGAAGTGAGGGGGGGGGGTCTCTGGATTCATGTCCATCTCCATCAATTTCCTTCCCACCAAAGAGGAGAAGGTTTCTTCTCTGAAAGCCTTTGATTAAAAAAGCAGAATTTAGTGGGAGAGCATATCAGACTAAGAGAAAAAAATAAAAAAGGCAGGGTTGGGGTGCTTCTCATTCTAGCTCCATGAACCTGGGTCCCTTAAAGGAGCTCTTCCCATTTCTAACCTCTCAAATCTGTTCATATAGCAGGTGGAATATTATGGCTATGATCCAATAGCTTCATATTACCCTTAGACTAAACACCAGAATACTTCAAATGACCGATAAGGCCCTGCATGGCCACACCGTCCTGCCCAGGCTCTTTTCATACCCAACTTCCAGTCGCTCTCTGCACTCCAGCCACAGGACCCTTCATTTGGTTTCTCAAATAAATCATGCTTCTGCTAGGCATGGGCCCTTTCATAGTCATCTCTTTCCCTAAAATCCTGAGATCACTTGACTTGACTGACTCCTACACATCCTCCAATATCACTACCAATGCAGAGATTTCTTTGTTCTGCCAGACAAGTTTTATTATGTGTTCTCTCTGATGTATTTCTCTTTCACCACAGTTACTCTAATTGTAATCAATTTAAGTGTTTGGGGATCAATGACTGTCCTGCCACTAGCTCCATTGGGCAAAATTGTGCCTAGCATAGTGTTTGATAAATAGTTTAAATATTAAGGAATGAATAAATTACTCACTAAATAGTGGTGGTAAGTGGTAATTGTAAGAGCAGAGCCATAACACTCTTTCTCTGTAGACAGGCAAATCTAGGAAAACACAGTGCCCCAAACCAAGCCCAGCCATGTTCTTTTAATGCAGCTAACCAGGTTTCTATTTTTCTGAATCCTAAAACACCCATGGCTTAGCCTGGCAGATCAAAGAGAAGCATCAAGATGAGGGTATAAAGATGTGACCTTCATAGGTCAGGTGGTAGACCTCTGCTGTTACTGCCTGCCTGGTTTCCTCTTCCCTTCTAGTTGGAAACTGGTCCTTCTCTAGAATTCATAGAATTAGGCAAGAAAGCTAAGCTAAGCCAGTCTCATTCATTATTTGGGAAATTTGGCTCTTAAGCAGAGATCCAAAGGGGGAGAATATAGTTGAAAATTAGGCATTACCCACAGATGTTGCCCAAGAGAGTCTGCTGCTTGGCTCTCCAGAGCTCACTTGGTTTCTTTCCTGCTTGAGGTTGGGCCATTTATCCCATCCTTTAATTTTGTGACTTACCCAGTATGCTACAGGTAAACGAGTTGTGTTTGTTTATTTGTTTGCTTCTATAGTGTTATTAATGCTTTCCTTTGAAGAAATTATCTGTTGTAGTCCATAGGATGAAATTTATAGATATCAAGCAGATTTTATCTCATATCAAAAACATATCTTCTTTTCAAGTTTTTATACATTTATAAAACGTAATCATAGATCAAAACAAAGAAAAAAACCTCAATAATTTCAAAAGGCAGGAGTTATACAAACAACATTTTAAAATAAAAGATAAAAAGTCTACAATGTAATCATATAAAAAAATAAAACCACAGAATTATAAGTTGCATTTGCTAAAATGTTAGTGAAGACAAAAATCAATATTACATTTATGCATTCTACTTCAAACCATTTATTAAATGCCTACCAGGTACCTGTATACTAGCCATTGATAAAATCTTTGCATTATTAGATCAGCCTCCTTGAGCTGTAGTGCAGGAAAATAGCATTTATTGAATGCTTACTGTATGCCAAATACCATGTTAGACAATTTACACCCATTTTGCCATTTAATCCTCACAATAATCCTAAATTAGGGACTATTAGCTCCATATAACTGATGAGAATATTGATGCTTAGATAGAGTATATACCTTGCCCAAAGTCATATGATTTCAAGAAGCAAAATTCAGTCTGTGTCTGTCTGACTACAAAGTCTCAATTCTTTTCACTACACTGTTAACCAGTTTAGTATCATCACTAAAAAGCAAAACCTATGAAAGAACCATCATACCAGAAGATCAGAGACAGACTGTAGGAAACCTGATTATCACATATAAGCCTCTCATGGCACACAAGCAGCCAGCCTGCTGTCCTTGCATCTTTCTTCCCTCCTCCTGCCTTCATTCATGTATGTATCCATCCATTTAGCAAAACAAGATTGCACTCTTTATGCTCCTTATGTGGCAGCAGTTAGCTAGCCATGGAAGTAGAATCGTGAGTAAGACAAGTGAGTGCCCTGCCATGATGAATCTTTATATCTTTATTGGGAAGACTGACAATTTAAACAAGAAACTGTAAAAAATCTCTTATAGGCCTCAAGTATTTTTCCAAAGTATTACTGGAACTCACAATAACCTGTACTTTTATGCATTAGGACACTGTACATACCTATAAAATAGCTTGCCCAAGGACACACTAGACCAAACATAGTCCCCTTGATGGTAAACCTGGGATTTATACATGGGTTTTCTGGTTGCTGAAATTAGAACTTACATCCAATGCTACCTGACTATTTATTCCCCATTTTCTTCTTTGGCCTAAATCATGACCCTTGACTCTTTATTCAGTTAACCCAATGACAAAGCACATCTATCTGAGGGAAAACTAAGGAAGAACACATATCACACTAAAAAGTGTTGGCATTCTTAGTTTATATTCCTTTTGACTTCAACTCCTGTTCATATTGCTCTTCACAGCCTTCTTTGCTACACCTGGAAAAGACTCCTTCTGAGGTATTACATTTTACTCTTTCCTGGCTTTTGGGGTTTAGCTAGATTAATTTAAAAAGCAAGTTGTTTAATTGAAGAAGTGTGTGTGTGTGTGTGTGTGTGTGTGTATGTATACATGTGCACACGTGTATATGTGCATGTATGTGTGCATGAGTGTGTGTGTTAGAGAAAGTAGGCAAAGAGGAAGAGAAAGAAAAATAGCAAGCTAGAGAGAGAACAAGCCAGGTTAGAAATTGAAGCATAAAGAAACTATCAATTTTTATTTTAACTTGAGATAAGTAACTTCTCCTCACGGACCTTCAAATCTTCTTGTATAAAACAAAGTTGTAAACCAGATTATCTCTGTGTTTCTTCCACATCTGAGAGTCAAAAGTTTAAAATGATTCTGTATAAAAAAATACCTACCTCTGCTAGCACCCTAGGTACTGCAGCAAACTTGGTGTGGGAATAATTAAAGTTGTTTGAAAAAAAACTACCAGACTCCCAGTCAAGATGGCAGAGTAGGTAAACTCTGAGCTCACCTTCTCCCACAAACACAATAGAATCACAACTAAATTTTAGAACCACCATCACTGAGAATCACAGAAGACTGGCTGATCGTAATTCCTATAACTAAGGATATAAAAAAAGAAGCCATGTTGAGACTGGTAGGAGGGGTGGAAATGTGGACTGGGAAGATACCACACCCACAGTGTGGCAATTAAGAAACAGGAAGGATACCTTGGCTGTGGACATCACCCCTGAGGAGTCAGGGTTCCCAGCCCACACCAGGATCCCCACTCTGGGGCACCAGTGCCAGGCAGAAGAGGCTCCATAACATAAAATCAGTGAGGGTTCTGTTCTAAAGAGACAAAGGGCTACATGGGGATGAGACACACTGCTCTTAAATGGCCAGTGCACAAACTCACTCACTCTGAGCTCCAGTGCAGGGGCAGAAACTCTAAAAAAGCCAGGGACACATGATGAGGAACTAAATTGACCAGCTTCAGGGTGAGGGCAGGAGGGGCAGAGGTCAGGGTAACTCTTTCCGGGGACAGAAGTGCTGGAAGGCACCATTGTCCCTTTGTTGAGCTCTCCTTCCACCCAGCCAGCCCAGTGCAGGTAGGAATCAAATCTGTGCTCTCCATTAACCTGGCTAATATCATTCACCCCACCCTGCATGAGCAGCAACCAACAATAGATCATTTTGTAGCTCCTACCAAGTAGCTCCAAGCACTACACAAATGGTGGCTGACCTTGGCCTGTACCAGAGCCCCTCCCAAGGGGCTCTAGACCCAACACACCTGGCAGCCAGCTTCAGACCCTACCATAGCCCCACCCAACTAGCTCCATAACTGACACACCCAAAGGGCAGCTTTGGCTGGCACCAGAGCCATGCTAAAGTGACTCCCACTCTGTGGGATCAACCCCTGCATGAAAGCTCATCTGCTATAGTTGGCAGCCAGCCCTCACAGGATGACCCAGTCATCCTGAGGGTCAACCATACCCACTGATGTTCCAGCAGCAATCAAAGCCCAGCTACCTCTGAATATGACCTTATTTAGAAATAGGGTCCTTATAGAGGTAATCAAGTTAAAATGAGGTCAATAGGGTGGGCTCTAATCCAATAACACTGTCCTTATAAAAAGGAGACATTTGTCAATAGACACACACACACACACACACACACACACATGCCGGGAGGATATCATGTGACCATTAAGGCAGAGGTTGGGATGATGCATCTACCAGCCAATGAATGCCAAAGATTGCTTGGCAGATCACCAGAAGAGGGAGAAGGCATGGGACAATTCTTCATCACAACCCTCAGAAGGAACCAATCCTGCCAACACCTTGATTTTGAACTTCTAACTTTCAGAATTGTGAGACAATAAATTTGTTGTTTAAACCACACAGTCTATGGCACTTTATATGGTAGCCCTACCAAACTAACGTAGATCCTAAGTGTAAATATTTTAGGCTTTGTGGACCATGAGATATCTCACAGCTTCTCAATTCTTCCATTGTAGCATGAAAGGAGCCATAGAAAAACACATAAAAAGTAAATGTGGTTATGTTATAATAATGCTTATCTATCAATACATATGGTAGGTCATACCTGACCCATGATCTATATTTTGCCAATCCCTGTTATACACTGTTAAGATGAGGACAAATAAAAGATAAGACAGTAGCACACAAGAGGGATGCCTGAGTCACTCTGGAAATATAAGCAATGTCTTCTCATAAAATGTGTTGAAGAAACTGAATTCAGAATGACTAACACGAGCCAACAAAGTGAAGAGAGATGAAGGAGAAGGGAAGACTATCCCAAGCAGAGGGAACATACACAGAGGTCTTTGGGGAGAATCGCCTGCAGCATAGCCGGGTGAGGGCATGAAATACAAAGGAGACTTCAGAACTGAAGTTACAGAGAAGGAGACAGATCATGAATGACCTTGTAACACATACTAAAGCAATTGAAACCTTTGAAAGGTTTGAAGTAGACGAGACACATCAAGTTTGCATTTTAGAAATATTATCCTAGCTATAAGATAAGATAGGATTGGAGAAGGAGCAAAACAAAAGCAGAGGATCACCGAGAAGTCCAATGGAGAGATGATAGTGGCCTGGAATAGGAAAGTGGTAGTGGGGATGGAGACTAGCAGATAGAATAAAGACATTTTTGAGATTTGATGGACAGGGTTTAGACATTGATCAGATGGTGATGGACAGATGAGAGGGCAGAGTCAATAAGACACACAGCTCTCTAGTTTGGACAACTAAGCAAGCACATGGTGACCCCCTCACTGAACAAGAAACTAGGAGAAGAGCAGGTTTTGGGGGGAAGACAATCCATGCACTCAGTTTTAGACATGTTAAGTCTGAAATGCCCATGGGCCACCAAGAGGAAATCTTGAGAAGCAGTAGGAGATACTGAATGCAACAAAGCTATTATTGTCAGCAGAAATCTCAAAGGTAAACTACTCCTAGTTTCCATAGCTTGATAAAATATTAACAGATAGCCACTCAACCTTAGTGACACAGGTGACCCATTTCTATTTTTGTCTGTTCCAAATGCTCAAAATCTTCCTCCTTAGATATAATTATTTGGTAATCAGATGGGAAGAATGTCACTAATTCTGTTTACCAAATATTTTTGGTTTTCTCATCCTAGGCACATGGTAAACTGATTCTTCTTACCCTTTTGAGGGTTAGAACTGCCTAGGTAATTTGATTGGGCCCATGAAGTATAAATGGAAGGTGTGAGTGTCATTTCTAGGCAGAAATTTTGAGAGAGGGTCCCTGTTGGGAATCCTCCTTTGGGAATTGTAAAAGCACAGGTTAGAGTCTGCATTCCAATGTGAGAACGATGCAGAACAGAAGCTTACCAGGCAACCATCAATGAACATGTAGAATGAGCAAGAAATGGTGCTTTATTTGTTTTAATCCATGGGTATTTGGGGAATTTTGTTACTGAAACATAAACTAACCCAAAATGATTGATAGTCTGTGAGCTTCGGCAAGTCCCATAAATGGGTGCCTGGGTTTCCTTAGCTGTAAAGCAGATATCAAAAAAAAAAAAAAAAAAAAGAACCTACCTCATAGGATTGTTGTAAAAATTCTATGTGCTAATTAATACACGTAAAATGCTTACAACATCCTCTGGCTCGCTTGATTTCAGCCACAGCTACAAAGAATAGTCCGGTCCATGTTCAGACTTACCTCTGCTGACAAAGTTGCACCCTAAGTTCATGACACATTTTTATTTTTCCACCTCATATCCTTCTGTGACACTATGGAAGCCTGTTCAACCCACAAGAAAGAACAATCCAGAGACATAGGGCGATATTGTCCCTAGGAGCGACCCTCAAACGAGGGCGGACAGGAATTGGTAGATAAATATTCGAGCTTTTTTCTTTTTTAGGTGAACAATTCCAAGAGGTTCTCTGTTAAATTACCAGGAAATTCCCATGAAATTGATCCCCGTGAAACTGTCCCATCTTGGTTCCCTGATGTTTTTTAAACATTAGTTTCCCCTCTGTTCCTGGGGCCCTTCAAATATACTGTCAAATATTTGAGGGTGACCCTCATACCCCACTTCACTCTTCTGAGTCTTCTTCAGACAAAGTATCCCCAACCTGCCTCAACCATTCCCTTCTGGATGCTGAGCCCTCACCCTTCTCACCACTTTCATGGGGCTGGGACGTGCAGGGCCATGATCTGGGGATAAGTGCGTGTGCATTTTCTCAGCTGCTACTTTGAGCTGCCCTCCTGCACTGAGAGTTCATTAAAACTGAGACGTCCTTTCCACATTTACACTTCCAAGCACATCTCCCAGCTTTCAAATGTTGCAGTAGTCTTTTTGACCTCAATAAAAATGAAGACATTTTTATTATTGAATTATCTTATTACCTATCTTACTAAATATTTAAAATACTGTATTATTTAAAATAACACATCTTGAACATTTTATCAGGAGCTATCTCAATCTACTAATATCCCTGTCAGGCACTGCTGCTATTTCATAACTCATTTTGCTAATGGGGTCACTGAGACTTGTGGAGGTCATATGTGTCTATGGTCACACAGGCATAACCAGCATTTGAACCCCAAGCCCACATTACAGTCCATGCCTTTACCACTCCTATACCATTTCACTGCATTGAGCTTGTTACTGCATCCCTTATAAGACATCGTGCTATTTAATTAGATCTACCCTGTCACAATGTGGAGATACCTTTGAGCCTTTAATTTGTTGTTCTATGTATTGTATATCTTCCCCCGCTTGGAGTTTACAATCTGCCACTGTCCATCCATGTCATTTTAATGGCCCTTACATCTCAATGAGGTGCTACATCCCCATATTTAAACTTGTGTCCTACTTCTTCAAAAATATACATTAAAGTTTGTTACTAATAATTTAAACATCAACAGTTATCATTAATGAGAGGGGGCCAATTCTGGCTCTGCCATGACTTTCTATTTGTCTGTATCACTGTTAAGGCTTTTTGCCAAATTTTCCTGGTTCTCCATCTTTGGTGCACCTGGTAAGACAGCACTTCCTGCCCCTGCTGTGTTTGAGTGGACATCTGTGATTAGCCTTGGCCAATGAGCTGTGAGCTCTGAGCAAAGGTGGCATGTGTTACCGACTTTGGGGCCAGAGCTTATAATCACCCACTTGAGATCTTCTAGAAGTCCCTTTCTCTCTATCACAATGATCAGTGACCACTCCATCAGCCTGGGTCCCAGAGTGAGTATAGTGTGGGGCAGACGCTACGGCTGACCAATGATAAATTTATAATGTGAGTGAGAAATAAATTGAGATATAGGGCTTATCTGTTATAGCAGCATAAACTGTCCCATATTGACCAACAGATTATTCTTGAATAAGTCCCTTTACCTTTTCAGTCTGTTTCATCATTCAATTTAACAAATAAAAGGGAAAGAAGAATTAATATTTAGTGAGAATCTCTTAGCATAAGGTGCTTTATACCTTCTCGTTTAATCTTTTCAATGATATAAGGTATATCCCTTGAAAAAATATTCCCAAGTGCAAAGATATTTTTCAAATCTACTGCTATCATAATAATCCAAGTCACTATTATTTCCCACTTGGAATGTTGTACTAACTTCCTACCTCCATCTTATTAAAACCTCACCCTTCTTATTTCTCCAGCTCAAAACCCTCCAAAGATTTCTCTCTGCAGTTTGAATCAGATCCAAAATCCCTGCTGTTTGAATGAAATCTAAACTCTATCAAATCCCAGAAAAATTTACGAGATCTGGTCCCTGCCAGCCACTTCAGTCGAATCACGCATACTCTCCAGTCCACTCATTAAGTTCCAGCTATTCTGGTCCTGATGTTTCTGAAAAATCAAGCTTGTTACCACCTCAGGGCCATTGCACTTGCTAATACTTTTGCTGGGAATACACTTCCTTAGCTCTTTTATGACTGACTTTGCATCATCCATAACTCAGCCCATATTCTGTCTCCTGAGGTAAGTCTTCTTGGAGCATCCTTGATCCAAAGATGCTTCCACCTTATGTTTGTATGGTCCCCTATCTTTCTTTTTGTTCACAACATGAACAATTACCTGAAACTGTATTATTATTAGTTTGTTTGTATATTTTCAGAATTTCCTACTGTTAAGAAAAGCTCCACGTGGGCAGAGACTCTGTTTTCCTTGTTCACTGATGTTTCTACAAAGCTTAGAACATTGCCTGGTCCATGGTGAACCCTCAAGAAGTATTTGTTGAATAAACTAGAATGAGTGAATCTCCAGTGTACAGGTAAGGAAACGAGGCTCTGAGAGCTTGAGTCATTTTTCCACAGTCTCACAGGATTTCTATGGGTGTGCCTGATCCTAAACCTCACTGCCTTTTGCTACACAGCAAGGCACTGTCACAAGAGATTGAAATGTCAGGCAGCAGGCAGGGCTAAGCGGCAGGCAAGTGTTTATTCAGGCTTTCCATCCTACTGTGGATGCAATCAAACCCAAAAAGGCACATTGATCATGCTTTCCCCAGAGAGCCCTGAATTTCCAAAGCAACAAGATAACTTGAGAAATCTATTGATCTCCCACTTTTGTCATGCTGTACAGGTGACAAGGATCAATGGAGATGTGTGCTCTTCTATCCATGATCCTACAATTTTCCTTTGTATTTCCCCCCAGAGGCCCACAACTTTGCAAAATGCATTGCTCAGAGTGCCCACATCATCTAAAGTCAGTGTCACCATCTGTGTCAGCTCTGTTTTGCCATTTCCTTCCAGTTGAGAGAAATGTCTCCCCCTCCTCTCCTGCACCCTGTACGCAAAGCCAACAAGCCCCACCCGGGTGTCCTCTCATGCGTCTGGCACACACTCATTGGCCCAGAGCCTCTGGAGGGGCGGGGCTTCTGTCTCGGGGGCTCTTCAAAAGAGATCCTTGCAGAAGCACCCTCTCCTGCCTCCTGCTCTGAGCCTGTGCTTTCCTGCCTGCTTTCTCTTTCCTTTCTGGCTCATCTTGGGACAGAGGCTCCTAGCAGAGGAAGCTCCGGTCTTGGATTTTCAGATCAGTGATGGAAACATATGAGAATGTTTCCTGGGTCCCCCAGCAGAAACTGGAAGGTCCATTCAAGAAATACCCTAACAGCACAGAGGACTACCTGACCTTCCTCTGCGGGCCCCAGCGCAGCCACCTCTTCCTGCCCGTGACTGTGGTGTACGCACTGATTTTCGTGGTCGGGGTCGCTGGCAATCTCCTGGTGTGCCTGGTGATTCTTCGGCACCAGGCTATGAAGACGCCCACCAACTACTACCTCTTCAGCTTGGCGGTGTCCGACCTCCTGGTCCTGCTCCTTGGGATGCCCCTGGAAGTCTATGAGATGTGGCGGAACTACCCTTTCCTGTTTGGGCCCGTGGGCTGCTACTTCAAGACGGCCCTCTTCGAAACCGTGTGCTTCGCCTCCATCCTCAGTGTCACCACCGTCAGCGTGGAGCGCTACGTGGCCATCCTCCACCCCTTCCGCGCCAAGCTGGAGAGCACCCGGCGCCGGGCCCTCAGGGTCCTCTGTGTCGTCTGGGCCTTCTCTGTTCTCTTCTCTCTGCCCAACACCAGCATCCATGGCATCAAGCTCCACCACTTCCCCAACGGGTCCTTGGTCCCGGGCTCTGCCACCTGTACAGTCATCAAGCCCATGTGGATCTATAATTTCATCATCCAGGTCACCTCCCTCCTCTTCTACGTCCTCCCCATGACTGTCATCAGTGTCCTCTACTACCTTATGGGGCTCAGAGTGAGTATCCAAGCTGGCTGGCTTAAGGCAGCGTCCCTTCCTTTCTCACTGACTCCAAGTTTTCTAAGAAAACCTTAGAATTGGAGACGTGCAGAATTGAAAGGGAGCATAGAGAGAAATAGAACGAGCTCAGAGGGGAAACTCCTAAGTTAAAGGACCTGCCTCAGTTGGACAAATAAGTAACCACGCCTGGAAATCCTTTCCTGTAACTCACCTGCGTCATTCTTTCCTCTACACCCGTGGTTCTCAAACCTAGGTGTTCCCATAAACCACCTGGGAAGCTTACTATGGGTACCAATGTGCAGGCCCCTCCCCCAGGGAAATTCTGATTCAGTGGGCCTGAGGTGGAGCCTCATTTTAATTTTTTGCGGGAAACGAGTAAACTCGTCATATAGCTTAAATGCCCGATTACAAAATGTTAAGTAGCACAAGGTAGCCACCCCTGGAGGCTGTTCCTGTCCTTCTACCTGTATTGACATTTATCTCGATACCTGCCTGGCCTGAGTATAACATAACTCTCCCTGTCTATTCCCCAAGGCAGATATACGCTTTAAAGTCAGACTCCGTCCTGTGGTTGCTCTGACTCTCTGGTTGAAATAATCAGGTTAAAATACAAAAATATGGCCTAAGTGAGATCCACTTGGACTTCTCCTGAGCAGGTGGAGGTTTGGGAATGGGGAAGTGAACAGAGTGCATAAGATAGACTAGAAGACAGTTTGAATAAGAGTTAGCTGGGGTTAATAGAAACTTATCACTGAATTTGCAGTATATCTTATAATTAGAAGTCACTTTCCTGTGCTCATGGTGGTAAACTGATTCTTTCTAATTTTTTTTTCCTGGATCTAAATTAGCTGAGAGAAACTATTTTTGATGAGAATAGGAGTGAGTCTATACCACTCCCCTCCTGGTATAACTCTGCTTCCAAACTCATAGAGATGAAGTCTGACTATGACAGTTTTATACCCATTTAAGGAGGTAGCTTGTGTAGGAAACAGACATGAGACCATTTAGACTCTCAGGTCTGAAGCTCACATATAACATGCCTTTAGGCAAGCCACACAATTCTCTCCTGGAATTAGTTTCCACATTTATAAAATGAAAAGGTCACAAATGATACCTAAGGCTACTTATAGCTCTAACAGACTGTGATTCCTTAAAAAAAGGGGCGGGGGGAGGTGGAACCTGTGAGTGGCAGCAATATGAGTTATAAATGAAAGAAAAACAAAGCAGATATCACATTCACATCACATGGTTCTGATACCGTGTATTATGTGACAATTAATATATTCTTATCTCAGTGGTGAACACCCACCGTGCCTAAGGTGAATGGCAAGGTTTAAGTAGGTAGAAGAAATTCTAAATACTACTGATGTCTGAACACAGGAGCAAATCTAATCAGGCAGAGTTGTGCCAGTCTTCTCCTGGAGAGCTGGCCCCTATATTCCCAGAGACATACTCGTATGTCACCCCAGACTAGCCCACGATCGTGTCTTTAGGGGGAGACTTCTGTGTGATCCCAAGAATCATGAGCCCTGGGTGAAACCCCCACCCCAAACTTATAAATAGTATCTCATCCAACACCAAACACTTCCTGATTCCCTAGCTACACCTGGTCCCTGTGTAGGCGCTCATTGTTCCTGGTGGTTTCTCTTCCTTGGATTTATCACAATTTCAAATTCTCTACTTGGAGATGCCTTGATATCTTTCTCTTCAATTGGACTGTAAGATGAATGAATGCAGTTAAATTATTATCCTCATTACTGGACTTTAGCTGCTCTACCTGCAAAACAGGAGACTTGGAAACATCGCAAAGGGCTTTTTCATCTGAGAGATTGTAAAGAGACTTAAGCAACTCTGAGATTATTAAGTTATTGATTCCCTTGGCAACTCTGAAGTTATGATGGGCTCTGGGATCCACTGCCTTGAGAAGGCAGAAAATCCAAGACTATGAAATCCCAGGACTGGAGAAGGAGGAGAGCTGCACGTATGCTCACAGCTGAGCATTTAGTGCCACTTCATCGTTCCAGAACACAAGTCACCCTTGAGCTGCTCTCCAAATGTCCAATGTAATGGCCATGGAAGGAAGATCACCCCAGGGCAAGTCCTGTTGAAGCTCCCACTAGCCCTTGTAGAATGTGCAAACAGCATTATGCTTGAGCTGAAGAGGATGCATTAAGAACTGTCGTAGAATTCAGCCATGCCAAACAGAGTTGGACTGATTTTGTTTTTTAAAATGAAGAAATTTTGCCTGGATTGTAGAGCTATTTACACAAAACCTATAATTATATCTTGGTATTCAGAAGCTTAGTCTCCACAAACTATATAAATGAACAGCTGATGGAATGATTGTAATCATATAAAAACTGATCAGAGTAATATGTCAACCTGAATGATAACCATCCTAAATGGACCTCCCCTTCACCTTTTATCTCACATAGCAAAAGGGGGTGGGGTAGGAAGACTTCTGAACTTCTTAGAAGGTAGCCACAATTTTTCATTCTTTTTGTAACATGACTCTTAAAATAAAAGTTTGGGTAAGGGTGGGAATAATGGATGATTGAATATCTATTTTGCTAGACACCTAAAGGGAAATGAAATTATTCAAAATATAGCAGCATTCAATAGTGGCTAGACAAATTGCTTAGATTCTATTCTACTCCTTAACCCCTTCAAATTCTGTTGGAACAAAGTGTAACGTGCACAAGTTTTTCACTCTTCTCCTAGTTGGCTAATTGTATCACATAATCTAAAGAAGCTGAAAAGTAAATAATAATTAATGCACACTGTATGGGAATCCTGTTCATAAACAAATTGCCTGAACTGTTGGCCTTATTTTTGATTTAAGGGATGGAGACATTCCCAATAAGAACTGTTAAGCCCACCCAAAGATGTGACTAATAGATTTCAATATTCTTTCATTGTTCTTACAATAATAATGGACTAAAATCAAATAATGGAATAACTATCTTATAATAATGGCAAAGTTTTTTTTTAAGTGATAAAAAAATTAGAAACTTTAGCTGATTTCATTGAAGATGAGTTAGTAAGATTTGGAGTTTGATGCACTGCTCTTACCTTAAACACCAATGTTTTTCTTCTTGGTGCATCTGGCTGCTTCTTTGTATCAGTACAAGTACCTCTTGTGGCTGATTGGTACCATGAAGAGGAGAACCTCTAGAAGGGATTCAGTAATCCACATGAGTAGATGCACAGATGTAAATAAATAACTCTATTTCATCAAAATTCACTTTTTATGATGTCTTTTAAGTAGAATCGGGATAATCACAATAATAGCAATAATATATAACTTATTCAGTATCCTGTGCCAGGCACTAAGATAAACACTCTACTTCCATTATTTTGTGTTACTATTATATGAATAACATCTTGTCACCTTCAGTTTCCTCCCATCTATTCTTAATAGCTGTACCATATTTCCCCCTATTTCTTCCCAAGTTCTAGGTGACTCTGAAGGGTCAGATCTCACAGGAACTTTAATCTCTCATTTTGTGAGACACAGGCATATGCAGAGAGCAGCAATATAGTCAAGAATCAGGTGGCCAGGTTTGTTCATCATCCCGGTGGATGCTTTAGGGTCAGTGTGGTCCCAAGAGCTACCTGACTTCTAGGAGCTTACATGTTTGTTAGGTCAACAGGATAATGATTTGTTGAACTTTTGAGGCAACTTGTAATGACCTCTCTTCCAAGTCTTACTTAATTTTAAATACCTTCTCTAAAAATGCCATCCAGCCCAGGAAGCTCCCTGATTCTTAGAGCCATTTTTTTCCATTGTTGCACACAGCCACACCAATTTCCTCCTTATAACTCAATAGAGTGATCCTAATTTGCCCTAAAACTACATAAAATAAGTCGAATTTTCCTTCCCCATCATGGCCTCAATCAGTTCGTCAGAACTTTCTACATTGCTAATGAGGGAAACTCAACTCAATCTGGCAAGATATGAAGGCAGTGGGGGCGGGAGGGAGGGAGGGGTAGAGTCCTGAAAAGTCCAGAGGTTGAGCTGGCTCTTAGTGACGATTTTGGAGTCTTTTTTTTTTTTTTAGCTGAGCCATCCTGCTATCTTAGTGACAATTGATCCAATAACACATGAGGACCTGGCTTTGTTTCTGTGTCTTTGCTCTTCTTTCTGTGATGTTTCAACTTTAAGATCCACAATGAGTTCACTGGTGGCTCCAAGCACTTCCCCTGCGATGGAAAAAGAAATAAATAGCTGTTGTAATTCCAGACCACACATGCAGAGAACAAGAAGGGCCCCCTCTGGCAGTTCCAGTAAAGGAGAAATGAAACTCCCATTCCTAGAAGTACAACAAAATACCTGAAATCTCATTGGTCCCTGTCACTCAATCACTGTGACTAAAGGATCGCAGCTGTTCTTTACAGACTAAACCTGGAGCTGGAAATAGGCTCATTCCCATCCAAATTAATGACTGAGAATGGAGAAGGAGTAAATTACCTAAGGGAAAGTCAGGGTATTATTGGTAAGAGAGGAGGAAAATAAATGCTAGAAAAACAATTGGCAAATATATACCATACTACCTACCAGATATGTGATGGTAACTTATCATGAGTCCTAAGCGCCTCCTTATCTGGCTGAATAGCCCCACAAATTAAAAATGTACATTTAAGAGAAAAATATTCCACAACTAGATAATGATGTAGATATTCAGTGCTATGCGAGTTCAAAGGAAGGAGAGGACAATGGGCAATAGTGGCCACCAAAACCTTCCAGGAGTAGAAGGGATATGAACAGGGCAAGAAAGATTGCATAGACAGGCCATATTAATATTTGAAATATTCAGATGCTACTTCAAGGATCACCACATCTTCCAACAAGGATGAGCATTTTTAACATCTAAACTCAGAAACATATGTACTCTTATTATTATAGTAAAATTAGTAAGCCTGAATTTCCCAAATTGTGGTTCTCAAGATGGCATGAGGTATTCCACTGAAAAGGGTTGGCTGAGGATATTGTTTAGTCAAGAAGCTCTATACCCCTTGCAACTGGGGAGGTGTGAGTGTGGATGGTGGGAGTAGGGAAGGCCTTCACCCCCTGTGAAGAATCACATTAAAGGCTCTGAGAAGACCCAAAATGAAGACTATAAACTTCATAAAGCAGAAATAATACCTGTTTTTGTTTTCTACTGCCTACCCACCACATAGCAGAGGTATTCTGTTCTAATAGATATATAATAATTATTGAGTGAATAAGTGAATGAATGGAAAATCCTATTTAACGTTTTTATTTCATAATTTCACATTTTTTCATGGAATATCTATAGCATACTATGTAATAGAGTCCTATAGAATGGCAGATGATAAGTGGTTCCACTGCAACTTGACCACACCATTTATCCAGTTGGGTTAGGTGACCTGGATCTCTAACTTACTGTTAAACACTTGACAAAGTGTTAACATTTATTGTAAGTCCCAGCTTTGGTCTGCAAAATAAGTGTTACAGCTATACTTCTCGGATCTTCACAGAAGGAAAAAATATTTCCCTTTCTTAACATATTTTTCTGCTTTCCTTGCAGCTAAAGAAAGACCAACCCCTTGAGGCAGATGAAGTGGCCGCAAATATTCAACGACCCTCCAGAAAATCAGTCACCAAAATGCTGTGTAAGTCTCCCATTTTGATTTTTTTTCTTTTTTTTGGTCTGCTTATTTATTTGTGAAATATAGGAGTTGCCTTTGGTGCTGAGAAAGTTCGTCTGGGTTCAGGATCAAAATTCTTCTGAAACATAATATCATAGTCTGGTCTTCCTTGGCTTATCAAGTTTCTAGGACCTGTTTTCATTTCTAGGTCAGTTTTAAACACTCAAAACAACACACTAAATTGCATCCATTGCAATACACTCTGTGTGGTGTTTGATAAATCACATTACTCTCTGGGCTTTTGAGCATCTCTTTTCCCTCTAAAATGAGCAGTTGGTTTTTAACCATTTTTGTGTTACAGGTTTCTTTAAAAATATGATGAAAGCTGTGAAATCTTCACTCCAAAAATGTACATGTGCACATACACAAAACATTTTACAACTCATTTCAGGGGATCATGAGTCCCTGATACCCATCCTTGGACCCCAAGAGATCTTTTAATTGCAGATCAATAGCATCTAGCCAAGAGTGCCTCTAAATGGTCATTCCACCCATGACATTGCATGACTTCATATAAAACAATGCACCTTTTGTATAAATAAGAGATTTTAAAAACATATCCACACACTGATTCACACTTTCCCAAAAGAATGCTGTAAAAATAGATGATCTAGTGGCAGCCTATGAGAGATAGTAACGGGAGAAAGGAGGTTTATAATATGCTTTCCAAGTCAAAACCTAAGTTATGGAAGAAACAAATCCTCCAGGCTAATACGCCAATGAAGCTCTCACTTAGCTACGGGTATGTGGCATTTATGAAGAAAAAAAAACAAAAACTTAGAAGTCACTAAAATTTATCTTTTAGACTCTAATAGCCATCTTCTTAGAAATGGTTTAGCCTCTGTTGGCACCTGACTTTCCCTGTTAAGAAATCTAGTGTCTTCGTTATCTCTCCCCTTTCTCTTTGATCATAATCTCTCACAAAAAGACTTGAAACACAGTCACATTAAAGACACAATGATAAAATATACTGTAAAGTATTTGCCTTTGGTGAGGAGGGTTCAATTTTGACAGCATTTAAAATTTGAAATAAAGGGAATTGTGGACAGTAATGAGTAGATTAGGGAACTTTTCTTGGGGGTAACCTCAGAAGAAACTTGCAGATATTACTGAAACCACATCACACAGGCAAACAACTTACTCTGAATATCTTTAATGCCAACAGGAAATATATGTACTATTGGCTACAGAAACCTCCACTGTGCTCTCAAATATAGAGAACTGTAAAATAAACACTCATGTACCCATCCCCCATCTTCAAATTGTATCAACTCATAGCTAATCTTATTTCATCGATAGCCTCATTTCTCCCATTCCCCCTACAAGATTATTTTGAGGCAAATCTCATGCAGCATGTTTTGGAAAAGGAAAATATTTTATAACTTCAGAAGAGAGAAAAGTATATATGTATATTTGTGGAGATGAAATGACCAAGAGAGAAACTACAGTACCACCAATCTCTGTTTTAGGAGCTGAAAATAAGAAACTAGAAAGCGCAACTTCCTGTGAATCTATAATTATTTCAAAATAAAGTAAAAACAAACAAAAATAAATTGAAAGGAATCCTGTACTCTAGAGACTTCCAATGTAATAGACACATTCCCATCCCAAGTAAAAGATCCTTGTAAAGCAATCTTATGTTTATGGTTAATCTTTCTCTCTCCCCTCCCCTACCCCTTACGAAGTTTTAAATGATTGAATTCAGAGAAGCTTCTAATTTTTCTAGAGTGAGATGATAAATTCATGCTGTGTTTAATAGTTTGTTATTAATCTACAACTGTAAAGAACACCAATTGCTTGAACCCAACCATTTTATTTAAATAACTATTTATGTGGCTCCAACAGTCTACTTGCAACATAATTCACTTTCCACAATAGGATGTTTTCAGAATTTTGAATTAAGTCAATACCATTTTTAATATTCTAAAGGAAATTTACATTATACAAGACATCTTGTACAATCATATGGAAAACGGATTCTAAATCCTATGCAATTCATTCTTATGTTTAAATATCTTATGTAGAGGTTCTTTAGGATCTAGTTGATGTGTGATAATTATAGCTTAACAAAGATGGAGGGGAAAATGCTAGAAGGAATGGATGGGACTCAGAGTAAGAAGTGTATACGTATCCTTGCTTTGACTGCTTTTTGCTCTCCCACTCATCATTCTTTTCAGTTGTCTTGGTCTTAGTGTTCGCTATCTGTTGGACCCCATTCCACATTGATCGACTCTTCTTCAGCTTTGTGGAGGAGTGGACTGAATCCCTGGCTGATGTGTTCAATCTCATCCATGTGGTGTCAGGTAAAATCTTGGCAGGTTCGGTTGCACCACAAGTATCTGGGTAATTGCACCTTCTTAGAGCAGTGGGTTCTACGTGGATATACTGGTTTATCATGGGGACCTGCCATACTGTGATGAAGACACTTGATTTTTATTTTATTTCAGTATTGATTAGGTATGTTACTGGTCCAAAAGAAACATACCAGATCACTATTTTAGATGCTACTCTATAGAAGACCTCAACTCTAAGCACAATGATCACAGCAGGAAAAATGGTCTTCCTTTGGTGTTCCTTCTAATCACCACATAATGAAATTGGTTCTTCTTTATTAAACACCCATGTCCCTAAAATCTTGTACTGTCTTCAGCAAGTGTTAGATCCTCATGAAAACCAAACAAAAGGTATTCATGGAGCATCAAGGTCTGCCTTTAGGTTACTTTAATGCTGCTTGTTGAGGATGCCATAGAAGATGGGGGAAACAGTGGTGGAAATGTCGCTAAGTCAGAAAACTTGGATTTCCATCTCACTTCTACCATTAATATTCTGAATGATCTGAAGAACATGGCTTCCTTCATGCCAAAGTTTCCTCAACTGTAAAACTGGTGATAATGTCTGCTCTATACAAACCATGGGCTTATGGTGAGACACAAATAAAATATTAGCTATTCAAAAGCTTTTAAGCTATAAAATGATATATATCTTTTTATAATCCTCACAAGGTTATTAAGTAGATATTATCATCACCATTTTACTGTTGAAGAAACAATTCTACACAGAAGAAATGGTTTGCCCAAAGGCACACAGCTGGCAAACAGTAAAAACAGTGTTGAGACCAAGTCTCTAACTTCAAGTTCGAATTCTCTCGCCTAAAATGAAGCAGAGAATGGCCACCTAGGTCTCTCTTTCTCAGTTAGTGTGTCTGTTCACAGCCTTAGGTTCAGACCACTTCTGCCCCTGTGCCTCTGCTAGTCAACAGCTGGTTCAGAGAGAAAAGATAAGATCAATTTGTGCAAGTTAAGCTCCAGATGTGCACAGAGCAAAAACAATAGCATTCATATGTATATTGAACACCATGAATATTATTTCTTTTCTGTCACCGTCTTTTTGTATCCAGCAGGCCTTGTGTACAGCTTATACCTGGACATTAGTACTTTCTTCCATGTTAAATAAATAATAATATTTATTATTCTGGGCAAAAAAAATATTTATAGCTCTTATCTTCATGGTTAATCTGAGAAAACATGGGAATGTTTAAAGAAATTGGGTAACGCGAGCAGATCATATGAGACTGGACTAGTTGACTATACCTTTCTAGATACATCAAGACACCCATTGTAAGATTCCCAAATTTATAACATTTTCCTCCCCTACAATGCCAATCATATGAAGCTTAAATGCTACAGAAAACGCCCCTTACCTGACTTTCGATCCTCAAGTTGTAGTATTTTCATTCACTGACCACATGCTTGTCACTTGTTAATTTGAGAATTCTGCCCATTCTGTATCATTCCTGAACAATATAATCATTCCTCCCTCTTCACGTGTGTACATGCTATGACTTCTACATGCAGTACTCTCTCCTCTCCTCCCCAGCTTTCTCCTACCCATTTCAGGTTGGACTAGTTTCCGATCATCCCCCTTAAATCTCTCATGACCATCATAATCCTTGAATTGATGAATCCTATTTTATGAATTCCATAGCATGACTGCTGATACTACATGTTTTTCTCTTAACAGGTATTATTTGGTATTGCCCCATTGTTAATTATTGAAGTTAAGCAGGGATCTTGCCTGTGTAATACTATTCCAAGTCTTTGGAGAATAAAGTCTGAATATACTATCTTCTAATGTGCCTCAAAGTTACTGACATATAATAAGAGTTCAATCAGTATTTATTTATTGTGGGCCAGCTGAGTGGCTCAGTTGGTAAAGAGCTCACTCAAGAGTGCGAGCTGAGCTCTAAGCAACAGCAGTTTGATGTCCAGCCCAAGCTGAGCTGCTGCTAAGCTGCCAACAGGTGGCAGGATGGCTCAGCTAAAAAAAAAAAAAAAAAAAAAAAAAAAAAAAGGCCAGCCAAGTGGCGCGGTGGTTAAGCGCTGGCCTGGGAAACCAGCGGAGCGGTCCTGGTTCAGGTCCCACAGATGAAGGCCACTGACACTGCCCTTAAAAAAAAATGTATTTATTTATTGAGTGAATGAGCAGTCCATAGAAATGTTCTCCTATATCCCTTTCTTCCCATTCTGTGCACAGAGCATGTGGCACTCTGAATGTCCTGAACTAAATACATGAGGACAACAATGAACGTGCGAATGACAGTACTTATCAAGTCTTAACCATTGTCAGCCGCTCTGTGGAGGGTATCTCAACTGTATCCTCCCAATAATTCAGGGAGGCTTATATTATCATCGCATTTTATAAAGAAAAAAAATTGAAGTTCCAATTTTGTCTAAGGTCACAGAAAAGCAAGGGCCAAGATCAGAAACCAAATCCTCTGATTCTCCACCTTAGGCTCCTCCTGGGCTTTGGGAAAATAAAATAGTATATGGTAATAAAGGAAGAGCATATACCAAACAAGAACATGGCAGCATGCAAGGCATTTGGTGGAGAAAATAAATGGCAAAATGCAGTTATTCAATAAGGATGGAAATGACATGAGAAGAACCATCGAGGGGAAAGCTAAATAAGAAAGAACATTGGGAAATATTTCTTTGAGGAGATATTTAGCATATAAGGAATCTCAGCAGGGACTGTGCCTTGACTGGTTTACCATTCCTCCTTTACTTGCAGCGTCAAATTATAGACTTAAGCAAAACTCCAATGAGATAAAAACATCCCTCTTTCCTCTGATGGTTAAGCATCTCTCATTAATGCTATGGGAACATGTTTTTTAATTAAAGAAGTGGGGATCAAAGGAAGTTGCAGAACCTCTCAGAGAGATCCCATGCCAGCCTAAATTTGCCTAACACTCTTTAATCTTTCTGTGTTTGATTCCTGTTTACACAGGTGGTAAGGCATTTGTATCCTCCATTAGAGTCTTGTATATATTACCACTTCCAAAAGAGGCAATCACAGCTTTCTAGGCCTTGTTTTAAACATGGATGCTTCTCCCTGTCACGCCTCACTCATGTTCCCCTTGGCATGTCTCTTGAACCCCCTGCATTCCAGGTGTCTTCTTCTACCTGAGCTCAGCTGTCAACCCCATCATCTATAACCTACTCTCACACCGCTTTCGGGCAGCTTTCCGGAATGTGATCTCACCGTCCTGCAAACAGTGGCCCTCCCAGCATCACCCACAGGGGCCACCTGCCCAGCGGAACATCTTCCTGACAGAATGTCACCTTGTGGAGCTGACTGAAGAGGCTAGGCCCCAGTTCCCTTGTTAGCTGTCCATCTGCAGCTCTCGCCTCCCCACAGCCCTCTGTACTAGACAGGCACCATGAAAGGAACTCCCAAAGAGCTGATATTCCTCTCTGCCTCCACACTGCAGGGAGGGACAGCCCGTAATCTATGCATTCTTATATAAGATTAGGGGTGAAATGGCTCTTAGAATGTATATACCCATTTCTAGTTTTGTGTTTAAACCAATGTGGAAATTGCTACTTAAACCTGGATCTTAAACCCCGAAGCTTCTGATGTTTAGTTTTCTCTCCACTATCCTAACAGCCTCATCCCTCTTCACTAGTTAATGAAGAGAACATGACGAGCAAAGCATGGTACCTGTACTTTGAGTATTTTCCACTAATGGGAATAGTTTGTCCTGAGTCAGTCACACCCTGAGTCAGGCTGTCACTCTTACAATGAATGGTCCCTGTCAACCACAGAAGGGAGACATATAGATGTGGTTTTATATGACTGAAAGCGTCCATGCCACTGTTTCTCCACAGCAAACTATTTACCCTATTGCCTCATATTCTGTCATTATAATTTGACTCCTTAGAGTTCTGAAGCCTTTACTTTAAGAGTCCTCCTGATAACATGGGAATTCTACTTTTATTCCCATTGTCCCAATCCCTAAGTCATTATTAGTCATTCCTCACCAGAAATGAGATCAGATATAAGCTCTACGCATACTTAGAGAAGAACAGGAAGAGAGAGGAGGCCATGATGGGAGGTCAAAAGAGACATTAACTGTACCAAACACAAACTTAGTTGGTTTCACAATTTGGTCTAGACTTGGATTTCTAAAGTCTTCCTTCATAAATAGAAGCATGGTCTACTATCTTGAAAAAAAGAAAAAAACAAGTTAAATAGTAACTACTGCTCTCAAACCCATGACTTTCAGCTACGCAATCCTTCATTACCTATATATTAATAATATTCTTCATACATGGAATATGGGAAAAATCTACTTTCCAGACTCATCTTCCAGAATATCATCTCAAGTAATAAATATTCTGTTCAAATTATATTACTTCTTCTTATGAAAATACGTCCAGTTTTCCCAGCTGCACACATTTGCTTATAGAATGCCTCTTTATCTCCAATCTCTAACTGTTGTTATCCTACCCATCCTCCAATGTCCATCTGAAGGGGGTACGTCCGCCAAGAAACCTTGCTTGATTTATTCAAATAGATGTGGTATCTTAATTCTCTGTCAGCTCATATCTCTTAAGTGTTTTCTTCACTGATTTGTATTTCAGTAATTTATATTCTTGCTTTGCCAGAATGTAAATTTATCAAAGGCATGAGGTATCTTGTGTTCATTTTTGCTGTTGCTGGAACCCTGGCAATAGATCTAGTGAATGGTAGATGTTCAATAAATATGTGGAAAGTGAGTTCGCATCACATTCCAATGTACGGAGCCAAACAACAGTTCCAAACAGAGCCATGTTAAGAACCAGAAGATGCTGTTTCTGACACGGATATCTGACCTTCAGTTGGCCATTTAATGAGCTGAGGTTATAATAGTCTGTGGTGCAAGAAGGCCCATCCCAATTCCAGGGTTTACTGTTGCAGAAACATGCACATTCCAGCTTTTAGTCTCTGAATTCTCCCTCAATTGAATGAGCCAACCTACAGATAAATGGAGGTCTTGTTCTCTGATGTCACCATTTCCTAACTGAACAGGCATCTTCAAAATGATTTGATATATTTTAAATCTCTTTGCTAATTACAAGCCAACTTTAATGAATCAGAATTCTCCAGTGATGGTTTCTGTAAGTGAGCAGAATTCTATGGCCATTTGTGAATTAAGTTGAAAAGACTAGGCAAAACAAAACTCAGAAATGGAGGAGAAAGGGGTTTCCTTCTTGCCTTTTAAACTAGAGGCATTCTTGATGAAGATCTAGGAGCAGTCATTATCCTTACCATCAACTCCAAATGACCAGGACTGAAAATGCAGCTGTTATAGGTGGATGGATAGAAAAAGAAACAATACTAAAATTGATGCTAGCAATTTGGTTGCTTGATTAAAACTGTGGTCTCTTTTTTGTTTTCTTCTCAATTACCTTTTTTCTCCCCAAAATGTATAGCCCCCAAAATTATCATTTACTCACTAATTCTTTCATCCAACCAATCTTCACTTAGTACCCATGATAAGCATTGTGCCAGGTTATACATTTCCTGGCCTTGAAAGTTTACATCTAGTAAAAGAGACTGTTTTGAAAACCATTACAGAATTAATTATTTAAATCTAATTATGAAGTGTGCTACAAAATGCAAGTGCCGTGGGACTACATAAAAAAAGGCATTTGGTCAAGTCAGGGGGCAATAGGTTTAATTAAGCCTAGCATAAAAAGGGGGAAAAAGAGTGAATGTTAATTGAGGTTTTGTCTGTATACACATACATACACATGGACATATATACATATAGGAAGCTTATATTTCAAAAGAAAAATTGAATCATCACAAGTCCTAGAGTTAGCTTATATAATAGTTCACATGAAACTAGTAGAACAAAGGAGACTCTAAAACTACGTTGTTCAGTGCTACTCAATAGTTGATCTCATCATCTCCTCATGAATTTCTTGTGATCTCTACATTTTAGAATAATGATAGAAGGAGGCAGATAGTAAACATTTTTCATAAAATACTGGTAACTTAATTCTTCTGCAATGTTAGGAACTTTTGAGTTCTCTAGCAATTCACAAATTAGTCACCTGAAGCAATGACATTCAGGAGGTAGCTTGACAAATTAATTTGTCTAGCTCAGAGATAGCAGAGATTCTTAATCCGAGACCCTTGAACGAGTGCCAGGACTCCAAGAACCCTCTGAAATTGTATTCATAACTCTTTGTGTGTGCTTTTTCTTTTCTTGGTGAGAAGGCTTATAGCTTTGATTAGCTCCTCAAAGTAGCCTATGACTTATTATAATCACTATTATAAAGTGCCTGTAACAGTCTTACATGAAGACACTCTCTTAAAGGATGACTTATCATTGGATGAAGGCATCGCAAGATAATTAAAAAGTGTTATTATTCCAGCACAAGAACTCAGTATGTATAAATATCAGCTGTTCAGTGGTGTGCTGGTGCTGGCTAGGACTGGTTTACAAAAGTTTACCGCTACATATACAGGAATTTCAAGAGCCTGTTGTCAATCATCAGTAGCGTGAAATCAGCCACAGTGGGGATTCTTACACCATAGAAATTAGCAAATACTCCATATCAGCATGCCACCATTTAAAAAAAATTTTGTTAAACTTATTGGGATGACATTGGTTAGTAGAATTGTATCGGTTTCAAGTGTACAATTCCATAATACATCATCCATATATTGCATTGTATATTCACTACCCAAAGTTATTTCTCCTTCCATCACCGTATATTTGACCCTTGTTACTCTCTTCTACCATCCCCATCCCCTCTTACCCTCTGGTAACCACTATACTGTTGTCAGCATACCAGTTATTAATATGCTAGCAATCTGCCATCTTGATTTAATATATGTGATTTGTTTACAGAATAGATGTCCAATAACAATTATAATTACAGACCACTTAAAATTGTGGTTAACTCATCGAAAAAGAAAAAGTCAGTGGACCAGATTTTGACCCAGAGGTGAGAGATAAAATAATCTAAAGCATGTTAATTATATCATGAAAGCCTCATCAGCATATTTTAATTAACCTAAAGTGGAAGAATTACCCTTGGATGCTGTCCAATAATATTAGTGCAGAAAATAGCAACAGATCTACTTGTTATCTTCCCTATACAGCTCTTTCAAATAGCTCACAGGATTCATTGTAGAAAGATGCAAAATTTCTACATTCTCTCGACTTTATTGGAGACCTCATTTTTAAAATGTGTAGAAATGTACCATACACATATCTGCAGATTAGCTGGGGTGGCTCCACCCCAGACTGGGGCAATGGCCACCTGGAGTATGTGCTTCTCATGGTAAGAAAGTCACATGGCCAATGCCAAAGTTAGGGGGCCTGGAAGGATACCCCACTCAACCATGAGGTCATGGCCCCACCGAGGGTGGGATGTTTGATACATACTACCAGAGAGAATGAAGAAGTATCAGGACTAAGGACTCACATCTAGTAAGCGGTACAGCGAGTTTGAACCCAGAACTATCTGAACTCCAGTGTCAGAGTTTCCATAGATAGATGGTAGATAGATAGGTAGGTAGGTAGGTAGATAGATAGATAGATAGATAGATAGATAGATAGATAGATAGATATAGATCAGAGCTACACTGGCTCCCCATATGACTCTATCTCATTGACATCACTGAAAAAACCTCTCAGTTTAAGGCCACCCCCAAATATTATTTCTTCATGTATACATATTACTAAATATACAGTACTAAATACTACTAAATATTACTAAATACATATCACTTCAAATATTACTAAATCATGAATACAACTTGGAGAGCAAAGACAGTAATCAAAAGTGTGGGCACTAGAGCCAGATGCCTAGGTTCAAATCCTGCCTATAACATGATCAGCTGTGTGTCCTTGGGCAAGTTACCTAACCTCTCTGGGGCCTAGTTTCCCCATCTGTAAAATGGATGTAATGACAGTATCTGTATCATGGTGGTTACATGAGGGTTAAATAAATTAATATACTATTTGTAATGCTCTTAGGACAGTGCCTGACATCTAGGAAGTGCTATAATAAGTGTTTGTAGGAGAACGATGAATAGGAATGGGGACATTTGTCATTTCATGAAGATATATTTGTTAATACCGTTTCACTTTAAGCTTTTAGAGAATGGTACTATCTTTGGCAGCATTCAAATGTAAGACGACTTAAGTGAGCCCTACACCAGGAAATATGTCAGATGGTTTTTGTATTCATTTCTACCCAATAAACAAGTTGCCCAAGATTTCATCACCAACTGCTAGGATTTCACTAATAATTAAGGCACGAATATGTATTAAATATTGTTTCTCTGTTACATGAAAGATTAATCGATACAATGATAGGGCAGTCAGCAAAACCACAGGCACCCAGGCTGCTAAGGATGGCTGAGCATATTAATTGTTTTTGAAGGCCTTTGGCCTGTCTTCATCTAGGGAATTAAATGTCTTGTTTTGGGTTCTCAGAATTTGAAGAATGGAGGCTGAGGATCCAACTAATGTGATCATTCTAGCAGAGACATCAAGCTCTGAGATGAATAACTAGGAGACAAACCTCTGGAATATTGGCTGCTACTCTGTTTCCAGTACATGTAGAACTGGAACTTTGCCTGCATAAGCATCCAGAAACGCCCTCATAGACACACACAGAATAATGTTTGACCAAATGTTAGGGCACCCATGGTCAAGTTAACCCATAAAATTAACCGTTGCAGGACTTATGTGTATATTTACACAATCACTTCTGTGGTTCCTGGAAATTGTTCTCTAGTAATTTCAGAGGGGGGTGTGTGTGTGTGTGTGTGTGTGTGTGTGTGTGTGTGTGTGTGTGTGTAATAAGTATGATTCATGCTTAGAATGAATAGTGTCCCATCCTTAGCCCCCATCCCCTAACACAGTCATAGAAACACCCTCTCATCCCTAGGCCTTGAATTTCTACCTCAAAAGATCACTTCTCTTTTAAATCACCAATACATGTAAGTTATTAACACCTGTGTATTAATTAATTTATATATTTTTCTTTCCTTAATGAAAAAAAATCAATATATTACAGAAAAGGAGATCATTTTTCTGTCAGATTAAATATAGCTCTGACTAGATCTGTGGTCCTTAATGTCTGGAAACATTTTTTATTGTCACAAATAAGGGACTGCCCCCAACATCTAATGAGTAGAGGCCAGGGCAGCTCTTCAACATGCTACGATGGCCAAGACAGCTTTCCCCCCAAAAAACAAAGAATTACCAGACCCAAAATGTCAACAGTGTTGAGGTTAAGAAACTCTTATCTAAAGGAGAGAGAGCTGGACCCCCTTAAAACAGAATTTGATTGTTTGTTGGAAAAGAATGTCCAACTAGAAAGGACCTTAAAAAGTCCAATCAAACTGCCTCTCTGTTGACAAGGAAGCCGAGATTCGGGACTTAAGTGCCTGAGGTGCTGCAGCTGTCAGCACAAAGAAAGGACAAGAAGCCATGTCTCCTGACACCAGCACAAGGGATGTTCTGGTTACTCCGCCCATAAAACAGAAATCTGAGTAACTACTGAAGGCTGTTTTGGTAATTTTTCAAAAAAGAAATAATTTGAAATTATTTACCTATGTAACTTGTGCCTGTGTTGAGCAGCCTACAAAACGTACCCCTACAACAATCATCTCTTGGTACTCATGTTCTGTGTAAACCCTTCCCCTTGAATGTGGGGTGGACTTTACTGACCTTCTAACAACTAGAATATGACAGGAATGACAGGATGTTACTTCCGAGATTCGATTACTGTCTCTGGCTACTCTCTTGGGCATGGTCCCCTTTCCCTCTTTCCCTCTGTCTCTCTTAGATAGTTTCTTTCTGGGAAGCCCAGCTGCGAGTGAACTTGAGAGCAGATCCTCTGAAGTGACTGCAGGCCTGTGGACAACTCAACTGCAGCCTCCTAAGAGATCCTGAGCCAGGATCCCCAGATTCTTGACCCACAGAAACTGTGAGATGATAAAGATGCATTATTTTACAAGTTTTGTAGCTATTTGTTATGTTATTATTATTATAATGAAAATGTAAAAATCTTGAAATTGCATAAGAGGAGGAGAATAAGTCAAGTGTTAGCATATCTTTACAGCCCAGGAAATTTCAAACAATTTTGGGACTATCTTAGTAAGCTGAGTTGAGCTGAATTGAACTGAATCGAACTCAATTGAACTGAACATAGTGAGATGACCATTACAGAATTAATTCAAATGTCATTCAGCCTCTGGGTATATTTGTTGCTGACAAAACAATTTTAATATTTATGTTTTTGACTCTTTGGGCATTACAAGAAATAAATTAAGAAAAGGAAATAAAATCTGCATTTGCTCATAAATTCCTACTGTGTTTATTTATGCACCAGAAGAAACTGTCACTTGCATAATAAAGGAAATAGCACAAAATCTAGCTGGGACTGTTCTCCCTCACATCTAATGCATTTGCAGAGCAAATGCTGAAGACTCCCTAGAGATACTGAAAAAAAAAAGGAAAAAACAAAACAAAACACTTTACTACCCCCAAGTGGACATATGAGTTATTTTTCAGAAATAAAATGTGAAATTGGCATCATCTTCCTATAAAAAAAAATGATATTCAATGATTATACATCAAACTCCATACCTCAGAGCTGGTGAGGACTTTAAAATTTAGAACCCTAGAACTGGTGAAATATTTTAATTCCCCCTACAATCTATCTTATAGTTGCACATTTCTACTTCTGTCAGTCAATTTGCTACCTCCCACAGCATCTCATTGACTTTTCAGACAGTTCCATTTAAGCCATTCTAGGGGGTCTTCATTTCTCTTGCAAATTATCTGGTTTATGCCAGGTCTCTCTTGTCTTTTTTTTTTAAGATTTTATTGGGGAATTGGGGGAGGGGAACAGCATTGAGGAATCAGGGAAGGGGAACAGACAAATTGCTGTCCTTTTGTTCTTCAGTCTAGTTGTGGAGGACATTGCTTCACTGGCCTATGTTGGTATTGTGATCATTGCACTCTTCCCAGGTGAGGCAGTTGCTCACCGACCACTGGATGGCCGCTCACAGAGGCTCTTAGCTGCTCAAGGTAGCTCACGGAAGCTCACTGCAGCCTCACTGCAGCCTATGCCATCGCCAGTGACTCAGGGCAGCCCAGCTCCAAGTCAAGCTGTTGTTCACCATCTTAGCTGTAGAGGGCGCAGCGACACTGGTGACACTGGCCCTCATGTGAGATCCCAACTGGGACCCTTCTGCTCAGAGCTGGTGCTCCGGAGCCAACTCCTAACCAATGCACCACTTGGCCGGCCATCGTCTACGCTATTCTTAATATTCTCAGTGAATTCCAGAAACAGATGCTGTACCGTTCCAGAGAGCATATTCAAACAGCCCATTTTAACAACTGCATTTTAACTTTTCTGGAGTCTTACTCAAAAAACCCCTCCAAATATTGTACAACTTCCGTTGTGTAAAGGACTCAGCCATTTCCAACATACAGAGAACCCCTTAGTCTTTAAGACTCTCAAATTTTCCTAGGTTCAATTTGCTCATCATGCCTCAGAGAGGTCAGCGTGTCAAAATTTCAAACTAGAAGTCTAGACAAACAGACTATCTGTGTCGTAGGCTTCCCAGGAAGACACGTGTTTCTGGGGTGAAAGTGAAGCTTAGTTACCAGCCTAGGTTTTTACTCCAACCCTCTCTGCCCAGTTGGACAGGACTACAGCTTAAGGACTCCTTTTACAACTGCTGAAAAAAGGTGTAAAAGAAGTACAGTTAATATGCTAAGAAAGGAGAGAAAATGGATCATATAAAATGTCAATTAAAACCACAAAAAGTGAAAAAAAAGAATGGTGGAAATTAAAAACAGGACAAAGAACAAGGACTACAAGTAGAAAACAGTAACGAATATGATAGATATTAATTTAAATGTTTCAATAATCACATTGAATGCCAATAGTCTAAATGCGCCAATTAAAAGACAAAGATTGTCAGAGTAGATCAAAAAACACAATCCAACTGTATTTTGTCTATAAGAAACTCATGTTAAATATAAAGACACATGTAGATTAAAAGTAAAGAGGTAGAGAAAAATATACCATGCTAACACCAAACAAAATAAAGCAGGAGTAGCTACTGGGTTGTCAGAAAAGTCATGACACATTTGTGCAACGAAAAACACAGAAAAAATACATCATGACTTTTCCGACAACACAATACATTAATTTCAGACAGAGCAGACTTCAAAGTAGGGAAATTTTTCAGGGATAAAGAAGGGTGAATGTGGACTTGGATCTGTTGTAAATGTATACTTTATGTATACTTTATATATACATTAAATGTATACATTAAAAAAAAGTTAAAAAAAAAGATTTCTTTTGTTTTTCCAGCTAATGTTGAGAAAATTTGTTTCTCAAAAGATGACCAGTGGACTACTCAATTTGGAACCACTGGTGAGTTTTATAAAACAATGCAGGCCCCTGAACCTGATGAAATGGAACCCCTGCAGTGAAGTACAAGAATATAAATTAATTATAAGAATCTCCAAGAATTCTTATGCCCACTAACATTTGAGGACCCCTGGTTTAGACCAACACTTTCCAACTGTGTTTCCTAGAAGGTTCTGTGAAATACAAACAATACTGAATTCAGATAAATTAGGAAAAACCAGCAAATTATAAAGAAAAGATACACTACAGCATCCTCTCACCGTGCCAGGGCATTTTTCATTGTCCCCAGTCCCCCATCCCTTATTTTTTTTTTTTTAGCTTAGCCATCCTACCAGCTGTTGGCAGCTCAGCTCGGGCCCATGAGGGAATCGAACCGGTGACCCTGTTGCTCAGAGCTCGCACTCTTGAGCGAGCTCTCAGCCCCCATCCCTTTTAATTGTCCTCACCACCAGCAGAGGAGGAGGTCTTGCACGTACTAAAGAGTCACATGTCAGATTGTTCAGGCTTCTAGAGTAGTGACTGGACTATTATTATTACCAAATACAAAATCATCGTGTCTTAAAAGCATAAACAAGGCTCCACTCCCTCTCCCATACTTTCATTTAGAAACTACCGCTCCTGGGCAGGTGTGGCTGTGATTGTTTGCTCTCCTTTCCACCTCTCCAGGCACGTAAGTTACGCCAGGGCCTGCTCTGCCAACATGCCATATTGCTCCTCCTCCAGCCCCTTCAACTTCCTTTTTTCATGAGTCTAACATAAGATCATATTTTAAGATGTATATCAGGAGGAAGATAGGAAGCCCCTTGTGCACCTTAAGTTATAAATTATGTGTTTCAACATGGCCATTTCCAGAAAAGCCCTGCATTGGAGTATTAGACGCTTGAGCAGCTATTAATAAAGTGGCATTTTGTTGTTCTCACTCCGTTTTTCCTTATGATATTACTTGTCCAGGGGCCCAGTGAAAAGAAGAGGTGTCTTTCAGGCCAAAATTTGGGCATTTTGAGGAATCAGAACCATAATTCCCCTAAGATTTTATCCGTAAACCTGCAAAGCACATTTGATCTCCCTTTTGGAGAGTCACATTCATAGTATTAAAGGCTCTGTAACGTCCTGCAGTAAATAAACTTGCTTAACCTTGTTTAATTTGGAGTTTCCATGCCTGTGTGTTCATTTTATCCCAATGAGGTAATCTCACTGAAGGCACAATTTTGGGAAATGTTAGTATAGAGTCGAGCGTCAGCAAACTTTTCTATAAAGGGCCAGATAGTAAATACTTTAGGCTTTTACAGTCATGCTGCCTGTCTCTTTCACAACTACTTAACACTCACTGAAAATAGTTATTGACAAAATGGAAATGAATGAATATGGCTGGGGTCCAATAAAACTTTATTTACAAAAATAGGTAGTAAGCCAGCTTTCCCCAGTGGGTTATGTTTTCCTGATCCCTGTGAAGACTAAAAACACTCAAGTGAGTTTTTTTTTGTTTGTATTTTTGGGTGTTTTTTTTTTTTTGGCATTTTCTCTTAGGTCTACAACCTGATCCTGTTTTTTAAGGTCTTATTTCTTTGATGAGAAAAAATATTGGAGTTAAAAAACAGAAAGAATTGATTTATTGTTTTGATCTAAACCAACTTTTTTAAAGTTACTTTTTGCTTTGCTTTTTATTGTTTTGATATCTCTCTCCCTCCCTCTCTCTCACACACTGTCTCTGAAATCTTCAATTAAGAGTTCTGGCTAGGACAACTGTCTTTCTGGAAAACGCTGGGCAGAAACCCAAAATGGGAGAAAAGGGTATCATGGCCAAGAAAGGATGGCAACAAGAGGAAGCCATCCTAAAAGGGACAAGAGAACCTCTGCCCAGTATATATTTACAGGTTTTCCTTTTATGTTTCCTTCCAGAACCTTCATCATCAGCAAGGTGGCCTTGCTGGACCTTGGAGTCTGTGTCATCCCTGATCCATAGGGAAAGGCTAAAGGAGTAGGGAGAAAAGACAGCCTCAAGCTTCCCTTTAAGATTAGAGTAAATAAATCCACGCCCTTCTCTCTTTCCTTCTGAGTGTTGTCTTTAAAAAGTTTTCATCCATTAAATAATCATTTTTATGCACACTATACACTTCTCCTCTATTCATCTGCTTCACTTTTATAACAAAATTCCATCAGTCTATATCCTCTCCTCCACTTCATCTCCCACTTTTTCAGAATCACTCCAATCAAGCTTGTCTCTCCACTGCTCCAATAAAAACCACACTGACGGGGCCGGCCGAGTGGCGCGGTGGTTAAGTGCTGGCTTGGGAAGCCAGCGGCCTCGGTTCGGTCCCATATATGAGGGCCAGTGACACTGCCCTCAAAAAAAAAAAAATACCACACTGATGAAGCTCACCAACGACTCCAGGTGTCCATTTTTAAGCCTGTTTTTGCTCAGCCTCTCCACAGCATTGATTTATTTGATCCTCCTCCTCACTGAAACACTTTCTTCAATGGGCTCCCTGGACGCTACTCTTGTCCTCTAGGCACTTATGAAGCATTTCTTTACTACCCCTCTAATCCAAACCTCCTCTCATACCTGATCTATCAAATAGCTCTTACCTAGTTTTCTTGATTCCACTTCTGTCACTCACAGCCTATTTTCTACACGACAGATAAAGTGATAGTTGATTTGATGCTTCAAAAAGTCTTGACTGTTCAAAATCTACTAACAATGTGCCAACACACTCAGAACAAAACCCCAAACTACTAGATGGTGTACCAAGGTCCTGCACATAGTGTGGCCGCAGCATCTCTGACTTGCTCCTAATCCCACTCCGCCCACAGTTCAATAGCCTTCTTCGAGCTCATTCCCATTGCAGGGCCTTTGTGTTTGATGTCCTATCTGCCTGTGACATACTTCTTCCAGGTGCCTCGACGGCTTGCATCTTCATTTCAGGCAGATCTCTCTTCAAATATCACATCTCCAAAAAGCCTTCCCTGACTAACACTCCCTCTTCAGTATCTCTCCCCTTCTCCTAATGTAATGTTCTTCAAAGTGCTTCTCACATCTTATTTATGTCATATAAAATTTATTTGGTGGTTGGTCTGTCTGCCCCAATAGAAAATAAGCCTTATGAGGGTAGGGACTCTGTGTTGTTCACGGCTCTATCCCCAGCACCTAGAACGCCGCCTGACTGAAACATAGGCATTCATACAACTACAAAGATATAAAGCAGAGTACCTGCTATAAAAAAAAATAAGTAAAATTTTATGAGAGCATGGTTGAGTTAGAAATTACTTCTGACTAGGCAAAGGCTTTCCAGAGCAGGTGACATTAAGCTGAACATTAGAGAATGCACAGTACTTTGAAAGAACAGGAAGAAGGAACAGCATGAAAAATGCTAGGGAGGTTAAAAAAAAAAAGGCATGTTCATTCATTCACTTAATGAATATTTATTGATTTTCTATTATGAGCTTGCTAGGCATTGTTCTAAATGCTGGGGATTTGGTAATGAATGAAACAGAGAAGAATACAAATCACAGCCTTGAAAGTTTACATCTTAGTGGGAAAGAGTTAGCCAATAAGAAAATAAGCAAAGAAATACAGTACAAGATTTCATGAAATAAGCAGGATCATAGCATTGGGGGATGGAATAAAGAACGCAAAAGGATTACACTACTTGGGACAGACTCGTCACAGAAGTTCTCTCAGGGAAGTCCTGGGAACTAAGGGGTGAGAAGGAGCCAGCTCTGCCCATAGATGAAGGAAAAGCACACTAGCCTAGGGAACGGCAAGGGCACAGGCTAAGGAGTCATCAGTATGCTTGCTGAGCATTTCTGCTTCTTCACCTCGCAGGCACACGTGGGCTTGCCCTCCTTGTTGTTGTATTAGATGGAGCCTTGTAATTACTTCTGGCCTCTCAATCGTGAGCAGAAGTAATATGTATCACCTAATTGTGGATGTAAGATCTGCCAGAGTTATGTTTTCCCTCTGGAGTAACAATTAACAAATGTTGGTAGGATCGATGGCTGCTTCGTCATCCTAGGTCCCCGCGTGACCACAATAAGCAGGGACCCTCTGCTAACCCATAAGGAACACATAATAACATTAGGTACATTTTTTGTGCGGACACCTTTTAAGAGTTCTGACTAGGATATTTCTCTTGCATAGATATTGAGAAATGGAATCACTCAGTCATATGGGAACTCAATATTTAACATTTTAAGAAACTGCCACCCTGTTTTGTAAAGTGGATGTACCATATTACACTCTTATCGGCAATGGATAAGGGTTCCTATTTCTCTGCGATCTCACCAAGACTTGTTATTGTCTGTTTTTTTTTTTTATTATAGACATTCCAATGGGTATGGAGTGATATATCATTGTGGGTTGGACTCGCACTTTTCTAATGACTAACGAACACGTGACTTAATTGACACTGGGGAAGAATGTATGCCAGGAGACCACTGAAGAGGATCTTCCAAAAGTCCAGAGGACAAATGATGGACAAGGTAGTAACAGTGTAGAGAGTGTGAACTGTGACCTCCCACATGGCACAAAGGACTTAAGCCAACACTGCTAAGAGACTTGACTAAATTTAGCCTGGCTTTCACCTGCACTAGGCCATGTCTCTAAAGCCACCCCAGCCCCTGTGCTGATCCTTTGCTCAAGAAAATGAAATGCTACAAACCAGGAAATGTGCATTGTTCCAACTCACACTGCCAAATCATTTTAGGTAATTCTCCACATATTCCTTTCTGCAACTTTCCATTTCCCATAGCCCCCTAATCCCTGGTTGCCTCTATAGCTAAGATGGTGAACAACAGCTCCACCTGGAGCTGGGCTGTGTGAGCCCCAGTGATGGTGTAGGCTGCAGCCCCTGCTGCAGTGGGTTGCCATAGGTTACAGTGAGTGGCCGGCAGCCAGCGTGAGCGGCTGGCAGCCGGAGTGAGCTGCCAAGAGCCACTGTGAGTGGCCATCCAGAGGGCAGCGACCAATCTGTCTCACCCAGGAAAAGAGCAATGATGATACCAACATGGGCCAGTAAAGCAATGTCCTCCACAACTAGACTGAAGAACAAAAGGACAGCAACTTGTCTGTTCCCCTTCCCTGATTCCCCAACGTTGTCCCCTCCCCCAATTCCCCAATAAAATCTTTTAAAAAAAAAAGGAGTCAGATGGATATATAAATCTGGAACAAAGGAAAGCATACAGGATGCAGACATAGATTGGGGAGCCATATTCATCCATTTGGTAGTTAAAACCATGAGGTGGTTAAGATCACTGTAGAAAATGTATAAAAAGAGAATTGGTCAGGAACAATCAGCGGAGAACTCTTAACAATTAAAGGTAGGATTGAGAAGGAAAAAATCAGAACAAAAAGAAAGACAATAAAAGGAGGATACAGGGATATAATGTACAGCACAGAGAACAGAGTCAATAATATCGTAATAACTATGTATGGTGCCAGAAGTTTACTAGACTGTGGCGGTCACTTTGTAAGTTATATAAATGTTGAACCACAATGTTGTACACCTGAAACTAATGTAATGGGGTATGTTGTATGTCAACTATAATTTTAAAATATCTTTTAAGAAGGAGCATATAAAGAGGCAAGAAAAATATTATGAGAGGGTAGTATTAATTTTAATTTTTAGAAAAGTTCCAAAAAAGAGAGGACCATAAATGGTAAGAAGTTCAAAGAAATGTCCATTGGTTTTTGGAAACATGATGATTATGGACAGGAATAGTTTCAGAGAAGTAATGATAATAAAAGCCATATGGGAGTGGATTAAGGGAATTATGGGAGATAATAACCTAGATACAATGAGTGGAGACTAATCCTTCAAGAAGATTTACTATGAAGGAGAAGAAATATGATGGTAGAGGAAGTCGAATTTCGATCATAAGAGGGTAGTGTAAAATGTGAGCAACTAGAGTGTATCTCTACACAATGAAAATTATTTGGTTGAAAGGAAGAAACTCTGATGCGGCAGATGGTGAAACTATAGAAGCAAAATGCTTGAGGAAGTTACAGGAACTGGGGCAGAAAGCACAGAAGCAGACTGGCCCTTGATAAAAGCAGTGAAAAGATGGAAAATAGAGAGCACAGGTACAAATAAAGGTAAGTTCTGGATTTGATCATGTGTATATGCAGTTCCTTCTGCTTCAATTTTTCAGGCAAAGTTATCAGAAAGAGTGAGGACATGGGAGTGATAAGACATCAGAGGGAGTGAAGTATGAAAGTCGTGTCCCAGAAAGAAGAAAACAAACTTACCAGGGAGAGAATTCCAAGCAGTGTAAGTGCCCATTTGAGGTTTGTAGTCTTGAATTCAGACTGCAGTGGGTTAGCCACTATACTGTGTGTGTCTTTTTCATTTAGGTGCAGATGTTCATCTGTTTAGATACAGACACAGGCAAGGTAAACAATTAGAGTCCATCTGTATTGCATTTAGCCAGGCAGTCACATCCTAGGGCTAGTAAGGCAAGGTTATTGAGGGTTTTTACCAGGTATGGTTACCATGATGGACAAAAGAGTCAGAACTGGGTAAAGAGGCAAATATAGATAAGATGGATGTGATCAGTGGTGCAAGATGGTCAGGTCAATGCATTGGAGACCCAGTGGGTCAAAATATTGTTGGGAGGACTAGATGATTAACATATCAGAAGCACAGGGTTTGGTGATCAGAGAAAAAGACACTTGAATAAAGATTTCAGAGGTGATACAGTTAGTGATGATAACAGGGTCTAGGATGAGGTGAGGTGGAAAACAAGAACATTAGTGGAAATCAAGATGACCGATGGATCATTTTTTAGATATTTAAGTCACCAGATATTCTTTTTTTTTTTTTTAAGATTTTTTAAATTGGGGAATTAGGGGAGGGGAACAGCGTTGGGGAACCGGGGAAGGAGAACAGACAAGTTGCTGTCCTGTTCTTCAGTCTAGTTGCGGAGGATGTTGCTTCACTGGCCCATGTTGATATTATCATTGTGCTCTTCCCGGGTGAGGCAGATCAGTCGCCGGCCTCTGGACAGCCACTCACAGTGGCTCTTGGCAGCTCACACCAGCTGCCGGCCACTCATGCTGGCTGCCAGCTACTCACTGTAGCCCATGGCAGCCCACTGCAGCAGAGACTGCAGCTATGCTGTCCCAGGAACTCACAGCAGCCCAGCTCCAGGTGGAGCTGTTGTTCACCATCTTAGCTGTAGAGGCCAGTGTCACTGGCCCTCATATGTGGGATCCAAACTGGTGCCCTGCTGCTCAGAGCCGGTGTCTCAAGTCAGCTCTTAACCAACGTGCCACTCAGCCGGCCCTCACCAGATATTCTGAATGGCACGTAGCTTTTGCAAATTCTTCATGTTGCATTTAAATGGGGGAGGCTCTTAACTTACAAAGGTTCATTATAAAAGGTCAAAGCTTTGGGTTGCAGATATCATCAAAATCTGAAATAAGTTGCCCCAAACATTGAAATCTATGAGAACAGTGCGCTGCGAAATTGTTACTGTACAACTTGCGTGGCAGCTACAGTGGTCCCGTAGACATACTTGGCCTTAGCCTGACCAATCGTCTAGAACAGTTGTTCTCAACTGAGGGTGATGTTTTCCCTTTCTCCTGCAGGAGACAGTTGGCAATGTCTGGAAACATTTTGGGTTGTCATAACTTTGGTGGGAGTGCTACTGGCATCTAGTGGATAGAGAATGCAGCTAAGTATCCTACAGTGGACCAAGTAGCTCCCTAAAATAAAGAATTATCTGGCCTAAAATGTCAGTATTGCCAAAGTTGAGAAACGCTGATCTATTCCTAGAAGTTATTTGGGGGCATTCCCTCTATTTTCCTCCTTCTAAGCAAACAAATACATTGCTCAGATATAAAATACCATCATGATTTTTGTATTAATAGCATGGGGTTCATTCAGACTCCTATCAAAAAGCCTACATCCTAATTCCTCTTCTTTCTCCCACCTATAGTTCCTATGCAACTCGTTTTTATTCCTGGCTGGAGATAGAAAAAGCATCTGTAATCACTAACTCATTCAATTAATTACCTGATGCATAAAATTAAGGTAATTAAAAAGGAAGAATTAGGTCAATCCTTCTCAATTGGTTACACTCTAGTTATCCCATAAGTTGTTCGTCTAATTGTGGAGCCTCCATGGACTTGGAGAAATGCCCCAGAGGCATTTCTTGTCTCCTCTTAGACATTTGCAATTTGCCAAAGGGCTTGCTGTGGGAGTTCTATGTTAAGTATCCAATACCTGAGGGGCAAGTTCTGAATAATATGCTACTTCTCCTACAAACTTTACTGGAAGTTTCGTGCCACAGTAGGTATTTATTTCAGAGACCGGTTCCTAGTCTCAGCTCTGCATTAACTCACGGTGTCACCCTGGAGAGGTCACATTCCTTTTCTGGATTCAACTCACTGCCTGTAGTTTGAGGCAAAGGAGTAAAGTAGGTCCTGTCCAAAGCCAGACTGTTAAGAATCTCAGATTCATTTTGATAGGTGCCAAAGGATTTAATGGTAGAACTGACAGATCTGATATGATCCTCTGGGGACATACTCTCCAGGGAAGGACAAACTGTTACTAAACACATAACCAAGAAATGTGAAGAGTGCACATAGGAGAAGGGCATAATTCTGTCAGGGTCTGCTTACTCCAAGTGTGGTTCTTGAACGAGCTTTCTCAGCATCACGTAAGAGCCCAGGCTTACTGAATCAGAAATCTGCATGGCAGCAAAGTCCCCTAAGGGACTCATATGTGCCTTAAAGTTTGAGAAGTACTGGTCTCTGGGTCAGAAGGCTCTCTATATACTTTTAATAAGCAAGGCATGGCAATGAAGCTGGAAAGATTGGTTAAGACCAGGTTAAGTAGTTTGGACTTTCCTTTGTAGACATTTGAAGACAGGATAAAGCATTCAAGTGGGGGAAATACGTAATCAAAGCTCAGATTTAGGAAGATTCAATTGTCCCTATGTAGAACAGATTGTAGAAAGTAAATTAGACAAAGGGAGACAGTGACTAGGCTATTGCCACATCGGGGAATGGTATCATGAAGATAAAATGAAGAGAAAGTAATAAATAAAACCTAATGTTATTTTTGTATTTCAATGGCATGCTTACAAAAACTACAAGATTTTCTTATGATTTGTAGAGTTTGTTTCCAGCCTCGGAGGACTTAAGATCAGCAAATGGACCTTAAGACTCTTTCCAGAGTGCTAGGGGTAAAAGTTTTCAATGACAGTAATATCTAAAGTTATACGCACATTTTATATATACAAGTAAAATTGTCATCAGTCACTTACAGACATGGCTATTGTATCATCCATGGGTTGCTCTCCATTGCCAAAATAAGCAAGCTAAGAAAAGCAAACAAACAAAAACATGCATTGGGGAATATGAAAAAATAAATTAAAAACATATAGGTAAGCCATTCCCTTTTCTGGAACTCTGTCTTCCCATCAGCTAATTGTAATGATTAGTCTTTTAAGGGCACTGGAAACTCTGACATCCTAAAATCCAACCATTCAACAATATCCACTCATTCAATACAGAGTTACTGTGCACCTATTAAATAGGTCCTGGTATCAATCCCAAGGTGGGTGGGAGGAGTTCCCCACACCAACAAGCAATTCTCAGGACACCAGCTGGGTGTGCTACAATTAACTGCATTCTGACACTATCTACCAGGAGACAGTGTGAGACCCCACAGGTTACAGATTCAGTCCTACAGGATGGCCCTTTTCCCTGCCTTTAGACACCAGTCACACATCCAGGTTGTAACCTGGGCTTCTGACCGACTGGCTGTAAATCAGGGGTCCCTAAGATCCCCTCCTCAGGTTCGATTAATTTGTTAGAGTGGCTCACAGAACACAGAGAAACATTTCATTTACATATCACTGGTGTATGATAAAAGGATATAACTCAGGGACAGCCAGATGGAAGAGATGCATAGGGCAAGGCACGGGGGAAGGGCATGGAGCTTCCATGCCCTCCCCGAGTGTGCCACTGCCCCAGCACCTCCACATGGTCACCAGCGCAGAAGCTGTCTGAACCCAGTCCTTCTGGGCTTTTATGGAGGTTTCATTACATAGGTATGAATGATTAAATCATAAGCCATGGGCAATTGAACTCAATCTCCAGCTCCACTCCCCTCCCTAGAGGTGGGGTGGTGGTGGGTGAGACTGTAAGTTCTAGCTCTCTCTTATCTCAAACATCACCTCCTCCATCATTCCCAAGTCTATGCTCCCATACTTCTTCTCAGAACTGTTTTATATGGCTAATGCTCCCTTTCCCCTTGCATTTAATTGTCCTGCAGCAGTCATCTGTCCTGCAATGGTCATCTCATTCAAGATATATCTGAATGGTGTTCTTGACTGCTCTTCCCACACTGCACACATCCAAGCAATAATTAATCTGAATTTGATTAATTTGATCACCTTGGTTTTTCATCCCCCTCTTCCCATCACCTTTGCTACTGCTTACATCACTTGGATAATCGCAACAGCCATCTTAACATATCCTCTAAGCTCTGGTCTCATTCTGCTCCACTCACCTCCCCATTGAGCTACTGGAACAATCTTTTCTAAATTCAAATATGATCATGTCACTGTTAATATCTTTCAGTGTCACTGTTAATATCTTTCAGTAGCTCCCCACTGCCCTCAGGATGAAATTCAAACTCCTCAGTATGGCGTGGGCCTGCTGTTCTTTGACCCTCCAACATAATATTTCACTGCTGTTATCTCATCATACAGAACTTTCTAAAGTTTTCTAAATGCACTAAAGTTTCTCAAGTCTCTGCTTCTCTACTGTCTAAATCTTCCCACGCACACACTTGCACAGCTGCCCCACTCCCTTCATTTGAATAACCTCGAACCATTCTTTAAGATTTCATCCAAGTGCCATCTTTTCCAGAAAGCGTCCCTGAAAGCCAAGCTACATGCATGCCGGTTCTATGCTTGGTAGCATGTGGACATAATACTATACATACAAAAAGTAACTGAATGTCCTATAAACTTACTATTTTGTTTTTCTATCTTCCCATTAGACTATGAGCTCCTTATTGGATAAACAATCAAATGAATGACATCTATAGCCATATTCCAGGGTGTTCCATCACCTGTTTGGTTTTTGCTAGAAAAGACTGGTCTGGAATTAGTATTTTCCTTTGGAAGTACCTGGGCCTACAGCCTGGTTTCTGGAGAATCAGCCTAGTTTGTTAGGCTATAAACCAGTCTTGCCCTGGTTGTCGGTGACCCATTACAGATTCATTTCAGACACTAATCTGTTACTCAAGAACTTTCTACATCTATGTTCTACATCCAGTGGGAGGGATGATAAAATAATTTAATTCAGCGAAACAATGTATTAGTTACAGTCACTAATTGGGTGTTTTCAAATCCAACTATTGTTGCAGCCAAATAGAAAACTGTCCAATTTCGCAGCATCAAATTCTTAGCCAGTTGGCCTGGCGCCTCCCTATTCTTCTCAAGAAGCCAGATGCTGTCCTCTCAGGCATGAGCTGAGTGGGTGGAAAACTACCCAGGGTGAGATGAGGGAAAGGGGAAGACCTAGAAGAAAGGTCCCTCCCGTACCCTACCCAGGAAATACCTTTCCCGTAGAGAATTTTTTATTGCTTATAAATATATGTATTTATAATACCAATAATTATTTTGACTAACGTTGACTGACCACTTTCTCTATGCAGATAATGTGCTCAGCCCTTTCCATCAAGGACCTCACCTAACCAGCAAATCTACTGTAAGAAGGTCCATCGCGTGCTGACCCACCATGCTCCACTCTTCCCCAGTGGCTCTGCCTCTGCCTGGTGCTTTTTTGTCACAATGCTACCTCTGTATTGGTGTTTCCTCAGTATTGAAACTGAGATTGTCCGTAACTAGGTTTCATTAACAACATTTCTTTAGTTTATGTATGTGGATGTGAGAAGTAAATCTGTTTCCTAGCAACTGTCTGCTGTTCCCTCAATTTCTTCTACTCATTTTCATCCACATAATCAACTACAAATTAGCTAAATTATGGGCAGGTTTTAGATTTCCCAGACACAGAAGGGGCACTTGCAAACATTTGTTCTCTAGGCACAGAGTGGCTGAGGACCCACGCTTACTGAGGACAAAGCAGGGAACTGAAAGTGGCCATTAAACTCAATGTGCCTACAGTTTTGGGAGCCAAGTTTCCCAGGATCATCACTGAAGCACAGTCTTTCAGTCATTTCATGGAAAAAAAATATATAAAACCAACGTTAACCCCAAGAGGAGTGATAATTTTGGTTAAAAGGAAACAACCCATGACATCCTTTTGTGAAGTTAATTTTCAATATGGTGGTTTTATTCTCAGCTCTGTTATGAAATTCCGGAATGACCCCTACCCCACTCCACCTCCCACACTTTACTATCCTGAGAATCAGATCACTGTTCAAACTGACCTGCCAAATACTCTCTATAGAACTATGAAAAACTGACCCCTATTCCAATATAAATTGCTACCAGGGATTCAAGTAACCCAGATCCTCAAGCTCAGGGCCTTCTAATCATAAATAACCTATATTGAAGACAGTTTTTCCAAATAGAGTCCTTTGTAGGGTCATTTCCTAAAATGTTCTAACAAAGATAATTTCAGAATGTGTCCAGGGACCAAGGTTAACCCTGGATGACATGAATTATTTTATTGGGTTGTCGGAAAAGTCATGACGCATTTTTGCAATGAAGAAAATAGAAAAAAATACATCAGGACTTTTCCGACAACCCAATAGTTTTATATGAGGTCTGACAATTAAGTTTGAGAACTTGTTGCAATGATGTTGCTAACCTTTTTTTGATATCAGAGGGATTATTCATTATGAATTTGTACCAACTGGACAAATGGTTAACCAAGTTTACTCTTTGGAAGTGCTGAAAGGCTGCATGAAAAAGTTAGATGACCTGAACTTTTCGCCAACAATTCATGGCTCTTGCATCACGACTATGCACCAGCTCTCATGGCACTGTCTGTGAGGGAGTTTTTAGCCAGTAAACAAATAACTGTATTGGAACACCCACCCTACTCACCTGATCTGGCCCCTGATGACTTCTTTCTTTACCCGAAGATAAAGGAAATATTGAAAGGAAGACATTTTGATGACATTCAGGACACCAACGGAGAGTGTGACTTAGCATGTGATCCACTGCAAGCCACAGCCAGGTGTACAACCCAACACACACAAAAGACAACACAAAGAAAGCCAAGCCATTCACTGGCTAGTAAACCGTCAATGTTCTTCCTTGAGCGTTTGAATAAAGAAAATATTATCATCAGATACTAATGTGTGTTTAAACTGAAAGGTTGTGTGGAGTCATGGGTGGGACGGTCATTTTCAGCCATGCTCTTACTGACAAGTTGCCTTAGAAAGTTGTTATTGCAGAGAAAAGCCAATCAACCTTTTTTAATGCTATTAGAAACAGAAAAAAAAAAAACAGACAAAGGAGGATACTCAAGCTTTCGGATCTTTTCAGCAAAGCATATCCCTTTCTGGAGCAAAGTATACAGTTGTGTTTCATTTTTGTGAATTGCCCCAATAAACTTTCAAAAGTCTCCTTTACTTGAGTCAGCTTGAATGGGTTCAGTTCTTTGCAAATAAAACATTTTGCCTACGTTGAATTCCCTTAAGTGGTGAACATTGATCTTACTCTAGCCTGGAGCTGTCTCTGGGGTATGACAAATTAGACTACTCAGACTTAGGCCATTCTTTCCCACCAGGCTGGGTCACTAAAGTCCCAACATTCCTCTCAGCTCAGTCAGTCTTAATTATTCAAATATTTCTCTTTTTTTTCCAGCTTTATTGAGGTATAACTGACAAAAGAGTAATATATTTAAAGTTTACAACATGATGATTTGATATATGTAAACATAATTGAAAGGATTCCCACCATCTAGCTAATGAACACATCCATCATCTCACACATTTACTTTTTTTTTTTTTTGCTTAGAACACTTATACTCTATTCTCTTAGCAAATTTCAATTACACAATACAGCACTATCAAATATAGTCACCATGTAATATATTAGATCCTAAGACCTTATTTATCTTATAACAGAAAGTTTATCTCTCATTTCCCCCAACACCCCCCCCCCAAACCAGTATTCTACTATCTGCTACTCTGTTTCCAAGAGTTTGACTTTTCTTCTTTTTTTCAGATTCCACATATAAGGGATACCAGGAAGCATTTGCCTTTCTTCATCTGGCTTATTTCACTTTTTCTCTTACCATAATGCCTTTCACATTGATCCATGTTGTCACAAATGGCAGAATTTCCTTCTTTTTTTAAGGCTTACTAATATTCCATTGTGTGTATACTATGCTAATCCATTGATATATGTTTGACAAAATATTAAATAGTTGGGTAAATATGGTAGTAAATGAACCCTAGCACCTTAAATTGAGAAGTTTCTTCCATGCTTTCTTATAAAGCCAGATGGGCCCTGATGTGAGGAAATTTATAATAATGAGCATGGCGGCCTGTACAACATGATGAGGGTAAATTTGCTTTTCCAAAGCAACTGCTCAAATTCAGAGTGCTCTCCTCTACATGGAGACATGTATTTGAAAGATTAAAAGCTACCTGGGCAAACCTGAATGGGAGGGGGGAAATATGGTGATGCCTGCGGAAGGATATCTTAGTAAACCATGGTAATCAACAAGAAAGCAGGACTCGATTTGCATAGTGTATTTCTAGGACATGCCACTTAGGGAAGGTCGACCAGCAGAGCTTAGGACTCCACAGATTCTGAAATGAGTTTAGCTGACTCTAACCTCATTCAAACACACTCAAGACAATACCCAGAAAAAGATTTCACAGCATTATTCTTTCCAAGAATCAAGTCTGACTGTCAAATGGTTACCTTTGTCTTCTTGTTTCACAACACAGATATCTTAATACTGACAGTCTGGCCGCCTCCATATCTGAAGGTACTGATTTTATTTTTTCCTGAAATGCAAATGCTATGCTAGGACGCTCATTGTGAAAGGGAAACTGAGTCCTCTGCCAGCTTAATCCAATGTTTGCTGAACAACACTCTCCTGTCTGTATTTTGTCTTTCTTCTTGGGAATCAGGGAAAAAAAATGTTAAAACGTGGGTTCATTGGAAGACATGTGTTAACAATGCATTTATTTGCTCATTTTGTAGGAATTAACAGATGTCTAATATAATTAGTCTTAATGATTATATTTGTATTCAATTTCTATATGAGAAGCCTATCAATGATCAATTTTAAAAACATTTATTATAGCACAGTGGTTAAGGATGTGGCCCCAGGAGTCAGCTGCCTGGGTTTGAATCCCAGCCTTATCATTTACAAGATATTGTCATTCACGGATATGACATAAACCTAAAGTTTAGTTTCCTCGCATTTAAAATGGGAATGAAAATAGAAATAACCTTGCAAGATCACTGTGTAAATTAAATGATATAATCCATGTGTGATGGTTAATTTTATGTGTACCTTTACTGGGCCATAGTGGTGGGACAAGGGGGAAGGATGCCCAAATAGTTGATCAAATATTATTCTGTGCAGGTCTGTGAAAGTGTTTTTGGATGACATTAACAATTGAACCAGTAGGCTGAGTAAAGCAGATTGCTCTCCCTAAGGTGGTGGGCCTCGTCTAGTCAGTTGAAGGCCTGACTAGAACGAAGAGACCGCCTCTCTTTCAAATAAGAGGGAACTCCTCCTGCCTGAAAAAGACCTGCTTGAGCTGGAACATTAGCCTTTTCTGGCCTTGAGACTTAGACCAAAACATCAGCTCTTCTTGGCTCTCATGCCTGCCAGCTTTCAGACTGGAACCTATACCAATAGCTTGCCTGCTTCTCAGACTTTCAAACTCAGGCTGGGGCCAACACATGGGCTCTCCTGAGTCTCCAGCTTGTCAGCCAGAAATCTGGGGACTTCTTAGCCTCCGTAACTGCATGATCCAATTCCTTGTAACAAATCTCTTTGGATAGAGATAGAGATAGAGATAGAGCTAGAGATAGAGAGAGAGAGGGGGAGAGAGGGAGGGAGGGAAAGAAGGGAGAGAGAGAGAGAATAGAGAGAGAATAGAGAGAGAATAGAGAGACAGAGATAGATGAGAGAAAGAGGAAGGAGAGAAATGTGGGGGAGAGAGGGAGAGAGAGAGAGAGAGATTGATTTCCTATTGGTTCTGTTTCTCTGGAGAACTCTAATATACTATACAAAGCATTCAGCACAGTGTCAAACTCATAATAAGCACTTGATAAAAGTTTAGCTATTACTATAAATAAGGGACTATATTGGGCAATGGAGGAAGCAACCACCAAGATGATTCAAATTGAACATTTGCCTTCAGGGAACTCATAGATTAACAGAAAGATAGGGTGTGTACTAGATGTTATTCCCTGCTTAGAATCCTTTAATGACAACCTATGAGCTACAGGATAAAATGAACGCCTCCTGGGTATGGACTGCAAGCCCCTTCATTATCTAGTCCCTGCAACACCTTTGCACGTCCTCTATGTTGATATGGACTTTGCCTGTCCCACCCTGAGTTCCCTCTTGCCTTGAAGGGTTTTCAGCGACAGCCTCCTCTGCCTCTGATGGTGTGTCTTCTCTGAACTCCTGAAGAACTCCTACTTCTCTGTCAAACGGCATCTCATGTCACTTTAGATGCTCCTTTAGATCCTACAAGTTCCCTTTAGCATCTTTCCTTTTTAAAATGTGTTCCACAATATATCACCACTGTTGGTTTGCAAATTCTGTAGAGGTCCCGGCAAGAGTCCAGATGATGTCGGCATTAGGGTGCCAATACACTGAAGAGCCCCATAGGAGCAACCAGAAGACGTATGTTGGTGTAAAGGGCCCAAGAGCTTCTGGGGAGAAGCTCTTCAGTGTATTGCTTCTCCCTGTCTGACCCAGGAACAAGACCTCAGGCCTGGACAGGAGGCAACTTGTAATCAGTTACCTGAAATTCTAGAAAGCCAGTGCTTGAGAGTTGTCATCTTGTTTCCCTTTCAAACGAAGTACTCATTCCATTTGTGCTTTCTCAGACCAGTCTTCCTTCTTTTTTTTTTTTTTTTTTAGAGGGCAGTGTCACTGGCCCTCATATGTGGGATCCAAACCGGAGCCGCTGGCATCCCAAGCCAGCGCTTACCCACCATGCCACTCGGCTGGCCCCGAGACTTTCTTCTTTTAATTTCCCAGAATACGGGACAGAATTAATTTGCATGGCCAATCCAGCCCATGCAAGGTTTAAACGTATCTTCTTGAAATCAGCATGTGGCTGATCATCTCAGCAATCATGAGCCCACAACATGGGACCCGGTCTCCTCGGAGACTAAAAAGCTACTACGGCCTGGGTGCATTTAAAGCTAACAAGCAGAAGAGGATAGAATGCAAGACATGAAAGGGGGTGCAGAGCAGCCTGTCTTCCAGCCAAACAAGGACAACACGTACTCCTCAGAAATGTTGTAGAAGCCTTGCCTGAGGCCTTGCTGTTCCCAGCCCCTCTCCATAGTTTTCCAATCCTGACAGCTGCAGCCATTCAGTAGCCTGTGTGTGCGGAGATCTAAGACCCAGACTCCTATCAGAAATAATCCTTAATAATATTCAGTGTTATTTTATTTGATTACATGTTCAATGTAACAACACTGGAAATGACATAAAAGCTCAAAAATAAAATGATCTCAAATCCCTCAGAGTAACAGGTAACATTTTAGCATACATTCTTCCTGGGTTACAGCCACACAGACACAGTGGTATTATATCAAAATATTGTTATGGGACTTGCTTTTTTCCACTAACTACATAATCTGGGCATTTTCTCGCATTATTAAACAATCTTCTTCATTATTTTTATGGCTTTGAAACATTTTATAGTTAAATCAGTCTGCCTTTTGTGGGATAGCAAATTGTTTCCACTGTTTTTGCTATTCCAAATAATCCCATAATTAATGTTCTGGAGTCATAATCTCTCTGAGCCGCTAAGGATTTCCTCGGGTTAAATACTTAGAAGTGGAAACACTGGATCAAAAGATGTGTGCACGTTTTGAAGAATTTTGGAGTGGATTTCCACCTAGTCTCATCAGAGGGCATCTCAGGGAGTTATACTGACTCAGAATTTAAGGTGTCCTAAACTAACAGAGAGGTAACACAGCACCCATCCATCCACCCCTCCATCCACACACAATGCAAATATTTGACTGCATACTTTACACATGCGCTGAGAACAAAGTAGTAAAAAAGACAGACATGACCCCTGCCCTCCCTCAACACACAGTCTGGTAGGGAACTCCAACCAGCAAGGACAATACTGACCAGTGCAGCCTTGTTTCTCTTTCTGAGAGTACGTCTCTTGTTGAAAACAAGGCCACTGCTTCTTGCTGGGACTAAGCATCCCGTGCTGGAAGCGGGGTCCCCTGATTCTCCCACACCAGGGGCCATATCTTTGCTCTCATGAGTTCTCTGGGAGATGCTACAGGAGGGGTCCTGAAACAGCAGGCAGCGCTGCCGAGAGTTTTTCCTTCTGTCTGTGCAAGTTCCCATGTCTGACCTCAGCTGCTCTCCACTCCCTTCCTGCGAAAGTAATCAAGACCACGGCTGCTTTAGGCTTCACTTTACTCCCTCTGTGCCAGGCCCTGTATCGGGAACTTAATATAAATGATTCCATTTAATCCAAATAACAGTGCTGTGAGAGTGATGTTTTTCGTGTTACGAATGAGGAGAGGGAGGATCAGAGGGTTTTAATTTGCCTGCTGTCAGCAGAGTTGGGATGCATTTCACTGCACTGTTCACCTGTTGATGCTCTGATGCAAGGCTTTGTCCCTACTGGCTGGACATCCTCTGGCCAGCCACTGCCAGGTCCATCTCCACAGTACTGTCAGACCCAGTGTGCAGCTGGGGCCTAGCACTCTCCAAACTCTCCAACAAGGTATCAGGATGCCCGGGGCAAACCCAGTGACCCCCACTGGCTGTGATTCCCACGTGCAGACCAAAGACTGCCTGCCACAGAACCAAAGGAGGTCCTCGTTACATCGATAAGTAAAATGTGTTCTGCACACACAGTGGAATATTATGCAGCCATAAAAGGACTGCAGTACTGAGACATGGTACTCATGGAGGAACCTGAAAACATCACGCAACGTGAGATAAGCCAGATACAAAAACACAAATACTAGATGACCCCATCGATAAGAGCTATTCAGAGATGGGAAGCAGACGAGGGATTGCCAAGGGCTGGGGAGGTGTGGGGAACGGGAAGCGACTGCTTAATGGGTATGGGGTCTCTTTGGGGTGAGGAAAATGTATGCGAACTACATACATAGAGATGACGATTGCACCACACTGTGAATGTACTAAACACCAGTGTGTTGTTCACTTCAGGATGGTTAATTTCATGTCATGCAAAATTTACCTCAATTTAAAAAGGGGGTCATGGGGAGACAGCAACCTCCCAAGTCAATATATTTGGGCCCAGAAATATCCTTTTGGGTTATCCTGGTACACATTAATGTTTGAAAAACAGTCCTAAACAAACTCCCAGTATACCTGAACAGGACAATCATCCAAAAGAATCCCAAAATTAAAATGTTGTTTTTTCAAAGCTTGATTTTAAGAAAACAAATCCTAAAGCAAAAGTGTGCTTATAACTAGAATAAAGAGCCCTAAAACAAGCTGGCCTCCTTGATCTGCCTGCTGCCATTATGTTCACTTCTCAAGGAATTCAGAGGGTTTGCCTGGATCGTGTGCTCGTCCAGTCACATGAGATGGGGAAATGAGGACAGAAAGCAGGGGGCAAGAAAGGAACGGGGACATACGTGAAGAAGGACAAACGCTAGGCCTGAGGAGGAGGGATACCGGCTAATCGATGTGACCAGGTACAGTAATGGCCCAGCTCCTGCGTAGCCCTGAATTAAAGTAAACGGAAATCAATGGCCTAAAAACCGTGGATTCGATAAAGCCATTAAGTCATGGCAATTCCTTTTGAGGCAAATTAATTCCTTCATGGCTGTGTTCCCTGTTGCTCCCAAGACTCAGTCCTCTCCTGGCAAGGGTTTTGGGTGGCGTGGCTCCAGATAAAGGCTTTGTTACCATCTCTTCCCACCCACTTTGTTCCCATGGACGGGAGACATCTTTGCTTTGGCTGTCTTCCATCAGGACATGGTTCTTGCTTCAGCCCCTAAGCCCATTGTTTTATGTTGCAAGGGAAATGACTAAATCTCTACCTGCTTACATCAAACACTGGGCTAGGACTCTCAATGGTCAGTGCTGCTGCTGGTAACCTGCCCAAGGAACCATATCAAGTCACTGTGTATTGTCTCGCTCATCAACATAGTAGGGAGACTTAGCCTGTGGCTGGTGTTGAATTAAGAATATCATATATATTTGTCTTATTTCATTCCTGCAACAGCTCTATGAGGCAGGCACTGCTGTGCCCATTTTGTGGATGAGGAAACTGAGTCTTAAATGGTTTGGTAACTGTTGCAATATCTCCTGACTCCAAAGCCTGCCTCGTGAGCTTTCTACTAGACTCTCCATCGCCTCCCTAAATGAAACCCTACAAGATTCCAGAAAATGACTGCGTCCCACCCCCCCCACCACCCACTTGCAGTCAAAGAGGACATGAGAGCATCAAACACACAAAGAAGAGTGGACTTTCTCCCAACTACAAAGCCTATGTTCCAAGGGACACTGACTCATAGACTTCCACAGCTCCGAGTTCTTATCAGCCAAAACTTTCATTAGCACATAGTGGGGTCAGGAGGGAGGATGGGGGTGTTTGATGTGAGTACTAAGGACCAATAACTTAAATTTGCTACAAGGAGAACATACATGCAACATTAAGATAAATTTACTTGCCAAGGGGTAGAGCAAGTCCTTTGGATTTGAACAAACTGGCTCCTCATTCCCCGCTCCTTTTCTAAATTATATGGCCTCTGGCTGTTCTGGCCTTACCAAGAATCCACATTCTCATTTGTCAACTGGAGATGTTTATCGTACACGGTGGCTAGGAAGAATAAATGGGGTATTCCACATAAGAGCATCTAGTATGTGCCCGGCACAGAATGAATTCTTAAATGCTCATGTCCAATATTATTCCCAAGACCAGACCAATAAACTACATATGTGGCAAAGGTTACAGCCTGTGTTCACACAGACCTGTGCCCACACAAACCCTGCTAACCAGTGCATGGGCTAGTTACTTACCCTCTCTGAGCCTCAGTTTATCTAGCTACCTTTAATGGGAAAGCTACCTTCTAGGTTTGTGGACGGGGATGTTAAAAGGGGAAAGACTTTAGTGACAGCCTGGCCCCTTGATTGTATAGATTAGATCACTTATCTTGATACACTCTTTGCCCAGAGTTTTAGACTCTGCCATTTTTTTTTTTTTGTCCCAGTACTGCAAAACATGCTGATCAGGAATTAATGCAGTGTGTTTTAAGACGCTGGAGAGCACACAGCCAGAGGATAGAGAAAAGGAAGGAGGCACTTAGAGTCTCTGACCGCTAGGGGCCATTGGTATGCCACAGAAGCTGGAAGCACTGCTAACCTGCCAGGTTGTAAACACTGCGTTTCTTACATAAAGGGCTTTCTGGACTATCAGAAATCCATCTCAGGGAGCCTTGCCGGGAAGGCTGGCTTTATTTTCTGTAAAGGTGTTCACAGCCCCATTTCTCCCCGAGGTTGGCAGGAAGGGAAGGTGGGCTGCAGCCTGCTCCCACCTAGTCAGTGAGGCACAGGCCGGTGGGGGAGGAAAGACCTGTGTGGCGGCATTCGCAAAATCTGGGGAGACCCTCCAGCTGCAAGAATTTCCCCAATTCCCAATGACTGAAATCTCTTTAAGTCTTAGAAGCACTGGAAACCCCTAAAGCCACTGACAAGTGCAGATATCCAGGGAAGGATCCACCTGTCAGGCCACTCGTTATGCAGGAAAAGGAATCAATGAGGAAAAGTGTCCAAACCTGGAGTTTCCAGGTGTGAGTCTGAATTCTAACATAGTCAGTTTTTAGCTGTGAAGCTTTGGGCAAGTTGCTTAACCTTTCTGAACTTCAGTTTTCTTTGAACCCCCTAAGTCATGGACTAGTCGTGTGGATTTAGTTAAGTGAGATAATGTATATAAAACTTCAAACATATAGAAAGGTTCATAAGTACTTTTTATTAGTTATTCTTCTTTTGTCAGGTCAAAGCAGGAGCTGAACTCGAGGCCTGGAGGGCGGACATGCCGGCAGGGTGGCCAGGGTTTAAGAGGAACAGGGGGAGAAGCAGAGTTTAAAAGGCAGGAGGAAGCCAATGCAGATTTCTCCAGTGCGCTGAAGTTCAGATGAAGCAAGTAAAGCAATTTCGAGATGCGTTTCACATACTCAGAATTCTTTTCCTGCAGTATGTCTGTAGGGTGTGTCATGGTATGTGTGTGAAGTTAGCAGTGTTAAAACTATAGCTCCACTTTCTACTCCAGATGCTAGAGAATTTGTACAGCTTCCCCCCGAGATGGGACACCAGAGGTGAAACAAGAGTGGAAAAACCTATCAGTTGGCAGAGAGACCAGGGAAAATGAGGAAGACTATATAACATGACCCAGTTCTGGACCTCACACTGTGAGAAACACAAAGCAAATCAGAGCATGTCCACAGGGCAATGAGTGGCTCGGGAAGGGTACACAAACACTCCCCAAAGAGGAGCTAAAAAAGCGTGGGTGATCTGCTAGAAAAAGAGAAACACAAAAGGAATTCAGTCCCCATCTTTAGGGCGCTCTAAGGCTGTGTGGGGAACGAGGGGCTGATTTATGGTAAGTGGCCCAAGAAGGCGGACTCAGGATCAGTGAGTGTTAGGGAGTCCCTGAATCCCCCAATACTGTATCCTCACAGTGTGTGTGTGTGTGTGTGTGTGTGTGTGTGTGTGTGTGTTGTATATATTGTGCATCTTTTAGAGGAAAAGGATCCACAGTTTCCAAGCTTTTATCAGATTCTGATGACCTCAAAAACCTTAAGAACCCCTGATATAAATAGCAACAGCTAATATTTATCAAGCAGTTACTAAGTGCCAAGCATTGGCCAAGCCTTTTACATAAGTCATTGAACCCCACAAGAGCTCTGCAGAGGCAGCCCACTGATAGGAAGGCAGCTTTGGAGACAGCCTGCCCTGGTTTATACCCCAGTTCTGTCCCTAGCTAGCTACGTGACCTTTGGCAGCTCACTGTCTCAATTCCCTAGTCTGTAAAATGGAAACAATTATGATAACCTCAAAATGTTGGTTAGTTAGTGTATGTAAAGCTTTTAGAACATATGACAAACAAAACTTTAACAGTCAGCTTTCATGAGATGATACAAGCCAGCTACAACATACCACCTAAAGTCCTCTTTCTGTTTCTCTGTTTCTCTCTCTCTCTCTCTCTCTCTCTCTCTCTCTCTCTCTCTCTCTCTCATAGAGATAGCTAACAGTCTCACTGATTCCGTGAAGGAGTGTAATTTATGTAGAATTTGGAGAAGCAAATTCATATTCTGTTAGAGGAAGTAGGTTTAAAAAAAAAGGAGCTTGAGAGAGGCTGGCAAAAGAATAGAATCTGTTTGGGTTGAAGGATGTTTCGGCAAATGGTGGACATGGGTTTTCCTTGGGGTGAGAGGGAAATCAGCAGTTATCATATACTGAGTGCTTATTACCTGCCAGGTGCTTTACCTTCAGTCTTTCATTTAATCCTCACAATAGCCCTTTAAGGTAGGTGGTACTTGCCCCAGGTTCACAGAGGAGGGAAAGGGGGCTCTAAGACAATAAAAATTTAGGACATAAGGCAGGAGGGACATGAGGTGATAGTGGGGCCCCGGCCTATGTGACTCTGAAGTCCACACTGTTTCCACTTTTCTGTGCTGCTGCTAATACTGTTGTTTAAACAACAGAAAAGTGTCGAGGGAAGGTCACTTGGGTCAATGTGAGGGTGGAGAGGGGCATCTGTGAACGCTCTTTGGGTATATGCTAAGTGCAGCCTCATCTCTCACAGCCTTTCTAGTACCCTGCTCCAGAAAGCTCCTGCACAAAGAGAAGGCTCCCCCAGCCATGTGAATCTCCATGCTGCTGCCACCAGGGTGTTCCTCTCTAATGGGGGTTCCCTGAGACTACCAATATCCCCTGCTCTTCTCCACGAGGGTTCTTCCCACAGACTTAGCTCAAGCACCCAACTTGAGGCCATTTGGGGAAACTGTAGCCATGGAGTCATACAGTCATGTGACCCAACAAGACACACACAAAAATGCTATCTTCTACTACCTCTGATGGACTTCCCCTTTTATTCTTCTACAGAGGTCATACAGGGTATAATTAGGATCACAAGTTCAGGAATTAGATTTCTCAGTTCCAATCATGGCTCTGTCATTTGTAAATGATGTAACTTTGGGCAATTTACATAATCTCTACATGCCTCAGTTTCCTTAGGTATAAAATGGAGGTGACATAGAGTCCCCTTTGAAGCACTGTTGTGAGGATTCAATAAAATAATATCACAAGTGTTCTAAAGGAAACTTAAAGTAATACTGTAAATATATCATACACTCAGCAAATGTCACTATTATAGCCTGTCCATAGATCCATCTTCCAAATGCAATTTGGGGGAACTTACGAGGTTCCCTCCTCTCATTCTGGAACTCTGGGCCTAGGACTCCTTAACTTGCTTTTATTTAGCCCCAAACAGTAGTTCATAATCATTTGCAAGCTTGCTGGTCCCTTTGGAAAGTGAAAGCTATGTATCCTCTTTCCAGTGAAACATACATATGCAAATTTCATATATATTTCCAGGAAAATACCTAGACGCTCTGAAGCCCATCCTTGGCCAAGATCACCAGACTACAATTCTCTGCCTTTCGATTAAGTGTTTCAGTCTTTGATTTGCCACCCAAGGCCTTGCCTCTTCCTGCTCCTTTTCTATTTTCCCCATTTTCTCTGATTCTATATACAAGTGTTTTTCAGCCCCCTCCTTCTTACCTGCCTCCAATCCCTCATTAACCCACATACCTCTGTCATCCAATAGCAAGCCCCAGAACCACCAGGAATCAAAATAATTCAGCCCACCTTTTCAAATATACATTGACAGGGCTGGAGAGAGTTGTACTATTATACAAAGAAGACATTCCTGAACCATCTTCCCTTCTAACAGCCACAGTTTACTTGCCACCATATCCGCTTAGACTCCAATTTACTTGCCACCATATCCGCTTTGGCTATTTCCGAAGCCGTCTCTTGGTCCAGAAACATACTTTCAGGACAGGGTGAGCTTGTTACTGTAGCATCCTATCTGCCATGCTGATAAGTCCAAAATACATATCTTCCAAAGGCAATGCTTCATGGGGATGCAGGCTGCAATTCAGCAGGTCCCCAGAAGTGGACAGCATATTTAATCAGTAGAAAGGTCATGGGCATTTTCATGCCATGGAGACCTGTACATATTATATGTGTGACCTTAGGCAAGCCCCTCTGAGCCTTGCCTGCATCATCTGCAAAATGGAAATAAGAATGGGAGGAAGGGTGACGGTAAGCACTAAGTGGGAAAGCCTATGTGTATCACCCAACAGTCATTCGCTAATTGAACACCTATTTATTGAGAACTTGCTATGAGTTGCCCATCGAAGGGAGGCTGCCAGTTCACAGTGAGGAGGACTTAGTGCTCAGGTTGCTCACAGTGCTTCTGAGAAAACAGATCTCGACAGCTCTGGGGTAGAAAAATGCACAGGGTGCTCTAGGAACCCAGAGAAGGGACACAGAAAAATGCTTAGCATATGGAACTGCTCTTCCTTCCTTCCTTAGCTGATAGGTAGTAACCAAATCAATAACCTTTCTACAGATGATACCCAGAGGGTAAGTTCTTGGTAATGCCCGTCTTCTCCAACACCAGCAAGTGTCATCGCCCATCATCCCCTCGAAATGCATGGACAGGAACCCCCAAAGCTTCATTAAGCCAAGGGCAGAGAGCCACTTAGACCAAATGAGTTGAGCCCAACTGTTCACTCCATTCGATAGAGCACTCGCTGTTCTTATCTTGTGGCTGGGAAAGCAATAAGAAAGAAGGCAGCTGGGGGAAATTAATCAGGACCCGGAGAATTTTAATAAAATGTTATTAGAAGTTAGTGCAAACTGTGGGGAGAAGAAGTTGCTGCAGCCTCCGGGGCACCTGTTCCTGCTTTAATTGGATGACTCAGGTCTAGCCAGTCCAAAATGATGCCCCACTGGTTTCTAAGTTCTGCTGGTAGGGCTCATTTGCCTACAGCAGAATCATATTTCTTAGCTCCTCTTCAGCACCCACACCTTGCCCAACACCTGCCCTCACCCCACTTTTATTAGTAAACCCCTGCTGTCCATTCTAGAGGCCCCTAATTGTAGCGTATGCATGGCACCCTCTGTGGCAGACAAGTGTCCAGTATTAGAAATCAAAGACCAGGCTTTTGGTCACAGCTCCTGCCTCTCATTCACCAAAAAAACCTTGGTCAAAATCTACCCTCCTCACGAGGTCTCAGTTTTCTAATATGTAAAATGAGGACATTAGAATAGATCCTTTGTTATCTCTATGGTCTTTCTATTAGTCTTTGATTCTAAAAGTGCACATACCACATGATCTGCAATAGAAGGGTTTTAATGACAGCTGGTGAGGAAGCACCCACACCTGGTGCTAAAGGACAGGATGATTCGTTTTGTTCTTTTTCTGTTCCCTGTAAAAACTCAAACTTGAATCAGGGAGTAGGCTTATTTCCCAGCTACCTGAGAGGCACTAGCTCTTTTGGATCTTCCTGCTCATCACTCCACTGGGCTCCGTCATGCCAACATCCTGGCCTCCCCTTACCTGTGTGGCTGAGCAACCTTCTTACATTAAAAGGCCGTCTCATCTGTTACTTGACTTTCTCAAGATTTCTGTGAGAATGGACATTATCCCCATTTTATCTATAAGGAAACCGAGGGTGAGAACACTTGACTGAATTGCTAAGGTTATACATCAATTAAATGATAGTCTAGACTCCGATGCAAATCTCCCAAACATTGCTCTTTTCCACTATATTACTATACTCTGCTTAGACAGCACTAACGATATTCTAACAATGTAGGATGGTGAGAGGGTGATACTAACTTTAAAATTACTAACGAATTCAGGCTAAAATAATAATTCAGTGATGGATAAAAGCGTAGAAGAGCCAATGGCCAGGTAAGTAAGGAAGGGAACGAAAGAATTATATTTCTTTTTGGCTTCACCAAAGAAAATGAGACCAACTATAACAGAGGTGGATCAGCCTCTTGGCAATCGGTAAAAATATTGCAAACACAGCTTTAAGATTAAAATTTTTAAAAATAGCAGTGTAAGGAATTTTTTCCTCCTCTTTTAGTTTTTTTATTTGCTCTTTTATTAGTATTCTGTATTTCATAGTTATAAAAACAAAAACAAAAACAAAAAAAACAACCTTCCACTGCATAGTAAAAATAAATTGGTAGCGTCAGCACTTTTTCCTCACAGCTGGGTCCCAGGTTGGTAATGTTTTTCTCCCATAAAACCATAATCCCATAAAATTTAAGGTTATTAAGTTGCAGGTGAATAATTCATGAGGCAATTATGAAACATTTATGATGGAATATTATGAGCTTCCAAATAAAAGAGAACATTTGGGGTTGTCGAATTGACAAACTTTGGTGGCTGTGCTTGCACCTCCCCTGAGGGATCTACACAGACATTCTCTGCTGCCTCAGACATTCAGAGATGGGCTCAGGTCCCTCCAAGATGTGTCCAGCACATACCCGAACAACTCAGCCTGCTGGGGTCACAATCCACCACAACAGGCATTAGGTACAGCCCGAGGCCAATAGAAATGGTGAGAGGAACAAAGCGCACCAGAGGGCATACTCTGGGCCAGGCGCTGTGAAAATCACTTCACACGGATTAGGTCTAATCTTCACAATGACCCTTGGAAATCAATATGCTCCTTATCAGCCCCATTGTTTTTGGCAACTTTTATAACTTGCCAAAGACCACATATCCCGCAAGAGGCAGAGCCAGGATTCCAGCCCAGGTGGCCTAACCCTGGAGTCTCCTCTCTTCCCCACCAGGATGTACTGCCAGGCAAGACAAAGGCTGGAGAACAATGAATAGTGTCATCATTAGTGTCATTTACACACAGTGTGTCCTCTTCTTGAAAGCACTTTCACATGCATTGTTTTATCGTCAATAGGCTCCTGTAACATTATGTTGGATAGGGCTGGACAGGTGTTATTGCCTCCATTTGCAGATGAGTAAACTGAGGTTCAAAAAGGTTAATTGACCTGGTCACGGTCACATAGCAAGTTAGTAGAAGCACCGCAACTAAAACGTCAAGGTTTAACCATAGTGATGTATTAACCAGGAAATAACAGAATTGGAAAAGAATTTTCCTGCTAAACCTCCAATTCAACATAGCGTCTCTCAGGGTAGACTGCCCAGCCTGGACCCCACCCCCAACCCCCTCCCCCAGTGGCAGGGAGCTTCAGTGCTCAATGCAAAAAACCTCTTCCACTGCTGTAATATTCTGAAAGGTTTTCTTATCCTGAGCCAGTATTTGCCTTCTCACAAGTGACTTCTGTTTTATCTGGAAGGACACAAATCTTCTCCCTTCTCCTCTCAGCAGTCACATGACCCCTCCTCATCATGGGTTCTTCCCCCATCCCTTTCTAGCTTATCATACCCTGCCCCCAGGACCTTTGACTATTCTCTATATAATATGTGTTTTTAACCTATTTCCTTTTTTTAATCTCTCTTCTTAGATGTGTCCTATATGAATACTCCTCTTCCAAACAAAACCGAATCCAATTTCCAGGGACATCTGTTTGGAGTTAGGCATCCCCTCCCTCCTCCAAGGAACTGTAACCATCCCTCCCCCTATTGTTATCGGTGAATCTAGCTGAGACCCCGTTAACTATCGTTATAATGTATTTATATGAACTTGCTACCCCACCCCCAAACTTTTTCATTTGAACTACTATTGAACTAAGTTGTCTTTATCACACCTCCCTTTTGTCCACATTCCCTTCATCTCCTGCAGCATGTGATACTTCCAAAACGTTTTCTAGTGCAGGCAAAAATAGCATTTCTAATGCCATCCCATTTGTCTGCATTTGCTTTGCCAAGCCAAGCAGGGGCCATGGCCTGAGCCTCTGAGGATGCCCAAAGTGGTCCAAGGAAATGGAGGAAAAAGTACACAGGAGAACAGGATGAGCCTTCTTCTCTGTTATAAGTTCACCCCATTCTATTAGCAACACGCAGCTGTGTGTCAGGGCCAGTATCTGGTCACTGTCTTCCTGCTAGAGTAGGTAGGTTATCTACCCTTCACAATGGAGACAGATCTTAAAGACATCTCACCCAAACCCTGTCTTATAGCTGAAGCCCCGAAAGGAGAAAGGACCAGTCAGGACTTCACGTGGGACTACAGCCCAGGCCATGGGACTCCAGGCCCCTCTCCACCACATTTGAATCTCACAGACCATCTGGTCCAACACTCTCATCTATCGTTGAGCAAACTGGAGCACAAAGAGAGATGGTCACCCCACTCCAGGGTGCACGGAACAAAGACCAGACCTGGTTTTTATGTTTGTTTGTTTTGTTTTTTTTGAGGGCAGTGTCACTAGCCCTCATATGTGGGACCCGAACCGGTGCCACTGGCTTCTGAAGCCAGGGCTTAACCACCGCGCCACTCGGCTGGCCCCAGACCTGGGTTTTATTACCAACGCTTTTCACTAAAGCAAAAGGAAATGTTATCTTCCACATTACCATGCTGAGGGCATCCAGCTCATATCACGGATAATAACACTCTTATCATTTGACTCCTTTCAGTCCCACAGGCATTCTGCGGTGAGAGCCGGGTCTCACCTTGACTATTACCCCACTGTTCCAGGTTTCCCAATAAAAGCAGACACGCTGGATTCTCCAGGTCACCATGATCCTCAAGGTCCTCATTAAATAGGACCTCAGCGGGGAGAATTGCAGCTCAAAGTGGAAATGACAGAGAACTCCAAATGCACCCTAAGTGGGTGACTTCTGCCTGCCCATCAACGATGCAGTCATAAGAATTCACTCACGTGACAGTTCCACATGGAAAGCCCAAAGATGAGAGCTCTCTAAACAATTCTGTCACGGAAGCCACTGCAACGTCACTCGACGTCAATATCCCGCAAATAATACTCAGTTACCACTGTTCCTCAGGCAAAATGTTATTATCTGTTCTCTTCAGACAGCATACTGGTACTAACCTCCTGTCATGGCTGCTCATTTTTCTGCCCAGATGTGAGGACGATCAGTATCTCCACAGGGTTCCAACTCCATGTTCAGGAGTAAACGGAGGACGCTGTTAAATAAGCAAAGAAGGATGACCAGGTGTCAGTGGGGAAGACTCACCATGGGCAAGGTTTAGGGAGGGAATCTGCCCATAAAAACCAAAGGTTTTTTTTGGGGGGGTGGAGTTTGTTTTTTTGTTTGTTTGTTTTGTAAAAGATGCTGCTTTCTTTCACATTTCTAAAGTTAAGTAAATACCTGCATTTTCTCTCATCAAAAAAAAATATTATTTTTTCAATCTGGCAAGACTCGAGTAGGAGCTGACAGGTTATAAGGGAGGGAAGTCCACCTCCCTTGGAGCCACTGTTAGGTACCAACCACTAAGGCAAGGAAAAGGACCAAAAACCCAAAGCCTAGTGGCCAGCGAGTCCAGGGACTTCCCGTGGAAGTTCCCAGCTCTGTGCTTTTGAGCCAGCCTCTTGGGTCATATGGAGGCACTGCTATTTCTCACAAGCAGGCAACAGGAGGTGACACGTGGGCTCCAAGCTGGTGAGCTTGTCTCAGAGAGCTTTAGCGGTAAAGCTTGGGTTAAACAAAGCCACCTGCAGCCTGCAGCTAGAGTTTTGTTGCTCAGGCAGCACCTCTGAAGAAAGATTAAGGGGACTCTATGTGGGGATAGCAGAATCTTAATTGAAATCAAGGTGCTATATTTGCAACCCTAGGGAGATCTGGGGCCTTCAAGTTTCCCAAAGATGAGCTGCTATCATTCTAAGAATTTGGCTCATCGTTAATAGTCCTGAGCACACGGGTATTGCAAGCATACCTCCTTCTCTAATGCTCCTCCCCACCACACCTAATTGGGAGGTCTGGAGAGTAGGATCCCTACATTAGCACAGAAGTTACAGCACCTCCCTACACTTGCTTCTGATTTTCAATTACATTGCTATAATGTACTTAAAATCTGTCTTTTATTTGGAAAGATAAACATAGCAGTTTGGTAATTTCATTGCTATGTCAATTTGCGAAGAAAATTCTATTGAAACTCAGTGACTGGCCCACTGCCACCACCCCAGCCAGCGGCAAGTTGTCTAAAGGGACAGGGGAGATGCCAGCTGAGTCTCTCGGGTAGATGACGCAGCTGGCAGGAAACCTCCCCTGGTCCTCCCAACAGTCCCCTGAGATGCTCCAGGGGTTTCCTTAGGGTCTAAAGCCCAGACTTAGAAACCAAGATTGACTTTTTTTTCTTATGTTTTTTCAGCTGGTTTGCACGTAGCTAATATTAATTAGATATCTATGATGTGCTCAGCTAAGTCATTTGATCCTCATGACCACCCCTTGAAAAGGCTGTGCTTCTCTTCCATCTAACAGGTTAGAAGAAAATGGAAACTTAGAGAAATTAAATAACATGTACAAACTTTTAGAGTTTGTAGTCCCAATGCAGTCCTGAGGTTGTCTAGCAACAGCTGACATGCTTCAGCACTAACAGAATTTGACTTTTCCTCCATTCAGCTGGCCCATCTCTAACCTTCTTGGAATACAGTAGACACTCAGTGAAGGTTTGTTAAAGAAATGGATGACTGAATGGCCTCAAAGCTACTCCTCATGTTGGCTATCATCTGACTCTTCTTTCAGCTCCTCAAACTCAAGCTTGTGCCCTCCCACCCCACAGCGTTTTTGCAAATGCTCTGCCTTCTGCCTTCTCCCTGACCCTCTTCACGTCAGTATCAGTTCGGTCATCATTTGGAGGATGCCTTCCTGACCTTCCGGTCTGGGCCACGTTTCTTTACTGAATAAATACCCTTACATAGCCACATCTCTTGTCTTGCACAGCCCTTATCTCCATCTATGATCATGCAGCCATTAATGCCCGGCTCCCCTGCCAGACAATATGTTCCAGGATGGTAGGGTGTGTGTCCCTTTCAGAACAACAATGAATACTCAGTGTTCAGAGCTGCATCTGGCTTATGTCAATAAACACTCATTAGTGAATGTCTAGACCATGTCCTAATCTCAGCCACAGGCTGTGAATCCTGGTCATGAACTGGAAACATATATTATTCATTTGATTCAAGTTATCAAATCAGCTTGAGGGTATAATTTAGTGAAAGGTAAGACATTGTGAAAGAATAATTCAGGGCGTAAGTCCTACTGATATGAAATGATCTTTCTAAATGAAAGACAACACAGTATTAAATTACAAAATGTAGAACTTCAACTCACGTGTCGGTGAAACACAAAAGAGGTTTTCATTGGTTTAGGACATTTCTTATCCTTTACATTTCTTTTCCAATCTTTTCACGCAATATAGAAAGGACTTATGGCAAGTAAAGATATGATTACTTGACTATCTGTCTAAAGGAAATCCCATTATATCAAATTCCAAGAGATAGTTCTAATGATTTTGTTCACCAAAATGTTGTGGAAGATATATATTAGCTACCATTAAACCATTCTCTAGGGCTGGAAATAGATTCATTATATATCAGTTTCATTGCAACCTAATCTTTTGAAATAAACTTTAATATGCAAGTCATTTGAGTAAAAGATAGACTGGGGTAAATGCATTGCTGAATTAATTACTTAATTCATCAGGCATTTCCTGGATGTCTGCTCTGTGCCTAGTACTAGGCTATGTCATTGAAACACAATCCCTTTCTCAGCAAAGGAGTTTGGCTTGGTTATGGGCAAGAGAAGAGGACCCAGAGAAGTTGAGTTGCTCGATTCCCAGACTGAGCTGAGCAGCCGCTGAGCTGCCAATAGGTGGCAGGATGGCTCAGCTAAAAAAAAAAAAAAAAGTTGAGTTGCTTGCTCAACAGTCACACAGATTGGGCTAACGCCAGAACTAAAAGCCTGTTTTCCCAGCAAACCTTCTCCAGTTGACAGGGGAGCCTCAGGGCACTGAGGGTGAAGCGAGCATCAGGAAACCTGGGTTCCTATGCTGTCTGGGTCACTGACTCTCTTGGGTCCCCACTACTTTTCTGAGACAGTAACTCTGTGGGCAGCTACCGTGTCACCAACTGTAAAATCAAAGGATTGGTCTGCAGCGGTGACTCTCGGGTTCAGTCATATGTTGGAATCACCTGGGGGAACTTACAAAACAAAACAAAACAGCGCTGATGGCCTGGCCCCAACCCCAGAGAACCTGATGACGTTTGTGTGGAGCAAACCCTGCAGCACTGGGAGCTCTAAACTCCCCTCAAATAATTCTAACATGGAGCCACCAAGTTTGCAAATCACTGAGCCGAGAGATCTCTAAGGCTTCTTTTTAGCCCCGATGTGTCATAATTTTACACTGTTAGACAGTAGTCCTCTAACTTTAACATGATAAGAATCACCTCAAAAAGCCTGATTTAAAAAATACATTTCTGGGGCACATCTGTAGATTCCAAGTCCGTAGGTGGGAGATGGGCCCAGCGATCTGCATTTTAAAGCACCCCAGGTCCTAAGCGTGCACTGTGAGACACACTCATGTAAAGATTAACTGACAGGTAGGGCTCCTTCTGTCATCATCATCATAATCATTAAAGAGCCTTTCAGACCCAAAGCTCATGGCCAGGAGAGATGGCGGTAAGGCAGAGCTGTCCAACCACCAGCATCAGGCTCATCACTGGGCCTGTCATGGGGCTGACAGATGGCAGAGGGAGAGCCCCCTGGTTTTCAGGAGAAATGACATGGTGCTGCAGTATGTCGCTGCGGAGGCAGAGACAGGCCGAAGATTGATGGTCCACAATGCTGCTGAAACCCACCATCCACTGTGCATCTTGTGACATCAGCAGCAATGCCACTGGCCATTAGCGAATCACCCAGGATGCCCAAGATTGATTTCCAGCTGTAGAAATGACGCCTACCATCTCTAGGTGCATAGGCAAGAAACGAGCTCCCAACCTGACTGTAATTTAGCATTCATTTGCATTTTTAAATTAGTTAGGCTGTGGACCGTTGCAAAGCAATGACAGAGAATTTTTATAATAATTAGCCTTGTGGGGTAGGGGGAAGGGAGGCAGGGAATGGCTCTGCCTCACATTTTCACTGGAAGGAAAAACACAATTCAGCATCTCAGGTCGTGAGCTCTGATTATGATTTCCTGGTCCCCACTGACCTTGTGGGCCACGGCAGCTTCTCCAAACCCTCAGCAGAACATTGTGGCCTGTATCTGTCCTCCTTTCCCGGGGCTAACTCCGCCCTCCCCTCTTGTCTCTCCCCTACACAGTCCAACTAGCATTTTTTTTTTTTTTAGGTTGGCTGAATGCCACTACATTCCCTTTTGTTCGCTCTCTTTATGGCTGAATTCAGCTTCACTCTGTACAAATACGCACTCTGTATGTGTCAACAGCATGATGTGTCTGCTAAAAATAACTGACATTGACAGAGCTCTTCACAGTTTGCAAACAACACTCCCATCCATTATCTGAAATGAGTCTCCCACCGTTCTCTGGGGGGTAACCAGGGTAGCAGTAAGAGTCCCATATTTTATAGATAAGAACACTGAGACTCGGAGAGATCTAGACACTTGCCCAACATCACACAGGTAGTGAAGAGCTTTGCCGAGATTGGAATGGAAACTTTGAACTCCAAAACCTACACCAAGTTGCTTCGTTCTCAAGATGCCTTAGAAGGGGTACAGAGCTCAGAATAAAGAAGGGCAAAGTTCTGCTCTCTGTGTAATTCAAATCACTCAAACACAGGAATGACTCCCCCTCTGAGCACCATGCTTGCAGAGGAGTTTTGAGGAGGAAACTGCTAACTGAAAAAAGCAAAGGAGATTTCTAAACCTTATCATGCAAGGACTGACAGACACTAGGAATGCTGAATCTGAAGAACACCCAGGAGGCTTATAAAAGCTATCATATCTTCAAACCACTGACGGGGTTCATAGGAAAGAGAAGACACACTTGTTCTGTGTGACCCCAAATAAATCGAAAGGAGGCAAATTTCAACTTTGTATGAGTACATCAGTACTACACAGTGGTTAAGGCTCTGAGATCAAACTGCCAATTTCAAAACCCAGCTCTGCTACTACCAACTGAGTGAGTTGGGTCAAATTTATAATTTCTAATCCCCAGGCTACTTGTCTATGCAAAAGAAATAGTGATGGCTACGTTATAGGATTGTTGTAAACCAAATAAACTATTGCAAACAAAGCCATCATAATCATAAATATTCAATAGATAATAGTGGTGATCATATCTTTGTTTTGTACACCCATAAAAGAGCTTTACGTTAACTTAATGCAGCAAATCTAATTCGTGGAGTTTGGTTCTCCATACATAGCTGAAGAATAACTCCAAAATAGAATAAGGGCAGGTGAAGCAACAAATAATTCCGCTCAGCCAGAAGGGACCCTTGCGAACAGTTACCAGCCCATTAATTCCTTTCACTAAGGTGGTTTTTGGAGACCAAATCACTGAAATAAGTCATGTTGGTTTGTGTGGCACATGCCCCAAGCTAGAGAGAAACTGGCTGCACATTATGACCACTTTTATAGAACATTGTATTGGTCCTAGCCACTGTAATAAAACAAGGAAAGAAAAAGCATAAGAATATAAAAAAATACATGCAAAAAATTCCCCAAAATCTATAGAGAAACTACTTGAATTAATAAACAAATTAAGAAAAGTCATTAGATACAAGGTCAGTCTACAAAACTTAGTTGAATTTTCATTAATTAGCAACATTAGAAATTAGAAAAATAAAATTTTAAAGAATATATCATTTACAATATCACCAAATGCCTAGGAATAAATATTATGAAAGGTGCGTGCACCTCTACATTAACAACTACAAAACCTTATTGATGAAAACCTAAGTAAATGGAGGAATATGTTCATGAATTAGACATATTGGCATATTGTAAATTTGTCAATTCTCTCCAAATTGACCTACAAATTCTATGTGATACCATTCAAAATCTCATCAGATTTTTTAATACCAGTTGACTGCCTAATCCTAAGTTTTTTATGGGAATTTTAAAGTGCCAAGACCAGCCCAGGAAATTTTAAACAAGAAAAACAAAGCTGCAGACATATGCTACCATATTTCAAAAACTATTTAAAAAGCTACTGAATATACACACGTGCACACACACACGCACACACACACATATACACACATATATGTACACATATACTATAATTTTTTTTTAATCTTTTGTTTTGTAGTTTTTAGGATAGAGGGTTATGAATCTATTGTTACATTTATTCCTAGAAATTTGATGGGTTTTGATGCTATCATAAATGATGTACTCTTTTAATATATACATAGTGATTTCCTTAGACAGTATTTATGCAAGAAAATAACAGACTAATATATGACAATGGTGACACTGCAGTTCAGTGAGTAAAGAATTCTTAATTAAAAAAGTAAATCAATTGGCTATCCATATGGAGAGAAAAATAAATCTTGATAGCTACTTATACATAACACACACACACACACACACACACACACACACACACACAATCATTTCCAGATAGATTTAAGATATAAAGGTAGGGAACAAAGAAACAATAAAGCTTATAGGATAAAATGTATAAGATCATCTTTATAATTTTTAAGGTGGCAAAATTTTCTTCAACAGTATTCATAAAGTGCTCACCATGAAGGAAAATTAGTGACTTGAAAAGGCAATCCACAGAGTAAGAGGCGATATTCACAAAACACATATCTGACAAAAGACTCATACCCAGAATATAGAAAGGGTTTCTACATAGAAATAAGAACAAACAGATAATCCAATAGGAGAAAGGACAAAAAGACTTAAGCATATCACAAAAGAGGATACCTGAATAGCCAATAAATTTATAAACTGGCGCTCTGCCTCTTATCAATAAGGAAATAGAAATTTAAACTATAATGAGATTTCACCATACACCCACCAGAATTGCTACAAGGGAAAACAAAAATCGGCATCAACAAAAATCCAAGTGTTTACAAGGATTTTTAGCAGCAATTGGCATTCTCAGACACTCCCGATATGAGTATCTACTAATATAAACACACTGGAAAGTGATTTGGCACCATGTACCCTATGGCTCAACAATGACATACTTCGGTATTAACTCAACAGAAATGCATACATACAGAAACATGGAAAAGGATGTTCATAGCAGCGTTATTCATAGTAGCTGCAAAGAGGAAGCCCCCAATGTCTAGTAACAGTAGAATTAATAAATTGTGGTATACCACACAAAAGGGAATTCATTGATGAGAATAAACAAACTACGTACTACATACAATGAAGTGGTTGAATTTCACAGATGTTATTTGAGTGAAAGAAGCCAGACAGTAGGAATACTGACTTTTATACTTACAGTAAACTCAAAAAGGGCTAAAACTGATCTATACTGTTAGAAATCAGGTTAGAAGAGCACATAAGAAGGGCATCTGGGGTACTGGTAATTTATGTTCTGTTTCTCGATTCGGGTGTCAGTTATAAGGGTGTGTTGATTATTGTAAAAATTCATCAAGCTATATACTTTGAATATTGGTACTTTTCTATATGTTTATAATAATTCAGTAAAAAACTCAAAAAACATCTTAAGAAGCATGAATTAGGGGATGACTTTTCAGCTGGGACATGAGATTCTTGAAGGGGAATAAAACTAAATAAAACAAGAAGATTTAGTTGGGACCATATTGACAAGGACCTCAAATTCCAGAAATACAGATGATGTTGGGGCACACTTCTGTAGACCAGGATATGGCAAACTTAAGTAAAGGAACAGATGGTAAATATTTTAGGTTTTGAGGCCATAGGCTCTCTGTTGCAACCACTCTACTCTGATACTGCAGCAAGAAAGCAGCCATAGACAATATGTAAATGAATGAGTAGGGCTATTCCAATAAGATTTTCTTTACAAAAACAGAAGGTAAGGTAGATTGTCCACCACTGCTCTAGATGGTGAGAACAATGGAAAGCTTTTGAGCATTTCGTGAGGTAGTAAGAGCTGTAGTTCATAGTTCAGGAAAATCATTCTGACAGCAAATATAGAGTAACGTGATAAGGGAGACCACTGCATTCACTAAGAAAGATACAACTGGGGCAGAAGGTTATGAACATAGGGAGCATCAATAATGTTTCCTTTTGGTCTTTTGGGTGCCTACATAGCTCCTGTCTCACTCCCAAGGATGAATCGGGATGTGAGACATGAACCCCACCGTTCTCTACTCCCCCACCCTACCCTACACATACACAAAGAAGAGTCATGATTGTTTGATTGTTCAGAGCCCAACCTGCTTTCACTAGGGGTGGCACTCTCAGAGAGACACACAGGCTTGGCATCACTTCCTGGGGGAATCTCTGTTCAGCCATTTCCATATTTCTGGATGTTTTCTCTTCCTCAGGCATAGTAGCCAGGCCTTAACTTTATGGAGCCTGGAATAGCTGGAGGAGACAATGGGAGGAGGATGCCATCTTTCCATCCGTCGCTCTTTCTCTGTACCTTTCTCTTTGTGACCTGCAGGTATACGTTTTCATAGTGTTGAACGGGCAAGTACCTAAATGTGAGGGGAAAGTAGGCCATATGGAATTCATTTTCCGCCTGGACTACCTCTGGCCTCAACATGAGGAAGCAAACACCTGATCCAGCCCATCTTTACTTTGGGGTTTAAGGTAAAAACTCAGCTAATATTTGAGTTATTTCTGCATATATCTTTTCAGGAAGCTCATGAAAGAGGGTTAGCTGGGCCAAAGCAGGGCTTGTGTACTCCTGGGTCCTCTGGCTATATATAATCATAACAACTCCCCTTAATGGCACCCCAGCATCCCCTAACACCTATTACTTCACTTGCCAGGCAAGCCAGCCCTAGGGGAAAATAAAGAAAGAATTACAGGACCTAAATTTCTAGACGATGGAGAAAATGGATAAAGGAATGCATTGCTCTGCTTTTTCTTGCCTCTCTTCTTGTGTCCTTTTATGCCCCTTTTCCTCGCCCTGGTCCTCCACACACACCACTGAATGAATTAGAGTGAGAGCAAAAGGGAGAGGAGACAGAACAAACCATTCCTGGCATTTGAGCTTACTTAACATTCTCTTGGCTCCTGAAAATGAAGAAGGAAAGGCACGCGGCCTCCCATCCTGAGCCATTCTCCCACGGGCACTTTCTCTCCACCCCTCCTTCCTCCAGGCAGATCTATTCACCTTGTTAATCATTCTCCCTGCATCAGAAAACATTACCTCCATGACCGCAAAATAGCAGCCTCATTACTGAAACCACAGCCCACAGTCAGATGGATTCCCCAAAGGCCCCCAAACCTTTCCCATTTTATTACCATGTCACTCCTCATTTTAACACATATTAATCACAAAGATAAATTTTTCTTGGGCTATGGATTTAAGTGGCCCTTTCTAAGCACTTGGTAAAGGTTGGTTCAGGGGAGGAGGAAAAAGGAATGATTAAATTTGCAAAGTCGAATTTCTATCCCAATTTGTATATGCAGAAAGAAGGAACTGTCTGGCTTATTGCAGACTTCAAAAATGTGCAAAGGATTCATTCTTTGTGTGGGCAGGAGGCTGTAAATATACCAAGTGTCTAGGGTTAAAACCACCCTGGTTTTAAGTATGACTCCACCACTTACTAGCAGTATGACCTTGGACAAATGGACTCACCTGTCTGACCCTCGGTTTCCTCATCTATAAAATGAGAATACTTCTTCCCAAGGTGGCTGTGGGGCTTAAGTAACGTGGAATTAAGTACCTGGCTCACAGGAAGTGTTCAGTATACATTAGCCAGTGTTTTTCTTCCTTTCCCCTTGGTTCAAAGAGCCATGCTAAACCACCCATCTTACTTTATAAGAACAAGGGCCACCCAGGCCATTTTCCTTCTGCTTTCCAGCTGTGCACAGAGAGGGACTAGCGTTTGTCTTTGTAGTTTTGCTTTGTTTCAGATTCTCTGAAATCTTTACAGGAAAGAGAAAAGTGTTCTCTCTATTCCTTTTACTGTTGAATGGACCTCTTTCCCAGTTTTTGCTATTTCAGAGCAGGAATTCTTCCATTTTTCTAGGGTAGAGAAGATAAGTTATATTCACTAGGGTCGGAATATCCGTGGCAAAGCAGAAAATCAAGGTGTGCCGCTGTGTCTTACAAAGACAGTGCTTTGGTGAGGCTTGGGGTTTGTGTCTTGTGTAATGGGTCTGGGCTGCATGGATCCCAGCTTACCCTCTCAGGCCATCCTGCATCATCTCTTCTCAACCGCCTGCAATGTTGGAGGCCTGTCAGGGTTGTAGGTATGAACTATGACACCAGGGAAAGCTCATTAGCTTTTATGAGGATGACAACTGTATTGTGGCATGCAGGGGCTGAGCTCAAAGCATTCAGTCCGCAAGCAAAAGATAAGGATGGCAAGAGGAAGGAAGAGTAGTACTAGGCTCAGTGTCAGGGATCTGAATTCTAAACTCATGTCTGTCACCAAATGGCTGTGGGACAAAGACCAAGTCACCCTCCATCTCTTGGTTTGGGTTTCTTGGGTATTTAAATGAGAACATTGGTTTAGATGTCCTCTGAGACTCCATTTTGGCCCAAAGGTTGTACACGTAGGGTAGCGGGTCCAAGGCTTGTATGAAAGTTGTTAACCTTTGTTCTTCAAGGTGAGTTACTTGATAAGTGTAGTCAGGTGATATTAAAAGGGGAGACCCCATCCATGTTGGGACATTTCTGTCACATGTCAGGTTCTTTGCCAGCAGACACTGCTCTAACTCTTGCATAGGAAAAAGAGGTTAAATGGAAATACACTGGGAAGTACTCAGAATTAAAGGAAGATGAGCAATATCATAAATGTCATGGCTTTATTAAGTCAGGAAGAAGGAAGGTCTAGAGTCTTCCATGGGTGGAATTAATGAATTGTTTTTTTCTTAAGTAGCCTTAGGATGACTCAGCTCCAGCTTCTGGCTTCTTTCTCTTAAGTGTTTCCATCAAGATTCAAGCTCTAAGGAAGGAGGATCTTATTGGTCTGTCCTGGGCCATCTGTCCTCTCTGTGGTGGGGGTTTAGAGGGCCCTATGATGGGCAACACCATCAAACCATGTGGTGTGAGAGGACAGCAGTTCTCCAGGGGCAGAGAAAAGGGTGTCTCTATGTAGCCTAATGTCTGCTGGAGAAATTCACCTTCCATCCCATGACCAACATGGGGTTTTGTCCACCAGTTTATGGGAAAGAAAAAGGATTAGGGTTTGTCCCCTCAAGCCTGAAATAGGTAGGTCATCACTGCCATGGTATAAGCAGATTTGCCAGTGCAGTTTCTCCAAATAAAGCTTCTACCCTGAGACAGGCCCTCTGTTTGGCCCTTGACTTTTGAACTCCTGAGAGATGAGCATTATTAACCTATTCTCTACAGGTGAAAACCAAGGCTCAGAGAGGCCAAGTGAGCTGTCCAAGGCTGCACAGTAAGAAGAAAAGCTGGAATTTGAACCCACATTTGTTTGGCTCCAAAGCTTGGACTCTGTGCTGATAGATGAAAGAAGTAGGACCCCACACTACGACATGGCAAGGCCCAGGGTCCTGAGGGCCTGGGTGAGAATTTGCCTTGGTCTTTCCCAGGCAGTGGCATGCCCTCCAAAGAGGAGAGCCTGGGGGCTGGGAATGAACCTCTGGGGTGATGGGGGATGTTGAGACCTCAGCCTTCACTAAACATAATTCTTCCAGTTACTTTACCCAAGTTCTGGATGTTCATAGCTCTCAGTAAATAAAAAGAAAGTGAATATGATTTGTAAGCTTCAAAGCTGGGAAGGGACAGAAAATGCAATCATATTTCAAGCTTCTCCAATGCTTCTACTCCAAGGTTTACTTATATTCCATAAAGAAACCGAAGTGAATAAGAAAAGGAAAAATCTAAAGCCCATCTCAAAAGCTGGCAGTTATATCTCTTCTTTCGGAAGGTGATTTCTATTTCTGCTTCACTCCTCTGAGGTGAAAAGGAAAAGCCTCGAGGTTCCCATTTCTCAAATATTGAGGCATCTCTGCGTGGCTTTCCATTGAGTTTATGATTTGTCTCTTATTGATATGAGCCCCGGAAAACACCACTGTAGTGACAGGCCTCTTGTGCTTTCTCAACAACTAGACTAAATGGTCCAAATTTCCTATTTCAGATCAGAAAATTTAAGACCAGAGGGTGGAGGTGGTTTTCTCAAAGTTGCCATCAAGAGGATGGGGCCTTGTATATGAAAACAAGCACACACACACCACTGCCAAAATAATATTATTGTGTTTGTGTGTGTGCATGCGAGCGTGACACACTCATGTGCATTCCTTAGAGTTTAGATGATAAATAAATATCTTCCTGCCAGCCCTGATACGTCGGTGCAGTGATGACCAGAATCCCTGAGTAGGGAGAGCCTGTGAGGCCATATCCGGGCCCAATGGGAATAACTCGTGTGATTTATTGCCAGTCTGCTGGGGTCACAGGATTGATAGAATACGCTTTGAGTGTGTGTTGCATAATACAGCAAGATTCTGACTCAAACTAGATAAGGTGAGAGTCTCAAATGTGTGAAGGGGCCATGGGAGAAAAAATGGCAAACTAGACTTTTGCCCCTGGTTGAATGTCAGTCACCAGGTGAGCACAGGGACGGGTCCCTTCCCTGTATAACCACTTCCTTGCCCTACCACGCCATCATTCCTGTCCAGTCCTCTGAACCATTAGGGCTTTGGGGAACTTATGAAGTCCTGAGACAGGGGTGACTGCTTCGGTTCTTCCTGTTAGCTTGTCATTTATTAGTTCAGACCTTAACCATCGGGTAGCATCTTAAGTACTAGTAAAACATGGTTCTCAAATGCCACTGCACATGACAATCATCTGGGGAGCTTTCAAAACTCCCCATGCCCAGGTCACATCCAAAATACATCAGAATGACGGGGCGGGAACCAGGTATCAGTAGTTTTAAAAGGCCCTTAGGTGATTCCAAGGTGCATCAAAGTTTGGGAACCACTGAGCTAATATCTATGTGACTAACATCTAAGTGAGCGAACATCTAAGTGAGCTGCCATCTGTGTAAGCTGACATCTATGTGAGCTGACATCAGTGTGAGCTAACACCTAGTGAGCTAACACCTAGTGAGCTAACCTAAGTGAGCTAACATCTAAGTGAGCTAACACCTAAGTGAGCTGCCATCTGTGTAAGCTGACATCTATGTGAGCTGACATCAGTGTGAGCTAACACCTAGTGAGCTAACACCTAGTGAGCTAACCTAAGTGAGCTAACATCTAAGTGAGCTAATACCTAAGTGAGCTGACATCTATGTGAGCTGACATCAATGTGAGCTAACACCTAAGTGAGCTAACATCTAAGTGAGTTAACACCTAAGTGAGACTAGAGATGGCGCCAGAAGCACAGAAGTAACAAACAGAAGAGGGTACTTATTTTGTTTTGTTTTGTTTCGTTTTTAGCTGAGCCATCCTGCTACCTATTGGTGGCAGCTCAGCTCAGGCCTGGAATTGAACCGGCGACCCTGTTGCTCAGAGCTCGCACTCTTGAGTGAGCTCTTAACCAACTGAGCCACTCGGCCGGCCCTGGAAGAGTGTACTATTAATAGAACAAAGGTTCAGCTTATAACTCTGTGGAGTGTTCTCCCAATTTTGTCAAAGTTGAGTGAAGGGCCCCTATGTGAAGACCTCAGAAAAACCTCTTAGGACAAATTAAAGGAAGTGCTACTTACAGCAGAAATTCACTGACTTATAAGAGGTAGAAGAAACTTCCAATTTCAACAGATTTACATGACTTTAGATAGACCCATGAGTGGCAAGGAAACGCATTAGTAGAATCACGGGATGTCAAAGCTACATCATTTAATCCAACCCACACATATCATGGGTGGAGGTAGTGGGACCGAGACAGAGGAAAAAATTTACAGCCACTCAATCAATTAATGGCAATGCTAACGGTCTTTCCTCAGATTGTGTCACCTAGGGAAGGGAGTCAGGACAGCATGTGACATTCCCACACAATCTCTTCACACCCCTGAAGACAGCCTTCCGGCAAGACAACACTCAATGGCGCTTTTTTATGAGAGACATTATGGACATTTCAACAGTTCTGACTGCTGCTCTAGCCACAGGAAGCAGCAAGTTATGAGTGAACCAGTGCTTGTTCTTGTCACAGTGCTTCTAGCTCTGCCATTTCCAGGGTGATTGGGAGCCACTGATTTGACTCACCTGAGCCTCAGTGTTCTCACCTGTCAAATCTGAATATCATTAGAATACAAGTGAGGAATAAAGGAGATGGTGAATGCAAGGAGGATATGAAGTACCGCCTATATACATGAGAACAACTAATATTGTTGCTGTCGCTTTGTGATTTACAGAAATCCTACTTTTCCAAGCCCTTTCTTTTGTCCTTCCCTCTCTTCTTCTAGCCCTAGCATTTCTTCTTTGTTTAATTGTGAGGAGGAGGGGGAGAAGGAATTAGGAGTGGGGGGAGGAAGGGGAAAAGAGGAAAAGAAGAATAGAAGCAGCAGGTGCCATTTCCTGATCACCTTCTAGAGGCCAGATTCTATAGAGAGAAATTCTGATCTTCACCAGCTACTATGAGGTGAGCGCGTTTTACCATTCCTCATAGGATTTATAGATGAGAAGACCAAAGATGAGAGGAAAGGAAGTGTCTCACACAGCACAGTAGGTACATAGCAAACTGGGCTTCAGATGTGGGTCTGCTGAACTCCAATGGCCGTGCTTTTGTCTACCATGTCACGCTATCTCCCCAGATTCATGGGAGATGTACTGGGCAGCGGTGAAGAGAAAAGCAAGCCACAGTGACACTCAGGCCACAGGTACATTTACAGCTGGCTGTTCATTGTTGTTTTACTATGCAAGTGGCTGTAAGAAATCATCTTAGACACAGAGACAGGTAGGAGAACTGCAACTGTTTGCAAATGGTCCAGAAATCTGGTCTATACATTTATGGAAACTTACTTTTTTTTTGTAGTAAAACACACATGACACAAAACTGTCATCACCTCAAAGGAGGCGCCATCGTACCCATTAAGCAGTCACTTCCCAGTACCTCCCCTCCCCACCCCCAGGCCCCGAGTAACCACTAATCTAATCTCCTTTTTGTCTACAACTCGCTTAGTTTCCTCTTGTAGAATGGACCCGGGCAACACCCTGAAAAGATCACCATTTTCAGAAAAGAGCAATAATCTTTCTGCTCAACGTTCTGCCTGTCTCCCCAGGGCTCTCCCTGCTAATTACCTAATTGAAGGGCACAGGAGCTGGCAAACAGTCAGCTCCTTTCCCCAGGGGAGCCACCGCACTGCCACCGAAGACGCCTGAGAACATTAATGCCCATTAGAAGCTGTGCAGATCTCCGGGGACCAGCCAGGCTTTTCAGGAACACAGGTGGGCAGGACTGCAAGGCCAGGCCATGGAGCAGCAAACAGTTTGGGGTTAGACAGCCCTGAACTGGGGTCATGGCTCCTCCACTTATTAGCTGTGTGACCTTGATCGAGTCACTCTACTTTCCTGAGCCTCTGTTTCCAAAAGTGTTCAACTGAGATGGTAAAATCTGTCTTGCTGGGGTTGGGGGGAGGTTACGGGGGAATTAAATGAGACACTTAACATATGTTTCTTATTACTTTAATTATTGGATCCCTGCCAATTCAAAAAGGAGTTATATCTACTGTACATGATCTGAAAACTAATAGGCCTTTACCATGTGGAAAATAAACAGGCATTATGACACCTCCACTGAGATGAAAAACAAATGCAGCCAATTTTAGGTAAAATCTTGCTTTCCCTCCATTCTGTGGTCACTAGTCTAGGATCAAAACCCAAGGGCCTGTGGGCATTTTTAACAAATTAAAGGCTTCCATTTGCTTTCCTTTATATTGATGAAAATTATATCAATTTGTATTGCTATTATAATAACATATGTCATTATTGGTTGAAAGCTATTTTATAAGGTGAAGGAAATCAATTATTGAAAACAAACCGTGATGTAGACACTGTGCACGTTGAATTCAAAAGGCATTTTCTGTGTGCCAGGCACAATTCTAGGAAGTGAGGTTAATGAAACCAGAATAGTGTAATCAGACAGCCTCAATTTCATATCCCAACTACAGTAACTGTATCATGTTGAATGAGTAACTTCATCGGGTCAACTTGTTCATCTATAATCGCACTAGAGATGATGATAGTAGTAGAGATGGTAAGAATACTAACTTCATAAAGGTATTTTGAGGATTAAATGAGATAACCTATATAAAACATTTTAGCACAGTGTACCATAAGTAGCAAACACAGTAACACACAGAGATGGGTTCTGCTGGACAAAAGCTCTGGGAGTGCAGGACTGTTTTCTGGAGGAAGTGATGCCTTAAAGGATGAGTATGAGTCAGCCAGACGGGGAGGGCAAGGTCATTCCAAGAGGCGTGAACAGCATAAGCAAGGCAAGAAGGTGTGGAGTGACGCACTGAATGAAATCGTTCCTATCGGTGGCTTAACTGTTACGGTTTTAGACCCTAAAGAGGCTGAAGAAGAGAGGAAGCCAAGTGAGATCAAGGACGTAAAATCGGAAAAGCCTCCGATTCCGAGAGAGAGAAAAAGGCTCATAGAGATCCTCTCCCTCGAAGCTGAGGAGCAGAGGTTTGAGATTTTCAAGGTTATATTGAGAATCTGTGGCACAATGGTACCCATTTTTCCAGGCTATTGGCCTAGTGTTCTTTTCTTTACAAAGAGAAAAAAAAAGTCTTAGAGCAATTACCAACTGAAAAGAATTCAAAAATTAAGATCAGACACCTCTGGGATAAAGTAAATCAATGAAAAAAAATGGAATTTGGCTTGTACAAATCTGATTCATATGCTGTTTTCCTCAACACTGACATATTCTATAAATCAAGGACTACCCATGATACACACCATGTCTGATGCTGATATGGTTCCAAGGTAGTTACTACTAGACAAGTCATCATGAGGCTAATATGTTCTTTTCATCCCTGAATGAAAGCAATAGAGGAGTTAGGGTGTGTCCAGCAGACCTCTAATTGACACATCAGTTGCTTGGGGCTTTGAGAAGGGTTACCAGAGGAGGATCATGGAGTCAGCACAGGCAGATAGAAAGCTCATTGACCAGGAGAGGGGATACCTGGGTTCTAGCCCAACTCTTCCCTGGTTCTGCCCCACTGAGTCAGTCATTTCCCTTCTCTGGGCCCCAGTCACCCTGTAAAATGAGGAGTTTTGAACTAGAAATGCAATTCTTCAACTTTAGCTATGCCATCTAGTCATTTCTGAACAGCATGCCAGCTTCACCATCGCTTCTTTAATACTTTAACATCACCTTTATTTAAATTTTAACAAGAAAAGTTTATCACTGTTATAAATGGAAGATCAGCATCACATCAGTTGAGGATAACTATATCAGCCCATATGTAATGATCAAAATAAAAAAATCTTCACCTGGGTTCCACAAAAAAATCTTCTTGCTACCAGCAGTGGTATGTGGACCCCATGATGGGGACCCCTGAGCTAAACAATCTCTAGGACCTTCCAGCTCTTAGGATTGGGTAAACCTCACACATGAGAGAATCTCCTGAACCCCCAACTCCCTGCTATGGGGGCCATGCCCACCACTGCTCACACAGGGTAGCCCAGAGCTCTGTCTAGGCTGGCTCATTCTTCTTTTCAAGGGCACCTCAACCAAAACCCTGCTATCAGGTTGGCTCTGAGAAGGGCTGGTCTGATGGCTTCTTCCTGTTTTGTTCCAGCTCAGAAAATTCTGGATCATAATAAAGGATAGTGCCTAAACACACACACACACACACACACACACACACACACACACACACACACTTTTCTAATACCAATGTTGGAAGCTCTGGCAAAGCATATGGAAGAAACCAAAGGCAGAGCATTTCTCAGATTTCATCTGGGTCTCTCATTCTGTTGCCTACCATAACCACCTTTTATTATTCTCTCCCTCCCTCTCTCCCTCCTTTCCTTCTTTCCCATTAACTTATTTCTTTATCTACTTCTTCCTCTCCTTTCTTTTTTTTCTCTCTCTTTTTCTTTCTACTTCTCTCTTTGTTTGTATTTCTTTCTTTCTCTCTAATCTCCTTTTCTCCCCTGCTCCAACTTTCTCTCTATATTCTTCCATCTCATTTTCTCTCTCCCAACTTTCTTCAACATTAATTTAGCAAATATTTATTTAGTGATGTCTCAGCGGTAGGCATTGGTGCTGGTCTCCCCATTGCCTCTCCCTCACCTTTCTCCACCACCCATTCTTCCAACTTTGCAGACACACTCAGTCCATTTCACCATCCACTCATCCAGGATTTATTCAGTGCCCACTTCTTGGCCTCTGCTTACTTCTTTTCCATCCCCTGTATCTGGCCCCTGCCAATTGCTGGCTAATCAGGCACAAGATCCCTCAGAGAAGCTAAAGCGGGAAACAAGAGTGTTGAGTCTAGCAGAACTTATGGCAAATGTCCCAGACTGGTCTGGAACTCAAGAAAATATCTGGGACTGCAAAAAGGAGCACCGAGCCAGGCGCCCAGCCCCAGCCTCTGGTTGTGACACAGGCTTTGCCAGCTTGGGGGTTGGCATCTGTCTGATGGGCAATAGAGCCATCAGCTCCTCTTCCCAGGCAGTGGCAGATAGCCACTGCAGATCCCAGCCCAGTCATGTCAACCCTGCACACCCCCAGACTTTGCAGAGGCTGAGGGACACAGCCTATAAATGGACACAGATTAGACTGCAGTGGCGGAATCATGGACTAGGAGAGCTGAGAGCATTCACCTATAAACTGTGTCCATTTATAGGTGAAAGAAATGACAGCAGGGGGGGAAAAAAAAAGCTCTGTGTACCCCAGGTCACACAGAAGCTAGTGGCTGGAGTGGACCAGACCCAGGTTATCTGACAACTAACGTCCATACCTCTATCACCAAAGCTTTCCCGCCTTCCCTTCCATTGCCCTAAAAGCTTCATTGGATGAATTAAATGGCAAGTGTTTGCACTTTCTGCAAAGAGAGAGTCTAATTATGCTGCCCCAGTTTTTCCATTGTCTGAACCAGATGCCCTATAAAGTCAGTACAATAACAATGAAAAAACCACCCACAATAATTTATTGAGTGTTTTGTGAAGTACTTTACTGGGTACTTTGCATGCATTATCTCATTTAAACCTCACAGCAGTCCTCTGGTGTAAGCATTAATATTATCCTCAATTTACAGAGGCGGAAATGAGGCTTGCAGAGGTTTCCTAAGGCCATACAGTTAGCAATCATTAGGACCCATTTGAGCAGTGCACATGCTTTACAACCGAGCACAGACAACAGGTCTCCAATGCAGGAATTTCAGAGGAGGGGAGCTTGTGTATAGCCCAGAAAGTTAGGTAAGTGGGAATGTACAAAAAGCACAGAGTCCATGGGCCGGCCAAGTGGCGCGGTGGTTGGGAGCTGGCTTGGGATACCAGCAGCCCTGGTTTGGATCCCACATATGATGGCCAGTGACACTGCCCTCAAAAAATAAATAAATAAATAAATAAATAAATAAATAAATAAATAAATAAATACATAAAATGCCAATGAAAACGTTGCACCAAAAATGTGAAGAAAAAAAAAAAAAGCACAGAGTCCAGGCTGGTGAGATGTATGCCTCCTTGTTCTAGGCCCTGGGCCCCTGGGCTCCTGGGGGCTAAAGGAAAGGGTGTTGACAAAGCTGAACTTGACAGTGACAGCAGCAGGGCCCATTCCCATGTGGGGCAGTGAGATTGGCACTGGACGCTGATGGGTGGAGGGACTAGAAACCCTGGATGGAGGAGTCTGCTAAGGGCTGAGAGCAGGGTGAGGTCTGGCTCCTGAGCAGGGAACAGCCCAAAAGGCAGAACCAAGACACAAGATTAGAAAAAGGGGGCATAGCCTTGGAGACTTGGTCACTTGCATGGGCCAGCCCTGGGTCCTCTGACGAGGGGCTGGTGGGTTGCAGAGGCCTGAAGAAGACTTAGCCTATTGAGGAGGGGTAAGCAAGCAGCCCCAGCTGAGAAGAGATGACGCTGGGGTACCAGAGTCTTGAACCAGAACAGGGAAGACCTGAATTCTAATTCAAATGAAAGGAGGCCTGGATCCCTTTACCTCAAACCCTAATACCCCGCCTCCACCCCAGCGCACACCATGGGACAAAATCAAGATCCTTAGCAAGACATTCACATGCTTCAAGGTCCAAATCCTATAATCTCCTTGACTTCCCACTTCTGGTATTTTATTCTGGAGCCATTTCTCCAGGCTCTCTACCTTTGCTTGTGCTGTCTTCCCAACCCCTTCACCTGGATTACACCTCTTCTACCTTCAAGTCTTAGGTGTTGCCTCCTCTAGAAAGCCTTCCCTGATAGCACTCCTCCTCAGGCTATGTGGGTATTCCTGTTTCCCTTCCTGTCTTTTCCTGGCATATTTATATCATTGTGTTAACTATACTATATTATAATTTCTTATGTATGTGCCTGTGCTGGCCTTACCCACTAATGTGTGTTTTTTGAGGCCAGGTCAGTGTCTGGTCTATCTCCCCATGCCTAATGTAGGCTCAGCACATAGTAGCTACTCAATAAATATTTGCTGAATGAAAGAACACTTAAATGGTGTTGCTGTTATATGACCTACATAATTCCCCTGTGACTCGGTTTACCTACCTAACACTAAGACGTGCCCTCCTGCCTGCCTCGCAGGACTGCTGAAATGGATCAAACTGGATGATACTAATGAAAAGCTCTGAGAGCTTGAGAGCCAGGAGTGTAAGGATTCTTATATTCTTGGGCCTCCCTTTGGGCCACCTGAGTGGTTGTACTGTCCTTGGCCTCCTCATCAGCCTTCAGAGGAAATTTTCCTCCCAAAGAAACCAATTCAAATTTGCTCCAGATAAATGATGATAAAGATCATAGGGAACCTCCGCCCCCTCCTCGCAGTCCTATTTTCATGAAAACCGGCTGCCCTGGGGAGAGAGGAGAAAGAGTGGCAACGTGATGAGCATGGCCTTCCAGCCCAGTAAGGCCTCTGCACACTCCAGTGGGCCAGAGAATTCCCGGTGCAGCAGGGCAGGGTTGGGGAGGCAGGAATGATGACTTGAGATCCCAGGAATTCAGGTCACAAGTGGGCAAAAGGGCGAATGCCCTTTTCTTAGCGACAGTTTAGATTTGGGTTTTTACTGAAAAATATGTGGTTAAGTAGAGATACAGGGTGCAGGGCATTTGGTAGGTGGGAGGTAGGCTTCGGCCCAGACAAAGAATCCAACTAGCTGTGTGAGCCCAGGCTCGTCCTCTTTGCTCTTGGAGCCTACCATTTCTTTATTTGTGAAAGGGGGACATCTATGATCCGATAACCAAAGTTTGGTGAGAAGTGACTATGTTGCAGGCTGGCCTCAGCTATGAGCTTGGCATAGGTTTCCTCCTTTGATCCCATCCTATTCCTCCTTACCTTAACATTCCTTTCAGTTTCTCAGAGGAAAAGGACAAAGCCCCTAATGGCTCAGAGCCCCTAATGCAGAGATGGGCCTGCAGTCACAGAGCTGGCAGCTTGGGAGTGCATTGCCTGACTTCAAAGCCCTCACCCCTACTACATTTCTCAGCCTGAACATGGGTCCTCATGAAACCAATGTGAGGGATATTTGGGGGGCAATTTAAATTTCACATGATTGGGAGGTACAATTATGAAAATATAGTTTATCCCCAGTGACTTCAGGGGATAATAACAGTGCTTCTTAGAAAGCTGAAAGGGACAGCGAGGTTGAAGAACAGAAGGAATCAGATAAGATACTTTTGTTTCATTTGGACCTTCTCTTGCCCGAGATAATTATGCTAACATTATGGAAATAAAATCAAGGATACTAAGCAGCCCTCTATTTCCTGCCCACATATTTGCTAGGCACAAGAGCAGGTAAAAGAAGTGTTCATGTAAGGAGCCTAGACTCTCAAATGTGCCACTGTTGGTTTGATCTTGGACATGACGCTTGATTAGATGCAGAGACTTGACAAGCCAACAGGCAGGAGCTAGACCCCAGCCCTGGGGTTTACAAGACTATTGCTATTTACCTGTCTTCATTTGGAGAAAAGGTCATGGAGCCTGAAGGTGACATTTCTAACCATAATTTAGTCTGGGTTCCGTGTGCCTGAAGCCTGGCTGGTGGTGATTAACCAGCCGGATGTCAGATACTTTATAGGCAGGTGACTATGGTCCAAGAAGATGTGGAAAATGCTAGAGAGACTTTCAGTCCGCACCCCTTGGCTCAAGTCCCAATTCTGTCCTGCCTCAGGGGGACTGAGCAACTCACTAACCTTCCTCCAGCCACTGTTCTTTGTCATCTATAACAGTATACTATTATATAACCCAATCAGCCCTGCCCATTTCACGGTTCACATGAAGGTCACTGAGTCCCCCTCCATGATTTCAGGGCCTACCCAGAAGGGGCTGCTATAAGGGCTCTCCACCGCCATCAGCGGTCTAGTGTACGTCCAGTCCCCCTTCAGATCTCAGTCTACATTACCTCCTTGGGGAGGCCCTCCCAAGCCCCTATACCTGGTCAAGTCTTCATGTTAAATACACTCATTGAACCCTGGAATCTGCCTTCATAGTACTTTTCACTGTCCATAATAAGACATTTTGGGGATTATTTGATTAACGTGCCTCCCCTTCTGAGGCCATAAGCTTCACAAAGGTGGAGACTCTGTCAGTTTTGCTTGTGGGTATATTCCTAGCACCAGCGCAGTTCACGGAAAATTGTAGGGGCTGAAGAAATATGGATTGAATAAGTAAATAAATAAACAGAAAGAATGAAAAAGGAAAGGGCGGTGGGAAGAGAGTAAGTCAACCAGCCAGGCAGCCAATCAGGGAGGTTCATTCAATCTCTCAACACCTTCTCAGTTTCCGGTGGAGAGTGAGAAGATGGTATGGACTATCAATTTCAGGGAAATGAAATGTCAAAGACCAAGAGAACTTCTCTGACCCCATGTGAATCTAAATTAGACTCATAGTCTCTCTCTCTCTCTCTCTCTCTCTCTCTCTCTCTCTCTCTCTCTCTCTCTCTCTCTCTCTCAGAGCTGCTCTTTTCCTTCCTAACACTGGTCACAATTGATTTGGTAGGTTACTGTATGCACATCTATTGTCCACATTGGCTCACGACTATAACCCCAGCACCTAGCACACCTGGTAGGTTCTGAATGAATGTCAATCACCAACCTAGTGCCATGGAGGATACAGGGATGCAGAGGAGAAACAGACATGGTGCCTGATCTTAAGAAACCATTGATCCACTGAGAAGCAAAAGAAGGATGACGAATGTGAAACACCTTGTTAAACGATGTGTGAATATAAATGATTATCAGATTCTTTAGCATGAATATAATATGCTGGAGATTCTGATAATTAGAAATTCCTGGGTTGATAAGCCTAAAAGTGGGGTGCTTTTAGGGACTGATTCTCTTCTAAGGGGTCATTTGTTCATTCAACAAATGTTCAGTGAGCACCTACTGTGTGCTGTGTAATGTGTTAGTGAGGGGAAAGCAGGACGTAGGATGGGTTGGATCCCAGCGCTCATGGAACTGGAAGCTCCCGGAAGCCACACATTTTTCCTTCTTCCTCATCTTCAATACCTTACTCACATGCAAACAAAGGATTTGCCATCATATACAGCAGGTTCTCTAATCCAGGCCCATTTTTCAAAAAAAGCATTTACACTGAAGAAATGAGCCTGCCAGGCATCTGGAAGCTGCTCTATAGATTTACAAGTCACATTTCCCCTCACTGTCTCCCATTGGAATTACCCAGCTCGCCAGGACCATTCTCCCTGTGGTCCTATCCACAAGCCTTCCTCCTCCCACACCCCTTTCATTCCTCCGACACAGGCCCCCACCGCCCGCTTCCCTGTGGTCTGACAGCATCTTCCTTTTTCATTTCCAAGAGAGAGAACCGCCCTGGCTATAAGATGAGAAGGTTCCAGGGAGGTGGAGGGAAACAGCAGGAGCCAAAGCCACTGTAGATCCCCACAGCCATTTGGGGAGCAGTTCAGAAAGCAGCTTAGAGGGAGGGAAAAAGATGCTCTGGCTTCTGGGGAAGCATAAAATAAATAAATCAAGTTCCAAGAATAGCTACAGACCCTTCCAGTCAGACTTGGCTTGAGAAAGATTTGCCCGCGATGAGGACTTGAAAGACAGCTCAACATGGACCGCACCTGAGGGGTCCCTTCCCTGTACTGACCATCTTCACTATAAAGATGCCGTGATGCCTCAGGGAGGGGAACTGACCACGCTTCTCCCAGCAGTCAACCTGGCCTTCTCCTGAAGGCCAGGGCCGAGGAGGAAGGCACCGCAAGGGCAGAGGATAGCAGCTCCCTTGGAGCCAGAGACAAGCACGCATTAAGGCTGCCAAACACTCCGATTTCAAAGAAAAAGAACAAGTGGGAGGCAGAGTAGAAAATTCATTCAAGGAAATTAATCAGAGGAATCACGTTCTGGTGCCTGCACTGCCACTAAGTTTACGTCAGCTGAGTGGGTGACGGCCCTCTCAGAGCCTCAGTTTCCCCATCTGAGGGTGGAGAGGGCATGGTTTCTGTCCAGCTCTGGGGTTCTCTGCACACCTGCATTTCCCTTCCTGGATCCATTGTCCTTGTTCCCCCAGAGACAATGTGCCCAGCCAACCAGTAATGTGCTGTGAGGTCTGGGGCAGCATGATTTACTGCCAGGCAGCCTGGATACTCAGTGGGATGTTTGGAACAAGCCCACCATCCACAATCACGAGTGTCATCGCTATTGGCCTCGTGGGAGGGTTTGCATCCTCCCTGCCCTTCGCAGCACAAGGTGAAATGCTCCTCTTCCTTTCCCTGGGCTATGCGAGATGGAGATCCACATGGCAGAACCCAGGGATTAATCCATTTGAAGGGCTGCCGTCAGCCCTACTGGGCATTCATTCCACACGTCTGGTTTGAAATCCTACTATGTGATTGCACTACCTCATCCTATTATATGATCCTACTATGTGCCCTTTTTGTACTCCTCTCCCCATCCATTCTCCCCCTAGTCTCCCTCTGCCTGGAATGCCTTTTATGCCTTTTGTCTTTTTTTTTTTTTTTTAAACCTCTAAAATGTCTTTCATTGTTCAGGTTCTTCTATAGATAGCATCTTCCCTGTAATGTCTACCCTGATAAGCCCACCACACTAACTGCCCCTCCCTCTGCTCTGGCCCCAGGCCTGCTGATACCTGCTCTGTGTTGGAATTAGTGGCTGTGCATTTCTCTTTCCTCTGATGATGGCACGTTCACTGAACTGAAGGAAGGCAGCATCTCTGTAAATTGAACCTGATCGGTGTCTTGTACCCTCACGGCCCCCCGGGTATGTTTGCTCAATTGGAGGAAGACAAAGTGAGAGAAAGCTGAAAGGCACATTTGCTAACCCAATGGCTGCTGTCAGCTAACATTTTTAGTGGACGTTTGGTACAGCACACTGTTAAACACTCTCTCCAGCCCTCCAGCCTTAAATGCCATCCTAGGCTGAGAACTCTCAAAATGTGTACTTTATCCCCGATTTGTTTGCTGAATTTAATATCCTCTACCATCTTAGACATCCAGTCCTATCTTGAATGGAGTATGTCCATAACAGAACTCTTAATGTTCACCTTCAAATGTGTTTATCCACAGTCTCCCCAACTCAGTAACAGGTGCCACCAGGAACCCGGGTCCTGAAGCCAAACACCTGGAACCTCCTGGATTTCTTATTTTGCTTCACCCCGTGCAGCTCCTGTCAGCTCCTGAGTACTCCCTGAATCTGTCCTCTTTTCTCCATCACCAATGCTAAGATCCCAGTCTAAATCACCATTGTCCCTCACCTGGCTGATTGCAACCCTCTACTTCCTGACCTACTTCCATCTTGCCCCCTTACAATCTATCTACCAGCCAAAGTGATCTTTTAAAAATGTAAATCATATAGTATCACTCCACTTCCTGAAGCCCTCCCAGGGGATCCTGTGCATTAGAATAGAATCTAACCTCCTCTCCGCAACCTTCAGGCCTGCTCACCTGCCCAGCCTCATGCCCGGATGGCTCCCTCTCATCTAGCCATTCTGCTCATCAGACTCACCAAGTTCACTCCTGCCTGATGCTCCCTCTGCCTGGAACACTGTGCTCTTAGATCTCCATGTGGCGTCTTCTCTTTATTATGAAGACATCCACTTATATGTCACCTCATTCCCCGATTGCTCAGATGTCTTCTCAACCCTCACACAACATCCTGTCACATTGCCCAGGTTTAATTTTGTAGAGTGCATATCACTCACTGAATTATCATCTTTCTTTATTTACTTGTTTGTTGTGCTTCCCCTATAGCATTGTAAAATTTATGAGACCATACAACTCGCCTACCTACCTTGTTCATCTTGGTATCCTTAGGATCAAAAAACAGGTGCCCAGCACATATTACACATTCACAAACACCCACAAATGATCAGTCAGCCAGATGAAGTAAGAGGAATGACAGTCTCCAAAAAGGAGTAGCCTGAGGGAACAGCGGGGCTCCTCAGCCCATAATGACAACTGGTGACAAAGGCCAAATTGAAAAGCAAGACTGCCTCCTTCTCTGATCAGCCAGTTTCCAAGTTTTGCTCTGGAATCTTCATGCTTAGACAAGGAAAATACTAGGACCCAATTGATCCATAATCTGTATGAGAAACACTAGAAACAAATCCCTTACATAATTGGTATATAAATCATTTTGGATGTGAATAATGATATCAGGACAGGCAATTCATTTTAAACATTAGAGACTTTTCAAGCCCAGTTTATTTGGATTTAAAATCCTTTCTGGAACCAAAATGTGCTACTGCAAGAAGAAATGAGTTCCCTGGCACTAGGGGTATTCAAGCAAAGACTGGCTGGCCACATGGCATGTCAGAAAGAAAATTAAGTTGTCCGACTATGGTGGGACTGGATACGCTCCGAGAATGATTCTGTGGTTGGATTTCAACTTGCCAATAACAGTAACAAAAATGAGGGTGAAGGTGCCAGTGATGCTGCTGATGAAGGTGCTGCCATCTCTGACACTCGTGATGGTGACGGTGACCACAGTGAATGCCCACACTTCCTGAGCTCCACCCTGCATGATAATAAGCATTTCAAGTACTTAGTTGCTTTAGGTCAATGATCTCAGTTAATCCTCAAAACATGCCCGAGAAGGAAGTATTATTACCTTTATTCAGCGAATGAGGAAATTGAGGGAGAGCAGGGCAGGGATCTCAGTACAGTGTTATATGACATACTCTTAACCAAAACCTCACGTGATGGATTGTATGGGTGCAACTGCAGAATGTAGCATGTTCTCCTTTAGATCATGGGATTCGTGCCGAAAAAGATAGTTCGAGCAGACATTTTGAATATAGGATATGCTTGGCCACTTATGCTTAAAGACATATAGAAATGACATTCATACTTGGACAAACTAGGGCAGCCAAACATTATTCAGAAGATATAAATTATGGTGTGAGGTCTGTCTTTGCCTTGCTATATGACCTAAGTGCCTTGCTTTCCCTTTCTGTATAACATCAGGGTACAATGTAAAATGGAAACCAGATAATCTCTAAAGTCAGTTCCATAAGTGTCTAGGTATTTATGGAAACCAAAACCTATCTATTCATCTATCAATCTATATTAGAAGCAAATAACAAGTAAAGTATATCTTTCTGTGGACTTAAGCAAACTGCAAATTCAGAAATCCCCTCAAAACAACGGGATCTCAAGCTATGGGTCAAATGTAGAAATGCAAAGTGTTTACAAAGTAAACAGTCTAGAACTCAAGAAAGCACCTACTCCTTCTCCCAGGAGTTAAAGGGGAAATATGACTCCTAAAATTATTTGCCCATTATTTAATGCAGTATATACTCTGTTTTCTAATCGAAACTAGAGGTCTTATACCCATATATTAAGGGGAGCAGTTGTTCAGGATATCAATATAATCTTCTGCAGATAAATAATCACATTTTTTCATCCTCTTCCTCTAGGCCTCATAAGAGAACATTGCCTCCTTAAAGACTGCCATAAGCTATGAGGAATGTCTTCTAAATCGCAATCATATCCACACTTTTTTTTCCTAGGGGCCAATACATTTTTATTTTTTTAAAAACAACTATCTTTCAAAAGAAAAGTCACTATGCTGGTTTTCTGATTAACTGTCTGGAAGTCCTGATTTCCCAGGTGGGTTTAAACCATGTATCTGTGAAAGGATTATTTCAATCTAACTTCAGTCTCCTTTGGGAAGCACAGAAAAAGCATAGCCTAGTCACTGCCACCTTCTAGCCTTGTGATCCTGAGTGAGTTCCTTCATTCCTCCAAACTTAACAATGTGCCTCTTCAGGGGAATCATCCTGGTAATGGAAATCAGACTGTTTTAAGTGGATCCACTTAAAACAAATCCTAAAATGTGATACTGTTTAGTATTAAACAGTAGAAGAGATACCACTGGGACTTCAGTTTTAAAATGAAAGCAAAATCTTGAAAATAAGTTTTCTAGCTTATATGTAGGGTACTGTAACTCCATGCTACTTCTAAGAAGCCACAAAGAATAGATCAAGTATGGTGGGGTTTGGGGCACTCTTTTTCAAAAAAAAGCTTTTACAAAGCTGGGCCGGCCAAGTGGCATGGTGGTTAAGCGCTGGCTTGGGAAGCCAGCGGTCCCGGTTCGGTCCCACATATGAGGGCCAGTGACACTGCCCTCAAAAAAAAAAAATTACAAAGCAGGGCCAGCCTACTGGCGCGTTGGTTAAGAGTTGGCTTGGGACACCAGCGGCCCCAGTTCCGATCCCACATATGAGGGCCAGTGACACTGCCCTCTACAGCTAAGATAGTGAACAACAGCTCCACCTGGAGCTGGGCTTCTGTGAGTCTCTGGGAACAGCATAGCTGCAGCCCCTGCAGTGGACCACCATAGGCTACAGTGAGTGGCCCGCAGCCAGCGTAAGCAGTTAGCAGCTGGTGTGAGCTGCCAAGAGCCACTGTGAGTGGCTATCCAAAGGCAGATGACCAATCTGCCTCACCCGAGAAGAGCGTAATAATGATGCCAACATGGGCCAGTGAAGCAGTGTCCTCCACAACTAGACTGAAGAACTAAAGGACAGCAACTTGTCTGTTCCCCTTCCCTGGTTCCGCAATGCTGTTCCCCTCCCCCAATTCTCCAATAAAATCTTAAAAAAAAAAATTACAAAGCAAGATACAACCTTCTTTATGTTGATGTTCACAGATAATTGTGAACAGGGTCATGCTTTCAAAAATGTTTAAGAGTGATAAATATCTTCCCAAAGGCCTCTCATCATCTTTTGATTAAACATTTACTTTGAAAGGGCTTACCATGTTTAATCCTCAGTGATACTCTCTTCTTCGTTTGTTAATGGTGAACACAGCTCAGATCCTTATTTGCTTATAACTCAAGCACTTTTCAACATAAACTTTCAACAGCTTCATGAGATCATCAGCTTTACTATAATCGGTAATTTTACTTTACAACGACTTTGAATTACTACCACTTGTATTATTTGAAGTTTATAGTATCTATTAATTAGCAGCAGACTTACCAATGAAAACATTGATATGATGGGGGGTGGAAACAATTGTTAAGCGGAGAGGAATGCTTGAGTGGGGCTAATTTTACAAGTGACCAATTCATCAGTGAATATTTTCATGTTAAGATGATTTCTGCTTGCCTTTGCAACCTCAGCATTACAAAGGAGGCCTCCCTTGGATGACCTTGCATTCTCTTGCCTCCTAGAGGTCTTTCCTCAAATGTCATCTTGGTGAAGACTTTCATGACATTCTTACTTAAAATAGTAGTCCAATCCCAAGCTGATACACATTCACCCCATTTACCCCCTTTCTGCTTTGGTTTTTTTTATACCATTTTACCAATACCTAACACACTGTATATTTTACTTATTTGTTTGTCTGCCTCCTTCCTTTCTCCCACCAGAATGAAAACTCCATGAAGGCAGTGTGCTTTATTCATTACTTATCACCATTGCGTACAGCTGTGCTTGGCATGTAGCAGGAGCTTTAAAAGTATGTGTTGAATGAATGGATGAATATTCAAATGAGAAGAACCTCCAGCATTGCATTTCAAACATTAGAGAAGATTGTTACTACAACTAGTGTTATAGGTTTATGCTTTGTACTAGGGGAGACAAATAGATTCCATCACAGCTTTGTTAGTGGCTCCCTGGAGCTCTAAAATGAGTGATAAGATCAATTAGCAATGTCTGCTTTTGGGCAGCAGAAGTGCCCACAGGAATAATGGTATCAGGCACAGTATTCTTCCCTCCTGCCCTATGTTATTGCATAAGCAGCCCCAACTCCATGCAGACTTTTCACTAGTTTCTACCATCTCTCTCTCTCTCTCTCTCTCTCTCTCCCTCTCTCTCTCTCTCTCTCTCTCTCTCTCTCTCTCTCTCTCTCTCCCCCTCTCTCTCTCTCTCTCTCTCTCTCTCTCTCTCTCTCTCTCTCTCTCTCTCTCTCTCTCTCTCTCTCTCTCTCACACACACACACACACACACACATGCACACATACCCCTTAGACAAAAGTGCAGCCTGGCTCACATTGTTTTAAAAGGTAACAAGCATTTTGAAGACCTCAGCGAAGATATTTTCTGCTTTGCACTCTGTTTTAGCTGCCATCTAATTGCTAATTGCCAACCTGTTGCAAGCAGTCATCAAATCATATTAGCGTCCTTGGAATCAAATTTTTAGGTGGGGAGGAGCTTTAGAAATAATCTGATCCAAATGAATCATTTTACAGAGAAACCAAAGCTTAAAAGATTAAGCATTTGTTCCCAAATCTCACAGCTCAATCATAAGAACTTCGTATTGTTAGCATTTATGGACAAAAAACAAACCAGAAGCTTAAGGAAATTAGGAAGAATATTTTGCAGGGAAGAAGAGGGGAAAAAAATCATGTGTGGGCAGAGCTGTGCAGGACATTTACATACTTTCAGTTTTCTCTCAGTGAAATGAACAAGCACTGATTCCTCATTTCCTAGAGGCCACGGGGGCTCAGGTCAGCCTCGGAGTCCAACCCTCACTGCTTTCATTTCTTTTTCTGTTTTTGTTTTGTCAAAATAAGAATATGCTGCTCATGTTACCTGATCACAAGTCCTCCCCATGATTTTCTCAGACAGAATTTAAGAAGTGGCTTCACTTCAAACGGAATTCCACTTCTCTGGCTGGTGGGGTGGCCCTTTTCTCAGGCAAATGGCTTTATTACTCCTGGCTCTCTCAGAAAGCTGTTTCTTGCCTCCACCAGAGTCAGATAGCACCCAAGACAGCATTTTCAACAGAAGAGTCCCTATTCTTCCAAAACAATTTGCTGGAAAATTCCAGCAAAATTTTCTTATACAATTACGACTGCTTAAATTTTGTTAAAATGATAGAAACCAGCCAGCAGCTTCTCTGAGCCTTCCTCTCATCGGTATTATGTTTTATTGTATCAAAATTGCCTTCTGGAGGGAAGGTTCCCAAATTCTTTTTATGAAGCCACTATCACCCTGATTCCAAAAACAGATAAAGACAGCACAAAACAACTTTTTTGATAGGCCAATATCACTGATGAACATAGATGCAAAAATTCTCAATAAAATATTAGCAAACAGAATTCACCAATATATTAAGAAGATCATACATCATGATCAAGTGGGTTTTATCCCTAGTATGCAAGCCTCATTCAACATCCATAAATCAATTAATGTGATATAGCACATCAACAAAATGAAGAATAAAAATCAGATGGTCATATCAATAGATGCAGAAAATGCATTCGACAAAATCAAACAGCATTTATGTTAAAAATCCTTCGCAAAGTGGGAATACAGGGATCATATCTCAACATAATAAAGGCCATATATGATAAACCTACAGATAACATCATACTCAATGGGGAAAAGCTAAAACCATCCCCCATTCCCCTTAAGATCAGGAACAAGACAAGGCTGTCCACTTTCTCCTCTTTTATTCAACATAGTTCTGGAAGTTCTAGCCACAGCAATCAGACAAGAAAAAGAAATGAAGGCATCGAAATTGGCTAGGAAGAAGTAAAATTGTCATTATATGCAGAAGACATGATACTGTATATAGAGAACCCCAAAGAATCCATCAAAAAACAATTGGAGCTGATAGATGAATTCAGTAAAAGTAGCAGGATACAAAATCAATGTTCAGAAATCAGTTGCATTTGCATATACCAATAATAAACTAACGGAAGGAGAAATTAAGAAAACAGTGCCATTTACAATTGCTTCAAGAACTATAAAATACCTAGGAATAAATTTAACCAAAGAAGTAAAAGATCTGTACTCAGAAAATTATAAGATACTGAAGAAAGAAATAAAAGAAGATACAAATAAATGGAAACACCTAATATGCTCATGGATAGGAAGAATTAATACAGTTAAAATGCCCATACTGCCTAAAGCAATATATAGATTCAATGCAATTCCTATCAAACTACCAAGGGCATTTTTCACAGAAAAAGAAAATATAATACTAAAATTTATATGGCAATCCTGAGAAATAAGAACAAAGTTGGGGGTATCACGCTACCAGACATCAAAACATACTACAAGCCTACAGTAATCAAAACAGTATGGTACTGGCATAAAAACAGGCACATAGACCAGTGGAACGGAACAGAGACCCCAGAAATAAATCCATGTATATACGGACAGTTAATCTATGACAATGGAAGCAAGAATTTACACTGGGGTAAAGATAGTCTATTTAATAAATGGTGCTGGGAAAATTGGACTGACACATGCAAAAAAATGAAACTGGACCACTTCCTTACATCATATACAAGAACAAACTCAAAATGGATTAAAGACTTAAATGTAAAACCTGAAACTATAAAAGTCCTAGAAGAAAATATAGGGAGTAAATTTGAAGACATTACCCTGAGCAATATTTTTATTGATACATCCCCATGGGCAAGGGAAGTAAAAGAAAAAATGAACATATGGGATTATATCAAACTTAAAAGTTTTTTCACAACAAAGGAAACCATCAATAAAACAAAAAGGAAGTCTACTGAATGGGAGAAGATATTTGCCAACGATATATCTGATAAGGTGTTAATATACAAAATTTATAAAACACTCATGCAACTCAACACCAAAAAAAAAACCAACCCAATTAAAAAATGGGCAGAGGATATGAAGAGGCATTTCTCTAAAGAGACATACAGATGGCCAACAGGCATATGAAAAAATGTTCAACCTCACTGATCATTAGGGAAATGCAAATAAAAACCACAATGAGATACCACCTCACTCCAGTCAGAATGGCGATCATCAATAAATCAACAAACAACAAGTGCTGGCAGGGCTGTGGGGAAAAGGGGACCCCGCTGCACTGTTCGTGGGATTGCAGATTGGTGCAGCCACTATGGAAGTCAGTATGGAGGTATCTCAAAAAACTGGAAATGTAACTACCTTTTGACCCAGCAATTCCACTCCTAGGCATTTATCCTGAAAAACCCAAGACACTAATTTGAAAAAATATATGCACCCCTGTGTTCATTGCAGCGCTATTTACAATAGCCAAGACTTGGAAACAATCGAAATGTCCATTGGTAGTCGACTGTATTAAGAAACTGTGGTACACTTATACAATGAAGTATTATGCAGCTATAAAGAAGAAAGAGATCATACCATTTGCAATGATATGGATGGACCTAGAGAACATTATGTTAAGTGAAATAAGTCAGTCAGAGAAAGACAAATACCATATGATCTCACTTATATGTGGAATCTAAAGAACTGAATAAATGAGCAATGTAAACAGAAATAGTCTTAGAGACACAAAGGAAAAACTGATGAGGGCTAGATGGGACGGGGATGTGCATGAGGGAGAAGGGGAAGGGACGAGGCAACATAAACTGGTAATACAATACTACTGCAGAGACAGAAGAGAAAGTTTAGGGAATATAATCAATAAGGTTGTAAATATTTTTTTAGGGGATCAGAAGGACTCATGTCTTGTCAGGGAGACCACTTCATGGACGATGTAGTGGCCTTACCACTGCACTGTACATCTGAAGCTGCCGCTGATTAATATTAGTTGTTTACTATAATTTAACACATATATAGTCATGGGATGTGGAATATAGTGTGGGGATGGAGTCAATGTAATTGTAATAGATATGTATGATATCAGGGGTGGGGGCAGGGGTGAGGGGAGGGGTAGTCACTTTGTAAGGGGTGAAAAAGATAACTATTACATTGTTTTGTACATCTGTAACTAATAATAATAATAATAATAGAAAAGTTTTTAAAAAATTGCCTTTTGAGCACTCACAAAACTTTCACCGATATACGTGGGTAATTTGGAGAGTGGCTTGCATGAGATGGGGGAGATGGGACAATTAGATCAGTCCTACATTTGCCTCACTGCCCCCTTCTCTTCAAGCCTTACCCACAGAGGGCCTCCAGCTCTGCCAGGCTATGAAAAAAAAGATGTCTTTATTAGAAAAATCATCCAGGAGGCTGCCAAGCCCTATGTAAACAGAAAAGATTGCTCAGCAAACGAATGGGTCACCCAAAAGTCTGAGATAAATAGACACATGCTGAGGTTTCCGTGACCCAGAAAGCCCTGACAAAAACTGTGGTTTTACATAGGAAAAAGAAAAGCTAATTTTCATCTAAAACCGATGATGGGTGTTTTCTCCCCTTCCAAATGGACAACATAATACCTTGAGGAAGAGGAGGAAACAGGATCCCTTTTAATTTTCCCAGGGAGAATTTCTTGGGAGAGTTAAGAGCCGGTGAGAAGGGTCAGCTGGAATGGCAGCTCTACTGCAGCGAGATCTGTGCCAGACAAGGACAGAGGGTGGCCAAGTCTATTTTCAGTGGCACTCATGCTCCCCCTGATGACATCTCTGATGTAGCAGGCTGCGTGCCTCGGGAGGGGACGCACTGTGCCCTATTTGCCACAGTAACCCCAGCTCCTTCCAGAAGACTGGCCCATCATGAGTGCTCAGTGAGTCCTTGAAAAATGAGTTCACAAATCCTACTCTTATTTCCCATCCTTATCTCACCCCTTCCATGTTCTTACCCTTAGCCTGTGATGCCACGTGCTGGGGGTCCTCCATGAGTAATATTAGTTCCCCAATATATTCATCTAACTTTTATTAAGGGTTGGATGCCAACACAGTGATAAAGGCTGTCTCTAATATATCACTTAACCCTCACAATATGTGTGTGAGCTAGGTTACCAGTATGTTTATCTTCCATTTTACAGATGAGAAAAGCAAGGCTCAGAGATGCTAAGGAATATGCCCAAGGTCACAACACAGTTCAGACTCAAAACCAGGCCTGGTTCTATAGCCTGTGCCTTAATTCCTACCCCTAGGGCCTCATTAGTGATTTGTCCAGCAACCTGGATGACCTCTAAGACAGTGTCCTTTAAGCTACACCATTCACACAAACCACCTTGTTAAATGCAAGTTCTGATTCAGAAGGTCTGGCCTAGGGCCTGAGTCCCTGCATCTCTAAAAGCTTCCCTGTGGTCTGCAGACTGTATTGTGGATCTCCAGCCTGTCTAAGGGAACTTTTCTTTCTGATGTCCTCCATTTTTATTAAACAATGCATTTTGTTTTGTTTTTCTAAAGTTGATTGATTTCACTGTGTACTGGTGGCTAGAAGATACTTAGCAAAGGCTTTCTGGTATAATGCAAAGTCTTAGGGACTGTGCCTTGGATCTTCGAGGGAACATTGTAGGTTTGGGGGCCAAGATGTGACATGACCTTATTTGCATTTTAAGAAGTGGCTCTGGCTGCTGGGTAGGGAATTGTTTGGGGAAAAGACAATCCCGGAAGTGGCCGTGCCAGAGAGGCTATTGCAGTGGTCCAGACTACAGATGGTAATAGCTTGGAGAGGCTTACCTTGCCTGCTTGCTTCTGGTTTTCACCCACCACTAATGTGCAATAATCAAAGGAGCTCAGGGAGAACCAGAGAAAACATTTAACCTAATCAAGTAATTTTACAGAGAAAGACTGAGGTTAAAAGAGAGATTCCCAATGTTACACAATTTATCTATTGTAGCATTTTTTCAAAGTACAGTAAATCCTCATCGCTGATGTCCATAGGTTCAGAGATTTTAAGTGAAATGAAGAACGAAACCATTTACCATAGGCTAGCTGATGCAAACAAGAGTTAAGTTCCTATGACATCTCATCCATGTTATAACAAAAAAGACATCGAATGAAAAGATGTCATTTGAGGACTTTCTGGACTTTCTATAGGATGTTAACAGGTATTATGCACAAAAACAAAAGTGAAAAGGGATTCAGATGTGTTTAAGAAACACTTGATTAAATAGTTAAGCAATTTTGTTTACTGCAGGACTGCTCAGAGCTTTAATAAGCTCAAGTTCCCTGCGAATCTTCTAGAGTGACATAAACATGTTTCCGAAATGACAGGGGACTTGTTTTTCATGAAAAATATTTTGGGAAATTGGTGCCCAGTGTCCTTGCCCTGGATCGCACTGCCTCTCATTAGCTGGGTGAGTCACCTACATCTTCCTGGTACAGATATGCCTCACCTTCCACCTGTCTCAGAAAACCTCCTGATAGCCCAGAGTCACCCGGTTAATTCTTTCCCTTTAATTTCTCCTGTTGTTCAGGATGTAAAAATTAACTTGGTTGATCTGTACTGTCTGTACCCCTAGTGGGGCAAGTTATTTTCAAATCAAGGAAGGCAGAGTTATAAGATTGAGTGCAAGTCCTAGGTTGGTTAATACCATTTTATATAGTCATAGGAAAATAAAACCCAACTGAGGCTTAATTTGTTTTGCTTTTTGCAAACAATGTGGCACAGCCAGATGATCTCTTCTTCTAGCTGTATGTCTGTACAGGCAACGCCATGGTAAATGTCTCTTTGGTCTCTCTTAGAAAGATTAGAAACTATCTAACAGGTCAGTAACTTAGTTAAACTCAATCTTCCCTGTTGTATGCCCACGTCCTCCCCTTGGGGGTCTCTGTTCACTCCCCCGAGAGGTATGACACCCCCATACCTATCAAAACACACCTTGTTATGTCTCCTCATATCCAGACACAGACTTAGGAGCAGTCCTCCTGAGAGCATCACTGTTTTTTTCACAGATAACGCCTTTTCACACACACTGCCTCTCGTCACTACAAGATGTGAATGGCCTGGCATAGGCCGCCTGGTTCTTCGCCCAGCACTCTCTCCTAGGCACCACAGCCTTTTGATGAGGCCAAACAACTCCTCATTCCCAGCTGCCTTGGTAATCACTAAAGCTGCCACCCTTCAGAGAGGGACACAAATTCCTATCAGGTCCATACTCTGTCATCATGTGCCTCAGAGCAGAGCACCCAAGCTGCCACAGCCAATCCACTCTGCTTTGGTCACAGTAAAACAGCCTCGGGAAAAATCGTTGGCTCATTCAGCCTTGCTCCAGCTGCAAGCGAAAGCTGCCAGACCTCATTCTACTCCCATCTTCCTGTGCCCGTCCTTCTCCTGGCCCATCATGCTTCAGACAGGCTTCCCACGGGAGCACGGTGTCTCTTGTGGTTGGATTCTGTGTGCGTATGGAAATATTATCTGCACAGGTTATCACTCCAAATGCATTCTTATTCCCCTGACTAAAGGAGTATGGGCCTATATCCATATTTGGACAGAGAGATTTTTCCATATCGAATGTGTTTATGCATAAAGATATGTTGCTCGCCAGTCACTGAACAAGCCAGACACTTGAACACCTCCACGTCATTGCTCAAGCTGGTCCTTGGCTTAGAAGGACCTTCCTTTCCTTTACTTTCTATTGATACCCCATTCATCTATGGAAGACTTCCATTTATCAGGCTTTGGTAACAAAACTCTAATTTTCCTTTGGAAACACGCTCTTTCATGTGATTAAGCTCATGTGGATTTGTGTGGGAATGACCCCATCCTCTGACACTGGGACAGATACATCATCCACCTTTGGCCAGTCAAAGCCTGTAGTCACCTGACCACCATGACTGGCTCAGGGACATGTTAGGGACTCTGGGAGGACAATGACAGTCAGCCCAGAAATTGTGCTAGAAATTATGAGAAATACAGCATCTTGCCCTGCGATTCTAGGGTAGCAGGATGTAAGCTCCACAGCAGCTTTCTCTGCCTCAATTTGGGAGTGTCAGTGAAGCCAACAGAAAGGAAAATAGAATCCATAGAGAAGACACATTATTGATAATATTGTTTGAGTTTCTGAATCTAGCCATGCTTAAAACTAGCTATGTTCACTGACTTTTCAGGTCTGTGAGCCAGTCAATGATGACAATGATGATATGATTCTGATGGTGACGATGATGATGGTGGTGATGATGACGGTGGTGATGGTGGTGACGACTGCCTAAGTCGGCGGAAACTGATAGAACAGATGCTGCAGTGTGTGTGTCACCTTCATCCCCTCTAGGGCTGAGGCACTCATTCCATCAGTGGCCATGAGTGCTGCCTGCCAATGGTCCAGCCATCACCTTTTGCTGCATGAAACTCTCACACAAGAGTTTGTTCCCTTTCTAGAAGTAGCTCACATCTGATGGCTGATCAATGCAGGGGTACACAGGCCCAGACCCCTTGTCTTAAATCCAAAACATTCTGAAAGCCTATTCCACATCGACTTCAGTACCTCCCTCTGCCTAGTCCTGCTTCCCTCACTGTCCCCAAGAACAGTCCCCAGTAAACCCCCTGCATGCAAATCTTCATCTCAGAGACTGTTTCCTGGGGAACTTTACCTAAGACAGAGGGGTTTCCGCCTTTGTAACCAAAGGAGTCCTAACTAATATACAGTCCTCCAAGGCCCAACCCAAATGCTACCTCTTCCATAAAATCTTCACCAACATTAAGTGTTTCTTCCTTAGCACCCAGAGCTTAACTTGAACCTTGAGGAGAATTATCCATTCCTCCTCACGTTACAGTTGATGGGCTGTATGTCTGTCTGTCTCCTCCTATAAAACTATAAGCTCTCAAAGTCTTTTCTATGCCTGCCTGCACTCCAACCACTTTGCACATAACTTACACTCATCAAAACCAGACAGGCACCATGAAAAGCATCCTCTCGAAACTCCTCACTGGGACCATTTTGGGGAGGTGGCAAGGATTGTATTAGTAATCTACTACTGGGCAACAAAATATTCCAAAACTTAGCAGCTTAAAACAAAAAAATGTGTATTATCTCACCAGTTTCTGTGGGTAGGGACTCTGGAAGCAGCCTAGCTGGGCGGATCAGGCTCAGGGTCTCTCATAGAACTGCAGTCAAGATACCAGGCAGAGCTGCGACACATGAAGGTCTGCATGGAGCCGAGGGACCTGCTTCCAAGATGGCTTGGTCACAGGGCCGAGGGCAGGAGGCCTGAGTCCCTTACACAAGAACCTCTGCACAGGGCTGCTTGAGCCAACATGGCAGGTGGCTTCCCCAAGAGTGAGGAACCCCAAAGCCAGAGCAAGGAGAAAGACACAATGCCTTTTATTTATTTATTTATTTTTTGAGGGCAGTGTCACTGGCCCTCATATGTGGCACCCGAACCTGGGCCACTGGCTTCTCAAACCAGCGCTTAACCACCACGCCACTCAGCCGGCCCGACACAAGGCCTTTTATATCCCAATGTCAGCAGTCTCACACTTAAGAGAAGAACTGGGGCCCCCCTTTGGAAAAGAGACGTCTCAAAAAGAAGTGTCGGCATGTTTTCAAACCACCGCAAGGATGTTGTTCATGATATTGCATAGTTTCCTCTCTGAGCCATAGAAGAATCCTCTCTAATCCCACCAGGAAAAACCCTAACACTTTTCATAAGCAGCTTGATTGCTTTTACCTCCTGTGCCCTGTAAATTGGTAACTGACTTTGTTTTACTCTTTGCTCCCCAGAAATTTAAAACCAGATTTGCAGCCCGCCTCCATCGGGGGTATGTATTTTATATGCCATCTTCATTTCTAAGTTTTGTTTTTCTATTCCCTGGATCTCCTTGTGCATCATTTTGCTTATTTTAAAAAATTTATTTTACTTTGTTATATGTTATGCATGCTAATAAGCTGCCTTAAATCCTTTTATTGGGACAAGGCTCGGTATAAATAAATAAGTCCAAGCATACAAACGTATATACTTACACACTTAAATCAGTGCTCTGCATTTACTAGTATATGTCCCTAGAGTCAGAGTACCAAACCATTTAAACAAATCCAGGTCATTTAATCTGACAGACCCTGTGGTAAAAAGAATAAGGAAAAGAAAACACTTAAAATAACTGCTAACATTCATTGTGCATGAACGATGTGAGGGGCATGCGCTCAAAAATTTCATTCACTCCTTCATTTAACCTTCATGATGTCCCTTGGATTTAGGTATAATCATGATCCCCACTTTCCAGGTGAGGCTTGAAGAGGTGAAGACACTTTCTCAATGTCACATTTTCAGAAAGTGGTAGAGCCAAGATTCACATTCAAGGTCATTGGGTCCTGAACGAAAGCTATATGCAGCTTCTGCTTTTTTTTTTTAGGGCAAATGGAAAATAGATTTTAACATGTTATCAGTGAGAACACTGAAGCCCACAGAGGTGAATTCAAGTAGTTATCTGACATTTCTGGTGCCTAACGTTGTGGCTAGAGATTTGGGGTATATAAAAGAACAGGAAAATATACAACTGGGGATTTCAGAGTCCAAGCAGCAACAGGTAACTTGTAAAGTAATTTTACAATAGAATTTACATGAGTCAAAATGAATACAATATAAAATACATGTTACAAGTAGTCAAATGCAGCAGAAAACTCCATGACCTGAGAAGATGACTGAAGGCTTCTAGGAAAAGGTGAGATTCAGGCTGGACCTTGAAGGATGGACTAACATTGGATAGATAAAAAGATACTGGAGTAGCAGCATAGAAAGCATCACAACAGTGAAACCCTCCAGGCACCATGCACATAATTCCACAACCTTTGGCCCCTCAGGAACTACCTCTAAGATAAACAAGTTAACATACCTAGTAACTTGAAGACAGAAAACATGCACACACATATACACATGCATATGCATATACATTTCAAATGTATTAATAGAGAGGAAAAGCCAAAAGTAGCAAGAAACATAGGCACTGGACCAGAAAATCAGAAATGGTATAAGAGTGGCTCTCTCAAAAAAGAAGAAACAGGGATATATAGGGGACAAGGCGGTTGCCAACCACTATCCTGTCATTTCTGATTTATAAGCTGAATCAACAAGGACGCCATAGCCCTGTGGGAAGGGTACTGTTTGTGGGGTCAGTGTGGCCAGAGATGATTGGACTCCTGAGGTCTGTTTGCTCACCTGTGAAATGGAGATAGTGCACATTTTTTCTTTGTGAAGATCAAATCATGTAATTTACATGAAAATGCTTCCCAGCCCATAAAACAGCATAATGATCCCTATTACAAATCAGTTTTAGCTATAAAGTTAACACAGCTATAGGAGATAACCTGGTACCAATATCTTCCTGATGTTTGAACGCCCACCACAAACTCTGTGGATTCTGCTTGAACTTCTTCAGTGTCAGGAGGCTTCTTTCCACACAAGACTGTGTATCCCATTTGGGAGCAACTTAAACTGAACTAAGGGTTGTCTCTTGGCATTTTTCACTGGTCCTGGATTTATCAGCTAGTAATGTCTGCCCTGAGTCCATAAAGGAGTAGTAAAGGCAGACATGCCACATATTTGCCTTTGGTGGTAGATTAGAGACAAATTTGAACAGCTTTGCAACTATTCTCCCTCTGTCAATATTCCTGTCACTCTCTTTTTACCCCCAACTCATTTCCTACACTCTATCATTCTTGGGGCCTAGAAATGCAATTTTCAGTTTTCTGTGTTACAGTAAAGTAGAAATGATTCATAAAATGTCCCCCAGCCTGACATTCTGTGTTCCTATCAGGGGTTAGTTGGAAGTATGTCTCAGTGACCTCTTGCTCTGTCCCCCAAACTGCCTACTGCAGGACAAATCTGCCTGGGGAACCAGGTAAAGAAATCATTAATTTCCATGTGAATGTCCCCTTGATGGGTAATGAGGCAAACGACAGCAGCTGGATCTGCTGTGTAAGGCTGAAATGTCTCGAAATAGAATATGGCTCCCAGTTTTCCATGGGGTACCTGCATCAGCAATTTTGTAAGTAAGTCACCAAGCAGGAGAGACTTGCTCTCGGGCGTCCTTTGCCCCTAGCAAATCTCAGCTGCGCAAAGAGGAAAGGTAGGGTAAAGAGATGGGGCCACGGCCTGGGAAAGGCAGGAAGAAAGGAAGAGTCAAAAAAAGGAATAAAGCAGTATACTGGCCTCATCTCTCACCACTCATTCTCAAAATTTTCCTCTAACCACACTAAACTACACACAGGATGAGGGGTGTGTCTTCTGTCTTCCAGGCCTCTGCACATGCTGTTACTTCCCCCTGGAATGCTCCATTTTTCTTGATATGACTACTTGTGCTCACTCTTAAGGTATTAGCTGGGATGTCACTTCCTCTAGAAAGCCTCCTAAAACCTAGATATGTGTCCACCATACTTTCCCTATCACTGCACTGATCTCACTACATTCTAGTTATCTTTTACTTATCAGTTACTCACTATTAAAAACAATAGGCAACATCAACTGAGTACTTAATATGTGTTAATATGTATGTCACTTAATCGCATAATAATTCCATAAGGCAGTATCCCCATTTTACAAATGGAGAAACAGGCTCAGAGAGGTTAAATACTTTGACCCAGGTAATGATGGTTATGTATTGAGCAAGGGGCAGAACTGTGCTTAGAACCCACATGCTCTTAACCACCATGCTATAGCGAATCCCCTTTTACATGGGGCAAGGACTGTGTCACATGGGATCCCAGCACTGGTGTGGCCAGCAAGTAGGTGATACTCAGTACATATTAGTTGATTGAATGAAGGTGCCATAGACTAAATATGTGTGTCCTTCCAAAATATATATGTTGAAAACCTAAATCCCAAGGAGATGGGATGAGAAGGGTGGAGCCTTTGGGATGGGCTTAGTGCCCTTATAAAAGAGGCCCAAGAAAGCTCCCTTGCCCAGCTCTATCGTGCGAGGTTACAGTGGGAAGACGGCAGTCTGCAACCCAGAAGTGGGTCCTCACCAGAATGCAACCATCCTGGCACTCTAGTCTCAGCCTTCAGAACTGTGGGAAATCATTTCTGTTGTTTTTAAGCCACCTAGTCTATGGCACTTTGTCATAGCAGCCCAGACAGACTATGATGGAATGAATGAATACAGGAATGAATGAATAGAATTACTACATATTAGAAATAAAATATTCCACAGGGTCAGTTGCTATCTGAAGAAATGAGGCTATGAAGGGAATTACTCTCATAAGAGTATGTGTTTCTCAGAATAGACAGAAACAAACACACAAACAAACAGAAACCCATAATTTATCCTAATCAACAAGGGAACCCAGAAGCCAAAGCCAGAGAGGTAGTGCCAAGGGTTGGGCCCAAGGAGGAGGCCATGAACGGGAGCTGAGATAAGGGTTCAAGAGCTCTGGAGGCTGGAAATAGGAAGGGATGCACAGGGCAGGAAGGTCAAAAGAGATAGGCCAGGAAAGCTACTAAGTTAAGTGGTGGCTGGAAGCCTGCTGTCGCTAGTGCTAGCTGCACAGTGCAGGGGGTGGGTTGGTTGCCTTAGCGTCATGGACTTTACAGAGTCCATAAAGATCTACATGGCGTGGATCAGAAACTGACCCCCGCCCCTACTGCCTTGCCACTACTGCATGCTGCTCCCCTATGCAATGTGTGATCCTCACAGCATTTTTCTTCCTCTATTTATAAAAACACAGATTCTCTGGACTAGCCGCTTTAATTTTTCCCACAGTCATTCTCTCAGTAGTTTTAATGCTCTGGTCCAAGACACAGAAAAGATAAGAAATGGGGTTAGGAATACCCTTTGCGAGGTCTGAGATGGGTAAGGAAGGGCTCATTTAGAAGTTGTCATATTTAGTACACTGTGCCCATTGAGCTCCATTCCTGCACAATTCATTTATTATCTACAGTTGCTTGAAACTTTTAAAATTCTATAAATGCCTATTTGGTGCCTTTCATGTGCCAGACACTAATCTGGAACATAAAGATATGAGTAACACAAGGTTCATTTTCACAAGCCTAGCAAAGGACTCTATGTGCAATGAAAGAAAGCCAGAACAGAGTTTAAAATCCAAAGACCTGAGTGCAAGGCCAGGTCCCGGTTCTGGTCTCCTGGGCTACAACAGTGACCGGTCACTCACTCACTCGGTGATCCTGTTAAATGACCTTTCTGTGTCCTGGTTTCCTCATCTCCGGATTATTATCCTTCCCTCATAGACATGTCAAGGGAATTAAATGACAGAGCACATCAGAAAGCATTTTGCAAAAACTGTAAAGCATTGGGCATCTTCAATTGTCATTACTAGAAATTCTTCTAGCTCGCTATAGGGCCACCGTTTCATTAAGCAGGTTTAGCCAGATGACTGGAATAGAAATTCGAATCCCACGAACGCAGCCTTGACAAATAAAAGAAACCTCATTTGAGTCCAACTGATCTGAATTAATGTGTATTGAGGACCTATGGCATACAAGACACAAAAGTGAAATTGAGTCTTATACCAGCTGTATCAGCTAGGTATTGTCTCCCTATTTTAAAGAGGCTAAGACAGGTAAAGTAACTTGTGTGGGTTACAAACAAATAAATGAAAATAGTATTTGTACTCAAGTCAGCCAGTCAGCCTCCCCTATACCATGTGGCCATCTTTTTTTTTTTTTTTTGCAAATGTTTTATTCTGTCTGTAAACACTGCCCACCTCCAGCACCTGAATCAATAGCCCCTAGACAGTCCATCACAAAGGATCTCCATACTCCATATCCCAATGATAACTTTTCTCCTCACTTCACAATCTCATTATTCTGTAAGAAACCCACAAGGGACAAGCATATCAGCAATGAAAGGAAAGGCATATATAAACCAGTTTCCTTATCAGTGTTTCCCATGCTTGTGATTTCAGGCTCTGAAGGTGGAACGGAGCCGTAAGTAATGCTAATAGCATCGTCCAAGGAGCAGCAGATAACAGCACCCACAGTCCCAGGGAGGAACTGCCTTTGTGCCACGTGGGTTTTTTGTTACTGTCCTGGCTGTGAGATGAGATTCAGAGAGATCAGATATGATCAGTTTAGAAACTCCACGAACTCATGGCTGGTCCACAGTTTCCCAAAAGAAGCACAGGGGCAAAAAATGTGTTCCCCCATGTACTGCCTGCACAGATGCTTTGCGATTTCTAACAAGGCAAGGAAGACAAGCCATTCTGGCGGAGAACCTGGCACTATTCACCTGGGAGGAGAGAAGTGACAGGAAGAAGGCCTTGTGACTGCTGATGGGCTTCCTCAGGGCTTGGAGGGCTGAGCAGGTGGGAACCGAACTTTGAGTGAGAAGCTATAAGGAGGCCGACTGTCTCTCAGTACTAGGGGGAAATTAATATCCCATAAGGCAGTGGGTGCACTCAAGAGGAGGTGGGCACTCTGCCCGCAGAACATGCTAGAAAAGATAGGAGACCTCAGAAGGGATGTGACGGAGCATACCTATGCATCTGATGTGGTGAGATGATCAGAGGACACCAAATTCTGTCCCAAAACTGGGATTTGGACTGGGGGTGAAGGTCATACAGTAGTCAAGGTCATAGTATCAGAATTCCAGCTTTTCATTTTATTACCTAAGTAACCTTACACAAGCTACTGAACTTCTCTGGGCTTCCATTTCTTCTATGAAATAGGAATTATAATAGTATTGATCTTATAGAGGTGTGAGAATTAAACAAGTTAATGCATTGCAGTGCTTTAAAAGAGTGTCTGACTTATGGTCAGTACTCAGTATTCAGTAGACATATACTAAGTAATAAGTACTAAGATATGCCAGATACTCTTCTAAGCCACAATCATATACAACACAGATGCTCATGAATAAGCAAATATATAATTTCAGATGCTAATACTGATGTTGATAAGAGCTATGAAGAAAATAAAAGAAAGTAATAAAACAGAGTATCTTTGAGGAAGGGGTGAGGGGGCATTAACAAGGGCAGATAGAGATGACCTGTCTGGGCTGAGTTGTAGCAAATCAAGAGAAGTCAGCCATGCTGAGTTGGGGCATCCAGGCAGAGGGGATAACAATCACAGAGGCCCTGAGTTAGATCAAAGCTTTGCATGTTAAGAACAAGGGGAAAAGAAGGGAGAAACAACGGGACATGGCATCAAAGGTGTAGGCAGAGTCCAGGCACATAGGGCGCTGTAGGCCACAGTGAGTTTCGTCGAATTTATTCTGCGGCATGTGGGAAGACACCTAAGGTTTTAGGCGGGGTAAGACACTGTGCAATTTATACTCTATAGAGATCATGCCCTTGACTTTTAAAAACCTCCCATGCAGGATCCTTCCCATTCCTTCCTCATTTGCAGAAGTTTCCAAAGCCCTAAAAGAGCTCAGAATTACAAGACAGAAGGTGTCTGGGTCTCTAAAAAATCACTTAGACGTCCTCGTGCTAACCACAAACACTAATGTTGGGTTGTCATGGAGTAAAAATAAGCTTCACGAATTAAGCCAATGAGAGATGGCGGGAAGGAGGGAGGGAGGAATAGAAGAGAGAGATGGGGGAGAGAGGGAGAGGAAAAGAACATTTTTGCTGCTCCATGAAGAATGCAAATGCGGGTTACTAATGAGCTACATGGAAGCAGGAGACCCTCACAGTGAAGAGAGTGGGCAGTTGTTTTTAAGTAAAAGAGTGGGCTCCACCAAGAACCAGCTAAGCCATGGCATCCATCAGTAACCAAGCATCTCCCTTGTGAAAGTTGGCTATAAAGGAAAATAGCAGAAAATAAAAGTAGATCAGGTTAGCCCAAGACAACATCCTCCAGGTATCATACTCCCCTTTCCAGAAGCCAGGTTTGAAATAAATCACCTTTATTTTTTCTCTATTAGAACAGACCACCTTTTTGAGTCCTCTCCAGATAGGCAACATTTGCTTCCAGAGGAATGAAGTGCAAACATGACAAGGCACAGGTGGTTGAGTTTTAGACAATATCCAGGCACTTGCTAACTCTATACTTCACTACCCAAGAATGACAGGTACATTAGGTGCATATATTTGTGCATAATCACACATTCAACAAGCATTTATGGAGCACCTGCTTTGTACTAGGCTCTGGTCTAAGTACAAGGGGTACAGAAGTGGACCAAACAGGTCAAGTTCTTTTCTTGCTAAAATAGTCAACCATATACAAGACAGACAAGTTTTCTATTCTCATAAGTAAACAAATAAATATGATTTCAGTTGCTAAGTGCGATGAAGAAAATAATGAAGTATAATAGAGTATATTTGAGGAAGGGGCAGGGGGACAAAACTTAGGGCAGACATGGAAGCTAACATCCTGGGAGGACAGAAAGAGACAATAAGCAAACAAGTAAAAATATGTGTCAGGTGGCAAGAAGCATTATGTGAAAATAAAGCAGGAAACGGTAGAGCAAGGGTATGAAGGATGGTAAGAAGTGAGTTAATATGAGGGATATCTAGAAAGTCATATATTCAAGCTATGTGAAGCTTTAGTTATGGGGACAAGGAAAGGGAAGGAGTCAAAGATACCCCCTCTATTTCTGGTTTGTGCAATGGATGGAGGTGTCATTTGCCAAGATAGAGGACAGTGTAGGGAAAGCAAATTTGTGTAGAGAAAATCCTGAGTTTGGTTCTGAACATCCCCCCGTCGTGATGTTCAAATATAAGTAGATATCAAGTAGATGATGTACGTCAACACCATATAGATGGTAACTGAAGTTTTGGACACTGTTATGGACTAAATGTTTCTGTCCCCTCAAAATTCATATGTTGAAATCCTAACCCCCAGAGGGGTGGAATTAGGAGATGGCGCCTTTGGGAGGTGATTAGATCATGAGAGTGGAGCCCTCATGAATGGGGTTAGTGCCACATAAAAGAAAGCCCATAGAGCTCTCTCACCACTTTCCACCATGTGAGGGCACAGCAAGAAGATGGCCATTTATGAGCCGGGACGTAGGGTCTCACGAGCCAGTGACTGCCAGCACCTTGATCTTGGACTTCCTAGCCTCCAGAACTGTGAGGAATCAATATTTGTTGTCTAACCCACCCAGTCCATGGTATTTTTGTTACAGCAGCCCAAACGGACTAAGACAAAAATGAATGAGGATTCTTAAAAATCTGAAGGTCTATAGTCCAGGGTGATAATGGCAGCTGTCTAAATTTGTCCTTCCATCTTTCTGCTCCATCATTTTTAGAATGCAGCCTTTGTCACATGGCCCAAGATGGCTGCAGGAGCTCCAGCCAGTAAGTCTGGCCAGACAGAAGCACACTGGTGTTTATTTTCTAATATTAACTTGCTCTGAGACCTTGGGGAACTCATCTCCCCTTCTTGAACCTGTTTTCCCATCTGATCTGTCACGTTCCTTGTTGCTCTAACATGTCCTAACTCTGTGAGAATAGGGGTGTAGTAGCTCCCATCCAAAGCAAGTCTGGGACACAGCCATACAGGGTATTTATTGATTTGACTGAGAAACTGACCTTTAAATATTCCATTTTCATATTGGTTCTTCGGATAGGAGCTCTCCGGGGAACTCTAAGGGTAATTGCTTTTGCTCTGCTTTGGAAGGGACTGACTTTGATGCAATGCTGTTCTCATCTGCAGGTATAATTTAGCTCTTTTGTCTGTATTAAACTCACTGGAAAGTATCCTTTGTGGGTTGCCAAACACATCACATGGCTGGCCATTTCTAGCTGAATTTAGACTAGCCCTTTCAGCTAAGGATCCTGGGATGCTCTGACGGCCGGGGTTGGACAAGCTGCCTTCCAACTCCCTCAGGGTCTTCTCTCTGGGAGCTGCGAGTAATGTGGACCAGCCACTGGGTGTCAGCATTGCTTTGTCCAATTATAAGGGGGGAAAAAAGGTTTCTGTGGTTTGGGAGTTGTTTATGCTGTAAGTTTGGGGCTCTGAAGTGGGCACAAGCATAGTTTACATTTTCACGGCCCTTAGCATTAACCAAAGAAGCTGACGTCTCTGGCTTTACAGCTAGACTCTCTCTACTCATTTCAGCCCCTCTGTGTCCCTTGCCTAGATTACTGAAATAGTCCCTATTGCCAGTTTTGTGTCTCTCAAGTCTTTCTTTTCTCATCTGGTTACAATCAGGACTGTAACAGGCTCAATTACAGAATAATGAGGCCCCTGTCACTTGAAGTTTACAAGCAGAAGCTACCAAACCACCTAGCATATGTGTGTCTGTGTGTGTGTGTGTGTATCTTATAAATATAAATCCATGTATAAATGCATATACACCTATGTCTCTTCCCAGTTTGACAACCTTCACTAACTCCCTATTGTTCATAACGGAGACAATCCTGAACTGTCTAGCTTTGCAAACAGAACTGTCCACTACCTGGCTGCTGGCAGCCAGCCCCTCAGCCACATCCTATCTCAAACAGCCTGCTTCAGTAAGAATGAACAAAGAGAATTTCACACACTCCGTGTCTCTGCCCACCCTGCTTACCGCGGAAACCTCTCGGCCTTCTTCTGACCCCCCCCTCAGGAAGCTTGTGGGAGCCCTGCCCCAGCACCCACTCCCCAGCCGGAGCTCAGTGCCCTTGCAGTGGACATCCGGGGCACCTGGACTAACTGGACAATGTACCCCAGCGTCGAAGCTCTCTGTGATGTGTCTCTTACCCACTAGATTAGGAACTGTTCAGGACAAGGACTTCAAGGTTTTCATCTTTGTGTGTCTCTGGCTTCTGTCACTGTGTTAAGCTGGTTGTTGAGAGTTAATATATGTATTCAACCAAACGCAATGGAACCTATGTGGTTATTAAGCTTATTTTGCTGGATCTGCAATGTCTTTTACATGCACCCCTTGTTCACCATGCCAATTGCAATCATCCTGGTTGAGAGTTTTCCAAACTTGTCACTTCCTTTGCCTGGTGATGTTGGCCATACCTGGGTATCACATGAGCTAGTTTTTTAAAAAGGCTTTTTCTTTATGCCCACTTATATTTGTCTCAAATAAATTTGTTTTCAAAGAAAACTTTATATTACTACCATAATCAAAAACTTACATCATTTGTCACAAAAAGACAGTTTAGGAAAATAAAGTGAAAAACATGCTATTTAATTCTAGCTAGACAACCTTGCCGCTCTAGTAGACATACTGAGACCATTCATCCCTTTCTGTACCCAGGCCTCTTTGCCATGACCTTGAGTTCCTCTCGCTAAATAGATAGAGCCCATTTCTCCATCCCTTGATTCTGAATTCAGCTATAGAACTTGTTCTTGCCAGTGCTGTGTTAGTGAATTTGACATTTGCACAGGCATGAAAAGCTCTTACCTGGAATCGCTCCTTTGCAGTGAGAATGTGCCCCGACTTGCCTGATGGAAGGATGTAAGAAATATATGAAGCGGAGCCCACTTATCCCAGCCAAGAGTCAGCTGAGTGTCTAACCGCTAAACTTGAGAGCAAATCCAGGCCAAAACCAAAGGAATTGCTGGCTTTAATGGCTGACCTCAGACTTCCAAGCTAAATAAAGGCTTACTGTTGAAAGGCATGGAGGCTTTGTGGAATGTTTGCTACATTATTGTACATTAATATAGCAATGGATAATGAATATACTCGCCAAGGCTCTGGGCCTGAAGTGTGTTTTCTCTTTGTTAAAAAGGTAGATTGGAAAGTGTTAGAGAGGTGTTAAAACACTAGCTCCCAACTGAGAATGTCTCTTTGAAATAATCAGATGGATTAACATACAACTGGAAAGGGAATAATTGCCTCACTTCACAATTTGATGTAATTCACCATAGTTTATACCTAAAATTATCTCTGTACCTTTTCCACACTTTGAGATACACTACCCTAGCTCTTGCTGTTTCTATCTTTCTTGCCCTTTCTGGTCCAAAATGGTCTTGGGTACATTGCTAAAAACTAAAGCCCAAACATAATTCATATTCCAAGTGCCCCAAGATCTGGTCCCAGCCCTGCCCCTCCAGGCTTGCTCCCAGTGGGTCCCCTCTTTGTATAACCAGTACAAAACCCAATTCATTCAATGTTTATTGAGTACTTATTTACTGCAGCTGTTCAGCCAGAGCCAAGAACTGAACTGGGGGTGGAGAGGGGTGTGATGGTTAAGACGCAACCTTCACATTTACCAAGTTCTCAGCTCATAAGTAAAGCATGCAAGCAACCACATAACTCTAATCTAATATGTGAAGAGTAAACCATAAAGCTATAGAAACACATAGGATTGACATCTAATGTGAATGCTCAGGAGCAGGAGAAGTTTGAATCACAGGAGGATCACAAGGGCACTGATACCCTTGGATACAACAAAACCTCTCCCAATTCTTCTGCCATAACTTGGAAGAACTGTTGGTTTTTCTGAACCCCCATAGCTCCTCATAGCTCATTATATATGATTTAGACTTATATTATCCATTCTCTCAGCTGATCAACTCTTTATGAGCATTGATCATTTATCTTTGCACCAACCATGGCAGTAGCAGGTCAAGAGGCAAACACTGAATCCTAACACATGTTTGGTTGATGGATGGATGGATGGATGGACAGATGGATGAATGGGTATATGAATTCAAGGTCAGAAGAGAAACAAATCATATTGTAAGAATATCCTTTGGCTCTCTTTAAATCATTCCATCTAGGTGGTGGCCCAATCCCATGGTTCCCAAACCTGGCAGTCCATAAAGTGTACCTAGGGAGTTTTAAACATACATATTCCTGGGACCTACTGCTTTAGGGTATTCTGATTCAACACATACAGGATGCAGTCCAGTAATACATATTTAACAAGCTCCCCAGAGGATTCCGAAACATGTGGTCCAAGGATTGATGTTTGGGGATTATACGTCTAAGTCACCTGAGTGTCACATGGCTTCATACTTGCAGGTGTTCTGCTTATGAAATGCCCAGCCTTTCTTTTCATGAATGATTCAGCCTATCCAGATAATCCGCAAGAGGAAAATACTCATATGACTTGGAAAAATCCATAAGGAGCTGTAACAATAGTAATATAATGTACTGACTCGTATTAAGTACATACCTAGTAAGTTTCAGGCATTTTGCTATGTGCTTTCATTTAGCATTGCTCATTTAATCCTATCAGCAACCCTAATTATAGTTTTGTAAACTGATATGATTGACATACAAGAAGCTGCATACATTTAATGTATACAACTTGATGAGTTTGGAAATAAGTATACTTGCACAACTGTGAAGCCATCACCACAACCTATGCCATAAACATATCCATCGCCTCCAAAAATTTCCCCACCACCCTCTCAATAATAAATTATTTTATGTGATAAAAATATTTAACATATGATCTACCATCTTAGAAAAATTTGAAGTATACAATACAGTATTGTTAACTATAGGAACTGGTATGATCTGACTGTTTGTGTCCCCCAAAATTCATATGTTGAAATCCTACCCCCAAAAGTGATGGTATCAGTAGGTGGGACCTTTGGTGGTGATTAGATCATAAAGGTAGAAAGTTTGTTATCCCCTTCCTTGTAGGCGACTGTAACAAAAATATCATAGATTGAGTCACTTAAGCAATAAACATTTATTTTTCGCAGTTCTGGAATCTGGAAAGTCTAAAATTAAGGCACCAGCAGCTTCGGTATGTGGTGAGTGTCAGCCATCTTCTCGCTGTAACCTCACATAGTGGAAGGGGAAAGGGGAAGCACTCTGAGGTCTCTATTATAAGGGCCCTAATCCCATTCAGCAGAGCCCCACCCTCATGACTTGGTCACCTCCCAAATGCGCCACCTCCAAATACCATCGCATAGGAGGTTAGGAGTGTACCTTGTGAACTTTGGGGACAGGGCACAAAATTCAGTTCATAGTAATATGTTATTAATATATCCAATGCCTTCAAATGCTCACTGCCCATCACTAAACACTTAACAGAGTCTCTCTTAAAAGAAGAAAATAATTTAGAATGTACAAGTCAAAAGAAGAAAAACAGAATTTGGCATAGCTCTGGAATTGCTTTAAGAGACATAGTCTATAACAAGTCACATCAAAAAAACAAGAATTCTAAAAGAGCCAACATAGTTGGTTTAAATTGTGGTTCCATCACCTCTAAGGTATGTGACATTAGGGAAGTTACCTAACCTCTCTAAGCCTTGATTTCCTCATCAGTAACATGGGATGATCATAGTACCTGTGTCACGAGTTGTCGTGAAGATTAAGCAAGATAGTACAAGTTAGTACAGGTGGAAATTACATTAACAATAATAACAATAATATAAATAAAACTATTATAAGCTTATTATGTGGTGTCAGGTATTGTTCTAAGCAATGTATAACCTCCCAGCCAATAAAAACAAATCTATAACATTCTAAAAATAACACTCTCTCTGGTGATGGGTACCCATTAACTTCCGGGCTCTCTCTGTAGAATGTAATCTTTGCAGAGTAGAAGTTATCCCTTCTTATTTACTGTGTGAGCCCCCAACCTAGCTATCTTTTCTCAAATAGTTTTTTTAAGAATCACATCAACGAGACACATAAAGGATTAACCATTCTATAGGTTTGTCATTGTTATTAATTTAAAAAAAAAAACAGTTAACATTGAGCATCTATATTAATCATTAATTAATGGTAATAGCGAAATTGATTGAGCATATAGAGCATATTACTGTACAGTGATGATCGCATCTAAGCCTCAGGGAAACCCAATGAGATATGTACTGTTCTATGATCGCTCCTGTTTTATAGAAATACATACTGTGGCACAAAAAAAAAGCTAAATCACCTGCCCAAACCCCCAAACTTTGTAGAGCAGGAATTTCCACCAGGCAGTCCAACTCTGGCATTCATGCTCTCACAATACCATATTGCCTCTATAGGATGCGACACTGGAAGGGCCCCAGAAGTTAGCATCCATCACTTTGCAGTAATCTGCTTTTCATCAAAATCTTTTTTGCTTTATCCAGAGGGAAGTGCACACAGCTAGATCTTTAAGGGCCTGAATGTCCTGGGGCCAGTTATACATTGTGCCTGAGCTTCCTGGATTCCACGTTAAATAAAGGACGATGCCCTGCAGCTCAGGCTCTGCCCAAACGTGCCGATGATGGGTGGCTGGTTAGCATGTCAGCTGAAGGACAATATATTTTAATGCAAATGCAACGAGCTGGAACGACAGCATTTTCTCCAACAGCCTTAACTAGGTTAGCATGACCTCCGAGATGGACTAGAATTCTAACAGCCAAATTAGAATAGAAAGTCTTAGGGAGATTTCTATGCTAATCAGCCATGTTTTACTGGAACAGTTATGTGCAGCACAATGGCCATTTGCCAGTCTCAGCCAGGGCATCATTTGGTCAGGTGACCGACAGAAAATGATGACTCAGACAGTGCTGAGGAGGCCGGAAAAGTCGTGGCAGAGGTGGGATGAAAATACGAGGACCCCAAAGAAAGGAGATTTTTTCTTACAGGGATTCTGCACACAACATGCCTGCTCTGCGGTTTGTTTTGTGCTGCAGTAAAAATCCTCTGTTTGAGAGTTAATAGGAGCCATGTACCTCTGGACCCTGAAAACAGGGACAAAAAAGGAGAGAAAAACAAGAAAATGGTTCTGTCCAGGCTGGGGATTCCCCCTTGCACCTAATTTTTGCTCTTAGCATGCAGACCTTGTGTTCTGCGGAAGTAAAGGGGAGACGCCATCTTCTGTGACCTGGGCCAAAAACAATCTCATCATCCCTTACATTTGTTTTGTCTTGGAGTTTAGGGAATTGACAGAAGCTGAGCTGGTTAGAGACAGAACTTTGTACTGACAAAAGCTTAAAAAACAATCAACCCTGACTTTCTCTACTCCACCCCATGTGTGTCAGAGTCAAGAATGATCAGAGAAGAAAAGGAAGAACTGAAGATGAACCACAGTGCCCCTGGCACAATGCCATCTGAACCAATTTTGAACCGATTTTTAATGGTTTTCAAAAGATACCTTGGCACCCCCTCAGACATACTGAATCGTAACCACAAGGGGAAACAGAGGAGAAAGCATCTATATTTTTAAATAAGCTTTCCGGATGATTCCAATGCAGGACCAGGTTTGGGAATCACTTCCTCACATCATCCTCACACAAAGGAAAAGTGCTAAGATTCTTCTGGGTCCATACTGCCCAGCATCCGGGCTCTAAATGCAGAACCAACAGCTGGGATCCAAGTAATATAGCTGTTCTGCATGCTGACATTGACCCCAAACAACATTAAAGTAATTAATATTCACCTAGCACTTGATGTGTGCAGGCAACCTTTACATAGATTGTTTCAGTCAAAGATTAATGTCCCTTAAATATTTAAAAATACGATGTTTATATATGTTACTCTCAGTCAGAAATGTTTAACAACAATAACATTATATGTACTTGGATCATACAATTTTGTTCACACTTCAACCTGGATGAAGATGGAAAATAAATTTATTTTGCTTGCAACTGAACTTTCATTTGTCTCTAACTTCCATCTGACAGAAAAATGAACTAAATGATCACTGTAGTTCAAATTCTGTCTCTTCTTATTATCTAAATTGCCACGTTAGGTCTCCCTAGAATAAGAATTTTTTAAATCTCTCAAATAATCTCTCCCTGTTTCTCCACCAAGATGAATTCTGGGTAAAAGGAATGTCTGGGGAGAGAGAGGGATGTGTAATTTAGTGCATTCGAGGTGATAGGTGGGGTACAGGAATAGTGGCCTGTCCATCCTGGTCCAGAGATCACATCCCTTTCTGCTTGCCCCTCTGGCTTGCACAGTAGAAATGGAAGCTGGAATGACATTACTTTCATTTGCCCTCTTGCCTCCACCAGAGGAGATCCTGGCTACCTGGGCCTCACCTTGCCTACTGCCAACAGCATAGATTCCTCTAAGGTTTGGCTGGAACTCCACCCTCCCCACCTGGCAGGTCTGACCTGCTGTCTTTACTGCAGGGCCAGCTTGTCCAAACCACCGTAACCCACTCTGGCAAGATCCCCAACACACTCTCAGGTATCTGGGACCAGCCTATCCCATGCAGGATCAGCAGGTCTGTCTTGTGCCGTAGGTGGGTGAAGAAGCAAATCTACTCTCTGTCTTGCCCTCATTTATCTAGTGAGCCGCCTGCTTCTTCTGCCAGAGCCAGTGCAGGGATGAGAAAATCGGGGCCTGTCTCTTTGCTCTGCTCTTCCACTTGCTTCTGCCTCCTTCCGCTTCCCACCCCCTGTAAGGCCAGAGAGGGGCAGGCTCTTCACTTGGAGACCCTCCTTAAACAACACAGCACCCCCTCTCAGAACTACAGCCTGGTTTCTCAGGGATGTTCCTTTTGGTTTGTATCCCCCACCTTCTGGCACTCCTAACCTCTCCCTATTCTTTCACTAAGCAAAAGAAACCTCCAGCCAACTAGTGCAAAGCTCATGTAACTGGGAAGACAAATGATAAAAATATGAATATTCTTAAAAATATCACCCCACTGTCTAGGTCTATGATTTCAAAATGGCTTTTACTTTGTAAGGAAGGCAAAATAAGAATTACTATAATATCTCCATTTTACAAAGGCAGACCTTGAGAGACAAATCATCATATGATTAGTAAATGTTCTGGAACATTGTCCTTTACTGAGAGCTGTCTTCTTTGTATGATACACATTCCTTGGTTTGGTGGTATTTTTCGGCCAATGCTTTCTTGAGTAATGAGTCCCCTTAGGCAAGGCCAAGTCCCACACGGATGGTCCTATCACATTACCTACCTATTCAAACCCTACTGCCTCAAAGAGTTAGGTCAGAATCACCTCTCCAGCATCAATCCCACAACTTTGCTCTACTCTGAATCCTTTTGAAGGTATAGTCCATACAACATTATATGACACAGAATTCAATACCACAATGCTTTATATTGCTTTCTAAGTTACCTATCATCCATGGAACTCTTGCCTCTCAACTAGTCTGTAAGCTGTTCTGCAAGCTGTTTGAAGGCAGGGACTGTTCTTCTAAAGTTCTCTTTTCATGGTAAGACAATAGATTCTGAAGTTAGACTGCTCAGGTTCAAGGCCTGGTTCTGCTGCAGATGAGCTGTGAGATCTGGACATGTCATTTAGCCTCTCTGAGCCCCTCTACTGAACCACGCCTCACCTCCGTCCCATCCTCCTCCACTTATAACATGGAGATAATAATATGCCTACTCCCAGACGTGTCATGGACATTAAATAAATTAATACATTTAAAGCATTTAAAAGAGTATGAAACACACTGTAAGCACTATATGCATGTTTGATATTTCAATTTTATGCCCCTTAGCATGTAAGGCTGAGTACAAAGTGCATACTGGTTTATGCTTCTCAGTTGAATTATTTGAACTAGCTGAAGAGTTTTATTTGAGTGTTTTAATTGAAATACAATTTCTGAGATGCAAACCTAAACTTATCAACATTTGAATTCTTTAGATATATGAGTATAAGAAACCATTTTATCACAGAAATAATCACTGTCCTCAACATCGCATCTCACCAAAAATAATAGTCCTCGCCATCTTCCTGCGTATCTGTATCACACAAAGAAAGCATTTTCTTAACCTCAGCGCCTTTAAGCAACACAACACTTCTGAGAGGTTAGCAAGTCAAGGACTAGTGCTCTCATTGTACGCGGCTAAACGAAGGTGCTGGGAGTCACGTCGTTGGACCACGTCATTGAGAAAGCCATCATGGGAGGCAGGGATGGCACTCGGGTTCTTCTGCCCCCAGATGCACATCAGTTACAAAACACTGTCCTGCCCATGATCTCACTGGACCCTCATGGGACTTGCCAAGCTTCTCAGAAAAGGCATCACAATCCCTATTTCGCAGGTGACAACACCACATCTGTGAGTCCTAAGACGTGGCAGAACCAGGGCTGGAATCCTAGTCTCGTGATGAGGAATCCAAGGTCCCTCCGTCTCCTGACAGCACCCAAGCCCTGTGTGCAGTCCTGAGATGAGCGTCTGCAGCATGGTGCTTACAAGGTTGATCTGGCATCCAACAAACCTCAGGCTGGATCCCATCTCACCACACGCTGGCTGCATCAGCTCTCAAAAGTTCCTGATCTTTCTGGGCCTCAGTTTCCTTATCTGTAAGATGAAGATCATACTAGTATTTTCCCCATAAGATTTAAAAGAGAATTAAGTGGTACAGTCTGTAGGTACAGTATGTAGCAAATATTAAGGACTCAGCCACGATGGGTGAGAAAAACTCCCTTTACTCATGTTTTCATATGCAGGGACTTCAGCTAGACTAACACGGGTGGCCTTTCCTCCCACTCTTACTCATACTCTGCAAGAAACAGGTAAGACTCATTAGTGTGTACATTTGGATGGGTACTTTGGGGTCTTCTCTCATCGATGCATTAGGCTCAACAAAGGAGCTCCCCAATCTGTAGGAGGAGGCCTGTGACAGCACAACCTCACCTGGTCTGAGAAAGCTCTTTCCTGGGGTGCGGTATTAAGACATCCATGGTTGTCTCATTCCTAAGCCAAGTCCTCCAGACTACCTTTCATCAGTGATACAGCTGACATTTTGCTTATCATCTTTCTGATTCTTACATCTACCTCTTAATGGGTTTAGACTTACAGAAGAAGGTGACTACAATCAACCTGCTCCCCTAAAATCCAAACATATATAAGCAGATTCCATGGTTATCAATATGACATAAAAATTGCTTCCAAGCAGAGGTCTCCAGCTTCTATGCAGTCCATCAGATGGCTGGCGTGGCTCTCAAGGGTTTGGGCTACTACATTCGGCAACAACCAACCGCCTGCCATGCCAGGAAGCCAGAGGTGGAACAGGCCGTAGCTTCCAACACTTCCTAACCTCAGGTCTCAGGGATGCATTGAGGATGAAGCTGATTCAAGGCACTCTCTTCTGTGAGTGGCCCACTGTGATTAGCAGCCAAAGCCCAGCTAATTCTCTGTCATTTTCTCAATGTTCTGCTGGGCGAGTTTCACCTTGGGTGTCCCCAGAACTTTGTCAGAGTGGATGGGGAATTCTAGGAGGGTGACTAGACATCCAGTCTATTTTGGTTCTCCATTTCTCCGGCAGCCTAGTGTCTGAACTAAGAGAAATGTGACTGTGGCAGAGTACAAGGGAACGCCAGTGGCAAAGGCTTGCATATGTCTATTTCTGGCTGTCCCCTGATGCTGTGTCATTGGAAGAGCTGTGACATCACAGCCTCTGCCTTTTTACAAGGGCCTGACACTCCAAGTGACTCACAGAGAATGTCTACTGTGGCTGCCAGCCTGGCTCAATACACACAGATTTAGGGAGTCACACAGAATGACTTATGCCAGGGTTGGGCAGGGGCATGAAGACAATCACAAGCTATTAGGACTAGAAGTGGCCTTAACTGTCCTCTAGTAAAAGCCCCATCTAAAGCCTGAGCCCCTGAGAAGTGGGTCTCCAGGTTGTGCTTGCATATCTCCAAGGACACTAAACTCATTATCTTACAAGGCGGCTGTATCAGGATGACTTGAGGCACAGATAACAGCATATTTAAGCAACACAAGCTTTTCATCTCACTCAACAAGAAGCCTGAAGGCACCAGGGTTTGTTAGTGGCTCAGGAGAGCCACCAGGGGCCAAGGCTGTCTCCATCTTGTAGGAAATCAATGATTGCTTTCCTCATTGTCTCAATGATCTTTTTCTCATCTGATACTGTCAAAGCAAGAAGAAAGTGGTGCACACCACCAGCTTTCCCCTCCTGGGTCTCTCCCTTTTAATCAAGGTGGAAAACCTTCCACAGGCCTCAGGAGATGTCCCTAGTATCTCACTGGTCAGAAGAAAATTGCATGCCCATCCCTAAACCAGGGGTATAGAATTGCCACAGTTAGCCCTGACCAATAGTGACTGAATCATGCCTTGGAGTCAGACCCACTGCCCTCTAAACAAAGAATAGTTTGATAAGCAAAAAGAAAGAAAAAGAAGGAAATGCCTAGTAGATATAGGCAGCTAACTTTATCTGCTACAGTAGCCCAATCCCTTGTCAAATTACTTCAAAGTTCTTGATGATACTGAGTTAAAATCTGGTTAACAGCATAGCTCCTCACCCAGTGATTCCAGATTTACTCTGATGCCTCATGGAATAAACACAACATGTTTCCACAACATGTAACTTAAAGCATATCTGAAAACTGATTGTTCTAGAACAGTTTCCAGTTCTGAACTCTTTGTTGGGAGACAACTAGTCTGGAGTCAGGCTGCCTGGGTTCAGCTCCCAGCTCTGGTACTTGCTAGCTGGGGCTCCTGGGAAAGTTACTTTAACCTCTTTGTACCGACTTCCTCACCTGTACAATGACTATAATAACAGTGCTTACCTCATAGAGTTGCTGTAAAGATTAAGTAGTTAATATACACAAAGCACTTAGAACAGTGCCTGGCACGAGTTGGTACATTTAAGTGTCCATTGCTGTGTAATCAGTTAAATGTTTGGTTGCTTTCTTTTGTAGATATCCTATTGATCTGTATCTTTGTCAAAAAGTAGAAGTTGGGACTTAAATCTGGATTTGTCAGTACATACCCCTATATTCTATTGGTGGCTGCCTTGGAGAAAGTTAAATAACAATAATGATCTTTCATTCACTATTGCTAAATCAGGTCTTCGACATGTACCTGCGCAGTTAATTTTTTGAACTTGGATGAAAGCTTTCCATTTAATTTCTATCTTATTTCATGGAAACAGAGCAGGGCTAAAAGTATGCCTATCACCCCAGGAAGGGGGGAAAAAAGAGTATAAAAACCTTAAATTCACCAGGCTAGCCTGTTCTTTCCCCCCACACCCCGCTTCCCCCCTAGGACCACCTTCCTTATCCTCTCCACTCTACACTTTGGATTTCTCCCTGAGCCTGGTCTCTCAGCTCCCCACCAACTCTGTGAGCCCAGGGTAGTGTTATGGCCTGAACTGTGCCCCCTCAAAATGCATATGTTAAGTTCTAACCCCCAGTACCTCTTGGTCTCTTACTTCTCTAATTGGAAGCAGGTTTAGGTCAGAAATAGGACATCATGTCAGCCTGACATTAACCAATTTTCAAATCCCGGTGCTTAAATTAAGTCCTTTGAGGGAAGGACAAGTGCTGCCACATAGTTCAGAGAGGCAAGCATTGAAACCAGACAGAAGACTTTATCGGCCCATGACCTAGGCAAGAAGATTAAAAGGCAAAATTTAGCCAATGTCAGACAGTACGTCATGAGCGAAAGCATCTCTAAGTCATGCTACTCCAGGAGCCCACCTAGACTAAATAATGCAGCAGTGTGATCATCCTATTCCTAACCTGGTGACCTAGCAGTGACCAAAACAGAATTGTGTCACCAGGCCATGTGCTGCCTTTGATTCCAAACATCTGGGGATAAGGGCAGAAGGAAAGGAACAGACCTGACTGTACGTCCTAAAAAGGATTCAGTTGACTCAAGCGGCTGGACAAACATTAGCTCTAATGCCCAGGCAATCCCCAGTGGCCGAGAAGGTAGCCAAACTCTGGGGATCAGTCTTCCCTGCCCTTTATGCAGAAAATTGGCCATAGGTCTTCCTAACTGGGTTGGGAGGAGTGCAGTACCGAGGGCAGTCAGGGATGGAACGTAGAAAATAGAAAGGGGGTGGGATGGAGAACTTAAAAGAGTATAGAAAAAAGAATCCTTGGGCACAACCAGCATCCCTGCATCAGTCAGTTACGCCATCAGGTCCTGTCACCAGCTTTGAACCAATCCTTTGTCTTGTTCCAGTCCTGAATATACTATATAATTTTTTATTTATTTATTTATTTTTAATTAGTTTCAGGTGTACAACACAGTGCAATAGTTATACTTTTTACCCCTCGAAGTGACAACCCCCTGCCCCAATTTGCCACCCCACTCCTCCCCACCATATCATATATATCTATTATACTTCCTTTGACTCCCTTCCACAGTATAATCCAGATCCCATGACTATCTATATATTCAATTACAGTTGGCATACAATATTATACAACATCAGCTTCAGGTATACAGTGCAGTGATCAAGCCTCTACTCCATCCATGAAATGGTCTCCCCAACAAGACATGTGACCATCTGACACCCACAAAGTATTTACATTATTAATTTGTAAATATTACAAAGTGATATAATTTTAAATCACTTTGTATTTGTCATCCTAAAAGCAAGGAGACCTTTTGCCTTTGCACACAAAATGAATGAAAAATGCATTCATGCCATCATTAAATATAAAATATGTTACATGATATTTGGAGGGACAGTTTGGTCCGAGGAAGGACTGCTACTCTGGAATTTTAAAACTCAGGCTCAATTTCCAGCTTGTTTGTCAATTTATCTTTAATATATTCATCTATTTGTTCATTCAGTCAACAAATGTTAAGAACTCTCTATGTGCTAAGCATTATGCGAAACACTGAGGTTAGGACAACAGTGAGACAAATCCCAATTCCTCCCCACAAGGAGCCCCTGTCCAGTGGAGGGGAAAGACAATAAACAAAATGTAAATAAATAGCTATGCAGTTTCAGTTTTTATCAGTGCTATGGAGGCGATGTACAAGTTGCTTTGAAAATGTTTGATGGTTGAACCTTTCCTAGGCAGTCAGGCAAAGTTTCCCTAAGTCTGAGCCAGCTCTGCCACTGTGTCATATGTATGACAGTTCTACTGGGCAAGTTCCTTCCGACTTATTAGGCCTCAGTTTGCCTATCTGCAAAATGGTAAGACTGTACTGATGACATCTCCTCCTTACACTATGATTCTTGCAACAGTGAGTATATAGAAATAATGTGTGTTATACATAGCCCATTATAAAATGAATTTAGGAAATCTGGCACAGAAAACAAGGTTACCTTTCTCAATATAGGCACCACAGAGAAGATAGCCTTCCCCAGAGAACAGTTTCTCCCCCTTGCACCCGGTCAAATGCACCACTCCAGCCCCGCTCCGGACCATCTCTGGGTTGGCGGCTTGCAAATGTTCTTCCCCCAGCCAAAAGCATATTTCACTAGCATGCAGGCAGGAGTGACAGAATGGGGTTAGGAAATGGAGACGAGTGACATGGTTTTTTTCATCCCAGGTACTGCAGAGGAAGAGGTGGCAAGGAGCCAATGATGGGAGCTCACTGAGATGAGGCAAAAAGGGATGCCTATGGGAATGGGGTACTGGGGTTCATCAGAAGGACAGGGGTTCAGAGTCTGTAAAGGGGGGCTGACTCGGGAAAACTAGGATAGAGATCTAGCCTTGCAGTGAAATTTCTATTTAATTTTAGTCAAATCATGAACTTTCTCTGGGCCTTGGATAACTCCTTGGTAATTAAACCACTTCCTCTAACTAGCTTGATGATATTAAATAAGGATGCGAGTTTTGTGATAAATGTGTTAAAGAGATAATGAATTATTTAGACAGCCATCTCAGCTTCTCGTTAGCAAGGATATAGCTAAAATTTGGACTAAGTGGGCCACCTTCAGTAAAGAGCCATAAAATAGGGATAAACCACTGTCTCTCAGGGCTGCTATGATAATGCACACCAAAGTGCTTTGTAAACTATAAAGGACCATGTACATGTAAGGTATAATTACAGTAATGATTTAAACTGTCATTGTGATTAGTATGATTATAATAATTATGATAAGCTAAATATTCCTAACTGGGTCGTTGGATACAAAGATGAATAGTTGGAGAGAGGGATGATCAGGCATTTCAAAAGTCATGTACAAGCACGTTCCCCACCATCTAACAGCGATTGTAAAAACCATCTTTATGACTCTCGTTACAGAGAAATCTAAAAGGAACTGGCTCTCTATAAACCCACACTACACACACGTGAGTTGGACTGTGATACTGGAATGTAAAACATCAATAATTTAAGTGAATGGTGGAGGGTACTTTAATAAATATTAAGTTATTTGGTGCTCACAAGATAAAGAAATAGTTGGGAATGGTATTATTATTCCTTTTGGCAATTATGGAGACTGAGCTGACAAAAGTTAAGGGCTTGGCTACTATCCACAAGATTTTAGAGAAAGAATAAAGCAAGGAATCTTGCTTTCCTTGCTTCAAAACCATGGCTCCCTCAAAAGCAATCTATGGAATGGGAGAAGATATTTATAAACCATATATCTAATGAGGGGTTAATATCTAAAATATATGAGGAACAAACCAATAGTGCAAATAACCCAATTAAAAGAAATAGATATTTCTCCAAAAAAAATATACAAATGGCCAACAGGTACATGAAAAAAATGCTCAACATCACTAATCGTTAAAAATGCAAGTTGGGAATGAGATATTACCTCATATCTGTTAGGATGGCTATTTAAAGAAAAAGAAAGAAAGAAGAAGGAAAAAAAACAAAGAAGAAAAAACAGAAACAAAAACAAAACCAGAAAATAACCAGTATTGGTGAGGATGTGGAGGAATTAGAACCCTTGGGCACTTACGAGTATGGTAGGGATGTAAAAAGGTGCTGACACTATGGAACACAGTATGGAGGTTCCTCAAAAAATCAAAAATTGAACTAGCATAGGATCCAGCAATCGTACTTTTGGAGTATTTATCCAAAAGAATTGAAAACAGGATCTCAAAGAGATATTTCGACTTCCAGGTTTATTGCACACAAAAGACAAGAGGTGGAAACAACCCAAATGCCCATCAACGGAAAAACGGATAGAGAAAATGTGGTGTACAGCACACAGTGGAAAACTGTTCAGCCATAAAAAGAAAGGAAACCCTGTCACGTGCTGCAACATGGATGGACCTTAGGAACGTTGCACTAAGTGAGATAAGCCCGTCACGGAAGGACAAAACTGCATGACTTCACTTATATGAGGTATGTAAAGTAATCAAATTCCTGGAAGGAGAAAATAGGATGGTGGGTGCCAGTGAGAAATGGAGAGTTGCTGTTCACTGGGTATCGAGTTTCAGTCATGCAAGAGGGGAATGCTTTAGGAATAGTCTGTACAACATTATACTTGTGGTACACAACACTGCACTGTTCATTCTAAAACATGCTATGTGTTTTTACCACAACATTGTCTTTTTTTAATGCGTGTTGGGGGAGCCCTCTGGATTTCTGTTCTAATTGCTGTGATCAATTACCCACAGTTTATGTCTTGTGTTATAACAATTTACCTATCTTAGCAAAGAGCAACAACCACAAAAACAATTCTTCTAAGCAGCCTAGGGCCATAGATTGGAATGGCTATGCTTTCAGAAATAAAATCATAAAACAACAGAATCAGAAAAACTTAGAGATAGGCTAACTAACCTCCCATTTTACCAATGAGAAACCTGGGAAGCAGAGCTGACAGAAGACTTGAACGAGACCTTGTAACAAATGAATACATTAAATCATAACTGAGCTTTCATTCCTAGACCAATATTTGCTTAGAGACGTTGTTTGGGACCTGGTTATATGGCAAAACCACTTGGGAACATAAAATAGAAATGTCTGGGTCCCAGCAGAACTGCTGAATACAGAATCTCTGGGGACGAGGCCAAGAATCAATATTTTTAAAAAGTTCTTGGTGATTGTAATGCACATAGTCTCCCAAAGGTGTTCACCATTTTGGTTATCCCAAAGCCTAGGCTTACATCTAGGATGTTCCATCACATGAAAAACAAAAGGCATATCTGTCTCGCAGATGGTCAGTGTAAAGCAGTCTTGATGTGGCCTACCTAAAAGGACAGGAAAGAAGTATCACATGTGAATATCACTCCTTTTTTTAAAATAACTGGATACTGAGAGTTCATCAATGGCTGACCATTCATTCTCCATGAAATAACGATGAATGCTTTTGCTGTGAGGAGTTTCTCTCACTATATGGCCTGAAAATAATGTTTCTAAAGTCAAGCTCCACACGTCATGCTTTTGGGGATGGAAGATGAATCATTTTCACTACCGTGTTTGCCTGGCTGAATTAGCGTCATGAGTGGTTGGCTGACAACAAAACAACGAGCTCTCCAAAGGCTTGCCCTTCCCACCATGGTGAAAAGGTGGGGGGCCCAGACGCTGTGGCACCGAGACTATTTTTCACACCTTGAGAGTACAAGGGAAGGAAATACCAAAAATTCATTAAGAAAAAAAATTTGCATTTGTTTACTTTTTGCTCTGTGCCACATTTTATATCCTACTTTCCCTTCAGTCCCCGGAGTGCCATCTTCACATGGCTTTATGCTTAGGGACATGAGCCACAGCCACCTGTCGACCAATACGTGATGGAGCCAGGATTCGAACACAGGTCCCTGGGGCCACAAAGCTTGGCTTCTCTTAACCACTCTGCCATGGTGGGCCGCAGAGGGAAATACCTGTGTCTCAGGAACTGGCTCTGTCCCCAAAGAGCTAAGGGTTTAGCTGAGAGACAACACGAACACAGAAAAAGCATGCTGTTTGAAAGGTTGCTAAAATATAAGGGCCATGTATTTTACCACTTATATAATATTGGTCAAGTCACTGTTCCTCCCTGACTTTTGGTTTTCCTATATTTTGCATGTAAGTGTAAGAAGAGTTAGTGTAAGGGCCGGCCAAGTGGCTCAGTTGGTTAAGAGCTCACTCCAGAGAGTTGAGCTCTGAGCAACAGCAGTTCGAAGCCCAGCCCGAACTGAGCTGCTGCTGAGCTGCCAACAGGTGGCAGGATGGCTCAGCTAAAAAAAAAAATTAATGGCTGCAGAAAAGTTAGTGTAGCTGTTATGAATCCAGACCCTGGTATCTAATAATTGCCTGATTTGAAAGATGGCCCTTTTACCACTAACTACAGATCTCAATTCTTTTTGCAAAAGCCTTTAGGGCCAGATATGTTTCCAAATACAGGATTTGGGGGCAGAGAGACAGCGCTGGGAAAGTAGTATACAAATACTCCGCAACACACCCTATGCCTAGCAAGGCCTGGAACTTTATTCAAACATAATGTCTCTGCAGCCACACATATGAATGCTAACACTGAGATAAGCAGTTATAAATAGTCTGATGTCAGGTCAGATCAGGCTTTGCCATGAAATCAGTTCAAGTCAGATCAGGTTTTGCTGACAAATAAGTTTAAAAAATAATAACTTTTTATTTCAAAGCCTTTTCGATTTAACTGACTGACCTGTAGCTGTTAACCAAGGGAAAATTGACTAAATTCTTTGCATTTTTCTTGCCTTGTTTATAAAATGGGAATAACATATGAGCAAAAATTTGACAAGGTTTTGTCTGGATGAAATTAACTGATGCAACTGAATCACTTAGAGTGACAATTTATAGAAAATACTCACATAGTTAACAACTATAGTCATTTTTGTTATCCCTTATGTCCCTTCCACTTCTGGTATTCCAGGAGTCTAAATAATCAAACAATGTTTATATCAAGTTTAAGTTTACAGCAGAAGAGATTTCATGATGCATGATCTTATGGAGAAACTGCCATAAGAATTTTATAGAACTGCATTGCTATAATGGCTTGTAATAGAAAGTTAAACATCCCATGATAGGATAGTCAAAAAACAGGTTTAATAGAATTGGGATTTAAGATAACCTTAGAAGCAAGTGGAGTTTTGATAGCTGAAAAGGAAGAGAATGGCCATCAATTAAGAATTGTTAAGAGAATAGGTTATATTATAGAATCAATCAGACTTGGCTTCAAATATGATGTCAGCACTTACAAGCTATGTGAGTTTATTCCGGCCATTGAAACTCCCTGAGTCTTATTTGTTCCTGTTTAAAGAAATGACAGTAATAATATCTATTTTTCAAAATTACTGGGAAGCTTGGAAATTATGTATGTAAAGCACACAGAACAATGGCTAGTTAGTCCCCCATGATATTAGCTATTGCAGGAACACAAAGAGATTTCAGGTCAGCATCAGGGTGATCTTTCTCACAACCAGAGCTTCAACCCTGGGAGGGCTTATCTTGTGAGGTATTGAGATTTCTATAACCAAGGTTGTTGGAGAATCAACTATCTCACTTATTTGAGAAGGAATCACTGTTTGGGGATGTGACAAGAATGGTGCCAGGACTCTCCTTCCATCCAATGCTGAGACTTTACCATCAGAGGTGATGGTGAGTTATTTTGTACTTCATTTTAATTCAATATTTCCTTGTAAGATGGAGAATTCTAGGCTCTAAGAGTTGGCGGTCTAATTTAGGCAAGGCTGAAGACAAAAGGAAGTTACATAGGTTGGGTGAACTGAGCTATGGCTATCCTTGAATGTCAGGATGAGGGTGTGGCTCCCAAAGAAAATAAGGGTGACATATTTTTGAGGTGTATTTTGTTCTGCAGGTCCCCTGTAACATTACTCAAAGATGCTTCTTGCCCGTCTACAGCCATGAAATCATAACTCTTTCGTCATGTCTTTTCCCTGCTCTTCTGTGTTCTCCTTCCTTTCTCTTCTTCTGTTCTTCTTCATCTCCATTCCCACTATCATTTTCTCCAGTGTACACTCAACATTATGATCACCCCAAAGTGGTTTGTAAGACGCCAAGTACTATAAGTTAGAAGGAGCAATATGGCAGCTTATCCTTCCCTGTGTATCTGAATGTCCTCTCAGCTCCTCGGAGAAAAGGTACCAAAGAGACCCAAGCTATTATTATCACCAAGAGCCACGCAGTACAGAGCATATTATTGGTGCCAAATAAATAATTCCCATTGGCAAGTCAACAGAGCGAGAGTGTGACTAGCCTGCAGCCTGGCTGGGACACAGGTTACATTGAGATAGAGCTCTGGAAGGAACCGTATATCAAAATAATGGTCTAAAATGTCAATGCAGGACACATGTTCTTTCAAGTGGGTGGTTTTAAATAATTCAAAGTTCATGGAGACTTTGCTGGAAATAAGTATCTAGTCTCTTCTTTACAAAGTCAGATTTGGGTCTGTTAAGGTCAACAAGGTTCACCATTATCAATATTTACAGTGATGGTACCTTTGCCTACTAAGTCTTTCTCATCTCCCACTAATATGAAATTTGTGATAGTATGAAAGTAGGAAGCCAATATTTGAAATGACTAATATCAGTATTAATAAATACAATAGTAACTAATATCCACTGAGCACTATTTCACATCTATGTGAGAAGACTGCACAAAAGTCTTAACATGTATTGCCTAATTAAAATCTTACAATAATACTACAAAGTTGGAATTATTATGCCCATTTTACTATTGCAAAAACTGAGGCTCCACAACATTGATAAAATTTTGCACGGCTACGTAGCAGAGTAATTGTTGGAACAGCATCATTCTGACTTCAAATTAACTTAGGCCATAAGCTAAAATGCCTCCTGCATAGAAGCAAAGTTTATTAAACAAATTAGTATTTTTAATATATTCTGAGGAGACGTTGAAGAAACCTTAGAGAAAATTATTTTTCACACATTCTCCCACAAATTAGAAGTCTGCATTTATAGTTTTAATTATATGTTCATTCCATATCATTCCTATCTGTTACTTCAATGAAATTAACTAAGGATACCCACCAGGCAACACTTACTTTGCTTTTAGGAGGTAATAGAAAACTCAAAGTGTCTGCATTTCCTAATTTGGGCTAGTGTTCTCATTTAGGATGAAATTGCTCTGAAAAGCTTTAGAGAAAGGAAAGTCCTGAAATTAGATTGATGGTGCCGGCTGCCTTGCCAAAGTCTTCACAGGTCCGTGGAATGCATCTCAGTTTGCATTTGCCAGCTCTGCATTCAGGAGTCTCAACTGCTTCATATTCTGATGGTCCTGAGCCCACCAGATGGAAACAAAGGGGGTTTATTTCCAGTTCTCCAAGATCCCATGCAGCCATTGACTGGGGACTAGAAAATGGCTTCTTTTTTATTAATATAGTGCTGGCACCTCCTTGTTCTGTCATTAGAAAAATGGTTACGTCATGGTGAAATTATGAATTTAAACAAAGGGACATTTTTTTGCTTGGTGGTAAGAGTTGGGAAACGGAGAAAGAAGTAAGATAGTTTCTATCTGGTCTCAAATCGGCCACCAAATGGCTAACTTCCAGCAAGTCTCTTTTCTTTGTCATATGAACAGTTGAGATATTTGATAGATGCTTTGTGAATAAATAGTGGAATGAATGGACACATAAAGGATAAATTTTGCTGACCTCCAACATCTCAGGAAGACCAGGTTTCTTCCTCTAGCTGGAGCAGTTGTTTTCAGACCAAGAGGGCAGAAGAACCATGGCACTGGAAGAACTATGGCTGGGATTAGAAGAACTTGGAATCACTATATTAGCTTGTGCCTGGTTTTAAGTTGGAAAAGAGTCTGAAGTTCCCTGGGCTTCTACTCAGAGATGAAAACTGTAATACCCTACAATATCAGCATTCACGTGGACAGTAGATCATCTAATCCAACTTTGTGATAACATTAGCATCTTTATTTAACATTTGCTAATTAACATTAGCAAAGATTCCAAGGGAATCTTTGATGTTTTGAATGAAAAAAGAAATAGGCATTTGAAGCTTCCTGGCAGGGCCACAGTAGCAATGATATAATAAAACCTACAATCCACTTTATTTCTATGTGGAAGGCCAGGCTGTCTTTCCTCTCCAGGAGCAAATGCCTAAGAAAGTTGCTTCAGCTTTGCTTTTGATCTGGCCTAGTTTAGAAGATGAATCAGCAGCTTTCCAAAGGCTATGGATAAGCAACTCCAATTTAAATCTTCCTCCATCCACACCAGTCCCTGTTCAATGAACCTGGCTCCCTAAGCTGAGGAGTCCTTGTGAAAGTCTGACTGGATGGAACTTGCAGCTTGACTGTCCAGCCTTGATTACTTACCCCTCATTTCTCAATGAGCCATCAATTTTAGTCAGTTACAACTGGCCTGTGCCCAGAAGCTAGGCTAGTGGAAGGAAGAGACTTCAACAAGGTAACAGGTAAATGGAAGATGAAGTGCATAGAATCTATGTTGGTAAAGTAAAGTTGTCACTGTTTGAAGCTTTTCAACCCCTACCGAGCAGTCATGGGATACTTGGCTTAATATAATTATCATCTTGCTGCTCTGGTGTTATTGAAACTCAGTTACATCGAGGAAAAATAATCAAAAAATACATATCACATACAAATGTATGACTTTTTAACATTTAAATAGGAAAAGAATAACTTTGTTCAAGATGATTTGCTCCACTTGCATTCTCGTATACATGCAAGCATGTATGTGTTCATTCATTCAACATATACCTGTTATGACAAATATTGTACTCAGTGCAAGAGATATTTAAAGAACCAGGTTCTGACCTCAAGAAGTTTAAGTCTATAAATAGAGCTAGATGAGTAAACATATTAAAGTATGATGACAGCAATTCTTTTTTTCCCTTACCGTCAACATCCAATGTTCTACTAAATCTGACATATACCTTGAATTCTTCCTCTTCTCCCCATCTTCATTACTAATGCCCTAGCCCAAGCCCACATCGTCGCTTACCTAGGCTACTGAAATACCCTCTAGCATGGCTCCCTGAGTTTGCTCTCATTTCAGTATTATAATCTATCGTCCACAAAGAAGCAGAATAAACTACTGACCTTTTTAAAACATACTCGTGGGGCCGGCCGAGTGGCTCAGTTGGCTAAGAGCTAGCTCAAAGTGCGAGCTGAGCTCTGAGCAACAGCTGTTCGAGGCCAGCCTGAGCTGAGTTGCCGTTGAGCTGCCAACAGGTGGCAGGATGGCTCAGCTAAAAAAAAAAAAAAAAAAAAAAAAACATACTCGTGTATCAAACATATCACTTAACTGCTTAAAAGATGCACTTAGAATCAAACAGTCACCAAGACAATTATAACCTCATCAATCTCTTCTTCTACCCTTCCACTTCCCCATAAGGCTCCAGATACCCCAACCTTCTTTTGGTTTTTCATTTGTCCTAAATCTTTGCAGGTCTTGTCCCTTCATGTCATTCAAGCTTCAACTTAAGAAGTGACCTTTCTTGACCACACCATCCAGGCACTCTCTACCTCATTACCCTATTTGATTCCCTTCATGGAACTTACCTGATATGTGATGATTTGTGTGTTGTCTGTCTCCATGAGAACAGGGACCTTCTCTGTCTTGTTCACTATCCTGTCACAGAGCTTAACTAGAACAGCACCCAGCAAACAGTCAGAAGGACAAATTTAAGCTTCATGAGGACAGAGGGTATTGCAGCTGATCCCAATCTCTGGAATTATTAGCTGAATGAGGTTTCTAAGAAAGGTGCCTCATCCAAGATGATGTGTGACAAGCATGAAAGACTTCCTATGTGGCATGGGCTCCCCATCCAGAGTGCTGGATCAACATGTACGGGCAAAACGTCTTGCTCATAATGGGTCCTAAGAGGCTGCTAATGACAGAGCAGAACCAAATGTGTCTGTATTTCCTCCTATTAAATAATAATAACACATATTAATAATAATGATTTCTAGCAGGAAAAAATGACTCCTTGATCATCACGGTAATTTGCAAAAAAAAATAATTAATGTTACTCTCAAATTGCTCCCACTGTCATGTATAAATTTGCATTGTGTTTGCATGTTTACATACATATGTGAATAAGTGTGTGTTTATAGTCAACCAAAAGAGGGGATACCTACGCATGTTGGCAGAAATCAGTTTTCAGTAAAAATCCCTGAAAAATGCCCATCATCCCAGTCAAATATATATCCCCTGACATGTTCTGGCACCTGTCATCCCCATACCAGTCATGACTTTGAGTTATCACATCCAAATCCCTCTTCTAAGATGAAAAAAAAAATCATGTGGAGAATCCATAGATTCTTACCTACTCACAGAACCTTGTTTACAACATACTGACAAATTTTTCACCTTCTTTAGTCCTCACAGACAGTATCATTCCCATTTTACAGGTGAGAAAAGTGAGGTCTACAGATACTAAATGGCTTGTGCAGAGCATAACAGCTGGTTTATGACAAATCCAAGATCAAAATTTGGCTCAAAGGAGAGATGAGAGTGTAAGACCCTACAATGGTGCATTTGATCATGAAACAATAACATGCCCTAGAAGCTGAGGTGCTACAGGAAGGTGTAGCAGTCTGAGGGGAAGTTCATAGCCATGCAGTGATTTAGCTGGAGGACGAAATTTGCCCAGATCTGGGGAGAGCGCTTCCAGTGGTCATTTCCTTTTCAAAGCATTTGGTCTCCCAGTTATTCCTTCTCCACTAAGATTAATCCATCACAAGACTCAGAGCCATTTTCCAAGTTATTAATCATTTTGGAGCAGTGCTGCCTCAGCAAGAATCCAGCAAGGTGACTGCTCCAAACCAGAAGAGGACAAAAGAAAACTGGAGGTGAGCAGTGGGATAGACGGCAGAGAAACTCAAGATAGACACGGCAGCAGAGTCAGAGAGACACCCCACTAGAGGCGCCTGGGACCCACATTTAACTAGGACAGAGAGTGAGCACATGGGGCCACTGAACAATTTAAAACCATAATTCACCCACTCCTTTGCTGTCCAACCATCACTGTAAGAGCATCCCTAACTTAGGACTTGAAATTAAGCCCTTCATTTCCAAACCGTAAAGTGAAGCCTGCAAGAGATGATGAAGTCAGAAATCCCCTTACCTAAAATTCAGCCAGAAACTACCTTTGAAGTACATGCTGCAGGTGCTATAAACGCTGTAGTCCATCTACTGCTCTAGGTTGAAATCGGGCAATATGTTCTGGGCAAGTGCCCTGTGTTGAACCTTCCATTCCTAGTGGAATGAGAATGCTGGGGTTCAGCACTCAGTGATAATGAGCCTGACATTAAGAATTTGATCCCAACTGGCCGAGTGGCTCAGTTAGTTAAGAGAGTGAGCTCTGAGCAACAGGGTCGCTGGTTCAATTCCCACATGGGCCAGTGAGCTGCACCCAAGCTGAGCTGCCGCTGAACTGGTGAGAGCTGTATGGGATGGTGGGCTGTGCCCCACCCCCCACCCCCGGGGCAACTAAGATTGAACATGGAACCTTGAGCTGAGTAGCCACAAACTGCCCACAGGCAACAGGATGGGTCAGTGTACAACAAGGTGGCTGGTTCAACTCCCACGTGGGATGGTGGACTCTGCCCCCACACCCCACAACTAGATTGAAAGTGGTGACTGGGCTTAGAGCTGAGCTTGCACCCTCTACAACTAAGATTGAAGGACAATAACTTGACTTGGAGCTGATGGGTCCTGGACGAGTACAATGTTCCCCTTTCCCAATTCCCCAACACTGTTCCCCTCCCCAATTCCCTAACACTGTTCCCCTCCCCAATTCCCTAACAAAAATCTTTTAAAAACAAGCAATCTCTCTCTCTCTCTCTCTCTCTCTCTCTCTCTCTCTCTCTCTCTCTCTCTCTCTCTCTCTCTCTCTCTCTCTCTCTCTCTCCATATATATATGAAGAATTTGATCCCATTTGGACCAATTTGCCTCCTTTGTTCCTTGATTAGGCACTGACTTCCAGCCTTAACTTCCCACTCAGCCCTAAGCATGACTACAAACTGTGCCCTGCTCCGCCTCAAAGGATAAAACCTGACCTCAGCTACAAACAACTACATTTACTCCTGAAATTAGCCACAGACTGCTATCTAACCTGGCACAAAATGAGCCTTAACCCTAGCCAATTCTGGGTCCTAAGCCTGACCACAGAGTGAGGCCATTTATTAATTCTTATTCAACAACTATTAAAGTGCCTACTATGTGCCAGCCTCTCTGCTGGGTGATAGGAGCATGGTAATTGACCAACTATCCATGCAAGACAGACCAAAAGTCAACTAATTACAATTTTCTTATGTATTTACTGTGATGACTTAGCTCCAAACATAAATTGACTTCAGACCTCAGTCACAGACTGACTCATATCCCCCAGGCACAGACTGAGCCGTCACTGAGACTGAGTATCTATGCCAACGAAAAATTTGGAGGAATTATAGGAAGAGCTTCTTATAACCACTTCAGGCAATGCTGAGATTGGGTGCCCAATAAAGACCTGACAAGCTGCAAAAGCAATCATTCAGTGTGTGCTGATGTGGGGAAATTAACAAAGTTTCCCGAAGATACTGAAACAGATAGAGAGAAACACATGTGGAAAAACAGACTCCAGTTTAGTAGCACCAGCCAGAAGTCGGGGATAAAGTCTGCTGTGTGTACATTAATTTTTAATGGAGTACAGAGAACAAGTGGAGGCAGAGGGTGGAGAGAACTCTAAGATGTAGAGTAATGCTTGAAAAACTATTGAGGAAAGCAATAGAATTGGAAGGGTCAAGACATAGAAATAGAGAAAAGGGATTCCATATAGGGAGACCAACCCATCAAACTTGGAGTGCAGACTGCTCACACTGTGTCTAAGAGATGAGATGAACATCTTTAGATTAGAGGATATTTGCGGGGCACAGGTGCAGGATGGAAGAGTGAGTGAGGCCATTTTATGGCCAGACTCCCAACAGCAAGAGAGTATGCCTATACATTCAGTTCAGTTTGGAAGGATCAGCTATGAGCTTTTTATTCATTTTCATACACCCAGAACTTAGGGTTTTTTTTTTGTTTTGTTTTTGTTTGGGTTTTTTTTTGGTTTGGTTTTTTTTTTAGGGCAGTGTCACTGGCCTTCATATGTGGGACCGAACCAGGGCCGCTGGCTTCCCACGCCAGCACTTAACAACTGCGCCACTCGGCCGGCCCTTAGTTTTAATCTTTTGACAATAATTAATATGGAATGAACAAGAGTAAGAGGGAAGAAAGGAAGAGACAAAGACAAAGCAGATGAGAAGATTTAGCTGACAATTCTCAATGCATGAAACTGGGATAGTACCATCAAGAACCTGGAAAACTCTAGAAATAGATCTCACTGATTAAACCACCTTGAACTAGTCCCCTAAAAATCAATTCAGTGGCCTCCACATTGGGACTATATGGAGTTGTCTTTTTGGCCTTCAGTCCCCACCTTCCCCAAAATGTTCAGGGATATTAAAGCAGTAGTTGAGCCTATAAGGTTGGGGAATAGAGAAACTCTGGTGATAAAAGGTTGAAAGGTAAGATTTCCTCACCACTGAATTGAATCCCCAAGGGTATAAAAAGAACAGGGAAAGGTCACTTAATAAATCCTTCCCCAGGTTCCTTTCACTGAAGAAACTAAACCTGGGCATGGTACCCACCATCCCACCTGCCTCTGCCGAAGAGTCATCGTATAGGGAAAGGAGGGAAAAGGATGAAAAAGAGGAACTAATTCACTGCAGTTGGGGTTAATCCCACTCAAATCCTCAATCCATGTTTGCAGATAATCCAGTTAGTACAGCTTTCATGGGGAGCTTTGATAAATCCCTGAGCCTCTTGCTGGAACCACAGGCCCCTGAACAGCTCAGCATTCACGAGACGAGCCATCAATAATGCAACGGACCTGGCACCTGTCAGGCTTATCGACATGTTAGCCCAAACCTGCACAGCACCCAAGGTCACCGCCTTCCCAGACATGACCAGTCCTTGCTGACTCTCAACTGTCATAGCATTTCATACTTTTAAATCATTCAATGCAGCTCTTACATTTTTAATCTTGCATTTCTCAAAAGTTGTTTTATGTATGATTAAACTGTTATTTCCAACTAGATTGCAAAATCCTTAAGAATAGGAATTACATTTTAGATTTCTACAGAAAATGCCCAGGAGAGAGCTTGGCACAGAGAGTAGGAATTGAAAAAAAAAATCTACTTTATTGGTTTATTGATCACACCAACCTCTCAGACACCAAGACTCAAGGCATATACCAACGACATGGAGTTTGAGCACTGGTCTCTTCCTTCTCTGCCAGGTTACCCTGATAACCTGTGTTGTTATTTTGAGTTTCATCATTTCATCTTGTAAATGGGAATCCAAATTTTTGACTAATTCTATACCACTCCTAGACAAAATTTTGCAGATGAAATTCAACTCTAATATTTCTAATCTGTTTTAAAACATATTTTATTGTGATATATAACATAAAATTTACCATTTGAACCATCCTTAAGGGCACAATTCAGTGCCATTAAATACATTCACAATGTTATGCAACCATCGCCACTACCCGTTTCTAGAACTTTTTCATGACCCCAAACAGAAGCTCCCTATGCCTCATTCACCCCTCCCCCCAGGCCCTGGTAACTTCTAATCTATTTTCTATCTTTATGAATTTGCCTATGCTAGATGCCTAATATAAGTGGACTCTTACAATATTTATCCTTTGCATCTGGCCCATTTCACTTAGCATGTTTCCAAGATTCATGAGTTTTGGTGATAAAAACCCTATGTTGTAGCATGTATAAGAATTTCATTCCTTTTTATGACTGAGTGATATTCTGTTGTGCATATGCACCACATTTTGTTCATCCATTTAATCTGTTGATGGAGATTCAGGTTGTTTCTACCTTTTGGATATTGTGATCATGTTGCTATGAACATTGGTGTTCAAGTTCACGCTTTTAATCCTTTTGGTTATGCACCGAGAAGTGAAATTGCTATTACATGATAATTCTATGTTTAGCTTTTTGAGGAGCCATTAACCTGCTTTCCATAACAGCTGAGCCATTTTACATTCTCACCAGCAACGTACAAGGATTTCAGTTTCTACACATCCTCACCAACACTTGTTAGTGTCTGATTTTTGTTTTGTTTTATAACAGCCAGATTTTAATTTCCCTAAAGATACTGAGCATCTTTTCCTGTGTTTATTCACCATTTGTTTATTTTCTTTGGAGAAATGTCTATTCAAGTCTTTTGCCCATTTTTTAATTGGATTATTTTTTGTTGTTGAGTTGTAGGAGTTCTTTATATATTGTGGATATTAACCCTTTATCAGATATATGATTTGCAAATATTTCCTGCCATTCTGTGGGTTGTCTTGCAATCTTTTTTTTAATACTCTATCTACTCCTTCTTTCTATGTGGCCCTCTTTCCCCTAAAGGCTCTCATGTTCTCAGTGTATTCAGACTAGTCTCTGAATACCCAAGAGGCCTGAAATAGTCTTCCTAATAGCATTAGTGCCATAGTTCAGGTATTATTCTCTTTCACCATCATCATTATCATCATTAATTATTAGCTGCTATCTCTTATTGTGAATGTATGTGTCTAATACCCTAGTATGAATTTTAAATACATCCGCTCAATTTCTATTTATAGCAACTAAGAAATGTGTGCTGTCATTATCTCAATTTGACCGATGAGGAAACTGAGATTCAAAGTAATGTCATAATAAAGAGAATGCACAGAGTGAACGGTTTCCTCATTGGTGTTTATCCACAGAAGCTCTCATATATCAGAAAGGATTACATCAACTAATTCACACTAAAATATTAAATGACTAACCTCTAACCAGGCTATCAATGTTATTAAAAAGCATGCATTTATTGAGTGAAATTCCTTTCATGATGGAAGTTTCAGGCAACAGAGTCAGAGATGTTTTAGGGTTAGTTGGGACAAGCCAAATTATTCTGGATGCATATTTGCTTGTTCTGCTCATAAGCAAGGACAATTCTTATGCAAGTCTCCTGACGACCTAACAGATAAAGGAAAGAAGAGACCAATTCAGCCAAAGGACTACCCTGCAGTGGGAAAGCACTGGGCAAAGTAAGAGGCCTGAGACACTCTCTCAGATGTGCCTCTCACTGTGTGACCTCAGTCATTTCAGATATTATATGGAGACAAGTATTAAGCTGCTACACACTGAATTGTGTCTTCCCCCAAATTCATATGTTAAAGCCCAAATCCTCAATGTGGTGGTTTCTAGAGATGGGGCCCTTAGAAGTAAATTAGGGTAGATGGGATCAGGAGGGTGGGACCCTCATCCAGTGGGATTGATGTCCTTATAGAAGAAGGAGAGACACCAGAACTCATTCTCTCTCCACACATACACATCAGCGAAAAGCCATATGAAGACACCGCAAGGAATCAATTATCTACAAGCTAGGAAGAGGGACCTCCCCAGAAACCAAATTGGCCAGAATCTTGATCTTGGACTTCTAGTCTTCAGAACTATGAGAAAATAATTTTCTGCCACATAAGCCAAGCAGTCTAAAGAATTTTGTTATGGCAGCCCATGCTGACTCTTACCTTCCATAGTATTTCATACTTTTAAATCACTTAACGCAGCTCTTACATTTTTAATCTTGCATTTCTCAAAAGTTGTTTTATGTATGATTAAACTGTTGTTTCCAACCGGATGGCAAAATCCTTAAGATTAGGACTACATTTTAGATTTCTACAGAAAATCCCCAGGAGAGAGCTTGGCACAGCGAGTAGGAACTGAAAAAGAAAATCTGCTTTATTGGTTTATTGATAACATCAACCTCTTAGATAGCAAGGCTCAAGGCATATACCAACAACATGGAGTTTGAGTACTGGTCTCTTCCTTCTCTGCCAGGTTACCCTGATAACCTGTGTCGTTATTTTGAGATTCATCATTTCATCTTGTAAATGGGAATCCAAATGTTTTACTAATTCTATGTATTATTCCAGGTCTCTTTCTTTATTCCAGGACTTATTTTTCTTTTGGATGATTATACAATGCCATTCCACCTATGGGTCATATCGTGCTGCCTCATCTGCCTAGTAAGCAGTCCTACCTCTGATGGAAGGACAAAGGACATAAAACAGCCCAGTAGGTGAAGTCAGAAAGACACCAGGTCTGCAAGCTATGCATATGTTTTATCAACACTGACATGAGTAGAGTAAAACAGCTGAGTCATTGCAATCACTTCTCTCTTTGGCTATTCTATAGACTAAATAAATACAGATGTGCCTACCACCAACACAGCTAAGTTTTCCCCTGAGGTTACATTATTTTTTTTCTTTATTCTCTTCTCTGAATTACTATAATACCCAGTACTATAGATTTGTAGCTAAAATTACATGATTTAAAGTTAGACTCTACCACTTGCAAGTTGAATAACTTTGAGGAAGTCAATTAATCTCTTACTTGTATTTTGCTCATCAGGAAAACAATGGTAATAATAATTGCTAATTATTCTATTATGAGGAAAAATACAATAATAATTCATAGAGTAGAGAGAAGTTCTAATTCCAGTAACAATAGGGTAGCTTGTATTGAACTAACCCAGCTACAGATAATAATAATAAACTGTGGATGAAATATTTATTAAAAACACAACTATTTTAAGGTTTTGAGAGTGATTTAAAAAAGGAAGACACTGGAGTGAATTCTATCCATGAAAGAAGGAAACTACATGGGGTAGGATCAGTGTTTATTTAGCTTTTTGGGGGAGAGGGCAGTCTCTGGTCCACAAGGTGCAGATTAGATAATAATCAAACAGAAACTGCAGTCTTATTAGCCAAAGGTGTCAGAGGACTTCAGTGCCCCAAAGTGGCTGGAAATTGATGAAGAAAACACAGGAAAGAAAGAATCTATGGAAAGGGAAGTACTAAAACCTGAGTATATAAACATCTGTCACACCTTTGGCCAACTTCAATAAAGAACATATGAAGGGAAACTCAAGAAACCCAGCAGAAATCAACAGAGGCAATAGACCTAAAATGAGATTTCAGCTACTGACCACCTCAAAGACACTGCGTGGGGGTTTAACCATGCCATGTTAGATACACTTGATAAATGCCGTGGGTGTTCTATTAATGTTCCAGAAAGGTCATTACGTCAGGTAAAGACTTTCTCAGGATTAAGGGTTTCTCTCAAGGACTAAGAGCAAAACAGAAACATATATCCTAAAAATGTATAAAACCAATCCTTCGCAAGTTCAACATGATCACTCAGTAACGTAACTGCCTGCTAGAACAAATCCTGATAGAGGAAAAATTTGTAAATATAGAACATCTACAATTTATCATTCAAAATATCCAATAGTACTATATGTAAGACGAAAGAGAACAATGTGACCTGTTGTCAATGGAAAGGGCAAGTATTAGAAGTAGATCCTCAGAAGATCCCAGATGTAATGATCAGACAAGGCTTTAATGTAAAGATTAGAAATGTTTTCAAACACTTAAACAAACAAAAAAAATGGTCACAATAAATGAAGAAACAGGATTATCAAAAGGGAAATTTAAATTACAAATGACAGAAAAGAACAAAGTGCTAATTCTAGCATTGACAGATTCAATATTAAATATGAGATAGTCGTTGAATGGTATTAACAGCAGGGTGGAAACTACATGCATGGGGGTTAGCAAACTTGAAAGATCAATAGAAATTATCCAATTTTAAGAGCAGAGAGGAAAGTATTGGGGAAAATATGAACAGAGTTTCAATGACCTGTGGGAAAACATCAAGCAGTCTAACACATATAATTCATGAAAGACGCATAGGCAGACAAAAGAAAAAAATGAAGAAAACATAACTGAAGAAATAATGGCTGTAAACTTCCCACTCAAATACTATGAAAAAGATCAAATCAGATATTTAAAAAAAAAAAAGTCACAGCAAACCCCAAGCAGGATCAATATAAAGAAAACCACGTATCAGAGTCCAACTGCTAAAAATGAAAGATAAAGACAAAAATCTTAAAAGCAACTAGAGACAAAAGGCACATTACATACAGGGAATGAAAAATATAAAGCATAGAGACACCAGAAACCAGTGAAATAATGTCTTGAAACTTCTGAAAAAATTAAAATTGTCATTCTATCAATTTATATCCACTGAAAATATCCTTAAAGTCTAAAGGTAAAATTGAAAAAAAATTATTCAGATAAATAAAAGTTGGGGGAATAAATTGCCAGCAGGTCTGCACATAAAAGCAGCAAAGGAGCTTTTTCAGACTAAAGTTAAATGACACTGAATAAAACTTTAGATTTTAGAAGAAATATAAAACACCAGAAATGGTAAATATGTGAGTCAAAAATGAAAGCTAGATGGACATCTTCTCTTAATTTCTTTAAAGATAATGGATGAATCATAGATTCAAATTTTAAACTATAATATAGGGGGGATAAACCTTTGCAACTTGCACTAGGCAAAGACTTCTTTGATGCAACATAAAAAACATGATTTAGAAAAGAAAAAATTGATAAATTAAACTTCAACAAAATTCTAAACTTTTGCTCTGCAAAAGACACAACTGTTAAGAAAATGAAACAACAAGCCACAGACCCGGGGAGATATTTGCAAACTACATTATCTGACAGAGGACTCTTATCCAGAATATACAAAGAACCTTCAAACCTCGATAAAAGTAAACAAGCCAATTTTTTTTTTAGTTGGACAAAAGATTCGAATAGACACTTCGACAAAGACATGTATATGCAAACTAAGCACATGAAAAGAGGCTCATCATCATGAGTCATTAAGAAAATACAAATTAAAACTACAATAAGATTCTACTACACATCTATTAGGATGACATCCCTCCCCCAAAAAGAGGAAATAAGAAAAAAAAGACAGATGCTGGAGAGTATGTGGAGTCTATTAGTTTCCCAGGACTGCCATAGCAAATCACCACAGACTTGGTCATTTAAAACACAGAAATCTGTTCTCTCAAAGTCTGGAGGCCATAAGTCCAAAATCAAGGTGTGAGCAGAAGCATGGTCCCTCTGAGGGCTCTTGGAAAGAATCCTTCCTGCCTCCTTCTAATTTCTCGACATTGCTGGCAACTATTGGTGTTCCTTGGCTTATAGCTGCATCACTCCAGTTTCTACCTGCTTCTCACATGGCTGTCTTCCCTCTGTTTGTCTCTCCTCAAATCTCTCTCTCCTTATAAGGATCCCAGTCATTGTATTCAGGGCCACGACTATTTCAGTATGACCTCATTTTAACTCTATCATAACTGCAAAGGCCCTGTTTCCAAATAAGGTCACATTCACAAGCACCACGGGTTAGGACGTCAGCATATCTTTTGGGGGGATACAAGTCAACCCACAACAGAACAACTACAACTCCCTTAGAGCACTGGTAGGAATGCAAAATGGTACAACAGTTTTGCAACAGCATTTGGCCATTTCTTATAAAGCTAGACATACACGTGCACTTACCATATAACTCCAGCAATCCTGCTCTTATGTACCCAAAAGAAATTAAAATTTATGTAGACACAAAACCTCTCCAAAAATATTTATAACATCTTCATTCATAATAAGAAAAACTCTTGATAGATGCAACAATAAGGATGGATCTCAAAAGTATTTAGCCAAGTGAGAGATGCTAGGACCAAAAATTAAATATATGGTTGCATTTATATGACACTCTGGAAAAGGCAAAACTGTAAGGAGAGAATTCATCAGTGGTTGCCACCAGTTTTTTTTCAAGTGATAAAACTGTTCTGTATCCTGACTGTGGGGCAGGTGGTAGTTACCCAAATCTGCAGTTAAAACTCAGAGAACTACACACCAGTAAAAAAGTCAACTTCACTATAAATAAATTTAAAACATAATTTTTCCAAATAAAAAACACATTTATATACCACTACACACCTACTAGTATGGTTAAATTAAAACTCCCAACAACACCAAATATTGGCATGGATGTGGACTAACTGGAACTCCTGTGTGTTGCTGGTGAGAGCATACCATGGCCCAACTACTTTGCAAAACTATTTGGCAGCTTCTGGAGATCTACTTCCTGACCCAGGAGAAAACCCATATCAACCAAAAGACTTAAACAAAACATGTTCAAAGCAACTTGATTTGTAACATCCTTAAAACGGGAATCAACTATCAACAAGCCAATGGTTAAAACAAAAATTGTGATACATTCATACAAGGGAATTACTGCTCAGCAATAAGAAACAAGCTAGGGCCGGAAAAGTGGCTCATTGGTTAGGAGCTGGCTTGGGACACCAGCTCTGAGCAGCAGGACCTGGGTTCAGATCCCACATATGAGGACTAGTGACACTGCCCTGTGCAGCTAAGATGGTAAACAACAGCTCCACCTGGAGCTGGGCTGCTGTGAGTCGCCGGGACGGCATAGCTGCAGCCCCTGCTGCAGTGAGCTGCCAAGAGCTGCCGTGAGCAGCTGTCCAGAGGCCAGCGACCGATCTGCCACAGCTGGGAAGAGCGCAATGATGATACCAACACAGACCAATGAAGCAACGTCCTCCACAACTAGACTGAAGAGCAAAAGAACAGCAACTTGTCTGTTCCCCTTCCCCGATTCCCCAATGCTGTTTCCCTCCCCCAATTCCCCAATAAAACCTTTAAAAAAAAAAAAAAGAAAACAAGCTAATAAAACTTACAATAATACAGATGAATTGCGTTAAGGAAGCCAGATCCAAATTCTAATACACGTATGAGTTCACATATATTTAGTCTTTGAACAGGCCAAACTAATATATGGTGTTAGCGAGCAAAGCAGACGTTGCCTCTGAGGGAATGGGGGCTGAATGGAACAGGGTGCATGGGATCTTCCTGCAGTGCTGGAAACGCTCTCTATATCTTGATTGGGATCATGGTTATATGGGAGTATACATATATTAAAACATATTCTACACATAAGATTTGGGGATTTCTCTACATGTAGATTTCATTTCAATAACAAATATATAACAATGCATGTAGATCACTTGGCAACACAGCAAACATTCCATTTATGCTAGTTGTTTGTTGGAGTTATTAAGCCTACCCTCGCCACATTCACAGTGGAAAAATGTAAAACCCTGAAGACAGCCACCTGGCGTCTTTGCCTTTGTATTCACAGTCAGTGTCCAGCATTGTTGACACTCAAAATGATATGTGTTGAATGAATGATAGATAGACTGACCCAACGGAAGATGAAATGCCAGAATTATGAGTAAAGGTCTTCCATCTTTACCTCCCACTCAATGCATAAATTCCTCCCCATCCCCACCCCCTTAGCCTCCTTAATGAAGCCACCTGATCTGGATTGTACCCTCACAATGGCAGGGCAATCATCACCTCATAGGCAAACTCTTCCATTGCTGTCCAGTGTATGTTGAACAAAAAGTCCCTTTCTAATATTTACCTTCAGGCGTACCAGGGGACCTCACAGTGCAATGACAACCACTCTTCTTCCCGGCAGGGGTGCCATTTGTCACTGTGGAACTGGGAACGGGACTAGCACAAGGATGAGGCAGATGAGGCACTTGTCTCAGGTGCTAAATTTAAAGAGGATCCAAAAAACTCAGTCATCAAGATAAATAATATTTGAACACAATATTTTTTTTCTTTTTGAGGGCAGTGTCACTGGCCCTCGTATGTGGGACCAAACCGGGGTTGCTGGCGTCCCAAGCCAGCGCTTAACCACCGTGCCACTCGGCCAGCCCTGAACACAATATTTTAAGACATCCCATCAACAAACTACAACTCATATTATAAACTACACTTACCAGGGAAAACCCTCAAAAAGCTTAATGAAGATTTTTTTTTCTTAGGGCTGAACTACAGGATTACATTTCAAGCTTCACCAAACCACAGCCTATTTTTTTAAGGGATATTTTTGTTTGTTCTTTAACAACCCAGAAGCTAAGGCTTCCTACGCAGGAATAACAAACGAATCCACCTCCCAGCATGCCCTGAAGGCTGCTTTTCCATCAAGCGAACTTGCAATCCGTCTTCTAGTGATCAAGTAGCCTCAAGAATCATCGCACGGCTTTTCAGCAAGTGACAAACAGGCCTCCAGGGGCAAAAATGTACTTAACCAGCTATGATCTTACCTGGCCAGTTCAGCAGAAACAGAAGAGGAGTTGGCAGAGTAAAAACAAGACTGCTTTTGCTACTTCGTTGGTCTCCCCCATCCTTCCATTTTCTCTTCTCTCATTCATAATTATCTAAAGCTCAGCTCTCCTCAGAGCTACCATGGCTTTAGCATGTAAGAGCTGGGCACCATGCTTTCTACATGTCATATATATTTCTTAATCCCTGCAAAGGAACTAGTATTATTTACTTCTGACTCTCTGAGACTCAGAGATATGAAGCGTCTAGCCCAAGCAAACTTTTTGGTGGTGGGAGTAGGAATCAAAGCTATGTTCCTCTGAGGTCAAAATGGTGTTCAGTCACAACAGCTCCACCTGGATCTGGGCTGCCGTGAGTCAACAGTGATGGCGTAGGCTGCAGTGGGTTGCCAGTGTGAGCTGCCAAGAGCCGCTGTGAGCAGCCATCCAGAGGCTGGCGACCGAGCTGCCTCACCCAGGAAGAGCACAATGATGATACCAACATGGGCCAGTGAAGCAACTTCCTCCACAACTAGACTGAAGAGCCAAAGGACAACAACTTGTCTGTTCCCCTTCCCCGGTTCCCCAAAGCGGTTGCCTCCCCCAGTTCCCCAATAAAATCTTTAAAAAAATAAAAAAATTAAAATAATTTTTTTTTAAAAAAATGGTGTTCACTCAACATGACCCAGATGATGGCTCTGCACCTGACTCCTGTGCAAGAATTCTCCAACTTCATTTGCTCATTGGAGTCTTCATTTTTGTCCTGTCTGTGTACAACTACCATAATCTGCATTACTATGTGCATAAGAATCTTCTAGAAATCAGCTCATTTTTATTTAAATAAATTTTGAATAGAGCGTCAATAAAGTTTTGAAGACTCCTTAGATCATTTCATGAATTGAAAATGAATATCATTTGTCATGTACAAAACATAAACAATGCAAACAAAGCAATGTCATTAAATTCTGGCCAGGCACCTTTGCCTACCAAATTATCTGAGCCTGAGACCTATGTGTTCTGCTAAAAAGGGAAATTAGCAAGTGTCAAAGAGGTGTCAAAGTCAGATTAGAATCCAACAGAGGCTGTACCTCTAATGCAATCAGAAGACATGGAAGAAAATTAGAGAACAATTTTCTCAGAGCCTGAATCAATATTGAAGAATTCTATGTTGGGGTAACACCAAAATTTACCTCGCGTACCACCAATGGCTGGTATTTGTTCCCACTCTCAGAAGCACTGCGGAATCTTTTAGAAGGTCATCTAGTGAGTTGCCTCACAGAACAGTGGCTCTCAATCACAGACTTCTTTAGGGCAATGGGAAGTTGGCAGACCCCTACTCTTGTCTGGTCCCTACCACAGACCAGCTATCGCATCTGAGGTAAATGATACAAACTTCTGAGCTTCAGTTTCCTTACCTATTAAGAAGAGGATTATTCTTTTATTCCATAATCCCTTCCAGATCTAAAATTCTCTAAATTTAACCTTATCTTGTCCATTTATATTATTTCCCCCACATTCTGTTATTTAAATTTATTCCTGTGGATTAAATCTCAATTGCCCCTGTATTGGACAAATATGTACCTTACAGTGGTAGGCTTTGAAAATCCTCATAGTGATCAGTCTATCAAATTGCTTTGGATTATTACTCAAGTAGAAGTTCCTTGAATATAAAGTCACTATTTGATTCAAGTATGACACAGAAAAATTACCCAGAGACAGACAGATGAATTCTAGAACTGGCTTGCACCTTACATCCTGTGGGACCCTGAGCAAGTACCTTACCTTTTCTGATCCTGTGCTTGTATTTATATACCTGGATGAATAATTCTTACCCTTTCTTATTTTACAGAGTTGCTTTGGGAATAAAATGATCTCATTGATGAGAAAACAATCGTTAAAAAAAAAAAAAAACACCCAAGTTCCATATGTCATAGGACTATTCTTACTGTCAAATGAGACAAGAGATGTGATCATACTTTGATATCTTATATATCTTATATAAATTGTCAGTTCACCTTATACAAGTCAGTCTCTCCTGGCCTGTTTTCTAATTTAAATGATGAGGCCACTTATGCCCCTTTATCACTAAAATTTTATGGTTCAAGGATTGATTTGTTGTCATATATGATTACTGTTATTCCACAATATATCAGTCAGAATCACAGAAAAAGAAGATGACAAAGAAGGACCAGTGCCTAACACGGAAGGAACAGTAGAATTAGAGGCCAAAGTTCTGGGTTTGGGCTTCAGCTTTGCCACTTTCCAGATCTGTGGACTTAGGTAAGTTCTTCCCCCATTGAGGGTCTCCACATCCTGATGAGTAAAAATGAAAATCTGGGCAAAATCAATGGAGGGCAGACCTGTGCTGTTTGTGCCTCTCTGTCTATGCCTCCTTTTATTGTCATGACTCCCCGGCACTCCGTGGGGGAACCTGCCCTGCCCTGTTCTTAACCATGAAGTTCATGTGCCACTGACCCCATTTCCTGGAGCTCCATGAATGAATGGAGCGGCAACACATGATCAAGACCTGGTCAATGCTGGTCCCATTTTCCTGGCCATAATGATTAACCCAGAGATGGGTGCTCACCCAAAATGGTCCAATGAAACCACATCCCAAATCCTGCTGGGACTATTGTGTTAGAAAGGACAAACCTTTTCCTAACAGGACTGTGAGCTGTGGAGAACCTGGAGTCTTGCTGGTGGACCCTCTGTCTCCCACATGGGACAAGGCTTCCTGAGAAGGGAACCAACACAGAGGAAAGCCAAGAGCAATGGCCGTTCCTGATAACATCATCTGGGCTCCTTATCCAGCCCTGTCTGAGAAGATACACCCGAAGTTACCTAAACCCAGAAATTATCTTTTCAGCTAAAGCTAGCTCGAGATGGGTTTCTGTAACGTGCAACTGAGTTTCTGACTCATACGCAAATGTCTTCAAACTTGACATGTGGAGTCCTGAAGGTTCCTCAGAGGTTCCTTTGGGGCCACTGAAGCAAGGCTGGGGCAGGCCACGCCCACTGGCAGGGATGTGCAGCCCGTGTGTCCCATTTAAACAGAGCACCTTCTCCTTTATGGGTTTTTATATACTGGGCTCCATCAGAGATTTGCTTTGAGGGCAGCTTCTGAGAGTACTTGACCTTGTGGAGTACTTGACCTGAAGATCTCTCTTTCTGGAACCCAAAAGAAGTATCTTTTTTTTTTTTTTTTTGAGGGCAGTGTCACTGGCCCTCATATATGAGACCGAACCTGGGCCGCTGGCTTCCCAAGCCAGCGCTTAATCACCGCGCCACTCGGCCAGTCCTCCAAAAGAAGTACCTTTAAGAGGCAGGGGTTTTTGATCTTAGCCCCTTCTAGGGTAGGGAACAAAACTCAAAGCCCTCAAAGGCCTCAAAGGGATGGGGGGAGAAAGGACTGTGGACAACTGGGGGGGGCCCTTTCTGGGTTAAAAAACACAGCACTGCTCAACCCTGCTGATGGCTGCCAGGTGAGCCCAAGGGTGCCAGACATTTGGATTTTTTAAGAGAAGCCAGATATTTGGATTTTTATGTGAAAAATCTTCTGAGTTTAGTTCTTTACAACTAATTTAATAAAATTTTAAAGCGCTTTTAAGCAAGATACATCTGCAAACTACATTCAAAATGTGCACCATGATGGTATCTCTTCCTTACTGAGCTCTAAGACACTCTTGATGGGTCTCCGGGTTCTGTGACATCATATGACAAAGTGCATGTGCACAGATGTGTTTTCCTAGGGAGAGGTCCAGATTTTTTAATTAGATTCTCCTAAGGGTCTCTATAGTTCAGAAAGGGTTAGAAATATCTGCTCTACCAAGAGAAGGTAACCCCAGAAGTGTTACCAACTGCATGTGTCTGTGCATGCGTGTGTGTGTGTGTGTGTGTGTGTGTGTGTGTGTGAGAGAGAGAGTATGCATGGATTTTGAGGGGACACTGTCTCTCCAAAGTTCTTTTCTGTCAAAGCTGAAAGGTCAATTCCTCCTCTTGCTTTCCTCAATCTCCCCTCAGTGAGAAAGAACATTACATTACCATCGATATTTACTGTGCTCAGCCAGCAGAGAAATAAAATGTTCATGGGCCGTTAATCCAGCTTTAACCCTTGGCAGAATTTACCCTGGGACCGCGCTGGGACAAGGCAGATCGCAGGGACGCACCGTTGTTCTTGGTTCGGGGGCAGGGCTGCTGCCGGCCTGGGGCACAGCAGTGGGCTTTACAGAGCCGGCCATTTCTGCTCTTCTTCACCACCATAAACTGACACCAAAGGAGTCTCATTGGTTGGCTCACTCCTTTGCTCATTCATTCACTCGCTCATTCATTCATTCATTCATTCATTCATTCATCAAATAGGCATACTGAGGACCTCCTCTACATAGAACTGTGCTGGGGCCCAGGATATAAAGGCTCTGTGCCTATCCTTGAATTCACAGCTAAGAAAGAAATAATTCTTTCTTTTTTTTTTTTTTTTTAAGATTTTTTATTGGGGAATTGGGGAAGGGGAACAGACAAGTTGCAGTCTTTTTGTTCTTCAGTCTAGTTGCGGAGGACGTTGCTTCACTGGCCCATGTAGGTATCGTCATTGCGCTCTTCCCGGATGAGGCAGATCAGTCGCCGGCCTCTGGATGGTCGCTCATCACCGCTATTGGCAGCTCACGCTGGCTGCCGGCCACTCACTGTAGCCTATGGCAGCCCACTGCAGCAGGGGCTGCAGCCTACACAGTCGCAGAGGCTCGCACAGCCCAGCTCCAGGTGGAGCTGTTGTTAGCTGTAGAGGGCAATGTCACTGGCCCTCACATGTGGGATCCAAACCGGGGCCGCTAGCATCCTAAAGCAGCTCTTAACCAATGCGCCACTCCACTGGCCCAAGAAATCATTCTTTATTTCTATAACATGCTTTTCAGTTTACTCTGCAGACTCACTCCTACTGTCTCATTTGATCTTCACAACTGGCCCTGCGACCAGCAGGGAAGAGGAAATTATTCTCATTTTACAGATGATGAAACTGAAGCTATATAGGGTTAAATGAGAGCCAAACTAATGGGTCAGGCAGGTCGGATGTTGTGAGTAGCCTAAATCAAAGAGCTGTAAACTCCATAATAAGAATAGATGTGGTTTCTGTCCAATGGGTCAGTATTATTACGGTATCAGACGTCACTTATCAGTTTTGGAAGGGAAATTTGAAAAGAAATGTGCCCAGTTGAGTATGAGAGTACTGGCCATGCATGCAAGGTAATAACATAGAGAACAAGGGCCGGGTAAATTTCATCCCACATTCCTATGAGAGAAATTATTACTGGTGTTGCTGCTAATAACTACAATTCACTAAACACTAGCTTGGTCTAGCATGACCCACAATTCCAGACTGCCCCGTACTAAGGAGTTTCTGAGAGTGGGACTTTAAGACTGAATCCCAGTCAGTCCTCGGCTAACTGGGGTACCTGTCAACCCACCTGTATCAAACACAGTGCTAGAACATTACAAGTTTCCACTCACTCCTTCCCCCCAAACCCAAAGCAGAGGTCAAATGAGCCTCATTGAACAGATAAAGAAGCTGAATTTCTGGAAGGTGAAGTGTCTGATTTAAGCAGCAGGGCCAGGTTTAAACAAGGCCCATCTCAGTCAAAGCCCTGCGCCTACCAACACCTATGATGATAAAATGCTAGCCTCTTTGAGGTAAAAAAAGATTTCCCTGTTTTAAAAAAAACAAAACCCAAATCATCTGAAAATGTTTAAAGTACAACAAAAAGATATGGTCATGAAATTCTGACTACAAGTCTAACATTGTGCCCACTGATGATGAAATTTCCTGCAAAATACAGAGTCCATACTCTCAGCAGCAGGTGGGGCGGGCAGTGCAGAGAACAAGGAATATTCTGTTTTGTTCTCCACTCTGTCCTCATCATGAGTGTGGTACCCAACATAGAGCCCTCAGTCACTGGGAATAAAAAAAAAAAAAAAAAAAAAACCTCACTAAAAGCCTGTTGAAATCATGAATGAATATTAAGATTCTTTGGCCCATGCAGAGATGTTTCGGTCACCTTCAATGTCGTGTACACATATTACCCATTTCCAAGCTTAGCCTGAATAAATATATATATATATATATATATGCATTTATACATTTTCCCTGCTAGCACCAGAATTGCTCTGTGAACTGACTTTCGCTCCTACCCACCTCCAAAATCAACCTCCAGAACATGGGTTCCATTAATCGGACACTATTTTCTGCTTTATTTTCATCGTAGCAATCATCATTGCCTGTCTTTTTCCTATTCATGTACTTGTTTACCTGTTTGTTTCATTCTCTCCACCCGGAATGTGCTGTCTCCAGTCTGGTTTTTACATCTCAAGAGTGACACAGACAGACTCAGTGTCCATAAAACAGGAGATGAAGAGAAAGGAAATAGTAGGTTATTTAAAATGGCTAGAAAAAAAAATCACACCATTCTGCCTAAAAATTAAATAATTCAGGTTAAGAACTGATTACAGATATATGGAGAACTGCCCTATAAAAGAGGATTTCAACTTTGAGTAGGCACAGAAGATAACCATGACCAAAGTCGTAAGACTCAAGAACTCATGAACTCAAATACGGTTTGCAGATCAGGAAGAGTTTTCTCACCCTCTGTGATGTCCAGACTTGGAAAGGGCCTCTTTGGAAGGCAGTAAGTCCCCATTAGAAGAGATCCTCAGTTTAAGGCAATTTCTGATTACCTATTAGCAATAAATTAAGAGCATTTGTAATGAGAGGGAGTTGGACATCTCAGGTCATTGCTGTATCTGTGACTTTGTGTCAAATGAGTCCAAGGAGCCAGCAGCCCCTCCCCCTCTACACTAACATTTCATCTGTCCCCCTCCTTTCCCTTTCTCTTCCTTTACGCTTGAGGAAAAGCAGGTGGAGCAGAAAAAGCCTTCAACATCACCAACTTGCTGCAATGTTTGAGCGAGGCATGCAAAAATCAACTTTGAGGTGTCAGGGCTCACAGAGTAGGTAGTGGAACCTCACCTTTCTCTGAGCCATAAAGAAATTAGATCTCCCCTTGCCTGAAACCAACTTAAAGTCATCCCCAGTCCCATGTCTTACTCCTCTTTGCTGGGTAAGCTTGGGAGGCTCATTTAATCTCTCTGAGCCTCAGTTTCCTCATCTGGAATGGGAAATGATGACCAGAGTGCCGATCTCACAGGACTATAACGTGGATTGAATGAGAATCTAAAGCACAGCGCCTTATACATAGAAAACCCTAAATTACTCCACTGTTGTACTGGTATTATCATCACTGTCTCTATAAAACCATAGCAAAAGTCTGAAGATGTTGTGGTCATGGGAGAAGGCATATCAGGATACATGAGTTTTAGCATCAGATCTGCAATTTGTTCACTGAATGACCTTGAGAAAAATCACTTAAATTCTTGGGGTCTTTGTTTTGCCAGACAGATAGATAGATAATAGCTAATAGATAGATAATATTTGCTTTTGTTTGTTTGTTTGTTTTAACCTTATTGCTCTATCACTTCACGGGGGACTTGTCAGATTCAAATGCAATCATGGCTGAGATGTTTTTCACTTAAATAATAATAAGTTTTATACATGTGAAGAGATGCCTAATATAAGACCCTAACTAACCATAAAACAAAGCATCCTGCTGTTCATGATGCATTTTTCCCCTCCATAAACACAGGTGACATAGTGACAAAGAAAACACCAATACTTTACAGATGAATGAATCCAAACTCCATTTCAAGCCCTGCCTTTTGATAAAAGGTGAAGACTGGAGTAGTACTTTTGCCCAGTCCCTTGAAAACCATTTTTATTAAACACACAATGAATTTCTTAAGAGGTCTTGGCGGTGCTATTGTCATCTGGATGGGATGCTTCTTTTTGTCCCAATTTGTTCCAGGTGTCACAGGAAAAATGGCATCCCTGACCTCCTGTACACTAAATGTCAGCAGGGCTCCCCCTTGACTGTGACCAATGGAATGTCCCTGCCAATTCCAAATGCCCCCTGGGGAAGGGGCACTATTGCCCTGGTAAGGGACCCTGACAGGAAAGGAGTCCTAAGAACGGCCCAACCCACCGGAAGAGGATTACCCCATTTCCCATCCCACCCCCTCCCCTTATTCATTCTGCAAATGCTCACTGAATAGTCCCCATTTGCCAGGCACTATCATAAGTACTGAAGGCCCAGCAATGAACAGGAAAGATGAGTTTCCTGCCCTTGCAAACATTACAATCAAGTCAGGAAAGGCAGGCAGAAATAAAGCAAAGCAATACATACATAATTTTAGGTAGTGCTATGTGTTAAAGGAAAAAGTAAGGGAAGTAAAAGAATGAGTTACCAGGAAAGGGAGGGGAGGCAATGATCACTGATCATTGGGTGGTCAGGGGAAGCCTCTCAGGGAAGGTGACGTCCGAGTCGGGGAAGCAGCCATGCAAAGCACTGGGAGAAGAGAGTCTTGGGAGAGGGAAAGGGAAACACAAGATCCAAGGGAAGAAGAGCCTGCATGGCTGGGGACCAGCAAGGAGGATGGTGTGGCTAGAACAGAGTAAACAGGCAGATGTGGAGGAGAGTTGGTCAGATGCGTTGGCAGGAGCCAAGCCATGGGGCCTCATGGATTCTCAGGCTATTGCACATGTGCATGCCTCTGCCCTAGTGTTCCATCTGCCTGGAGTGCCCTTCCCATTTCTACCATCTAGAACACTGGTTAGTCATTTCTTCTCTAAAGCTTCCCCTGATTTCCCTAGGATACATGAACTACCCCCTTTTTTCTTCCTTCTATTATACTTTCATACATATTGTGCTTGATGATTAAGAGAATGGACTCTAGAGCCTAATCACCCAGAGTCACTAGCTCTGTATCCTTGAACAAATTACCTAATATCTCTGGGCTTGGTTCCCTCCTCTTCAAAACTTGGGAAAAATACCAGTATCCTTGGGTACTATCGGTTGAGTGTTACTCTCAGTGCTTAGAACAGTACATTATACATAGCAGGTATTCAGTTAATATTATTACAAAACACTGTATTACATTCATATATGTCCATGTCTATTTCTCCAAATAAGTGCTAACATCCCCTGAAGGCATGACATAGGTCAAGTGTCTTACACATGTCCTCCATAAATAATATTATGCCTAAAATGGAGCAGTTGCCCAGTAAAGATGATATAAGGAAGGAAGAGACAGAAGGAAGGAAGGCAAAGAATTAGATAGCAAGAGAAGAAAAGTTTTAACATTTTTGTCTTTTGATATCACATTGCTTATTTCATCTTCAGAGCAAATCAGTGAGCCTTCCGAGAAATATTTGCTTGTCCCATTTCACAGATAGGAAAGCTGAGTCCCAGAGAGGTGAAAGACTTGCTCCTCACAGTGAATGACTGAGCCCAGAGGGCTCTCAACAAACATTGACTACATCTAAAGCATGGGATATCCTCACTGGCAATGAAAACAATCATTGGGATCCTTCTGTTTGTAGAAAGATTTGTATTTATGAGATACTTTAAAATCAATCCTTATTCAAGCTTCACAACATACCATTGAGGTGGTATGACTCTTTCTACTTTCTAGAAAAGGAGATTGGGGTCCAGAAAGCTTACACCTCCCATGTAGTTGGCATCAGTGCTGGAACTAAAACCGAGGGTGCCTGGCTTCCAGTCCAGTGCTCCCTTATTCCAGCATGCTTCTCCCAGGCCAAAGGACCAGAGACCTGGCCAAGGCCTCAGTTTCTTTGGACTTTTATTCCCTAACTATTTGGGCCTATTTCCTCAGTACCCATAGTCCATATCCATCTTAAACAAAAACAAAAAAAAAGGAGGAGAAATATCCATTCAATAAAAAATATCTGGGTGATGTTCAAAACTGGTCAGAACTGTGTTCCTGAGCCAATTTCTATTCTAGGCACAGCCAGTGACTCACTGGCGACCTTGGACGAAAAAGAGGTAACCTTTATTCCTCTGGCAAGTTTCTATTTCTCAGGACCCACAGTCACAAGCAACACAGTTTCTGATAAGATTTCCCAAAAGCCCAAAGCCCCCCCGCAGGTCAGCGATCCAACCCCTTCAGCATTTCTCAGATTTTGACAAACGTGTTTCAGTCTGAAGCCACCAACTGGAGATAGAACCTGACGCTTATCAGTCTACTGAGTAAAAATTTAAATGGCTTTCCTGAGATCTCTTAGCCTATGAGTAGTAGGGGTGTGAACAGGATGCACCACGTGACCCCAGTGCAATGCTGATGGCCGACTCATAGGACAGGCTCTCTGCTAAGTACACCCAGAAGAAAGTACACAGAATCTTCTAGATTCTACCAATAGCCAAGGGATCACATGCCACAGAGCCCAGTATTGGCGTAGGAAGGAACGAATGTCCGGGTAAAAAAGGATTAAATGGACTTGACTTTGTCCCTTTCTCAGTATATGAAATAACTACCCCAAAATGAAATCTTAGAGGCATGAAGAACATTCTGCAGTCATTCAACCAATATTTATCGAGCGTCTATTGAATCAAGTGTGGTGTTAGATGCCAGGCAAATAGCTCTGAAAAGTGAGTGACTGCCTTCTTAGAGCCTACAGCCTAGAAGAAGAGGCAGACATCAAACAGACAATCGCACAAATAATTACTGAATATAATTGGGCTAAATCCTGTAAGGTACAGAAGCTACAGGAGCTTATAACAGGGGGCCAAGTCTGGAGGAAGTCTCAAGGAAGGCTTTTTAAACTGAGCCCAGGAAGACGAGCTGGAAGGGAGAAGGAGCTTTCTCAGCAGAGGGAACATGTACAAAGACCCTGAGACATGAAGGAGCATGGAACGCTTGAGAAACTGAACATAGACCATTATAGATGGAGAACAAGATTGAGGTGTGGAGAGAGGTGAATGACAGGTAAGCAGAGCAGCAGAGCAAGGAGTTTGCAAGACTAATAACAGTAAGGAATTTGAGCTTTAATCTTGTCTGTATCTTCCCAAGGAATATCAGGCTGCCTATCCCATATGGAAATACCTGGAGAAGCCAAGCCCTGAGCCCACATCAGGTCTACTAGCCGGGGAGCGAACAGAAGGCACTGGAGATCACACGCCCAAGGGCAGAAGAGAGCAGAAATAATTTCTCAGGATCTTTGTTCAAGCCAGAAAAAAACACATTAAATGTGATGGTTTAATCTAGTAAGAGCCTTTAAACACACCTGAGTCAGCCAGGCAAACCACATACTTCACGAGTCAGAGAACCAGAGAGCCGAGCAGATCTTTATTCACACTTCTGCTCTCATTTCCCAGTTCCTAAGACACAGAGACATTTCACCTCTATTTGACTTTTAATGACAATTACAGAAGATCAGAATAGGAAATAATCTTAGATGACTGACAGTGATGATATCCTACACGAGCATTTTATACATATACATACATATATGTGTACACATATGCATACATGTGTGTATACATATGTAAACACACACACACATATATATGTATATTTTTTTTCTTAATGAGGAACTGGTGTAGTGTTCCCAGCTGTTTTGCCAAATAAGGACATTTTAAAAACAAAATAAATTCCATCTATGTGTCTCCATCATTTAACGGTAGTGGTGGGAGGGCCAGCCGAGTGGCGCGGTGGTTAAGCGCTGGCTTGGGAAGCCAGCAGCCCCAGTTCAGGTCCCACATATCAGGGCCAGTGACACTGCCCTCAAAAAAAAAATAGAAAACAAAAAATAAAGGTTGTGGTGGGGGAAGATTTTAACCAAAAATTTCATGAGAGAAAGGACATAAACTTGAATTAAGGGCGGTCTTTTCTCCAAAAGTAGGAAGGCTAGCCACCATTTTCACCACAGACAGGCAGACCAGCACTGGAAATCCCTGTCCTAGCCCTGCTGTCCAGTACCAAAGCCACTAGCCACATGAGGCCACTGAGCCCTCGAAATGTGGGGAGTTGAAATGGGGTGAGTTGGAATCGAGATGTTCCATACAATACACATGAGATCCCAAAGAGTCAATAAGAAAATATGTAAAATATCTCATTAACAATTTTTCAGTGATTGAATATTCAAATAACATTTTGGGTTATTAACAAATTATTAAAATTAATTTCACCTGTTTATTTTTACCTTTTTAACATAGTCACTAGACAATTTAGAATTACTTATGAGGCTCACATTGTATTTCTGTTAGACCCCACTGGCCTAGAGCAAGGCTGCCATGCACAGGTGGAGAAATTCTAAGCGGATCTCTGTACAGAGTAAACAACCACAACAGTGGCAGTGGGGTGTGGATATGGTACAAACAGTATCCAGTGGCAATTAAGAAACAAGCACTCTGAACTTGACTCTGCCTCACACTTACTAGGTGAGCTGAGGTGAGTAGCTCTCCCTCAAAGGGCTTCTGTTTCCTCCTTCCTAAGACGAGGGAACTGGGTAGGGTGGAATCCAAGGCCTCTGACCGCTCTGACACCCTCCTCTCACCCTCTGCCCCTGGGCAGGCCAATTTATTGAGCATTTACTCTGTACCCAAGACCAGGCAAAGTACTTTGTTATGGGTTGAATTGCATCCAGGCATTTCAAAATGGGGAAGAGCAAGTATGGTTGGAGCTTTGGGAAACTAAAAGGTTAGGAGGATCACAAGATAGGGATGATTAAATTCAGTGTCGTGGCGAAGCAGTTCGGAGGGACAATAGTGGCATGGCTCGGAGTATAGGGCTGAAGGAGTGGAGATGAAAGTCATTGAAGTTAAGGCGGTAAACATAGTAAGAGACCAGGGTATTGGATCCCAATCCAAGCTCTTCCCTTTTCTAGCTATGTTATCTAAACCGAGGCAGTCAAGCGACAACTATGTCTTGTTTGTCTACTCTGTGCCAGCACTACACACATAGCAGTGAGCCAGAGTCAATTTTCCAAGCACATACCCAAGCACCATCGTATTATTATCTTAACCTCACCATCACTTCTAATAGTGGTATTATCTGTGTAGATAGGAAATTTAGTAAATTTTCCAAGCACATACCCAAGCACCATCGTATTATTATCTTAACCTCACCATCACTTCTAATAGTGGTATTATCCGTGTAGATAGGAAATTTAGTAAAATGAGCAGTTCTAGCGATAGGTGATGATGGGAGTGGAAGTTAAATTTAATTTTGAGATGCCAGTGGACATCTATTAGGCAGATGACTAAATAGGAGCTCACGGAGAAATCTAGGCTAGAATTACAGATTTGGCCATGAGTATACTGATGGTGACAGATACTGTGTAAGAAGATGCAGTTTCATGGGGACAACATACATAATGAGGAGCAAAAACTGTAAGAACATAATCCTGAGGAACAGCTACCTCACCTTCCTGAGCCTCATTTTTCTTGTCTGTAAAATGAGAAGTGAAAATAGTCCCCCTCTCATAAAGCGGCAGTGAGGATTGAATGAGCTAATACATAAAGGCATTCGGTAGTGTCTGGTTTATTTAATGAGCTAAATAAATGTCAATGGTTAATTTTATTATTATTCTACTGAGATAGAGAAAAAAAGCTAGGGGTAGAAGCTTATAAGAAGTGCAGGTAGGTAGAGGAGTCACCATATGATGGCCACTATTTGCCCTACGAAGAGGATGGCAAAGCAACCTTTCACCAGTGAAGACAAGGTGGTGAAACTGGAGGCCTGGAGACGGTGATGAAGATGGGTCAAAAATTTTCTGAGCAATGAGGGACTAGGGACAGGTGAAAGGATCACCAGACACTGCAAGGTGGGCTTCTGAGATGGAGCCCATTAATTGGAACTAGAAAGTCACAACTCTATGCAATTTCTCTCCTATGGCACCAGCAGCCTTGATAGGGATGAGCCAGGCCTAAGGGTCAGCACAGTTGACTGTTAAATAACAAAGAATTTTGAGAGCTGAGGGCTTAGGTGGGTAAGCAGATGTGGTCAGTTGCTCTGCAGTTCACGTTTCTGGGATAGGAGATAAAGCTCTGACTACACTACACCCATGTTTCAACTTGGAACCCTGGAGGTAACGTCTTCCATTCCCAGTCCAAACTCAACACTTCCTTTGCCTCCATCCATCCTGATGAAGTTCTTTATTGTTTCCACACCAGACCATGAGGTCCCTGGATGTAGGATGGAGCCATATCACACTGTGCACACTCAGTGTGGTACTCAGAGTGATACACGTTGAGTAAGAACATGACCTCTGGTGTCAGGTTCATGTTCAAACCTCAGCTCCATCACTCACAACCTGTGGGGCGTTGGCTAAGTTATTGAAGATTGCTAAACCTCTGTTTCCTCATCTCTAGAATGGGAATTCTACTAGCTTAATAGAGAAGTCTTATGGTTTAGATAAAAGAATCCACACAAAATCTGCACAGCACCTGGCCACAGTAAAGCTTTCAATAAATGTTAGTTGTTATAATAAACACAATGATTTAAAACCAGCATGTAGCATGTTTACTTGGGGTATTGGACCAGCTTGGTTCTAACCCAAAAGGGAATGCAGCAATACAAAGTTAATGGTGAATCTGAAAGCAGACATAAAAAAACATGAGGGCCACTACAAGCTAGAGGCAGGTCTCCCCAGTGATCACTGCCTGCGGAAAGACTGTTTGCCAGGGCCTGTGAGACCAGACTTCTTCTCCAACATAATTGAGAAATATGTTCTTCATGCATTCCTAATTGGAGTATAGCAGATGGCAGAGGCATTTGTTTAATGAAATATGTCCATTCGATTAAGCTGGGCCGCTGGGGATTTGGGACTTCAATACAATCTCATAGCTATCCTGACTCTTTGGAGGCCAGGGAAGTTTCAGGGATTTTTAACAAACTTGGATTAAAGGTTGGTGAGGAAACAATGCTAGTGGAGGCACCTAGAAACCCAAAGCTATGATTCTGAGTTTCTGGCTCTGTCTACATTTTCATCTGTGGCAAAGAACCATTGTACTGAGTGTCTCTTGTGTGAGCTCTGGGCATGGGTGGAGCACAGAATCAATCAACCAACCTACCTGTGAGCCACACACGCTGAACTGATGGGGGCTTCCCCACATTGGCTGCATGTTTCTTCCCCTGTGCTCTGTTTATGTCAGTCCCTCTGATTACGAAAACTTTCTTGCTCATTTCCATATGCTCAAGACCCTGCTTCTGTTTCTCTCTCTCTCTCTCTCTCTCTCTCTCTCTCTCTCTCTCTCTCTCTCTCTCTCTCTCTCTCTCCCCCCACCCTTTCCATGCACATGAGCATAACCTCCTCCATGAAGACTTCCCTAATTTCCCTGCCAGAAACACAATCCCAAAACCCTCAAGACACATCACTGGAAATTCTTAATGACACATTACTTTCTACTTTGAATTACTTCCGTTCCTATCTATACAAGACTTTCCTGTGATATGTCAATCTCCTTCCTCAAAGGTGAGGGCCACTCAGGTGGCTTACTCTTTAAGTCTCAGCTATTAAGCTCAACAGGTTCACAGACAATAAAAAGAGGAAGGACATGGGGGCAGGGGGAAGACCCAATGCCCTTTCTGCTCAACCTGCACCTCTACTCCCAACCAGCCGGGAGAAACAGTTCACCTGATTCTAGACTTGAGACATTTTCTTCCCCGGCTTCTGGAATACCACATGCTCCTCATTTTCTCCCACTCACTTGCTACTCTAAGTCTCCTTTGATGATTAGTCTTTCACTTCCGAGTTTCTAAATATTGCAGTGCTCCAAGATTCAGTCCTCAGACCTCATTTTATTTCTCCCTATTCTCGCTCCCTACATGATCTCATCTTGTACCACAACTTTAAACACTATGTGATGTTCCAAGACACCCAGATCTATAAATCTAGTTCTGATTATTCTCTTGTGATCTAGGCTGAAATGTAAGAAGTCATAGATATCTCAAATTTAACATGGCTAAAAGACAACTATAGGATTTGCCCCCATATCACTATCCATTCATTTCTCAGGCCAGTGACCTAGGAGTGAGTCATCTTTCATTCCTCTCTTATCTTTTTGCCCCTAAACCCAACCCTTACCAAGTTTCATCGATTATAACTCTAGAATACACCCTGAATCTCCCCGTTTCTCACCAGCTCCTCTGTTAGCAACCTGACCCAAGTCACCATCACCTCTTGCCTCAGAAATTGCAACCACCTCCTTAATGATCTCTATTTCTATGGCTAGAAAAAGGAAGAGCTTGGACTGGGATCCAATACCCTGGCCTCCTACTGTGTTTACCTCCTTAACTTCAATGACTTTCATCTCTACTCCTTCAGCCCTATACTCCTAGCCATGCCACCATTGTCCCTTCTAACTGCTTCCCCATGATATTGAATTCAGTCATCCCTCACTATGTCTACAGCCCCCTATCGTTTTAGTTTCCCAAAGCTCCAACCATACTTGTTCTTCCCCATTTTGAAATGTCTGACCCTGGAATCCCTTCTGTCAGTCTCTTCCTATATTCTCTTCCATATATATCCAACTGAGATGCTGCAATTTATCGCTTAAATCTTGACTTTTGGTCAAGGTTCTGAATTATCTTTGCACATCTTAAGCCTCAACCCTGAGTTAATTGAACAGTTGGCCTTCCTTTCTCCTGTGTTAGAGCAGCTCTGTCAATTGGGGAAAAAATCCAGTTTGGCATCATAACAAATTCACTGTCTCTAGTGCTGCCTGGCAGTCCTCCTATGGTTCCCCATTCAGTGCTCCTTCCCATTTAACACAGTGCATGTTCCAAACCTTCTTTGACCTCCCAAACCACCTATTCCCTCACTCTTCCCAATTCACTCAAAGTAGATGACGGTATCACCTATCACAGAGACAATGGAAGCTTCTGGATTCCATCCTCTCCTTCATTCTGATTGATTAACCCTCCCCCCTCCTATATTATTACTCCTTCCTATCTCCAGGATCCATTCCAGCAACTTTTAGGAATGTGAAAATCTCTCCAATCTTATTTTTAAAACAAAATTCCATCCTTATGTACCAGACATCTACTTCTCTCTCCTTCAGAGCTCAGCCATTTGAAGAATTCATCTACACTAGCTATCACCACCCTGTTACCTCCCATCCACTCTTCATCCTATTGCAATATAGTTTTCTCCCCTATGACTCCATTAAAATTACTCTTGCCAAAGGTATCAACGGCTTTTGTCAACAAACCCAAGAGACGAGTTTTAGTCCATTTTTAAGACCAGACCTTAATATCTGTGTAACAATGAACACTTGGATTATCCTTGAAATGGCTTTTTTTTTTTCAGTTCTATAACACTATAATCCCCTTTTTTCCTCACACCCATCCAGCCATTTCTTCTAAAACTCCCTCAAAGTTTCCTCTTCCTCTGCCTATACAGTGAATTTTTACGTCCATTGGGGTTTTATTCTTGGCCTCTTCTCTTCTTGCTACCTACTTTCTTCTCTTTCTAACAAACATCACTTTATCACTTGATTCCAATTATCATATATGTGCTGGTGACCACCAAACACTGTAACCCCAACCTGGTTCCTTCTCTCTCTCTCTCTCTCTCTCTCTCTCTCTCTCTCTCTCTCTCTCTCTCTCTCTCTCTCTAACTCCCACCTATTTATCCTTCTTTAAATGTCCTCCACACACCTAAATTTAAAAATGTGCTACCTTCTCCTCTTTTCAAGTCTAATGTACACCTAGCATTCATTCTCTTGCTAAATAGCACTTTCCACTATGCACCTGCCCCGATACAAACTAGAATCTTCTTCCACATCTTCAGCTTCTTCACCGCCTACATTTAATTTGCCATGAAATCCTTCTATTTCTACCTTATTCTTAAACTCATCTACGTAGTTCAAACCTACCGACCGAATTTATAGAACCAGCTGCATGGCTGGTCTCCTCACTTCTAGCTTTTCAGTCCTAAACAATTGTCTTCACTACAGCCAGACTGATGTTCCAAAGCTATTTTCATGACATCCCCATACCTTGAAGCGTTCAGTGGCTCCCTCCATATTGCCTTTAGAATAAATTCCTGCTTCCTCTTCATGATATAGGAGGTCACAATGCTTACCTCCTGGTTATCTCTCCAGCTGAGCTCTCATCACACCCCCTCATAAGCTGAGCTCTAGCAAAGCTGAACCCTTCTACCTCTTAGAGTACATAGACCGTGCATTCTCTCACTCGCCTCGAATGTGGGCTCATGTTCATCTTTGCTGCTCAGTTCAGTCTTGCTCTACTCCTCTCCCAGGTACCCCTTATTCATTCTTTAGGTCTCTGCTTGGATATCGCATCTTCTAAGGATCTTTCCTCTGTCTCTTTGAATTTGGATGCCCTTTAGAGTTCCCATAGTACCCTACATTTATTCCTATCACTGCACTAATTGCTCTGTTTTCATTGGTTCTTTTTAAACAGCTTTATTGAGATATAATTTATATACCATAAAATTCACCCTTGCTAAGTGTAGTTTAATACATCTTAGTATATTTACAGAATGGTAGAACAATCTCCACAGTCTAATTTTAGAGGATTTCCATCATCCCTCTTCCTAGAGTGTGAGCAATTTGAGGGAGCTGCCCGTTTTGTTGATCTTTAGACCCTCAGGGTATAGCGTGGTATCTGTCACCAAGTAAGTATTTGCTGAACACATAAAAAATAAAAGGAAAAAATAAATGCCAAAACCATGACAAGCTGTGTTTCTCTTCATCAGGTATGGCAACCTAATTTTGAAGTTCTCACTTTTATACACATTCTCCATTCTCTCTTCAACATGTCACCAACTTCCCCATGTGACAGTCACCGATGAATTTACTTTGACAGAGGAAATAGGACTTTAAAACATCCACACTGCCACGAGAGCCAGGAGTGTGCGTTTATGGGTGATTCGAGCATGTTTAGAATCTCTTATTTGCCCAAAATCAAGTTAGGTTTGTTCCCCAAACACTGGCGATTTCCTCCAGGAAAATTCACCAGCGCTCGCGTAAACCGTCTGTTTCTTGAGTTCTATTTTTCCTGCCCTTCTAAATTCTTCAGGCTGAGAGTCAAGAGACCTATATTTTGGCCATAACTATGACAATAATTCACAAAAGTGACTTGAGATCAATCACTTTACAACTCTGTGCGTGTTTTCTTATATTATCTATCTTATCTTTCCCCTCTCTGATTCAGTGAGGATGAAGTAAGCTAGAAGACAAAACAAAGTACTTTATAAAGAACTAAAAAGCATCATGCAAACAAATATAATAGATTTGAATTGGCTATCATTCTCTCTGGTTTCTATTAATTACCTCATTTATTTAAAGACACTTTTGTGGTGACCTGAAATATTAATGCGACCCAAACTGACACTGAAACACAAAATCCTTCATTCATAAGGCTGACGCACTCTGCTACAGGTAGATTTCTGATCGCCCTCAGAGCCTGATCTTATTTCACAAACAATTCAGATGAATGTGGTTATACTGTTTTCCAAACCAGAGCAGATTAGAGATAGAAATGGAAAGGACTAGAGGAGCCACAGAGGGAAACACACTGAGAACAGGAAGGTTGACAGCTGACAACAATGATAAAAAAATAGAAACATTATAAAAACAGATACGAAGACTCAGAAAAGGGGACATTCAGAGTAGAGGCATGTGGTCCTCCCCACTGAATGAGTCCTACAGAGCAAAAAACTAAATGTTCATGATGATAAACCTGAATCATTCAGAAGATCCACTGCTTGAGAATCAATTCTAGAGAGAGAACATGGGTGATTTTTTAATACAAATTAACTCCTGCTCTTTAATACAGAAATGAAATCAGAAATTATGCTTGATCTCTAAGACATTAATGTTTTGGGGAACAAAATGACATTGGCTTTTCATATTACACCCAAGACTGTTCAACTGAGGTGACTTTACTATATTTTTTGACTCTTTTCAGACTATATAAGAAAGTTCTTCATTCCTAGTTGAGAAACAATCCTTTCCTAGGGACCATAGAATTATTTAGAAAAGGGACAACCAATAAAATTAATCAGGTATATGTCAGATGATGGGGGACTCATTTCAACATACCGAATTTATCATATAACTTCCTAGGACTTTAATAAAGTTTGTAATTATACATTTATGTTTGTGATTGTCTGTTTTCCTCTCTCCCCACTAAAACATAAGCTCTACATGGGCAAGACTTATATTGTTTTGAACCCGCCATTGTATCCCCAAAGCCTAAGAGAGTGCCTGGCATATAGAAATTAGTCACTGCATATGTGGTGTTGTTGCATTAATTAGTACCATAAAAAATATCTCACCCACCATATTTGTAGTATGATTCTATAGAAAGAGTCACCAGTTTAATTTCTTCACTGTCCAATGAAGATAAGCCTGGAAGGCAGTAAACACTGAAAGGTTGGCACAATATTTTATCTTCACAGATAATAGAATTGTGGTAAAGAGAAAGTCATGCACCATATGTTTTGCCTACTGAGAGATGGACCATGGATGGATTCATTCCCATGTGCTTTCTACTATTCCATATATAGGAAGAAATTGATGTACACAAGCCTGAAGATTTCAAGTAGGTTTTCTAAATTAGCTGCGGGAAAATTCTGTTTATAGATGTTCAAACAGACAGAAAAGACGATGCATTGCTAATAAGGAAGAAAAGGCTACAAGGGTAAACAATTTCTTCCTACTACTCTCTCTCTGCCTCTGGGCATTTGGTCCACTAGCAAAATTGTTTATAAGACATTTTCAAAGTCTTTGGGGATGGTTTTGGCTCAGTTAAAACCTGATTATTTTGAGCCAAGGATCTGAAATGAGCTACAAAAGTAAGAGAACTGCCTTTGTCAGGTTTCACGTTTCCTCCCTTCTCCAACCCAAGAAATTAACTCTTCATCAGACTGACAAATAGCCATTGCATCTGGCCTAACATCGTGATACATTTGTGCCCCTCCATAATTGTGCTTCTTAATGAACCTATGTTGTTTGAGACCATACTCAATATTGTTGACAGGTCTTTATGTAGAACAATGACTGTTACATAATAGACACTCATTTGTTGAAGGAAGGATGATGGCTGGAGAGATGGATAACCATAAATATAATCATAACCATGGTAGTAGAAGTTATCAATATTCCTAAGACACTCATGAGTGATATATGATTCACAGCAGCAGCATCCACTGTTTATGTATAACTAGTATTATGAAGTTAATAATTAGATACCTAAATGTAAAAAAACCACCTCAACCAATAGTTTATATCTCACATAAAAATTTACTCAAAATGGATCACAGACCTAAACATTAAACTTAAAATTATAAAACTTATAGAAAGAAGTATAGGAGGACATGTGTGTGATACAGATAAGGCAAAAATTTGTTACATACAGCACCTAAAGTATGATTTATTTTTAAAAAGAAATCAATGATTGGCCTTCATAAAAATTCAGAACTTCTACTTTACAAAAGACTGTTCAGAAAATGAAAAGATAAACCATGACTGGGAGAAAATATTAGCAAAACACATGTCTGACAAAGGATTTATATGCAGAACATATTAAAGAATTCTCAAAATGTGGTACTAAATAAAATATCCAATTAAAAAAATGAGCAAGGGCCAGCTGAATGGCATGTTGGTTAAGAGTTGGCTTGGGACACGTGGCCCCAGTTCGGATCCCACATATGAGGGCCAGTGACACTGCCCTCTACAGCTAAGATGGTGAACAACAGCTCCACCTGGAGCTGGGCTGCTGTGAGTCCCCAGGACAGCATAGCTGCAGCCCCTGCTGCAGTGGGCTGCCATAGGCTACAGTGAGTGGCTGGCAGCCAGCGTGAGCTGCCAATAGCCGCGGTGAGCGACTTCCAGAGGCCGGTGACCAATCTGCCTCACCCGAGAAGAGCGCAATGATGATACCAACATGGGTCAGTGAAGCAATGTCCTCCACAACTAGACTGAAGAACAAAAGGATAGCAACTTGTCTGTTCCCCTTCCCCAGTTCCCCAATGTTGTTCCCCTCCCCCAATTCCCCAATAAAATCTTTAAAAAAAATAAATAAAAATGAGCAAAAGATTTGAGAAGATACTCCATCAAAGATACACTGATGGCAAATAAGCACATGAAAAGATGCTTAACAACATTAGTCATTAGGGAAATTCAAATTAAGACCACAATGAGATAACATGACAGACCTATGTAAATGGCTACAATTTAAAAGACTGACCACAGATAAGGCAAAATTCTCACCAGGTGCTGGTGAGAACCTGGAGTCACTGCAACCCTCATGCATTGCAGATAGGAGTGTAAAAGTCACTTTGGAAAACAGTGGGACAGTCTCTTATAAACATATATTTATTGTATGACATGAAATCACACTCCTAGATATTTACCCAAAAGAACTGATGACTTACATTTACCTAAACCTTTATACACAGATGTTTATAGATTTATTCATAATTGCTCCATACACACTAGAAACAAACACAAATGTCCTTCAGTTAGTGAATGGATAAACCAACTGTGGCATATCTGTACAATGAAATACTATTCAATAATAAAAAGGAAAGACATACTGTGTATACACACACACATATATGACAACATGTAGTAATCTCATGAATTATGCTAAGAAAAAGACAGACAGTCTCAAAAGGCTACATACTGAAACTGCATGGCTCCATTTAAATGACATTTTGAAAAAGACAAAATTACAGGAACCGAAACTAGATTAGTGGTTGTCAGGTCTAGGAGTGGGTGCAGGGGTTGTCCAGAAAGGGAAAAAGTGTGCTTTGTGCCTTGAATGTAGTGGTGGATCCATGATATGCAAAAAGGAGCGAAGCCTATTTATTGTGTGGAGATTTAAAAAGTAAATATATGTTACAGTCTAAGAAAGCCCACCAAAACATATAGGTAGAAATGTCTTTAAAATCTTTCAAACTAATAATAATCACTAACATTTGTTGAGTCCTTACCATGTGGCAGGCACTGCGCTACGTTATCTCATACAACCTCACAACATCTCTTTGAGGTATCAACGATTATGACTCTCATTTGCAGATAAGGAAAGGAGGCTCACAGAGGTCAAGTATTTTTGCTCTGATCTCCATTCACTTTCACTGCCCAGGTAACATGTCTCCAGGGGCTGCATTCTGACCCCTCACCCTACACAGCATCCCACTGATATTGGCAGGAAACTGGACTGGGAGCCCGTGCGCAGTCTCAATCCTGGTTTGCTACCACCACACTGGGTACACCTAAGCAAGTGCCTAATCTCTCTACTTTCTTATTTTAAAATCCAAGGCACCAGAAAAAGGATTCCTCAGTTTCTACTTAATCCTAGTTTATAAATCTATGATTAGCTTTTAGTCACTTGCTGCCTAGATAAACAGACATTTCTGACCCATTCAGCCTCTCTACTTGCCCTCCTGCTGCCCTGTTGGGTCCTGGTGTATAAAATTGCACCACTGGTTCTTTATTCCTACAGGTTGAGGCATAGTGGCTGGAGAACAGTCCAGTGCATGTGACACAGCCCTCAGAGTCTGGGAGTAGGTGCAGGGGTGATTCTGCTGCTCACAGCCTAGTAGGTGAGACAAGGAGATCAAGAACCAACAATGATCCTGGGGCTGGTGTTGCGTGGTCAGTTCTCTGCTGTGAAGCAGTGACATTTGGAGTGGTGGGTAAGAGTATGGGCTCTGGAGACAGGGAGAGCTGGGTTTAAAGTGTCTCTTTATCCTCAGCTTCGTCATCTACAAAACAGGACAATAACAAGAGGTTTGATGCTGCTATCTGCCTAACTGAGGCACGCACATGAAGCGCAGTGGAGCCTGTACAATGCAATGGTTAGTCTTGCTCACAACTGTTATTGTGTTATTAAGGAATTAGAAAGGTTGGACAGCCTTCGGGAATCAAAGAGGAAAGGAGGACACAAATGATAACTTGCTCAAGGTCAAATAACTAATAGCCTGTGGTGATCACATCATAAATGTATATAAATGTCGAGTCACTATGTTGAGCATCTGAAACTAATATAATATTGTATGTCAACTATACTTTAAAGAAAATGAAGGTGAAAAGAATACTACACAGAGCAGCATGGTGCCTGAATGGCAGATTTAACTCAATGCTCTAATATCCGTGAAATTCTGTATATATGACCTTGTAAAACAAGCTGTGTCCTTCATGTTTCTTTGAGGTCCCCCTCCCATCACCAGCGACAACTAGAGGTTGGCAAGAACTATAAAGCCCTGCTCTTGGGCCGGCCAAGTGGTTACGCGCTGGCTTGGGAAGCCAGCAGCCTCGGTTTGGTCCCACATATGAGGGCCAGTGACACTGTCCTCAAAACAAAAACAAAAAAGAAAGAAAAAAAGCCCTGCTCTCCTGTGCCTTGTGGGAAGGGTTCCTCAACAAGGCCGGTCTTCCCACCTCTCTTTAGGGTACAGAGTGTTCCCACAGGAAATACAACTACCCAGAAGTGACGCTGTATTTGGTACTAGCTTCCTTGTGTGTTATCTTCTGTTCCTCACTGGCGGCATCTCTGGCGCTCCCTGGAATTCTGCTTCCTGTTGCTGTTTCTTCTTTTTTATTTGTTCCCTCTCAAAGTAGTTATATAATTAACACTGCTGGAAGTTGATATAGACCCCACATCAGTGGTTCTCAAACCAGGGTTCACTTGCCCCCCTCCCCAGGGGACATTTGGCAATGTCTAGAAACGCGTTTCGTGGTCACGGCTGGGGAAAGGCCATGACTATCACCCAGGAAGCAGAGGCTAAGGATGCTGCTGAGCCTCCTACAACACGCAGGCCAGCCTCCAACAAAGACTTTTCTGATCCCAAAAGACAGCGGGGCCGAGGCTGAGAAACTGCTCTATGGTGATAACAGCACTTACACACCTCTTTGTCCTTTGGACTCTTATCACACCCTTGGATGAAAGCCAGGTCAGTGTCCACATTCATCCCCAAATCTCTCATTATAATGAGGAGCATAGAGGTAGACACTCCACTATCAAGCAGAGAAAACTGAGATCAAAGAAGTACAGTGGATGGCCCCAGGCCACAAAACGAGGGGCTGGTGAAGTTGGGACCTGGAGTTTGCTCTCCTCCAATGCTGCCTCACTGTCCGCACATGTGTGTGTGTGTGTGTGTGTGTGTGTGTGTGTGTGTGTGTGTGGTTTTTTTTAAAGAAACATGCGGTTTCCCTCCTTCACCAGATAAGAGAGGCACAAAGCCAGAAAACCTGAAAGTAGTAAATAAATATATTTTCTTAAGTAATCATAGACTATTAGCTTGGGAAGATCCTTAGAGATTATTTAATGTAATTCTATCATTTTGCAGATAGAGGCTTATGCCACAAAGTAGATGCATTTGTGGAGCAGAGTAGGCCAGAGACAATTTCCTTTCTGTTCACCCATAAAGCAGCCTATTGGCCACTGTGCTGGAGAAAATATTTGAAACCCCAGTGGTCTGCATGGGCATTTATATGGGAAAGATACAGCGGGAACTATACAGAATTCAGGCATCAGAAGGGGCAGGTGGGCCAGATACTGGGGGCGTTAGAGGGTTGGAAGGTACAAAAAGGGTCCAAGAGGGAAGTAAGTTAGGTGGAAATGAGGGCTCTAGAAGGTAAGGTGAGGACTAAAAGAAGTAGGAAAAGAGAAAGAGAAAGGGAAATTAAATTATACATTTCCTTGGTGTTTTGGGATTCCCATGTGCATTAAGCTCTCTTGAGTAATGAGAAAAGAGAATTTGTCACACAAACTAAACTTAAACTGTACTTTAAACAATCTGTATCATTATTTTCTACCTATAAATATAATATGTACTTATTATTTTTTAAATGAGTATAGAAAAATAGAACAAGGAGTACGAGACTTTTTTCTAATTTCCCATGCCCCTGAGATAAACACTATTAGCAGTTTAATTTATTTTCTAAGACTCTATTCTAGTCTATATTCTGTATTATCAGCTATTAACCTTTTTTTTTCCAAGAAAAGGTATCTACACAAAATGTACAGAATCTTAATTTTTCATCTGGACATATTGTATACTGGACATATTATTTATAACATATATAATCACATTAGTACACAGAGAGATATCACATTCTTCTTCCTGTCTACACAGCATCCTACTGTTTGGATATATCATCATTCATTAGTGATAAAAACGCATTTTCATTCTTGTGTGAGTACTTTTGTATAACAATTCCTACAAGTGGAGTTGCTATGGAACTATGGAATAAAAGAGGAGGCACGTATATTTAAAATTTGATAGTCAAATTGCCCCCCATAACTTCAGTCAATATTAACTCCTCCAAAATAGACATTTTAAATTAGCAGCCACCTTCCCCTTGAAGCAGTACCTGATTCCTCTGGCTGGAAATAAGCCCTCACCCTCAGAACATGTCTACTTCTTGTTGGCACCCATCCCCCAGTCTTCTTTCTTCCCAGTGGCAGCTCCGCATTTGCATTAGCTTCTATTATTCTCCCCGTGTCAGTGCCCGGAATGGAAGGTTGGGTGAGAGGAAAAGGAGTGTGAAGTGAAGATTCAAAAGTTTCATTAGCAGCTTTCAGTGCCTTCCTTTTTTCTGCTGATCTCAACCTGAACAGGCTCTGCCAAATATGCATCTTCGCAGGCTATGCCAACCAGTGAAAAACGAATTAAGAAGGGCAGCTAATTAGGAGATCAAACAACCCAGAGAACTGAGTTACTGAGAACTTCTAGAGATGTCTCACTGCTCTAAATGTCCTAAATAAATCATGGGCCTGCTAGAGAGGGTTCTTCGCACTTGGTCCTGGAAATCAAAGCAAAGTTGCCACATTCTCTCTTAAGATGAAAGCTCGAGCTGAAACCCCAGTATAAATCAGGCCTAAAATAAGAGATCATCCATTGCCAAGTGCTTACCCTGGACAGAAGGGCCCTAGGCCAGTCTTCCAGAAAACCTGTTCCTGACACCCCAAGCCTATGATATGCTTTAGGGAATAAAAGGCTGGTTCAAATAACTTGGCAAACACCACACACTTTGTTCCCCTCTTAAGTATTCACAAAGCGTATTCACAACCTGAGTCTCTGAAGAGGCTTTAAGGAACCCCCTGCTGCCAAGAAACACGTTTAACATATTAATACTCCAAGTTACTCACTTTGGAAACAGGGCCACAGCCAAGTTTGCCTCCATCTTTCCTCGAGACTCTGCTTAAGAAATGGGTACTATTGGGCCGGCCGAGTGGCGCATTGGTTAAGCGCTGGTTTTGGGATGCCAGCGGCCCCGGTTCGGATCCCACATGAGGGCCAGTGACTCTGCCCTCTACAGCTAACAACAGCTCCATCTGGAGCTGGGCTGTGCGAGCCCCGGTGATGGTGTGGGCTGCAGCCCCTGCTGCAGTGGGCTGCCATAGGCTACAGTGAGTGGCCCGCAGCCAGCGTGAGCGGCTGGCAGCCAAGCGTGAGCTGCCAATAGCCGCGGTGAGCGACATCCAGAGGCCAGCGACCGATCTGCCTCATCCGGGAAGAGCGCAATGACGATACCAACAGTGAAGCAACATCCTCCGCAACTAAACTGAAGAACAAAAAGACAGCAAATTGTCTGTTCCCCTTCCCCGATTCCCCAGCGCTGTTTCCCTCTGCCAATTCCCCAATAAAATCTTTAAAAAAAAAAAAAGAAAAAAGAAATGGGTACTATTTAGGGATCAGATCAAACCACTTTACAGGTTGCAAAGCCTGATACTGATATTCAGTACTATTATCATAGCAGGCGTGTCAATAACACAGATGTTTAGTAAATACTCAAAAACCCTTTGCTTAGTACCTATTGGGGTCCAGGAGTAAGAATATAAGAGCATGCAACAAGATCCCTATTCTCTGGTCTACTCTTCATGCCTGCCATCCCCACATCCCACCAAAGCATCCCCCGTGGCCCAGGGAGCTGGGGAGCCACTCTTTGCTGAGGAAAGAAGAGAAGTACTATTGTTCCCGAAAAACAAGAAAGGACCCAGAAAAAGGGTCCTTCTGTGCTCTGAGTTAGGATTAGAGAGAAAGTCTTTGGCACCAAGTATACCCACAAGAATATGTGCAATTGATTTTTTTTTTGAGGGCCATGTCACTGGCCCTCATATGTGGGACCCGAACCGGGGCCGTTGGCTTCCCAAGCCAGCGTTTAACCACCGCGCCACTTGGCTGGCCCTCAATTTATTTTTGATAAAGCTGCAAAAGCAATTAACTGGAAGAACAGACTCCTTAACAAGTAGCATTGGAGTAATTAGACACCAATGGCAAAAAACAAAATAAAATAAAAATGAACCTTAACCTACACCTCACATCTTATACAAAAATTAACTTGAAAATGGGTCATGGACTTCCACATAAAATGTAAAACTATAAACATTTTAGAAAAAAACATAGGAGGAAATCTTTGAGCATCTAGGGCTAGGCAAAGAGTTCTTAGATTTGACTCCAAAAGCACATTCATAAAAGGAAACACTGGTAAATTGGATCTCATCAAAATGAAATACCCTCGCTCTGTGAAAGTCCATGGGAAGGAGATGAAAAGACAACCTACAGCCTGGGAGAAAATATTCACAAGCCACATATCCAACACAGGACTGGTATCTAGAAAATAATTGAGAACTCTCAAAACGCAACAGTAAAAAAAAATAAAATAACCCAACTATAAACTGGGCTAATGACATACACAGACATTTCAGTGAAGGGAATACACAGATGACAAAGGCACATGAAAAGATGTTCAACATCATTAGCCATCAGGGAAATGCAAATTAAAATCATCATGAGATATCATTACACACCAAACAGAATGGCTAAAATAAAAAATGGTGACATCACCAAATGCTGACATAGATGCAGAAAAACTGGATCACTCATACACTGCTGGTAGGAATGTAGGGACAGCCACTGTGGGAAAGTTTGGCAGTTTTCTCATGAAACAAAACATGCAATTACCATACAAACCTGCAATCACACAGTTGGGCATTTATCACAGAAACTTGAAAACTTATGTTCACATAATTATATATACAAAAATAAAATAATACATATATATGCATATATATATATATATATATTCATAGCAGCTTTATTCATCATAATAAAAAAAAAGGAAATAGCCCAAATGTGCTTCAACAGATAAATGGTGAAATGAACTGTGCTACATACATAAATACCAAATAATAATGTTCAGTAAGAAAAATCCAGTTCCAAAAGGGAACATACTGTATGATTCCACTTATATAGTGTATTTTTAGTGAAAAATATTTACAAATGGAGGACAGATTAGTGAATGACAGAAGTTAGGGACAAGCAAGAAGTGAGAGGAAGGTGATGCAAATGTTTAGTGCCTTAACTGTGGTAATGGATACAGAAATCTACACATGAGATGAAACTGCTAGAACTAAAACCCATACATACTCTGTCACTCACACAAACAAATACAAGTAAAATTGGGGTAATCTGAATAAGATCAGTAGATTGTATCAATGGCAACAATATCCTGGGTATAATATTGCACTCAAAGTTTTACAAAATGGTACCATTAATGAAAACTGAATAAAGACCACACGAGATCTCTCTATATTATTTGTTATAACTACGTGTGAATCGATGGTTACTTCATTAACATTTTTCATTATAAAGTGGTTGTTTAAATAAACCATAAAATATAAAAAACAGAGACAGACCACTCTTTTTATACTGTTTAGGAAGAGATCAGTTGTTATCTGATCTAATTCATCCATGATACAGTAAGTAAAAATGCAAGGTACCTAAGAAAGACCTACCATTATAAGGAAATTGTAGGCCAGCTCTGGGAAGGACAATCGAGGAACTGGCAACAGCAGTTGCCTTTGAGGGGGGACCCAGGGAACAGGGATGGGCGGAACACATTTCACATGCCACCTTTTGAATTTTAAGCCATGGGCATGTATTATCCATGCTCCCAAAGAAATAATTAATTACATTTTAAATAAAAATATCTTGTACCTGAATGAAAATTGGTAAGCCTGAACAATAAAATAATAACACAGACAACCAATCACCCAACATATATTTTTATTGTTCCCTAAGAGAGATGCACAGATAAGGGCTATGTGTCAGAATGAGCTATAAGAGGCATTACAAGTACCAAGTCAGGGAGAAATGATTTACAAATAACTAACATTACATAGCAGCTATTGTAAGTGCCAATTGAGTGGTCCAAACAGTTAGAGCTATAAAAAGTTAGTGATAGGGGAGATTTTGGAGTTGGAGAAGAATTTTGGAGTATTCTACAACAGGGGGGATGGCTTTGACATTGAAGTTCAGAAAGAATTTAAACAGTAAAGAGTAGACTAGTTTAAAGCTATGTAGGTGAACTAATAACAGAAGCAATATATTTCCATTATGCTCTACCACGCATGTTTAAATTATCAGAGGGCTAACAAAAGCCCTCCGAAATGGGTATTAACATTTTGCACATGCATTAACTGAAGACGAGAAAAATTAAATGAAGTTCCTAATGGCTCAGGTCTCAGAAGCTAAAGAATAAAATAGAATTAGGGGTCCTGCTTGCTAAAGATTCACTGATTCCATTCATGTATGAGACAATAAATCTTCAGACGGCCAATACAATAAGGATGCGTGGGACTGTATGACGAGTCCAGTCAAAAGCAGCTCCACCACCAGAGAGGAACATTTGTACCCAGAAAACAGACAATTGTGAAATCTTTTGTTTGATTCTAGATGCACTGGTAAGGAGGAAGGATGAAAACTAAGTTCTACAAAACTCTCACCATGTGCCAGCCATTGTGCTGAGTGTTTTTCATAAATCGACTTATTTTATCCTCACCATAACCTTGTGGTTTAAATATATTTAATCCCGATTTTCCAGAAAAGGAAATTGGGGATAATGGCAATAAATACAATAGTATCACCCAGGTGACAAACCTATTACATGACAGAGTTAGGGTGCAAACCCTGACCAGTCTGCTTCTACATCCAATGTTCTTTCCATGTCACTAGGTGATATGTTTTGCCGAGATTACCAATACACCCTAACAGGCTATTTTTGGCGGGAGGGAATGGGGTGGGGGGAGTCCGATCTGGAATTTTAAGAATGATTATAAAAATAGTAATTATTATTATTTTACATATTCACATTTATTTAATATTTCTGTTTTCTCTTTTGATCTTTATGTCTACTTTATAGATGAAAGAAACAAGGCAAGTAAGTTCTTCTGTTCATTAATCAGAATCTACTTTATCCTCACATACTTACAGACATGTAAATATCAGAGCTGGGAGGAGGCCCCCAAGGTATAAACCAGTTAGTCATTTTATAAATGAGGAAGCAGAAGCCTGGAGAAGCAGAGGGACTTCCTCAGGGTCGCATAGCTGATTAGTTAGAGATATGGGACCAGCATTCATGCCCCTGGCTTTAAACTCTAGTAGAGAAACTACTGCTAGCAAGACGCAATAGTAAATTAAGCCAAACCCTGAAACATACAGAGTCCACAGACTAAGCTGTCAATGAAGCCAAAAAAGAAAGGATGGAGCAAGAAGTATTTAAACAGGAACTTCAACAACAGTTGGGCTTTGCAGACCACAACAGACAAAAATCAATTTTCATTCACATTCTAAAACTGAATCAGGTATCTCGAATGGACACACATAAACACACACATCACCATCTATGAAAACAAACTCCAAAAAATCAATTCCATTTTGTGCATTTGTATCCTGGGAAATATATTACTCCATTGAGATGGTGACTTAGATTTTGATTCGGTTTTGAATAAAACTTTTAAAAAGTGGTCATCAGCCAGATTGAGACATGAAATTATAAAACTTCATAGAGCCAGCAGGAAATATAGACTTATTTAGTCCATCCCTTCATTTGGCAAATAAAGAAACTAGGGCTCAGAACAGAACATGGACACAGAATAGAACAAGATATTCCCAAGTTGATCATTTTCTATTGAGATCAGGAGTAAAAGTCAGGTTGCCTAGTGCTTGGTCAGTAAAAGCATGGACTTTGGAGACAAATAAACTTGTGTTCCAGTCCTGGCCAGACCACTCTCTCTTCCTGACTGTGGCAGACACATTTGTTGGCTAACATACAACTATTACTAATCCCCATACCCCTTGCTGGCCTCCTCTACAAAGCCAGAGAAAGGCAAATATTCATTTTCCTAGCATCCCTTGCAGTTAGGGGTAGTCACGTGATATAACATCAGCCAATGAGACATAAGTGGATGTAAGCCAGGGACTTTCTGGGAAGACACTTACTTCTCATGATTAAAGCAACACACATGGCTATTGTTGCCTCCTTCTTCTTGCTTTTTTCTTGAACACAGACTTGTTGCCTGAAGCAAGCACTTCAAGTCATAACCATCTCATGGCCAGAAGTATACAACCATAAAAAAGAAAAACCAACGTGCTAAAGATGGCAGAGTCAGGACAGAATATTAGAAAGAACTTGGGTTAATAATGGCATCATGTAAGTGAAATCAGTAGCAACAGTGCCACCAGAATTATTGTTTGAGAAGGAAAAAAAAATAACTGTATTTGTTTAAGCCAAAATTAGTTGGTCTTCTATTCATTGCAGCCAAAGATAACTGATATAGTTAACTTTGACAATTCATCTCTCTAAGCTTCAGTTGTAATATCTGTAAAACAAAGAATTCCCAGCTAATCATTTTACTGTCGCATCATTAAATCTGTGTATATTAACTGAGAACCTACTATGTAATAGCTTCTGTTCTGGGAATTGGGGATACAGCAGTAAATAAAAGGCTCCTTTGACTATAAAACAAACCTCCTAATCTTGAAAGGCAAATATTAAACAAATAAATATAAGAAATATATTTTGAAGACTAAAGTTAAAAATGCATGTGAAGGAGCTGACACAGGGCTTGGCACAGAGGAGCGCTCAATAAATAGCATCTTCTGATCTGTTATTATCATTTATATTGGCATTCAAAACTCATATATATATATATATATATATATATATATACATATATATATGTTATTAGCAATAAGGGGATCTCAAGACACCCCATGATGTCACAAGTAATCCCTGCATTCTGACCTGCCAATTAGCTCTTTCTTCTCAAACTGGGCACATTCTCTGTTAGATCTTGAGACTCCAAGTTCACATGCCTTTAGAACTTTCCAATACCAGGACTTGTCTTGAGTGATCAAAGCAGAAAAGCTAATGTGGCTGGAAAGGAAGGAGGAAGCAGGAGAGGAGACGGGATTTGCTAGAAGTGGGTGCCCAGTCTGCAACTGGAAATTTGGAAGGGCTTTCCCTGAGCAACTAACCCATGAAAATACATGCCAATGATCACTTCTCTCAGGAGCTTGCCAGGAGATACCTAACTGGGACGAAACAACAGAGTTCAAACTGCCTTTGTTTTTCAGATGTCATTTCAATTAAAAAACAAAAAACAAAACTGATTTCATGAGTAGGAATTACAAGACAATCGTATAGAGTTAGGTTTTAAAATACCTTGGAAATACCATTGGATAAACCCAGGCTCTTGTCCTGGTTCCAACAACGATTTTGTGTGATCCTAAGCAATCCCTTCCCCTTTTGGGCTCCGGTTTTCCCATGACTACAATGATGGAGCCGGACTGGACTGGGTCTAAGGGACCTTCCAGTTCTGATATTCTGTCATTCTCCTTCTCTCAAATCACCTGCCCTGGTGACACTCCCTCCTCCCAGCAGCAGTGGAACAGGGTGCCTCTCTCAGCATATTTGCTAATGCCCAGCCGACAAGGGAAAAAACTGCTGACGGCCACACTAGCTGCCTCTGTGTTGTTAAACACCTACTTACAGCTCTAATCGGCTGGTTTTCACGCCTAGGAGATGGGGATTGATTGCTGACATTGACCTGGCAAGGAGACCATCCTGCAATTGCCAGCCGAAGTGACTTAGGCGTTGCAGACTGGGAATTCGGCAAGTGGTACTGGGGACAGGAGAGTGAGCGTGAAAAATAAGAATGGGAGGTGGTTTGCGTAGTGGTTAAGAATGTTGGGTGCAGAGTCAGGCGGATCCAGATTTCACTCCTTTCTCTGTCACCTTTCAGCTGTGTGAACTTGGACATGGTACTTTTCACATCTCTGAACATATTGCTCAACAGCAGCAGACCTGGCCACCCTGTCCCAGGAGTGACTCTCAGTGTATCTCAATGGCATGGTGGTCTTTATCTGTTTGGCAGTAGTTGTGTAAATGGGCCTGTGACCTGGTGCAGGCCATTACGGCCTGATAATCTTTCTGGGTAACTTCTTGGAAATTTTCCTCACTAAGAAAATGAATGAATGAATGAATGAATGAATGAATGAATGAATGAATGAATGAATGCATGCATGCATGCATACATACATAAATAAATAAGCAAGCCAAACAAATAAGCAAGGCACCTGCAAGCCTCTTGGTCATTAAGAGTATGCTAATTTAGGCCATCCTGTGGACCATGAAGAAAGGCCCTGTTGATACAATGAGCATGGGAAAGCAAGAAGATTGAAGGAACCTGGGTCTGGGATGATATCATTGAGCCACCAACAACCCTAGAGCTGCCCTAGTCCCAGACTCCTGTTGCTAGATGAAAAAATAAATCCCTAAAGTACTTTTACTGGGTGTTCTGTTCATCATAGCCAAAAGCCTTTTAACGCTGATTGGCAGTCATAATAACTGTTTTTGTTATCATTGCTAAAATCTAGCATCAAAAGCAAAAATTCAGAATTCAAAGAACTGGGCTTACATCCCAGTAACTCCCTTCAACATCCCGTATCTCCGTTTCCGTACTACTAAGATACAGATGGACCTCTGAAAATAACAAGGTTCTGAAAAGTCATGAAAATCTATATGAACTTAGGGGAATATTCTTAGCGCTCACTCTGCCATCAGCAGTCTCTGATATGCAAGGAAAAGCACAGTAACTTACAGTCCATAGGGCTGGTTTCTCATTGAGGCTCTGACGCTCTTTGGTGACATTGGACCAGTCGCTTGCCTTCTCTATATCTTAGTCCTCTAGCTGTAAAATTAGGATCTTGAACTGGTTTAAATCTAAGGTCATTCTTAAAATTGATATTCTATGAATAAAAACATGTTTTTCTCTCATAAGCAGCAAAAAAAAAAAAAACCAAACAAACAAAACTGTTGGCAGAAATGACCACAAATTCAGGGGAAGAGCCATGGGAGCCTCCTGCCAGCCCTGTGTGCTGCTTGGAGCGGCTGCACTCCATCAGCCATCACACACAGGCCCCACCACGCACGGGCTCCCCCGTCACCCTCCTGTCAGCACGAGGCTGCCTACTGCACCCCACCTTCACCTCTAGCCGTCCTGTTGGACAATTTCCCCAGCATCCCACCAATAAAGAAAACGCTGCCTACAAGGTCCTAGTTTTTCCCCATGAAGAGCCAGTTATTTAAAACACAAGGACGTTAAAAGCAAGGATTCCCAGAATGAAATTATTTTGGCTTGATCCAGGTCTTGTTTTAAAAAAACAAACTAAAACTGCCATCCAAATCAACCCAACAGAAGTTCCAAAACACCCACTCTAGACACCACACCAGATGGGATGGAAGTAGGTGCAATTTTACCCATTTTCCAAGTGAACGAGGCACATTTGCCTTGTGCCACTGCACGTGGACTGACAGAGAGCGTTCCCATCTGTATAGCACATGGTCCTTTTCAAAGCCCTATTATGTGACTCTCCCAATAGTGCTATAGGGAAAGCACACAAAGGGGGCGGCAGTATGACATAACACTTAAGATCTAAGGTTTAAAATAAATGATACCTAAAGCCAAAATCTGACTCGGCTCAGTTCATTCTTTTTCTCTCTCTCTCAAAACATGTGCACTGTTATATATACCTTGTATGTGTGGCCTGTAGCTGTTCTAAGCTTTAACATCACTCTCCAACATGCATACATATCTCCATCTCCCAATTAATCCCAAAACTTCAAAAGTGTGTTCAGGTGCCAGGTTGGGTCCCTCCCCAGGCAAAAAGGATGCATTGTTTTGGTCCACACTGCTCATTGCAATTCCCCCCATCCCTCTTTGATTGTTATGGGTCTCCCAGTGAGCATGTGTTCTGGGGATCTTGGAGACCATGCAAACATTTCATGAATTGCTAGAAGCTCTCGTGGCTAAAGCTTATTATAGCAAAAAGATACCCAATAGGAGCAGCAAGGGGAAAATACACAAGGTGGAACCTGGAGAAGTCCATGCACAGACTTTGTTACCATATCTCCATCAGGTGAGGGGACAGAGTGTGCTCTCTTTGCCAGCAATAAAAAATGCAGTAGCATTGGTTCAATGTTTCTGCCTGGGGAGCCCATTTGAACTCAGCACCCAAGGTTTTTCCTGGGGCTGGTCATATCAGCACCCTCTGCCCAGCATGTACCAAGATTCCAGACTCTCAGAAGGAAAGCAGGGGTTCAACATCAATTACATTGTTTGTACAAACAGTTTAGGAGCCATAAACCACCCTTATGCATTAGGGAATGGATCAAATGCCAAGTTCCCTGATGCCAGAGCAGGGAAAGACTTGCAGGCTCTAAGAGTAGCAGCCTCTGGCCTGCTATGTTAACTCTTTTCTGCATAACACATGACTCAGTTGTGATCAATGAATCATAAAGAGACATCTGCTAGAGACTGACTGTAAAAATAATAGATCTGCATAAGGAAAAATCATTCTTTTCTTTATCCCTTTACTTCCTGCTTATTGAGATGTTGGATAAAGATACAGTACCTGTATCTTTATTGAGGGTGAGGCCTCAATCTTGCAACAGTGAGGTCACAGGCATGAGGATGGAAAATACAACATGCTGAGTATGGCCTGAAAGACAGGGAACAGTGCCTGAGTCCTGATAGTATCACCCAGCAACTGAACTAATGCTAACAGCCACTTACTTCCATGTTTTGTCTTGTGAGGGAAACACACCCCCATAGGTTTAAGCTACTGGCAGTAAAAAGCTGTAACTTGCAGCCATATTCACTTCTAACTAATACAACAGTCAAGAAAAACATCCACAGCTCTTTTTTTAATGAAGCTTCCAGTCTAGTGGAGATCACAGATGACCAAGTAATCACACTAATGAGAATATAATGCTAACTGAGGCAAGCTCTCTGACGAAAAGGAATTTTGTTGCATAAGAACAAATGAAAAGGAAACTGACCTAGGCTGGTTACAAAGCGGGGTGAAAGTACCCATGGAAAATTTTGTTAAAAGTTATTGATGTCCACATAATAAATTGCCCCAAGACAAAACAGCTTAAAATGATCGTTTCATTTTGGTCATAATTTTGTGAGTTAGGTATTCTGGAAAGGCTTAGCTGGGAATTCTTTCTCGGGGTCTCTAGTGGGGTTTGAGTCACAAATCAACTGAAGCTGTTGTTATCTGAAGGTCTGGCTGACTCACAAGGCTAGCAGGTCACGCTGGCTGTCAAGTCGGTTGAGGACTCAGCTGGCTGCCGACCAGAGCACCTACACTCCGCCACTCTAGCACAGGGTCTCAGGGGAGTAGGTGTTCCTGTGAGATGACTCAGGGCTCCAAGCACAGCTGTTCCCATAAGCAAGGTGGAAACTGCATGAGGTCTAATGACCCAGCCTCGGAAGTTGCGTAGCATCACTTGCACCACTCCCTTGGTCCAAGCAGTCAGAAAGCTGCCTGGATCCATCAGCAGGGGTAGAGACCCCTCCTTTCTATGGGAAGGCTGCCAAAGAAATGATGAGTTTCTTTTAAGCCTCCACAGGCTTCCTTAGGAGAAGGGAATTCAACCAACATCTGGAGAAGGAGTAAGAGGTACTAACAAAGCACAAGAGGAAGGGAGGCATTTCAGCTATAGGTAATAGCTGTGCGAAGAAAGGCCCAGTTGTGGGAGAAGGCACAGCATATTGGAGAATAAAGAGAAGGCCAGTGTGGCTGGAGCACCGAGAGGGAGGCTTGCGGGACGGGGTAGAGGGCAGTGGTTTGAAGCGAATTCATGTCGGGCTTTGCATGCTGTGGAAAGGATTTAGATCTTTTTCCTGCGTGACCTTGAATAAGTCACTTAACCCTAGTGTCACTCTCTTCATCTGTTAAATGTGAGTAGACACTGATCATAACTGCCTTATAAATCTGTCATAGCTTTAGTTAGATGATATCTGCATAGTAAGAGCTCAATAAATGACAGTTGTGGCCATTATTGTGGCTATTTTTATCATCATTTTATTATATTATTAGAGAGGGCATCTACTTGACAGTCCCTATGAATCAGAGCTATGTTTCCTCACCAGTAATCTCCTGGCATTCAGTAAGTGTTCTATAGACATTTTTGAATACATAAACACATAAATATTACAATACTTTATTGATATGCAGAGAAGACATTCCAGGTGGGACATCTTAGGGAAATGGGGACGGCACACAGATGGACATTTGTACACTGGACATTTGAGGCTGGTACCAGGACAAGGAAGAGTAGATACTAAAAGAGAACAGGGTGGCATCGATAAAATGTGACCTTATAATGTTTTTAATGCTTATTTCTCACGTATGAGGCAGGCTAAAATGCCTTGTAACTTGGCACTCAGTGATTGAAGGATTATTTATTCAGTTGATCTGACTTTTTGACATGTGCAATTCTCACCATACACTGAGCACCTACTAAGTGCCAAGCACTCTGCTAGACTCTTGAGAGGATAGAAACATGACAGGAATTAACGTCAGACTCTGTATTTGAGCAGATTCTGAGACCACTGTGTTGATTCTGAAGGTCTCCTCTCTGGGCATCCAGAGGGCAGGTAGCAGACGAATATCTACAGATATGAAAAGCAACGACCTTCAATCCTTTTGTCACAGACAGGAAATATCCAGTGCCACAGGGTAAGTAAGACAAAGGAGCTCTTGATGAAGTGGTCAGATGGGGCCTCCTACCCTCTCTAGTGTATGGGGGCTGCCTGGCCAGTTCAGTCATGTCTTTGTGTGCTCATTCATCCTACAACTGGGTCTGAAACACCCCTTACCTGGCAGGCTCTGCAAGTTTCTGGGTTCCGTTCCTGTCTCCTCCTGTCTACTGGTGAAGTGAACTTGGGCAACTTACTGAGTAACAGTGCCTCGGTTTTCTCATATATAAATCAGGGATAATAATAGTGCCTACATCTAAGAATTATTCTCAGGATTATTTAAGTTGGTGTACAGAAACACTTAGCTATTCCTGCACATGGTACATATCTAATAAACGTTTGCTGCATATGTAATTTGTGCTAAGGTACATATGGAATATGTACCTTACCAGAACTCACTGTCTAGTTACAATGCAGAGAGAGGGGTGCTGTGATGGGATAAAGTAGAGCCCAAAATGAGAGGGCCGAGGGGGGGCCTGAAGCCATATCGGGAGGTCAGGAAGATTTTCAAGGAGAATGTGAAGACTAAAATGAGACATAAAGGATCAGCTCATCAAAGAGCTGGGAAAATAAATTTCCAGGTGGAGTATATTTAACATCTCAGACGTCAGAGACAGTGAGATCTGTGGGGAAACTGAAGGTTCAGTGTGAAAAAGAGACCAGAAGACGCCAAAACAATAAAGAACAGAAGCTGTAAAGCAGAAAGAAAAGTGGTAACTTCATTAGTAAAACCAAGGAAGCAAAATTATAAGGTGGTTGTGGGAGAAAATAACCATCACCACCCAGTTTACACTGAAGAATCTCCAAAAGGCTCAGGGGTTGGTGGTGCCAGGACCTCTGACAGCAAGCATAGACAGGGCCAAGTGTAGGAGGGTGGGTTATAAGCACATTCAAAGTAGCTGAAAGTAAACAGATATTGATAAGAATTGACGTTCGGTGTTAGGAAGATGGCAGCTCATTATACAAGTTCACCCTTGAACAATCTGGGGGTTGGGGACACCAACCCCCCACATACATAATCAAAAATCCACGTATAACTTTTGAACCCCCACCAACTTAACTAATAGACTTACTGATAATATAAACAATGAACACATATTTTATATGTTATATATATATTATATACTGTATTCTTATAATAAAGTAAACCAGAGAAAAGAAAACGTTATTCTGAAAATCAAAAGGCAGAAAAAATATATTTACTGGGGGGAAAATCCATGTATAAGTGGACCTGCACAGTTTAAGCCCATGTTGTTCAAGAGTCTGCTGTACTCTTTCCTCTACTTGTGTATGGCTGAAACGTTTCATAATAAAAGGTTTAAAAAAAGAGTTAGGCTCCAAGATGTCCTCCCCCAATCTACACAGCTGGGATGCTGCTTCTAACTGCCCCTGACCAAAAAAAAACTGTGGAAGTTTATTCTGAAGAATGAATAAAACCAAGATCTCTGAATATGCAGGCATAAGGAAGAACTGGGGAAGAGGGTATAATACTCAAAGCTAGGATATTCTGGGCTTAGTTATCACCTGAATGCTGAGACGCCCAGCTTCTTTTCTCCAATTAGATGACCAAAACAATGACAGCCATGTTGCCCAGGCAAGATATTGGAAGAATCTTATATGAGGAATCTAACCAGCTCAAGAATAAAAGACTTTAAGAAGCCAAGACCAGGACTTTTCCCAAAAAGTAGCCCAACCTTAAAATGGAAGTGTGCACATATACATGAAACTTCTCATTGGTTTTGTTTTGTTTTGTTTTGTTCCCATCTTTATATGAAAAGACAGCAAAAGACAACTAGGTATCTGGAAAGAGGCCTTAAAAACAAATGACAGGCAGCAAACAAATAAGGGAAAAGGCAACTTGGTGAAACAGACTATTCAGGAAGATAAAAACCTCAAAAAAATAACAACCCAAAAAATGTTCCACTAATATCCTCAGAGAGAAGAGGGAAGATATTGCATCCATAAAGTAAAAATACAATGCTATTAAAGGAGTAATTAGAAAACATGAAAGAAGTCTTAGAAATTAAAAATGTTATAGGAGAAATGAAAAGCTAAATGAAGGATTTAAAGATAAGCTGAAGACATCTCCCAAACAGAACAGCAAAAATATAAAAACAAGGGGGGAAGTGAGGGGAGGGACTAGAGAAGACAATATAAGAAAAATAAAGAATCCCTCCAGGAGATTCAACATCTATATAATAGGGATTCTAAGAACAGAGAAAAGAGGAAATAGTGGAGAAAATGGTCAAATAAATTCAAAATAATTTCTTATAACCAAAACACCTGAATTGCCAGAATGAAAGATTCACTGAAAAGCCTAACACAGAGGATAAAATACAGCTAAGCCAAGGCACACCATCGAAAATTTCAGAATGCTGGGAATAAAGAAAAGAACTAAAAGTGTCTACACACAAAAAGAATAAAAAAAAAAACATGAATCAATAAGCTGATAGGCTTTAGGTTAATCAACAGCATTAATAGAAGCCTGGAGAAAATGAAATGCCTTCAAAATCAGAAGGGAAAATAATTTCCAAACCAGAATCCTACACCCAAAAAAAATATCAATTATGCATAGAGATAAGCCAGAGACATTTTCAGAATTGCAAATGAATTTTCATCCTGTGCATTCTTTGTAAGAAAACTACTGAATACCATGCTTAAGATGGGAAAGTAAAGCAAGGAAAAGGAAGACATGGAACTGAAAGCAAGAAAGAGGAGAAGGAACAAGTTGGGGTGAAGATAAAAGGAGGCCCCCCGCAGTGAGAGTAGTAAAGCAGACTCAGAAAACATGACATCCAGACTAAAGCAAGTCTAGTTTCTAAGAGTGATGGCTCCAAGAATATTAAATTGAGAAGAATATCTAATATGTGTAAATATAATGAGAGGACATTAGGACAGTGGGGGGAAAGGTATCACACTTGGGCATAAATTTAGGAAAATGACATTTTAGAAAACTAAACAAATAAAGAGACAATGATTAGCTCCACAGAAAACAAAAAGTTAGAGAGGGAAAAAAAAAAAGTAATCCTGGTATTCTACATGGCTCAGCAGTGAACAGCATCACATGATGTGAACACAGACCACTCATGCAACTAACGAGGCAGTAACTGCTTTCGGAGCTAGAAGAACGGAAATGAACTTGTGTGCATTGAAGGAGGTGTTCTGGGCGAAAGATAACTTTTTATTTCCATAAAGGGATATTAAAAAAAAAAATGTCTAAACCGAAAAAGAACTCACACAGAGGCCTATCTACATGTTACTTAGATAAGATTATTTTTGAGCTAACAATACTTAAAATTATTGGATGCAGTGGTATGTTTTTTTCATAATAACCCTGATAGAAGTATTTGTCTCTAACTTTGATTTAAAAATAAAAACGATATTACACATAAAAGTTAACAGATAAATCACATTCTGGTCCATATATCCAAGAGCCATAGGAGTAAAGAGACTTGCCCAGGATCACCCCCAGGTGAGTGGCATTGGCTGGAGTAAGTATTGGATCTTTTAGCAGTTTATAAACTTACAGTAGTTGTTTACAGCACCCTGTTAATATGCTGTGTCTGCCCACGGCAGGCCCTGCAGCATCTGGGCTTCAGGCATTTCCGACTGAGTGCTGCAGGTTCAAGCACTAGGTTATGAGGCTTGAACGTTGCTTCTGGGAGCTTAGGACCCGCACGTAGCAAGCTGTTGTACAATAATTAAGTGCCCTGGGAACTTTCTCTTAACAATTATCCCTGATGGTCTGGCCCCAATATCTCCCTTTTGTCCTCACACTTTTTGGCTATTGCAGCTTTGGCTCACTGAGAAGTTTACACATGTGGACTTGCCTTGTTTTCTTATATTGTTACATAAATTTAAAAATAAGTCAATCTTTGCTATCACACACATGGCCAATTATGTTTTCTCTGGCCTCAGATATAATAAAGAAAACAAACCAAATATAAATAGAACATATATAACAGCTCAAAAGACAACAAAAGAATTCAAGTTGAAAGGTGGATTTTTAGAGGTAATTAATAGGGTTCTGCCTACCTATTTTAAAATAGGTCTTATAAGTCTGGCCAAAAGAAAAACGACCAATGAAAAGGAATGTTGTGAGGAAAGAGGCACTCATACACTGTTGGTTGGAATGTTAATGAAGGCAAACTTTAGAAGACAATACAGAGGTCGAAAATTAAAATTCACTTCCCTTTTGACTCAGCAATTTCTTTGCTAGGAATTTACCCAAAAGTATGTCAAGATATATGTACAAGGAAATTTATTGCAGCATTGTTTATAAAGCAACAAAAGAAAAAAATAAAACAACTGAAGTCTCTACCAATAGCAAACTGGTCAGATCATTCATTATTCTATATCCCTATAATTTAATAAGTAATCTTTAAAAACAATCAGTTAGCCCTATCTTGCTGACATGGAAAGATTTCTAAGATGTATTGTTTAGTTAAAAAACAAAACCAACATTCAGCATAGTATATTCCCATTTGTTCTACACATACACACAGACACACAAACTTTTCCAGAAAAAGTGTTATCATTGGAGAGAGGAACTAGATAGGATTCAAGAGGAAAGGTAAGGAAGAGGTTTGATTGGTTTTATACATTTTAAACAGTTTAAGTTCCAATCTCATACAAGTATAACTTTTATTTTTTTAATAATGAATTTTTTTTTAAAAGATTTTATTGGGGAATTGGGGGAGGGGAACAGCGTTGGGGAACCGGGGAAGGGGAACAGACAAGTTGCTGTCCTTTTGTTCTTGTCTAGTTGTGGAGGACATTGCTTCACTGGCCCAAGTTGGTATCATCATTGCACTCTTCTCGGGTGAGGCAGATCAGTCGCCAGCCTCTGGACGGCAGCTCACACCGGCTGCCAGCCGCTCACACTGGCTGCAGGCCACTCACTGTAGCCTATGGCAGCCCACTGCAGCAGGGGCTGCAGCTATGCCATCCGGGAGACTCACAGCAGCCCAGCTCCAGGTGGAGCGGTTGTTCACCATCTTAGCTGTAGAGGGCAGTGTCACTGACCCTCATATGTGAGATCCAAACCAGGGCCGCTGGCATCCCAAGCCAGCTCTTAACCAACGCGCCACTCAGCTGGCCCTAAATAATGAATTTTAAAGGTAGATAATTCATGAAAAGCCATGAGTAAACTCTAATTCAGAGAAGAGAAATTGTTTTCCTAACCTCACTCAAATGGTAACTGCAGTCCTGGAACTAAAATGGAAGGTTCCTGCCCACTGATCTAGTGTGGTTTCCATAGCTTCCCCTCTCAGTTCCCGAATCTGTAAAATGGGAGCATTTCTCTCTCTTCTTTAGAAGATTTCAGAAACAGATGCTTGGCATCTGGTAGCTGTGTCAGAGCTACTGGTTCAATGACTGACTGAATGAATGTGAGTTAAGTGAGATAATACATGTAAATGTACTCTGCTGAGATAAAAGATTACTGCTTTGAAAGGGTTAATGCGCTTGCCCACCTGGGACTTGACTGTCTGACCTCTGACTTCCCATTTGGAAAGAAGGTGACTATCCCAGTGACTACTGCATCTGACGTGATTGATGAGAAGACCACAAAGGAAACAGGCACCAAAGGCTTGGCCGTGGCTCCTGTTGGCTTTCTGATCACATCGCAGCTGGCTGTCAAGTCCATGGCCCAGGGATTTACGGCGTCCCTGGGCAGGAGCGGCCTGTGAAGGCTGCTGCTGCAGCAGCCCGGGGATGAGAAGAGCCACGCTCTTGTTCTCCTTGAAGCTGAAACCATTCCTCGGGTGGACCAGGAGCTCCCCTGCATCAAAGGAGAGAGAATGAACCCTGGCATCCCCACTCCCGCCACTTTCTTACCAGGATGCTACAGCACCAGGCTGGTAAAAGGCAGACATCATCACCAGACCCAGTGGCCCAAACCACTGACAGTGAGAGAAAGGCATTTGCTATCTCCGTCTTCACCTCGGGCATGTGCCTGACTACTGCAGCATCTCAGGGAAAGTTGAGCAGACAGCCTCCCATGATTCATTTAACCAGCTTGAAAGCAGGATGCTGCAGGCAGCAAGGGTGGTCAGGGTGGGGTTCTGGGTAAGAGTGTGAGCTCTGGACTTCAGAAGACCTCTGTCTAAACCCTCGCTCTGCTGCTTGTCAGCTGTGTGACCTTAGGCAAGTTCCTTAAGCTTGCTGTGCTTCAGTTTCCTCAGCTACAAAATGGCAATCTTAATATTAATACTTAGTTCATAGGTTTGTTGTATTTTTTTTTTACCTGAGCCATCCTGCCGCCTGTTGGCAGCTCAGTGACAGCTCAGCTCAGGCTGGGAATCGAACCGGCAGCCCTGTTGCTCAGCGCTCGCACTCTTGAGCAAGCTCTTAACCAACTGAGCCACTCAGCCAGCCCTCATAGGTTTGTTGTGACAATTAAATGAGATCATCCATTTGAAGACTCTGCAAATTACATCCAGGTAAGCTGTTCGGCAAAGAATGGATCTTGCTTAGAGAAGCAGGAAAAGAAATCACATCCAGTTGGAGGAATCATAAAAGGCTTCTTCAAAGAGCAAGTCAGTCAGACATGGATGGTCAGGGATGAAGAAAGGGCATCCCAGAAATAGGAAACACTAAAAAGGAAGGCACACAGGAAGGAAAACGGAGAATATCTTTAGGGATGATGCTCAGTTCATCATGGCTGGAATGTGGGACACAGTTCAGGGCAGTGATGGGAGAAAACATGGCTGCGAGGGCCCTGAATGCCAGGCTTAGGCAGCAGAACACAGTTTGGGAGTCGGAGGGGAGCCATCTAGGCCATGTGAGCTGAGACCAGGCAGGAGCAGAGCTGCCCCTTAAAGGGGCCATTTGGCAGCGTCTATCTTGGCATAGATGAGAAAAGAGCTGTAGGAGCTAAACAAGAACCGCAACAGTGTCATTGGGATACTCATCTCCCAAACTTCTACTCTTCTGGACACAGCTGTCTACAGAGTCAGTTGTGGAGAAACCAGTTGAGAAGCAGAAGTGCTCCTAAAATGCCCCCAGGCAACTCCCTAAGTGTCCTTTATTGTAAATGGGGAGCCTAGGGCTACCCCTCTGTCTCTTTCCTTCCCAAAGAAACATGTGCCACAGCGGGATTTGTGGAATTTGGGCTTGTACATTAGAACACTGTACGGGGTGGGGTGGGGGTGGGGGGCTTTGCAGCCAATTTCAAGGGCCGTTCAAGTCCTCCTCCTCCCAAGGGCTCCACATCCCCATCTGGTCAACACTGAATTCGAATCAGACAAAAGTCGATTAGCCTTCAGGAAATCCGATCTTTTGCCACATCCACGTACCCCATTTACTATGATTCATTTAACCTTTTTCAGCAGTGAACCCACATGTTTTGTTTATGCTTAAATAAATATACTAGAAAAGAAGGGATCTTTCTCCCACAGTCATGAATGGTAAATTTCTATTTTCTTCTCTAAATAAAAAGTCACCCCTGTAAAAGGTAGAGGGGGAAAAAATGCAACAAAAACAAAGCATCCTGGTGACAGATGTTAACTAGACTTATTGTGGTGATTATTTCACAATATATACAAATATCAAATCATTATGTTGTACACCTGAAACTAATATAATGTTATATGTCAATTATACCTCAATTTAAAAAAAGCATCATGAAAATCTCGCTAGAGCTTCTTGCTATTTTCTTTCAGAAGGTAAACTGACAAGTGTTAATGAGGTGACATAGAACAGCAAATTGAGATTTTTCTCCTCCCTCAGCTAACCGCAATGATTAAAAGAGGGTTTAATAACTTTTTTTTTTTTTTTTTTTTGAGGACAGTGTCACTGGCCCTCAGATGTGGGACCGAACCGGGGCCGCTGGCTTCCCAGGCCAGCGCTTAACTACCGCGCCACTCAGCTGGCCCAAAACAATGGTTTTTTTTGTGTGTGTGGTTTTTTTTTTGAGGGCAGTGTCACTGGCCCTCATATATGGGACCCGAACCGAGGCCCCTGGCATCCCAAGCCAGCTCTTAACCACCGTGCCACTCAGCCAGCCCAAAAGAGGGTTTAAGAGGAGACACCTTTCTCGCCATGGCTTCACTGTTATTTAACAGGGTACCCACCTAAAATCTTCTTTGTAAACCAGAATTAGGCAATCTCACAATTTGGCCAACAATGAACTCCATGATAGAGTAAGAATCCCTCTATTTCATTTTTCTTTCTTTCTTTTTCTTTTTTTCTTTTTTTTTTTTGACAAATATTGAGTATGTAATGGACCAGATGCTTTACAAAGCTTGTTTGGAGAGCAACAAGATGAATAAGAAATGCCTGCTGCTGCTACCAGAGTTTACACCCATGCATCCTCAACCAGGGCAGCTGAGAACCTGTCCGGTGTCACCAGACAAATGCTTCACCCACCCACGCTCGGGCCTCACTTTCTCCACCTCTGCAAGAGTGAGGTTGAACTGCACGCATGATTGCTGTGGGCTCTAACTTTTTATAATTCAGTAAAGCCAGAGTGGGAGACTTTGGGGTTAGGGCAGCGGGTAATGCAGAAACCAGGGCAGTGATAAGTTCAGATAGCTACAGGGTGATCTGGGGAAGGCCTACGGTAGGTGCCAAGTTGGCTGACCTAAAACTCAGGATTTTGGTACAACCACTTTAGAAAACAGTTTAGCAATGTTTGCTAAGTCTAGTCTAAGCCAATGGATGTATAATGATCCAACAATACCATTCCTTAGGGGGAATGAGTGCTCATGTCCATCAAAAGACTTGTACAAGAATGTTCATAGAGGGGACAGGGGTGGTAGAGGAGGGTAAAGGGGATCAAATATATGGTGATGGAAGACGTACTCTGGGTGGTGAACACACAATGTGATGTATAGATGATGTATTACAGAATTGTACAACTTAAATCTATATAACTTTGCTAACAATTGTCAACCCAATAAACCTTAGTTAAAACAAACAAACAAAAATGTTCATAGCAACTTTCTTTATAAATTGACAAAGCTAAAAATAATCCAAATGAGCAGCAGCAGGAAAATGGATAAACAAAACATAATAGATTGATATAACAGAATACTCTGCTGCGATGAAAAAGAATGCATTGGCACACTTAAGTGGATGACTCTCACAGTCATTATGTTGAACAAAAGAGGCTAGGTATAAAAGAGCACATGCTGAGTGATTCTATTTATACAAAGGTCAAGAACTGATAAAACAAATTTATCATAATAGAGGTCAGAATGCTGGTTGCCTGCAGGGGACAGGTTTATGTTCATCGGAAAGAGGAATAAGGGAATCTTCTGGGCTACCACAAATGTGTTTATACCTCGAGCTGGGTGGTGGTCACACAGATGAATACATATAGAAAAATCTATCGCTCTCTACACTCACAATTTATACTTCTTAATATGTGTAAGTTGTACTTCAACAAAAAAGTTTCTAAAAAAAAAACATCAAGGATCCCATCAGTTGATGAAGCTATTAGGCAGACTCAATGATAGAAGCAAGAGGAAAGATTTCTCCAGAAGACAAGGTTTTCTCTGACCTTGACCTCCCCCACTGGCCAAAGCCACTTCTGTGCTGCTGCAGACCTTCCTGATCTTAGAGTGACCATGTCTTCAGGTAATCAAATGATATGATGGGATCTTAACAGATATCAAGTGTTAGAAAGTCAAATATTAGAAATGGGCTCCAACATAGGGAAAAACCTTCAAAGGGGTAGGGTGCCAGAGAGGAGACGTAGTCAGACATCACAAACCAGTGATACCAAATGCACTATATTTTGGGGATTAGCTATCTCTTCAACCCTCCACCAAACATATCATTCAAGCTCTAAACCTAAAGCCTAGACAAAAAAGAAGTGTGGTGAAGTACGAAATGTACAGGAATGGATGTCCAGAGATATTGGTCCAAATTCTGACCTACCGGTGGGGAGTAGATTAGACCACTGGCCTTTAACTCTGGGGGATCAGGAAGCATTTTGAGGCTCTAAAGAAACTCATTGATCCCTTCTCCAGAAAATGTCCGTACACACCAAGTTTCACATATGATTTCAAGGGGCCTGTAAAACCCTTGAAGCCCACCCAGGGGCTGCAAATTAAAAGCCCATAGATTATGGAATTTTTAAGATTCATTCCAAGGATGATTTTCCTACATTTTCTTTTATTTTTTTTAGTGTTGCTACTACTCATTCTCTTCCTTTTTTCCCTTCCCACTTCCAACTTCACTAGCTTCCAAGACTACTAACTCTGAGCTGCCACTTCCAGTTTAGGTTGGGGACCTAAGGGAATTATAATGGACACACATAGCTGGTCCTGGCCTAGCATTCCCCACCCATCAGACACAACTAAGTCCTAAGGAATGTGTGCTTGCTGGAGAGGCAGAAAATCAACTAATTGCGGGGTTGCTGGAAATCTCTTCTTCCAGTTGTAACTTTTCAGTAATAGTTACAACAAGCAGAAGGCAGGAATAAGTCTTTTTGTTTTTCTCTTTCCCCCTGCCTGTCCTCTCCCTACCACATGGTTGGAAGGAGTGCCCAGAAGCCTGAGGGGTCATGACTTTTCTTGTTTCACATAATTGGGCTGCATTTGGGGCTGCATTTTGTCAGAAAGCGGACCACAGGTCGGAACCCCAAGCAATATCTGACTCTCTAACAGTTTCCTTGTCAAATTCAGGCTACTAGAACTATCTCCACAGAGATCTGGAGGGTGGCGTTGGAAAGGTGGGGTTACAGAACAGGGAAAGGACAGGGAAAGGGCTAAGAGAATAGTGTGTATGATTTCCTATCTGGGAGAATTAGGCAAATCAATGAAACAAGTTTGGAAGACAGCTGGATGGACTACATGTCACCATTTTTGTAGGAGCTTCCCTAAAGGCCCAAGCAGGTCCCTCTCACATCTACATATCTACTCCATATCACTTCCCATTCTAATCGGATTCAGCTGACAAATTGTGGGCAGAAGTGGGGGCAGGGGAGCCGGGTTGGTTTCATACGCAAAGAAAGAAAAGATGGAAAGGAAGGAAGGGGAGGGGAGGGAAGGGAAGGGAGGAAGGGAGGGAAGGGAAGGGAGGAAGGAAGGAAAGGAAGGAAGACATCTGAAAATCCAGACCAGTAATTAATGGTGAGAATGGCAAGGAGAATGGATGGCAAGAGTGAAGGTGGAGGGAAATATTAATAGTAGTAGTCTTTACCTGCCAGTACCTCACTGCCCCCACCACAGAAATCTACTTTGCAATGAGAAAAACATAAATTTGAGGCCAGCTCTTCCCCTTCACTAGCTGTGAGATCTCAGACAAGTTAATTTTCTTTTATAAGCCTTCGGTTCCTTGTCTCTAAAATCTGGATGATACCAACTACTCCAGATGGCTGCTGGGAAGGGTAAAGGAGGGCACACAAGTGGAAACTTGCCCAGTAGATGCTCAGGACATGAGTTCCTGCTCTACCCTTGCCTGATCATCCCTATTTCCTGATAGGCTGGGCTGTGACAGCCCCATTCTTCTGAGCCTCCAGGAAAGAAGACAGCAGTCACAGAAAGCACAGCTGGGCAGTGGTAGAGGGCGGACATCACCCTTGACCCAGCATAGGAGACACTGGGCTGTGAGCTCTAAGGATGTACAGACCCTCTCAGGACACTAAGATTATATGTGTGCATGTCTCATCCCATTGAGAACATGCATTTCTTAAGCACCAAGTCTGTAGCTATTTCATCACCCAGGGTGACTGAAACATTCATTCATTCAGCATCTAACAGAATTGCATCTCAGCTATACCTCAGAGACTTTGGTGCCTGACTGCTGGGTGTGAAGCCACACTCTACCTCTTTTTAGCTGAGTGACCCATGACGCTCTGAGCCTCTACCTCTCCACGTGTAAAATGAGGTAAAAATAATTCCCACTTGAAGAAGTTGAGTTCTAATTGGAGTCACAGATAAGAAATGCTTAGCAAAACAGCACAGAATAAGTGATCTGTAAATATTCTTTCTAATTATTACTCTTGTTGTTAGAGCTGGGAATGTAAAAGTAAATAAGATTTGGTCTCCACCCCCAAGACTCTTCAGTGTAATGGGGAGACAGGCAAGAAAAGAACTGATTCCAAAAAATGCAACCAATGCACAGTGAATATCCAAATGTAAAGTGCAGTTGGGGTACCCATAGAAGAGATCCCTAATCCAGATTTAGAAATAAGGAAGGACTTCCAGGGCCAAGGTACATCTGAGCTTAGAAAAACCGAAGGATTAGTAAGAAACAGTGCAAAGTCCTGGAGGCAGAAAGGAGGACGATGTTGGCATGTTGGGGAGCTGACATTCTGAATGGAACAGAGAGCCAGGGAAGAGAAATCAAAGGACATGAGGGTGGAGAGGTCATCAGTTCCTAATATCATGCCTGGAATTGAATCATGGTTCAGCATTTGTTCATGCTGCACATGAAACATGAATCTGCCCATTTTATGGGTGAGACAAATGAACCTAGAAAAGGTCACAGCTTGCTAAGCCAGAACAAGGCCCAGGACTGTTGGTTCTCAATAGAGTCCACCCTTTATGCCACCAGCTTTTTGAAAGTGAGCATTTTGGAAACGCTAAGGTCTGAGTTGTGCTGGGATGCAGTCGCCTCTCTCCCCAATTCTTGGGTAACATTCTCTGAACTTAGACAGGGGGGTGGAAACACTCAATGAAATCATTCCTCTATTTGAAATGCTGGGACCCGAAATTAAGATTTGACAGATGAGGGCTGGCCGAGTGGCTCAGTGGTTAAGAGCTCACTCAAGAGTGTGAGCTGAGCTCTGAGCAGTGGTGGTTCGATGCCCAGCCCAAGCTGAATTGCCGTTGAGCTGCCAACAGATGGTAGGATGGCTCAGCTAAAAAATAAAAAATAAATAAAAAAAGATTTGACAGATGAGGGAAAAGAGAAGCCACCCCACGGAATTATCACTGGACTCCTTGTTCATTTTGCTTTGCAAGAGTCTCCGCTTCCTGAGAGAAGACAATGGATTTTAATAATAATAATAATAATAATAATAATAATAATACCACCTTTCAGGACTAATTTGATAGGGAACAGTAACCCTCTGGAAGAAATAAAGGGAAAAAAATTAAAGAGGCCATTAAAATAGTGCAATTTGGCTGAGCCAAGGGAAAAGAAAAGGGTGGAAAGAAAAGAAATAAGAGCTGTGCTGGTTTCCAAGACTTTGTAAGCCGGGCCAGCCGAGTGGCGCCGCGGTTAAGCGCAGGCTTGGGAAGACAGCGGCCCCTGTTCAGGTCCTACTTATGAGGGCCAGTGACACTGCCCTCAAAAAAAAAAAAAAGAAAGAAAGAAAGAAATCTCCAAGACTTTGTAAGCCAAGGGCAGAATTTGGACTATTACGCTGAAGCAAAGACAAACCGGAGAAGGAAGAAACTAAGAGTGACGTAGCTTTGAAATGAAGAAGAAAGAAATTGTAGGCTTTAAATCTGTGATAAAACGTGCAAATAGAATCAACACCCTTTGTTCCTTGACATGGAGGCCCATTTACCCCAAGGGAAGGCCATGGATAAAGGATCTTTGATGACATTTCAGATCTCAACACTTGAAGGTTCTTTTGTAGACCCATAAGGAGATAACCCTTTCAAAGACCTTTATGTGCATGCAACAGAAGAACACCAAGGCTATTATGAGAAAGAGAGGTATGGGTGGGTCAGGGACTAGGATATTTTCAGAGAAGAGTGTGTGCTGTTGTAGATAAAAGAAGGGGATGCTTTAGAGACAGCTCAGGGATAGGATATCAAAAGAAAGTATGTGTTTCAAGAAGAAAATCCAAACTCTCCCTCGTTTGACATCAAAGAGCATTCATAGTCTTACTATGTATTTTGTTATTTCATCACACTCTGCCAGGAGTTCTCCAATACTTTTACATAATATTCACTAAGAAACATTGGTTGAGGATTTCCATTATGTAAAAACTAACACTGCTTAACACTAGGTGGTGGAGCCCTACAAGGTACAGGACAGAGACCAACCCAAGAGGAGTTTACAATATAGTCTGGATGCAAAAATACATGTGGGAAAAGTAAATGACAGAACAGGAGTATCTATGAAAAATTGATGATGATGATGATGATGATGATGACAACAATGATAATAACAATTGTAAAGACAACAAGTGCTATGGAAGTTCAAAGGGCAAAAATTGGTGCTGGTCCTGTCACCCCAGCAAGGCTGTATGCTTCACACATACAGAACTGTTTTCTGTTTCTCTGCTTACACCCAGAATACCAGGCTGAGGGAAGAAAGCTCACTACAGAGATCTTTTCTTTAAGCAGAAGTAATCATGTCAAGTGCAGCCCAAGCCTAGAGCCATGTATTTGCAAATTGGTGGGAATGAAACAGCAATTGTGCTTAATGTTGACATGCTACTTACTCAGTAGGCAGAACAGTGCTGTAGTAAAGAATGGAAGCTGCCAGCTATAAAGAAGAAAGAGATCGTACCATTTGCAACGACATGGATGGACCTAGAGAACATTATGTTAAGTGAAATAAGTCAGTCAGAGAAAGACAAATACCATATGATCTCACTTATATGTGGAATCTAAAGAACTGAATAAATGAGCAGTGTAAACAGAAATAGTCTTAGAGACACAAAGAAAAAACTGATGAGGGCTAGATGGGATGGGGATGGGCATGAGGGAGAAGGGGAAGGGACAAGGCAACATAAACTGGTAATACAATACTACTGCAGAGACAGAAGAGACAGTTTAGGAAATATAATCAATAAGGTTGTAAATATATTTTTTTAGGGGAACAGACAGATGCATGTCCTTTTAGGGAGACCACTTCATGACGGTGTAGTGGCCTGACTACTGCACTGTACTTCTGAAGCTGCCGCTGAACAATATTATATGTCAACTATAATTTAACACATATATAGTCATGGGATGTGGAATATAGTGTGGGGATGGAGTCAGTGGAATTGTAATAGATACGTATGAAATCGGGTGGGGGAGGCAGGGAAGGGGGCAGGGGGGAGTCACTTTGTAAGAGATGACAAAAAATAACTATCGCATTGTTTTGTACATCTGTAACTAATGATAATAATAAAATAACATTTTTTAAAAAAACCTAAAAAAAAACCACAAAAAGAATGGGAGCTGCCACTATATTCCCTAAATTTGAAACTTGGGTTTGTTTGTTTGATTGTTTGTTTGTTTTTTAACTTACCAATATGCAACCCCAGATTCCTTGCATAAGGTTTCTATGCCTCAGTTTTGTCTTTTTAAAAGGAGATATTTACCTATGGAAACCATCCTCAAAGATGGCTCCCTAATATCTGTGCAATGAACTGAATGTTTGTATCCCCCTAAAATTCGTATATTGAGGCTTAATCCCTAATGTGATGGTATTAGGAGGTGGGCCTTTGTAAGGTGATGAGGTCATGAGGGTAGAGCCTTCATATATTACATTAGTGTCCTTATAAAAGAGACCCCAGAGAGCTCCCTTCTGCCATGTGAGGACACGGTGAGAACTCAGTTGTCTATGAACCAGGAAGCAGGTCTTCACTGGACATGGAATCTGCCTGAGCATTGGTTTTGGACTTCCCAGCCTTCAGAACTGTGAGAGATAAATGTCTGTTGTTTAAGCCACCCAGTCTATGGTATGTTTTTTTTTATAGCAACCCGAACAGACTAAGACAACCTGCCTCCCAGTATTCACACCCTTACACGGTCCCCTTACATATTGTACCAGCATTGGTCTGTGCCACCACTAACATACAGCGGGACTGATGGGATGTCACTTCAGGGATTAGGTTATAATAGACTGACCTCCACCTTGGACACTCTGTCTCATCTCTTTTCTCTCTGATCTCTTACTCTGGAGGAAGTCCAGAGCATGTTGTGAGCAGCCAGATGGAAAGACCCCTGTCAACAGCCAAGAAAGACTGAGACCCGCCAAAAGCCACCTGAGCAACTTTGGAAGTAGATAGACCCTGGCCCCAGTTGAGTCTTAAGATGACTCCAGCCCCAGCTAGCAGCTTGCCTACAAGTTTATCAGAAAGCCAGCGCCAGGACCACCCAGCTAAGCCCTCCTAATGTCCTGCACCTCAGAAACCGTGAGAATAGAAGCTTGTTGTTTTAAGCTTCTACATGTTGGAGTAGTTTGTTACACAATCATAAATAACTAATACACTTATCTCATTAGGTTGTTGTAAAAAGTAAAGGAGATGATCTACCTGAAGCATTTAGTGCCTGGCACTTAGTGAACAGTCAATAACTAATTACTAATACGATGGGCAAGACATCACGCCAAATATTTCCTATGCATGATCTCATTGACTTCTCACAAGCCTAAGACTTCAGTACTAGATGGCTGAATTTTATACAAATTTGAAATACTGTGATAAAAAGATAAAATCTCACTTCATGCACAAAATGTAATATAATGCCAATCTTCACTCCTCCCCATGTTGGTCAACTATCACATAAAGCTTATAAACTGAAGGATTTATAAATTATGCATATGCTCTTGCTTAAATCTTAAGTGACAATGGTTCCAATTACCTCAAAAACAGTATTTTGGTGTTCTGAGCACCCAGTTCCAATGTGCATTGAGGGAGCTTTCCAAACACCATGAAGGAATTCTAGCACACCAGCAGAATGTCCAAAAATTGAACTCACTTCTGACACCACCTACCCAGAGATGGCATCACATTCCACTGGTTAAGGGTTCAGTCCTACAAGACTGCCCCCCGACACCCTACAATAGCCAGTCACAAGCCCAGGCTTCTGACCGACTGGCTATAAATCAGAGGGGTTCCCAAGACCCCCTCCTCAGGTTCAATTAATTTGCTAGAGCAGCTCACAGGACTAAGAAAAACATTTTACTTACTAGGTCACCAGTTTACTGTAAAAGGATGTGACTCAGGAAGAGCCAGATGGAAGAAGTACATAGGGCAAAGTACGTGGGAAGCGGGGTGGTGCTTCCATGTCCTCACCAGGCCCACCCCTCTCCCTGCCCCTCCACGTGGTCAACAACCCAGAAGCCCCCTGAACCCAGTCCTTTTGGGGTTTTATGGAGGTCTCATTACATAGGCATGAGTGATTAAATCATTGACCATTGATGTGGATTCAACCTCTAGCCCCTCTCCCCTCCCCAGAGGTTGAGGGGTGGGACTGAAAGCTCTAACTCTCTAGTCACATGGTTGGCTCCCCTGTCAACCAGCCACCATCCTTAGCTGGGATTCAAAACTCACCCCATCAACATAATGAAAGACACCTAGAGTTGCTCTCCTTCCTTAGGAAATCACAAGGGTTTCAGGAGCTCTGTGCCAAAAACAGGGTCAAACACCAAAGGTGTATTTTTTTTAAAATTAGAATATCAAAAAATAGTTAAGTCAAATCATTGTAAGTCGGAGACCATCTGTACTGATATTAATAAAAGCACAGGTAGGGGTAAATGACAAATGAGGGATGCTGAGGTGCTTGGAGGCTAGCAACAGGGGAAATCTGGGAACTCCATAAGCTGAAAGGTCAAGTGTAGGGAGGAGTGTTATCAGATTCCATCCAGGAGAGACCACCAGCAGAAGCTATGGAGTAAGAGGAATGCAGCCACTACCAGGGTCACGCTGAAGTGGATCAGGAGTGAGACCAAGGCCCGGTTCTCTCTCTTTCTGCCTTCCAATCACCCCCCCTCTACTTCCCATTGGCCTAAGCTAATGGCACAACTCAGCAAAGGAGTCTGGGTGAAGCAGTCCAGAGGGCTCAATTTCCCAAAGGCAAGAAACAGGACAGAAAATAGTGGAAATGGATGCAGAAAGGAGGAGTAAATGGAGAATAGCCAGCACAAGTGTTAAGGAATCTGGGAACTCTTCCATGGTGGACATTTTAGGCAAATGTGGATATGTACAAGCAAGAAGTGACAACCTGGTAGGAACATATTTACCACAATATAGCTTCCAGGGTTGATGTATATGGCAGAGATGAGACAGTGCTCCCGTGAACAACACAATGAAGACTAGAACAAACATGTAGGTAGACTTGAACTTGATATAAAGAAATTTTTAACTAATATGAAAAGGACTGCTAAAGAGAATACTGAGTTTGCCATCACCAGAAATTTTCCAGCACAAGGTAAAAACTGCCTGTTGGGGGTTTTATAGAAAAGATCCCAGCATAATAATGGCTTCAGGTGACCTCTACGATGTCTTCCAAACTAAGATCCTATAAATGTGTGATGTTCTGACAAGCCAGGCCAGTCCAATCTCATGGGAGATTGCTGAGTCAAACTGCACCAGGAGCACAGCCTCGGGACTCTGCAAGTGATGTGCAGCCAAGCCAATCCTTCACGGTTCCCGGATATTGGGAGTGATGTTACTACATCTCCAAATCCAGCCTGATGGCTGGAGTCTCCCTTTCTCATAAGAATGATGCCCCTGACCTCGCTGGAGGGTTGTCATTTCTCCTGGGTAAGTATATTGCTAAGAGCATCACATTTCATGATTTGTGTATTCAGAGGGTCTCACTCTTAAAACATGTGAAATGAGCATCCACTTGGATTGAAAAATTAATCCCTCTAAAAATCACATGCCAATGTTTCTTAATGGGACCAGTGATTGGCCTTATCTCTGCAGCTGTGTGACTCTTAAAGTTAGGGGGGTGTCAGATAGACCCAAGTTCAAATCTTGGCTTCATTGCTTAATAAATATGTAGCCACAGGCAAATTACTTGGTTTCTTTGCACCTCTATCTCTTCTTCTACAAAATGGGGATATTAATACCAATAGCTGAAAATAATTAAGTGACAGAAGATACCTAAGACATACTAAATATACTCATTAAACAATTGTTGATATTATTAACATCATCAATATCATTAAGAGTAAATGAAACACTCTGGGTCCAGGAGAAAAATACCAGACAGTAAAGTAACAAACAAGGACTTGAGACTGTTTTCAAGTCCCACCAGCATTTTCTATCTCTTTGTGTGTTCAAATGTCAGTCTGACTCTCAGTATTTCCAATTTAGTTGAAAGGATGTAATAACCCTTGCCCTAGTTAGTAATCTCATGAGAGAACAAAAAAAAAAAAATGCTAAGGAGATCACCCGTTCAAGTTGTCACAAACTGCATTGCTGACAAGATCCAGGCAGCAAACTAAATGAGCCAAATGGGTGGGAGGAAACAGTCTATTGGGAGTGGAAGGCCCTGGGAACACACACCTCCCCTACAGATGGGAGGTTGGTACTCAACTCCATCTACCTATTGTCAACTGCTCCAGTTTTCCGAAAGAACTGGATGTCTAGAGTTGCCCATGAAACCTCTGAAGTTTTAAGTGTTGATAGCTAATTGAAAAGTTTAAAACCTAGATGGGTTAAACAAATCCCATCTGTGGGTACCAATTTGGGATATCTAAAACGTGATAGTGTGTCTCTCTCTCTCTCTCTCTCTCTCTCTCTCTCTCTCTCTCTCTCTCTCTCTCTCTCTCTCACACACACACACACACATTAGGAAGCAGGGGCACAGAGAGGTCTAGCAATTTGCCCAAAGCACTTAACACTACTAAGGATGAAATGACATCACGGATTTCTCTCTCTTCTCAGAAGCCCTTTGTTACCCTCCATGAGGTAAAGAGGTGCCTCTTATTGTTGTTTATACTCACATGTGCATGTATAGTTTCTCCAAGGAAGTTCTCTGACAGCCATTTGCCATGTCTTGTTCTGCCTGGCATGGACTGTGCATCTCTGCCTGCACTGATCACAGCTCAGTGTGAGAACTGCAGGCTCAATTATAACATGCCCAGTGAATGATGAGCAAAGAGTGACAGCACAGCTGTGTCCTGAAGGCAGGGCTTTAAAAGGCCCACTTATGAGTGATTATTTACTCATGCTCCTCTTCTAAATAGCAAAAAAAAGAGATGCCATTATAATGCCTTACAATTTATAAGGGAGTCTCATTTAGGGGAAAAAACATGTTTTGTTCAATATAATAATCAATTTTGTTGTGCACACTAGATGACAGGCCTAGACCAAAGACTTTGCATGACTTTCTTAATCCTTACAGCAATCCTATGAAGCACAAATGATCACTATTCCTATTATGCAGATCAGGAAACACAGGCATGGGGAAGTAAACTAAATTGCCCAGGGTCACCTTGCTAGAGAGGGGCGGAGCCAGGATGGGAACAAGGCAGCCTGACCCAGAGCCTACACAATGCATAGTCTCCCTTGGATAATCTAAGTAACCTTCACAGTGACCTGTGTGGCCTCCATTTTGCAGATGGGTAAACTGAGACTAAGGGAAGGTAAGTGTATTACTTGGGGTTCCACATCTAGCAAGGGGTAGAGTTAGGATTGCAGCCATTTCCCATGAAACCTTTGTGGGCAAGGAATACTGGGGTCAGGTTTCTCTAAGATGTTTCCTTAATCCTTAATATTTTATTTTCTCACCTGCCGCTTTTCAGAAACTGGCTCCAAAAGATATGTGCAGGCAAGGCAATGAGTGCTATATCAAAAGAAGAGGATAGCAGTGACCATCTGCTCCCCCGTGTCACTAGAATGGAAGCTCCATGAGTTAGGAACCATGTCTGTTTTCTCCCTCTTGTATGCCCAATGCCTGGCACAGGTCATGGATATTTATTTGCTGAATGAATGAATGGGGCGAATGAATGAGTGAGATGAATGCACAGTGAAACTGCTTGAACTCTCCAGGAACGTCTCAAATATAGTTTAGATTTGAAAAGCGAAATAAACTTTTAAGCTTAAAAATATACACATAGGGCTGGCCGAGTGGCACGGTGGTTAAGTGCTGGCTTGGGAAGCCAGCAGCCCCGGTTCGGGCCCCACATATGAGGACCAGTGACACTGCCCTCAAAAAACAAACAAACAAACAAAAACATATATATATATATATATATATATATACAGAAAGCCAAAAGGTCAGGAGCAGAATTTGGTTAAATACATCTTTTAATGCTAACCAAGCAATCATTAGAAAGAAAGAACAAGAGAGCCACCTGTTTGGAACTGACAGTCGAATGACTTGGGTACCCAAATAGAGTAGAGATGTCAGAAGGAGAAAAGGCAGAGAAATATGGCAGGAGCAGCTCTGCAGGGCAACAGAGAATCGGGAAAGCCTCAGTCTGAAGCTCCATCTGTGCACCGGTGTCTCTGCCATCCCTTGCCCTTCCAGCCCACTCCTCCAAGTCTACTCCTGTCTCACACCAGTGGGTTAGAGGTACACAGAGCCCAGGAAGATTCCTTCCTCCTGCTGCCTAGAGATACCATGGGACCAGCCGGGATCCGTCACTTAGGGTACAGCATCTGCAGGTTCCCTGGCTTTGTGTTCACCACGTTCTCGTTGATCCTCACAAGGCAGCTGTCAGATATGCTGCCCAGGCATGATTTTCCCTATTGGGTGGCCTCAAACACAGAAATGATAAATCGAGCCCAATGGGCAGCAGAACCCCCAACGTCCATCCATGAAGTCTGGCTGGGATCCTAGCACTCCTCCTTATCTTAGGCTGCCACCTAAGACCTGGGGTCGCCTGAAAGGTGTAGTGAACACAAATGGGGGTGCCCTTTTTTGGGGAGAAGCAGGTTCTCCTCATCCTCCTCTATCCTCAAAACCCGTACCATTCTTACAGCCTACAGCTGGTCAAGGAGGACCTACCACATCCGAGCTCAGCAAGTATGAGGTCCCATCTTAGTGACCACAGGGATTGGTCCAACAGGTAGACATATGACCCAAGACAAGCCAGCCTAAATCCTTCTCTATAATTTTCTAGACCCAATTTGAGAAATAAGTCCCCTATAATAGACAGAATGGTAGATGCCCCAACATCCATTCAACCTCAGATAATTTTTCTAAACCAATGATGGTAATCTCATCCTTCTTATCATTAACTGAGTCTATAACTGGCATGTGACCCAATTCTGCCTATTGAGGGGATGTGTGCTGGGAATATGTCTAGGAAAGTTTCCTCTCTCCTGAGTAGAAGTCACAGACTACTGTGGGGTCTGTATGTGACAGTGAGAACTCATTCAACCATCCATCTTCAGTTAAAGATGAAGCCAACACTGAGAATAAAAACAAGAAATGGAAAGATCCAGGGTCCAGGGGGACTCATGAAGCTACCAACAGTGTGTTGACAAGAGCCTGCCCTACTTCTTGGACTTCCAGTCATGTGACACAAATTTCCTTTTTATTGAAATTTGTTTGTGACGAGGTTTCCTGTTAATGATGGCAAAAGGCCTCCTTGGTGATATATATTTCTTTCATTTCCGGTCACAAGGATGCTGCAAACTGGGCTGGGGCTGTTGGCAGTCCTCACGTCATGGACAGCCCCTCATCAGGGAAAAAGTTGTTCTAAAGCAGGAACAAGAAGGACTGCAAGCAGCAGAAATAAGAGGCAGAAGGGAAAAGCAATCTGAGAGCATTCAGGGTTTTGGTTTCTGCCATCCTGCTCCGTGTGGCTTAAGGGGACTTGGGTCTTTCCGACTCGATGTCCCAAAACAAGTTTCACGTGAGGCCTCAGCCAGGTACAGGCCCCGCACTACGGTGGGAAGAACCCTGGTTAAGTGCAGGAGAGTCATTTCTCGTCCTGCCCCTGCCACTTACTTACTTGAGGGGGGACTCTGGACCCTTCTTTTCACTGGATTTCGTGAACTATCTATAAAATGAGGAGGCTGGAACAATGTCTTTCATGACTTAAAAATATGTCCCAGTGATTTCACTCCTGTGAATTTATCCTCCAGATAAACTCAACAAACACTGAAAAATGCAGCGTTGTCTATGAAGAGATGTCTATTGCAGCATTGTTTATGCTAGCAGCCCAACTGTCCACCCACGGGGCTGGATAAATGAGCCACGGCCATGGACCCAATGTGGCCCACAGCCTGTCTTCGTACAGCTTGTGATATGAGAATGGTCTTTATTTGTGAAAGTATTGTTTAAAGAATCAGTAGCAGGAAGAAGAGGAGGAAAGGGAGGAGGAGGAAGAGGATGAGATGGTACAAAGGCCCCAAACCCACCAAGTCTAAAATATTGGCTCTCTGCAGAACCAGATTATTAACCCGTTGAGCTAAAGTATAATCTCGCCTGTGAAATAGGCAGCCACTGAAAATGAAAACCAAAAGATCCATGTGTGCTGACATGAAAAGAGTCCTACTACATATTGTTAAATAAAAACACAAGTAGCAGAACAGCCTGAGTCGTCTGATTACATTAGTGTCAAAATATAGGACGCACGTTATTTATGATGTGTATGCAAATAAAATTTCTGGAAGGACACAGCAGACACTAGCAAAACAGTGGTTTCCTCTGGGGAAATGAGACTGAGCTGGAGATGGGGATAGAGAGAAAGCCTCTCACAATTTACTTTATTTCCTTCTCCACTCGTTGATTTTTACCATGAGTACATGTTATAGCTTTAACCATAAAAATGAGTCAGTTAGACAATATGATGTCTTGGGGCTCCTCGGCTTCCAGTCTCTCTAGAATAATAACTTCTAACCCTGAGTGTTATTTTTTGCCAGTGTGACTCCTGCTGTGTTAAGCACAGTTGATACCTTCCTTCTTTTCATTTTCCCAACAACCTCCTGAGATTATGACCCCTGTGCCTTGCCAGATGAGGAGATTCAGCTGGAGACCTTGTGAGCTTGCACTAGAGCTGGAGCTGAGAACTCTGGGCCTTTGGCTGCACTGCTTAGTTCCCAGTTGGTGACTCCGTGACACCATTCCCCTTGGTGACACTGTTCCCAACCTGTGAGCCTCAGGGGCAGAGTGAGGGTGACTTTATGAGTCAGTAGGAGCCGCAAAAGATACAGGATATGATTTGAAGGAGGCCATAAATAAAATATGGCCAAATAGTTCTTTTTCTTGGACCCATTGAGAACTATTATGGAACAGATGATGGGGGTAGGAGATAATTTTTCACTGGGAAATGGGAAAGAAGGTAAGTCTTTTCTACCACCCCTCAAATCCCACCGTGTACATGGAGCCTACTCTGTCCATGGAGGAGGCTGTGTGACCTTGATTGGATCACAGGCCCTCTCTGAACCTTGGTGCTCTTACTGCTAAAATGGAGGAGTTGGCCCAGATCGGGGGTCATGAACCATGGTGACAGTGCCGGGTTTGTCAAGTTAGTGGCTCGAGGGGCCAGGTGGGGACAGCAGGGAACTGGAGAACCCTTGCCTGTTTAAAGCAGAGCAGGGTTTACTGTTACTATGTTTCCCCAAAAATAAGACCAGGTTTTATATAAATTTTTGCTCCAGCAATCTACATTTATTCATTTATTCATCTATAAAAATCTACATTTATTCAAACAGTCATGTCTGGCTGATGATCTTAACTGGGCTTATGTTTGGGGTACAGCTTATATTACGAGCATCCTGAAATATCATGCTAGGGCTTAGTTTCTGGTTAGGTCTTATTTTCAGGGAAACATGGTACTTATAGGTTCCTGCCAAGGGTGAATGCAAACCAGTGTCATCAAACGGCCCACTGTTCAAGAGCAGCCAGGAATCATATTTTTATCCAATATCAAAATCTTGCCATCTCATTCTAATATTAAATAAATAAATAAATAAATAAATAAATAAATAAATAAATAAAACACTCGGGTGCTAAACCAAATCCATCCACAAGTACCCTGGAAGCTTCACATTACTGAGTCCCTCGTGGGGCCACGAGGGCTGCAGCACCCAAAGGCCAAATTTCACTGAGTTTCTGTTTGCAACATCCATCAGAATTCTACCTGTTTCCTTTCTCTCGGCCACATCTCCTGTTCACCCCAGTAAACAAAAATTGGCATAAATCCAGGAAACAAAAGTGCCAAGCCACAGCAGGGGAAAGGCATGGGCTTCAGTCACGCGGACCCAGCAACAGGAGGTGAAGTGCGCCCTGAGGGTGTGGGGGCAGTCTTTGCGAAAATGACTGACTGCTCTCTCCCTGGGGACAATCCTGAAAGCCGTTGCAGAAAGCGGTCTCTCTCTTGTCTCCTCTCATTATGCAAACAGCCTCGCGCCCCCCCTTTCTTTTCCCTCTGCCAGTGTCCTCAGTATCTCTGCACCCACACCAGAGATTTCCATGCAAGGGAACAGGCACTCAATCTAGAAGTGACAAGCCCCCACTGGCCGACCGTAATGGCCCAGCTCATTCTTCATGCTGACGTGGCTTCCAGTGACACCAGGCTCCTTGGAGATGACCGCCAAGTGATTGGAACACTGAGTAGCCCAGAGTGGGTGTGTTCATGTGCATGTGGGCACATGCACACGTGATGGGGGCAGCAGTCATTGGGGCTCTTGACAGCAGCCCTCACATCACAGGAGCAGGAAAAACAAGTCATCCAAGAGAAAGGGAGAACTGCCTGATTCAAGAATCAGCCGTCACTCCCCACTGCATGCAGAAGAAAGCCAAGCTGGCATTCAAGGCCACACATCTTTCAGCACCAACCTACCTTTCCAGTCTCGTCCTCAACTATACAATTCCGTCAAGGAGCATCAGTCTCACCAATATTTCCCTAACCTCTCTGGCCTCCCAGTTTGCTCACTCTGCCTAGAACATTCCCCCATTTGCAGGGAGGCTAGTCTTCACGTTTAATGCAAGAAACAATTTAGGCAATTCCTTGGCACACGTTCTAGTAGCTCTATTATAAAAATCACCAATAGGGGCCTGCCGAGTGGCGCAGTGGTTAAGAGCTGGCTTGGGACGCCAGCGGTCCCGGTTCAGGTCCCACATATGAGGGCCAGTGACACTGCCCTCAAAAAAAAAAATAAAAAATAAAAAAAAAAATAAAAAAAAATAAAAATCACCAATAGTATCTTCCCACCAATACTACCATGCAATCACAGAAGTAATGACAAATGACATTTATTGAACACCTACTGTGTGCCCACCATTAGAGTGAATGCTGTACTGCTTTAAATTATTTAACCCTCACCACCCTCTGAGACGAGAATACTGAGACACAAAGAGGTCAACTAGCCTGCCCAATGCTAGGATGAAAGGCGAGGATTCCAACCCAGGGCCTGTCTCAGGAGCCTGTGTCCCCCACCACTAGGATTGGCTGTCTTCTTTTGAGGGCCTGTGCAAGTGGAAATCTCAGTCACCCACCACATCTTGGGGTTCAGAGTGGGAGAGCGCATCTCAAGGCAAAGGGGGTGACATGGGAGTCAGGCCATGTTGTCACTCATGTGCTGGGACATTTTTGACAGGTCACGTCACCTCTCCAAGCCTCTATTTGTGTCTTCTCTGAAATGAGTGTTTCAATTAGATGAGCCAGTTTGGTGCAGTTTGTGATGTCATATACAAGTCGTTTCATCCAGATTTATTACAAAAGAGCCAAAAGGAAAAAAAAGAAAAGAAAAAAGAATTGCATGGTGGAGTTTAAAGTGATTTGTCTTAGTGAACCTAATGGAACTAGGGTGACATAGGAGAGAGATGTGCATAAGCCAAGGCACAGGGTGATCAATTTCTTTGGAATAACTTGGTGGGCCCCACTGTGACTGCCGAGACCCTGGGAATTCGACTTAGAGAGCTCAGCTCCCGCTGGGTGAGTGCCCGGATAAACATCCCTACAGACTCTCTGGTGTCCAGCAGAGGGCACCCGCGTCCACATACTTGGCTGCTTGGAGGGACTGCTAACTGGCTTCAGACAGACAACCCTCTGTGCCGCCCCTGTCTGTCCTCCTGCTTTGTTTTCCCTGCTCCATTTGCCAGTGGGGACTGGAATGAATGAACCAGGGCACCAGACAGGCGATTGAGAAACTTAGGGGGCGTCCTTTTTAAAAGATGAAGAGTCCATTCCTCCCTGCCATCCCTCCTCTTTGTTCCTGCATCTCTCCAAGCAGGGCTCCGGAGATAACAGAATGTGCCTGGTCCACAATCCTGCTGGGAACTTCTCTGGCTACTCTCAGGGGAATCTCTGATTTTGTTGAGAAGGGCTTCTCTTTATCAAATCAGAGGCCTTCTTAGAAATGGCCCGAGAGACCATCACCGCCCGCCAGGTACTAAAATATGTTATCATTAGGCTCAACATGTGATTTAGTTAATTAAATGTCATGCTTTTGATGGCATTAATTAGACCCGCTGCCGCGTCCTTGGAAAACAAAACCAGACAAAAATGAACACATCACTCCTAACCCAGGGAGACTGGATGGCGCCAACGTGAGGTCCTCCTGAACCCCTCTTTCCTCCCAGGACGGAATCCATCCACATGGATCTTGGAACCACTCAGTGAGCTTCATGACGTCATTTTCTTTTGAGGGATGATGTGATTAATGTCCCTGGTATTATACAGCATTTAATGTTTTTGCGAATAATGACATAACTGTTCCTTGCGTGAATTTAATATTTTAAAGATGATAGCCTACTTTCACATTCGACAACACCCCTTTTGTGTTTCAAACTAACCTGGAGGATGGACGCGCAAGGAAAGAGGCTCAAGTGCTGGGCGGCGGGGTCACTCAGCCAGCAGGTGAAGGTGCTGGCCCGCAAATCTAGACCTTCCCATGGACCCTCATATTCGTAAAACACGCTTACACATGTTTTCACGTATGTTAAATTTTCTAACAAAAATCCAGGGAGATAGAAAGAAGAGGAATTCTCAGCACTTCTTAACAAATGATGACACTAAACCCCATCCCCAAGAAATCAAGGGAGTTCACTGACAGGCCCAAAATTAGTGGAATATTAGTTAATAAATAGTTAATAAAGTGAGACAAAATGAGGACCAGCATCTCAAAGTCCTAGAGTTCTAGTCCAAACACATAAGGAGTATCTAAGAGGGAACCATGAGAGACTACGGCTCTTTCAATACAATTAGCTGTAACAGTCTGAGCACCCATCAATTAAGTACCACCATTGTACACCCAGAACTGCCCCTGCGTATCCTGACACAGCAAGGGTAAGTGGTCACAAAACTTCAAAACTAGTTGTTATAATTAGTTGTTATCTAATCTATTCATGTGAGAAAACAAAGTCAGAGAGTTCATCCCACGGCTGGAAGAGTGGAGAGGCCAGGATCTGAAACCAGGGCTTCCTGAGCCCCAAGCACACAGTGCTTCCACTTTACACCGATGCCTTCACTAAGGCTACAGCAGTGTCAGTATTTCTTGGGTGGCCATTGCGTGCTCAGCATTAGGACACCTGGATAAGGGAGATACTCTGGACACGATTCCAGGCACAAGGGGCTTACAGTACCCTGAGGAAGATCACCTGAGCAGACATGAAGGGCGAGAGTGAGCCGAAAGTGGTAGGGAAGAATGAGCTAAGGAAGAATGCCTTGAGGGTGGTGGCCAGCTTCTCAGCCATTAACCTCAACCATCAAAAGTGCTCTGGGCCCCCAGGGGACTTATATTTTTCTCACTACCTATATCCTGCACAGTAGATTTGTGCAGTGTGCATATTTCATAAGCACTAATTCATTGGCATGCACTCAGCAGAGAGAGAATTTAAATAGTTGAGAGGCACCCCTGCCATTTCCTCCAAGAGTGTGCCCCTGTGTGAGATAGGGTGAGTGACACTGACCTGCTGGTCCCCGAGGCAGTGTCTGTCCCCACGTCTCTCTCTGACCATGAGCATCTGAGCAAAATGGCTGTGGATTGTTCTGCTAAAAAACGGTATTATTTGGGTATTACTTAGTTTCTAAACACAGGGCAAGCATTTCATGTGGGGCTCAACCAAAGAAATAGCCATCTGTTCTAAAGCTCAAGGACAAACTGGCTTTGTCATTCATAAGAAGAGATAGAACTATTTTGAACTTCATAGACAATTTAAAGTATCTCCTAAGGTAATTTTCATTATGCAGAACGTTCTACTTATATGTTGACTTTAGAACGTAACTGTACATATCATGTGACTCCACTGTAAATTGCAGGCACAAACTTGCCACTACATCACCTACTGGAACATCGGGGTCTACTGGCATTGCTTCCAAAATAGCAGCCATGTATGAGCTGGCAGACATGGATCCAGAAATCCAAGAATTACAATGATGACAAAAGGTCACAGGAGACACATAGTCAGATGGTCCTTTCTAGGCACTACCAAGAGAACAGCAAAACATGAGGCAGGCCCAAGATTAGACAGAAGTCATCAAGGTCCCAGGTACAAACAGGTAGCATGATCTAGCAGGAAGTTTATTGACTGAGTGACTGAAGGTCTATGCCTTATCACCAGTGATCCTGTGATCCTGAGCCAGTCACATGGTGTCTGGAGCTTTGTTTCCTCTGTTATAATTAAAAAGAATGGGTAAGGTGATCCTTAAAAGGTCAACCTCCAAATCCTGGTGCCAGGAGTTGAAAAGAAGACAGAAGCAAACCTCTGGAAGCCCAAACTACTAAGAGTCTTGCAAAGCAGAACCAGGGTCCAGATGTACAGTCGCAGTAGACAGGCTTGTAATAGGGTTACCATTTAAGGCGGACCACTTTTGAGAGTGTAAGCAGGAGGTGTAGTGATATTTAAGCAAGCACAGTATGCATAAGCCAGAACTATCTCAGTAAAGCAGTACACATGGCCACGGGAAACAGAGATATCAATACCATGGAGAGCTCCTCATGCCTACAGCACTCCCTCTGCCTGGGTCTTTCCTGTTGGCACTGCCCTGCTTAGCTGAGTCCTCATGTCTTGCCTTGGCTGGTGCCTCAAGGAGGAGGTCCACTTGAGGAATCTAAATCCTTAGCAGATGCAATTAGGTGAAATGAGAGGGACAGACAGACTCTGCAGTTAGAGACTAAGCCACCCAGAAATGCAACACGGAAGAAAAAGCATACTCAAACGGGACCCAGGAAATCTGAGTTATAAGACAAGATATAGCTCAGAATTTTTGTATAATTTTGGAAAAGTCACTTAACTTCTCTGAGCTTCCACTTTTTCTCCTATAAAATCAAAGGGAAGGCTTGGTTCTCTTTGGCATGTTCAGTCCTAACATCGTAGCATTTTATGGTTCTTATAAACATGGGACTGTACCTTGGCCCTCTGATGTTTCTGTGAGGTTTTAGTTTCATCTTCTCCTTCACCTAAAATCTCTAACCACATCCCCTTCACTAGCTCTTGACATAGTGAGTGCCCAGTCAGTGCCATCTATTAGGAATGATGATAGCCACACAGTGGGTGTTCACAGAAGAGTTGCCAACACCCTAATATCTCACATGTCTACTGCATCATCTTTGACTCTGGGCCAATGATCAAGGGTAAGGTTACATTTGCATTACACATCAGTCCTGGTGGTATCATTGAGCACCTGGATCCAGCTGTGCCTGAAGACAACAGCCCCCGGATTTTCCAGTCCACTCAATCAGTCACCTCCCATTTTTAACTTAGGTTGAAAAGTTCTCTGTCTCACTTAATCCTACTGCGTTCCATTTCTATCACTCGTAACTAAAAGAGCCCTGAGAAAATGCAATCTATCTAGAAAGTAAGATTGTTACATATAGCATGTAATATAAAGCTAGATTTAGATGTCTCTACGGGTTTTCTTTTCTATAGGTCAGGAGTCAGAAGGGAGAAATTGTGGAGTCAAGATCACGCCAATGTCAAGAATCTGCCAGGCGGGTTGCAGAACTGTTTGTTGGAATGCCCTTTTGCCCAGTCGTGCTGAACATGTTTTAACATTCTGTAGTTTGCTCTTGAGAAATTCAGCTATGTAAAGAAAAGTTTCTACCTCTTGTGATATCACAGCATTAATGAAAAAGACAAATACTCCAAAGAAATGTACTGATAGGTTCTACATGATAAAGGCTTGAGGGGAGATGACAGCCACATATTGAAGACCTACTGTGTGCCTGTGTGCCAGGAATGCCCTGGTACACTGATGCCAATTCTCACAATAATCCTGGACAGTCGATACAGTCATCTGCATTTTATTAATATTGATGTTAAAGGTTAGACAGGTTAAATAACTTTTCCAAAATGTCAATAGTAAGGGCTGGTCCCTGCATTCAAAGTTTGGTCTCCCAGGTTCAAGTCCAATGTTCCGTCCACCATACCACCATAGCTTTCCCTCCATAGAATGGAGGGGGCTCACTAAGCATAACAGCACGAAGTGAGTTGGAATAGAAACAACCTAGACCTGAAGGTGGGGTTGGCCCGTGGTTATGGGGAAACACCTACTCCTGAAGGTGAGGACCGGCATGAAATGAAACAGACAGTGTTCACTTCATGATAACCCTGCAAATGCTTTCCTGAAGCCATCATTATCCTTCTTCCTTCGTCTCCCTCCATGGAACCCTGAAGATCGGACTCAAGGTTATCAAGTCAGTAAATGGCAGAGACACGATTTGAACCCAGGTCTGCCTTACTCCAACACCCCAGGCTTTTAACAAACACTTCAGGGTTTCCCAAATGTGACCATTCCCACATCAAATTCTGGATTTTTCTAGACCCCAATATCACCTGCACTGTTATTTAGTTAGTATTTTAATTTAAAATAATACATTTCCATTTAAAATCATTTTAAAAGGAAACTTCACATCACTGGAAAAGCTGTATCATTTGCCATAAATAGAAGGAAACTTCAAAATAAATCCAAGAATAAGACAAAGTTATTAAATTTAAGATACACTGTTACTTGATGATGTTTCTGAGCCTAACATTTGCTCTTCCTTTTAGTTAAAAAATAAAAAAGAGGTGGGAGGGAATTACTGAGGGTCTTTCAAATATATTAGTATGAACATAATAAGTCTTTGTCCCTGACACCATCAAATGGATTAAAGAAGGAATGAGAAGGAAATAACTTTCTCACAATACACTCTACACTACTGAATCCCAAATCCACGTGCCATCTAAAATCATGCCGAGAGGACCAGCAGGGGAAGACAGCCAGTATGTAGGGACATGCCACCATGGCGTCCATCCTGGCTCAGACAGTCCTGCCACATCCCTAGTTCTGTGCCTGCACCGATGCTGTCCACCCCACCATCCTTCTCTTTCTTCTAGCATGTCTCATTTCTCTTCCATGGAGCCATCCAGAAATGTTCTTTCCTGAAGTCCTATTTTGCTTCTGGACCACAAGTTTAGAAAATGCACAGTTTATTATCCTGAGTGGTACTGTAACCATCTCATGAGCACATTTCTTCTCGCTTTGACAAGCTTGATACCCAAACAGGCAACGTGACTGTTCCAATCAGTCCACTTCCCTACTTGCAAAGTGAGCTGGAATACATCTAACATCCCTTCCAGCTCTGGCAGACGTCTCAAATATTTTAGAACTACAGAATACCTCAATGATCATCTGATTGGTTTCCTTATTTTGTGGATGAGAAAGCTAAGGCACGGGTTCAAAAGTAACTTGTTCTGGGTTAACCGCCCAGAATATGGTGATATAGCTGGGGGTTCTAAACCCAGGGCTTCTGAGCAGGAAGAAATCTTTTCCTCTTCGAGAAGAATATAAGAGCCTTTCTAAATACAACCCAGATTTGGAATACCCAAGAACAAACAGCCGTGCCCCTGATTCCATTGTTGAAAAACTCCAGTAGATAACAGACCCTTCCAGAAAACAAATTCTAAGAAAGATTTTCATCTTGCCAGCCAGGCTTTGCTGATTTGATAGGGATTTGTAAATGAGTACTGATGGGGTAGCCAAAGTGGGTAGGCAGGAGTGGTTCTGCCAGTGGTGGCATTGTAGGAATAATAATAAATGTCTCCATAGGGAAGTATTTCTCTGTTATTATTAAACCTCTCAAACATAACTGTGTGAAGAGAACTTGCCAAATTGCACCTACCTCTGCTGCTCAGATAATTCAGATAAGCTTTAGATAAATACCCCGGATCTACAGCACTGAGCCAACACAAGTTGGAACTTCCAACACTCTGAGGTCTGCCCAGCACTAAGTAATTATCCCTGGAAATATTTACTGTTTATCTACCTTCAAACTTTAATGGCAGAGATTCCACTGTGCCCAATGTGATTCCAGGCACGGACCACAGCTGCCCCACACTCTCCCTAATCCTATGCAGAACTGTGCTTAACTTTTTATAAGTTCACAAAGTTACTTCCTCATGTTCACCCTGTCACCCCTTTCCAGCGTATTGTGTGGAGAGCAGCAAGAAGTGCTTCTTAATTTGGTCTTAAAAAAAAAAAACAACAAAAAACATGTCCTATCTAGGTTACAGTTTCTATTAATTACCTTCGTTTTAGATTCTATTTCTTCTTCTGTGCTCTTCTGGGAACACATCCCACTTCTCTTAGCAAGGGGTATGTTCACCTGCATCACACGGTCCCTGGATTCCAGGAGTGATCCTGTCGTGTTTCTCTATCCACAGTTGCCCAAAACAATATTACCTTCTCTCTTCAAGGTCACCCTACAGACTAAGGGCTTGGGGTGGAAAAGGAGAAGGCGTGAGAGTCAAGAGACCTCTCTGGACCTCAGTTTCCCCCTCAGTAAAGGGCAAGACCAGCTCACATGTTTCTGGCCACCCTAACAGTCTGTGGGCCGGCTTGTGATGAACACCCAGTGAGGACGTGTAACATCAGGAATGTTACGCTTCGGGAGAACTATCTGTTCACCTGTCTACTGGGGACACCGCGCAGTGAACAAGGACTAGCCGTGAGCCAGGCAGTCTGCACCTCCCAGGGAAGTCACAGCACAAGGAAAGGCCATACTTCTCGCTTCCTGCAGAACAACATGGTGGAATCATCCTGCTTCCCCTGCTCCTAAACAGGCCAGGATGTCAGCACCCAGCAACCAGATTTGCCACCAGGCAGTTTTCAGCTGCTTCGTTCTCATTTCCAGTAGGCCAGTAGGACAGAGGAAGGGTTTGATTTTCCCACGAGCCTGGCTACCAGCCATGGGCAGCCTCCCTCCCACATCACTTGTCCATACTTATTGTCACACCATTGGTTTCCTTTTGTTAATTCATAGGTAGAATTAAAATAAATAATATTTGATAGCTTTGCTATGAAGCAACATTCTTTTTTTTTTTTTTTTTTTTTTTTTTTAAAGATTTTATTGGGGAATTGGTGGAGGGGAACAGCGTTGGGGAATCGGGGAAGGGGAACAGACAAGTTACCGTCTTCTTGTTCTTCAGTTTTAGTTGCGGAGGATGTTGCTTCACTGTTGGTATCGTCATTGTGAAGCAACATTCTTGATTAGATTTGAGTGTCTGATCTTGGTGACAAACATCTTCCCCTCTAGAATATAATTGCAGCTCTTTATGTCATATAATGCCAAAATAGGACTTCTCAAGAAGGGAAACAATCCTAATATCGTACCCTTGGCTTGAAATCAGGACACTGAGATTCTGGTTCAAGCATTTGCTCCCTGCCTCGTGGTGTAGCCTTGAACAAACCTCTTCACCTCCCTGACTGTGGAAGAGTCATCTATCCAACAGACATAACTCAACTCATATTTATTAAGTGTCTGTTTAAAAGACACTAATGAGGGCCGGCCGAGTGGTGTGGCGGTGAAGCGCTGGCTTGGGATGCCAGTGGCCCCGGTTCGGGTCCTACTTACGAGGGCCAGTGAGACTGCCCTCAAAAAAAAAAAAAAAAAAAAGACACTAATGAGCCAGAGAAAGTTATGCGAAGATGAGCACAGTGTGTTCTTTGCCCTTAACTGAAGGTAAGATAAATACTGGTGATTGTGGAAATCATAGTTTTGGTTGGGTTGAAACATGAGAGGAAGTTAGTATGTAAGCATGGATGCAAAGGTGATAGAATTTCAAAGTCACACATGAAGAGCGAAACAAATACTTTGGGGAAAACAAACATGAGCCAAGATACAAAACAGAAAATGGCAGACCGTGAGAGCCATGGGTGGTTTGCTTGGATGGGCGGATGGAGTGCTAAAAGGGGAATAGTAAAAGTTGAGGGCTGGAGACAGACACTAAAGCATACTTTAGAAAGCATTTATTTTGGCTAAGGAGCTTATCATTCATTCTGGCCATGGGGAACCATTAGCTACTTTGGAGTGAGAGAGGGATGTGGTCAAAGCCGAGCTTTGGGGACTTGAGTCTGGCAACTATGTAGGATATGAATGAAGGGGGGAGAGAGGCTGGTGGCACAAAAGCAGTCGGGAGGCTCCTGCATTACCTCTCCCTGGGTGCCATAACAAGACACTGATTTAGGGCAGTGCCTAGCTCCCACTGTTGTGGAAAAAGAAAGGAAAGAAAAAAAAAGAAAAGAAATATGAGAGCATTTTAAATTCTTTACTTGGATTAGAAACAGGTCATCAAGACCTGGGGAGGGTATGAGATCTTGTAACATAATAATTTTGCCTGCCATAATTCCATAGATGTTGACAGAATACAGAGCCTTGGGTTGGAGACAAAGGATTTCATTACTCAAAGCACAACAGGCCGCAGGAGTTTCATATTTACCTCAGTTTCCCTGGCCCCTCAGGTCTTGTGGGGCACACAACAAACACAATGTGTTTGCAAACTAGTTGAGGAACCCAAAACTTAGGAAACTTCCAATCTTTGAAGGGGAGGAGGGTACTAGTCAACCTGCCCAATCTTTGCCCCACAGTGTGTTATCTTCATTTTCCTGGTCAGGAAAGAAATCTTCCCCCTGCCCTAGAAGAGAATGTTACCTCTGTCTTCCAACATGGCTTGCTCTACAGACATCCTTAAAAAGGTAGTCTTGAACAAAGCTGTCAGTGTCTCTCCTTCAGAAAATAGGCAGAAATGCAAGAGACCCATGGAGCATTGTATCCTAACTGTTTTCCCTGATGGAAATTGAGTGTTTCCTATCTCTGTAAATGACTAGAAAGCTGCCATATGAAAATGGAAAGTAGATAGATTCTAGCAGGGCCACATAAGTGCCAAATTTAAAAAAAAAAAAAGGGGGTTGTGTCTGCTTTGATTTATAATAAACCACCAAGAAACAAACAAAATTAGTGCTACAGGCTGGTCTGTGATGTCAGTCTGCAAGAAAAAAATACTTTGTTACCTTTTAAGACTGTTCTTTTAGGAGATGATTTCTTCTGTTGATGAAGATTAAAATATGGTTTGCAAGTTATCAACCCCAGGGAACCATCCAGTGGGCAGGCCCTGCATCTCAATGCTTCAAACCCAGCTTGACTGTTATTACTGTGCATATTTTTACCCTCCCATAAGGATAGAGTGCTGAAGAAGATAGTTTTGCATGGCTGTGTAAACATCATCTCTGCTTCCCAGGATGGCAAGGGAAGGGAGAAAACTCATAACAGCATTAGCATTTTCACTTACTGAGCACCTTTTACCTGAAGAACCCAATTAATGCTCTGCCTACGATGTATTCATTTATACTCCATGACACCCCTGAGAGGTAAGTAAGTGTTATTAAGTTCACCCAGCAGCTCCACAATGGGGGTTATGAAATTGAAAGTCAGGTCAAATAGGAAGGGTTCAGAATGACACCAGCAGAAGTTGGAGAGCAAATATTGGGCTCCCCTCTCAGGTGTTATTCAATCTCTCGCTCCCCTAATGAGGAAAATTTTAACAACTGAGAACTACATGATCACACCCTCTATTTTATCCAAGTTTTAAGCCTCAAAGTTCTAATTTACTGTTTCTACTTGTCTTCGATGTGCCTCTCTGACCTCCTCCACTTGAGTCCTTCTGATCTACTCCTGAAACTCTACAAGTGGAGTTGATGCCATTGTTGGGGAATTCTTTCCCACTACCCACCCTGTTCATTTCCGTTTTACATGCCCTTCTCTTAAGGTCAGTGTCTTCCCAGGATCCCTCCTCTAGCCTTTGATCTACACCTCTGTTAAGATTTAGGCATAAATACTAACAATGCAAAGTACAAAGTGACATGTAGTACCTCCTTCCAAGACTGAAACTGTCTTGAAGGCGTAGTTCAAGTCCACTTCTTCTCCACATCCCTCATGGCCCCTGCTCAGAGTCTGATTCTACATAGCGTCTCGATGAAGGTTAATGGAATGAATGAACTAATTCGCACAATAGAAAACAGATGTCACCTTTTCCTCTGCTGTGGTTTCTGAGGAACAATGGCACAACATCAGATGCTGTTTCCTGGCAAGATATCTAGCTGCATTATTCTTTTAATTCTAGAACACAGAAGTCACAGATGTGGCTTTGGACATCATGACCAAGGTATAGAAAACTCAAACAGAGAGGTATTATCAATGTTCGCCACACTTTTACCCTGTACAGAAAAGTTAGAAGAGAAGTTAAGCCTTCAAAAGTGGGAAAAAATTAATAAGCCCTTGCATTTCCGTAGCCCCTTTTATATGCCTTACTTCATGTGATACTCCTCAGAATGTACTCCGTATTACTCCTGCTTCAGGGTTGAGGAAAGTGAGGCTGAAAGAAATTAAGTGAGTTACCCAAGGACAGATCACTAGTCGGTGGTAGGCTGGGATGGAATCCCAAGTATCTGATTCTCAACCTAAGATTTCCCCCTTAACCAATAGTTAAAATAATCAATCCACCATTCTGACTTTGAAAATTATACTTAAGACTTAATGTGCATCAGATAAGCATTTATTTAGCATCTTCTTTGTAGTTAAACCCCAGGTATGGAAGAAGAAATCAAGTCAGCGTTGTCTCTGCTCCAAATGAGTTCAGTCTGACTGGGGAAGCCAATAAGTCAGTCAGAAACTACAGAGTATCATGTGCTGTGATCATAATGTGTATCTGAGTGGGGTGAAAACCTAGAGGAGAGAACCTCAGCTAGTTATGGGGAGCGGGAGCTTGAGGTAGCAGGAAGAGTGGACAAGTGGAGTGTGATATCCACAAAATAGTGAGGTAGGACGCCCTCCCCACCCCCAAACACGCTGATTCAGCAACAATTCATGGACAAATTCTCCTAGTGAGAAATCAGAACCTAATTTACAAGCTCCTGCGCTCCAGGATAATGAGAAACCAGACTCACCGAAGCCAATAGAGATTCAGGACATCCTCCTATTGGAGACCCTGCCCCAGCCTAGCACCATAGCATCAGGAAGAGTCCTCCTAGCTCCCAGCTTCATTGAGGACAGGAAGTGGTTGGCTCATGTGTTGAGCACCCCATCTTTTTCACAGGGGCTCCCCAGAGGACTGGCTTGTGTCCTGCCAGCCTTAGTGCTCTTATAGGTCTAGCCTGGTCTAGCTGCCTGGGGGAAGGGGAGGCTGCAGCTTGGGCTGATAGATGCCATTGATCTCCTCCCTGGGTCCCTCCCACCCCCATTTAGCACAGAGTGAGTGGATGCAAAACCCCAACTCCCAGCTCCCTCCAGGGGAAGGAAAGAGTTGAGTCAAGCATTACATCCCAATTTCTCTAAGGCTGCACAAAGAATTAGGATCCCCTCACTGGTCCTGAAGCTCTGATGGGTTGGGCATCATCGAGCCTCCTCAGAGAGAACACAGGACACAGCCTGGGCTAGTCAATGCCATAATTTCCCCCCACCCCACTCAACATAGAGCACACACAAACCACAGCTGTTAGCTTCTCCCTGGGAGGGAGAGAGTTTACAGAAATCCCCAGAACGTGCTGAAACCCATTTTACAAGGCCAGCGGTACCCTGATACCAAGTCAGATAAAGACATCACAATAAAACTACAGGCTGGTGAGGATGTGGAGAAAAGGGAGCACTTGTGCAGTGTTGGTGGGAATGTGAATTGGTGCAGCCATTATGGAAAACAGTATGGGGGGGGCCTCAAAAATGTGAAAGTAGAACCACCATATGACCCAGCAATCCCACTTCTGCGTGTAGATCCAAAGGAAATGAAATCACTCTCTCAAAGAGATACCTGCACCCCCATGTTCACTGCAGCATGATTCACAATAGCCAAGACATGGAAACAACCTAAGTGTTCACACCAGAGGAACACATAAAGAAGATGTAGATATGCCATAAAAAAAAAAGGAACTCCTATCATTTGCAACATCATGAATAAATCTACAGAGCATTACACTAAGTGAAATAAATCACACAGAGAAAGAAAAATACTGTATGATCTCACTTATACGTGGAATCTAAAAAAACTAAACTCATAGAAACAGAGAGTAAATTGGTGGTTGTCCATGACTGGGGGTAGGAGGAATGAGTGAAGGCGGTGGAAGGATACAAACTTCCAGTCATAAGATGAACAGAGTCTGGGGATGGGATGGACAGCATGGTGACTATAGTTCACAATCCTGTATTGTATATTTGAAAGTTACTAAGAAAATAGATATGAAAAGTTCTACACACACACACACACACGCACACACACACACACACACACACACACACACACACACTGTAACTATGTCACTATGTCAGGTGATAAATGTGTTAACTCACCTTATTCTGGAGATCATTTCACAATATATGCATATATCGAATCATCAGATTGTGTACTGTAAACTTATACAATGTTAAATGTCAATTATACCTCAATAAAACCGGGAAAAAAAATTAAATATAAATATAAATAAATAAATATTACCCAGAGAAAGGGTGGGCAACGGGCAAGCATATGGAATGGTTGGAATAAAAGCTGTATGGGAAGCCTAGGAGACAAGAGATGGGGCCGAGCCCAATCATGGATGATCTTACCTACCAAATAAGGGATTCAAAATACATTCTGCTATTTAAAGCTTTGGTGGGGTTGGAGGAAACCTTGAAAATATTTAAGCACGGAGAAGCACAGTTATATTTGAATATTAGGTTAATCACTCTGTGGTTTTGACAGAGTGAGAGGGAGGAAGGAAGTGTACTTTGAAATCAGACCTTTGGGAAGCTTCTACCAGATTGAAACCTAGGGATTAAATTTATATAAAATATTAAATCACAAGTTATCAAGGAAGGAAGAACTAGGAAACTTAGTGAATAAATACATTAGGGAAGGACACATGAGACAGGAGAGTTTAAAATGACTCCTAGATATAGCTTCAGTACCTAGGTGAATGATGATACTATTTGGGAGAACCAGAAAGTCCAGGGAAAAGATGATGAGTTTGTTTTGAATGTTGCCTTTGAGTTAGCTATGGGATGTCGAAGGAGAGCTGTCCAACAGGCCAATAGAATGTCTACAAGAATGACATTTAGCCCAGGGGTATGGTTTAGAATTTTGTTTTCAGAGCCATCAGGTTATAATTGATAGATCCCATCATCAGCTTAGAAAAGATCACCCAGGGAGAATGTTTAGGGTTAGAAGAATAAAGGATCAGAGGAAGAAAGAAAGAAAAAAAGAGAGAACCCATGAGGAAAGCAGATAGTAATGCCACTCTTTTCTCAGGCATGGAGAAAATTAAACTTAACTTCCCTAAGGCATCCACTGTGTGTAATGATTTAACTTCTCTGCTGTACACCTAGAATGGTACTAGTTTTGTACTTTCCATGGGAGAATTGAGCGAATAGTCCCAAAAACAATATTGTGTATCCTGTGTCTCAGGTGAGGAGCCCTGGTTAAGAAAGACTCCTGGACAGATGGGAGGAAAACCAGGAGACAATAGTGCCACAGAAACCAAGGGAGATAGTCACTGGAAAATGCCACAAAGGGGCTGAAACAAAAAAAAAAAGCAGGAAGTACCCTCCAGGAAAGACCTGGAAACACAAAGGTTATTATTATCTGTTAGCAGGAGGAGTTTTAAATTGTAAGCGGGGAAGAGAGGGCATTACATTGGTAGAGGAGAAAATGGGCTCTGATCAACTGCCTTTGTCAAAAATGTTGAAAACCACTGTCTACTTCTGAAGAAAATTGACCATTAAGGAGAAGAAAGAAATCAGAGTGTAGCTCTCGGGGAATGTGGGATTGACCGTGTTTATATACTGAAGAGAAAGAATACTCATTACAGAGGTGGTGACCAAGGATAAGACCACAAAGTGGATGACTGGCAGAACAAGGTTCACAAGGGACTGGTGGAGAACAGGGTTGAACGACAGGCAAAGATACTACCTTTCACCAGAAGAAAGAATTTCACTGAGATAGGGAAGAAGGAGGAAAGTTTTATGGAAGGAGATAAGCTTGTAGGTATCAAGAGAGGCAATTTGTGGAGCTAGCATGATGTAATTCATCTTCTCGGGGAAGTCTTTAACGTCACCCACTGGACAATGAAGCATGACAGAATTGAGCATTTTCAGAAAGGGGCAAAACTGTGTAAGAGCCACAGAGGGAATCCAGAGACTGGATGTGCTTTGGAACCTGTGAAAGGAAAGCCCAGCTGCATGGAGGACTGACCTGAGACTGAAAATCCCTAAAACACAGTTACGGCGTTACATTCTAAATTGTCACCATTTCCCTGGAATGGAGTACATGAAATCATTGCTAATCTCTCAACCTATCTTTCTGGAATCAAAGACATGCACTTGCAAAAGAGCTGGCCACATTTAAGGCAATCATGAAAGAAATTGCCCCTAAGAGATGTTTAACGAACACAACCCTCTAACTTTGCCTTATCAGCATAGTCCTCTTTAGCTAACAAGCCAGGAACAACTAGTTCCTCTGCAGCTCATATTCTCCAATGCACATTATTTGGGAACGTTAGCCCTTTACCACCCAGTCACACAAAAACAAATGCTTTTTACATGGTTACCAAACACAATAGGGCCCTTGAATTCCAATGAATCAGCAGCTATCCAAGCACATGCCTACATTTCTCGAACTGGGCCCTTGATCAGTCTTAAGATGAAGCTGGTATTTCAGGTCAAGGACTACAATGTGGTGGGAAGTGTTTCTTCTCTCTCTGGTATTGATCTGTGGACCTCTGTCCTTGAATTCATAGTAGTCAGCACTCTGACTCACATGGAGAGGTCTGGTACTCAACCAACCAGTATGTTGATTCAGTGAACTCATTATCTCTCTACTGCCTGCCAAGCACTATCCTAGGAGCTCAAGGTGCACCATTATATCGGACAGACATGGACCCTGCTAGTGTGAACCTTGCAGCCTGGTGTGAAAGAAGTCCATCTTCCTAATGAAAAGGCCATCAATGAAGACATCAGTAAGAGAGAAAGGAGGCTTCCACTGGAAAGTTGACATAAAAATGAAAAAGCACACTTGAACTGGGGCTAGGAGCTGGAGTTGGTGGTTTAAAATCCCTTAGCCCCATTTTTCATGGTATAAGTGATGCTATTAGATGGCTTGCTGGCCATGAAGGATTTCTTCATCCTTTCCACCCCTGTATTGAGCTTAAGGAGGAAGTCTAACCCTTAGGTTTCAATAATGTTTACTTATACATATATAGTGAGAATAGTATATTTAAAAAACTAAGAAACATAGACTCCCACATTTAGAAAAGACTTTAGAGGTCCCATTTGGTCCTTGAATCTCCTATATAACAGTCTCAGCAAGTAGCTTTCCAGCCTCTGGTTGAATACTTCCTTGAATGGTGAACTCACTACCCCAAGGACCCCCTACCTTATCTTAAAAATTCCTTCTTTATGGTTGAGTGGCATTCCATCTCCCTGTGGCTTCTGCCCACTTAATCCCTAAGCTTAAAAGCCTTCGAGGCCTGGCCGAGTGGCACGTTGGTTAAAAGTTGGCTTGGGATGCCAGCTCTGAGTAGCAGGGCCCCAGTTCAGATCCCACATGTGGACCAGTGACGCTGCTCCCTCTACAGCTAAGATAGTGAACCACAGCTCAACCTGGAGTTGGACTGCCATGAGTCCCTGACGATGGTGTAGGCTGCAGTGGGGCTGGCCAGCAGCAGGTGTGAGCTTCGTGAGCTACCAAGAGCCGCTGTGAATGGTGGTCCAAGGGCCAGTGAGTGACTGCCTTACCTGGGAAGAGCACAATGATAATACCAACATGGGCCAATGAAGTCACGTCCTCCACCACTAGACTGAAGAACAAAAGGACAGCAATTTGTTCCCCTTCCTGATTCCCCAACACTGTTCCCCTCCCCCAAATCCCCAATAAAATCATAAAAAATTTTTAAAAAAAGGCATCGAAGTTTCAGCTATACCAGACAAGCTAATAGGGTTTGCATGTAGGTGATGTCATTACTAAAATCATTAGCACAGCTCCTACACGTTGCCAGCAGAAGCCAAGAGCAGAAGCCTAGTGCTACCACCGAGAGCAGGGAGAACATACTATGTGTGTATATGCTGAAAAATCAGTCACTTATAAAGGAAAACTTGGAATTACAGACAGTCCAAGAGAAAAGAACTAGAGGTTCTCATTAGTCTGACAAGATGAAGACTTGATCTATCTTGAGCCCAACTCTTTCCATCTCTCTGTCTTTCACCTTTCCTATATTCAGTCTCTCATTCAATCAACAAACATGGACTGATAATCTGTCCCCTACCTGCCAAGTACCATGCTAGGTGTTTGGGTCCATCACCTCATTCTCCTGACCCATGCAGGTAGTCAGATCTCAAGATTCAGGTTTGGAGTAGGAGGAAGAAAACACTCTCTGGGTTTGGGGCTTGTGCTGTGTACTCTAGTTCAGTTTGCTAGTGTTCTGCATTGGGGTAAAATGATGCCTGTTTTCCATTTACCACAGTCCTCTGTAACCATCACTCCTTTGGGAGCCATGAGGAGTGAAGGATACGGTTTAGAATATAATGTAGACATGCCTGTGTCCCTAAGCAAATTCTATACAAGAACATTCCAAATCCTATGTACTCCATTAACCAAATCCTTCATTATTATAAGGTAGAGTAATTCTGAGTCCAATGCAATATCTCACACTCCAATTTTAACTCAGCCCAGCTTTTCGCAAGTTTATGTCCAGAGGGTAAACAAACACAAAAAGAACTCTCACTCAAAACTCCATAAGCCACTGGGAGGCAAAGCTACATGCACCCCAGCAGAGCGCTAAATGAAAAGAGGTGCATTTTTCCCTGCTTTGCTCCAGAGCCACACAGGGTTGGCCCTTTGGACCCTAGTGTATTCACCACACTGGCAGAAGAATGAGTAAGTCACAGAGTGAGGAAGGGTTCCTACAGTGGCCCTGGGGTCTGGTGGGGACAGTAGCACAGTAACACCACAGAGCTCCCTTGGAAGCCACGAGGATCTGAGGAAATGTCAGGGCCTGGCAGGGGGTGGCTTGCCTCTGGGCACTGCAGGAATTGCTGAGGCAACGTTGCCTCACCCCCACCCCCCGACCCCCCCCAGTGAACACAGCAGAGCATCAGTTACAAGCATCATAGAGGGCGCCCAGAAGGGGAAATGGCAGATGCCAGGCAATCGCTGACCAGATTTATTTGTTAGCACATATGGGACTCTCCCTGGGGACCCCCTGAAATAGCTTGAAGGGCCTTGCCGGGGGCTGGAGACACTGCCTTAGCAGGTGCAGATGAAAGACACTACAATATGGGCTTTTACCAATAACACTTCATTTCAAAGAGAGAACGAAGGGGTTTGGGAAAAACAAGGAAACGAATTCAACAGAATCACAGCAACCAAATCACAGAAGGTGAGGGCTGAATGAGAACGTAGCGATCACCAAGCATGTTTCAACATTTATTGCTTAGATGGGCCAGCTGAAACCCAGAGAGGGGCAGGGACAGACGCAAGGTCACACAGCCAGAGGAGGGGCGGAGGAGGCGCGCGGCTCTGGTCCAGCACATCCCACGGCCCGCCCCTGTGTGGGCCCCACATCCCCTCTTAGACAGCGCCTGCGCTGCACTTGGTGATTCGCATGCTGGGCCTGAGACAGCAAAGCTGACTATTAATTTCTGTGTCTGCATTTTTAGCAGATCTTTAGAGGAAAAGGAGAGGGAGGAGTCCAAAGGTCAGGGAGAGGTAGATTCGCGAGGTGCGTGCTGACATGCAAGCCTTCTCTGGGCCCCACCAGGGTCCGCTCCCCTGTGGTCTATGTGTGGGAGTCCTGGGGGTTCACGAGGAGGTGAGTCACACGGGACATATGTGTGCACGTGTGTGCAGTTTGTATCATATGCTTTTGTTGGTTTCTGTGCTATCAGGGAAGAAGGGTGGGAGACTTTGGGCAAAGGGACAAGCTCTGTAGAGAGATAGCCTGGGATGCTGGTTTAAAAAAAAAAAAAAAAAAAGAGGCAAGCGAGAATGCTTTCCACAAACAGCCACTAGCAAGCCTGCGCCACCACAGCCATAAAACACCAGCTCCTGCCACAGCCCGCAACCAGCTCCACACGACCAGCCTGAAGCCCGCCTTCTGCAGCGCGCTGCACCAAGCTGCCGCACAGGCGTCACGGGCTCCCTGGAGACTGCTGCCTGGTCCCAAGCCACAGCCCGATTATCTTCTTCCTCATCATCACCACGAGTGGAAAGCACCTGCTGAGATGGGACGAGAAGAGGTAAGCTGGAATGACCCCTCACCTTCACAAGGTTTCCAGGACAACGTCCTGGAGATGGTGACGTTTGAATTCCCTGCCGTCTGTCCCACAGCGTCCCTGCTCACACCCCCAGGGCCTCCTCCAATCACGCCCTTTCCCTGGCCTGGGTCTCTGCTTCTCTAGTCTGCTCCCCAGCAGGCCTGCCCTCCCATCCTCCTCGGACCCTGAGCCACAGCTACTGAGAACTACTGGTAATATGAGGTTTTATTTAACACCTACAGCAGGCCACACACTTTGCTAAGTCTTTACCTGCCCTGCCTTATTTAATTCACAACAAGTGGATGCTATTGTGAAGATGCTTCCTTTGCAAATCAGAAAATAAAGCCTAAATGTCATACAGCTGGAAAGAATGTGACCCAAAGGTAAAGCCATTGGCCAGAGCCCATGCTTATCAGTGCTTTGTTCCAGGTTTGCACTTTAACCAGGGCCACCAGCTTTGAGCTAGCAGGAAGATATTGCCTCAAAGGGCTGTTCCGGCCCCTTGAAATCATCTGCTTGAATGACGTCAGCCCCTTGAATTACCTGCTCCACTCCGAGTCAAGGCCATGCCCCCCATTACCTTACGACAATGACTGTCCAGGACCCACTTTCTTTCACAGGAACAACCTTCTCTCCTTCGTGGTAACCAAGCTAGTGTTTCTGTAACACTTGGCCCTTTTCTTATATATTCTCCCACTCAGTCCTCACACTGTCCTTGCAATGTGGACGGGTAAGGATTGGTCTAATCTTCCAGAGGAGGAAAGAAGGGCTCCCTGGGATGATGGCCAACAGGGTCACAGGGCTCAGGACAACACAGCCAGTGCTAGAAGTCAGGTTTTGAAATTCCTTAGCAGTACTTCTCTCCATCACATCCAGGTTACATCCAAGAACCTCACCTAGGAACAAACTAAGATTTCCCACAAGCCAATCACCATGCAAATCGATTTCGAGCAGAAACCTCTTGGCAACAGCTAAGGAAGGCCTTCCTCCTGTTTCCAAGGTCCGGGAGAATCACTAGGACACCAAGGCAGTGAAGTCTTCCAGGCCTGTCTGACCATTCCCCGCCCGGGACGTACAGCAGGGAGAGACCCAAGGGCTGCTCTTGTCACTGAGAGAGAGCGATTCACAAGATGTCCTCATCCAGGGAGGGAAGAGCCACACGCCTTCATTAAAAAGGAGATGTAAACAGCTGTCTAGCCTTTTGAAAACACTCCCCATTGGGAGCAGAGATGGCAAAGAGAAAACAAAAGCAAAAGGAAAGAACATTTAAATGAACAGGAGGCAGCTGCCCCAGGACAAGGTGCTAGCGTGTCAGTTAAAGAGTTTCAGTTCCCTCGGGTGGCTTCCTTATGCCTGAAAAAGAAAGTCCAGGTGCTTCCTTCAGTTTCAAGACTCCCTGTCTGGGTCCTAAGCTGCCCTCCATTTTTTCTTTTTTCCATGATGCTCCTGCCTGGTCTCTAGGCTCCAACAAGAATGGATAACTATATTCTGCCCATCCTTTCCTACACATCCTCCAAGCCAAGGGGTTCACACTCAGATGCCCAAAAGGCCCAGCCAGCAAGGCCATGGAGTAAAGCAAGCTGGTGTAAGTAAAACAACATGCCAGGCATATATTTAATAACTAATGATTCTCAGAAAAACAATAGAGAATGATGAGGCCTGAGACAAACTAGAACATTACTGCCCCGTCTAAAGAGGGGAGAACTTCCCCAGCTCCCGACAATCATGGCCCAGCTTCAACTACCTAACTTTACACCTCAAGGAACTAGAAAAAGGAGAACACACGAAACCCAAAGTTAGCAAAAAGAACAAAACAAAAAATAGTAGAGCAGAAATCAATGAAATAGAGACTAAAAAGACAATAAAAAGAACAATGAAAGTAGGAGCTCATTTTTTTGGAAAGATAAACAAAATATACAAACCTTTAGTTAGACTAATCAAAAAAAGAGAAAGACAATTCAAATAAAATTGAAAAAGGAGACATTACAACTAACATCATATAAATATAAAGAACAAATATAAAGAACTACTCTGAACAATTAGATACCAACAAATTTGACAACCAATAAGAAATGGGTGAATCCTAGAAACATACAACCTACCAAGATTGAATCATGAATACAAACTCTGAACATACAATTACCAGTAAGGACATTGAAGGAGTAATCTAAAACCTCCCAACAAACAAAAGCCCAGGACCAGATGGCTGTACTGGTGAATTTTACCAAACATTTAAAGAATTAATAACAATCCTTCTCAAATATAGAAGGAGGCAGCACTTCCAAACTCATTTTAAAAGGCCAGCATGATTCCAGTCCCAAGACCAGGCAAGGACACTACAAGAAAAGAAAATTGCAGGCCAATATTCCTGATGAACATAGATGCAAAAATCCTCAACAAAACATTATAATACTAAACTCAACTCAATAGTACATTAAAAGGGTCATACATCATGATCAAGAGGGATTTATTCCAGGGATGCAAAACTGGTTTAACATACATTAATGAATGTGGTACACCAAATTAACAGAATAAAAGAGAAAAATCACATGAGCATCTCAATAGATATATAAGAAGCATTTGACAAAATTCAACATGTTTTCATGATAAAGGCTATCAACAAACTAGGTATAGAAGAAATGTATCTCAACATAACAAAGGCCATATATGACAAGCCCGAAGCTAACATCATACTCAATGTGAAAGCTGAAAGCTTTTTCTCTAAGATCAGGAGCAAGACAAGGATGCCTATTCTCGCCACTTTCATTCGATCTGATATTGGAAATTCTAGTCAGAGCAATTAGGCAAGAAAAAGAAACATTTCTACAAGGTATTAGAATCATCTGTAGAGGTATCTTATCCCCCCACCCCCTCTTCTAAACACTTTGGAGACATGAAAGGTGCCTAGGACAGACCCTTGCACATAATAGGCACTCCATACATTTTAAAGAACTGATTGTTTAAAAGTGAAATAACTAAGGACTTGTGTTTTGAAGTGTCCTGTCCCGTCAAAGACACATTCTGTCATTGACTAACATTAGACCAACATTACCATCCACATCCTAATCACCAACATTGATTGTTGTTTTTTCTATATGCCACTGCTTAAAACAATGCTATATGAAGCTACCACTGTTATACCCATTATTAGTTGAAGAACCTGAGACTCAAGAGGTAAAGTAACTTGCGGAGGTGACACAGCTTATAAAACGGTGGACCTGGGATTTGAACCCATGTCTGCCTAACTCTGCAGCCCTAAGTCTAACAACTGCCACACTATCCTGCCTTGAACACAATAGGGCGACTACCTCCACTGGTGATCCATGTGGTAAGGTTATGTGTTAATGAAAAGTTAATTGTTGGATTTTCCTGTATCACTCTCTATGAAATACTTATAACAAGACCACAAAATGTCTTAAGTTCCCACTGAAAGACAAAACATCATTTATTACGATCCCTATAAAAGGAAATCATTTACATAACTGTAATGTGGTACAGTGGCAAGTGTATTGGCCTAGAATTCACTAAACCAGGGTTCAAGTCCTGGCTTATCCACCAACTCACTGGGGGTAGTTTGGGCCACCAGTTCAACCCCATCTGTATGGGAAAAAGTTGGATTCAATCGTTAGTAGGGTCTTTCTCTCTCAGGATAGCCTCCTAATTGTCTTAGCCTCCACTCTGGCAGTCTCCAACCTATTCTCCATCCAGCAGCCAAAAAAACCGGGTCATGTCACTTTCCTACTTAAAATTCCTCTGTGGATGCCTTCACAGTTTGAACAAAAACAAAAATGCTTAAATGCCCCCCCCCCCGCCCCCAACTTCCTGTCCCCTTGCTCATTCCTTGGAAGCCATATCCCCTCCTTCAGTCCCTCAGATGTGGGCCCCCTTTGTCACCTGCTGTTCATTCTTCCTGGAAGTACCTCCCCTCCCAACTACCAACCCCAAATTATATACCAGGGGATTTCCTATTGATCTCTGAGACCTTCAAATAAAAATCTCTTCCTTGTAGAGGCCTTCCCAAGTCCTCCAATGTAAAAAAAAAAAAAAATCTCTCCTTTAGCAACCTATATTTCTCTCCAGAGTACATCATAGCTTATGAGCATAATTAAAAAGTTCCTTGTGTGATTGTTTGCTTAAAGACTGTCCCCCACTAACATACTTCCCAGAGGTTGGGACTACGTCTGTTTTGTCTATTATATGTACCCAGTATGTCTCTGCCTGATGTAGAGTAGGCACTCAGCGCTCAGGAAGCAGTGAATGAATTTAAGACTATAATAATGATGTGCTTATTGTGAGTTCCCATAACATATAGGTGGGAACAGGTCAGAGGGGGAAAATGGAATATACGGCTGGTCTAGGGGACAAAGAAGAGGTGCTGGCAAGTAAAGTGTCTTGGCTTAAGTACTGAGAATAACAAGAACAAAACGGGAACACAGAAGGGCCCTTGAGGGTGCATTTGCAAAGTTGGGCCACGTGTGTGTCTTAGGAGGGAAAGGTGGGCTCAGCTCTGTTCTGCCACCGCCGGGTCTTCCCGCCTGCTCCTGGCACTGCAGCCACCCCAGACTGGCATCTGCCTCCCTGTTGCATTTCAGCCCCCTTGAGCTGTACTGCAGCTGCTGCGGTCCACTGCACTGAGCCCTGGCAAGGCAAAGCAGCCCTACTCCCACTGTCTCTCTCTACGGTGCCAGTTTTCATCCCGAGATGGGACCCACCAAACAGCCACTTGTTCTCACTGTCACTCAAAGCCTCCTCGCAGAAACAACACTATTTCAATATAGGTGGCCTGGGACGCACTGGTCCAACCTCAGACAGCCTATCTCATCTCTCCAGGAGCGGGGCAGCTGCCAAGGGAGAGAGCAGGGCCTCAGTCATTCACTCTGACACCAGGAGATCAATACCAACACCAAAGTGAGGGCAACAGGGAATATTTGCTCCAAATATGAATTTTACTTGTGAAATTATTTCATTTACTTTTTTTCATGCAATATTTATTGTGACTTATCAAAGTTCTGCATAAATGTGCAATGCATAAATGGATATATACCTGTCTACCAATTTTTTACATTATGTATATTATATATTTGATAATATATGATCATATAAAATAATAATTATATTATTCTGTATTATTTGCAAACCCCACCTATATAAAGCACTTCCAGCTTCACAGCAACCTTGAAGGCCAGAAGGACATTCTATTCGTTTCCTAATACAAATTACCTGTAACAAATGACCACATACATGGTGCTTTAAAAAAAAAAAAAGGAAGTTATTTTCTCACTGTTCTGGGGGCCAGCAGTCTGAAGTCCCTTTGGGAGCCGTAGTGAAGACGGTTTCCTGCCTCCTCCAGCTTCTGGTGGCTACAGCCCTTCAGGCTGTGCCTCCATCACCACTGCTTTCTCCTGTGTGTGTCAGATCGGCCTCTACTTTCCCCTTATAAAGACATTTGACTGTATTTAGGGCCCACTTCGATAACCCAGAAAAATCTCCTCTTATAAAGACCCTTAACTTAATTACATCTGCGAAGACATTTTTTCCAAAGAAGGCCATATTGACAGGTTTTAGGAATTTGATGTGGATATCTTTCAGGGGACCATTTTTCAGCCTATCACAGACTTGAATGATTGTTGCCATTTTACAGATAAGCAAACTAAGGTTAGAAGGCTTGCCACCATGATGCAGCTAGTAGCAGAGACAACATGGCAATGAAATCTAAACACTACGCCCAGGACACTTCAACTCTATCATGTGGCCTCACAAGTGTCCCTCTGAAAGAGAGCGAGATTGGGAGAGAAACCTCTCCCCAGCGCTCAGTGACAGCTCAGTCTACGTGGGAAGTTCTGGAATGTTCCAGATGGACTCAAAGTCAAGCAACTTCCCCAAGGCTACTTAACCAGTTGGTGACTGGGCCACAAAGGAAGCCAAACCCTCTGCCACAACCCCCAAACTGGTTTTCCAGCACCTATTCGAAGAGAGTAGGATCAACCAATGAAGACTTTCTGGAAGCAGCAAAACTGGAAGCCAAACCCAAAGGGAACATGTAACTATGAAGCAGCAGGGAGGAGAGGATAGCAATTGTCCTTCCACCTGGGAGGAAGAAGCCTAAGAGCTAGGCAGGAAACAGGGTCAGGCTGCCTGGACTAGAAGACTCCCAGATCACTCTGTAGAGAAAATGGGTGCTTCAGGGAAAACTACGTATTGTCTGCAGCACACTCTCCCACCTTATCTGATCTGCCCCTGGGAACGATTTTACTCTGTAAGTTGTAGATAACAGATAGCCATGCAAAAATCATTCTTGTCTATAGACCTGCAAATGAACTCTGTCCAGTGGGGGGAAAAAAAAAAAACTAGTTTTATTTCCATTTGCAAAATCACTTCAACAGTTCTGATTTCTAAACACTCCTGTTCTTTGGATGTCTCCTTTGAACTGGTGGCAATATGACAGCTGTTTCCTCATTAAATGAGTTAAATAAAATCCTTAACATGTGTTCATTTTTACATCTGTGTGAAAATCACGATTTTATCTTTTATTTTTAATTTTCTTTCAAGCTCACAGGAGAGAGAGAGAGAGAGAGAGAGAGAGAGAGAGAGAGAGAGAACTGCAGTTGTCAGAGCCAGAAACTACCTTCAAGCTCCCCAGTTCAATGTGTTTTATTAATGAGGAAACTGAGGCCCAGAGTGGGGATAGGACTTGTCTGAGGCCCCAGGGATGGGGTGGCAGAGCTTGGGCTAGTGTGTGGCACCAGGCTAATAGTTTCACAGACCTGGATTCCTCTCCCAGCTCGTCCCTAATTAATGCATGTGTGGTTCAGGCAAGTCAGTTACCTCAAAGAGCCTCAGTTTCCCCATCAAAGTACCCACTTCGTATCACCCACCCACAATGGGTTGCCTTGAGGACCAAGTGAGGTCACGCATGCAGTGCGATAAGAAAGAATGTCTATGAGGCTAAGAAACAATGTCAATGAAACGTGCTCAACAACGGTCAGATAATATGACTTTTGTTACACAGGCCGAGGTGTCAGGAGAGACACCGGGCTGTGGCAGAGATAATCCTGTGAAGTGGCTGGCTTTTACATTTGTCTTATAGTCGATTATCATGTCTTTATTTCATTATATATCTATCTCCTCAGTAGAAGGACAAATTTATTGAGGGCAGGGATTATCATATTCTCTTGGATAAACACTCTCTATATGCTTGGGCACTGAGCTATGTGCTTTGCATGCATTGTCTCATTTAATCCTCACAGAACCTAAAGGGATAGGTAATGCTATTTGGCTCCTATAGAGGAGGCTGCTAGTTACCAATTCAATAGCCATTATCCATTTCTTTCTTACTAAGTAAACTCTAGTCTTATTAGGAGCTGCACAGTACCCAGACAAAACATTTTCCCTCTCAGCATCTCTTGCAGGTAGGGATGGTCACATGGCCAAGTTCTGGCCATGAAATGTAAAAGTTTGTGAGCAGGGTTTCTGAGAAACGTTCTTCAACAGAGGACAGTCTCAGTTAACAGGTAACGTTTTCCCTTTCCATGTTTTCTCTATATTCCTGCAAAAAAAAAAAAAAAAAAAAAAAAACATGGATGTGATGGTTGGAGCTGAAGCAGCTATGTTGTGACCATGCTGTAAGAATGAAGTAACCATGCACTAAGGATGGCAAAGAAGAAGGTAGAAGAAACCTGAGCCACTGTGAGATTGTGTCACTGACATACAAATCTTGGTCTGTCTGTCTATTCAGTGACCTCTTTAAGTAAGAGAAAAATAAAATCCTAATCCTAAATAAGAGAAAAAAACAAATCTTAATTTGTTCAAGTCACTATTCGGAGAAATTTTTTTCCTTCCACTAGCTAAATATACTTTTTAACTATACCCCCATTTTTCCAGTCAAGAAAAGTTAACCTCAGAGAACTAAAAAGATAGGTCAAGGTCACACATTTAGTACATATAAGCCTGAGAGTGTAATCAGTTGTCCTTCACCACATATCTACACCGTCTCCCTCCTGGCGTACACACACGGCTATGCGACATATTTTGTGCCCAACACATTTCTACTCACTGAGTAATTGATTTGACTTTTGTAAAGCTGACCAAAGTTCATCATCCTTCTCCTTTCTTGCATCCTTCCATCTAAACCAGAATTGTTTGGGAGATTTTAGGCATTAAAGAGAAGCATTACCAGGATCTTGGCTGGGAAACAGGACCTCAATTTCTCCATGTGTGCAAGGAACTGCTCAAGACTAAGTATTCCCGAGAGCGTGAATGTCACTGTAGAATATCAGCTTTGACATTCTACAATGCTAATGTCCTCCGAGAATACAGTTTTATAAGTCACCAGCCAGGGGAGTTGCTCAAACATTCCTGCATCCTTCCAGGGCTTAACCAATTCCTGAATCTTCTCTACAGCATCCCATGGCGGAATGCCCACCTTTTACTTACATTCTTCCATATGTTTTTAAAACCAATTTTGAATCCTCAGCACTTAGGGTGGTATCTTGTGAGACATTCAATATTTGCTAAATGAATGAATGAATGAATTAACAAACAAACAAACAAATCCAACACATCTAAATTTATTCAGGGGACAGTTCTAAGCATAAGGGAGTTCTATATGACACAACTTTTAAATTCGCATTTAAAATAATCACATCAGTAACAGCAATTCCCACTTATTGAGTAATTATTAGATGCCAAGCGCTGTGATAATGCCTTAATGCACATGCTCTCATTGAGCTCCAATTTGCCTGCCTATGGTGTCATCCCACTGGCCCTAATTCTATGCTAATAGCTGCCACTGGAGTCCTTGCTATGTACCTGGCGCTATACTATACAGTTTGCATAGTTCCCTCATTTAATATCATCAACAAATCTTGAGGTAGATATCATCATCCGTATTTACCAACAAAGAAAGATTGGGGTGGTTAAATAACTAGCACAGGAAGGCAGTAAGTGGAAGCGTCTGGATTAAAAACCAGGACTGCTAATGCAAAAACCCATGTGTTTAACCACAGTGCACTGCCTCACCCCAATAACTAAAAGGCCTTAGCGTTCTGCTCCAACTAAGGATATGAACCACGGTATACAAGCTCAAGCTTTAGGACATCCCAGGTAACAAGGTGAGAACAGGAAAGAGTCTCCTCTCAGGCCTGGAGGTGCCCTAGGGCATTCCAATTGGCTCCTCCCACAGCAGCCCCACCCTCCAGGACTCTCCACAGGGTAGGAGGTGGCGGACTGTCACATAATAATGCAGGGTAAGCCAACCAGGTTTTACAGCCCCACGCTCTCCTCCTGCCTGGCAGCAGGGAAGCCAGCACACACTGGCTTGTGAGAAGGCCCTTTCCCTTGGCCCTGACCCTGCTTCCATGGCACTCCAGAACAGCAGGCCGCAAATGTTTCAGGACTCCTTTACACTCTTTAAAATCATTGAAGATCCCAGCGAGCGCTGATTTATATAGGTTATGTCTATCAATATTTAGTGTATTAGAAATGAAAACTGAGAACCAAGAAAATGTAATTGAACACAACCCAATAACAAACCCATTAGCAAAAATAACATTTTTAGAAAAAGTAATTATGTTTTCCAAAGCAGAAACCAAAACCAAAAAACTGGACAGTATGGTATTTTGCTTATTTGCAAATCTCTTTAATGTCTGGCTTAATAGAAGGCAGGTAGATGCTCATATCTGCTTATGCAGTCGGTCTGTTGCAATATTGTAAATCATATTGCCTCTGGAAAACTCAGCTGTACGCTCACAAGGGAATGAAAGTGAAAAGGCGAATAATAAAAATAGTTTTGACTTCATGTGTCAAAGTGTCCCCAGACCATACTTGGAGAACTCATGCCCAAGGCCAATCGCACAATACACACACACACACTGCATGCTTGCATGCTGCCCCTCGGGTCTCTCTGGGTATTGCAGCTGGGCCCATCTCTGACTGCTGCCCCTACAGGCTGGGAAAACGCCCTGCCTTCTTTAAATCCTGAAAGTACTTGTTACTTCCTGTGTGTTCCACATCACTTTGTGGTTTGTATGACAGTCCTCTGGGACCACTTTGTATCCATCTACTCTAGTGTCACCTCTTTAAACCAGGGAATCGCATCTCACTCAATGTCACATCTGTCACTCAGATGCTACATATATGGTAGGCACCTACAAGAAACATTTATTGAAGTTTATGTTAAGTATGGCCTGTGAAAACTGAGAATATAGCAAAGAATAGCATTAACTTACAGTCAGATACACCTGTGTTTTTGCTTTGCCACTTTTTACCTGTGTGTCTTACAAGTTTCTTAACCTTTCTGGACTTCAGTATTTGTGGCTAGAAAATGGGATCAATAGTAGATCTATACCATAGTTTTAATGTGAGAATTTAGAAATTTAGCACAACGTCAGACAAAGCAAATGCTCAATAATTGCCATTATTGCTTCTGTATAGCCAATCCACTGCTGACTCACAGTGACACCTGACACAGTTGAAGCGAGAGGGTGTGAGATGGTGGAAAACTCATTGTCAGGGGTTTTTACCCTGGACTTTCTATGGCTCCAACTCAAGAGTCCTTCTCAAGCACAGATATGTCCCCATATCTCCTTTTAGTTCTTTCCTGATGGTCCCTTTCCTAAGGCTATCAGTCACTGTCACTGCCTGCTTACTTCCTTATGGTCCACATGCAATTCTACCTGCAGAGTCCATCTCATATCTATCCTTGTCTTCCTATCTTCACTGTCCCACCCATTCCAAACCACCATACTCTCTCACTGCATAGCTACAACAGCTCTTACTTGTCTCTCTCCTTCTTTGGACCACTTCAATCTATTCTTCACTTGGCAGCCAGAATGGTCTTTGCCCATCAAATGCTCAAAACTCTTTTGTGATTTCCCATTGTTCACAGAATAAATGCCCAACTCTGTACCATAGCCTCCAAAGGTTTTCATGATCTGGACCCTCCCCAGCTCTCCACCCTGCCTTTGCTCACCATGCTTCAGACAGACCAGCTGTCTTTCTGTTCTAGAACCTTCCAGGCTCTCCAGGCCTTTGTGTTGGTTGCTCCCACACTGGGAACACTCTCCCAATAAATCCTTATGTCTCTGGCTCATTCTTATCCTTCAAATCTCAACTCAAATGCACATTGTCAAAAAGGACCTCATTAACCATGCTATTCAACGTGATCTCACTGGCAACCCTCTTACTCATCATTCTATTTCTTTCATGTCACTCCGATGAGTTCAAATTATTAATTTGTTGAGTTGTGTGTCCTCTTCATTAGATGATAGCCTCTAGGAGGCAGAAATCTTGTATGTCTTTCATCATTGTGTACCCAACGCTACATATGGCACTCAGCACTTGTAGGCACTCAAACAAATATGAAATATGTATTGAATAAATGAATGATCGGTCCAACATTTGGTAAGTGGTATGAAACAAATTTCCAACCTCTCATGTGCTGCAGTATCAGGAAAGTAAAGGGACACTGACCCCACAGTGACACCTGACTCAGTTGAAACCTGACGGTAAAATGGTGTGTGCAAATCTCATTGTCAGGGGGTTCCACCCTGGAATTTCTATGGCTCAAACGCCAGGGTCTTTCCAAGTACAAACCAGTTCTCCACACCATTCTCCTGGCTCTCCCAGGTGATTCTCCACCAGGAGCTATCACCATCTTCTCAATTCACCCTCTCCTAACTCTTTGCTGCTTCTCCAGCTTTTTCAATTGGGGGCAAAAAAAAGAAAATAACCCAGGAGTCTTCCTCCCTAAGGATGACTGCTAGTTCTACGTGGACCGTGGACACAGTTAGGAGTTGATAACATTTATAAGAATTCCAGAATCTTCCAAAGAGGCCTGATTGTAATCTTTGATCCATGATTTCTGACTCCCTCTTGAGACGGTAACTTGATGCTTCATGAGGCTTCTCTCTGCTATGAGAATTGGACTCACCAACCTTCTTTCCTACAATCTACAGCCACCTCACATCTCAGCCTGACAAGGCCATTCTTTTTGCAAATTCATACCATGTATTTCAAAGGGTTTCTGTACAGTGGAGTCCCCAGTTCTCCAGGGCTCTGTCATTTTCTCTTCTACTGCCTCCTACTCATGGCTGGTAGACAAGGATGGCTCTTATTACTGGTGGGAAGGTGAACACTGATAGGTCAGTAACCAGCCAACATACCAGAATAATCATCCTCTGTACCCTTTTGGCCTGGATGCCAATGGGTGCTCTCTCCCAGGAACTAATAAATCTTTGCTGGTGAATTGATTGAACCGTGGACACTATGCTCAGTTGGTCTTTATGGTTCTCATACTTTCAAAGCTTATAAACATGCCTGAGATTACAGTACAGTGGGTGACGTTATATGCATACAGACTGGGAGAAACAGCTCCTAGCTATTTAAATGCTTAGCACACCCAACAGAACCCCCATTCTGTCTCTTGCCACGCAAATGCCAGGGAGATGGAAGATAGAGTAGAATTACCTACCCATGTCCACTGTCAATATCCCAGTGAACTTCTTTATTGTCATTGTTCGGCTGTGAGGTGTTTGGCAAGCTGTTTTCAAGGCCCCCACATTGTGCAATTCAAGGAACTCATGAATGAAGCCAAGAGAGAAAAATAACAACAGCAACAACAAAACACGGGCTTACCTTGGCACATTACAGAAATTTTTCCCTCCCCTTCTCCAACCCTCTCCCCAAGACATTACCCCCTGCCTCGAGCAAGTGGGAGATCTGGACTTTGTTGATGGTGTCTGGTATGCTGTGCCTGCAGGACCCCAAATTATTATCACTCAGGGACTGTCTGAGCCTGCAAGGAGCAGCAGATCATGAGACTTAAGTTGCAGAGAGATGGTGATCCACCCACTCATGGGAAACAAACACCACACAAAGCCTTAGGGTTTTCAGAGCCCTCCCATATATATATTGTATTGGGTGATTCTTATAAGATCCCTACAAGGATATCTCTTTTTTAAAAAGAGGACACAGACTCAGAGACATTCAGTGATTTGCCCAAGATCACACAGCAAATAAAATGTCAGTTCTCAAGTCTAAGGAAGCTGATGTCTAATGCAGGTCTTTCACATTAATAATATTAATCCCTGTTTGCAACATATATTATAACCAAAGTTAATATCCCCATGGTAGATATTTAGACACCTGCCCAACATCCACCCCTAAGTTTTGTGTTGCAAATGGAATCTCATCTCTGTTCAGGGCGACAAGAAGCTCAAACAACAAATAATCGGTGTGAGCCAGTGATTCTCAAAATTGAGCCTATCAGAATTACCCAGAGTGCTCCTTAAAACACAAACCACTGTCCCCACTCCAAGGGGTTCTGATTCAGTGGTCCTGTGGTGGGACCTAAGAATTTGCATGTCCAGCCAGTTCCCAGGTGGTGATGATGCTGCTGGTCCAGAGACCTCTCTTAGAGAACCCCTGGCCGAAACTCATCATGCCAGTACTGGTCCAGCCCCTCTGCAGACAGGTGTGGCCGTGGATATCAGCAGCTTTGCCAGTAAGATACTAGGAAAGGGCTGCTGGGGAGTTCCAGGAACATTTTGCTTTCTTAATTAAAAAAAAACAAACAGTCTGCTTTGTGCCACCCCACCCCCTCTGTTCTGCTTTCGATAGAAGGGTGATGCCTGAGACTGCAGTGCACATCCCAAGTCCATGAGGCATCAAGCAACACTGTAGAGAGGGCAAGGAGAGCCAGAAAGAAAATTCTGGGTCAATCATGATGCATTTGAGCCCCTGCATTAGCCCTGGACCAACTACCTCTGAGCTTCTTCCTATTTAGGAAGTTAGACAATGAAATGTCTTTATGGCTTAAGCATCATTAGTCAGGTAGATTGTTACTTACAGCTGAAAGCAATTGTAACCTACACAAAAAGGATTTGCAAAACAACTTTTTTAAAAAAATAAATAAAACAGTGGAAACTGATGCCCTTGGTATACAAAGGGTACCTTCACATTTGTTAATATATTCAGGGTAACCATGATATTGGCTTAGAACGTGTATTTTTTTTCTAGTAGAGATGCCTTATCAAAGAAGTTGGGAGTTCATTGCCATAAAGCTTGATTTGAGAAACACTATTCAAAGTATTATATTCATGTTTTATTAAATCAATACTGAATGAAAGATATAAACCAAAACAAAAACTGCCTAAAGATAGACTTACTTTCAAACTTGTCTCTATAGACCCATCATGCCTGATCCACAACGATTGTCCCCAAAGACTAGATTCATTAAGCAAAATGAATCTTGACCTCTTGTACACATTCGTTGCCAGATTAAGGAATGACTTACTACTGAGAATTCCAAAATATGTTCCAAAGAACAGGAGTTCTGTAAAATGTTCCACCACCAAAAATAAATGTTTGGGAAATGATGCGTATTCTATCTCCCTCCTTGGAGAGGTACAAAACACGTGTTAATAAAGGCGTGATGAAGTTCCACAGCAGAGGAATCTATTATACTCTAATGAAGAATTTCCCAAACTTACCTGGTTCACAGACCATTCTCCTCCATGATACCCACTATCCTTTCAAAACACTTTGAGGAATGCTGGCTTAATAAAATGCTAGTCTGAACTGAGTCGGCCTTGTGGTGTAAATATAGCACATTGGAAAGGCTAAAAGCACTGTAGTTGATCTTTGTGGGTTCAAATCTCAGCTCTGTCACGTACAGTAATTGATTCTAAGATGTATTTTTTCAGAAGTATCAGTTCTTAAAGTCAGTTACGTGATCTTTTTCTCATTGTGAACAAAATAATGGCGCACTTAAAATGAACACTCCATTAATTACTTACAGAGATTGGTAAAATACTGTATATGACTTCGAGCTAGTCACTTAGCTGTGCTGTGCCTCAGTTTCCTCGGTGGTAAAGTGGGGATAGTAACTGCCTCATAGAGTGAGTGTGAGGATTAAATAGTGTGTGGCACAAAGTAGTGCTCGGTAAATGGTAGCCATCTTGGTAATCACTTTGGGAACAGTGGAAAGGCCTCCTGCACCCCAATTCCTTACTCGACTATTTAGTGGTTCTTTCTTTAATGAAGAATATTTTCCCAAAGAGAAACACGTCTTCAAATGCAAATCCTTCAGGGAGCGAGAACCACAGACAGGTAGCCAAGCTCTGGTCTAAAGACTAATAAACGGTTCTCTTTTGAAGGCAAATTTTGACAGAGGGAGGAGTGGGGCCACACAGCACACACAGTGTGTGATGGCAGGGAGGTCAATTGGGCCACATCCAGTGGGGAAAGGCCAGCGGCAGCCAGGTCGCAGGCATGATCACTTTCCACACACTTTTTCTCAGCGTGGCATCCAGGCTTGTTTCCCTGAAGGCCTCGTATTATTACTCTTTGCTCAGAAACTGACCACCCCCAGGGGGCTTCAGCCCTTCCGATGGGATCAGGCATTCATCCACAGTCTCTTGAATGTGACAAACCAGACACCTGCGAGGCACCAGAAGGGTGAGGGGGCGCAGAAACAGAAGACCAGCTTTCCTCTCCTCATGCTGCTGAGCATTTGAGCTGAGAGGGCAAAAGGCAGGGAACCATCCCAATGGTGACAGGGCCACTGAGAATGCCAGAAACTTAAAACCTGGTCTTAAAAACCCAACCCCAAACTGTGAGGGAGCCTCTTCTCTCTTTCCTTTGACAAATATTTAATTATGCGCCAGCATCCTTTTCATCATTATCATCACCGTCTTTAAATAAATGCGGCCATTTTTCTGATGGAGCCTCATTTTCTTTCCCTAGGGAACCATCAAAAAATTCAACCAGGGAGGAACATAGAAGAAAGATTGAATGGATTGAGCACAAGTCTCAGAGGCACAAAAGCTTTCAGACAGACTGGGCCATTTGCTGGCTGTGTGACCTTGGACAAGTTACCTCATCTCACTGTGGCTCATGTGCAAAACAGAGGTAATATCCTTCACTTTGCCTACTGCACAAAGGGGCCATAAATATTAAGTTAAATAAGGTAGGTAAAAGTGCTCAACAAAAAGTAATTAAAAGAAGCAAGACAAGCTATTAAAAATTTAAATTTATGTTTCCTTTGCCCCAGTAATCCCATTTTTTGGGGACTCTGCCCATCAAAAATATAATCATCTGTATGAAAGGAATTATGATAAGGATATTTATTACAGTTCAGTTGGTACGAGAAAGAAGAAAAGGAAAGAGGGAGGGAGGGAAGGAGAGAGAGAGGGAAAAGGAGAACAAATTAGAAAATTATTTGAACGCCCCTCAATAATGGACTGGTCAAATAAATGTATGGTGAATCCATATTATTTTATTTTTAAAAAGAAAAAGGAGGAAATTTTTATATTTGTAGGAACATTTAAAAAGTGTGTAAAAATACAGACCAAACTGTTAACATTGATTATCTGGGGAGGGTAGGATTAAAGAAGGAGAGAGGAAGATTATTAATGTTTCCTTCATGCATCTCTGAATTGTTTGACATGATAAAATAAATATGCATTACTTTTATAATGTGAAAAATCCATAAAGCTGGGGGGGAGGGAGGAAGGGAGGGAGCAGGGAGATGGGGGAGGAAGGGGGAGAAGAAAAGGAAGCAAAGATAGAGATCTGTGATCTTTGATCCAAGTAGAGGGAAGTACCTTATATGTCTGTGAGGTTTGCAGGCTCACGCTTGGTTCTTGACGAGGGTATTGGGAATGTTAGGTGTGGCACTGACCCAATAAGCATGACTCTCTGTATCACTTATTCCCTCCTCCTTCAGAGTCTGCCAGATTCCAGAGGCCCAGAGAGAAGAGCTTCCTTATGGTACCATTAGTCTGAGTGCTTATTTTCTGAGTTGACTGTCTGTGGCACCTCCTTTGAATCACAAGTGTGCAATTCCTTTGCCCATCATCCATACCTTCCTCTGCCTGATATGTGAGTTTTTCATCCCCCTACAGCTTTTTTGAAATTTCCCCTAGAGGAACAGACACAGGGAAGATCCTGTGTCTCTGAGTCCTTGGCCAGATGACAGCAGAGATGTATGCACACACTCATGGCTTCCTGGGTCACTTCTTTCCTCAGCTCAGCTCCCAGATTCCACACTAGCAGAGTGCTAACATTTTTGTAGCTGCCACAGCAGCTGTTGAGCTTTCACCAGTTGGATATTTATGACAGATCAGCACAAAGCTTCAAGGGTCCTTGGAGGTAGAATGATGCAATAGACAGCACTCAGGACTCAAAAACTTTTTTAAATGAAAGAACAGTGTGCTGGGGAGAGTACAGACAGAGCACACATACTCTGCTCATTCAAGGAAAAACAGCCACCACGTCTCTGAATAGCAGCTTGGTAACACATCTGAAGAGTCTTAAAAACATTCATATATTTTCAACAAATAATTTTTTCCCCAAGGAAATAATCAAGAATTACCAAAAATATGTACATATGTATCTCACATAGTTGTTGTGGGAATCAATAAGTTAATTTATGCAAAGTGCTTAGAATAGTTTCAGGTACCTAAAAAGCTCTGTATTATAAGTATGAACTAATAACTACTTATTGTTTCCCTCTTTAAATTTTGCTTACTTTTTAGGCCTTCTAAAATACCCTTACATCATATTTATAATCATTTTAGAGGTTGATATGAAATGTAGAATGTGGTATTTTTTCCTCTGGGATCAATACCTGTGATCAATATCTTATATCAATAATACAAGCCTGGAGTTCACATACCTACTTTTACCACCACGTGGAGAGAGCATTCCTAAGGCTGAAGCCAGTACATACATAGGAAGAATTTTTAAAAAGACCCAGAGAGAGCCTTTAATGATATGATTTTAATTAACAGCTAGAACCAGCCATGCTTTGTTTTTGCTTAAATTGAATTGACTAGGATTTCTACTAGAGTCCAAATGACTGTGAGTGCTGTATCATTTCTGCAAGTTCCCTGGGAGAATCTGATGTACACTCAAGTCAACAATGAAATTAGGGCTTCTTTAAGCTCTAAATGACAGGAGGAATAGAGCAGGATACTGGGTTTAAACAAAACGGACATACAACTCGTGATCTGGCCCTGGCCTGCCTCTCTGGTTTAGATTCATGCCATGTTCTCTCTCTTCCCCTTCGGAGCGTCTTTTAGTTCCTCCATCAGGACATTGCCCACCTCAGGACATTTGCATGTGCTTATCCCTCATTCTGCAACATAGCTGCCTGAGTCTCAGTTGCTAGGTCCTAAATTAACTCTCACAGAGTCCTTTCCTGACAACCCCATGGAAAGGAGGTGACCTGTCTCATTATTCACTATGCTAATCACCTTGCTTTTAATTCATAGCTTTTATCAAATTTTTAATTACTCAGCTAACTCGCTTTTGTCGGCTTCCTCTTTTAGAATATAAGCTCCAGGAGAGTAAGAACCGAGTCTATCCTGATCACCATTATCTTCCACATGCCTGGCACACCACCTGACGCTTACTAGGGTTCTCAATAAAAAATATTTGAGTAAATGAACCAATCACCATGAGGTATGATAGTAGGCCCTCCTCAGGAAAAGGGATGAAGGGCAGTCAGCATCACCCATTAAGGCCCTGGACTGAGTCACCCGACAAGGAGGGAGGACAGGGGCTGGGAAAAGAAATGAAGAATTTGCTTCCATCACCTGTGCCACACCTGTGCATGCTCCTGAAACAGAATCATCAGGTCACCCTAAGCAAGACTGCTCCCTGTCCTCAAGGAGACTCCCACCTGGCTGGAGAAACCGTTTAAAACAAGGAGCAGTGGGGCGCAGGCAGAAACCCCAAGACCAGCAATGCCGAAATTATACTTCCTTCTTTGCAGACTGTTAGCATCCTATAGCAAAATAATTTGTGAACCTAAAGAGAGAGAACACAGGCAACACACAGATGCCTCCATACCATACATACCGTGGGGGGGAAAAGCTGCAATTAAACTGACATCCCTTATTCAACAGCCCGCAGGCTCTACGGCGGCGGGGCTCGGGTTGGCGCTGCGTCTCTTTCTTCCTCAGTAACTTCCTCTCATTTTCCCCTTCTGGCGTCTTATTGCAGTAATAGGTTTATTATTACAGCTCTGAAGTCAGAACGACATGCCAGACCAGGGGAAATGAGAGGAAGAGAAAAGAAAGCTGACCGTGAACAGAAAGCCCCTTGCCTGAGAGCTCTTGCTACATTAAGATACAGAAAGAGGCGCTTTTCCTGGCACCCATAATTCGCCTTTCTCCTTCTGTGGCGCTCTCTGAAATGAGCTGCCGGATACGGAGGAGGCTTTCTTGGGGAATGTGTCTGTTTGGGTCCCTGAAAGAATTAAATTGCATTCAAGAGGCAAATACTTAGTTCCCTGTTAGGTGAGGGAAGAAGGAGGGCGCTTATAGACAGGAAATATTCCTTATCTGCCAGGTTTGGCTCTGGGGAGCACCCAGAGGAAACACAGGTAACGGAGAACTCTCATGGTGCTAATATACTAGTGGGGGAGAGAGGCCGATAAGCAAATGAATAAGATAAGTAAGACAAAAAATAAAAATATAAGACCACAGGAATAGACACAGGTGAGTCTGAGATTTCCATCCTGCCTGAATGGTTCACCTGGGAAACCGACCTTGCAGGAAACAGTGTCTGGGGATCAGTAAGCAGGAGGCTGGAGAGGGTGAAGACCCTGAGAATGAATGAGTCAGGGCTCTGAGAAGACAGACGGGTCCTCACCTCAGTCAACTGACACAGCAGCCACGGGCACTTGAAGATCTGGGACTTCCCACGAAAGAAATGCTGCTCTGTCCTCTGTGGCTGTCCTCTCGCACCTGAACTCTTATTTCCTTTAACGGCACTAACGAACCGTGTGTCCTTTTCCTGGGTCTGTTAATATCTCTTCATCAATCACAGTCACCCTGGAGATACCATAGGAGTAATTTCAGGGAGTGACAGGAGTCTAAGAAGGGCACAAAACCAAGGGAGATAACATGGAGTGCCTGAGGAAGGGAGAGCAACCTTCCCTGGGATGCTCAGGGAAGGTGATGAAATGAGGCCAAGAGGGGACAGAGGAGCCAGCCCAGGTGACCGCCTGGAGGGAGAAGCGAGACTGGCATTTGAGGAGCAGAGGAAGTCATGTGGCTGAAGTGGGCACCTCAGCTGTGGTCCTCAGACCAGCAACTGCAGCATCCTGTGGGGACTTATTAGAAAGAAACATCCTTGGGTCTCACCCAAGAATCAGGAACTCTGGGAATGGAGCCCAACAATGTGTGTTTAACCAGCCCCTGGGTGATTCTGAGGCACGCTCAAGTGTGAGAGCCACCAGGCTAGCAGATCGTGTGACAACAGTCGACTTGTAGGAAGGGCTGGGGCCAACACCCCCGCCCCGGAAGTGAACTGCTAGACTGTGAAAACAAGCAGGTCAGTTCATCTGAGTTTTTCATCACTGTCATCACTGTAGCCTGAGCACTTACCATGTTGCCTAATACTTGCTTATTGAACAAATAAATTAATATAAATTTAAATATTAAGCCCATGTTTTGAATGGTCTGGTTCCAGTTACTGGACAAAGATGTGCAAGGTCAACAGGAGCTTATGACCTACAAATGGAGATGAGAGAGAAATGCAAAGAAAAAAAAATGAGACCACTAGAGTCAGATGCACTGATATTGGCAAGAAATGAGAGGCAAAGGCATCATGTAGCAATAGGGTCAGAAAAACTAAAAAGCAGACAGATGAGCTCAATAAGCACAAAGGTTTTCAGCGTTTGGTTTTGGGGCAAACAGTGTGGTTCATGAACCCCCTAGGGAATTACTATATTGATGGCATAGCACAACTATCATTCACTTGTCTCCAAGTAAACGAAAAAGAGTATATTGATTGAATCCATCTAAAAAAATAAAACAAAATAAAATAAGAATCTCTACTTAAATGGAAAAATTCTCAGCTTTATGGAAAATTCCATTATCCGAAATGCTTCATTTCCTGAGCCATTTTAGATAGCCAAGATTTTCATTGTATTGCTATTTTTAGTACCAAAGAGTTCTCACAACCCATAGTAGGTGATATTGGTGCTAACCAGATCAGTCTAGAAGTCAGTCAGAGGCCCCCGAGTGCCTCCTGAGCAAATGCTGGGGGGTGCTGGGGTGGCAGGGAGGTGAGGATGGAGAGAAACCCAAGCCAGTCAGCCCCTCTAGCTGTCCAGAAGTCAGATACTGCATGATCCTTCCAAGGCCCTGGCCACTCTTTTGAACCTCCTCTTAACAGAGTAGCTTTTAACAGACCCTTCCTCTTCTTCTTCCTCCAATTAGTAAGTTTCTGGGATGGAAGCACTTCCCAGATGTCTTTAATGAACCCCTGTCTCCAGATCAGAGAGAACCTGACACAGGCAGGGGAGACATGTGAGTGATCAGGAGACACCTCGACTTCCTCCTATCGCTTCCCAGGCCGGAAGTTCTTGAATGCCTGATCCAAACCCTTCCTGCTGCACGAAGCTCCTTTCCTCTCATTGAATTTGGACGTTCCTCCAGTAAAGGAAAAAACAAAGTTCATGTGGATGTGGCTGTTCTCAGCTGATCTTACTTCTTCATCTACATTTCCAAATCATGAACATGAAGCTCACTATCTCTTCTATCATTGGTCTCCTCTCGACAGTCAATGTTTTATTAAGGACTCACTTCCTGTATTGGTGAGCACTGGAAGTAATTCTTTTGGGTGTGTTTAACACACACACACGAGACACAAAAAAGACATTAGTAAACAGACTGGGACTCCAACCATCAAAGGTTGCTACACGTGGCTTAGGCTGCCCAGAGCAGAGCATTCCCCTACCGGGAGGTAAGACTGCTTCTGGTAGGTGTTTAAGGAACATATGAACTATTGAACTAGATGTCCCCAGAGGTCCTTCATTGCTGAACTGCCATGATACTCTGTGATGCAATGAGACTCCAAGCTTAAACGTGAGTTTGGGCAGGAGCTCCAAGCAGAGAGAACAGCCCAGTTTTGTTGGGCTTATGAGATGACCAAATCTATGCTAGGAGTAGTCAGAGAGCCCAAGATTGGCAGTGCGGCGGCATCAGTGAGGGCATCATTGTGACCACTGCACACATTCCTCCAGCACCTACAGTGTGCCAGGCACTGTATGCGTTACTTCAGTCCACCTTACAACAGGCCTATCAGGCGATGACTATCATTATTACACCCATGTTACTGAGGAGAAAATTGAGGAACGGAGAACTTCAATTATCAAAGGTGGTAAGGAACAGATGCCAGACTCGAACCCAGGCTGTCTGGCATCAGAGCCAGTGTGCTCTTAGCTACTCCATCACACTCTCTCCCAAAAGGTTAGTAACGACCGCTTGTATTTTTAGCATTTCATCTGCTGAAAAAGAAACACGATCTCTTTTCATCTTTGCAGAAGTCTCCTGAGGCCAGGAGTTTACCCTTAAATGATAAACAGGGATCAGGAAGGGGTATAACTTGTCCATGGTCACCTGGCAGTCAGAAGCAGAGCCTTTTGGTACTCTGTTCACATGTCCTCTTCTTGTCCCCACACTGCCTGGCTCTCCTGCAGCTCTTGGCCCAGTTACTTAGGCAGAAAAGGAGCACCTGGTTAATCCCCTTTCTGCAAATTGGCCACTCAGCCATGTACCCTGAGGTCCAGGATATATTCTACCTATAACCACCAAGTCCCTGGGGGAGGGAAAGGGCCAGAGAGAGAAGGGAATTAAGAAAGAAAGCTGATGCTCCAGGTGCAAATCTAACAGACACCTCTGATGCCTTCTTTCCTTCAACCCCTAAGTCTACCAGTCCTTAAATTCTAGAGACAATAGTAATAGGTCTCCATTGTACTGATGAGAACATCGAGGTCTGAGTGGTATCTTCACTGTCCCACCTCCCCTATCACATCTATCTTTTTTCTCTCCTGGCTATTGTGAGACCTTTTCATTGGCACCTGCTCTCCCCTCCCTTGCTGCTCCAATTCTGTACGCACATGAGGCAGGGCTATGCTTCCTGGATCGCTATCCTGATTGTGGCCCTCTCCTCCTCAAAGATTTTCAATAGCTCCTTGCTACGTACAAAATCAAATTCCCAATGCCTAGCCAGCTCTGCAGTCCTTCCACGATTTGGCCACAACTTACGTGTTAAGCCTTGTCTATAATACACAGATCTAAGCTCCAGTCACAGCAGTACCCAAGAAAGGAACCCCAAAAAGCCCTATTCACATGCTTCTCATGATGATTCCTCCACTGGAACCCTTTACCTATTTGAGGCTATACTCAAATGCCACCCATCATGAAAACTTCTCTCATTCACCCCTTAGTTTAAAGCCCTCTATGTTACCTCTGCCTCACGCATTATACTCTATATTCTAACTACGTGTGAAAATGTCTATCCCATGGCCTCTTACAAAACTAAACATACGAACAATCAAGCAATCACGCTCCTTGGTATTCACCCAAAGGAGTTCAAATCTGCACACCCATGTTTATAGCAGCTTTATTTATAATTGCCAAAACTTGCAAGCAACAAGATGTCTTTCAGTAGGTGAGTACTGAAAGATAAACTATGGTGCAGTCACACAAGGAAGCATTGCTCTGTGCTAAAAAGAAATGAGTTATCAAGCCATGAAAATATATGGAGGAAAGTTAAATGCATATTACTAAGTGAAAGAAACCAATATTAAAAAAGGCCGCATCCTATATGATTCCAACTATGGGACACTCTGGAAAAGGCAAAACTATGGAGACAGCAAAATGATCCGGGGTGGCCAGGTTGATGGCAGGGAAGGATGAACAGGCAGAGCACACAGGATTCTCAGAGCAGCGAAACTGTTTTACATGTCACCGTAATGATGGATACAAGTCATTCATTCCACATTTGTCTAAACTCACAGCATGTACAATACTGTCAGAACCCTAACAGAAACTATGGACTTTGGCTGATGATGACGTGTCAATGTCGGTTCACCCACTGTCACCAACGTGCCACTCTAGTTGGGAATATTGCTAATGGGGGAGGCTATGCATGTAGGAGGGCAAGGGTATATGGGAAATCTCTGTCCCTTCCCTCAATTTTGCTGTGCACCTAAAACTGCTCAAAAGAATTAAGTATATATATATATATATATATATATATATATATATATATATATATATTTTTTTTTTTTTTTTTTGAGGGCAGTGTCACTGGCCCTCATGTGGGACCTGAACTGGGGCCCCTGGCTTCCCAAGCCAGTGCTTAACCACCACGCCACTCGGCCGGCCAAGTCTATATTTTTTTGAAAACACCTGCCCCGTGCATCATAACTCCCTAAGGGAATGGAGCGTGTCTCCACTCCCGTACCCTTTCTACCCTCTCCCTCCCACCACCACAGTGGGTGCTAATAAATCTTTGTTGAATTGAATTAAATTGAGAGGTCATCTGTGGACTAACAGTTAGAATTTTATCATAATTTGAGTTCTGAGACAATGGGGAAGTTGAAGGACCAGTGACTGACCTCTCTTTCTTCAGAACTCAATTATCTGCATAAGAACAAACGTCTCAGATATCTAGCTATTAATTTGCTCACAATCATCTTGGCCACCGAAGTTCACAGATGTCCCTTTCAATTTCTCAGCCATGTCGTTCCCAGCAAATGAGATCCTCTTCCCATTCACTGAGATCACAGTGGCCCTTGTACATTCTCCCTTTCCACACCTCCCAACCCCCCAAATCTCCTCACTCATTCTTATTCTTTCCTATTTGCCACAATTAACTACCTAGGCATCAAAAGTCCTGTCACCACAACTTTCTTGTGGCCTCTTATGGAACCTACATTTTCCTGCTCAGCCTCATAAATCAATAACTGAAGACCACAGGTTTCATTGGCAGCTTGAATCAAAGAAATCTATTCCAATTATTCCTCCACACAAAAATTATGGCCTTCAGCCATCTCACAGGCAGAAGCCAACTAACCCAGAGTGAAAAAAAAAAATGCAGGCCTGGCTTCCGATGAAATCAATACCACCTCACTTCGAGCTCTGTTCTGGGTCACACGGAGGGGCATCATGGGTGGCTGCGATCCCTGGAAAGGTCCCTGGCCATGAACCTGAAGTATGGAGAGGGGCTAAGGAACCTCTCGCACCACAAACCCCAGAAGACAGAGGCCAAGCCACATTAGAGGACTTTAACCCTTTGACACACATTTATTCATTATTATTGGGTTGTCAGAAAAGTCATGACACATTTTTGCAATAAAAAATATGGAAAAAATACGTCATGACTTTTCCAACAACCCAATAGCAAAGATTTATAAAATTCACATGTTTCTGTGAATGATAGGCATGATAGGACCTCCATATCTTGAACAAGCAGGAAATGGAAAAATCTGAGACTGAATGGGACAACAGAAGAGAAAATTCAAATCATTATTGATGCTATTTCGCAACAGGGCAGATGGATGGTCCAATCAGGGTTGGCTCGGCCAATCCTGGATGGGGAGTGGTGTGGGCCACATAGCTAGTAGGTCATGGCTGAGGAAGGCTCAGGAAAGTGGCCATGCCCACGCACAGGGGAAGTGACACCATGCTTCCACATGACTCACTGCAGAGAGGTTGTGAAGTATAGGCTGGGCCAGACACACCTGGCTTTAAATTCCCTTCTTCTGCCTGGACAACCTTCAGCAAGCTACTTAGCTTCTCTGAGTTGGTTTCCCCATCTGGAAAATGGAGTAAATGGTAACAATCCTTAATTTCCAAGCCTGTTGTGAAGCTGTCTTCATATTGGGGTGGTATGTGAAATGTGAAGTGATGTGTTTCCCCTTCCTGCACTGAGCCCAAGACCCTCCTTTAACCAATGAGTGGGTTAGAACATTGGAGGCCAAAGCCGTCTCAAGAATGAGAATATTGCAAAAGAGCTTGAGGAAAACAACAGCCAAATTCTTCAGTTATAGCCTTGTTTCAAGTATAATATGGGAAAGACTAAGAAGAATGTATACACACACACACACACATACACACACACACACACACACACACACACACACACACACCCCTCCACTCTGACACATAGTTATACAATGCTCCAAGCTCAGGAGGAAGAGAACAGTTGAAGAAAAAAAGACAGAAACATCAGACACTAACAAAAGGCCCTGGCATATACGATAAGCCCATTGCAAACATCGAGGCTAAAAACTTTCCACTTAAGATCAGGAACAAGACAAGGCTGCCCACTTTCACCACTTCTATTTAACATAGTTCTGGCAGTTCTAGCCGCAGCAATCAGACAATAAAATAAAATAAAAAGCATCCAAATTGGAAAGGAGGAAGTAAAATTATATGTAGATGACATGATACTATATATAGGGAATACCAAAAAACTGTTAGAACTGATAAACGAATTTGGTAAGGTAGCAGGATACAAAATTAATATTCAGAAATCAGTTGCATTTGTATACACCAATAATAAACTATCAGAAGAAGAAATCAGGAAATCAATCCCTTTTACAATTGCTTCAAAACCAATAAAATATCTAGAAATCAATTTAATTAAAGAAGTAAAAGACCTGTATGCAGAAAATTATGAGACACTGAAGAGAGAAACCAAAGAAGATACAAATAAATGGAAATATATACCATATTCATGGATAGGAAGAATTAATATAGTTAAAATGTCAATACTACCTAAGGCAATATATAGATTCAATGCAATTCCAATGAAACTACCAAGGACATTTTTCTCAGAAATAGAACATAGAATCCTAAAATTTATATGGAACCCAAATAGCCACGGCAATCTTGAAAAATAAGAACAAAGTGGGAGGCATCATGCTACCTGACATCAAAACATACTACAAGGCTACAGTAAGCAAAACAGTATGGTACTGGCATAAAAACAGACACATAGACCAATGGAACAGAATAGAGAGCACAGGAATAAACTCATCCATATATGGTCATTTAATCTATGACAATGGAACCAAGAATTTACATTAGAGTAAAGATAGTCTATTTAATAAATAGTGCTGGGAAAATTGGATTGACACGTGCAAAAAAATGCAAATGGACAAATACTTACACCATATATGAGAACAAACTCAAAATGGAATAAAGACTTAAATGTAAGACCTGAAACCATAAAACTCCTAGAAGAAAACATAGAGAGTACATTTGCAGACATTACCCTGAGTAATATTTTTATGCATATATTCCCTCAGGCAAGGGAAATAAAAGAAAAAATGAACATATGGGATTACATCAAACTTAAAAGTTTTTTTCACAGCAAAGGAAATCATCAATAAAACAAAAAGGCAGCCTACTGAATGGGAGAAGATATTTGCCAATGATATATCTGATAAGGGGTTAATATTCAAAATTTATAAAATACTCATTCAACTCAACACCAAAAAAACAAACAACCCCATTAAAAAATGGGTAGATGGTATGAAGAGGCATTTCTCTAAAGAGGACATACAGATGGCCAACAGGCATATGAAAAAATGTTCAACCTCACTGATCATTAGGGAAATGTAAATAAAAACCACAATGAGATACCACCTCACTCCAGTCAGAATGGCTATCATCAATAAATCAACAAACAACAAGTGCTGGCGAGGGTGTGGAGAAACGGAACGCTGGTGCACTGTTGGTGGGACTGCAGATTGGTGCAGCTATTATGGAAATCAGTATGGAGGTATCTCAAAAAACTGGAAAAGAACTACCGTATGACCCAGCAATTCCACTTTTGGGTATCTACTCAGAAGAATCCAAGACGCTAATTCAAAAAATTATATACACCCCTGTTTATTGCAGCGCTATTTACAATAGCCAAGACTTGGGAACAACTGAAATGCCCATTGGTAGATGACTGGACTAAGAAACTGTGGTACATTTATACAATGGAGTATTACTCCGCTATAAAGAAGAATGAAATCATACCATTTACAACGATATGGATGCACCTAGAGACTATTATGTTAAGTGAAATAAGTCAGTTGGAGAAAGACAAATACCATATGATCTCACTTATATGTGGAATCTGAAAAACTAAATGAATGAACAAAGTAAACAGAAACAGTCTCAGAGATATAGAGAAAAAAACTGATGATTACTAGCTGGGAGGTGGGTGGGGATGAGGGAGAAGGGGAAGGGATTAGACAGTATAAATAGGTAACTACAAAATTGCCACAGGGATATGAAAGACAGTTCGGGGAATATAATTAATAATGTTGTAAATTTTTTGTGGGGTGTCAGATGGTCACATGTCTTGTTAGGGAGACCACTTCATGGATGGAGTAAAGGCTTGATCACTGCACTGTATACCTGAAATTGATGTTGTATAATATTGTATGCCAACTGTAATTGAATATATAGATAGTCACAGGATGTGGAGTATACTGTGGAAGGGAGTCAGGGGAATTGTAATAGATAGTATGATATGGGGGGGAGAAGTGGGGTGGTGAATTGCAGTACAATTGCACTGCATTGTACACCTGAAACTAATTTTTTTTAAATGTTTATTTCACAATAAAAGAATTTAAGAAAGAAAGAAAGAAAGAAAGAAAGAAAGAAAGAAAGAAAGGGCCCTGGACCTCACTCCAACCATCCTCGTCCTATTTCCCAGTTTCTTTCTGGGTTCTGGGATGATGACACACCCCTCCTATCAACCCTTATGCCATTCTGAGGGCAGCAGAAATGAGAGGGCCATGTAGGGTAAAGGACAGCGGGCTACAGCGCCCCCAGCCACGCCACCCTGGTGCTGATGAGCAGAGCCCAGGTCAGGGCAGGTGTGCCTCTCTCAGCCACCTGGCAGCATCAACTCCAATGGAAAGAAAGGAGGGGACAATCCTGAAGTTGCCTGAATTTAAACCATAAAACCCAAGTAACTGAAATGACCGAGTTCTCCTGAAAGTGACTAGAATAAATGTTCTACCTTCTGGTAGAATGGAGCTCTAAAAGGAAAGTAGATTCAGTTTTAGGAAAACAAAGAAAGTTATGTTATGGTATCCTGAGTCCATGGCATATATATATGAAAGGTAAAAATAATTATTAAAATAATGTAGCAACTACATTTATTAAGTGCTTCCTGTGTTCCGAGCACTGTTCTTACAGCTTTCTACAGACTTCATCATTTACTTCTCACAATAGTAGGCCTATGGGTTCAGCATTGGAGAATGGGTAAACTGAGGTAGGTAACTTGATAACTTGCCCAAGGTTACATCACAGAAGTGGAGGGGCCAGAATTTACACTCAAGCCACCTGGTTGCAGTGCCCGTGTTCTCAATTGCTTTTGTTACATTGCTTTGACATTGAGTCTTCAACATATTACAGCACACTTAATTATGATTTACTGAGTGCTGACTGCGACTTGGGCACAGTGCTAAAAGCTTTACTCTTGTCCTATGTATACTCTTTATAATAATCCCAGGAAAAAAATGTGTATTATTATCACCTTTTGGAAGATGAGGAAGCTGGGACTCTGAACCTGAATCTACCTGGCCCCAAAAAGTGTGCTCCACAGCCCTCCCTCCATGCCCTCCAGGGAAACACAAAATGGTTTGGGCCACTGCCAGTTATAGAGCGAGGGCTCCACGGGTGTAGTTGCCAATATTTGGGTCGTGATGTTGAGGATGGAATATGGGTTCCTGGAAGCCCCAAGTCCAAAGGCAGAGGCCAGGGGGAAGGGCTATATAAGAATCAGGGTCCAGTTTCACCAAGGAGAGGCCTGGCAAATACTGGAGGGGTCTCCAACCATGCAGAGAGAAAAGGAAGGCTCATGTCCCGGCAGACAGCTGCAGTGCTTGGCAGATGGAGTGGGCCCTGGGTGAAGACAGCATATTGGATTCAGAGGCCACCTGAAGGTGTATAGCCAGCAAGACCTGACACAAGGAGCCATGGCACGGTGGGCCTGAGTTTTCTGGCTGCAGCCCAACCCAACAAAAAAGATGGTGCTTACGCTGAGTCTGAGAGCAGAAGACACTGTTTCCGTGCTGGACTCTTGTTTCCTGAGAGTAAGCATCTCTTCCAAGAAATTATCGTAACAAAGTCAACCCTTCACAGAACATGTAGCATCCTGTCATTATCCCTGCAGACGGTGTTCTAACATGTAGAAAGCCCCTTCATGTTCATTAGGTCACGTCAAGATCAGAGTAACTCCAGGAAGAGAATGGGGCAGGCCTGAGACTATTCGTCTCATTTAATTAAGGTGTGGGCTGAATTCTGGCGAAATGACGTACCCAAGTCACATGGCTACTTAGCAACTGTGCCTGGGACAGAGTCCAGGCCAGATGCCAGCCCAACACACCAAAAAGGGAATCAAGGCTAAGTACCTAAGAAACACATGAACATTTCCATGGTACTAATTCTATGCCAGGCACTGTCCTAAATGCTTTCCATACATTAACTCACTTACTCCTTCTTACAACAAGGTTGGTACTAGTGTGGCCTCCATTTTACAGATGAGGGAACTGAGGCACAGAGAGGTTAAGGTACTTGCCTGACATCACACAGCAGGTAAGTGGCAGAACTAGGACTCGAACCAGGAGTCTGGTTCCAGAGTCCATGCTCTTAGTCACGACACTAAGTAGGATGAGAGGGTGCCCTTTCTGGGGCCCAGATTCCTTGTCCACCCCCCCTCCTTGGAGAGGACGTTCTAGAAGGCCTGGTTATGAAGGCACCTTGAGCCCCCAAGGCTCAGGGTGATCTAAATGCAGGTGCCTCGTACTAAAAGCCTGGAAGGGAAGCGTGCTAACAGAGCAGGTGCTGAATTGCAGAAAAGTTAAATATGGAATGGGAGCATCGAAGGCTGCAATAAGAGCAAGGAGGGTAAAAACCAATTTCGCAACAGAGCCCCAGGCAATGATTTGGAGAGAAAAACCAATATATGTGGTACCACAGAATAACTATAGCGACGCCTTCCATTTACCTCACCCTTTCCTTTGGAAGAGGCCAAAGAAGTTCACAATTGTTATTATAATTCTTTCTTCTCAAGGCCCAGGACCTGTGGAGGCTGGCTGAGGCCTTTGTAATTATGTGCAGGGAAAAGGGAAACACTGACAGGTCAATGCGGAAATCACAGAGCCGCAAAAGTAGCGTCCAAGCTAACCGTCTGGGCTCAAAAGCTGTTGGGCCAAATTCCCAAATTCAATGCACTGAAAATCAATTCTGCCAAGGGCTGGTTTCCATAAAGATGTCAGATCAATACCGAAACTCACTCTGGGAGAATTGGCCACTGCCATTGTACCTCCAAGTCGTGGGCAGAAGATGCTGAAAGAGGGGGACAAGCAGTAGGGGCACGAGGGAGAGAAAACAGGGAGCAGGAATAACGAACAAGTGACAAAACTGAGACAGTGAAATTCTCATCAAAGAAAGCCTACCCATTCGCAGATAAAGCCGCGAGCAAGCCACGGCAGAATATCTTCAGTGAACCAATGAATTGGTCATCTGGCAGACTGCTCACTCAGCTCACTGGCTCTCGTCCTGTGGAGGTTCCCTCTGCAACACGGCAAGCCGCAGAGAGCTGTGTCTCTAAGGGACCCACCTCTTTCCCCGCCAGCTTCACCTTAGAGAACAGGCACCCTCTCCCCACCACACTAGCTCTTCAGACATGATCCCATCATTGTCATCACCTCTTCCAGTGTTTTTTTTCTTTTTATTCATTTTATATCCAGACAGACAGGTCTATTCACTATTTCCCACATAATCTCTACATCCTCACCCCTCCACCTTGACTCACACGAGAAATGACCTCTCCCATCCTCTTGGATGATTAAAACATTTCAGCGTGCAAACTGTAAGTTGCCTACGGAATGAGACTGGGGTGATGGCTGCACAAGCCTGTAAATATAATCGTTGAATTGCATGCTAAAAATGGGTGAATTTTACAATATGGAAATTATACTTCAATAAAGCTTTTCCTTTAAGCCACCTGAAGGGCATGTATTAGAAATGTGTATTTCTATCCTCCACCCCTAGAAATTCTGATTTGGTAAAGACAGAAGAAGCAATATGCATTTTAAATAATCAGCCCATGTGATTCTGATGCCCATGGAACTTGCCCTAGGACACATGGGTCTGTATGGAGACGCCTTCTCCCTGAAGCCTTGCCAGCCAGAAGTAATCACACCTTTCTCTAAAACTCATGGTATCCTCCCCATGAACTAACACAGTCTGCCTGGTAATACAGATTTCTACAGGCGGGTCTCTTTCCTACTCACACCTTGAAAGTCAGGAATGTGTCTTCCTTATCTCTTGATATCTTGCAATTCCTTGGCACCCTTTGCTTATGAATACCTTGATTTATTCCATGGATTAGAGTTCATACCATATATGTCATTATATACTATGAGGAGACAGTGGATATGGATGCTGAGAGGGCTCAACAGGTGATTAGATGGAGGATGACTGAATGGATGACAGATAGATGAATAATAGATCAATTGAATGATGACTGAGTCATAGGAGATAAATAGATGAATTATGGTTGGATAAATAAATGGGTGGCTAGACAAATGTATAAAAGAAAGAACAAAGGAATGAATAAACGGATGGAGTCATTTATTCCCAAATGTGAATGTCAGTCCCGCTGTTCCTTTTTCAAGACTAGTGAGGTCTGGGGAACATAACTCCACTGCATACACCTAAGTATAGGGTGACATCATTGGTCACATTGGTCACAGGCACTGGACTGGGGATCATATGACCTGGGCCAGTGTCTACTTTGCCACTATCTCTGAGTGTGACTTCATCCAAGTCATTTTTATTCTCTGAGTGCCAGTTGCTCCACACATTTACTGCCTGAAAATAGGCACTGACATCCGTTACGCTGCTCCACTAGGTAATTTTGAAAATCACATCGTCTAATGAAGGTGGAATGCTATATGATAGAACGGTCTTACAGACTCTTACAGGGATACAGGGAAATTTTTTTTTTAATTCAGGTGATATTTGATACATCTAGCAGGGGGCTGAAGAAATAGTGTTATGCAAACCAATTTTTTTGCAAAGTTAGAGCTCCTCACGCCTTGCTCTTGAAATGGAAATATGACCCACATGCCGCTTGGGCATAAATTTTAAAAATAAAATGGGTTTGGGTCAAAAAAAATGGGTTTCCATTAAGGCCCCAACATCTATTAGCCATATGAGTTTGGACAAATTAATTCTTTTTTCCTAACCTATAAAGTGGGCATGACAACGTTCTACCTCACTGAGCTGAGACAATTAGATGAATGGTATTTATAAAGCACCCAACACAATGCCTTGCACAAAGCGAGCCCAGAAACACCCAGAAAGCATTCTCTGTTTGCTCTCTTCCCTCCTCCCCTGGAAACTATATGCTCATCCTAATGAGCGTTAAGTGAAGGAAATTAGTAGAGGAAGCCCCAGTTTCACCACTTTCCATTTCTTCCTGGCCTGCATCTTCAACACCGTCTGTGTAGGGACTTCCAGTTTTCTCCACCTTTCCTGAACCAGCTTTATTAAAGTTCTACTTGTGTGCAAAAGCTACAGATGTGTGGCTTTTTCACTTATCAAACATTGGTTACCCAGCAAATCCACCAAGAATCTGTTGAGTGTCTATATTCCTATGTGTCCAGAGTGGTGCTGGGAGCCAGACAAAGGACACTTGGCAACAAGACTCCATCTCACAGAAAGCATCATAACTTCAAAGCAAGAATCACCATCCCTACATGCTCAGCTGATGGGCCGGCCAAGTGGCTCAGTTGGTTAAGAGCTCACTCAAGAGTGCAAGCTCTGAGCAACAGGGTTGCCGGTTGGATTCCCGGCCCGAGTTGAGCTGCCTCTGAGCTGCCAACAGGTGGCAGTATGGCTCAGCTTAAAAAAAAAAAAAAAAAGGCCGGCCGAGTGGCGCGGTGGTTAAGTGCAGGCTTCAGAAGCCAGAGGCCCGGTTTGGTCACACATATGAGGGCCAGTGACACTGCCCTCAATAAATAAATAAATAAATAAATAAATGCTCAGCTGGGTTACCCTTGAGGATATGGATTCACAGGACATAGCCACAGAGTAGACGATTTAAATCTTTCCCAGGGAAGAAGAGAGATACTGAGTTTATTGTTTCATTCAACTATGCAATGGAAAAGCACAGGACTGGGGTCTGGAATCCTTCCCCTCCCTGGGCCTCCAATTTCTCATCTATTGTTAAAAAACAGGAAGTCACACTGGGATCTGGATAGCATTCGGTCATAGATCTGTAATTAAGGGCTTGGCTACAGCCCCAGTGCAGGCCACTCCCTGAGTAACACTGGACATCTAGCATTGGCCAGATCTACACCACCTCCTGAGCCCCAACATCTCCAGCCTTATTTCACAGGAATCACGCCCCCTCACTCCCTCGACTGTCATTGTACTCTCCTCCCTCTGGTTCCTGCTACTTGCCTTCTTGTGCCTCATGGCCTTGTAAAAAAAAAAATTTATTACTAAAGTATAGTTGGTACACAAATTATATTAGTCTCAGGCGTACAACATAGTGATTAGGCATTTATATACCTTACAATGTAATCACCACGTTAAGTCTAGTAATCATCCGTCACCGCGCAAAGTTATTACAATGTTATTGATGAGATGCTTGCTGTTCCCTCTCTCTGGAACTCTCTCCATTTTCCTCATCCATTTAATTAGCTTCAACTTGTCCTTCAGGTTTTAGCTCACAAATTATTTCTTCAGGAAAGTCTGCTCTGGCCACCCCACCACCACCACCAAACACACACCTAGCCCTCCGCCTCCTCCAGCCCCACACATTTTGGGTAAGTTTCCCTCATTATTTGATTTCATGGGACCAGATTCCATTTCTTCACACAAGTACCTCAGTTTATATTTATTCACTCATTAGAATGACTGTTTGTTTAACATCTGTCTCTCCTTTCCACAAGCACGGAAAAAAGGAAGGACCATCCCTCTTCTGCTCTCCTGGTCCTCCCAGCAGTGAGCACAGGGCTTGGGGGCCTCGTTACATTCAGTAACAATTTGGAGAATGTGAAAATGGGATGGCTCAGTGGCCTCTGATTCCTCAGTGCCCTCCTTTCCCTCTACACAGTGCAGCTCCTTCAACTTGAAGCAACCACGTTGCTTGCCAAGATGTCACATCTACACACATTTCCCTTTGGTTCTTTGTGTCTCTTTGGCACCCCCTCTGCATCCCAGGGACTGCGGGTACCCTGGGCCTCCCACCTGCCCATCAATGATCGCTTCTGTGTGCCCCGGTGATTACAGTGTCAGCATTCTCTAAACAAACGTTCACATGAATATTACTTCTGCATCCCAAGCAGATCATTTAGATACACGTTTGGCCAAATGAGGTTTTGGCCGCATCACCCAATCACACATGACTTCTCAAACAGGCAGCCATACAGGGAAAAACCGAACGCAAGGTGATGAACCTCTAACGGCAGCATACCAGGCATGGACTGCAGTCAGGGGCCAGGGATACTCAAGGGTAGTTTGCCTTGAGTCCAAACATAGAGGCCAAGACCTATACCTTAAGACACACTGCTTCTAAGACCTTCTCTCGCTTCAGATAAAACAGCCTTTGCTACAGGAACAAGAGAACCAAACTAAGAGAACAATGACCTGGCATCAGCTAGTGACTCGCTGTGTGGCTTTGCCAAGTCACCTCCCTTCTCTGGGCCTTATTTTCCCTCCCATTGAGGAGGTTAATTTAATGGTCTCTAAATCCCCAACAGAGGCATTTCACAAATCTGCAGAACACTATGATTTTCACAGGCTTGATCTCGGTGTCATCTCTAATCATTTTATTGACTCATTCAATATATAGTTATTGAGCCTAGACTCAGATATATTCAGGGGTTAGATAGATGAGGAAGGTAGACACAATCCCTGTCTTCCTGGCTTAGGAGAGAAAGCAGATGCTAAATTAATAATTAAGTCAGCTAATTAATTAATAATCATAACTAAGCTATAAAGGAAAAGTGAAGGGTTTCATGAGAGCCTAAAGCATGGGGTTCCATTAGATGGTGTAAGATAAGGGACAGCTATCTTGAGGAAGTGACATTTGAGCTGAGAAGCTGATTTTATACGCATCTGAAGCCAGAGTTCTCAAATCATCTCATTTAGCTACGCGACACCTGTAAAGTGAAAAGGTCAAGTATCATTGTCCCTGGTTAAATTGTGAAGACAAACAGTCTCTTCCTTGGCCTATAGGGCCTGCTCTGCCTCACGCCGAGCCCCTACCACACCACACCTCTCCCAAGATGGCAAAACTCCCCATTTGCACACCTGTGTCTCCCTTACCTGAGTAAAACCCTGTGGGGGAAGGAACCATGCCTGTCTTGTAATATCTTGGTTTGCGAGCATAATTTGTTCCAAAAACAAACTATTCATATTGCAAGACATCACTCGTTTACCAAGTTAAAATGTATTAGAAATGTTTGCTCGTCTTGTGGAACACTTGCAAACCAAGTTACTCGCAATCCAAGGCTTTACCATATTTCCAGCACAAGCATGGTGCCTGCTACATGTCTGGTATTAAGAGTGTGGCTGACACTATGGAAGTCAGTATGGAGGTATCTCAAAAAACTGGAAATGGAACTACCTTTTGACCCAGCAATTCCACTCCTAGACTTTATCCTGAAAAGCCCAAGACACTAATTTGAAAAAATATGTGCACCCCTATGTTCATTGCCGTGCTATTTACAATAGCCAAGACTTGGAAACAATCAAAATGCCCATCGGTAGATGACTGGATTGAGAAACTGTGGTACATTTACACAATGGAATATTACGCAGCTATAAAGAAGAAAGAAATCGTACCATTTGCAACGATATGGATGGACCTAGAGAACATTATGTTAAGTGAAATAAGTCAGTCAGAGAAAGACAAATGCCATATGATCTCACTTATATGTTGAATCTAAAGAACTGAATAAACAAGCAATGTAAACAGAAATAGTCTTAGAGACACAAAGAAAAAACTGATGATGGCTAGATGGGATGGGGATGGGCATGAGGGAGAAGGGGAAGGGACGAGGGAACCCAAACTAGTAATACAATACTACTGCAGAGACAGAAGAGACAGTTTAGGGAATATAATCAATAAGGTTGTAAATATTTTTCTTAGGGGATCAGAAGGACTCATGTCCTTTTAGGGAGATGGGAGACCACTTCATGGACGGTGTAGTGGCCTTACCACTGCACTGTACATCTGAAGCTGCCGCTGAATAATATTATATGTCAACTATAATTTAACACATATATAGTCATGGGATGTGGAATATAGTGTGGAGATGGAGTCAATGGAATTGTAATAGATATGTGCAATATGGGGGGATGAGGAGCAGGGGATGAAAGAGGGGGTAGTCATTTTGTAAGGGGTGAAAAAGATAACTATTGCATTGTTTTGTACATCTGTAACTGATAATGATAATAAAGTTAAAATAAAGAGTGTGGCTGAGTAAGTAAATAAATAAATGAATAAATGACTCCCCACATCATGAGGAATCTGAGGTCAAGGAGGGGGAAATGTTTGCCCCAAGACCTAAGTTAGCATATATCAAAGATGGGTCTCACATCCAAGCCTAAGATTGGGGACCCAGGGTGGAACCCAAGAGTCCCAGCCTGCCCTCCTTCCCTCAGAGCAGAGTCCCTTTATTTGTATATTTTGACTCTGCAACTAGGAGTTCATAATAAAGAAAGGGTTTTGCTGTTGCGTAAGATTTAAACGCTTCTGTCCTACCACCAGCTAGTCCTCATACAGAATCCATCACTCCAAGTCGGGCTATACGGGAGATGCCCTCAGGCATCTGCACAGAACTAGTTCTCATGGATGGACGATCAGGGGCCCTGTGTGGTGGCCCAGAGTGGGGACACATTGTGTGTTTTGTCTAATGGAGGAGCCCCACTGCTGGCATCCAGTTGCTTCCCATCCCGGGGAGTAAGAGCTACAATGTCCACATGAGCTTCTTGGTAAACATCTCAGGCATCAGAGGCACCCTTCAATTGGGGAACACTGAGAAATGATGTCAGCCTTGAGGTCTCCACACAGCGGGGCCCCAGCCTTTCCTGAGCCCTTTCGACAAGCCCAGCCATGTGCTGGAGGCTGTGTGGGGAGGTGCAGAGGAAGTAAAAGGCTGCTGCCAGGCCTGGGAGAAACCCAGGCAGGGGCAGGGGCAGGGATCCCGGGAAGGGACCCAGGCACAGGGCATCAGGCCAAGGGTCAGTCTGCAGAACCAAATCTCTAGAGCAGGTGAGGAAATGGGTGCCCAACCACACCACCCTGGGGCCGGGGCTACTCTCACACCCAAACCTGAGAGCAGCCTTGACCCTGAGGATGGTGGTGCAGCTGAGATCAAAGGGGATCTTTCAAGGCTGAGGGCACAGTCATGTATTGATTGATGTATCACTAACATCCGGCACAATACCCAGCTAGCTAGTGTTTATAGAATTAGTAAAATAAAAAAGAAGAAGGGGACCGGCTGAGTGGAGCATCAGTTAAGAGCTGACTTGGGACGCCAGCTCTGAGCAGCAGGGCCCGGGTTGGGATCCCACGTATAAGGGCCAGTGACACTGCCCTCTACAGTTAAGATAGTGAACAACAGCTCCACTGGAGCTGGGCTACTGTGAGCCAGCAACAGCGTGGGCTGCAGGGGCTGCTGCGGTGGGCTGCCATAAGCTACATTGAGTGGACGGCAGCCAACGTGAGCAGCCGGCAGCCGGTGTGAGCTGCCAAAGCCACTGTGAGCAACCATCCACAGGCCGGCGACCAATCTGCCTCACCAGGAAGAACGCAATGATCCCAGTACCAACATGGGCCAGTGAAGCAATGTCCTCCACAACTAGACTGAAGAACAAAAGGACAGCAACTTGTCTGTTCCCCTCCCCCAATTCCCCAATAAAATCTTGAAGAAGAAGAAGAAGAAGAAGAAGAAGGAGAAGGAGGAGGAGGAGGAGGAGGAGGAGAGGGAGGGAGGGAGGGAGGGAGCGGGTTCTGGCAGCCAACCCAGGACTTAATCATTCTCATCACCTTGGCCGTTATTAACTGAGCATTTACTAAGTGCCCGTACATACTTTGCCAACTCCTCACATCCTGAGTATCCCTGAGAGGAATGTATTAGAATCCTTACCTGACAGCTGAGCATATATTATGCATGGAAAGGGAATAATTTGCATAAAAACATCCAGCCAGGAGATGGTGGAGCTGGAATTTGACTCTAACTCTGTCTGAATCTTGTACCTGAGCTCTAAACTGTCATGCTTCTCAGCCAACTCCCCAAACAAGTTGCAACTAAAGGAATGGAGAACTCATAGGTAGGAGGAAGGAAGAAAGGATATTTTTCCTAGGGGGAAGCAAAGTACAGGACGAGGTATGAAACGAGAATGAATAGAGGGAATTAGCTCAGATGAAACAGCACCATTTTCCCCCAAAGACGCCTCCCCTGACTCGCTTTCCTAAGTGAGGACTGCTTCTAACACACCTGTGGCATCTCGCCCTTCTTTGCAGGACTTGTTAGCATTTTAATTAAACAAGCAATGGGAAATGACATTATTTAAATGTCTGTCTGTCCTCATGGCACAGAGGTCTGTGAGGGAAGGGGCTATGACTCCAGTGTGCAATACAGTATCTGGCACATTGTAGGGATTCAGTAAGTCGATTCTGAATATGTGAGCTATGTAATTGATTGATTGATAGGCAATGGGGGGAAAAAATCCTGATGGCATATGATAAGAAGTACTAAGAAAGAGTACAAATGGAACAGTATTAAGAAGCTCCTTGAAGACCAAGAAGGTCTCTATGTTTATGCTACAGATCCTAGGGGGCCCCTGCAGGTTCATGGACTTATCTGCAGAAAAAAAGACTATCGTGAGAGCAAGGCGAGAAACAAGTCCACTAAGGGAGGGCCTGATGCACTAACCTAAACATTATCACCATTTGAATCAGGGCCAATGCTTGAGGTGACAAGGACCTTAATGATGGCAGCCATGAGAACGCAGTTGAGAAGATAATATTAAAGAAACATACAGATGCAGGCTCTCCCCAGGCCATTTCTCATCACACATTCATAAGCAGATGGGGACCTAAATCCAGGTTGGCGGAAGGGACAGGGAGAGGTCAGACTATGCCTGACTCTTTAAACTCTCCTTCCTCCCTTTTATAGAAGACAGGATTTCACTGAAACTCAGGTGATGTGCAACAAAGGTAGAAAATATATTCCATTATCATTCCATTGGCTTCTAAGTCCTATGCTTGAGCAGCCAGGAGTGAAAAGAGTGTGTTTCCAGAGGTTTTCAGAAGGCTCTGATTCATCTCCCAAGGAATCATTTACTCATCTACATCTCTAAACCTACAGTTCTAGATCATTGACTTTGGAACAGAACTGTTCCCAGGGCCAGGCTTCCACCCACCTATCCCTTCCTCTCTTGAACAGAATTCACAAGGGAGCCCTTTGAGCACTAAAACCTCAAGTTAGACTCTTAAGATGCTTCCTTTTCATAGGGAAGACCCAGGTTCAAATTCCAGCTTTGACACATACTAGCTGTGAAGCATGACCCAAATTAGCTAATGAAATACATATACACTGCTGCTTAGAGACCCATGAACCAAAATGGTGGTTCCGGATCCATGGTTCAGAAACATGAATCTTCCCAGGCGATTGCCATTCGTGGGACACGTAGTCCTTGATCACCCTGTGTGTGCCAGACACTGTGCTGGGTGCTAGAAAGTGGTGATGAGCAAGATAGAAAAAGGCTCTAGCCTAGTCTGGGCACACACATTAAACCAAAACCAACGTAAACAAATGTAAAATTGCAACTGTGCTAAGTGTTATGAAAGAGAGATTCAAGGTATCAGGGAAGCCTATAAAAGGGGGATTTGAATTAGTCCCAGAGGTCATGGAAGGATTTCTTCCGAGAACTGGAGGAGAAGTAGGTTCGGTTTAGGTGGAACATGGGATGGAAGAAAGGCTCCCAGCAGGACCTGCAGCGGGAACACAAGGAGTGGAGAGTAGAGCCAGGTGGCCAGTAAGTCTGAGCAGAGAGAACACCGGGGATAATATGATGGAGAATGAGCCTGAAAGACAGTCAGGGGCCAGATCGCAATTGTGACACAGAAGTACAATTAGCACTAAAGCCGACAGACACCAGGCAGTGAGTGTAGCCAGTGGAAAAACCCACAAGGATAACAGTAGAAGGTGCCAACTGAACTCCCACAGCTAGTGGTCCAGCCACCATGCTCAGCCTCTGGTGAATGTCAGTGCCTCAGCTCTGCCTTGTTCCCTCCCCACATTAATCCATAGGCTAATATGATCAATGGATGTGATGACTTCATGCCCATGGGGACCCATCATGGGAGACGACCTACAACAAATCCCACGAGGGCCCCTGTGATGCAGCAAAACAAGGTGCAATCCAAAGAGCAAAGACTTCTCTTTGGCACGAGACACACTACTTAACTCCTCCCAGACACCATCCTTGAAAAACAGGGACAGTAACATGCTTGCACCCTAGGTTATTTTGAGGTTTCAATAGTAGGATGTTTGATAAAATGCCCGGCAAACTGACAATTATGATGAAATCAAACTTAAAAGTGGGAAATCTTGTCTCTCTAATGGATGGCTTTTGGCCTCTGAGATCTATTTCAAGCACCAAACCAGATTAGTGAAGAGAAAATGATTAGGAACAGCAAGTAACAAATGGGATCTATGAGAAAAGGTGTTTTTTTTTAATTGACATTAATTGGCCTTAAAAAGAGGGATGAGAAGTTGACCTAATAAATTATTTCCCCTGCCAGAAAAAAATAGGATGATGAATGTGAATAAGGCTTAGCCTTTTTAAAAGACAAGAGGTGTGTCTTGGTGACCCCAAATATCCCTTATCATCATTCTCGCTCTCTTTGCAATCCCTGTGCCAGGTGCTTGATAAAAATTCCAGGAGTGGTCGCAAGAGTAATGCTGGTAGCTAGCATTATATTGATTATTACCATGTGCCAGCCACTGTGGACTAAGTGCTTTATGTGCATTATTTAATTCATTAAGTCATTGTTGAATGAGAGGTATTGATCAGAGGAGGCATCTATTGCATTGAAGGAGAGAAAGGTATTAGACTTGATCACTGAATTCAAGAGATCATGTACAAGCCACTAAGACTACATGATAAAATAAAGGGGTGTTTTGGAGAAAATTGAAAAACTGTCTACATTTGGGGGACTCCAAAGAGAGATAGAGAGAATGTGAGTTGGACCAAGTGGAGTTAATCTTCCAATAAAGCCACACTGCACACATATCGCTCTGAGTCACCACCCATCTTGAATGAATTACACCTTATCTGGAATAACAGTAACAACAACAGCCCAGCTCACATACACATTTGAGTGCATAGACTCACCCAAGCAGTCCCTTATGTATTAGTTTTACTTTGTCCTCTCAACAACTTAACCAGGTAGGCCTGTACGAATTGGTTCATTTGAAATATAATGGCACTGAGGTTCAGTGTAGTCATTTGGTCAAGCTCACGCAACTCAGCAACTTAGCAATTCCCAGGCAAGGCTATGCGAGTCCAGCATTCAAGATTTTAATCAAGACACTTATTTTCAAGTTCCTCATGCAGCCTGGCAAGTCCTCCTCTGGAGTAGACCCTCCATCATGAGCCACATGTATGGGGCGCTCCATACAAAGGCATTTTTCAGAGGTTCAGATGCAAGTGGATTCTGGAGTCCCTGAAGTCAAGCAGGGACCCAGCCTGTTGCTGAACCAAGAAGGATAGTTATGACCTTATGTTCTTTGGACTCCAAGTGACTCCTGGGTGACACATCACCCACCCATTATCTTTCAAAGAACCCTCAGTTCTCAGAGGGTTTTTTTAAACTCAAGAATTAGAAAACCAAGTGAAATCTGGGCCAAGGCTCTTTCCCATGGGAAACTGAAGAGACTCTCTTTATAGGAAAAAAGAGAAAAGATGGTTCATGTGTGAAGCAAATTCATGGAGGGAAGCACTAAGAAACTCAACATGGTATTCACAGGGATAAAACCACAAAGCCTGGATTCAAGATCTTTGTCTAGATTCAGTGCTCCAGGCTTCTGTTTTCTTATCTGAATAGAAACCAGTTTGGATTGAAAGATTTCTAAGTTGCCTTCCAGCTCTGACAGTCTATGATACTATGATAAAATGCTTCCTAAGGAACCTGACAAGCCTTTGGAAGATTTAAGAAATGCCTGGTTTGAAAAAGAGCTGAGGAAAATTCCCTCAGTGCCATTCATCACTACCTTCTCCCACACACAAAACAGCCGAGCCACGCAACTCTGAATTCCAAAGGATCCCACGCCTGCCTTGATTTCCACTGTATCCCCTGCCTTTCCTGAAGATTTGAAACCGCAAGTAACATAAAGAGCGGAGCTTCTGCCTTCTGAGAGCTGTAAGGCTGTTTATGCTTCCCCATTCTGACCACCTACAAGGAAAGCAGTGGGTGAATGGAGATGGTTTGGCGGGTGAGGTTCTGAAACGCATTTCATGGGGACTCTTTTAGGTTTTGCCTCCCTGGCATGCATTTTATCCACCAGCATCAGCAGCCCAGGTTTCCTTCGGGAATCATCTACCTCCTGCCCCTAAGCCTTAGATGAGGGTGAAGCCAGCCAGACCTTGGCCCATCCACATAGCCACCCTCTTGACCATTGAGATTGTGTCCAAGATGGACATACAATGCAAGCCAGGTCAACAAAAGCCTATGCCCAGACTTCGTTGTAACTATTAGGAAATGGGTGCTCCCTTTCTGTTGGGAGTTGCTAAGATATAATTCTGGAAGGAGAGGTTGACATCTTTCTGCTCCTTCAGGAGAGCTTGCCTAAGAAAGAAGACAACACAAAGGCAGGCAAATCCTGAACCCAGAGAAAATCAAATGACTGGTAACAGTATGTGATTATGCCTGAAGTTCAGCTCCACTCTCATCTTTTATGTCAGCCAATAATTTTTCTTTTTTCTTTGATAAGTTCAAGCTGCATGTCTTTCATTTATAACCCCAAAAGTCTTGAATATTACATATTTTAGTCACAAAACAACTCTATTCATTCCTATTAACTAGGCACTGTGGATATAAGCAGAAGCAATAGATGACACCGTCACATACATTTCTTGAATAATTTATGCTTTTGGTATTTTAAAGCTTCTTCAGGTAGTGACATTTTAGGACTCTTGGTGGCGGGAGATTCAATCCACTGCACAGATACCCATATGGTTGCCCTTTTTTCCTTCACTGCCCCTGGGCTTGTCTCGCCTAGGCCTTCAGTCTCTGCTCAGGGTCTCTGTGCCATGCCCCAGCCAGTCCTCAGCCTCAAAGATAAGAATCTTTCCCAAGACCACACAATTAATAAATTGCCCATGGCAGACATCAGGGAGAAAGCCTTCATTCTCTTTCCCTCTCGTTCCCCGCTCCCCCCAATTTATCTTGAAACTTTCTGTCTTCATTTCCATTCGATCATCTTACGCTGGGCCACTCTTTCCTTGTAATCACCTCTTGCCTGGACCACTGAGACAGTCTCCCTCCTTTCACCTCTGCTCCCCTTAGAGTCAATTATCCCCTAGAATGAACTTCCTAAAGTGTGGTCACTGATCCCTTGCTAAACCTTCCTTGGCTTTCCCCCTAAACTCCCTAACTTGCCCTAAAGACCCAGACGCTGTGACATGCATCCTCTCTGATTTTCAAATCCCTTCACTCTGCCCACCACTTCAGCTCTCTGGACAATAAGTACCTTGATTTTCCTCCATTGCCTGCCTCAGGGCCTTTACATGTGCTGTGATGCTCTCACTCCAGTCCTCACCTGACTGGTTTCTTCTTTTCCTTTGAGATGCAATTTAAATGTCATTTCCTCAAAAAAGCTGTGACCCTAACCACTGCTACCACCAAGCTGGTCTTATTCCTATAATGTTTCACAATTTGAAGTGACCTTGTTTATATATTGACGTGTTTATAGTAGTCAACCCAAGTGGAATATAAGCTCTAGGAAAGCTGTTTTGTATATCCTTAGCACCAAGTGGGGTGCCAGGTTCATGAAAGATGTTCAACAAATGTCTGTTGAATGAATGGATGGATGAAAGTGGAGATGGTAGTATTCTAACTCAGGCCTGTCTAGGTTTCAGAAAAGTAAATATCACCTAGTTGAAGATTCCCAAACTTCTAGTCTGTTCTTGGTAGTGTTACATGAGAAACATCACCCCAACTGCCTTGCTCTATAAAATGGGGTTACCATGATGCACTGTGAAGCTGGAGTGTAAAATTGGTGTGCCGTCCCTGAAACATCCAGAGAGAGAATAAAAAGGTCTATAACGCATACCAGGTATCACAACTTATTACATGCAGGCATAGGAACTCCAGGCCTGTTGCAATCTTCAACGAACTTTGACTGAAATACAAGCAAAAATGGACATTCTCACCTTCAGTTTTTAATAATAAAAAAATATATATTGAGGAAAGATGATGAACGTTAAGGCAATCACAGGAGAAGATATATTACCCTCCATTGTTCTCTGCTCAGACCTATAGCTATTTCAGAGAGAGAGAGAGACTTGGTTGCAAGGTAAATTTCATTTGTTTTGGGTAAAGAACAATGTGACATTTTTGACAATGTACTGTAAAATATGCCACAATTTTTTTAAACAAAATGAGACATAATAAAAGTAAAATATAAGATTTCATGGGAAAGCTATGATTAGAAAAGAGCTCAAAGTTCTTTTGGAGCTACCCGTAATACTTAGGAAAATAAACCTCCATGCCCTTGAGTGCACAAGTAAATTAAATAATGACAAGGGCCATTAAATGATTATTTTGCAGCTTAGTTCATCTCTGCTCCCACCAGACTATAAGCTCTATGCAAGTAGGGACTGTCTGTCTATAATATCAAAGTGACTAGAAGAGATACAATAAGGGCTCAGATAGTTGCTGAATGAATGGAAAAATCGTGTGTAATGTAAACCTGTCAGGCTCTTCACAGAGAGAAGTTTATAATGTTTTGTAAAATAGACAAATTTCAAAATATTATGAAATTCATTTTACTGGAACAAAGAGACCACTACCCATGAAAAAAACGTTCCTGGAGTAGGGTGGGAAGGGATGAATTCCACCTCTCTTTCTAAGCAAGCACTTAACAGTGAGGTCTGCCAAGTGCCACATCATGGCACAGGCCTCGAGAATTCCTAGAGCAATGTGGCCTGGGACCCCCAAAGTCAAGGGTGGGGATAATGGGAAGAAGCTAGGCCTGACCGTTAGTGCTCACAGGGACTAGCTTACCTGCCGAGGCAGGATGAGTTGATGAGATCCTGGTTCCATCTCTGTCCTTAAATCTGGGGGATCTTAAGTCACTCATCCTGCTTGGAGCTTCAGATCAGAGAACCAAAGCCCTCTCTGAATATCAACAATCAGTGGTTGTACAAAGTGCCAGAAACAGGAAGGACCTGAGCAAAGCCAAACTGTGCCTGCAGCAGAGACCCATACACCCTTCCCGTAATACAGGACCCTGGAGATGACCAGTTCCGAGCAGAGACACAAAGACTAGGAGAGAACAGCAACTCGCACCCCAAACCCTCTATCACTGCGGTTAAAATCAGAGCCTGGAGCCAGACAGCCTACGTTCAAATCCCATAACTGCATTTACCAACTGTATGAGCTTGAGCACAGCGTCAAAGTCATCACCTGTAAAGTGGAGATGAATAGTACTGGCTTCATCATGACTATCTTATGAAGATCCCATGCCTTGCATACAAAAAGCGCTCAGGAAATGTTTGCTGGCCCATCCTCACCATCCTCACCCCACCAGAGTCATGGCCCCTCCCTCTCTCCCCCTCATGCAGCCAACCCTGAAGCTTCCTTCCCGGCTCCTCAAGAACTGCAGGCGCCAAAGCACATCATTCCTCTGACATCAATCAAAGGCAGATGATCTCCTTTCACAGACTCGCCCTCATATATCAGAGCAGCTCCCTGAACAGAGACAAATTCAGATTCCAAATGTGTCCTCCAGTCTTCGTCTCTCTGCTGAAAGATGACTTCTCAACCCAGAGTTTGGAACAGAAAAGAAATTTTAGAGATGAGCCCTATCTGGCCCCCTTAATTCACAGGCGGGAACACAGGCCTAGAGACGAAATGAAAATTGTCCAGTTAAGAGCTGAAAATCGCCCAGTTACAGGCAGAGACAAGCCTGGTACCCAGAAATCCTAACTCCCATCCAGTGTGGATTTTGCTCAGTGTCATCATGAGGGACAGAGAGAGAGGGGAGCAATGAGTCCCAGGCATGGACAATAAAGATGTGTGCTGCCTGTTGGAAATTTAAAACAATAATTTTTAAAGTGACCGGAAATCAGCCTGTTTTGCAGTATGGCCATATGCCTGAAACTCTGAACAGTACCAGTGGTAAAATAAGAGTATACATCCATCCCATCCACAAAAGAAAATTCTTTGGTTGGCTTAAGTTCTAAACAATTGCTGAGGTGATGGTTGAATTTTGGTAATATATAAGTAAGTTTGAGATGTGGGGGCTCAGCTCCACACACTAATTTTAAGAGTAAGTTTGTAACAGTTTGAAATCATTTGAGCTCACTTCTGGCACAGTTCCTGTCTCCAACCCCTGCTGTACTGTATATTCCTGCATTTAAATAATACTTTGGAAATAAACAATGATAGCACCGTGATTATAAAGAAGAAAATACAGAACTTGAAATAATTTGCTTCTGTCATTCCATGTGACCATTTGAAGTTTTTTTGAGTTTTCATTTACTTTAAAATTTAACACGGTGAAACAGTGAAAATGCAAATTGTAATATTTTTGTTTGTTCAAAGGAAAGTTTAGTTCAGGTGTGAAATATTTTACCAAGTTTGAGTGATATCATTAAAAATAAAATTTTCGGGGCTGGCCTAGTGGCACACTGGTTAAGAGCTGGTTTTGGGATGCCAGCGGCCCCAGTTCACATCCCACATGAGGGCCAGTGACACTGCCCTCTACAGCTAACAACAGCTCCACCTGGAGCTGGGCTGTGCGAGCCCCAGCGATGGTGTAGGCTGCAGCCCCTGCTGCAGTGGGCTGCCATAGGATACAGTGAGTGGTCGGCAGCCAGCGTGAGTGGCTAGCAGCCAGCGTGAGCTGCCAATAGCCACGGTGAGCGACCATCCAGAGGCCGGCGACCGATCTGCCTCATCCGCGAAGAGCGCAATAATGATACCAACACGGGCCAGTGAAGCAACATTCTCCGCAACTAGACTGAAGAACAAAAAGACAGCAACTTGTCTGTTCCCCTTCTCCGATTCCCCAACGCTGTTCCCCTCCCCCAACTCCCAAATAAAATATTTTAAAAAATTAAATAAATAAATAAATAAATAAATAAATAAATAAATAAAATAAAATTTTCGGGCCGGCTAAGTGGCGTGGTGGTTGAGAGCTGGATTGTGATGCCAGCAGCCCAGGTTCAGATGCCACGTATGAAGGCCAGTGACACTGCCCTCTTGAAAAAAAAAAAAAAAAAGAATTGCATTTACTAACAAACATGTAATCAAATAAATAATAATAATAAAAAATAAAATAAAATAAAATTTTCTGCTTTGTCCATTGTTTTAAACCTAAGGATCAACTCAAGGAAACAATGATTAGTTCTGATCATTACAGAATGTTAACAGAAAATCATTCTGTTTTATCTCCATGTGTCAAATACACTACGTATACCTCTTTCTGTTACGCGGTGCCGATTGGGGGACCCTTCTTGTCCTCTCCTTCCATCTGGAGCAGTCCTTACAACTGTGCAATCCCAGGCTTCTCCTCACCCTGTTCCCCCATCCCAACCCCTCCACTGACCCCCAGTAGGACGAGTGGCTCATCTGAATAAGAGTTTGAGGGTAAGGTACACACAGCTCTCAGCCTTTCTCTCCTCCTGTTGACAGCCCCTTGCCCTGCAGGGAGCTCCACCCATCCTCTGGGCAGTGAACCATACAGAGATAGGCCCCCCCCAGGATGTGGGCTTGTGCTGACCAGGATGGGGTAGTAGGGCTTTGTAATTCTGTACACACACTCTTAGCTTTCCAGTGATAAATGTGACATTTGGACCTCCCATCTGATTTAGTCCTTTGTCTTATTTCTTAACTGATAACAATGCTCAAGCAGGGAAAAGGGTTGCTACTTACTGGTCCCCTCATATCCCAATAATCATGATGAGGATAACAATGCTAACAGCAATTTTTTAAAAAGCCATTCTGTTTTGAGGATTTGCTGTGTCAGGCACTATGATGAATGTAAACGCCATAATCTTACTGAATCTTCCTGACATATTGATAGTGCGGGTTCTACTGTTACCTTACATTACAGATTAGAAACCTGAGGGCTGGCGACAAATAAACATACCCACCCAACATAGCAAAGGATGGCAGAGGACTTGAACCTGGGTTGATGATTCAGGGCTCAAACACTTATCCACTAGGCTACTTTGCCTAATGGAGAGACCAAATCCACTTATGGACCCTATCTATTAGATTTAAATTCAGAACTGAGGCACTGTTGCCAGGATAACTTGGGCCTCCAGCTATCAAGGATGGAAAACATGGTGCGTGTTCTCTCACCTTTGCTCTGTCAATTTGCTCTCTCTCACCTCTCCCCAAGTGAGAAGTCCAGGAGATTTAATTTGGAGATGAGCAACGTACTGTGAACATGGAGCACAGCGGCCTGGTCATACCCGGCTCCGTGACCCACCTTTGCACGTTGTCTCATTTTGAAACCATGGCTTCCAACTTGGCTGAGCACCTCCCTGCCCCATGACTGCCAGCTTTAAAGATGGGCCAGGAAAGCACTCATTGCTACAAGGAGACACACTGAGTTCCTGCCAAGTCTTCTTGGCAGGGCAAGCCACCACTTTTTGTGGTACAAGTTCAGGAGCATCCCAATCTGCTCTCTACCCAAACATACCAGTCCTCCCTCCCCCAAATGGTCTATCATGGGGTCTGAACTTCCGCCATTAGAAATGCATTCCTTTGACTTAAAAGTACTGTCCCCAGTTAAAAAGCAAAACGTCCAAAGAGAAGTACACTTGGCCTTAGTTTCTTCATGTAGAGTAGGGGTACATAAAACACCCACCTCAAAGAACCAATGTGAGAGCTAAGGAGATAATACATGTAGCAGACTCACGTAAGTGCCTGGTACAAAATTTGCTGGTGCCACATCACCGCAGTCATCACCAAATTTGTGTATATCGATATATGTGATTTCTTTGCTCAAAGGCTTAGGAATGAAGCCTAGGACTAACCCCAAGGGGTGGTCCCTATATTTGGGCATCAGGAAACTTGAATTCTGACCCTGACTTGACAGTTAACTCGCTGTGTTCTGGAAAATGTCACTGATATTCTCTGGGCCTTGTTAATTGTCTTCTTGATTCTCCTCATCATTATGGAAATATCTTTTATTCCTGTAGCATATTTTGGTTCACAGAGCTCTTTGGTATTCTCTATCTCATTTAAGCTTCCCAGTGAACCTAGTATCAGGCAGGGGCAAATGGGGAATTTAAGCCTCCACGTATGTAAGTGACTTCTCCAAGGTCATAGAGCTAGCTAATGGCAGAACCAATATGCCTTCCAGAGGCATCGCCCAGGCTCCAATCCAGGAGTGGCTTGCCAGCTGTAATGTGAGAGGATGTCAGAGCTGCAAGAGTCTTCTGAAGTCATCCAGTTCAGTGATGGCGACAACCAGAGCCAGGGCCCATTCCCCATCCCACACCTATGGCAGGTATCACTAACTGAACAATGCACTGCTCCAAGAAGTCCTTAACTCTCAATCAAAGCTGCACATGAAACAAACTCATTATTTTCTCCCACCTGAACCACAAGTTGGCAAACGACAACCCATACATGCATCGCCAGCTTATGAGTTCCTATCATCTCCTAGTCTGTGCTTCTCAAACTTTAATACACCCACCAATCACCTTGGCATATTCCTAAAGCCCAGGTTCTCATTCAGGTAGGCCCAGGTAGAAGTGCAAGATGCCACATTTCTACCAAGCTCCCAAGTGTTGCAGCTGCTGTTGATCCAAGGTCTACACTTGAGGGACAGATTCCTAGGAGATGGGGTGGAGATGTCCCCACACACACACTCCACAGTGTGTGCAGCTCACCTCTTAGGAACATCAATCCTGTCCCAAGGCCATGGTCAACGCCTACTGTATACTGTGTCCCCTTGAACATGCATGTTAGAGAGGAGAGCAGGAGAGGGCACACAATGTGATATTCTTCTCCCAGCCCTATACTGGTACCTCCCTCCCCCACACACACACACCCCTCTTCTGAGGGCTCCAGGGGCATGTGTGATGCAGTGGTACCATGCTAACCTGGGAATCCAGAGACCTGAGTTGGAGCCGAGCCTGCAGCTTCCTCTGTGTGTGATCTTGGGCAAACCATTCCAGGTTGGCTGCACCCTTCTTAAAAGAGCCGTCTGAGAAGCAAGCATATCCAATAGCACCTCACAAAGCCACCTGGCCCTGACACTGGCTTTCTTCCCTGGGAGGTTTGGGGACACAAGGTCAGAAGACATGGCTGTGGTACTTACTGATCCCCTACCAGGGTTGTGATGGGAAGTGACAAAGGAGCAATAAGACTCCCAGAATGCCAGTGCTTGAAGGACCTCAGCACCTAGCCAGTCCAATCTCTTCAACGAACATTATGCTCCTCCTTGTTTGTTTATTCATCTTGTTTAAAACGAGCAAAGGAACCTGAGCCCCTTGGCCCTGGAGCCTTGAGCAATGCTTGGCAAATAAAAGATAGTTAGAAACCACAACAGCTCTTACAACAGCGTTTTAAAGACACTGAAGTAAATCCCTGTTTACGAGAAAAACAAAACAACTTTCCCTGTTAACCTGAAAGCATCCTCGCCCCGTGGCACCGTCCTTACTGTGAAGGGAGACAAGCTGATGCTATTCCTTGGGCTGGAGCAGCAAGAGCTGGAGGTCAGGACACCTGCGTTCCTGTCCAGCTCTGGCAGCCGCAGGCACGGCACTTTCTGAAGCTGAGCCTCAGCTTTCTCAACCATTAAATGGGGATAATAACAACAGCACACAAGGACGGAGTACTTAATCTACGCCAGGCACTATCATGTGTATCATGTGACTTCATCCTCACAAAAGCCTCATGTATGCACTGTCCCATGTCATTTCCTTGGAGGGGTCTAATACTGTGGCAAGTCCCCTTAACAAGCTGGACCTCCCGACTCCAAACTTTTGCTCGTATCCCCTGCACGAGAACATCCCTCTTTACCAGTATGCCTCACAGAATTTCTGTGCGATTCAAAGACAGAGGTGAAAATCACTTCCTGTGCCTGAGTGTTGCGTACGTGCCTTCCCATTGCTTTGGTCGTCCAGCTAAAGCACTGAGTGCCAAGTAGATGGACTGCAGGCCCCAGAGCAGCTGGAGCTCTGCAGGGAGGACTCAGGGTTTTTCTCAGAGGGTCTGGCACCTAACCAGCTCTGCATGCCACGTCTGTGTAATCTGACTGTGACATCCATCTCTTTTCTTTCTGAGACTCCACCACCCGAACGATGCCTCCTCCACATGTCTAATTAACCCCTTCGCTTTAGGAATTCCCTGGGGTCACTCGGGGCTAACTCCATGCCACATTTTACCTTTGGTTTTGGAGCTCCTCACAGGTGGGGAGCAACAAGTGCAAGAGAGAGGAGTTGGAATTTCCCCATTGCAAAGTGAGCGGCCTCTTAATCCAATTCTCCTGTCACCCAATCTCTCATTATAGTTAGATTTGGGTAGCCTCTTGCCATGGTCACACAATCTTCTGATTAAATTCTGCCAACCAGCCAGCTCCAAGTGCAGAAAGTGAATGAATACATAAACTGCTGTACTGAACTGGTGAAGAGATGCAAGCCTTGGGTACCGGAAGAGGCCTCTGAAAGCTAGACACTCAGGACCATATTAATAGAAGTACAGAGGCCTGAATAAGAGAGGATAGAGGAATGGCTTTATTCTAGTTGGGCTGCATTTAAGAAATAAACACTGATAAAAGTAGAACATGGTACTAGGCTTATTGGGGTGATCACTTCATAAGTTATATAAATGTCAAATCACTATGTTATACACATGAAACTAATATAATATTGTATGTCAAGCATAACTCAAAAAAATTTGAATTGTAAAACACGTTTTGTTTTGTTTTGTTTTGTTAAGTAGAATGTGCCTAGAACTTGGAAGTAGAGCAGATGATTAGGTGTGAGACACTGGGTAAGACCTTGCCCATCTCTGAGGCTCAGTTTTCTTAGATGTCAAATGGCAAAATCAGATTAACTGGCAATTGTCAAACACTATGTGCCAGGCATTGTGCCAAGCACTTCACGAGTTAATATATCATACTTAGATTAGTTACAAGAACACTTCACGAGTTAATATATCATACATAGATTAGTTACAAGAACTGAAGATGTTTAGCCCAAGGAAAGCCAGCTTGGGCAGGAAAAGGAAACTGAATTTAAATATATGCTATCATGTGAAAGAAATCCTAAGTTTATTTTGTGTTCCTTTGGGCTTTTGAGTTGAAAGAGTACAATGTTTGGTGTCAGACCTGAGGGTGAGGACTGGATCTGCCCACGCCTCACCCTGACATTGGAAGACTTACTCAGCCTTTCGGCCTGTTTTCTAATCTGCAAAATGGGATAATGCCACCGACCTCATACATTATAGGAAGGGTTCAAGTAATGTAGGTTAAAAGTATTAAGTATATAACACACATTAAGGGCTCAATGCACATTGGCTCCTTCTTTATCCACAGAGCATTAGAAATAAAGGACAATTACTCGGCCACAGCCTTGAACAAAGAGAGACCTGGGCAGCTCAGGGGGTTCATCCCATTCCTTGAGTGCAACTTGCATCCTGGCTACTACCATCATTACAGAGCCACAGGCCTCTATGCAGAGGTCAATTTTGGACACACCCCAAAATTAATGATCAAGGCTCTTTAACCTAGGAGGGTGGGAAGAAAATCCATCCATTCTATCGAAACAAATGATAGAGTCTTCCTACCCCATACCCAGACAGCTCTTACACTAGATGCCAGGAGGCTAATCTATGGACCATAAGCTCCCTGAGGGCAGGGATTATGTCCCTCTTGCTTACCCCGGAACACCAGCACCTGGCACAAAGGTGGCACATACAGGTGCTCCATGCATCAGCCCCCTTGTTGACTGACTGAGGGTACCTCTTTGTCACTTACTTTACGTTTTGTTCGGGTGTACCTTCTCCCCACCCTGCCAACCTCTCCTCTGAGAACATAAGCTCTTCAGAGTCAGGGATGACATACTCATCCGATTTCCTTTATTTTAAACATACGAATGCCCCCAAATGTGTATCTCCAGCCTGGATTTCACTATAAGCTCCAGATTCATATATTCAACTGCCTACTCACTATTTTCACCTAGGTGTTTAATCCAAAAAAAAATCAATAAATAAAAGGATCTTCAATATGCCCCCTAAAGAATGTCCAATCCACCCTCAAACAAATGAATATGGAATAAAAGACAGCCTTTCCTCCAATTTTCCTCATCTTGGATAACGGTACCACCATCCAGCCAATTGTTTAGGTTAAAAACCTAGGTGCAGACCGGCCATGTGGCGCGGTGGTTAATCGCTGGCTTGGGAAGCCAGTGGCCCTGGTTCGGATCCCACATATGAGGGCCAGCGACACTGCCCTCAAAAAAAAATTTTTTTTTAATTAAAAAAAAAAGGGGCTGGCCAAGTGGCTCAATTGGTTAAGAGCTCACTCAAGAGTGCGAGCTGAGCAACAGCGGTTTGATGCCAGCCCAAGCTGAGTTGCCATTGAGCTGCCAGATGGCTCAGCTAAAAAAATTATAATAATAAAAAAAAACACAAACCTAGGTGCCATCCTTGATTCCTCATCGTCAGTCTGCACTCAGTCCATCAGCAAGTCCTGCCAGCTCTTCCAAAATATGTTCCATGCCTGTCCATTTCTCAGTACCTCCCACCAAACCATCTTAGAATCAGCTACCATCAGCTCACCTCTAGACTGCTACAATAGCCACTAGACGATGTCCTAGCTTCCTCCCATTCTCCCCACTACAGTCTACTTGTCACACAACAGCCAAACGATCTTTGTAAAATACCTCACATCACTTTCTTGCTCCAAATGCTCTCCTGCATTCAACATTCAGCACTGCTGGGAACAGAGTGGTGAACAAACTGAATAAACATGGCTGCCCTTGGGAGCCTACACACTACTTAGAGATGCAATCAAGAAAGAAAGCAGGGGAGGGGTGGGGCGTGCTGGGGTGCAATCTTTCTATGGGCAGTTAGCAAGAGCCCCAAGGAGAGGCAGCCTCCAGCAAAGAGTCAGGCAGGTGAGGGAGTGATTCCACATGGATACCTGGAGAAAGCTCCCCGGCCGAGGCACAGCAGGGCAAAGGCCTGGAAGCAGAAGCATGACTGGCATGCTCAAGAAACCATCAGGGAGAAACCAGTGCGACTGCAGCAGAGAGAGCAAGGGGGAGAGCAGAGGGAGGTGATCGCGGAAAATGAGAGGCCGGGTCGCGGAGGACTGCGGAGGCCGCTGTGAGGACTCTGGCCTTTACCCTGAGTGAGACTGAGAGGCTTTACAGGATATCGATTAAGAGTGACACAATCTGAGTTACAGTTTCAAAGGAACACTCTGGCTGCTGTGTTGAGAATACAGCGAAGCAAGTTCAAGCAGGAAGGTCAGGGAAGAGGTTAGTGCAATAGCCCAGGCAAGGGAAGATGGGGCTTGAACTCAGGGATGGCTATGAGGGTGGTGACGAGTAATCGGACGCGTGACATAATCTGAAGGCAGAACCATCCAAGTTGGCTGACAGACTGCATGTCTGGGAGCTGGGCCATCAAGGAAGACGCCAGGTATTTGAGCCCAAGATACTGGACAGGTAGAGTCATCCTTTTCAAGGGAGGGCAGACTGTGGGTAAAGCAGACTTGTGGAACAGGGAAAATTAGGGATTTTAGTTTATGTGTTAAGTTTGAGTTTCCTGTAAGACACTGAAGGGGAGGCATCGAATATGCCTGCTCTATAGGTATAAAATCAGGCATCATTGGCATATGGATGGTATTTAAAGTCAGGGGACTGGATGAGATCCCCTGAGGGGAGAGCCTGGATGGATGGGAAAAGATAAGAAGCCCACAGCCTGGGCCATGGGGCAGTCCAAAGTTAAGAGCCGTAGAAGAAAAGGAGGAATCAATCAACAAAAAAGAAGAACTTCCCGTACTAGAAAACAAGTCAAACACCTTGCCTAGGGGCATTTGGTAATCTAACCCAGCCTCTGTCTCCAGCTCCATCTCCTTCCTTCTCCCCGGTTCACTAATCTTCATTGTTTCCCTAAAATAAGTGAGACTCATGCTTCCTTCAAAGCTGTGGACTTCTCTGGGAAGATCTTCCAGGCTTTCCTGCTGACTTCTTCCCATCACTTAAGCCTCAGAGCTTTTCTGTTGCTTCTGTGGAGACACACTCCCTGATGCTGCTCCTACTCAGTCCATGTGTTCTTTATCATAGTTTGCTTACCTGCCTATGTATATTTTAATTCTGTAGCACTTATCACTATCTTACATTTTCTTATTGCTTTACATTTCTATTGTCTATTTCACCACCAACTCCATCCCTAACCAGGTAAACTCAATGAAGGTAAAGACTGGGTTCCCGTGCCCCACAAAGATATGTCCCCATCGCCTAGATTGACACATGTCATCTAATCACTGTTCAACACATCCATGGGATGAATATAAAGCAAAATCCAGAGAGATAGGGTAAATTCCCCAAGCTCACCCAGAGTTAGTGACAGAAACAAGACAACAACTCAGATTTCTTCCCACTACACTCAGGGCCAGTTATTTTGTATCCCAGCTATTGCAGAGGGAGGAAAGAATCGGCTGATGAAACCATCCACGCTCATTTTTAAGTGACTGATTGACCAACGTAAACCTCTTTTCCCTGGCAACTTCCCATAACTCCATAAACATGAAACTTTAATCATATAAATTCATTGACGAGCACTAGAAGAGAGCTTTTAGAAGACAAATCATAGTGTTTTGAAGCTTAGATCAGGGAGGGACCCTAGTTATTCTTAATCCAACTTTCCCTTTCCCCTATAATCTCACGACCTAGTAGCTGAGGAAAAGGAACAAAACTAATCTACATCTCTATACCAGTTGCCTGGTAGAGTGCCTTTCAGATGTCCCCTAGAGACAGGATTGTTTTCCATTTGTTCATTCATTTGACAAATTATATATATAGAGCCAAGTATTCCAGAAACTGATGGCCCAACAAGTGAAAAAAAAAAAAAAACAGATAAGGTTCTTGCCCTTACATGCCGACATCCTGGTCAGAGGAAGACAATAAACAGGTAAATGAACAAAAGCATGTCAGATGATGTCAGGTTGCATGAAGACAAGGAGCTAGAACAACGTGACACAAGGTATACAGCTGAATGAGACAGCAGCACACATTTTCATGAGTTTTAGGTAGCTGGTTCCCACCCTGGGCTCTGACTTAGCATTCAGATCTAGGCAGATTTTTATGGCTCTCCCCTTAGAATGGTGCTCGGTGCCTCTCCCTCATGGGAACCCCCTGGGACTCTTCTGCCCAACCTGAGGCCATTTCACAGATGAGAAGTCAAGGGTATGGTACAGCTGCTGTTTGCTATCCAGCATATCCCCAACCCCATTTAATGTTAAGTGCCATTGTTCAGGGACTCACAATATGCATGAGTCCACCTGAGTGACCATGTTTTGTTGCCCTCTTGGACAACTGACTTATGACACACCGGACTGAGCCTGAGGTGAGTCTGCCTAATGTCTCTGGCAGTGGGCTTGGCTGTGACCCAGGTCAGCCAGGACAGGGGCAGGCAGTGACATCTCTGCTGCGTTGATCACTTACACATGTTCCGGCCTCTCCATCTGCTCTGCCCAGAAGAGAAGTGCTGATGTACATACGGGGAAGAGCAGGGTGGGCTCTGGGAAGGATAAACACAATTAACAGGGTTCCACCCCTGAGCAGCTCAGGCAACCCTGATCCAGAGTTCTTCACACCTTTGTTAGACAAATCTTTTGGGGAGACCATATTTATAAACATGGACTTGGACATCATACCAACGTGGATTTGAAACCCAATCTTGTCACTAATCAGTTGTATGACCTCGGGCACGTCGGTCACTTAATTCTTTAAACCTCAGTGCTTCGCCTACACAATGGGAATGACGCATATATCTACCTGTAAAATCTGTTGTGAAGATGGAATAAAATATCTAAGATACTTAGAGTGTCAGGGCACCTGTGCCACTCAAGAATTTAGGCATTTGTAGCTAGAAGGAAATTTACAGAACATTTATTCCCATACCTTCACTGAACAGATGGATCCTATCAAGTTTGATAGTGCTTGTATTGAAACTTTCAAATAAGTAATCAACCTTTATATGTATCTTAGGCAAGTGTGTGTGTGTGTGTGTGTGCGCGCACGCGCGCGCGCAAAAAGAAAGAGTGAGAGAGAATTGAGTGACTCCAATTATAACTTTAAAGATACACTGGAATTTGACCCCAAGAAAGTATACTAGCAAATAAAGTCATTATCTACTACAGATAAGTACATAGAATCGACAAGGTTAATCGTACGATGTTATGACAATGATTTAAAACTTAATTCATAAGAAAAAACAATGAAGTCAGACAAAGAGTAATACAATGCATGTTCTTTTCCAGACTTGACTCTGCCACATAATCTCTCCTATCCTTGGTTTCCTCCGCTGAAGAACAAGCAGTATAACTGGAAGTTCAGGACCTTTCCAACTCCAAATGTCAGTCATTCCACATCCAGTGAGACAGATTAAAAAAGAGGCACAAATGCTGCCAATGGGCAGGCAACAAAGAACAATGTACCCAGTCTCATTACTTTGCCAAAGACCAGCTTACCTTCTTCAAGCCAGGCAGCAGAGAACCTAGGCTGAACAATATTATCAAGGTTGGGTTGGTTGACTAATGGGTTGGTTGTTTGGTTGAAGCCTAAGTGCACAGAATTAGATTAATCATAATTCCTGGTCTTATGATTGGCCCTAGCATGACCTGCTTCTGTGTATTTGGTAATTTCTATGAAATAGGCTTTTTTTTTTTTTAGATTCTACTATATAAACAATACCATATAGTATTTGTCTTTATCTGTCTGGTTTATTACACTTAGCATAATGCCCCCCAAATTCACCCATGTTGTCACAAATGGCAGGATGTACTATTTTATGCCTGAATAATATTCCATTGTGTATGTGTGTGTGTATAATGTTTTTATTCATTCACCTATGGACAAACACTTAAGTTATTTCCATATCTTGCCTATTGTGAATAACACTGCAATGAACATGGGAGTGCAGATACCTCTTCAAGGTATTGGTTTATTTCCTTTAACTATATACCCAGGAATGGAACTATTGGATCATATGGTAGTTCTAGTTTTAATTTTTTAATTTTTTGAGTAGTCTCCATACTATTTTCCATGGTGGCTGCAACAAGCTACATTCCCATCAACAGTGAAAAAGGGCTTCCTTTCCTCTGCATCCTCAACACTTGTCTCTTGGCTTTTGGACAATATCCATTCTAACAGGTGTGAGGGGCTATCGCATTGTGGTCTTGATTTGCAATATCTTGATGATTAATGATGCTGAGTACATTTTGATATACCTACTGGTCATTTGTATGTCTTCTTTGGAAAAATATCTATTCAGGTATGGGAGAATATATTTACAAACCATATATCAGATAAGGGGTTAATATCCAAAATATAGAAGGAACTCATATTACTCAACAGCAAAAGAAATTCAATTAAAAAATGGACAAAGAAAGTATATTTGGTTATTTTTAATAATATATTTAGTATCCCCAACCCACTACAACTCAAAAGATACAGCCTTATATACAGACAGTTAATCTATGACAAGGAAAGCAAGAATTTACACTGGAGTAAAGATAGTCTATTTAATAAATGGTGCTGGGAAAATTGGACTGACACATGCAAAAAAAATGAAACTGGACCACCTCCTTACACCATACACAAGAACAAATTCAAAATGGATTAAAAACTTAAATGTAAGACCTGAAACCATAAAACTCCTAGAAGAAAATATAAGGAGTAAATTTGCAGACATTACCCTGAGCAATATTTTTACTGATACATCCCCGCGAGCAAGGGAAGTAAAAGAAAAAATGAACATATGGGGGCCAGCCAAGTGGCGCGGTAGTTAAGAGCTGGCTTGGGATGCAAGCAGCCCTGGTTCAGATCCCACATATGAGGGCCAGTGACACTGCCCTCAAAAAAAAAAAATGAACATATGGTATTAGATCAAGCTTAAAAGTTTTTTCACAACAAAGAAAACCATCAGTGAAACAAAAGGAAGCCTACTGAATGGGAGAATATATTTGTCAACAATATATCTGATAAGGCGTTAATATCCAAAATTTATAAAACACTCATGAAACTCAATACCAAAAAAAAAACAACCCAATGAAAAAATGGGCAGAGGATCTGAAGAGACATTTCTCTAAAGAGGACATACAGATGGCCAAGAGGCATATGAAAAAATGTTCAACCTCACTGATCATTAGGGAAATGCAAACAAAAACCACAATGAGATATCACCTCACTCCAGTCAGAATGGCTATCATCAATAAATCAACAAACAAGTGCTGGCGGGGCTGTGGGAAAAAGGGGACCCTACTGCACTGTTGGTGGGATTGCAGATTGGTGCAGCCACTATGGAAGTCAGTATGGAGGTATCTCAAAACACTGGAAATGGAACTACCTTTTGACCCAGCAATTCCACTCCTAAGCATTTATCCTGAAAAACCCAAGACACTAATTTGAAAAAATATTTGCACCCCTGTGTTCACTGCAGCGCTATTTACAATAGACAAGACTTGGAAACAATCAAAATGCCCATTGGTAGACGACATGGAGTAAGAAACTGTGGTACATTTATACAATGGAGTATTACGCAGCTATAAAGAAGAAAGAGATCGTACCATTTGCAACGATATGGATGGACCTAGAGAACATTATATTAAGTGAAATAAGTCAGTCAGAGAAAAACAAATGCCATATGATCTCACTTATATGTGGAATCTAAAGAACTGAATAAATAAGCAATGTAAACATAAATAGTCTTAGAGACACAAAGAAAAAACTGATGCGGGCTAGATGGGACGGGGATGGGCATGAGGGAAAAGGGGAAGGGATGAGGCAATATAAACCGATAACTACAATACTACTGCAGAGACAGAAGAGACAGTTTAGGGAATATAATCAATAAGGTTGTAAATATTTTTTGAGGGGACCAGATGGACTCATGTCTTGTTAGGGAGACCACTTCATTGATGGTGTAGTGGCCTGACTACTGCACTTTACATCTGAAGCTGCCTCTGATTAATATTAGATGTTGACTATAATTTAACACATATATAGTCATGGGATGTAGAATATAGTGTGGGGATGGAGTCAACGGAATTGTAATAGATACGTATGATATTGGGGGTGGGGGGGCAGGGGAGGTGGGAGGCGGTAGTCACCTTTGTAAGGGGTGAAAAAGATAACTATTGCATAGTTTTGTACATCTGTAACTATTAATGATAATAAAATAATACAAAAAAAAGACCTATGAAAGAAACTACTTGGCAAGGAATTAATTGCTATTCCAGAAGGGAATATCTGAACACTAGCAAAATAAAACTTTATATTGTCTAAAAAAAAAAAAAAGATACAGCCTTAACAATAACTTGGATCCATTCATATGAGTACCCATCTTATCCTGTCTTCCTCCATCTGAGATAAGCATCAATCTAAATCTTGTATTCCTAAGTCCCTTGCTTCCTTTTTTACAGTTTCACTACATCTATAAGAATTCTTTTAAAGTATTTTATTGTCATTATTTTTATTTTATAAAGTGATTATCAAATTAGATGAAAGCGTGAGTGCTCGCTTTTCAAACCCTTTATATTAACTTGCTAAGATTGATTCATACTGTTATGTAAGTGTATATTCCATTTGACTTCTGTACAAGATTAAACCGTGTGAACATCACACCATTTATTCATACCCATTCCTTAAAATGGGCATTTGGGCCATTTCCAGATTTTTGTCATTATGAACAGTATGGCTGTGAACATTGTTTTATATATCTTTCTGCTCTTCTTCTACAGAAATGTCCTGGCAATTGTCACCCCTTTACTGTTTCATGCAAAGTTTTAGAATTGTCTTAATCAAGTTCTGTGGGGGGAAAAAAAATAGCTTGTTGTAATTTTCATTGGAAATCCATTGAATCTACACAACAAGTCTAGGAGAATTCACCCCATGATACAGTAGTCCCCCCTATACAAGGTTTCACTTTCCATGGCTTCAGTAACCTGCATCAACTGTAGTCCATAAATATTAAATGGTAAGTTCTGGAAATAAACAAATCAAAAGTTTTAAATTGTGCACCATTCTGAATAGCGTGATGAAATCTCAAGACATCCTACTCCATACAGCCTGGGACATGAATCATCCTTTTCTCCAGTGTATCCTTGTCTCCAGTGTATATGGTACCTGTCTATTGGTCACTTAGTAGCCCCCTCATTTATTTGATTGGCTGTCACAGTATTGCAGTGCTTATGTTCAAGTAACCCTTATTTTACTTAATAATGGCCCTAAAGAGCAAGAGTAGTGGTGCCAGCAATTGAGATATGCCAAAAAGAAGCCATAAAGTGAAAAGGTGAAAGTTCTAGACTTAATAAGCAAAGAAAAAAAATGTGTGCTGAAGCCACTAAGACCAACAGTTAGAACAAATCTTCTAGCCATGAAATTGTGAAGATGGAAAAAGAAATTTAAGTTAGTTTGCTGAAAGAGAAACCACAGTCACATAGCATTTATTACAGTATATTATTATAATTGTTCCATTTTATTATTGTTATTATTATTAATCACTTACTGTGCCTAATTTATAAATTAAACTTTATCATGTATGTATGTGTAGGAAAAAACGTAGTATACATAGGGCTTGGTACTATATGCAGTTTCAAGTACTCACTAGAATTTTGGAACTTATTCCTGACAGAAAAGGGGGCCAAGTTTATTAATAATTTCTATCCATGAACATGGTATATAGCTCCCAAGTAAATTTCATTTATTTAGGTGTTCTTTAATATTTCTTTAATTAACTGTATATCCTCTTTTTATAAGCCTCATACATATTTTTGTTAGATTTATTTCTAGCCCTTGATATTCTCTAATACAATTATAATTTCTTCTCTTTACCTACCAATTTTTGTACCTTGTTACTTTTTTAACATCTAAATTCATGCCAATTATAATGACTTTTTAAATGCAAAGCTTGCCTGGTCTACAATAAGCAGGGAAAGATTTTAATTTTCAGTATTTTGTGGGAAGATATGGAACTAAGACTTTCTCAGAAGGTGAATTTCATCTTTTATGAATTTGGCTTTAGTCCTCACTCTGCCATTGCTGGTTCTGTGGTCTTGGGTTAAGTCTTTGGCTTCTCTGGGCTCAGTATTACCTGTGGTAGCTTGTCTCAAAATGGCTACTATTAATATCTTCCCTCCCTATACACAAGCTATTTCCCTATTGAAATGGAATCCATTGCTCTACCCCCTTTGAATTTGGACTGGTCTACTATTTCTTCAACAAATAGAAATGGTGATTTAATATTGAGTAATTTCCAAAGATAAGTCATTATAAGTCTTATAGCTTCTGTCTGGGTCACTCTGGGAGGACCCAGTCACCACATAAAATGAGACCACCATGCTGTGAGGAAGTCCAATCTAGCCATATGGAGAGACCAGGTTAAAAGAGAGATGCCTAATCAACCCTTGGCTTCTCCAGCCATCCCAGCTAAAGCAGGAGATATGAGCATGAAGAAGCCTCCCAATGATTCTAGCCACTGATGCCATCTGAATGCAACTTTATGAGAGACCTCAGAAAAGAACTATTCAGCTGAACCTAGTCAACATACAAAAACAAGAGAGAAAAATAATAAATTGCTGTTTGAAGCCATTAAAAATTAGATGACTTATGTACCAATCAGAAATAATAAGCAATCGATAACAGAAACCAATGTTTTTCAGACTGAATTTGGTAGAATCATAGAATTTCCAAAAAACAACAACAAAAACCAACCAACCAAACAAAAGAAACCTCTGCTGGAGAATAGATTGGTTTGTAAGGCTCTGTATTTTCCTCATCGGGCCCTTTATCCAGGGAAGCTCCTTTCTTTTCTCTTATAATTTCAGTCCTATAAATCATTTCTTGAAAGAAAGAAAGAAAGAAAGAAAGAAAGAAAGAAAGAAAGAAAGAAAGAAAGAAAGAAAGAAAGAAAGAAGGAAGGAAGGAAGGAAGGAAGGAAGGAAGGAAGGAAGGAAGGAAGGAAGGAAGGAAGGAAGCAAGAAAGAGAAGGAAAGAGAGAAGAAAAGAGAGAGAGAAAGAGGGAGGGAGGGAAGGAGGGAGGGAGGGAGGAAGAAAGAAAGGAAGAGAGAAAGAGAGAGAAAGAAAGAAAGAAAGAAAGAAAGAAAGAAAGAAAGAAAGAAAGAAAGAAAGAAAGAAAGAAAGGAAGAAAAAGGAAAGAAGAAAGGGAGTTCTAGTGCCATCACTCTGACAAGTCCCAGACCAGATGATGTCTAAGTTTCCTTCTATCATTATCTTTCTATGATAACATCACTAGATATCATCCAAAGAAAAGGCAATTAAGACAGTGTCAAATGAGAAATGGTAGTGAGAATTAGGAATGTTTCACCTACAGGAGGGAAACACAACTCAGATACTCTAACAAGGACTGGGCTTGTCCAATAATTAGGAGATCTGTTTTAAGGAGGTGGGCTCCCACCCATCCACTCCACCTCACTCCCTGCTTACCATCTACCTGCCTTGTACACGATTTTGGCCTAGGTCGTAGTTCTTACAATTAATTCAAGACCCACGTTTAAACTTTACCAGTACTATTATTTACTCAATATTTCCTTTACATTAGAGCATTTTTTCATATAAATGAACTTTGAGTTGATTATTCCCCCAATACATATACTCCAAAACATATGCACAATTATTAAAATGACATTCAACTATAGACTAATTAAAATCACCACAATCGGGGCCGGCCGAGTGGTGCGGTGGTTAAGCGCTGGCTTTGGAAGCTAGCGACCCCGGTTCGGTTCCCACATACGAGGGCCAGTGACACTGCCCTCAAAAAAAATAAATAAATAAATTTAAAAAATTTAAAAAAATAATAAAGATTAGAAAATGTGACATTTCAAAAAAATAAATAAATAAAAATAATAATAAAATCACCACAAAACACTGTACTAGATGACCCTTTCAACTCTATGGTCAAATAGTCCTCAAAGAGTATGTTAGCTTATAGCCTTAGAAAGACCTGTTTACAATGTCAACCACTGGCTGGTGCCTAGGAACTTGGATTTGGGAAAAGTTCCCACCATTTGCATAACTGATAAGAGAGGCTTATGATGCCTAAATTGTTTGTACAAATAAAATGGTTTATGCTGAACACCTACTTTCCTTCTGGCGTTGGCAATTTTGCTACGTGACAAGCAGAGGCTGCTACATGACCCAATAAAAACCCTGGCTGCTAAGTCCCTAAAAAAAAAAAAAAAAAAAGGAAAAATGAAATAAAAAATTATATCTATCTATATATTTTATTTAAATAAAAAATTATATATATATATATATATATATATATATATATATATATAAATTTTTTCCTTTTTTCTCAAAATCACTTTCATTCCAGAGGCCTGAGTCAGCTTTCCTTATTTATTTCAAGGCCTTGCTCAAATCCTCTTCCTCATCTCTAAAACTTTCTCTTTTTCTCTATATTGACAAATCCCCACAGGTGAAATACTCAGACCCCATTACAATAAAAAATAATAACATTTATTGAACACTTACTCTATACTAGGCCCCATTCAACATGCTTTACATGAAGCCTAGATACTAACTTTTTTTAAAGCAAACTGGAAGGAACCTCTTGTATGGGCCTCGCTTTGTGGGTTTCTTTAGCTCCCGTGCTTGGTGCTTTTTAGCTCTTGGTCATATTATTACAAAGAGTGGCATCATTACTTAATTCTCTAAATGAGATGCCTGTTCAGGTTCCTACTTTGGAAAAATGTCAACCCCACCTTGCCAAAAGCTAGCCACGTGGCAGCCTTATAATAAGAAAAGGAAAAAGTTCCCAGCTTGGCTTTCCAGAATGAAATTAATTGTGAGAATTCAACTCTTTCTAAGTCTGTGGGCACTCATGCCTTTCCCCCTGAGAGTTAGTTATAAATGATTTTGCACTTTCTGTACTGAGTAATGTGGATGAAAATCCACAGCCTAGAGAGGAAGTAGAACACTGAAATATGGCTTAACCTTCCTACTCCAGTTTCCAGGGACTCTTTCAATGCTACTGGGCTGACTCCTCCTGCTCTAAACATCATTGATATGCTCTGTGCCCATCATTTCTTAGGCTTGACCACCCACCTGAGCTTAGCTTTGTTCATTTTACATGCCACTGAGAAGCTGTTCAAATTGCTTACACAAGCATCACCTCAGCCAAATAGGCCTGAAATCTTAACCTGCTTAAGAGACTCTTAAGCACTGTTTTTCCAAATCCCACCTAATAAGACGTTCATTTTGAATTTATGAATCCAACAGACATTCCTCAGTTTCTGTTGTGTGCTGTCCATTGTATGAGATTGGGGATACATTGGAGAATAAAACATCTGACTTCAATGAGCTAAAAATGCATAAAACCAAACAGTTAAAACAGATGACAGGTCAAGTCCCATCACCACTGCCTCCAATCACTGAAATGGTAGTAGCATGAAAACAGAAATTGTATTTTACATATTATACTCCAAGCACCTAAAAATATGACTGGCCCATGATAGCAGTTAGTAAAATATATTTTGAATCACTAGAAATAGTCTGTGAAAATTCCATGAAAAGAGAAGTTATTTTGGCTAGGGATATCAGAGAAGTTTTCTTAGAGAAAATGGTCATTGAAGGAGACCTTGAAGGAGATAGAAAATAAAATTTGAGAAATGATTTTTTTCTTATAAAAGTAGTACAAGCTTATCTTGAAACACTTGGACATATAAAAATGTTTTTAATGTTTAAATTATTCATAAATATAACAATCAAAGAGTCTAGGTAGATATGGCAGAAAAGGGTTTATTGCAACTCTCCCCCAATACCTAACAAGCATCCTCAAATTTCTTATTTTAAAATTTTTTAAGTAAAAACTCAATAAAAATGTAAAAAGCATCAGTAGCATCCAGGCCTGTGAGGTGGTAGGAATAGAAAAAAAGTCATAACTTCCCCCATCCTGTGGCACCTAACCCACCCTAGGCCCAGACAGCTTAATGGTGGATTAACACCATCCCAATAATTCTCGTGAATATCCTAAATTTGGACAGCAATAAATTGTAAAAGGATTATCCTTACTTTCCCCTTTCTGATTTAAATAATGTTGAGGGAATTGATATATATGACTGATGGAAAGTGAGGGTGAAAACTGAGTTAACTTCCTTCTGCAGAAGAAAAAATTCAAGATTCCATGAGGAAACGGGGAAACAATTGCAGTTTCAGGGGTATATTCTGTGGTTTACACCTGGCCGTGAGATTAAGAAACACTACCACAGAAGACTAACAAAATCTCAGAAAAAAGATCAGGATGCAGTTTCAGTTTCTGGTGATCAGTAGCAGTCATATGATCAAATTATGTTTATCAGGCAAATATTTGCATTATCCAGTGTTGTGGGAATTATTTATTCCATCTATAAATACCTTATTTTTATTGATTTGCAACATAAAATTTAACTATGAGCAATTCCCTTAGTCTCAGCTTCCAGTCTTCTGTCACACCTAAGCCAAATTCAATTTAGAAATATGGACCCCACCACCACCACCACTATTCAAATAAGGCAAATAGATGATAAGGAGTCATGGAAAATTTACTCATATTCTATCAAGCAACCAGAAGACTAACTCGAACTTCTGACACTAAGTGTAAGCAAAATTTTAAAAATAAAATAGAAGGGCCGGCCAAGTGGCACGGTGGTTAAGCGCTGGCTTGGGAAGCCAGCGGCCCCGGTTCCGGTCCCACATATGAGGGCCAGTGACACTGCCCTCAAAAAAAAAAAAATAAATAAAAATAAAAATAAAATAGAGCATGGCAAGTGTGCCAACATGTCATAGTAAATTACTAAAAGGATGGAAGGTGGTATGCAAAAGGCAGTTGGGAGAGGAGGGGTTATCACTTTGTGATAACTATTACATTGTTTTGTATGTCTGAAACTAATAAGAAAAAAGAAAAAGGCAGTTGAAAGACCCCATCTAGAAGAAAACATGCTCTATGAAACAGGAAAATCCCACACAAATGCTTCATGCTGCTTAAAATTTTAGTAAGACTTCATAAAACTCAGATCCCAAATGATAAAAGAACAGAATAAGTTTAAGTGGCTGCTTGGTAGAGCTATGGAAACAAATTAAGACCCAAGATATCATTATTATAAAACTGATAAGCAAATTAGAAACAAAAGAAACAAGATAGGCACACCTATGAAATGAATCACTGGCATGAAACAAAGGCTCAATATAATCACAGTGAAATGATAAAGAATAAAATCAAAATAATTACAGGATAATCAATATGGAAGACAAAGATGACATAACTTTTTTTTTTTTAACAAAACATTGTAAGTTTATTCCTGTAATTTCATTAATAACACATAAATGGCTAATGGACAGGCATCACCAATTTGACTGACCTATCTTAGCTACCTTGTGGAAGAAGTATTTTCTATTTTATCTATTTCACCTAATGCCTGTTCAAAAGCAGGTTAAAAATGTCAAAAGATGACCTAACTTAAAGATAACTGGTACCCCTACAAAGATATTTAACTATAAAAACATAGTAAAAATAGAAATTATCCTTGAAATGAAACAAAACTCTATACACTGAAAAAGCACACAGTAATAAAATAAAAATTGATGCACAAGTATCGAAACCCAGATATTAATGGAAATGTGTGTATGCATATGTATAAAATATATATTACATACCATATAATATTATGAAATACATATATTTTCTATATTTTTTCTTCTAAGGCAAAAAAAAAAAGTCAAGCTGGTCTAACAGTTCCCCTTAGCAATATCCATTGCCTGAAGATAATAAAGGGATATGTACAAAGTTCCCAAGAGAAACAAAATATGACCAAAGAATATTATATCCTACCAAATCACCATTCAAGTATAAAGGGAATTTTTTAACATGAAAAATTCAGGGAATACAAAACCTGCAAGACTTTCTTTAAAAAAATTTATGTAAAATTAAATCCAAACAATGAGGCCATGAGTGAAAAATCTGGGCCAATAGTGCACCATCCAAAGTCAGAAGATACACACAGTTTTGAAAAAAATTAAATTTAAAACACACTTGTTGACTGACTTCACTTAGGTTTAGAGCACATAAGCAAACTTAGATATTATCATTTGACTTGCTTTTTAATTGTCATCATTTGATCAATTGATATAATTTGACTTGTCCCTCATGAATACATGGCTCCATTCTGCTATCAAAATTTTATTTCCCAACAAATACAATTGGGCAGACGGGATTGATCCCCATATGTATATCCCCATATGTGAATCCCTATTCTTTTCTACTCCCATTATATTTATTGCTCATCTGGTTCACCTCTACCCAACAGCTCTTATTTATATTTCCAAGCCCTTCCTGTATATTAGCATTATAGACAGTACAATAATCTATTTTAAGGGCTGTAAATATCTTCATACATTTTGACCCAGTAAATTCTCCTCAAGAATTTGTGTTAAAAAAATAGAGATATGGGCAAATACGTATGCTTATTATAGTATTTACAATAGCAAATTAACAAGCAATATAAAAGCCCCCAAGAAAAGAAATGATTAAATTATGGTATATAAAGAATATTTATATTTTTTTAATTGTTGTGATACTACAACATGAATAAAATAGAACAATACATGAAAAAAATGAGGGTATAACAAATGTGGGTATAAATATATAAGATTCAAAATGTGAAAAAAAATATGTATATGAATATAAAAGATAATGGAAGAAAATATATACTCTGGTTTTTAAAAAATAATTATTATTTTGATCCAAAAACTTATGATGAAAAATTCAAGGTATATAGCAAATACAACTTAGAGAAAAAACAGTCACTTAAACTCCATAATTACAATATATTATCATTAACATCAGATGAACATAACTTATTTTTGGGTGTATATGACTTTGTGTGTATTTAATGTCTATAACAACTAAAATGATTATAATATAGATCTACCTTGAAATTTAAATGTAATAAATACAATTATACTCAAATTTAACAGGTAAAAATAAGCAATTAGAAGGAACTACTGGATTATAAAAAACAGGTTCTTTACTCCAAACAATGGAATTTCTTAAAATATTTTTCTTTTTCTTTTTTCCTTTTTTTTTTTTTTTTTTGAGGGCAGTGTCACTGGCCCTCATATGTGGGACCGAACCGGGGCCACTGGCTTCCCAAGCCAGCGCTTAACCATCGCGCCACACGGCCGGCCAAAAACATTTTTCTTAAAAGAGAAATTACGAGCGATCACTAAGAAACTATGGTACTTTTTTCTCTTTTTACTACCGTGTTTTAATTTTGGATAGTGTCATCTGAGTCTCTATTATAAAAATGTCAGAATTCACAATCTTACACTTTATTCCCCACATTCAGGTTTTTTGTTAGTTTCATTATTTCAGACTGTCAAGGTATGTAACATTTCCATTCTAATTTGTAATCACAATTTTCAGTTCCTGAGTCTTCACTCTATGTTTATGCTCATCACCTGTCCTTTACCTAGAGCTTCTGTATAACCAATTTCCTTATTTCGATTCATCACTTTATGAGCTAGACTTCTTTTTCCCCAACAAGCACTTGCAAATCTTGATTCATTTCATTCTTACATACCTGAGCTAATGAGATTATTTGTATGAGCACCCAAAGGACAACCTGATTGGGTATTAATTTGCTTGAATGAGTTCACTATTGTGATGCAGAGTCAAAGTACTGTTCTCCTCTCCCCAAAATTTTCATCCACAGCTAAACCATTTCACATATTAATTTCAGAATATATCATATGGAAATTTAGTTCTCTAGATTTTGCCTTTAAGGTTTGAGGAGTGTGTTTGTGTGGAGTCAAAGGAGGGAGCAGTATTTTAGGTTCTGGGAATACAGTGGTAGCCGAGACAGACAAGGTCCCTTTCCTCAGAGCGTACGCATGGTGAATGGGAAGATGAAAAGAACAAAAATAAAAAACAGGGGTGGCCAGTTAGCTCAGTTGGTTAGAGCACAGTGTTCATAATACCAAGGTTGCCAGTTCAATCCCCACGTGAGTCAGTGAGCTGAGTCCTCCACAACTAGATTGAAACAACTACTTGACTTGGAGTTGATGGGTCCTGGAAAAACACACTGTTCCCCAATTTAAAAAACAAACAAACAAACAAACAAACAAACAAAAAATAGAGCAGAGACTGGCAAGATCTGCGATGGGGGTGATGTCTGGCTATGCCCTGAAGGAGATATTAGAAGACCTGGTTTCTAGCATAAACTTACTATTTGCTCATGGGAAACATTGACTTTTTCTGGGCCTTGGTTTATCTCGAAATTGAACTAAACTAGGTTATACCTCAGATCATTTCACTGTTCTCCAAACTTCCTCCCATACATTATTCATGTGATTCTCTATCTTCTGCCCATATGAACCTTACGCTGGGTAGTCCCCCTCTGTCTACAGGAAGCCTGCCCTGACCACTTAAGCTCATCGATGGCTTTCCACAGTGCAACATGTGATGTGAATTCCATCCATTGTGCACGTAACATGAACTGCTCCTTCTCAAGCAGATATAAGTTCCCAGAAAAGACCAGGTCTGTGTTTTATATTCTCCACAACACAGCGCACATTGTTCAGAGCTTCCAATGAAGGACAACTTCAAGTCACAGAAACACTGCCTGAGTAGTGGTGTTGACCACCAAGGAGCATTGGCAAATCAGTCACTGGTGAGAAAACACAGCTGCTGCTCCTGCCATTTTTATCAACTATCACGCCACTCTGTGATTCAGTTCCCTTCTAAAAGGTGAGGTGCCACGACTGCCAAAAGCATTGAGTATATTGCAAATATTAGAAACACGATAGTCAGAATATAGTAAATGTATTTTTTTAACTTTTGAAGATGCATATCTGCTCGAGTCCCAACTATTTGTGAACCTTGAGCTCTAGTTCCTTTCCTTGTAGAATAAGGAAATGGGATGATAAATAATCTATAATGTGCATGGGTCACACTCAAATGCCTACGTTGTGTACATGGACGAAACAGCCGAGTTTTATAGCAATGACATCTTCATTTACGTTTTTCAACACAAATGTAATATTTGTTCTTAATTTCCATAAATTATGTAGGTGCTTCCATTTTTCTTGAAAACTAAGGCCTTCCCAGCCCACCATTCATTTTCCCACTTTGATAAAGAAATGTATATAAGAAGAATATTAGGTTCTTTTTAACCCTACTATCCAAAAAAGCACATGCTTATGATAAACACCACTGCATGCAGCCTCAGTGTTGGCAGGATCAAACTGAAGACTGCAAACCGAGCCCCTTACCTAAGCCATCCAAACGAGACAGCTGTTCCTTCTTCCCGGTGAAATGTCTCCTGTTTTTTTTTTTGTTTTTACAGGAGAGGCTAGCAATCTGTATTTTTATGTCGAGTCTTCCAATTTTAAAACATTTGCATGTGCTTCAAATATTTTAAAGTACAGTAATACCTTGGTTTGCCAGCATAATTTGTTCCGAAAACAAACCACTCCTATTGCCAGACATCGCTCATTTACCACATTAAAATTTCTGAGCCGTGTTTGCTCATCTTGCGGCACACTCACAAACCAAGTTACTCGCAATCCAATGTTTTACTGTACTATACATTAGGTGAAGATGGCCAAAAGGTGCAAGCTTCAAGTTCAAAGATAAGCAAGTACCGGGAATGTCATGCACAACACAATGACTATAGCTAACACTGCTGTGTGGTATACTGTAGTATTTGAAAGTTGCTAAGAGAGTAGATCCTAAAAGTTCCCATCACAAGGAAAGAAAATTTTTGTAACTATATGAGGTGACAGATATTAACTAAATTTATTGTGGGAATCATTTTGCAATTTATGTGTATGTCGAGTCATTGCGCTGTACACCTTAAACTGATAGTGTTGTATGCCAATTATATCTCAATAAAACTGGAAGAAAAGAATCAAATAAAATGAAAACTTCTGAAAAAAAACAAAAAAAAATAACTGTACAAAAAATGTATATGAATATGTAGCCCACAGATTGCAAGTCTGTAATTTCTAAAATTTCTCCAGCTCGGATATTCAGTGACTATCTTTACTCCAGGTAGAGGTAGAGGGTGAATACTATGCAGAGTCCTCCTATTGGCAGGGCGCAAATCACCATTCGTACGCCGCACTGGGCAGATGAGCCTATCTAATCTTTCACTGAAGCCATGTGCAGCGTGCAGAACATCATGCCGAATGCAGTGGAGGGAATCAAAGATGATTCGTGTGTGGGTTGCACCCTTCCCAGAAGACTGTGCCTTTGAGCTTTATTATGCAAGTAGAACGCACTCCGATTTCTGATTTTTAATGATAATATATACCCTTGTGGTTTATTGCAAACAAACCACTTTTGCATCCCTTGTCTCACAAAATGCTCCTAAAAGCTGAGAATTACCGAAGCTGAGATTAGTATTCCCATTGCACAAATAAGCAAACAGTTCAGTGATGATGAGGTACTCATCTGAGGTCACAGAGCTAGTAAGCAGGAGATTTGGGAACTTAACACCATGTCTTCGGATTCACAGTTCTTCGATTTGTTCTTTTTCTAATATACCATACCATACTAGTTCACCCTAATTCAATCAATTGTATATATAGACAGCCAGAGTCAGACCTACAGTCTGCTCTCATGGAGAGAGAAAGGCAAATATGCCAAATGGGACTTCAGTTCATAACCGTATTTACGTATATCTCATGCTCAAACCACCAAACACATTGACTACTCATATTACAGTCATAAAATCTAAGATCTATGGTGTCTTTTCAACATCCGTGTGCCACCAGTAGGTCTTTGATCCAGAAGTACAGCAATCATTTTTTCTTCATTTATTTAAAGAAATCATCTTTATTATGAGTCTGGTGCAATGACGAGGTCTTAGAACACAATAATCACTCAAGATATAATTATTACTAATTGAAAAGTTACCAATTTCTGCTTTCATCCAAGATGGAAAAACAGAACCTGGATTTACTCTCTCACCTGAACTAAAACACTAGATAAAATACATGAAAAGAATGGTTTTCAAGACATTGTACATTAGGCAATGAAGGACATTGACCCTTGAGAGATGAGAAATAAACAAGATGAGCTGTACAATTACCCCTGTGTATTGCCTTGAAGAATTTTCAGGCCATATCATAGTCCATGCAGGCAGAGCCCAGGGTACTCTCTGATTGAGGAAACTTAGTGGAACAATCAGGCACACCAAGGTGCCTAGAGTTCACAGGTCAGGGAACCAGAAAGGAGAGAGCTGAAGAGAGGGGATTTCAGAGATGGGTAGATGGTCCTCAAGTATTCAGCAGAGTACTGATCAGCACATGTGTGTGGTCAAACTATGCAAGGCCAGGGAACCACCTGAAAGGACTAGAAAGGGTCAGTGCTCATACAGGGCTGGGAAGAGAGCCATTTCCCACCAGCCAGACTGGAAAATCTCATAATTTATGGGGCATTCACTAAAAACTTCAGAAGAGTTGTGTGCCTCAGTAGTGGAGAATAATAGGCCCTAGAATAAAAGTTGCTCTGCTCTCACCTGACAAATATTAAAAGCAAGAGCAGAAAGAATCAAACTGTTCCTAAGTACCTCCCAAAACAAAGCTCAAGAATATTTATAGGGATACAAAAATATTTAGCACCTAACAAACTAAAAGTCACAGTACTGTCATCCTCCCAATAAAAATTACCATGCATGCAAATAAGCAGGAAAATATGACCCATAATGAGGAGAAAAATCAACCAACCGAAACCAACCCAATACTGACATAGATGTTAGAATTAGCAGACTACATTGTTGAAACATAATTATATTCCACAGGTGCAAAAAACTAGAGGAAAAATTAAAGATGTTAATCAGTGATATGGAAGAAATTTTCAAAAGGAAAATCAATCTTCTTGAAGTTAACACTACAATATCGGAGATGAAAATGACACTGAATGGAATTCATCACAGATGAGGCATTACAAAAGAAAATATTAGTAAACTTGTATACCAATAGCAACTATCCAAAAAGAAACAGAGAAAAAAGATGCAGAACAAACAAAACTAGTGGCCTAACATCCATGTACTGAGGGTTCTTGAATGGGGGATGGTGTGAGAGAGACAGAAAATAATTTTGAAAACAAATGGCCAAAATGTATCTATATTTTATGAAAACTATAAACCCACTATATTACTTTACAAAGGCTGCCATAACAAAGTACCACAAACTGGGAGGCCTAAAGAACAGAAATTTATTATCTCACATTTCTGATGGATAGAAGTCTGAAATCAAGGTGTTGACAGGGTTGTTTCCATCAAGGGCTATGAGGAAGAATCTGTTGTATTCCTCTCTCTTAGTTTCTGGTATTTGTTGGCAATCTTTGGCTTGTAGAAGCATCACCCCAATCTCTGCCTTTGCCTTCACATGACATTTTCCCTGTGTGAGTGTCTGTGTTCAAATTTCTCCCATTTATAAGGACATCAGTCATATTATGTTGGGGCCCACCCTAATAAAATCATCTTAACTAATTATATTTGCAACAACCTTATTTCCAAATAAGGTGATATTCTGAGGGACTGGGGATTAGGACTTCAGCATATTAATTTTGGAGGTACATAATTCAACCCATGACACCCATAGATCCAAGAAGCTCAACAAGCCCCATGCACAAAAAACATTAAGAAAACTACACAAAGGCATCAAAACAATGATAAAAAGAAAAATCTTAAAAGCAACCAAAGAAAAAAAGAAACATTACATATAAAGAAAAATAAGGAAGACAGCCTAACCAGAAGGACTGCAAGCAAAGCAACAGTAGATCAACAAGTTTAAAGTAGTGGGAGAAATGGTTAAAATAGAATTTTATGCCCAGCAAAAAAATCTTTTTAAAATGAAGATGAAATAAAGATGTTTTCAGACATACAAATCCTGAAAGAAGTTACCATCAACAGATTTTTCCCTACAAAACATGTTAAATAAAGAAAGTCCTTAGGTAGAAGGACAATAACAGCAAGTGGGAAAATGGATCAATACAAAAGAATAAAAAGTACTGAAAATGGTGGTTATATGGGTAAATATATGAGATGTTTCTTATTATTTGAAATTCTTAAAAAGAATTGACTTTTCAAACAAATATAATGTGGAGCTTATAACAAGGACTAGTAAATTATATGACAACATTAGCAGGAAGGCTGGGAAAGGGGAAATGAAAGTATACTATTGTAAGATTTTTATACCATACGTGAGATAACAATCTAGCCTAAAGGTAGGTTGTGATAAATTAAACATTTATATTATAATGCTTAAAGCAACTTCTAAAATAAAGAATAAAAGAGTTTGTCTTATAAACTAACAAAGATATCATTTTAAAATAACCCAAAAAGCAGAAGAAAAAAAGAAGAGAGAACAAATAACAGATGAGACAAATCAAAAAACAAACAGTAAGAAAGTAGATTTAAAACTGACCATATCAACAATTATATTAAGTATAAATAGTCTAGATCACCAATCAAAAGGCAGCAATTGTCAAATTGGATAAAAAAGCAAGACCTGACTATATGGTGCCTATAAGAAAGCTTTTAAAATATAAAGACATAGATGGGTTAAAAGTAAAAGGATGGGGCCGGCCGAGTGGCGTGGTGGTTAAGCGCTGGCCTTGGAGGCCGACGGCCCCGGTTCAGATCCCACATATGAGGGCCAGTGACACTGCCCTCAAAAAAAAAAAAAAATAGTAAAAGGATGGATAAAGATATATCATGCTAATATGACTCAAAAGAAACCTGGACTGGTTAATATCAGACAAAATATATTCTAGGGCAAAGAATATTATCAGGGATAAAGAAAGTCACTTAAAAATGACAAACGGGGAGGAGGTATCCAAGATGGCAGAGTAAATAAACACTGTGCTTGCCTCATCCCATGAACAAATGAAAATTACAACTAAATTATACAACAACCAACCTGAGAACCACCTGAAGACTAGCTGAACAGAAGTTTTATAACTAAAGACCTAAAGAAGAAACCATGTCAAGACTGGTAGGAGGGGCAGAGACGTGAACTGGTCTGGCCCCAAAACTCTGTGTGGAGGATGAAAATTGGGAGAAATATCTCAGCCACAGAGGTTCCCCAAGGAGGAGTAAGGGACCCCAACCTTATACCAGCCTCCCCAGCCAGGATTACTGGTACAGGGAAGAGGAGCCCCCACAACACCTGGCTGTGAAAAGTGGGGACTCTGGCCATGTGGGTGGGATGGAAGGTGACAGGAAACCCAGAAGTCCTCTCAAAGGAGCAGTGCAAACTCGCTAGCAGGCACTTACCCTGGGTCCAGCAGAAGCACAGTGATTCAGGGGCGTTGGAGACATATGGGGAATGACTGAGTTGTGTGGCTGCAGGGCAAGGATTGGAGGGACAGTTGCCATTTTCCCTGTGTGAGTCCTCCTCTCATGTATCTGGGAGGTAGGCACCATCTTCCTTGTGTTGAGCCTGCCCACGCAGGTCAAGTCTGAATCTGAATTTGTCTGGTGAGCTCCGCTTGCTCCACCCTGCTGACTCACTGAGACCTCTGCCACACACAACCTCATACCACATGATGCTTTATCAAATGCTGAACCTTAGAGGAGCCAACAGGTGGCAGCAGGCCCCAGAGTGTCCTGGCTTTTGTGAAGCTACAGCAGATCTGGTACTAGTGGCAGCCATCCTTGGTTTGCAGCATGGCCTCTCCCACGTGCCTCCAGGTCCAGCACAGGCAACGACCAACCGTGGATCGCTTTGTAGCTCCTACCAAGTAGTCCCCAGCTGGTGACAGGCAGTGGCTGACCTTGGCTTGCACCAGAGCCCCTACCAAGAAGCCCCAGAACCAACATACTTGGAGGTTGGCTTCAGACCACAGCAGAACACCACCCAATTAGCCCCACAAGTGGCACACCCAAAGGGTGGTCTCAACAGGGACCAGAGCCTACTAAGGCAAATGCTGCTCCATGTGGTAAACTCCCTGTACAGCAGCCCATAAGCTATAGATGTGGCAAAACCCCACAGCCAGTCAGCCTAAGGATCAATTCCACCCACTGACATGCCAATAGCAATTAAGTCTCAACTATTAACAGGAGAGCACACACAACCCACACAAGGGACACTCCTGGAGCACCTGGCTCAGGTGACCAGGGAAACTGCCACTGGGCCCCCCCCACCAAGCACCTACTACATAAGGCCACTGGGCAAGACTGGGAGACATAGCAGATCTACATAATACATAGAAACAAACACAGAGAGGCAGCCAAAATGAGGAAATACCCCAAATGAAGAGAAAACTCCAGAAAAAGAACTAAACAAAATGGAGGTAAACAACCTACCAGCAACCAAAGAGACAGAGTTCAAATACTGGTTATAAAGATGCTCAAGGAACTTAGTGAGAACTTCAACAAATAGATAGCAAGCAAAAAAAAAAAAAAAAAAAAAAAAAAAAAAAAACAGAAACCTTAAAAAAGAACCAATCAGAAGAGAAGAATAGCTGAAATGAAGACTGTACTAGAAGGAATCACCAACAAACTTGATAAAGCAGAGGATTGAATCAGCAACTTGGAAGACAAGGTAGCAGAAAAGACCCAATCAAAACAGAAAAGGAAAAAATAATAGTTTTTTTAAAATGAGGATAGTTTAGGAGACCTCTGAGACAACATCATGTATAACAATACTCACATCATAGGGGTACCAGAAGAAGAGATTGAGAACCTATTTGAAGAAATAAAGACTGAAAACTTTCCTAACCTGATGAAGGAAATAGACATACAAGTCCAGAAGCACAGAGAGTCTCAAACCAGATGAACCCAAACAGGCCCATACCAAGGCTCATCATAATTAAAATGGCAAAGGTTAAAAACAAAGAGAGAATCCTAAAATCAGCAAGAGAAAGACAACTAGTTACTTATAAGGAAGCTCCCATAAGATCGTCAGCTGATTTCTCAACAGAAATTTTGCAGGCCAGAAGGACTGGACAAAATATTCAAAGTGATGAAAAGTAAAGATCTACAATCAAGATTACTCTACCCAGCCAGGCTATCATTTAAAATTGAAGGACAGATAAAGAACTTCCCAGAAAAGAAAAAGCTAAAGTTTATCACCACCAAACCAGTATTACGAGGAATGGTAGAGGGACTACTATAAGACCAAAAAAAAAAAAAGATAAAAAATCTGAATAATAAAATGGAAATAACTATATATCTACCAACAATTACTTTAAATGTAAACGGATTCAATGTTCCAATCAAAAACATAGGGTGACTGGGGCAGCCGAGTGGCACAATGGTTAAGCACTGGCTTGGGAAGCCAGGGACCCTGGTTCCAGTCCCACACATGAGGGCCAGTAACACTGCCCTAAAAAAAAAAAAAAAAAAAAAAAATAGGGTAACTGAATGGATAAGAAAACAAAAGACTTATATATGCTGTCTACAAGAGAATCATTCCAGATTGAAAGGCACACACAGACTGAAAGTAAAGGGATGGAAAAAGTTATTTGATGAAAATGGAAATGGGGGTGGAAAACAAGCTGGGGTAGCAATACTTATAACAGACAAAATAGACTTTAAAACAAAGGCTATAACAAGAGACAAAGAAGGACCCAGTAATACCACTTCTGGGTATTTATCTGAAGAAACCCAAAATGCTACTTCGAGGGGACATGTGCATCCATATGTTCATTGCCGCATTATTTACAATAGCAAGATGTGGAGGCATCCTAAGTGCCCATTGATGGAAGAATGGATAAAGAGGAGGTGGTACATATACAATGGACTATTGCTTGACCATGGAAGGAAATGGGTTCTTGCCATCTGTTACAGCACGGATAGACCTGGAGAGTATTGTGCTGAGTGGAGTGTCAGATAGAGAAAGACAGATGCAATGTGATTTCAGTTATATGTGGAATCTAAAGAACGAAACAAAACAAACGAACAAACAAAAAACCAGAAACAAACTCATAGGTACAGAGAATATTTTGATGGTTGCCAGATGGGAGCAGGGTTGGTGGTGAGTGAAAAACAGGAAGGGATTAAGAAGTACAAATTGGTTGTTACGCATATTGGTGTAGCATAATGAATATAGTTAATAATATTGCAATCACTCTGTATAGTGTCAGATGGGTACTACATTTATTGGGGTGATAGGTGGGCGGGGGTTGGGGTTAGAATGAAAAAGGTGAAGGGATTAAGAAATATAGTTGGTAGTTACAAAATAATCATGGGATGTAAAGTACAGCATAGGAAATATAGTCAATGATATGGTAATAACTATGTATAATGCCAGGTGGGTACTAGACTAGTCAGGGGGATCACTTCTTAAATTATACAAATGTCTCACCACTATGCTGTACACTTGAAATTAATATAAAATAATATAGAATGTTTACTGTAATTGAAAAATTTTAAAAGGGAGGAAGCTGAAGGGGAATAAGAGGTTCAAATTTCTAGGCAAATAAGTCATGAGGATGTAACATACAGTGTAAGAAATATAGTCAATAATATTGTGATAGCGTGGTATGGTATCAGATGGTTGCTGGACTTATGGTGATCACTTCTTTAGGTATATAAATGTTGAATAACTATGGTGTACACCTGAAACTGATATAATGTTGTATGTTAGCTACATTTTTAAATAAAAATCTTTAAAAATAAAGAAAAGAAAAAAATGATAAAGGGGTAGATTCATTAAAAGAACATAACAATCCTAAATATTGGGTTGTCGGAAAAGTCATGACGAATTTTTTCTATGTTTTTCGTTGTAAAACTGTGTCATGACTCTTCTGACAACCCAATGTTTGTGCACTTCATAACACAGAGTGAGGATGCACGAAGCTAAAATTGATAGAACTGAGAGGAGAAACAGATAAATGCACAATTATAGTCAGAGATTTCAGTACCCCCATTGAGATTACCCAATAATTCACAGAACAAGGAGACCAAAACCAGGAAGGATTTAGAAGACTTGAACAAAACTGTAAAACAACTTGAACTGATCAACATTTATAGAACAGTCCACCCCAAAAAGGCAAAGCACATGTTCCATTCAAGAAAACACAGTGCATATTTTGGGCCATAAAACAAATCACAATAAATTTTAAAGGATTCAAGTCATGTAAGGTGTGTGTTCTGACCATAATGGAATTAAATTAGAAATCAATAACAGAAATACATCTGAAAAATATCTAGAGATCTAGAAAGTAATTAACGTGCTTCTAAATAACCCATGGGTCAAAGAAAAATAAAAATGGAAATTAGCTATTACATATAAAGTTGCAATGAATATTTGAACAGAATATGATTGAAAATGCATCAAAATTTATAGGATGCCACTGAAGCAATACTTAGTGGAAATGTACAGCATTAAATAGCTATAGTACTAGAAAAGGAGAAAATCTATTATCTGTTTCTACCAGGTAAAAAATAATAAAGACCAGAGCAGAAATCAATGAAACAGAAAACAGAAAAAAATAGAGAAAATCAATAAAACCAAAAGCTGTCCTTTTAAAAAATCAATAAAATTGATAAACCTCTATCAAAACTGATCAAGAGGTAAAGAGAGAACTCACAAATTACCAAAATCATGAATGAAAGAAGTGATATCCTCATAGAGTCATTCTACAGATTTTAAAAGGAAAATAGGGGAGTGTTATGACAGCTTTATGCCAATAAATTTGACTATTTAAATGAAATAGGAAAATTCCTTGAAAGGTACAAACTATGAAAGTTTATTCAAAAAGAAATAGATAACCTAAATTGTCATATATCTATTAAATAAATTGACTTCATTATAGTTAAAATCTTCCCACAAAGAAAACTCCAGGCTCAGATGACTTCACTGGCAAATTCTACCAAACATTTTTTTTAAAATAATACCAATTCTACACAAACGCTTTCAGAAAAATGAAGAGGAGGGAATACTTACAGGACTTCACCACCCTTTTCATATGTCAGTGTGCACTCTGACTCTGTAAGGCTATGATGTGTACACAGCCTTTCCCAAAACGATTTTGTTTCGTGAGACCAGCATTACTCTCATACCAAAACCAGACAAAGACAACAGGCAAGAAAGCTACCAATACCTCTCATGAACATGGATGCAAAAATTCTTAACAAAATGTAAGCTGATTTCATCCAATAATATATTTAAAAAAAAAACACATCATGACCAAGTGAGACATATCCCAGAAATACAATCATACATTGATAGAAAGACTGGTACACAAATGTTCAAGGCAGTTTTATATGTGACAACTAAAAACAGGAAACCAAATGTCCAATCAGTGATTGAATAAACAAATTCTATGCAATGGAATACTACTCAGTAATAAAAAAGGACGGATTATTGATGCATATGCCACTAAGGGCCAATTGTCAACAGGATAAACTCTACATATTGGGATTATTTAAAAAGCCAAGATATGGAAAGTTTGCAAAAATCATACATCAAGCTTATACTAACGCTGGGCTGAACAATATCTAATTCTCACTCTACTTGGAGAACTGGGTTGGTTTGGTTTGGTCATTAGCTGTTGCCAATTCCCCTTATTAACATCAAGGCTTCCCAAAGTAAGTCCTAAATAACACTAAGTCTACAGCGGGGGTTAGTAAGTGTTATGCAAAAAAATATATATACGGTTCTGTGATCAAAAGGGTGGGAAAGTTAAAACTAAACCTGTATTTTTTTATTACAGGATTTTGCCAACCTTTTCATACGCCAGTGTGCACTATAACTTTGTAATGTGCATACAGCGTTTCCCAAAAGTATTTGCTCATGGTCCTTCCTTGATTTTGCAGAGCTTTTCCCAGAAATAGGGATATCCTTTGAGAGCATTATGTAGGTGCCTCCTTGTCCTCTGGCTCCTGGCTGGAGTGCACTCAATGAAAGGAGATCAAAGTTAGACATCAAATAAGGGGTGATCGTATGCATATAGGCTGTTCCCCATAGTTCAGGCAAAATGTGAGCATTCTGAAGCCAAAAGTAAACTGCTTTTTGCAGTTTACATTGTTTCATTTTTTTTCAGGACACTAACATGACAGATTTCTTCTCAGCATGATGACACTCCCCTTCATGAACACAGATAATCAATCAGTCGTTGGCTGTGCTCAAAACAGAGTGACAGACTCACGAGAAGAACAAAGGCTGCCCATCACGAGAGACAGAGAGAAAGGAGGGGGTTTGGGAGCCATCTCTGTTAGGAGAGGTGATCCCACCAACAACAGCTACGTCTCCAGGGGTCTCGTTTATTACCGTAACCTCCCACTTCAAACACGGAGTTCACAGTCTGGGTACCTCCATCCATCTTTCCGTTGACAAATGGCGTCATAAATCTTCCTTTCACCTTTCAAAAGGGCCACAGCTGAGCTAGAGCACCCCTCCCCCAGGCTCTCCCCGCCTCCTGCCCCTTCAACCTGGGTGCCATTCTTCTGGAGTGAAACAAAACCAAGCTGTTCCACCCAGGAGCAAAAGGAGCCTGACCTTCTCCTAAAGGATCGGGGCTCAGACCCAGGAGACCGGCCAACTGGGAAGGCTGGACAATGCAGTGGGCAGACGACAGACAGCACATGAATATTCAAGCATGTTCAGGGGCGCTGAGAGTCACTTACCCCAAAGGGGAGCCTGACGACTCCCTCCCACTCCATGCAGAGCTAAGAGGACCAGTCAGCACTGAGCCCTTCAGAGATCCAGCGCTAACCAGACAGAGCGCCAGTGGGCAGAGGCTGCTCGGATTCAAGAATGGAGGGTGAGAAAGCCTCCACCACCCCAATTCCTTCTCCCTGGGCTTCTCTGGGGACTAGAGTTTGAACTGCCCTGTCCACATCATCCTAGGTCATCCTGCTGATTCTATAAATGGAAAAATTCATGCTCAGAGAAGAGACTTTCCCAGATACACACAAAGTGGGTAATTGGTAAAAAGCAGGGCTGGGCCCTAACCCTGCTCCACACTCATTATACATTCCTTAGATAGACTAGAGGCTTCTAACCTTAAGGCCAGAGGACCTCTGGATTTCCAGGTAGAACTTCAGAGATACACACACACTTCCCAGGAGAGGGTCCACAGTTCTCATCATACACTCAAAGGAGCAGATAATAAAAAATAAGCATCACTGTCTGCAAACAGGAGTAATTCAGTCCCCAAAGGGGAAGGAATGGCAGAAAGAAGTTGGATGCAAATTTTAGGTGCTAATTTTAGGGGCAGAGGAAAAACAAATAAACGAAAGTATTTGGGGGAGGGAGCATTGGTGGGGCTTCCCTGAAGGAAGCTATAATATGGGGGTATTGGTTTAAATCCCCCCATCTCCTCTTTCAGCTTGCTGTCCTGAGTCCAGTCTTCCATATTCTTCCTCTCTTCTTCATTTATGCCCCACAATCAGCATACATCTGTGCCATATCCCATTCCCTCAAGCTTCAAGTTCTTTTGAAAACCAGTTCATGCTGCACTACTAATGGCTTCCTGAGGTTTTTCTTCACATGGGTCTTCATTGCCTTACACAAGTGGATAATGATGGAATATCAGACACCATGGCAGCCTGGCTCACGAGCCATTTTGGGCAACAGAGAAAGCCTTTCAGGGATTCTCAAAGATGAAGTTTAATTGTTGTAGTCAGGCAAAGAGCAGAAATAATGCCTCATCAAAATTACCTTTGAAAATCCCATACATTTCTCATTAAAATATAGCAAACGTGATCTTTTTCATCAACACTGGTTGGCAATATGTATAGATGGCAACCGTGTTATGTATAAAAATTCAGATCTTTAAACACTGCACGTCACTCAGTGTGGCAAAATGTTCACACAAAGAGAAAGGATAGAAATCAAGACCAACTGAACCCACGTCTTCGCCGTCTCCCATCTCATGCTGACACTGGAGCATCTCATCAGAGAAGGGATTGGTAGGCAGAACTGCCTTTACCATTTAAATTGTTTTCTCATGCATGCCTCTGTTGTCGTTATTATTGCTTTAGCTGTTTTGTTTTGTTTTGTTTTGTTTTGTTTTGTTTTGTTTTGTTTTGGCTAGGCATGTTTCTGTGTCTGTAAGATGTGTCTCTAATACAATTCCACATTGATAGAGTGGGTTGTGTGTTTCTACTTACATCATTATTATTGGCTCAATTACTCACCTATTTTTTAGCCACCTTCATAAGCGGTTCCATATGGGTCCTGAGAGGAGAGAATTTGTCAGTTCTCTTTTCTACTCTAGTTTCTTACAGACAGAAGTCACTGAACCTGGACTTACCTGGACTTGGGGAGCCTAAGTAAAGGAAAGGGCTTTGGTTGATAGTTAGGAGACCTGAGTTTGCGTCCCAGTCCTGCCAGTGGTTCACTGGGGAAATTTGGGGCAGCCTTACCCTCTTCATATCTTGGAATCTTCAGCTACACAGGGAGATTAAAGCTGAGGCACCCTAAATTTCTCCCCAGCTCTGAGGTTCTGTGCTTCTGGCCCAGCTCTGCTACTGGCTGCATGACCTTGGCCCCAGCTTCCTCTACCTGGGCTTGAATTCTGGCTCTTCCACTTTTGGCCGTGTGACCTCAGGCCTACATAACCTCTTCATGACTCAGATTCCTCATCTCAGGACAGAATAAAGGTCCTGCCTTCACAGAATTACATGAGCTAATCCTTGTAAAGAATACAAACAGCACAAGCATATAGTAAGTGATAAATAAACAGATGCCAGTATTACAATAAAATGAGGGGTTGGGCCAGCTGACACCTAAGTCCCTTTCAGCTTCACTCTTCCCTGGGTCTACCACCCATTTTCAAGTCAATCATGTTCATTGATCATGGATCAGCATCAAGTGTCACTGAGACCCCAGCACTTGCTCAGACGCCCGTCCAGGGGGAAGGGCTGATTGTGCCAGGACCAGCAAGGGAATTTTGTGTAGAAAACCCTCCCAGTTGTTCAAGAGCTTAGTATGGCAATATTATTTCACGGGCACGGCCCCGCCACCAAGAACTGGAGGTGGGGATTCTGGTCACTGCTCATCGCAACATGTGACCTAGATAACTCACCCTGGCTCTGTCATTACCTGTGTAAGACCTCCCACGCAATGCCTCGTGAGGGGCACAGGTGAGTTCCAAGACGGGGAGATGTGAAATTTCTCTGACCCGGGGTCTCTCTATTAGTTACTCCACAGCTCTCCACGGGGAGCAGGGTATGGGATTTGCCATGCCCATGGTGTTAGGGCAAATCTCTGTTTGTGATGTGCTTTGTTTGATCCTTATGTCAAACAATAAGGGAAGCAGAGCCGCTAGCATCCCCGTCACAGATGGCCCGGGGATGTGACGTGATTCACGCAGTTCACAGAGAAAATTAGTGCCGCGGCAGGACGTCAACCCCCATTCTCTTGACTCCAAATTTAATTCTTAGGCGCTGATTTTATTTTCCCAGCCACTAAACGGAAAGGATCCTTGTTCCCCTCCCCCACGCTTCGGTCCAAAATACCTCAGGGTCTCTATGGTGACTGGAAAATGCCCTAATGGCCCAAGTCATGGAGGTCGCCCCTTCCTGACATCCTCAGTTCTTGCCTGATCCCTGACCTCTGTCTCATTCTGAATCATCACCAATCTATGAGAATAACGCTCTGACCACCACCACCCACCCACCCCATCCCCACCCCCTACCCCATAAAAGAAAATGGGTTGCATGATGGCCCTCGCCGACCAGTTGTCCAGCTCCTGAACGGTCACCCACCCTCTCTGTTCTGCCTTCCTGCACCCCCCGGCCTTAGAGCCCAGAGGACCGCCTTAGCCGCCTCTGCATTGCAACGGTCCTCTCTCTCCTGATTCCAATCCACGCACCGCTGGGAGAGCAGTGCCCAGTACTCTCTTCCGCCTGGACCAGAAACTACAGGGCTGCCAGGCAAAGCTGGGGGTGGCGGATGGGGCTTGAGGGGACTCGGCTCTCCACTGGCCCCCAACTGCTGCCACCACCCTCCATCTGCAGCATCCCCGCAGCCAGCCAGCCAGCCCACGTGTTCCCTCCGGCGCACGTGTGCGGCTGGAATGCTCCACCGCCCTGGGTGAGATGGATGGAGAGCCATCCCTCCCCTTCTCCGGGTGGAAACTGGACTCTCGGCAATGAGGCTGGATTAGAAATGTCTCTGTGCTGCAGGAAGGAAACTCACATTTACAGAGAGCAAGTGATTCGGTGCCGAAAAGGTGTGCATTAAATAAGCCAGGTCCCAGTGAAAATGTGCAGCGGCGGGTTTCACGTCCACCGCCTCGGCCTCCGCCTTCTCCGCAATCCATCACGCCTTCTCTTCCCACCCGGGAACTGGATGTCTTCGCGTTGCCTTCCACTCCCTCTATCAAAGGCTGCCCTCAGAAAAGGCATCTCATGGCTGTCCTTCAGAGCAGAGTGAGAATGCCAGTCACTGCGTTTTCCCTGCTATAAATATTCCCGTGTCTATCCTCCTCTCTCGTTGAGAAATAAAAGGTGGTCATTCTTTGGGGCTATAGAATAGGTATGGGTGAATGACCAGGGGCTGGGGAAGACAATATGGAGTCCCGTGTGACCTTGAACAGGTTACTTCACTTTCCTGAGTCTCCAGTCTCTCATCTGATCAGTGGGCATGACAAGCTCAGACAGAGCTATCTCATGGGGTGTTTTCGTCAGAGAATTTGTTGACAAGATCCAGTGATTAGAAACCTGGGCTTAAAGTTATTCATACCTGAGTTTAAATCCTGGTTCTAGCTGTGTGACCTAAAGCAAGTTACCTGCTCTCTCTAAGGCTCAGCTTGTCTGTCTGTAATACCAGGGCACTTAAATTTTAAATACTGCACAGGGTTGAGAGAACTAAAAAAAGACAATGCAGCCTGCATAAAATAGTGGATAAAAGCATGGACACTGTAGTCAGATTACGTGGGTTTAAACCCGGCTCTACTATTTACTAGCTGTGTGACCTTGGAAAAGTCACTTAACTTCTCTGTGCTTCAGTTTTAGCATCTGTAAAATGCTAATAATAACAGTACCTACCACGATTGATAATTATGAGGACTGAGTGATTTAATATATATGTAAAATATTTACAACAACACCTGGCACTGGCACATCATAGGTATTAATAAGCATTAGCCATTATTAGTGTTGGTTATTTAAGGAAAGCTCTTGGTACCATTGCTGACACAGAATAAGCACTCAATAAATGATGGTCATTACTATAATGTCATTACTGTAATATAATAGTGTCATCCTTATGGTGTTATCTTTATAATGGTGACTGCCCCTGACATCCTACCACGTGAGGATGACTCTGGCCCTTAAAAATCAAAGTGACAGGCTTGGGACTGAGGAATACTTAGAATTTTCAGTGACTAGTAGTGCAGTGGGTGGAATCACCCACGCGTGCAATGTGCTGGAGGTAGAAGAAGGAAGGGGGTTAAAAAGGGCAGCTTTGCTCTCATACATGGATTCTCAGCTTGTCGGACCTTCTGCTTGCATCTGCGTACCAGTGAGACAACGCTCTCCCTGCCAAAGTCACTGACCAAAAACTTATTTCTGTACAATGACAGACAGTGCCTCTCCATGTCACAGAATCCAAATTTTGTGGATCCTCTGTCCAGTATCTTTAAGAACACATGATGCAGTTCAGGCCCAGAGAGGGAAAGGAATTTGCCCAAGGTCACAAAGCTGATGAGTGGTGGTCAGGACTAGAATCAGGATTTCAAAAGCCAAGTCCAAGGTCATATCCACTAGGCCAAGTACTTAGAAATGGAAATCATGGCACAGGGAAGGGACCCACAGGCTCTTAAACAGGTCCTCTTGGAAGGGAATGCACAGAAAAGCGGTGTTTGGAATAACGAGGTATGCACTCTCCCCTTCAGCTGGGTGAGAGAGGTATATCTGCCCTTCACCCTCCCTGCTGTCTTTCCTCCACTTCTGTGCCCTAGTGCTCTGCAGTCATGCCCTAAAGATTGTCTAGCCCACTGAATTATATAATGTCCCCATGCCATGCTTCCCTGAGGGGCTCCAGATGTCCAAGCCATTGGTATAATTGCTGCAGGGCTCACCGGGAAAGGGAGGGAATGTCAGATGCAGCCAAGAGGGAAGAAAAAGGTTGGTCTTCGGCTATCTAAAGATGATCTATCCCCATATTTATGGTGTGTGCCTTGGCTGCTTCTTATTGGCCAGATGGTCCTGGAGTTAATATGTTTCTATCCAATAAAATACAAAAAAAAAAAAAAAAAAAAAAAAAAAAAGCAGCTATAACTTCTGCTGCCGCTGGCCCTCATATGGGCTTTTTTGCAGATAATATTGGGGAAAGTGGCTTAAAATGTTCTGCAAAGACGACGGTCAAAATGTCCACATTAGATCTACAGGCAACACTGCCCAGATTTTCTACAAACCCCATTTCTAGAGCCAAACCACTCGCCCTCACTTCAGCCACACTATAAATTCCAGAGATGTGTGGTAGATTCTCTCTGGTCCTTATGTTATGAATGCAGACAAAATCTAATCATTGAACACGTAGTTGCCAAACATCATTATGTATAAGATTCCAAGAGGGTCACAAAGACAAAATATGGTTCATTCTTTCAAGGACCTAAGAGTATGGTAGGCGCACATACTAATAAGGCATAATGTATATGCATTACTAAAAATCAAACAGAACTCAAAAATGCATCTGCTTATTAGCCCCAATGCAGCCTTTGTCAACTTTCCACTAAAATACTCAAAAGATAGAGGAAACACACAAAAATTCATAATGAAAACAAACAAATAAACAAACAAAATCTGGTAGGAATGTTTATTAATTGTGAGGCAGCTGTTGTTGCTAGAAAAAAACTGACCAAAGCTTTGCCTCAAGACAGCCAGGTGTCATCTCAGGAAACTCTATAAACTATCTGCCCTACCCAGAGACAAGCAAACCACCAAACAGCCATCTGGCTATCACAAGGGTGCTGCCTTTTGAGAAGGGCAGAGAAGTGCTTGGTACATGGTGCTTGGTACTTGGTACAGTAACCAAATATCTGCAAAATGACTCAATGGACGAACAAACCCTCCCCGATCCATCCATCCCCACACTGACACTCCTAATGCCCTCATTTTATACCATTGAGAGACAGCAACTCTGTGGGCATGAGGCAGGGAGAATGGAAATGGTAAACTGCATCCTGGAACATGTCACTCTTATATACAAAATAATTCGATCTGGGAAAGAAGAAAAGGGTTTCTGGTGGCCATATAGGCTGAAAATTGGATTTTACATGTATTCCATCGATCCAGAGTATCAGGAAGAACAGTAGAAAAACTAAGATGAAATGCCACCTTAGCAGAACAGTGACAAAGATCAGAATTTCTCAGTTTTGGCACTATGCACACGTGGGGCCTTATAATTATTTTTGTTAGGAGTATCTCATCATTCAGCAGCATCACTTGTCTCTCTCCACCAGAAACCAGTAGCGCGCGCGTACACACACACACACACACACACACACACACACACACCTCCTCAATTTGTAACAACTAAAAATTTCTCCTTATCAAATGTCTCTTGGGGGACAAAATCACCCTCAGTTGAGAACCACTGTCCTACGTGAATGTTTACAAAACTAGAAATCATGTGGGGAGCTATTCACAGCACATTGCCCTCTAGTTGTAAAGCTAACCCATCACCACACAAATACACTTGGACAAGAACCAGGGGAAGGCTATACCCTTGAATGTTGACAAACTGGGCATTGTGAGATACTTAGAAGAATAGCTAGTGCGAAAAAAGATTATAGGCTTTTGGGGGCAGAAGTGCAGATCAGAGGAAAGGAAGATTATCCATAAACCCCAGAAATAAACTCCCACAAGGTACAGAAGAAAATTTCAAAAAACTGTTTTGTGTTCTCATCAGAGAGCACAGATGTGGCATCCATGAAATTAGGCAGAAACAACTAGGACAGATGGCCAATATGGAAAGATAACAAATACAACATGACCCGATGAGATAAAACCAGAGAATGAAACAAAAATGGATGGGATTTTTTTTAAAGATCAAAAACTAAAAATATAACCACAGAATCAAAATACACAGGAGAAGCAGTAAATAAGCAGAAGTGATAAAGCAGAAAATCACAGCAATAATGGGAGATGCTCTGTCAGACTGCAAAGAGATAGGGAAAAGTTAAAAACCACGAGAAAACTGGAAGAAAGAAACTAAAAAGCTAATAGGTAGTTAGCTAATTTTTCAGAAAATGGTACCAGAACAAAAGAAATCAAAGCAGTACCCAAAGATAAAATAAAAATTAAATGTGCTCAAATGGAAAAGACTCATGAATACATAGGTTGAAAAGGTGCACTGGTTTCCAGATTAATTCAATTAGAAGCTACCCTCACATTCTATAAAAAAGCATGACCTTTTTAGAAATTACATGAATGTAGTATAATGCTACATACAGGCAGTGATTTACAAAAAAGAAAAAAAATGAAATTTCTATGAAGGAACAAAAATCAGGCACTTTTCATATTTCTGCTCTAAAATGAGTTATAACCCAAAAATCACACTCAGCCAATTTGTTATCAGTAGACGAGAGCTCAGAAAAACATGCTATCCACGCTCCTTCCTTTTAAAAAAAAGTAATTTAAAGATACACCCCAAAGGCCGGCCGAGTGGCTAAGTTTGTTAAGAGTTGCCTTAGAGTGCAGGCTCTGAGCAACAGGGTCGCTGGTTTGATTCCCACATGGGCCAGTGAATGCTGCGCCCGAACTGAGCTGTCGCTGAGCTGCCAAAAGGTGGCAGGATGGGTCAACTGGTGTAACAACAAGATTGCCTGTTTGATGGTGGGCTATGCCCACCTGCAACTAAGACTGAACTTGGCACCTTGAACTGAGCTGCCACCCGGATGGCCCAGTGGATAGAGCATGGGCTCTTAAGAACAAGGCTGCTGGTTCGACTCCCGCATAGGATGGTGGCTACGCCCACCGGCAACTAAGACTGAACTTGGCACCTTGAACTGAGCTGCCGCCTGGATGGCCCACTGGATAGAGAGTGCGCTCTTAAGAACAAGGCTATTGGTTCGACTCCCGCATGGGATGGTGGCTATCCACCCACAACTAAGACTGAACACAGCACCTTGAGCTTAGAGGCCACGAGCTACCGACGAGAAGCCAGATGGCAACTGGCGCCCTCCACAACGAAGACTGAAGAACAACAACTTGGCTGTTCCCCTCCCCCAATTCCCCAATAAAATCTTTAAAAAAATAAAAAAATAAAGATACACCCCAAAGAGCAAAGAAATTAAGAGAAAAAAATAGGAAGACCTCAGAAATAGAGAATTAGTGGTATAAAAAGATTGACAGTAAACATTGGAATTAGGTAACAAAATCTCAATAATTACAACCTAAGAGAAAATAATGTAAAAATTATTATTGATGTATGGTGTATTATTGATGTAGACTTATTGGGGTGATCACTTCATCAGGTATATAAATGCCTAATCACTATTTCTATACCTCAAATTAATATAATATTGTATGTCAACTGTAATTCAAAAATAAATTGAAAAAAAGAAAATTATTATTGAAATAGAATATGAAAATTATTAATTTAGTATAAATGATCTAAATCCCAAGATTACATTAACAAAGAGCGAGATATACAAGAAGGAGATCAGAAGTTTACTAAAAGTAACATTTAAAGTAAATGTAATTTTGCTCTTGACAAAATTAAATGTAGATAAAATATAACTCGCAAAAACATTTAAGTAATAACCAGTAGAATATATTTAAAACCAACAAGCAAAAAAAACAACACATATTTCATAAAACACAGAAAATAATAAAATAACAAGGATGTATAAAAGACTATATTATAAACATTAAAAAATAATATCAAATTAGTTTAACAACTCCTTTACAAGACAAAAACTATCAAAGTAAACAAACTCTCCTGGCCAAAACTAATATAATACTGTATGTCAGCTGTAATAGAAAAATTTTTTTAAAATCATCTTTATGAGCACACTTTCCTTTTCCAAAGCCCATTCTTAACCAGCATCTTATTTCAGTAATTGCCAGACACCCCAATGAAACAAGGCATGGATCCTTGTCTTCTTTCATAGGTGGAGGGTAAAATGCCTAGCAGAATTGTACACGAGGCAAATGAAGTCAAATTATGAAGTACTTAGCACAGGCATAAGATAAGGGCTCCCTGAACGGTGGCAAGAGTCCAGGAGGCTTTCGCCCTGACAAGCCAGGTCTCCAGGAGCACACACCTGACTTTGCTCCATCCAGATCACCATTATCCCTTACCTGAGCAGCTATAACAGCTCCCTAACTATTGGGTTGTTGGAAAAGTCATCACGCATTTTGGCAACGAAAAACATAGAAAAAAATACATCATGACTTTTCCGATAACCCAATAGTTGCCCTGCCTTCAGACTTATCCCATGAATACGTTCTCCACACTAGCCATCTTACTGATCCTCAAGTCTGATCATGCCATCCCTCAGCTTAAACCCTTCCTTAGCTCCCCATGTGGCCAGGATCACGTACAAACAACTTAAAGTGGCTTACTAAGTCCTGTATGAGGAAGCCCCTGCCTCTCTCCCCACCACCCCACCCTAATCCCCTTTTCTCCAAGTTCCCTATATCCCTGTTCTCTCAGCTCCCCCAACATGCTGTGCCCCGCCTCTCCCTACCCACCCCCCTTGCTTCTGGGCCTTTGCACGTGCTGTGCCCTCCCTGGAACTTTCCCACCACTCTGCTCCCCCTTCCCGCCTCCCTTCTCAACTTGTAACACTTTCCCTAAATGTATTCACCCCCGCAGCTCTCCACTGAAATGTCACTTCCCCCAGGAGCTGTTCCTGGCCCTAGACTAGGACAGATACTCCCGGAGTAACTTGCCCTTCCCATCAGAGTACAGGTCACTATTTGCTGCAGTTGCTTATTTATCTGTTTGTTCTGTTGCATGGTAAGCCTCGTGTGGAGATGGACAACTGAATCCCGAGATTCTAACAAAAGAGAGGAAAGGAAGAAACGGCCTCACTCAGCCAAGGCTTTCCTCCTTCAGGCCCTTGCTAATGTCTTTACAGTTGGGTTTCCTCTTCATCTGACCTCTGGGAAGAAAGGAAGGACAGGGGGCCAACACCCCCCCAACAAATTGAAATAGAAGAGCATTAAAAAGAGAAGTTAAAGCATAACAATTTATACTTTACAAATCAATATCTGTACCTGAGAAATTTACCCATGAAAATTAAGAAAAAAATCAGAATCAAGATTGAGAATGTCCTTGGAGAAAGCTCCTTGGAACAGCCAGTTCCTCACAGAGAGAGGAACAGAGGGGCCCAAAGCCTGGGCAGAAATATTAACCATCATCTCAGGATGTGCTACTGTCACTGCCTTCTTCCTGTGTGTCTCATGGTAACCCATCTGCATCTACTAGGCTGTGAGCAGCTGCAGTCAGGACCCATACCTGAGCAGTGTGTGCCCAGGACTCCATACACTGCCTGGCACCTAATAGATGCTCAAGAAATGTTTTCTGCATGAATGAATGAATGACCTTTCCTCATACTCCTCTTTGAGTACCTATATCATTCTTTCAATGCATATTTACTGGGGGTCTATGCAGGAAACAAGACAGACTTGATTCCTTGCCTGATGGAGTTTGCAATCTCTTGGAGAAGGTAGGTATTGAGCACATGATTCCTGGAATGCTCACTGTTAGGAAAGAGACATACACTGTGACCTAGGAGTCTACAAGAGGGATAGTTCAAGTGGCGAGACCTGAACGTTGTATGGGACTCAGCCAGGCAAAGGGAGGAAAGACGAGAGAGAAAGTTCCAGGAAATGGAAGAGTATATAAGGAGGTCCCAGATGGAAGCATGTGGCCATGGAGGCTGCTCTGAGAGACCAGATTCTCCAAGCCTGAAAGCCAGCTCAGTGTGGTGCAGCAGTTTTCACACTTGCCCTAGCAGGGGAGCCCTTTCTTCCAGTAAAATTCTCTGTGGAAGCCATTCACATAAAACATAAAAGGAGAGTTGCTCTGGTTGGAGCCAGCTGCTGTGTTTGCCAAGGAAGGCAAACTTCAACAAGCATGCAGATCACCTGGGGATCTTATGAAAAGGCAACTTCTGACCAGGAGGCCTGGGGTAGGGCCTGAGACTCTGCATTTCTGACAGGCCCCGGGTGATGCCCACACCGCTGGCCCAACATCACTGAGAGCTGCTCAAGCCTAACCACTTCTCAGGCAGCTAACCAAGATCTAAGAGAAAGCAGGCGGTGGCCCAATGACCTCCCCAGATCTGAAGGCAGGTCTGTGGTGTCTACTATCCGTCCATGTGTGAGTCTGTAGGTAAAGCTGAGACAGTGTGGGCTCAGGGCCCGTTACTGGGGTTGTTCATGTATGAAGGTCTGACAATGGAGTTCACAAACTCATCCCAGAAAAAGTGCTACACACCTCATTGCTGAATACCACTATGGTCACTTTCGAAGTCCTCCCCTTGGGAAGCTATGCACCAATGCCAGTGTCTAGTCCACCCTTCAAAGCAATTCTGAAACTCTTTTTTCTGGAGTGGCCATCAGAGCTGTGAGCTGTCATTGTACTACCCTTGATGTCCTGAGTGTCATCAAAATGTCTTCCTTTCAATATTCCCTTCATCTTTGAGTAAAGAAAGAAGTCACTGGGGGCCAGATCAGGTGAGCAGGGAGGGTATTCTAATACAGTTATTTGTTTACTGGCTAAAAACTTCCTCACAGACAGTGCAGTGTGAGCTGGTGCATTGTCGTGATGCAAGAGCCATGAATTGGCAAAAAGTTCAGGTCACCTAAGTGTTTCACACAACCTTTTCAGCACTTCCAAATAATCAACTTGGATAACTGTTTGTCCAGTTGGTACAAATTCATAATAAATAATCCCTGTGATATCAAAAAAGGTTAGCAACACCGTTGCAACAAGTTTGCGAACTTAATTGTCACACCTCGTATACACACTGTACCTGCTTCCAGATTAGTATGTGTATACGTGCATGTTTCTATACGCAGCATGTATGTGTGCATGTGCTCACACGTCAACAAATGCTCATGACTAGAACAAGACTGATGGGCACTAAAAATAGTTTCTGGGAGTTACAGCAACATAATCCGGATTTAGAAGAAAATAAATTATTTGATCTGTCACTTTGATGTTAGCAGGTCACTTACAATCCACCCAACTCTTGCCCTGTTATTTTAGTGGCACTGAGAAAAGGGAGGAAGAGATGCTCAGAGCAGGGCTTCGGCTTCTTGGACAGGAATGACGGGGTGATGCCTCATAACAGAATTGTCTCTCTACCCAGGCCGGCCAAGTGGTGCGGTGGTAAGAGCTGGTTTGGGACGTCAGCGGATCCCACATATGAGGGCCAGTGACACTGCCTTCTAAAAAAAAAAAAGAAAAAGAATTGTCTCTCTACCCAAGTCCCAGTGCAAAGGTCTCACTGTACCCCCTAGGCATCCCCTATGCCTGGAGAGCAGGGGGCTAGGGCTGCCTTGGGGTTTCGGGACAATAAGAAGATCCCCTTGCCCAAAGCAAGCACCCCGACCAGCTGTTACCATGCCTGAACCCACACTATTAGATTGTGTTCTTGTAACCTAAAGAGTTCCGGCCTCGAGGATTGTCAGTCTTCTGTATGGGAAAAGACTTTAAGCTTTACTCTTTGGTGACATTTTATCATGTCATTCTTCAGGGAGCTTGAAGACCAGTAAGCGAAAACAAGGCCTTCTGGAGTGAAACCCTGGATAGGAGCCACTGTTTTTGTAAAACCGCCTAACGAGCAAATATAAGTTTTGGTTGTTCTAATAAGAATAGAGGGTACGACTTAAAAGAGATGATGATCCCAAAGAATTACATGTATTCAGAATCCAGAGCAGCCAGAGTGACCTTACAAGGCAAATCTTTGTCATGCTTCTCCACCATTTAAAGCCCTTGAGGGGCGTGGCCACTGCTCTCAGAAGACCCACGTCCTTCAAATGGCCTATGAGGGCCTGGTCACCACTCCAGGCCCATATGCCCCACTGTGCTCTCCCTCACTAAGCTCCATCCACGTTGGCTTGCTCTCAGCTCCTGCCACACGCCAAACACCTTCCCTTTCTCAGGACCTTTGCACATGCTGTTTCCTCTGCTGGGACTGCTGTCCTCTCCCTCTTCACCTGGCCAGCTCCTGTTCACCCTGCCAGCCTCAACTTAAATACTACTTCCTTAGTGAAGCGTCCACAATCCCATGATCCCTCAATCTATACACGTGACCATCTCTTGCGCTCCATCGTAGTAGGAGCAACAATAGCTAAACTTTTCCCAGAGTTTACAATGTGCCAAGCTTAATTCTAAGCATTTTCCTCTATTAACTCCTAATAACAGTCCTAATGTAGTAGTTATTGTTGTTGTTGTTGTTGTTGTTGTTGTTATTATTATTATTATTTGCCTCCATTCAACATATGGGGAAACTGTGGACCACAAAGGTCAAACGCCTTGCCCCATGTCACTAAATGGTAAGTGGTAGAGCTGGCGTTCAACCCCTCCCCAATCTAACGTCAGAATTATTTGCTCGTATATGTTTTTCCTACCGTGCTCCAGGAGCCAGGAACCAGGTTTTACCACTCCATCACCAGCACCAGGCCGGGCACAAGGTAGGCACGTAATAAATACAGAGAGTGCAAAAAAAAATGTATACACATTTTAAGAAAGGGAAAAATGTATACACATTTTAAGAAAGGGAAAAATGTATACACATTTTAAGAAAGGGGAAAGAAAAAAATAAAATGTATACACATTTTAATATTGGTATTACAATATTAAAATTGTAATACCAATTTAAACCAATAACAAAAGATGAATACAAGTCAGGAGTATACATTTTTGGCACCCTGGTATAGCATTTCTTTTATAAAATGGCAGTGGTAGTAGATGGTACTTGGTTTGGGGTTTTATTTTAATGTTCTTACCAACAAAATGAAAATTGACAACAAAGTTGAAAAACCTCTATGTGGGTACACCAATTTGGAGAAAGTTTTAGAAATCTATGAAACCTGCACACTACTGATCTAAACCAGCTTTCTTCTTCTTTTTTTTTAATAGCAAGTCCAAAGCGTGAGTATACATAAAGCTACTCCCACTCAGCATTAAAGTTGCTGTGTGATCCTGGGCAAGGCGCTGAACTTTGGGCATCAATTTTCCCATCTGAAAAATGGGCACAACACCCCATGCCCTGCCTTCTTCACAGATTGCAAAAGCCAACATAGCTGAGGGTGCTTTGAATATGAGTGCTTTGAATTGCTCAGTGCAAACAGCTATGGATGCCATGGAAACAAGGGAAGAGGGCCAAGGGTAAGGGAACAGGTGGCAGCTGCTGCTCAGTCTCTGTGTTGGGAAGATATTGAGGTACAGTGGGGAGTGGGGAAAATTAGCAAGCCTGGCATCTGGAGGGAGGCAAGTGGCTACCACAGCCATTTTTGGCCATGCAGTAATGGGGGCCTCGCATAACCAGATATTCTCATTTTTCAAGGACATTGGAACATTACATTTTTATTTGCTATCTTTATATTTTTAAATGTTGACTACAAATTCAAACTTGAAAATAGTGCGAGATAAGCACAACAATGCCATGTGTGGGCTCCCTATGTGTGACCCTCTGGCCTCCATGATTCCCTTCTCCATGAAGCCCCGTGGGCAGGTCAGATCAGTCAATGCTGACATGCCCTTTTTTGCCTGAAAACAAGAACAGAGCTCAGACAAACCTGAACAATACAAATGTGCAGTAATCAGTCCCTGGGGATCGGCACACACGTTTCTGAGTTGGACAAGGAATAAAGATGGTTGACACAACACTCCATGACTCGGGGTGACACCCTCTACACAGGCTCTCCCTGGTGCTTTAACTGCTGAATCTTTTCTCTGAACTCTCCAGCCCAGGGGTCGGCAAACTGCAGCTCAAGAGCCACATGCAGCTCTTTGGGTATGTATATGTGGCTCTGAAGTAAAATTGAAAATGAAAACAAAACTATCATAGTTTCATTTATAAAATTTTTAAAGGATAGTATTCACATAATGGTGATTTCATTTGTTTTATGGCTCCCAAATAATTTTTAAATTGTTGTGAGGGGCAGGATTGGCTCTTCTGTCTCAAAAGTTTGCCAACCCCTGCTCTAGCCAACCTGAAATACAATTTCCTCGCCCTAATAATGGTACCCATTATACATGTCTTGCCTATTTAAATAAAATGTTGGATACAATTTGAGTAGAACAAGGGTGGGAAGAAGGTTTTATCCTTAATGACAAGGGTGATGATGATAACTAACAGTGTGACAGGCACGGTTGTATATTAGGTATATTAATCTAATCCACTGGTGACCTAATGAGGTAGATACTGTTATCGTTAGCATTTTATAAATATGAAAACCAAGGCACAGAAATGTTAAGTATTTACCTGGTGCCACACAGCTAAAAAGGGGCAGAGCTGGGAGCCGACTGACTACAATTTTCCTTTCTGTGGAGCCTCAGAATCCTTGTCACTAGAGTGATCCAAGAAGCACCCCCCAACTGATCAAGTTGGCATGCCGATTAAAATCTGTTTTCCCAACTCTGGCCTAATTCAATGCTTGGCACTGAAGAGGTACCATTACCCTTATTAAATATGAGCTCCCTCCTCAAGCTTCACAATTTGTTATGAAGATCAAATCATAGCATGGATCTAAGACAGGGTATCTCGACCTCAGCCTTAGTGACATTTGGAGATCGATAAGTCTTTGTCGTGGGGAGCTATCCTGTGCACTTTAGGATATTTAGCAGCATCCATTGTCTGTGCTCACTGGATGCCAGACAGACAGACAGACACACACACACACACACACACACACACACCACACTTACCCTTTGCCAGCATGACAACCAAAAATGTCTTCAGATACTGCCAAATGTCCCTTGGGAGTGCAAAATTGTCCCACGTTGAGGTTCACTGGTGTAAGCTATGATTCGACAATTCCTCCTCATGAACCCACCATGATTCACCCTACTTCCCTTTGTTTCTTGAAGCTGCCAAGCCCCACACTATCCTTTAACTGTGGAATAAGAAGCATCTCCCCAGGAACTGCCTTTTGCTGTCCCAAAGCAGATCCCCAAGAACTTTCCATTTTAAGGGTTTCACTGTTAATTCCCAAAGGAAATGGATGAGGTCTGGGGTGTAACAAACAAGACAGGAATGGAGAAACAACAAAAGTTCCTGAGTTCTCCCAACAGTCGAGCCATATTATAATACGTACCTCGTAGGATTGTTTAGAGGACTTGTCAAAGGTCTGGTACATGGGAAGCACTCAGGTAAATAATAACTATTAATAGTAACAACCTTAACTTATTAACCCTTCATTCAACAAATACTCTTTCTATATCTTCTAGCTGCCAGCCATTTTGTAACAGCTTTACTTCGTATTTTCCTACCCCTAATACTTATCAAGGAAGAAAACTGTTACCTCATGGGCAGTTTATAGATGAAAAGACTGAGTTTGGGTGAAGTTAAAAACTTGCCAAGCGCAGGCTAGAGAGTGGAGGAAGAAGGCAAGCCTGCTGGCACCACAGCAAACAGTAGTGTTAAGAAGAGATTCACACCTCAGCAGTGCAGCTATTTGGTTCCTGGCAGCCTGGTGCCCATAGCTCAACCTCCCTGAGGCCCAAGCTCCTCATCTACAAGAAGAAGGGCGGGTGAAAGTCTGTTTGGCTCTAAAATTCCATAACCCTCATCTGTGACCCCCTCTTAAGCCCTCCTCCAAGACAAGTGATGGCAATTCATCATTAAATTAGGATTTTTATAAAACTGTTGTTTAAGAAGAAAAAGAGGAGATTAACTCTCAAACTGAGTGTTTCCCATTATAAAACTCCATTTTCTTACTAAATACCGGATTAATGGTGTTAAGATTGCTTGGCTGGAATGAGCTGGGGAGGGGAGAAGTCATGGGCTGCTAAGCAAACGTGTTCATCAGCTAGAGAAGATCTAAATTAACGAGGAAGAAATGCTAAAAACAATCACATCGGGCCAGCTTTCTCTAGAATTATATTATTAACAAAACGCAATGAAACAGCAATTGGTTCCAAGTGGAGAACAAAAAAGAGAACAAGGAGGGAGAGGATGTAGTGGCCTGTTTATTAATAGAAGCCGAGAACTGCGGAGTGGAAAGAAAATCACAGGGAACACCACATCCAAAATAATAGTAACAACGACTGTTAAGAGCTTTACATGTATTACTTCATTACAATCCGGAAGCATAAAATCTATCTCCACTTTGTTGCTAGAAACACTACTCCAGGGAGGCTTGCTTCCTGGTCCCCATGGCTGGTCAATGGCAGAGCCACGCTGTGAACCAGATCGGATGCCAAATCTTGGTCTCACAACTTCCAAACTGTGCGGCTTCACTTTGGCTGGCCTTTGTCTAAATATCCCTGTTGCCAGTAGACACACTACCTCATAAGGCAACCCAGTTCCATGATAGAAGGCTCTTTGCTCTAAGGCATCTTCTTCAATTGCGCTGAATAGGCCTCCTTGGAACTCTGTGCAAAAGGTCCTGAGTCTGCCTCCCTCACCCCCACCCCTGTGACCCTATCATGAGGCAAAGGTAACAACCTTAACTTATTATACCTTCATTCAACAGATACTCTTTCTATACCTTCTAGCTGCCAGCCATTTTGTAACAGCTTTATTTCGTATTTTCCTACCCCTAATGCTTACCAAGGAAGAAACTGTTACCTCATGGGCAGTCCTCTCCCTTTGCCTCATGGTAGTCCTTCAGAGGTTTAGGCATGGATCACCCAACACTTCTCTTCTCCAGGATAAAAATGTCCCGTTCTTTTTCTTGGTCCCCATTTGGCCAGGTCTCCAGGTCCTTCCTATCTCAACCCCCTTCTTCAGGACACGCTCAAGCCTGACCATGGGACTCCTGGAGAGCTGAACCTACATTTCCCAGCATATTCCAGCCAGCAGAGAATGAGGAAGCACCATCCCCTCCCTCGTTCCAGGCTTACTACTTCTGTTAATTGCACTTCACGAGTCCATTATCTGTACCGGCAAGCCGAGTCACATATTAGCTCATATGTGCTTGCTCCCAACCAGCTCAGACCACTCCAGGTCTTTTCCAAGGTGGCCTTCTTGAGCCAGTGCTGCCCCGGTCAACAATTAGCTGGTTCATAGCAGGATGCAACCTAACAGATCACACCGGACAAAACCACCAACGAAACTCACATGTTCTGTCCCGCTCAGAATCCTTTTCTCTCTGCGAAGTGACTAATTGTTATTAGTCAGTCCAATAAGAACAGGCAGTCTGTTAACCAATAAAATAATCACCACCCCTCATAAGCCCTTAGGTCTTTATTTTAGAAACTGTTTTCATGTCAATAACAAAAAACTACCATTTTGAGTACTTGCCATAGGACAGGCACCAGGCCAGTTGATTATCCTAACCCCGATGATAATCCTGCAAGTTTGGCATTATTCTTTCTGTTTTCCAGATGAGGAAGCTGAGGCACAGAGGAGTTTAGTGACCTGACCAAGGTTTCACAACTTCCTCGACACTTGCTCTCCTGTCAGTATCAGGTGTGAGATTCAAATCCAGGTCTGTTGGATCCAAAGCTCACACTTTTTCCACCCCAGCATGATGGCTTCTGAGCCAAAATGTCCTGCCTTGATCCATCCTGGGCTGCTAAGTCTCCACCTGCATTGCTAACTTCTCATTTGATTGTCAAAAACATCCTCAGATCCTGGGACTGGAGAGACCATGGGACTTGTCCAATGTCCCAATGACTTACTTCTTTCTAAGTCCTCATCCCTTATTGTCTCCTTGTCCTGGATACAGGCACAGAAGCCCATCATCCTGCTGTATGAATCCATGCTCTTGCCTCTGGTTGAGGCTCCCAGAGCTCAGAGGACCCCTGCAGGTCACAGGGTTGGACAGGGCCAAGTCACATCCCCTGCAGAGAAAACCAATCAATCTCATGTTGACCCACCTGCTCACAGAAAGAACAGCTGATCAGCCAGGGCCAATAAGCTGGAGGTAATTTAAAGGTCAAATGAAGGCTGCCTGTCTATCTGCCCTTCTTTCATGACAAATGTGTCTGAGATGTGAGCACAGGGAGATGGTGATATTTTAAGATGGGTAGCTTATTGGGAACACTGAAGTCATCCAGCCTGTGGCAGCCCCACTTTATAAAATGCAGTGTCCAAGAGCTACAAAAGGCAGAGCTGTGGCATGACATGAGCACTGGAAGGCAGGGGCCACTTGGGCTCAGCTGCTGGTCTTTGGACCTTGTTCCTTGAGTCCTTCCAGTCTCACTTTGCTCATCTTTAACTTGAGGAGATCGTGTCAGCCACCATCATAAAGATGCTGTGATAATAAGACGGAACTGTCGCTTGAATTTCTAATCTCATTTCATCCAGTGTTCGAGTTACAAGAACGCTTAGAAAGCAACTAGCAGGCCGGCCGAGTGGCGCAGTGGTTGGGTGCTGGTTTGGGAAGCCAGCGGCCCCTGTTTGGGTCCCACATATGAGAGCCAGTGACACTGCCCTCAAAAAAAAAAAAAAAAAAAAAACAATTAGAAAGCAACTAGCAGAGCAAGTTATAAGTCATGGACCCTATTCTCAAAAGGAATCTTACACCGAACCCCAAAGTATCAAACTGATAAAATCCGAACCACTGCTCTGGTTGTCCTAGAGTTGCGGTCTTGAGGTTCCCACTCCCACCCCAGCAATCACCAGCATCTCTCTGAAATCCGAGTGTACCAGGGAATGGACGAAAGACCAGCCATCTAAAAGCCCGTTTTACAAACAGGGAAACTGAGGCCCAGAGAAGTGAAGTAACTCAATGTCTCAAAGTGAAGTTCAAGCCAGAATCCAGACTAGAATGCAGGACTCAAGCTCTAGCTGTGCAGGCTCTGCGACAACATGCTGAATGCTCATTCTTTCTCCGTGCAACCACAGGTGTCTGATATGAAACAAAGTGTTCTGTATGCAAAGCGACTTTCAAACAATGCTCCTTAGAGCCCTAACCTGTCATCAAATGTGGAGAGATGGGCAGGAGTTCAAGGAAAGGCCGGACTCTTCCCTCTGCTCCAGCCAAGATAGGGCCACTTTTATCTCCATTCCCTGTCACTTGCATCGGCCAGTATTTCTCGGGCACTTGCTCTTTGTCAGGCACTCTGCTAAGCATTTTCATGTGTGTTATCTCGTTGGATGCTCCAAAGGAGCCTATAAGAGAGCTGCTATTTTTATCATCATTTTAGACATTAGGAAATTGAGGGTTAGAAATTGAACTTGCTCAAAGCCATACAGCCAGAAAGAAGTAAAGCCGTGGTCAAAGCCACAGCGCCCACGCTGACCACACCCATGCTCTCCTACTCAAGTACAATTTCCTTTGAAGAAAGGGACCCACAGCCCGTCTGTCAGTTTTTTTCTTTTTTTAGTATTTTTCCATTTGAAAGGCCCTGCTCTGAGATGGAGGAGCAGCCACCAGCTTCTCTTCTCGCCAATCTCCTTTCCTATGTCTTGGGTGGGTCAGTCAGTTAACAGGTCAACCACGATTCCGCAGGAGTAACGTGGGTGGTATTTGCATCTCGCCAAAACTGTGCCCTCCACTGGCCTGGCACAGGCTAGTGACCTGACAGCTCTGCCACTATCACCAAGGCTCTGCCCCCATGGCCACCACCAAGTCCAATCAGGGCACCTCGGAGCCCAAAGCCAACAGCTGTTATTTCAGGCTTCTCCGGGTTTCCCTCTCCTCACCCATGTCCTCTGAAGCCATGTCACCCACAACAGTGCGACAAGGCAAATGAGACAAATGAACCCTTGGCGTGCACACGACTTCCCGGGAGTCACACTATGTTACTGTCAAGCCCAAACCCAGCCCTTGGCTTCAGAACAACCTACTTTCCACCAGCCAGTTCCTGCCGCTTTTACTTGTGCCTGATCTTTTCTTCCTTGACCCCAAAAATGCCGGCTCTGCACAAGGCTGCTGAGACAAAGGCTATATATAGACTCCTGGGCCCCAAGGTTCCTATTTCAGAAGTAGTCGATACGCTCCTGTCTAGAGGAGCCCACTCATCTCCCCAGCCTTGCGTGGGACCTGAGTGGCTGGGTCCCACTGGAAAGGACGTGTGCGGGAGACATCGTCTGACCTGAGGCACAAGTCAGCAGGGAGGACTGGGACAGCAGATCTCATCACCAGCTCTCAGGGCTACCCCGCTATCCTAAAGGAACTCAGTTATCCGTGGAATCATCCTACAACCAGTAACAAAATGCAGTCCCAAGCAGGGCAGTGTAGGGTGAGAGGCTTAAAGGCAAGGAATGATGTTCATGATCGTCAAGTGGGAACAACCTGTTCCAAAAAAGTAGCACATTTCATTTTTATACTTTCAAAGCAGATATATTTGTGCATATACAAATAGACTATATATACCTTTAAAAAAATATTGCATGAACTGTTTCCTGTCCTGGCTTTTTCTCACTTAACGTAACATTATTCTGCACAGGCACACATGTGTGTGTGTGTGTGTGAACCTCTTCCGGGTTAGATCACCAGTGATTTCACTCATTCTTATTTCCATATTTTGCTGGGCAGCTGTTGCTTTTGCTGTCCTCTGGGGAACAACCCATCCTGCCCAAATACTGTGGCAGAGCAATCACCCCACCCCGCAGAGACGTGATGACTCAGGCTAGCCAAGCCCAGTGCTCCCTCCCACTGCACAATGGGTGGTTCAGAGGGAAACCATCTCCAGGCTACTGTAAGAGACAGGGCCTGGCTCTTCCTCTGGAATTCCAAGCTGAAAAGATCATAATAAACCAAGAGTTGTTGGGAGACTTACTATACCACTTCTATTTAGGGAAATCCTGCCTTCGAATGAAGGCAAGACAAAGCAGGAATCAGAGCCAGGAAGTAGAGAAAGTGCCCTAATGACATCGTTTGAGCTTCTGGAGCCAGTCATGCATGACGCTGGAGAAATCCCTGAAATTCCTAATCACGTGGTCCAATAGGTACCTTCTTAAACTTATGTGAATTGGGTTTCTGTAGCAGCCTTAATACCTATGCTTTCCAATAACTATATGTGTATGTCTATTACTTTTTACGAACAATGGTAAATAAACCCACTCATTCTTCAAGCTATCAGTGCATTCCTCAACGTTCTCTTCTCTTTCTGTATAGCACCAATTTTGCACTCCATACTCCCACATAATGTTGACTTGTTCATTTTTCATATGTCAGAACATCTCTAAATAAAAGGTAAGTTCCTTGAAAGAAGGAGCTATGTCTAGCTTACTCTGCGATGCCCAGCACCAGGCACTGTTAAAACTAGGAACTCAAGAAGCCCAGCCTTACCCCACCCATCCATCACCAGCAGACATGTTCAGGTTACATTTCTACTGCGGGGGTGGGGGGGATAAGTTGCCTTCCGGCGTCCTAACTTTCTCATTAAGTTATAAGAAGAGCACCGCCTGGGATTTGGATCTGTGTTCAGGTATAGAAGGACCACACCCAGAATCACTGAATGTTAGTGTGGGAAGAAACTTCAGGCATCACCCAGTCCAGTGGTATTCAAACTGCCTCTACAAAGGCCTAGGTCTGTGTGTGGGTGTCAGGAGGCAAGTGTCCCCAAGTCCGGTGAGAGAAGTGGTTATGCTGAGTGAGCTAATTCTGTGATCCCATTGCCACCACAGCAGCCCCCATTTAATCCACTTGAATATTTAAAGTGCAAAAACAGTCTAAGGGCTTTTAAAAACTTAAATCCATAGGCAATCAACCCCCTTAATTCTACAGCAGGGCAAGTAAGGCCTGGGGAAGAGACGGGCTTGCCGAGGGTCCCTCAGGGGACACTGACAGAGTTCCACATCCTTCTCTGCTTTTCCTGATGCTTTTGAGCCTCCAGCTTCCAAAGGTTTTGGGAGAGCCCGTTATAGAGACACTCCAAAGTTCATCAGCCTCATACATCAAAATCATAGGGGAGCTTGTTAAAAATGCTAACTCCTGGGTTCTATCACAGACCTATGAAAATCTATTGTCATGTGTGGGACCTCAGGATATGCTTTTTAACAAGCTTGGACTAAAGTCACTAAAGTTTAGGCAATACTGCTTAGAGTCCCTTTAGAAATGGAGTCCCTTGCCATTCTTATCTGGAAATGCTATCCATCCCTACCAGCTCCTTGCCTGGCTAACCCCTGCCCTCCTGGGGAGTGGTAATTAAATGTCACCTGTTAAGCATAATCCTAGAAAATCCTCTGTCATCATGCTCAAGTCCCGACAGCTCAGAGTAATTAGATCTAGACTGGGAGAGGCACACAGAAATAATATGTTAATGCAACTTGAAGTTTCTGAGATTCATGCAATGAGAGAGACCAGGGCCAGCGAAGGATTATTCCAAGTGAAGGGCATCATGGGAGAGCCACACTATCCCTGGAACATACCCAATTCATGTCCATTTCTCTCACTCTTGCTGCCCCCAATCTAGTTAGTGTCCCTTCAAACAAGGACATGCATATATGGTGGCAAACTTCATCCTTTGTAATATTAAGTGGTGATGGATTTAAAATCTCTCCTTCCTGGGACTGGCTGCATCTTAGCAACTTGATTTAAAAACTAAAAACACTTCCTGATTCTTCTCTAGACCTCTCCAGTCAGAAATCATGGAAACAGAACCCTGGAATCTATATTTTTATAAAGATCCCCACTGATTTTCATGTAACCAGCCCAACTCCAATGTATGAACTAAATTTGGGAACCCCCATTCATATTCACAGTTGAAGACTGCTAGATGCTATAATATAAAAAAGATTAGGGTATGAAAAAGGAGAAAAGAAGAGGCCCTGGAAGGAATGAAAGAATTTGAAAGTCACCATTTCATAACCATGAGTGAAAAAATGGATCTAGAAGAGATGATCAGTGGATCCTAAACCCACTAGATAAAAAGCTGGTAGAGAGTTTGCTTCACTGTGATGGGACCAAGTTGACTGACATCATGGAAATTAGGACAGCCTGACATTGCGTGCCTAGGATACAGAAGAAAAGAAAGAACTCACCCACTACAAGGTTATCTAACCTAAAAAATTGAGCCTGAAGATAATCACATTCTAAACTTAATACCACTTTACAGGAAATACTGAGGATAAAAGAACAACTTAAACACCACCAGGAAGAAATAATCATCTAAATCCATAATGTAGGATAATCTACAAAAGACCCAATTTCTTTAACAGGTCAATGGTATTAAAAAGTGGGGAGAAGAGGACACTATTAAAAAATCAAGGAGACTTAAGATACGTAATTATCAAATATAATGTGCAAACCTTGTTTAAAATCTGACTTCAACAAATCAACTATTAGGAAGGATTTTTGACACAATCTGGGAAATTTAAATGTGACTGGTTAGAGATGATATTAAGGGGTTATTGTAAAGGTTGCTAGGTACAATAATTTTCAAGCCTTTATCATTTAAAGCTAGTTATGAAGTACTTACAGCTAAAGTGAAATGATTATGGTGTTTAAAATGCTCCATTTCAAAAAAAAAAAAAAGTAGAGGGATAGTTAAAACAAGATTAGCAAAAATGTCAATAATTGCTAAAACTGGTAACGAGTTTATTATACCATTCTTTCTACAGTTTTTATACTTTTGAACATCTCTATTACCAAAAAAAAATGTTTTTAATTCCTGGCACCACTGCTCGTACCTAGTAGGAAATGAACAACGATTGGTACATGGTGGGAGGTAAGAGTGAACAAATGAACAAGCAAATCAAAATATAACTGATGAAAGCATGGGAGGCTCACAGTTAACTGAGCTCCTGCTCAGAACTGCCCAATATAAATACAAAAACATCTCTTTACACATTCATTCATTTTTGCCTCATACTGTGTTTCAGGGCTGATATTAGGTTCTGTGAGGTGAGAAGTACCTTGGGGAGATTAGAGTCTAATAAAGCTATCAAAATTAAGGCAAAATATAATGTACAGGCAAAATATAATGTAATGATCATTTAAAATGTTAACTTGTTTGGGCTCTTTCTCTAGAACTGTCCACTTAATACTATCTTATTTCATCCTCACAGCACCTTCAAACATAGGTACCATTGTCCCCATTTATAAAGAAATGGAGTCTCAATAAAGCCAGGAAACTCACCTAATGTCACACAGGTAGTAACTGGGGGAGCCAGGCAGCCTAAGAGCCATCATACCACATAGGGAGAAAATGTGCTGAAAAAGATGGAATCATTTCTTACTTGTTCCTCCACAGGAATGAGTTTAATGACGGATAAGATAATGTCCTTGCTTTGAACAACAAGGCAGCCTGGAAGCCCAGGGGGCATTTGAAGGGTCACATTGATATCAGTTTCCTTTTAATCTTTGGAATAGGAGGAAGCTTGAAACCTTCGGGAAAGGTCAAGTCCACAAGAAGCTTTCCTCCTTGGCCCTGCGTAGTCTTCCATTTCCAGCTCGATTCCCACTAGAAGAGCTAAGCCCTTCGGGGTTGAGGCCGTGGAGTCAAACAGACAGACTGTTCAGTCTTCTCCCTGTTACTTACCAGCTAGTGGACTGTGTGAAGGAAAGGGGGCTCTCACACTCTCTGCACCTAGGGTCCATCTGTAAAGTGGGGTGATGACTGTCCCTCCTTCACAGGGGGACAGCGAAGGCACCATATAACGGATTTAACACCATTGGGGTGATGAATGAAAGTAACTATTAGGATGAAGAAACTTTATACCCAGCTGAGATTTTCCTTCTTCCTAAACTCACTGACAGTGAACTTCAATCATAACAAGCCAATGCCTGGCCTCAGTAGGCAGTCAATAAACACTCACGCTGTGGGTTCATATGTCACCGGTGATGTCTCTCCCATAGGCTTATAACGTTATTACACTTTTGTACATGCTCAACTAGAATACAAGTCCAGAAGGCTGGAACTTGTCTTTCAATTCTGTCTCCCCCCATGTCATGCAGTACAAGATGAGAGGCTCAACAAATGCTTGCTGAAATGCCTCAATGAACAGCCAACCACTGGCTGTGCCTCTGGGACAGAGACCAGGGCACCTGGCATGTCCACCACACAGCCTCCAGTTGAAGCCATTCCTACGAGAAACACTGCAAAACCTAAGGTGTCCAGTGGGGGTGACTCAAGCCCCAGGTCACCAGAGGCAATTTCCCCCAACGCTGCAACACCCACCTCTTCTGTCCTCTCTGCCCAGCCAGGGGGTGGACACGTCCCTCTCGGTGATTTGTGATCCCTCCATTGGGACAGAGGAAATGCAGCAGCAGCGACAGTGTCTACACAGACACTCACGCGGCCGGCTGCCCAGCTGGAGAGATGAGGGCTGGCCAAGGAGCCGAGGGCTGGCTCCCCTGGGCACGGCACGCTAGCGTGGCTGACCACGACCATTCATCACGTTTAAACACATGCCCGAGGGAGGGGTCCTGAGAGGAGGTGGGGGAGCTGAAGCCCCAGGTTCTCGGGGAAATGTGGGGCTTGTGATCATTTTTTGTCTTCTTTTTCACCAAACCGAAAAGGATGATGACAAATGTTCAATTCATAGGGTGCTATGGTCCCAAGAGGAATACTCATTCTGGACTGAATGGTCCAATCTAAGGAAAAGCGACCTCACCTGTAAGACGAATGCCTTTTTTCCTGCCAAGTCTCTCCTCCCATGCCAGCTCTATCCTACTGCTCTCGACACCATTCTCTGTGCAGAGAAGAGAGCTTAGCCGTGGAACCCAGGTGGTCTAGCCTAGTCACTGTGAGACCTTGGGCAAGTCACTTCTGCCCTCTTGATCTCAGCTTCCTTGACTCTGAGAAGAAAAGGGTAAACTAGATCAGGGTGCACACATTTAAATGATTGGGGGAGGGGAGGCAGTGTACATACGTGTGTGTGTGTGTGTGTGTGTGTGTAGTGTCTAGTTAGATGATGGTAAGGGTGCTAAGCAGCTTATATTGTCACCTGACTAAAATTCTGGAAGGAAATACCAAAAAAATAAATAAGAGCACACAGCAAACCAAACCTCTGTTCTACCTGTTTGTGACCCACACTAAAGAGCCACTTAGGACCTTTCCGTTCTGTGGAACCCCCCTTTTTTTGTTTCAATGGCATCTACAGCTTGCTCCCATGGCACTATCTCCTTGGCACTCTGCCAAGGTTGGCAACCAGTGTGCCCATAGGTGGCAGCTCTGGAGCACTGGGCAGTCTAAGAGATCACCTCCTCCCCAAGAATAACTGGGGAGAGGTGAGAATGAAGAAGGAGGTGGAAGAAAGGACAGAGAGAAAGGGAGAAAAGGGAGGAGAGTGGAGAGTGTGGGGGGGAGAAAAAGAGATCTCTTCATTTAAGTCATTTCTCAAGAGTCCTACAAGTGAGAAAACTGAGACTTGTGGAGGTTTAAATAACTGAGCTTGAAGTCCCCCTGCTAGCGAGGAGCAGAGCCAGGATTCAAACCCAGATTCCCCGGAGTGAGAAGCCCTTACTTTCTTCCTCCTGCGCATTTCCCCCTCTGGGCTCCAGAACGAGAGACACATTTAACAATTCAGCATTTTAGAGCTAGATTGCCTTCTAGGGCATCTTACTCTCCCCTTTTTGCCGCTTGCCTTCATCCTTCCCTTTGCCTGGAATTTCCCCCGAGCCAGACTCAAAGGACCAGTGAAAGCCTCCCTCGTCCAGGAAGTCTCTGCTGATTCATCCCTCTCTGCCCCCAAATGAAATTGTCTCTGTACAAGGTCATAGCCCACACTAACAGTAATAAAAATATGAATGCAGTCACAGCAATGATAGTTTTTATTGACTGCTAACTCGATATCAGGCTCTGCTCTCCATGCTTAATAGATATAAAATGTAATCCTTGCAGCAGCCCTGTGAGGGAAGTGGTATCACCCTCTGCCTCCAGCAGTAAGCTGACTGCACTGCCCAGGTCTTCTTGCCACTTTTTACAAATAGACTCCTCATTTTTCATCTCACATCCAGCCTCACAACAACCCACAAAGGTAAAAAGTAAGGGCTCAGAAGAGGACAACAATCCTACAAGTTAGGAAACTTGACAAAGCATCACATTTGATACATGATCATTCTGGGACTCCAGGTCTCATAGAACCCCCCAGGCCAGGCTTGAAAGAAAGTCTTACAACCGATACAACCAGAGTGTCTCCTGGCAGAGCTCAGTGCTGGGCCACGGCAGGGCCCAGGGGCAGCCATGACACTGAAAGCAGGAGTCAGGATCGGGAAGAGGAGGTCCTGGGGAGCAATGCTGACCATTGCGCTGACTCCGGTGGAAAGCACGGGTCTGCCGTGCTTAGCCCAGCACTGCACAGCTAAGTGTCTGATAAAGGATGGAGACGTACTGGGCATATGTTTCTCTTTGTCAAACCTTATATTAAGAGTCAGTACCGTTATTGCCTGCTTCGAGAAAATGACACGAAGGCCCAGAGAGAGGAAGGTCTTGATCAAGATAACAGAGAAAATGAGCTCAAAGAACCAAACCCAGGGCTCCTCCCTCCAGCCTTTACTTCACCAGACACGGCCTCTCGGCACCCAGCAGGTCGGGACAGGGGACCATCATTCACTGGACAGGCAGCCTGGGAAATCCCAGCCATCTGGCCTCCGGCCCAGCATGTGCCCGGCCTCTGCGGACAGCCATGCCATGTGTAGGAAGGCTGGGCGGCACCATCTGCACAGAGCCCTAACGAGAGGCCTGTGACTTCTTGGTGTTTTGGCCAAGCTGTCTGTCAGTCCCAGCAAGTGAGCACCTTTGGCCTAACCTAACATAGACCCTTAGCCCCTACACAGCCTAAATAAATCACCTTGGACTCCTCTCATCTGCTCTGTAATAATAGCTTCTGTGGTCAGGGAAATGCTTTGTAAAATTCCTGGCAGCTGGGGAAGAATGGAATAAAACCTGTAGGATTTATCGGTCTGAAAAGAAAACAGCCATATCTTGATCTGCCCAGCCTTCTGGGGTCCCTTTGCCATGGAAGCTAGGGATGGGAACCCCACTTCCAGAGTCTTCAATGAGGTCTCAGTGGAGAATAAGGAGGTCTTTGGGGAAAATGAAGAAGGATGGCAATTCTAACTTCAGTGAAAGCCATTAATGTTTAGGGTTCCAGGTCATTGGAACGAGATAGCTCCATGGAACAGAGAGTCAAGTGAAGCCAAATCTGCTGGGGGCCCTGTAGCAGATCCTGTGAGGGTAGAACATTAAACAGAGGCCCTAGAGGCCCTTCCAATCATGGGTTCTAGTCCCATGATCCTTGGAGGGTAGCAGTATAAGCAGCACAGGCTTTAGCATCAAGATTATACAGTTCAGTCCTGGCACTGCTATTGAGAGGCTGTATGACCTTGGGTGAAGTGTTCCTGGGATGTGAAAGGGCCTGGCCCTCCCTCTTTGGGTTATACTGGGGTTGAGATAAAAATGGGGGTGGGGCTGTGCCCTGCACCCTGCAGGTACAGAGGTGCTCAGGGAATATTAGTTCCCTCCCCTCTTCTAAGGGAGCGTGCAGAATTCTAGGATCCCCTGATTCCAAGGGCTCCCTGATCCTAAGACTTGTACAATGTTTTCAAGTCTGTGATTCCGACTGAAAGAGGGGAAACCAAACACTGACATGGAAACCTCCTTTGCTATCTCTCAAGAGACAACCTTCCCTCCAACCTCCGAGATACAGCCCATGTTGGTTTTTATTTTCAAACTTGCAATTGGGCAACCTTCTCTGGGCTTTTCCCCGCTTTTTCTTCAAGTGACTTAGGCTGAGCTGTTGCTTAAGCAAAAAAAATAAAATAAAAAAATAAAAATCCACGCTGAAGCCTGCACCCTTCCTTCCAGAAGATAAATTATGTTGGTTTTTGCAGTGAGTGAATTGGGGCAGGAGGGAGATTTCACTAGAATAAAGTGTTCTCGGCTAAAGAGGTGATTTTAGGTAGATCTGCTTTGTTTGCAGAGGTTCCCAGACGCCCCTTGAGTTCCCAGCTCCAACCTGGGGCTGCCACTCATCCCCCAGGCTCTCAGCATAGCCTAGGGTGAGCTGCTGAAACCTTGGACCATAGGTGGCTCTGGATGGAAGGGCCCTGACCACTGGCAGCTTGCCCTCTGTCCTCCGGCCTCCCTTGGGAAGAGAGTTGTGAATGGAGACAGGAAAAAAATACCTTTTCATAGGGCCGGCCGAGTGGCGTGGTGGTTAAGCGCTGGCCTTGGAAGCCAGCAGCCCAGGTTCGGTCCCACATATGAGGGACATACCAGTGACACTGCCCTCAAAAAAAAAAAAAAAAAAAAAAAATACCTTTTCAGGAGAAAGGTAGCTTTTAGCAGGATTGTTGCTATCACACCCAAGGAAAGAGAAGGCCTGCTCCCACTGATTCAGCATTTTCCAATCAGTGTAACACTCGCTTTACATGGTCCAGGAGAGGGTTGTAAGTAAGACGCCGGCACAACATTAAATCACACGGAGTCACTTAGTGAGGAAGTTTTTCCTCTGCAGCTGTCATGAAATTCTTCTCGTTATGAAAAAGAAAGCCTCGGTTTGGTACTGGTGTGATTTCAACACCATTCTACCACTTCTTAATCACCCTTTTCCACCGAAAAGCAGGGCCCTGGCTCAGGCCCTTCTAGCAGGGAATAGTACCTGCTAGACTGTAATTACTTATTTTTGTTATATTTATATTCACATCACCTACTGTTTAAAGCAAGTGATAATGGCTTCCAATTTGTTGTAGTTCTATTAGGACTCCTTTCAAATAAATATGTGTATGTTTTTTTAATTAATTAATTAATTTTTTTTTTTTTTTTTTTTGAGGGCAGTGTCATTGGCCCTCATATGTGGGACTCGAACCGGGGCTGCTGGCTTTCTAAGCCAGCGCTTAACCACCGCGCCACTCGGCTGTGTATGGTTTTTAAAGTGGGCTGATGTTTTAAAAAATATTAAATCATGTAATAGCTGATTCACAGATATGGAAACAATCATAAAGATAGAACACAAAAGACTAAAACTGGGGAAACGCTGGATTCACTGGAAAGACATACGTGGCGTGAGACGTTTTTCTTACTTTCTCAAGTTAAATAATATATCTCGTTGCCTTGTTTTTCCAATTGAAATATATTACTGGGGCTCTTGCACCTCCTTTTTCCTTTCTTTTCCCAACACTTCCTTAGCAGTAGAGAAATGTGCGGCTGGTGAGAAGTATGACTATATCATTTTTATTTCCTTAGATTCTAGGTGAATGCTTTGAGCTATAAAAGTGCTCCTTATACTCATTTATCCGCTTAGTAAACATGAGCGGGCACCCACTCCATACCAGTCCTGTGCCAGGCGCCATGAAATAGCCAGAAACAGGAAAGACCAGGTCGCTGCCTTCCTCAGGCTTATCGGCTAATCAGAGAGACAGAGGGCTACCCAGGCGACTGCAGTGTAGTGTCACAAGCAGTGGGGTTGGGGAGCCCCTTGACACTGAGAGCACACATGGGGGGTCAAGGAAAGCTTGGAGGCGTGGGTAGTAGTATGCAGACTAACCAACCAGCTCCAGTGTGGCCAGACATGGAGACCACCCCAGCACCAGCCCTTTCCTGCTAGGAGATCCTGGGCTAGTGACCTCAACCCTCAGCTTCAGCTCCCCAGTCTATTAAGTGGACATTATCTCTCTCTTAATATTATAGAGAGATTTAAACAAGACAGTGGGTATAAAATGCTTTAGCACGGTGACCACCACGTAGTAAATGCTCAATAAATGCCAAATAATTTCTTCCAGCATTGATCACCCAAATACTATCTCTTACACACACACACACACACACACACATACACACACGAAATTTCATGCAAATATCCCTGCTTGAGCAAATTCTATTTGAAAAGTCAAAGAGAATTTAAGTATGTTTTTATAGCACACAACCGATCCAGGACAATACTAAATAGAAATACTTTCTTGTTTCTGGTCTGATAGTATTCCTTAAGTAAAATTTGGTCTGATCTGAAAGAAGAACCTGGGTTGGGATACAATTGATTACAAGGGGCAAAATGGAAAAGCTCAGAAGAAAAACTCGGGGAGGAGTGCTTCCTAATTACCAGCGAGAAAAAATCAAACAGTGGACTATACATGAATGTTACAAGCAGGAAAAAAAGGATAGCATAATCTCTCCTTAGCTTAAAAAATTGACTTCCAGATTCTATTAGAAATTATGAGGAACTGGAGCTGGTATTTATGAGAGCAACCTGTCTTGTACAAAAGTTAGGATGATTGAGGGAAATAAAAATATCTCATATTTGTATAATGCTTTCACATTTATAAAGTAGACTCACAAGCATCCAATCTCACAATGGCCCGGTGTAATATTAGCTCCACTTTATAAATGGAAAAACTGACCCCTGGAGAAAGGACTTGATTTGTGCAAGATCACCCAGTGCCTATATGGGAATGCCAGGGGTCAACTCCAGGCCTCCTGACTCCAAGCCTGGTGACTCTCTAGGACAGCAGTTAGCAAACGTTTTCTGCAAAGGCCAGAGAGTGAACACTTTGGGCCTGTGGGCTGTGCAATCTCTGTCAGAACTGCTCAACTCTGGCGATGTGGCAAGAAAGCAGCCATAGGTGATACATAAACAGAAGGGAGTAGCCATGTTTACAGAATTGAAATGTGAATTTCATGTCATTTTTCACATGTCATAAAATATTACTCTTTTGAGCTTTGTTTTGTTTTTTTACAGCCTTTTCAAAACTGTGAAAACTATTTCTAGCTGCTGGGCCATACAAAAACAGGCAGTGCACTAGATTTGGCCTATGGATGGAAATTTGCCAAGCCCTGTTCTAGAATCTCTCAGAGATGAGCGAGGCATAGCCCCTGCCCTCACAGACTTGAGAGTAAAGGAGGCATAACCAGTTCTACTCAGACAGAATTTGTTTCAGCTCAGCTTCAATCCCTGCATTACACGTCCACGCACTTGCCATGTCTGCGGGAAACTTCTATTATTTAATACTTTGTCTCCCCTACCAACTCATTTTTTGACTTAAATAAGTTTCTTTTTTAATGTTATGCCTTTATATGTGGAAAACACATGTTACTTGCCAAATATAGAAGATGAACATAATTAAAAACAATATAATTAGGGGTGACCAGTTAGCTCAGTTGGTGAGAGCATCATGCTGATAACACCAAGGTTGCTGGTTCGATTCCCACATGGGCCACTGTGAGCTGCGCCCTCCCTGAAAGAGTCAACTATGCCATTGTAGCATGAAAGCAATGTGTAACCAATGACCTGTGGCTGTTCCCCCAATAAAATTAAAATATATATACATATATAATTAGATGATTGCTGTTAAATTCTAGTTACTTACAACCACCTGCCAAGGACTCCGAGCCAGAGCCCTCCTTGGCCCTCTGCATTTATTTGGAAAAAATAAAGAAGCTGGCGAGGGGCAAAAAGGTGTTCAAGTCATAGCGTCACCAACACGAGGCCTTCTCCTTGATGTAGCTGTAACTACTGAAGAGGCAACCACTTTCTCACCACGGGCTTCCATTCCCTGTCTTTCTCTATGGAAAACCATCTTCCTGACTACCAGGCTCATGCAGCCCACACTCTGGGAACTGCACACGCCAAGGGCACTATGTTTGTACAACAGGAGAGGAACATCTGGAATGAGGGCAGGAAGATACTTTCGGGTGGGCGTGGCCTTTCAGCAGGACTTTGAATAGTATCTAGGGTTTTGTTCGACATACAATTCAGGAAGAGCATTCCAGGCTTGACCAAGAAAAGGAGTCCGTCGAGATGAGGCTAAAAAGAGAGGTGGCTTCTGCCACAGGTTTTAGACACAACCCTTCTTGTGTACCCCAATGTCCCCCAAATCAGTGGATGCTCAAGGTTCTATTTCTAGGCTCTTCTGTGTAAGGGAGATAAGAAGATGACAACCAGGGGGCCCATGGGGATAGAGAGAATAATTAGGACTCATGGCTCTTTTGTACCACTGAGGACAATCTGCATTCTGGGCTTCAAAGTATTTCAAATACTGAACTGCATGATTTAAATATTGATGGTTGTCTTTCTGTTTTCTTAACCAATGACAGGCATTCAGTCATCATGAGAGACCGGTATGACCACATTGAGTTGCTCTGATTCCAGACAAAGTTCTGGAGGAGCTCTGACAAGAGAAAGTTGGGGTGGTCTCTTTTGGGTGAAGATAGTGAGGGACTTTGGTTTCCAATCAAGTGCTCTCAGCATTGGACCTCACTGCCCTACTCTGACCCCACATACAGAATCAAATTCAGGGTCAGTTCTCCAGGGCCACCAACTGGCATGGGAAGGGAAATGGGACTGGAAGCCCTGTTGGTAATTTTTGAAAAGAAAGAAAAACATAGAGCATCATACACTCAACTGCTTGCTCTCACCTTCATTGGGAAACCCATACATAAATATGGGAACTGTGCTTCCTTAATAGACTGCAATGTAATCACCGAGAAGCAAATGTACTTTGCAGGAGCAGCCTTCCCCCTGCAGTGCTCCCAGAGTGTTCGATAACTTGATAACCTCACAGTTGGTCCGGGGAGTAACAGTGTAAGGCAGTGTGGCTGCAATGCAGCTGCAGGAAATGCCCAGCGGGGTCTTGCCAAGGAGCTCCACGGAAGCCGCAGGACTAGCTGCTGGCAGAAGCATCAGAGAAGCGAGGCCCATCCTTGCACCTCCTTAGTGATAGTTACCCTTCAGTGAACAGAGGGCTCTGAGGCTTGCAGAGGGTTCACCTTATCTCATTCCACGCTCACAATCTCCTGGGAGAGAAGTGGAACAAGACAGCTGAGACCCAGTGTCTGATGTGAGATGACTCCAAACCTCCCACTGCCTAACACGACCTCTGCTGATCTTGCCCACCTACCTGAAAGTCACAGCTTCCTCCTTTGGCATGGAAGATCGACTCGGGGAGAAAAAAAAAAAAATGCTACAAATTCATCATGGCTTTTTCCTGTTCTAGCAAACACTCTAAGTAGGTGAGTGACCATATATCCAAGTCTGTGCTCATCTCTAACTCAATTTTGCCTGTCCCACCTTTGCCCTTCTTAAGCCACTCTTCAGCACTTCCCTCGAGTTGGTCTTCATTTTGCTCTCCAGTTTTGTACCCCACTGCTTGTCTCCACACCCCCTGATGAGAGCCACAGGCTAAGCTTACTCTCTAGAGTAATTCTAGATTCTAGAATTCTAGGGATTCTAGTAATTCTAGAGTGATTCTAGATTCGGCAGTCATTAAAACAGTCCCTGCTTTGCATTTTAATTAATTTATGTAAGTCTTATCTACCCAATTTATTCAGCACTTACTATAATAATAAAAGAGCACATGCCTTGTGCTAAACAGTTTATATTAATTATCTCCTGCGATCTTCACATTAACCCTAGAAATTAGGCACATTTGGTAGACTAGGAGACAAGGCTGAAAAGCGCTACTTAAATTGCCTAAGGTCACACAGTTAACAAGGGATCAGACACTTGAAGACACTTATCTGACTCCAAAGACTGATCTCTTAATCTCAATACCAGCTCTCTTCCTGTCTCTAAGAACTAGTCATTGACCTTGTCCCACCCTCACACTGACCTCTGTTCCACAAGGGTAACACTTTAGGTTACCTGATCATCTATAAAACACAATTTGTTTTTGAGCTCTGAGGTCCCTGAGGGGTAGGACAAGCACCAGTAAATGGGGTTGGGAGAGAGAGCTGAGGAGTGGGAAGTGAGGAGTAAGGCAGGATAACTGGTTTGCAGGTCCACCCTTCCCTCAGCACCTACCTAGCATACAAGGTGTTGGCTGAATGAATGGCTGGGAAGAGGAGACCCAAGGAAGCAACAGATTGGAGACCCTGAGTGTCAAAAGAAACTTAACAACTCCAGGCACTGGAAAAGTGAGCAGGACCAAAAATAAAATAGAGGGGAACCAAAGCTGAGCCTCACATAAGTGAGACGAGCTGGTTCTAACCCATCCCTCTCATTGGTCAGCTTGTTTGATGTTCGGCAAACCTCTTCATTTCAAGTCTGTCATCACTAAAACACGATGCCCAAAGCCTGTTCTGTACCAAGTTTAACAGGCTCCAAGAAGTTCCCATAAAGTGCTTTGAAAAAAATTAAAGAAAGTATATTTTGAGGATGATTTTTTAAATTTCTTTCTAGTAGGATTCCAACTGTGTTGTAGTGGAAAGTGCGTCACCCAGTTGTTCAAGAAGCAGGGTTTGCATCCTAGCTTGGCCTTCCTTGGTCAAACTTCTTAACCTCCAGGAGTCTGTACACCAGGAATAGGAACACCGACCTCTCAGGGTTGCCCTGGGTGCAACCCTGTGAAGAGGTATACACTGTCTGAGATGTTTACACCTGAGTTTTGTTCATTTGTTAAACCTATCATATAAATAATAAATCCTCTCCCGTAGGCCTCCTAACAGAAGACAGCATGAGTCATCAGAAATGCCCAGTCTTTGGGGTCAGACAGATCTGCCCTAGCCTCAACTCTACCCTTCCTAGCTGGGCAGGATGATTACCTGTGCCTCTGTGTTTATCTTTAAAGTAGAAGCGATAATACTTCTTAATCCCTCTTCTTTAAAATGGAGATGATATTAAGTAGATAAGACATAGTTATTAATTACCTGCTGTGTGTAAAATTTCCTATCAAGGAGCTTATATAAAAGAAGAATTTATAGAAGAGCGTCTTGGAGTCTATTTTGTTCCACCCTCATTAAATCTCAAACTTTGCAAGACAGAGAATCGTTCTGGGAGCAACTCTGCTCTCAATAAAGGGGGTGGGCTGGGGGTTTGAGATCTCCTTTTGCTGTTCTTTAAATGACCGAAGGACAAGAGAGGATTTTTCTATTCCTGGGATATATGTTTTGTTGATGCACTAATAACCCAGGTCCTAGAAATTCAGGTCAGCGATTTGGGGGAAAACCGAAGAAATTGCCATCAGCCTTTTGGGAGTCCAATGTTAGACTCTAAGCTTTTAAAACAAAAAAAGACCCCTTGCTTCTGAAATTCAAGAGAAAACTGCCTTTAATGAGTGCCAGCAGGCAAGATCCCAGAAGAGACTGGGGAAATGATACTGTGTTTTTATCTCACAATGTTGGCTTTGGAAAGTGGCCGGGAGCCTCAAAGGCTCGGATCTCTCGTCTCACAGCCAGCAGTCACTGACTGCTCAGAGGCACAAGCTCTGGGGCCCCTGGGAGACCTGTCCTGACCTCTTCTGCTTGAGGCCTGAGATGCTACCAGGAGGGAAGGACTGAGACAGCCCCCAGGAAGTGCAGGCCACAGATACAAACTAGGGCTCACGACGGGAGACGGGAAGTGGTGGTGATAACAACAAGGATAATAATCGGGCGCTTTCTCTGTGCCAGTGCTTTGTGCCTGATTACACAGCATGCCAGCAACACAGGTACTGTTATCATCACCATTTTCCAAATAAGGAAATTGAGACTCAGAGATGTTAAGTAACTTTGCCCAAGTTACACAGTAGTAAGCAAACACAGTAGTAAGCAAGGTATCCAGGGTGTGAACGCTGGAACCCACATTCTCAGTCACTGTGCGCACTGCCTATGTGTACATCAAATAAGTGAGGATTCACTCTTGAGTATGAGGTTTAGTCCCAAGAGCACTGCAAAGCCAACCACACCAAAGATCTCTTGAACATGACTGTGTGTGTAGGAGCCTAGTCCTCCCTAAGATGCTTGAGTCTCCTCTGTACTACCCTTGCCAAGTGGTCACCCAAGAGTAACTGCTTTCTGACCTTCAATTACACAGACCTTAACTATCTCGTAAGACAGCCCCTTCACCTTTTAAGAGTTTTGGCTACAGGAAATCCTATACTTAACTAAAAAAGACATCCCCCCAAAATGTCTATCCACTGGTTATTTCTGCCCTTTGGGATGGCACAGGACCAGTTCGGCCCATCCCCCACCCAACAGTCCTCTCAGGAACTTTCAAAACACTATGGCCCCTGCAGATGTACCACCCCTACCTCCCCCAACCCCACCCCTGCACACACACACACACACACACACACACACACACACACACACACACAATAAATAAATAAGGCATTTCTTTACTTGTTCACACTCTCAATTAACACTGCCTGAATACCTACCACAGATCAAACACATGGCTATTTATGTGCTAAAGAAGAAGATAAAATTGCACACAGATGATTCTATTATAAGCGATAAAGTTATGAAACTGTAAGAATACCTGGAAGAGTGCTATACAGGGTCGGAGGAGAGATCTTTTCCAGCCGGGTCATACGTGAAGACGACATAGAGGAGACGTGTTCAGGCCTGGTCTTAAAGAGGTATTACTGACCATCTGGGGTTGCGAAGAACGGAGCAGTCAGAGGGTCATGGGGTGGTGTGATAATGACAGCACTGGGCTTGGAATGGATCTGAGCCACTGTAGCCGCCTCTCGCTGCACCTGCTCGTCCTCATCTATCAACTAGAATTAGTAACACCTGTCTGACCATCCCTGAGTTTCTATAAGGGTCAGGTGCCCGGGGTTTTGAAATAAGATGATAATGAGAGGAAATTCCGGGGGCGGAGGTGCTGCAAGGAATTGTTAAACCCTATTTTCCTACTTGAAGATTATTCTAACACTTCCATAATGTGGTGAGAGCTAAAGGAATCAGAAGACACATGCTTTGGTGAGAGGGGCTTCTCTTCTGGCACAAGCAGAAGAAGAAAGAAACCTGAAGTGCCAGAGCAAAGAAACATGGCCTGGTGTGAGCCAAGGCAACCATATAACTGCCTCAGTTTCTCAGCACCATCTCATCCCAGAATAATCCCGTAAGACGTGATCACAGAAAGGATCAACAGCTCAAACATATCATCAGTCACCTAAGCGTTCAGAGGAGATGGCCGATGAGAAGTTAAGCCACTTGGGACATGTCTGCGAGGTTTTCCTACGGTAGAGCTTCCCTAATTGTTATCTAAGCCTCCACAACCACTCCATCTGGCTCACTGTTACCACCGCCTGAGGGAGAAAAGCCTGCCCTCACGCAGTCAGGGGCCCAAAGCAGAGAGCAGAGGTGCACGGTGAGATCTGGTGCAAGGCCACACAAGTCATCCTTTCGCTTCTATCAACGTGCACAGATACACATTCCATGTCCACACAGTCAACCATCAAAGGGCATTTATGGAGCACTATATGATTCAGGGCTCTTCCAGGGATGAAGGGGAGAGAACTCCAACTAACACTGGCTCATGCACAAAATAAATTAATTGGTCCATTTAACTAAAAAAGCTGGAGGAGATTGTGGTTTGAGGCTGGCTGGATGCAGGTGCTCAACCAATATCATTGGGAACCTGGCTCTCTCCAACTCTTGCTCTGATATCCTTAGTATTGGTTTCATGCTTTTTGTTTCATTGCAGAGGAGGGTGAGAGGAAGGGGCTCTCCTATTTGCATCCTCAAAGCGCTAAGTCTAATGAACTGTGATTGGATGGATTTGGGCTTTATGCTTATTCCTCAGCAAGTCCCTGTTCAGAGGCTGGGGCTGGGATATATCCATTAAGCAGCCCTCTGTCAGACCTTCCCACCTTTGGATCTTGGGCTCAGCCCCCCACCCCAGACCATCTGAACGGACAGTGGTGAGGTGAGGGCTGTTCCTCGAGGAACACCTGGGTGCTGTTACCAGAAGAATGACAGTTGCATGCTGGTTGGGCAAAAACAACATAGGTCTTACTCTCAAAGCTCTTCTGGTCCAAACAGGAAATCCACAATAAGGTCATATGTTTGTCATCAAGGAAACTACTCTTTAGTTGAGAGGAAGTTGCCACATGTAAAATTCATAGAAAACCAAATTGACCGTGACAAATAATCTAAAGTGTACACTACACATCATAGGTCTAAAATGTGATGTTGGGGGTTAAAAGTGCAACCTGAGGTTAAATCCTAGTACCACCAGTTACCTGCTAGAGAACAAGATACCCAATCTCTCTGTGCCTTAAACTATATTCCTCTGTATCCCAGGGACAATAATAGACTCTACTCCACAGGGTTATTCTGAGAATTTAATGAGAATGTACCAGAAGAATGATGCACAGGGCATCTCACAGAGTAAACAAATCTTGTAGGATTTCAGTCATTCGAGGGTTACTGTGTGCCAAGCACTACCATAGACACTGGCAATACCGCGGAGAAGACAGTTCCTATTATTGTGCTGCTTATATTCTAAAATGAAAAAGTAAGTATGTAAGTGAGCAAAATAATTTTAGACAAGGATCATTGCTACGAAGAAAGATAAAAGCGGGTGAATGATAGTGATGGGGGAGAGGGACTTCAGAGAGGATGGTCAGGGAAGGCTTTATGGAGGATGTAACATTTTAACTATGATCTGAATGACAAGAAGAAGTAATTGTGTGAAGATAGGAGCTCAAAGACAAGTGAAAAAAATCTATAGTTTGGTGAGATAAGGGGTGAGTGACAGGAGGTGGTCAGAGAGGGAGGCCAGGGTTGATCGTGTTAAGTCCAAGGTGAAGAACTGCATTTTATTCTAAGAATAAAGGGAATTCAATACAAAGACTTAGTGTTTTAAAGATTACTCTAGCTACTGTGTAAAGAGTGGGCCATGGGTAGGGTACAAAAGTAGAAGTAAAAGCCAGAGAAGAAAAACATGCTTGTTGAAAGAAAAGAAGTAAAAAAGTAACTGCTGATCCCTGGGGAAAGCACAGGGTGAGACAGAGAGAAGTATGGGCCAAAGGTGAGCCTATTGGGGAAAGCCATGAGCATATTACACAGTAGTGGTAAGAACCCCTCAGTGGCTCCTTATTGCCTCCTAACTATGAAATGGTAATTTCTACCTGACAAACCTTCCTACTGAGAAAAACTATAAAAACTGGATCAAAAATAAAATCAGGTGATTGGAGGCTGCGGGGAGCAACAAGGACAGACATGGAAGGGCCAGATGAAAACATCCTGAAGTGGGTCTGATGCTTTCTCCACTTGGGGCACTTTGGGGATGTCACTGCACAATGAAAAATCAAAACAGGAAGCAGGAGCCTAAAGTTTATGGCAGCTTCACTGGGCTAGAAGGACCAAAAAAAAAAAAAAAAAAATCGTTACAGGCAGGCAGGAATCAAGGAGCTGCCAATATGCTGGAGAAAAAGGAACCTCAGAGAAGTGAGCCCAACATTCGCCATGTAATTTCTCATCAGTGCCTTTGCCGAATTCTCAGATGCTGTGGCAAGAGTCTGGGAAGCCACGCAAGCGCTGATAACCTCCTCTAGCAGGTGGAACTAATTTTCCTCTCTTTGCATGAGAGCTGGACCTGATGACTCACTTCCAAAGAACAGAGTGTGGGCATGGGAAACTGGTGGCTCTGCAGTGGAAAAACCTGCCAGATATCACCATAACCCCACGACGAAGGTTAATATCCACAGTGATAAACCATGATGGTATCACATACCCGCTGATATCATGGGAAAAGAGTGACGCTTTTCTGCTGTGATCTTCTTCCCCAAACTCATAACCTCCGTCTAATCATGAGAAAAAGTCATCCAAACTCAAATTGAGTGACATTCTACAAAATATCTGACGAACACTCTTCAAAATTGTGAAGGTCATGAAAACAAGTAAAAACTAAGAATCTGTCAAAACTCAGAGACTAAAAAGTCATGATGTCTAAATGTAATGTGGTCTCCTGGATGGGGCCCTGGAACTGTAAAAAGATGCTAAGGAAAAAAACTGAAGAAACCCAAATAAAGTCGATAGTTCAGTTAAAAGTCACATACCAACGCTGCTTTCTTAGTTTTGACAAATTGACCATGTTATGTAAGATGTTAACATTAGGGGGAAAATGGGTGAAGGGTATACGAACACTTTCTTTTCTGTATATCTAAGAATACAACAAAATGAATGATAGTAATAGAGGGAGGGGTGCTCCAGGGAGAATGGTCAGGGAAGACTTCGTTACAAAAATAAAAAAGATTATTTTAGAAAATGCACCTGCTAAGAGGTGACGTAGCCAAGAAATTATTTCAGCAGTCCCATAGAGTTAGGAAAACAAAAGTTGGAGTTCAGGGCCCACCAAAGAGAAGGTACTGCCTTTCCATTTGAGACCTTGATGGACTTATTCCATACTCAAGAAATAAGGCAATTCAGAAATAGACACCCCTCACAACATCTGAAACACAGCTTCAAATCATCTCAATCCATGGCTCGATCTAGGCAATCGGTCCGTACTCTGCCAGCCACAGAAAATTGAATCCTTTCTAGAAGATAATATGATTCAGAGCCACTATAATTTTTCATATACAATTTAAGGTATTCACTGCAAAAATACCAGGCATGACAGTAAACAGGAACAAATGGCCTAAATCCAATAAAATAAAATATCAGGCGATAGAAACATACCAACAGATAACCCAGGTTCTAGTACTATCAGAAAGAAACTATAAAATAATCATGATTAATATGTTCCTGAAAATAGATGAAAAGACAGAGAATTTCTCCAGAGAAATAGAATTTCTGTCAGAGAAATAGACAGAGAATCTATTAAAAAAAAAAAAAAAAGGAAAAGGCAAGTAGAAATGCTACCCTGAAAATTAAAACAATTGAAATCAATTCAATAGGTAAGCGTAAAACCAGATTAAATACAGCAGAAGAAAAGATTAGTCAAGAGTGGAAAAGATCCAGATTAATGCAGAGAGATGGGGGGAAAAGAACAGAAAATGCAGAAACAAGCAAAAGTGACAAATGAAATGTCATGAAAAGGTCTAACAAGTGAAATTGGGATTGTAGATGGAGAAGAGAAAATGAAGAAGCAATAATTAAAGAAATACTGCCTATTGATGAAATACATCAAGACACCAATTCAGAAAGCTCTATGAGCCCCAAGCAGGGCATTCATAAAGGAAACCCAACCTGGGCAGCACTGAGGGCTGAAGTGAAACGGGACGTGGGTGCAGAGGGCGGATGGTTCAGGCCCAGGGTCACAAGGACAAACCAGAGGGCAGGCGTGAAAGGGGACCTGGCATCTGTCTGCTTCAGAGAGACTGAGCTCCAGGAAGCAAACACCTCTCTACAATTGTCTGAAGGAAGGAAACACCAACACTTTGAAATATCCGTTTTTTTTAATGTAACAGATCAATGCTAGATGCCAGACCAAGGCTCACAGGAAGAAAAGGAGATTCATAACATTGTGTTGAAACCAAGGTGAAAACAACAAAGGATTTTCTCTGGTCATTAAAACAGAGAAGACAAAATAGAAAACATATTTTTTGGCTACATCTGTGTGGTTGGACCAGTTTTTCCCTCCATGGAACACTGGAGAAAATGGATGAGTTCTGTTTTTTAATATGGATAAAGCAAATGATTCTCTTGCTCTAAGTTATTTTTAGAAGAAAAATTTAATTGAAAAATTTGGGGCTGGGAGCATAATAAACATGTTTTGAGAATTGTTCTAAAGCACAAAAAAAATGAAAAGATTATTATTTTCAAACTTGACTCTTCAACCAAATGACACAAATTACACATTTTCTGTGACTATAATATGAAGGCCACTGATGAGACTGATAAAGCCAGTAACATGCAGCCTGGTGAGAAAATGTCTATTGAGAAACTTTTAGAATAAAATTTCCTTTTATTCAATTTGTCCTATTCAGTTCTAAAATAAATAATTTGCCTGAGGAAAAAGAAAAAGAAAACCAAACTTAGGCATATCACATAAAACTGAGGAAAACCAAAGACAATTAAATATTTAAAATCGCCAGGGAAAAAAAATGCATTACCTTGAAAGTATCAAAAACAAGACTTATAGTTGACTTTTCAAAGATATGATGCAAGGTAGGAAAGAATGTAATGAAACCATTAAACAAAACAGTACACTTTGAAATATTTCTAAGGATCTCATATTTCAACAAGAAAATATTTTGAAATGATAATATTAAAAATGTAATAACTTATGGGATGCATATACAGTAAAGCTAAGGAGAAAATAAAAAGATTTATATATATATACTCATATATTAAAAAGATATATATATGTATTCATATATTAAAGTAAGGAAGGTTAAAAATCAATTATCTAAGCATCCATTTCAAGGAGCCAGAAAAAAGACAAGCAAATTAACCCTTTCCCAAAATTCTATAGGTTGAAAGGGAAAAAAAAGAAAAGGAATAGAATACAATATAGAAAAAAAATTAAAGCTCATTATTTAAAGTGATCACTAAAATGGCTAATCCTCTAGAAAGAATAATCAAGAAAAAAAAGAAAGCACAAATTACCAATATGAAAAATAAAAAGGAAGACATCACTACAGATTCTATAAACCAACAAGATAAGAGGATTATAGTAATTTTAAGCAAATAAATATAAAAATTTATAGTAAATAGGCAAACGCCTAGAAAAACAAAACTTACTAACACCAACGCAAGAAGAATACAAGATCTTAATAGTCCTATATCTATTAAATAAATTGAACCTATAAATAAAAACCTTCCACTAAGAAAACTCCACGCCCAGATGGCTTCACCAACGAACACTTCCAAACATTGAAAAAAGAAATAACACCAATCTTATATAGATACTTCTAAACAATAGAAAAGAGAAAATATTCACAACATATTGATGAAGTCACAACTTTTATACCAAAATATGAAAAAGACATTTTTAAAAAGGAAAGGTATAGGCCAATCCCTTTCATGAACAAAGATGATTTCATTGAGTCAAAAACAAGCAAAATAGAAATAATAGAAATTCGGGCGGGTAGATACCTTTGGCAGATATTGGCTGGAAGGAGATAGGAGGCAGGCTTCCAGTGTGCGGTAATGTCCTGTATCTGACATGGATAGCGTCCATCTTGGAAATAATTTATCAAAATATATGCACTTTATATGTGTGTATTTGCATTTTTTTTTTTTTTGAGGGCAGTGTCACTGGCCCTCATATGTGGGACCTGAACCCGGGCCGCTGGCTTCCCAAGCCAGCGTTTAACCATCGCGCCACTCGGCCGGCCCTGTATTTGCATTTTAAATGGTTTTTAAACATGTAGTACAGGAATCTCTTTTCATCACCGACTCCCGTCAAGCAACACTGACTATGCTCTACTTGTGCTCTCATTTACGTTCCTGACACAGAAGATGCTTACTAAAATATTTGTTAAAAACGGAAGGAGCAAATCTTTTGTTAGACATGGAAAACCTCAGCCCCATGTCAGACATGCAGCCAGAGTTCAAAATGCAAGTACTTTAGGAACAAATACATGAAACCACTGAGTGAAAACTCAGGGAAAAATAGTGACGCCTCTGTCAAGCCTTAGGACTGAAAGTCCTGTGGAGACAAAGGGGAGCCGAAGTAAGAGCAAGTGACTGAATAAACATGAAATAAGAGTTGAGGGCAGACTGAGAGGAAAGTAGGGGCAAAAGGGAGAGACGGCTTGAGGGAAAAGGAGGCTGAAGCGCAAGGAGATAATGAAAAGTTTCACACGGTGGGGTTGAGCTGCTAGAGCCCAGAGGGCAAGCATAGACTTGGTTTCAAAACAAAACAGGGGATTCTCTGGGCAGAAAGCCAGGGCCTAACCAGCCTTGATACAAAGCTTTTCTCCCTCACTGATCCCACCTTCTCTTCTTTTATTTCGGGACTTGAGAGACAGGACCCCTGAGTCCTCCATTCCGTTTTGTGGTGATACCTTAAGCCAGTCATTCCACTTTCTTGGCCCCTGGATGACAAATCAGTAAAATGGGAGGGAGGGTCTCTCAGTACTTTATGCATCGATTTCTTTTTCTTTTTCTTTTTTTAAAGATTTTATTGGGGAATTGGAGGAGGGGAACAGCATTGGGGAATCGGAGAAGGGGAACAGACAAGCTGCTGTCCTTTGTTCTTCAGTCTAGTTGTGGAGGATATTGTTTCACTGGCCCATGTTGGTATCATCATTGCGCTCTTCCCGGATGAGGCAGATCGGTCACTGGCCTCTGGATTTCGCTCACCGCGGCTATTGGCAGCTCACGCTGGCTGTCGGCCACTCACTGTAGCCTATGGCAGCCCACTGCAGCAGGGGCTGCAGCCCACACCATCACCGGGGCTTGCACAGCCCAGCTCCAGGTGGAGCCGCTGCTAGCTGTAGAGGGCAGTGTCACTGGCCCTCATGTGGGATCCGAACCGGGGCCGCTGGCATCCCAAAACCAGCTCTTAACCAATGCGCCACTCAGCCGGCCCTATGCATCTATTTCTTATGACTAAAAATTCCCCTGACGCCACTGAGACATGCCAAGTAGTTCTGAGGTCCCTTATCTAAAGCACAAAGAACAGACTATTGCTTTGCAATAAAAAAAAAAAATGAAAATAAAAATAATTTTAAAAGGTAGCGAGGGCACTCTCAGTTGGGTTAGGAAAGGCTGGCAGTAAGTCTCCAGCTCCTTGGAGGAAAGGCTCTTCCATAGTCCCATTTTCAGACCCATATTCATCATAATACTTCAGCACAGTTAGGCAAGCTGCTCAGTTGCTCCAAATAGCCATCTCTCTTTACAAAGTACCATTGAAGCTTGTCAAAGTAGTGTTGAAGCATTCGGCACCCTCCTTCCGTGAATGTCATTATCGTCAGAGGCTTGGCATTGTGTGAATTATATTAGCTAGCTCAAAACAACATAGTCTTCCCTGATTAACACAATTCCTTCCTCTTTTCCTCTCAACAGGCCCTCTACTTATACTTCATTCATTCATCCTTGCAAGAAATATTTTATATTTCATTCATTCATCTTTGCAAGAAATAGTGACTGAGTACTTCCCATGTGCCTGGTCCTGTGCCGGGTGCTAGACAGAAATCAGCAACAAGCCAGGTAGACTCCCTTCCCTTGTAGATTTTCTTGACCTTCTCTGTGCATGCCCTTTCTCTTAGATGGAGCAAAAAATAGTGGGAAGACCCTTCCGCTGTAATTAGGGTACCTGTATTCTTGTCCCAATTCTGCTACTACTTGAAGGGTTAAGTCACTTCACCTCTCTGGATATCATTTTCTTCTTCTGTAAATACAAAATTGAACAAGAGCAGTCTCTGAGAATCTCTCACATGGGTTTTTTTCCAGCAGCTCCCAACTAATCTCCCTGCTTTCATTTTGCCTCTCCCCTCCCCACACATTTTGTTCTAAACACAGCAGACAGACTAGTCTTGTTAAAATGTTAGGTCAGATCTTGGTACTCTGCTCACAACCCTCCACTGGGGCTCACTCCGAAAAAAACCCAAAGCCCTTCCTCTGCCCTGGAGGTGGCATGATGTCCAGCCCCCAGCTACGTCTCTCACCCTTCACTCACTCCACCCAGTCAAACTGGTCTCCTTGCAAACTCTGAGCACAAGTCCCCGGATGGGCCTTCATGTTTGCTTTTCCACTGCCTGCAAAGCTCCCCTCCCCTCCCTGAGGGTCACAGGACTCATTTCCTCACTTCTCTCAGTGGTGTGTTCAAACATCTCCTTTTCAGGAAGCATTCCCTGACCCAACCACTCTATGTAACATAGCAGTTTCATGTCACTTTCTGCCCCTTTACCTGGCTTTTTTTCCCCTCCAATCCTTATGATTGCCTAACACATCATAATTTACTTATTTATCTTCTGTCTCCCTCCACCAGAAGACATACTCCATTAGACTAAGGATCTTGACCTGTTTTGTTCCCCGCTACATCCCCAGGGCCTAGAATAGTGCCTGTTGCATAGTAAATGCTCAATTAATGTTTGTTGAATTGATGAAAGAATAGATCTCCTCTACTAATAAAATAAGCCTCAGTGTATGTCAAAATGTATTCATACTTACGGGGATTCAAATCTGCCTGCTGGGGCCTATAAGAGACCAGTCAGGTACTGGAATTGGCCTACCAATAGAAATGGACCGTCAAGCTGAAGCCAATCCATTTCCTTCCATCGATTTCTGTTTCACAGCATGGCAGTCACAATAAGATTCCAGCTGAATGCCTTTTCTTTTGTGCAGCTTCTTGGGGTGAGAAGAGTAGGCATAACCGCCCTTATCTGACTGGGGCCCAAAGTGGTTTGGTCATTTCTCCAACATCATCCAGCCTTTTCGGAGGCATAAATGAAATAAGAACAGAAATCCCTGCCCTCCAAGACTACATTTGTTCATTTCCGATAGTGACCTACACAAGACGGGAAGATCTGGGTGTACTATTTATAGACATAAGAAATATGTGAGCTACAGAGTAAAAATTGTAGATTCACAACTTTTCCCACCGAATCTCTGAAGTGAGTACATGTTGCAGAGGTTCAACGTACTGTTTACCTTACAGGTTATCATATCCCCAATGCTTGGCACATGCTTAATTCATGCATGCTCATTAAATCAAAGTAGCAGCCTCATATTAAACAGACACCTAGTAAGTAATAATTACTCTCCTCTCCTACACAGGCCACAGCCTTGAAGGCATTCACACCTGCGAAGAGCAACAGCACACACACACACACACACACACACACACACACACACACACATACACATGCACACACACACACCATCCCTTAAAGGAGAAGAAAAAGTAACTTCTTCTGCCCACTCTATCCACACCTGTCTGCACAGGTGCTTCCTAGTCAGGTTAGGAGCAAGGACAGAGTTGCTAGTTCACAGTTTGTTTCAGTACCTCCTGAAGTACAACAGTGACACAAATAGATGCATAGATATAGTCCTACACGGACAGAGACCCATTTACAAACACAAACATACCAATATACATATGTACCTCTCATTCACTTCAGAATTAGGCAGGATTCAAATCACAGATCAATTTATATACACAGCAATGTGCATGCTTGTCTGGCTCAAGCATACTCACAAATGTACACACAGAGGTACGCATACACATTCCTAAAGATAATGTTTACCCCAAGCCATGACTGTAAGAAGTAAATGAGATTATGTGACAGTACACAACTGTGCTTGGTATATAGAAGGCATGCTAATAGAGGTTAGTGATAGACAGGTAATATCCATTTGCATCAGACTTATGTGAATACCCACCTGCAAAGCAAAATTTCATTTCCAGTAACTACTTGGAACCTCATGGAAATTCTAAGCAGCCCATTGCTGTTCTGGTTGTGGGAGCCAATAAAAGAGGGAGTAATGTAGGGTATGCTGTGACCCTGGGGACAGGGAGGAGGCTGGTGAACAGGCTTCTTTGCTGAGTAGAAGGCCTGGGCTTGGAGGGAGTTGAGCTGTTAAGAACTATTCCATGGAGAACCAACCTCCAAAAAGTCAAAAGAAGGAGTTCCTCCAGCTGCTGAATAAGGAGGAAGGAGTTGTCCCCTCTCAGTGGGTGAAGAGGGAGAAACCCCTGAGTCCCAACCAGTTCAAATCAGCCAGGAAATCCTGCAGAGGCTATGAACTCACTAAAGTCCAGTAGCTTAGAGAAAATCTGATTAACTCCACCTCCCCAGCTGGGCTCTAGAGTGAAATATGTAGATGGTTTCTGAGACTCCAATAAGGTGGGAAAACAGAGGAGCAGAGGAAAGAAAAAACAGGGAGTGGGAGTGGTAAGCACTAGATACCTGTGTGTACAGCTTGGCTCTACCATTATCTTGTACCAAGCCACAGCTCTCTGAGGCTCTGTTTTTCTGGCTTATGAAATGGAAATGAAACAGTCTCCTGTCTAGTCAGAAGATGGCATATCTTCTTTATCTCCCAAAAGGATACCAGAAGTGAGACCAGAACTGCTCCCCTTGATCCTGGAAACTGTTCAAAGAATTTCCCCTTATTTTCCTGCTGCAGTGACCCTGGGCAGTGTGTGTGTGTGTGTGTGTGTGTGTGTGTGTGTGTGTTGGGGGGTGGGGGGGGAGGTCTTCCTTCATTGACCAGACTTCTTTTTGAAACCTCTCCTTTTTTCCTGCAGCCAAATATTATAACTTCAGAGCTCTAAAGAAAGAAACTGGGGAATCTGGTTTAATTCTTCCAAAATGATCAACCGAGCCCAAAAGCACATCTGAAATGGGGCTCGTGGTGTTTGTTTTAGTCACATACAACTGCATACTTTAAAAATCGAGGCAATATTTTGACAGACCTCGAGAGATTAACTCCATAACCTCCTCTACCCCATGCCCGCCTGCAAAGGAGAGGGGAGATGCGGATCTCCTCCAGCACTCTAAGCGTTAAACTCAACCCAGAGTCTAATACGCAATTGGCTGAACACCGGGAAAAGATCTGGTTTTCGCAGCCGCGGGCCAATGAGCACCTCGAGTGGGAGGGTTTGAAGATACTAAGGAGTTTTCCCCCCTTTTTTTCCTCTCCACCCCCTCCCATCGGCCATCGCCCGCCCCCCTTCAATCCCCCACACCGCCAGTTTGTTAAATTAATGCAGTAAGAAAGTCTTAAGCTCTGAAGGAGTCCTGGCCAAAGGAAGATGGGCGAGCTTAGACAACCGAGATGCATCTGAAGCCTTGGACTCCTGAGCCCCGCGGGTTCGCCATGGACCCTGGCAGCCCCTGAAACTTGCCCTGAGCTCTCTCATGTCTGCAGCCCCGAGCAATGGGACACCTTTCCTGCAGCGATCATAACTTATCCGGCGGGGACCAGAGAACAGGAATCGCAAGGCGACAGCAGACAAGCACGCAGGCAGGGGAACGAGATTCTGGGACTCGGTCGCGATGCGCCAGCCTGGCACATTCTCCGGGATTTAACTGAAGGCTTCACCGTCAATCGCTTCCCCTCGCCCCTAACCCCCTCTGGCCAGCCAAGGGGTTTATTAAGCCCTGCTCTCTCTACCCAAGATGCTCGCTCAATCTAACGGTCCGAGGCCAGCGCTCTGATCTCCACAGAAGATTTTTTTTTCTTTGCATGGAGCTGGCCGTTTAAGCAGAAAAACAGGGGTAAAAAAGAAAATATACCCACCCCCAAACGTGCCTCCCCAGCGCCGCAGGGAGCCAACAGACACGCTGGAGTTTAACAAACAGCGATACTCTTCGCGCTCTTGAAAAGCAGGGCTGGACGCTCTCCGCGGTGCTGAAACGCTTCGCGGCTGCCGCTGTCCGTGGTACCTACAACCCCCTCGCTCCAATTTCCCCTGGGGCTTTCCCTCCCCTCCCGTTTCCCACCTCTCCTTTACCATCTGGATTATTTTTTCAATAGCGCTCGCTGGTTTTGTAAGTGCCAATTTGAAACATTTTTTTTGCCCCCATAACTCGTGGACTACAAAGCACAAGGACCTGAAAAATGTACAGCTTCAATACTCTTCGACTCTACCTTTGGGAGACCATTGTATTCTTCAGGTATGCAATTTTCTACTGACCACATAGCTCTGCTGAAAATGGGGAAAAGGAGCACGGAGGCTGACTCTTTCCGCGATCCCTTATTTAGGGGGAGGGGTGCTGTATACCGCTGCAATCGGGTCCTTCCACCCCCGCTCCCCCCGCCCCGCTCCAAACCCCGCCCGCAGGGTGTCTGGCTTGTGCGTGGAGGTCTGAGACAGTCGTTGCTCTGGCACTGTTTGCCTGTTTCTTATGATTTGTTTGTCCTTCCACCTACTACACCCCTGCCTCATCACTGACCCCCAACCCTCCTGCATACTGGCTCTCACTCAGCTGAGGACTTTAAGGGGGAGCTTTAGGAGTTACTCAGTTTAATTAGGACTGCATTCTCTCTAACCGCAGTGCCGAAAATCTCAGCTCTCCCGTCTGGGAGCCAAGTGACAACTAGCGGTGACGGGGAAGGTTGCACTCAAACTCGCTGGACACAGAACATTTCATTTTCTCTCCTTTTTTTTTTTTTTTTGTTGTTGTTGTTGTTTTCTTTTTCTGCGGGGTGCGGGGGGGGGGTGTTGCTGGGGCTTGGTGCTGGGAAACAGCAGTGTTATGACCTCAGGTTGCAAAGCCCTGAACGTGGATGCTGAATGAATCTATTTAGAAATAGATTATGGGGAACGTTTCCCTTTTGAAACTTTGGCTCTCTCCTCTCCCCAACTCACCTTTCCAAACTCTGTGTTGCAAGCTGAAGATGTTGAAGTGATGGGCAATTCTGTTTATTTTGTTTCTTAATTTATGTCTATCCCTAACTCAATAACATGAGTTCCCCTACCAGTTGTCTCCCAGGTTAAAATTTTCTGCCCACAGGCTTAGCATTCTTATGTTAGTACAGTGAAAAGTGAAAAATCATCCCTTCAGGAAGCATTGAAATAGATAGCCCTTTTGTAAGTGGGTGAATCATGTCCTCTTCAGAGATGGTTATGATAAATTCCATTTATATAAATTGAAAAAAATTATTCTTCTTCCGTGACCTGCAGGGATCATTAATCTTCCTCATTTCAGATGCCTGCCTCTCATGTTTTACCATGGCATTGGATTAACAGTAATTTGAAATACCTACTCTAGGTTTTTTTTAAAATCAGTAACCACCAAATATTAATCTCTCCAATCATAAACCAGCAAATAATTCTTGGTTTTTGTTGCTTTTGTTTTATTTTATTTGTTTACATTGTAGAGTAGTCTGCATATGAATTGTTAGTTTGACTAATCCGTTGGTTGGTTAATTAAATGAATGACACCTCCCCCTACATTGTAAAGGTCTATATGTGAGCCTCTCTTCATGTCTTTCTCTTGAGATGAAGACAAGACCCCTTTACTTCTCTGAGATACCCAATGCGAAAGCTTCTAATCTCCAGTTCAAATAATTCTTTGCTAGGCCACAGTCCTGTCCATAGCTCAGAATGCAAATAGTGAGGGACTCAGAATAGAAAAGTGCAACACCCCAGAGCTTTGTGAAATTTAGTGAAATGTACCTACTTTGTGGGGGAAAGGATAGGAAGTACCCTCTTAACTTAACAATACCAAACCCTTTCTTCCCTACATACACAGAACTGTAAAATGTTGTGGAGGTGGGGTACTTGGTAACATCTGTATGCAAATCGATTCTCTGTTTGGTTTACAGAGACAAAACTGAACCATAGAGATTAAAGAGCAAATTAATAAAACCAAGCACATCACACACACCCCAACTCCTTTTTTCTTGATGAACAAACAGTACGTAATGCTTGATTTTCTCCCAGACGTTGTCTTTGACAAAAGGGAGACACCATCTAAAAGGTTTGCATTATAATCATTTTGATAAGGTTATGAATCCACCATGTTAATACTTTAAGTAAACTGGTGGTGGCCTATCAGGAAGCATCAGTCTACATCTCCTACCACCACATGTGTGAAGGCATACATGAGCTATAATGAACATGGGATATAATTCCATGTGTTTATAGGGGGAAGAAGAGTCATAACTATGGCGAGCTGAAAAGGGATTGGTATCATTGTACTTTTGAAATATAGAAACGGCTACATCATTTGAGGAGTAAATGTTGTTTCAGAAATATCTTGAAACATAAAATAATAAAAATAAGAATTGAACTAGGGAAATACCCTCAGCAATTTTTCAGAGAGGTGGGAAAAAAAGGTAACAAGGAGGGAAAGTATTATCTTTATCTAATTGCCATTTTCATTTCTGTCTCTCTCATTTTCTAAATTTTAGGAGAAAATGAAGAAGCATTAAATCTGGGGGCGGGGGTCAGTAGAATGGATGTGGGGGTAAGTGGAGACTGGCAGCACCCTAGAAGGTTCCATGTGAATAACCCCTTTTCCCCCAAGGGACAAGCACGATGTTGGAATGAGCCAATCCAATCATCTCAGGCTCCCAGGTACCCCTCAGATTAAATGACGCCAGCTGCCCACCTTGTCGGGGAAATCTGGGGGCTAGAAAAGGGAAGGCTATAACAGAAATGCTGATACATCAGCATATAACCAGGGAAATGGCAATTATGACAGTAAAACAAACAAAACAACCATCAGAGTGCGTGCGGCAGAAATCTCACATGGTGCCAACACAGAGAACAATTGAGGCCTTAGAAAGAGCTGAGAGGGAGAGAGACTAGGGTACTGGAAGACAAGCAGCACTGCAGTGCTCATCAACTGTGTCCCCATAAGTAAAAGAAAGTGATTTGGCTGAAGTCCCTGTTCTGATACTTTAAAAGCCAGTGGGTCTAAAATCCATGGGTGACAGTCTAGGATTTGATAACCTAAATTTTGTTTATTTTCAACTGGGGATGGGGCTTTACATCCAGACTGGTCAAAAATAATAGGCAAAGATATGTTTTTTATGGTAGAAACACATGCCTTTCAAGCCAAAGGGAACTTGCTTTGATTCCTAGAGCCCTTATGATGGCTTATGGCTGGCAAGGGACCAGGGTGACCCCAAAAATAGTCTCACCTTCTGAGTAACTCAAAGAGACCCATTATAAATAACCATGTTTCTCAGTCTCAGCACTATTGACATTTTGAACTGGATAATTCTTTGTTATCAGGGCTGTCCTGTTCATTGTCAGATGTTTAGCAGTGACCTTGGCACCAGTGGCACCCTCTCCCCCAATCATGACAATCAAAAATCTCTCCAGATGCTGCCAAAAATCCAGAGTGTGGTGGGGGAGGGGGAATGCAAAATTGCCTGCAGTTGGGAACCACTGGTATAGAATGACCAACTATTTAATCTGCCACTCTGATGTACTAATTATAACGAAGAAGAAAGTCTAGCTTCCTTGAGAAAATGCCCCTAATGAAACACACAAAGCGCTCCAGTGAAGCAAAAACAGACCTATCTTGTGCCTGAGAAGATAAGCCAAGTCTAATACACGGGTGGTTTTCCCAAAAGATGACTGTTTTTCTTTATGTGCCACTTCCATCTGCCATCCCAGTAGATGTTCTCTTGCACAGGGCTTTGTACTGAATATATGGCACTCACTTGCTAAGAAAGGTCACCAAAACCTTGAAGGAAAGATGTTCTTACTCACACTAGGGTCAAAAGGAACATAGCAAAATAGATAGTTTCATATCTCGGTCCTGAAAAGACACCCAGTTGAAAGACAAATGAGCTTTCCATTGGGCGTCCCAGCCTCCAAACTTGCCAGATGACCACCTGGATCTTTTCCCCCTAGTAGCACAGCTGTATTCTCCTCATCTTACCTGCTGTATTTTGGGGCACTGCGGAAAGTATCTAGGAGCTTCTGAAATGGGTTAAGGACTTTTTTCTAAGGAAAGAAGCCCCCTGGGCAAGTTTGCAGTAGGGCCCAATCAAAATATCAGTCTACCCTCTTTTTTGGGCTCAGGAACCTTGAGCAAACATCATGTCTTTCATTCCCATGGGACAGCTTGGACAAGGACCCTAGGCTGGTAAATGGAGTCATGAGTCTGCATATTTGCAAAACTGATAATGACCTGTCGGGGGATGTTTAGGGAATTGATTTTTGAGACCACCTTGTGAAAGAGATTGTAACCATGTGGTGCAGTGGAAAGAGCAGCTAGGCTCTGATTTGAGAGCCCCGTTCTCCAGTCAGCTCTGCTCCCTTCCTGCAGCATGGCTTTGACAAGTCTCTTTCCCTTGTGGGGGACTCAGTTTTTCTTACCAATCAACTCAAATGACTGATTCCCACACCTCTAGGTTCCTTCCAGCCTCATACGAGGTCTTTGTGCCAGACATAAGCCCATTCCCACAAAGGCTCAGGTTGAATTTGCGTCAGTGCTGACACTGCCTTCATTTCTTGAGCAGGCAATTTATTTATTATGTGTTTATGTGGACAGTCCAAAACTGGACACTCTGCAGGGCAGGCAGAGGTAGCAGATGCCACAGTCCCCGTCCCTGCAGAAAGGGGAGACGTTGCTCCCTTTAAAGCTACATGAAAAACCTTTTTCCTTGCTCAGAGGGCCAGCCGAGCTCCCCACAGACAGCCTGTGTGCGGCCTGCGACATTTATGTGGGTGTCATTAACTTTATTTCCTTCATCAGATGGCAGAAGCCAAAATGATTTTTAAGATGGATGGCACTGTCTCCCGCCTGGCCATCTTGACGCTATTCTGCAGGTTTTCTGCTGCTTTAGGAGAAGTGGCCTTGGCCCAAAGGGTAGGAGAGCGGGGATCCAGAATTTACCTAGGGGCATGACCTTGAGAGGGTTCCATGACCTTTCTGGCCTCAGTTTCCTTAGCTATAAAATGAAGGGAGTCGACAAATCACTCTGTCTAAAATAATTTTCAGCTGTGCCAGTCAAGAATTACACTCTCCCAGTCTCCTCCGTAATGGAACAGTTTGGGGTACAGCTATCAGCACATTTCAATTATTAGAAGAAATAACAATAATGAATTATATTCAGGCTCCAAGTTCTGAGAGAATTGAGGACTTCACTAACAACTTCACTCTCTGGAGAGTTACCCCAACCTAGGAACAGTTATTGACAGGTCCCATAAATATGTCAGTGTCCTCAGGAAATGCTTTGTATGATGACAAAACATGATGCCTGATCGCTACCCTCATAGACCTGAAGACTGGCCTGAGAAAGAGGCCAAGGGTTTCTATCCTTTTATCAGTGATTCTGTTTGGGTTTTTCTCCCACATGAAGGCTATGTTTTTAAAATTTTTGTTTACCATCATTAACTTATTTTCCTTATCATTATTAATCAAAGGCATATATAACTGTCAGAAATACTGAACATCATAAGTAGTGTCACCACACTGAGTGGACCTAAGAAACAAAAATAAAGACACGTGATGCTTTTTAGTGAGTCCATAGAGTCTCGTCAGAAGTAAATATGCAATTTGTTAGACTTTGAAATTATTATTTCCTGTAACCCCTAGGTACACAGGGACCCCATTTGGAAAACATTAGATGTGATTTATTCTATATAGCTCCAAAACAAGAACTGGAATAAATTGATAGATTATTTTTTTTCATGTACATAGACAAATTCTAGTTGAATGCACTTTCAAACTTTCTGGCAGGTCTGTCAAATGGTGAAGTGGGCTGTCTCAGTGATAGTGAGGGTTCCTGTCGGTGAACGTATACAAGCAGCAGAGAGTGGAAGTCCACCTTTCAGGAAGGATGTAGAAGGAATGTAAGCTGCTTTTGTGGATTGAGATTTTTAATTTGCTACAGAAAAGTAAATGAAATGCAGGTCAGAGACAAATCTTCATAATACTTATGTCCCCTCCTTTCCTGTTTCCCAAATCACCACCTGATCTATGTCAGCTCTCTGGGTCATGCTGTAAATACACACTCACTTGCACCATTTTCTTCTTTAAAATGAACTGGGTAATGAATAAATAAGGCAACAACCACAAACGCACACGATACGGCCAAAGATTATTAAAAGGAAATCACCTTGGTTATGTAAAAGCCTGGTTTTAAGCAATGAGGAAGACCTCAGAATAAGAGAATGTTGGAACCAGAAGCACCATCAGAAAAGGCGCTGGTCCATAGATGAGTCCGCAGGCATGGACAGTGTTCACAGGACGGACGGCCTGCATGGCAGAAGGCCTCTCGGCCCTGAACTCCTGCTGTCTCTCCTGAACCAACCTCCGGTTAAGCCTGACACACAACTCAAAACACCATAGGGCCAGCCAGCCAATTCATTCAGAAAGCACATTCCAAGGGAACAATGTCCTGAGATGCCCAGGAGAGGGTCTTATCCGCATGCTGACTACTCTTTGTAAGGCAAGCCCTTATGAGGAGGGCTGAGGCCCCAAAGCTTTTGAAACTCCTTATAAAGATCCCTTTGTGGTTTTCCGAAGTTGATATTGTCCAAGTCTCCCGAGGCTAATTCAGTGCAATTAGATTACCACCCTCTGCCTTTGAATTTGGCTGTTTTTCAGTGTCCATCGCTAAATGAGTTTACCGTCTTAACAGGGAGCTGCTGACAGTCATGAATCCCAGCCGTGAAATGGGCAGCATTCTCTCCTGCCTCATATACTGGGCAACCCACAGGCACCTAAACAAGCCTCCACTCCCTTGCTCGCAAGGTCCATCCTCCATCTCCCATCCACTCACCCCCAGAGAATCACACCTTCCTTCAGTGCTTTAAGCTCCACCGGAATCACTGAGATATAGGCAGCCCTCTAATGCAACAGCTCCCCAATCCAGCCATGAGGGGCCTGTGAAACACAGTTTCCCACCATCTACTACACTCCTGAAACAGGACCTCTTAGGATGGGGACCCAGAAACTATGATGCTGACAAGACTCTCTAAGTCAGTGCTGTTCAAACTTTAGTGGGTGTATGAATCACCTGAGCATCTCATTAAGATGCTGAGTCAGACTCAGGAGGTCTGTGGTGGGGCCTGACAGTCTGCATTTCTAACAGCCCCCATAATGCTGATGCTCCAGTGGACCAGAGGTGTGAGCGACGAGGTTCCAAATCCTTCTGACTGGGGACCCTTGGCATAGATCAACCCTCTTATTCTGCAGATGAGCAGAGGGAAAATGGCTTCCTCGAGGTTAGAGCACGGCAGAGCTCCCAATGCCCTAGTCCATTGTGCACAAACCACCCCCTCTCCCCCACTCTCCCCGCTGGCTCCAACGTGTTCCCCTGCATGTCATCTGTAAAGCCCAAGCGCCCTGGACTCTGCCACTGCGCTTTCCTTCCTTCAGCCTTTGCACGCACTGCTCTCCCTCATAAACATAACCGTGCACCTCGAGACAGGCGCCTCGGGGAGGTCTCCCCGTGCCCTGAAGCCATAGTGCACACAAAGCTCCCACCCCCCACAGCTGGGAACCCCCGCTGTGTGCCACAGGATAAAGACACAGGGAGCTGAAGAAGTGGCTTTGAATCCTGCCACCAGAGGCCCTGCTGCACAGCAGTGAGAGTCTGCTGGGGCCGCTGGAGGAGGGAGACCAGGGATCCGGTGGTTTCTTTCTCCAGGGGTGATCTCGCTGACTAGTTTTCCTGTGCACATTGTCCTATCAATGCTGCGTAACCTCAGACTTCCTTAGCACTCACAAATGTTCAGAGAATGCTGCCCCATTCGGCAGTCTGTCTGACCTCAGACCCAGGTCCTTCGTTCTTCTCTACCCCTTTGACCCATCATCCTTTCCACAAAAGCACGTAAGGATCTTACACATCAAACAGGGTAACTGCTATGATCTTCGGCCTTTGAAAGCTGTGTGTTTATTGCTGTGTGCTCAGCTCTGCCACACTCCCCAGCTCCATGGGAATGCAGCAAGGCTACCGCTACCCTCCCTGACCAGGCCAGGCAGGCTTGCAGCCCTCTCTTAGAGAGCACTTGACTGTTTACAGTGTTTCACATCCATGATCCCATGTGAGCTCCCCAATCCCCGTTAAAAATAGATACAAAACAGTGGTTACTATCCCCATTTTAGAGCTGAGAAAACTGAGGCATGGAAAAGAAAAGTGACTTGCCTGAGACCATGCTATTAATCTCAGGGTAAAGCCAGCATTCAAATACAGATCTCCTTCCTCCTAGCTGACCACACTGCCTCTTACCTCTTAAAGCTGGAAATTTATATATATATATATATATATATATATATATATATATATATATATCCATCCCTATATGTTATGTATCTATTCCTCTTTATATATTCCTCTTAAAGCTGCAGACCCTGTAAGCTGGTGCAGAGATCAGGCTAACAGCCCTCACCCTCTGCCAATGGGACACCAGGATAGAGACAAGAGCTGGGAATTTCCCATCAGGGCTTTGGTTTGACAGAGTCATTTTTTTCTAATTCTCAGCCAGATAGGTATTTCTTTCTCTGTTCTTAATAATTTTTAATTAATTGTACAATATATGCATACATTCTCATTTTTTTATTTTAATTCTAATACTAGATTTAAGCCTAAACTCCCCTTTGATGATTATCTTCAGGACCCTCCCAGGTTTTATTTCTTTAAGGAGTGACTATATATACACACATATATACACACACACACACATTCACATATAAAATGATAGTATAGATATTTCAATAGTTATACACACATGTTAAAATACATATGGAAGGGCCGGCCGAGTGGCTCGGTGGTTAAGTGCTAGCTTGGGAAGCCAGCGGCCCCAGTTCGGTCCCACATGTGAGGGCCAGTGACACTGCCTTCAAAAAAAAAAAAAAATACATATGGAAAATTATTGACCTACATATAGTATCTACTGAAATGTCTATACTATCATTTCATGGGATCATATTGCCCATATAATTCGGTGATTTGTTTTACTTACGCATCAACATGCCTTGGGAAGTTCCACTTGTTGAGGCATACAGCACCACCTCAGTCTTGAATCACTGCAAAGCATTTATATTAGAGATCTCCAATTGTTTTCCAGCCATCCCCCTATTGATGGGCATTTATATTTTTTCTAATTTCTCCACTGTAATCAATGCTGCAAAAAATCACAGAATACCTACAACTGTGTGAATGCATGTGACCTTTTTCCAGGCAGGTAACGAGAACAAGAAATGGAGCTGTTGGGGCACAGAGCATGTGCATGGTTTATGTGAACACTATCGTAGGCAGACATGCCTTCCTCCTGGCCATTCCCTTCTTGTGCCCTCTCAATGCTCCAGCTCAGCCTCGACCACAACAGCTTCCTAGTAATGGCCAGTACTATTCATTGAGTGTTTACTGAATGCTAGGTATTGTGCTAACAACCACATGCCTCATTTTATAATCCCATGGAAGTCCTTAGATGTAATTACTATTATTACAGTCCCATTTTTTACAGGTAACCAAACTGAGGCAGGAAGAGGTTATGTAATTTGCCTACAGGTTATGGGAGAAATTTTCTGACTGAGTTGGGAGGTCAGGAAGGAGGGCAGCATAATCTCTGGTCTGTTTTAAAAATGTTTTTAATAGCTGATCTCTAGTACTTAGACCAAAGACCTTTCCAAGCCCCTCCCTCTAACCTCCAAACACACAGGACTGAGTGTGCCCCGCCTTCCTTTACCTCCCAGATGGGAGGTGGGAGAGCTGCCCAGCAGCATTAGCGGTTTCACCATGAGCCCCAGATTTGCCACTCTCAGCGCAGACCCAAAGAGGTTCTCAGAACACCTCTGAGCCAGGAAATCCCACCCAGTCCAGCCCCGGGTGGCAGGAGCAAAATCAGAGAGGTAGCCAGGACTGGGCTAGCACCCCTTTATAACCGTGATCAGCACTCCAGACATGGCCTCTGGGAAGCCCAAATAATGCTGCCTCAGATACCTGTCTCCAAAAGCTGTCACATCCAGAGACTTCTCTGAATATGTCCCTAGCAGGCCAGGGGTTAACAGAAGGAAAAGTACACTAGACATAGAGTCTCCTAATATCAACTTTTGAAATAAACTTGTTTGTTTTGTATTTTAAACATTACACGTGTTCACTATAAACTATTTAGAGCACACAGGGAAGATATGTTTAAAACTAAAATACAGAGAAATCTTACTCCCTAGAGTAAGTCACTTAGTTTGATATTCATCTTTCCAAATGATTTTAATAACATAATGGCAGAAACATGAGTGCTTACTATGTGCCTGACACCTTTTTAAAAGTTGAATAGGTGTTAACCCATGTAACCTTCAGAACATTCCTATAAAGCATATACTATGATTCATCCCGTTGTATGAATGCGATTACAGATGAGGAAACAGAGCGCTTAAGTAATTTTCCTAGGAGTGCCCAGCCTGGAAATGGCAGGACCAGACTGAACCCCAAGCATCTGAGAGCCTGCAGCCACGGTGCATCAATATTCAGTAGTTAGCTGTTTCTGTTTTACAAAAACGGGATTATACCAAACGCCACATTCCATAACTTCCCTTTCTTCACTCAGCAGTGCCTTGCCAGTGAACACACACTCATTTGTGCATCTGTGCTGCCCTTCCCTGAAAACACTGGGTTTTAATAGGATGAAATGCTCAGTTTGCCACACTACAGCCACCCACTTCCATTTCCGGCTCCTTCACTTCACACAAACCAAATTCCAGCCCACACTGAACTTCTCATGGGTTTTTGTAGCATGCCCATTGGTCTCATGTCTGTACTTTTCTCACTCTGCCTGTCCCTCCGTAAGTCTAGAAAGACTCCTTCCCCCATTTCCACACTGAAAGGCACACCCATCAGTTCTGGATTCCAGCTAATTTAATTTTGAATCCTGCCTCTGTCACTTCTTTGCTGTAATATCTTAGCAGTTTGCTCAACCTTTCCGAGCCTCAAGTACCTCCTCTCTTAAAAAATGGAAATAACAACTTCCCTGGTAGATAAATGAAGCCACCATCTGAGCACTTTTTCTGAGCAGCGTAAAGCCCTTAATGAAAGTACCTGCCTCTCCACTTCTCTGAGATCCTTTCCATGCCTCCAGGTCCACCTCTAACATCACCCCCTCCATGAGGCACCCCCTGGGTTGCCACCATCCCTGCCCCCCACCCCGGGCGTGGACTTTCCTTCCTGGATCCTTTAGAAATGGAGGCCCTTTGGCATCAGTTTGCTCAAAGTGGCCTTACGTATATTTGGGTTACCCTCGACCTGCCCTGCTGGATTGTAAGCCCTTGAAGGCTAAGAATTTATGGAATTTCTTGATGCTGTGAAAGGCCTACAAGACAAGGGAAATGCCCCTGGGGGCTTCCCAGAGTTTTCAACGTGCTCCACTTCCCCCTCATAGAGGTGTGATCCGGGGGTTCATGTATATTAGATATTCAGTGCTTATGGAATTGAATGAATTGCTTTGTCCCCACATCTCTCCTATCTTCCTTACTGGCTCTACAGAAGCCCAGCACCGGAAGGCTTTCAACCAGACAGCCCCAAAAGCACTGCTGTGTCTCCCCGTGACCCCTTTTTGCTCCAAGAAATGAGTCACAGCGAGAGTGAGCCAGACATGGCAGCCCAGCCCTGGCTCGGTAGCTGTTGCAGTGAGTTGTTCAGCCTTATCCTTAATGTCTGGCAGAGCATGTCCAAATCTGGGCTTCTCACAACATCGGGGCCATTGCAGATAAGGCTGCTTCGCACCATCACCTGGGTCTACAGACAGGACCCTTCCACAGGACAAGGCAAACGTTATAAAATGGTTTTCAATTGTGCAGAAAGCAGGAACGTCATTGGAGACAGTTTTCTTGACGGGTCCTAAACCATCTAGTAGAAAAGAAAACCTCTTCACAGGAGCCAAGAAAAGACTGCATCATGCCTAGAGAGAAGGGGCTTAGAGGGATTTGTTGGTTATGCCTTGGAATATAAAAAGCTATACTTCCTGAAAATGAGGGTGATACGGTTCCATATGAGATGTAATCCCCATTCTGCCACGAACTGGGCAGCCTAGAGATTAGAACAAGTTTTCCTTCCCTGCAAGCCCTACTCTGGCTTTGTAACGGAATCTCGGTTTTTCCATCCCTAAGATAAGACTGGACTATGTAAAGATTATGGGTTTTTCCAGCTGTCATTGCAAAATTCTTAAATTCAGTTGACTTACAAAAAGCCCAGCAATGAAAAGCTCTAGCTTGGGGATCAGTCAGATATGTTCTGGAGTCTTGGTTATATAACTTGCTAGCTATATGCCTTGGAGAAAAATTGTTTTTAAGATAACTGAGCCTCAGTTTTCCTCATCTGTAAAATGGCAAGGATTATTATCCCTCCCTGACAGATCAGCCTAAGGGTAATATGGAAAAGGCATGTAGAGTGTTAGCACTGCATGTGGCACATAGCAATTGTGCAAAGCAGGAGAATCGTGATTATTATTACTCAAGAGGGATAGGTGCAAGGCACTGTGGGAGCATAAAAAAGAGTCTGACTAAATCTGCCTGGAGGTGGGGAGATAGTACAAATTTGCTAGCAGGCAGGACACTTAAACTGGACCATAAAGAATGACTAATTCACCAGGTGGCAACAAGTGCCAAGGGAGAATGATGCAGGCAGAGGAACAAGGCCTGCAGAACAGGCAAGCTGCAGGGTGTGGAGCTCAAGGGCATGGGATGGACCAGCTGTCCACTGTTTCCCAAGCCCAGCCCAGTCCTGCTCTGCTCTGTTCTCGCCCCAATGGGCCTTTCATCACTTGGAAGCATGGGTATGAGTGGATAATTTGTTCATTGGCCCAAAATAATAGTTCTTACTGCAAGCCGGTAATTATTCTAAATTCTGGGGACACACTAACAAGCAAAACAAACATGGTCCCTGCTCTCACCCCACTTAACTTCTAGAGGAGGTACAGACAAACAACTTGAGAAACCACAGAACTTTGGGCCATGGTCAGTGCTATAGACCCAATAAAACAGGATAATGGAACAGAGAATGGTCCACCAGAGCCCACCCCAGGACCCACACTTTCACTTCATCATAGGGACATGGGCACGTGGAAGAGGAATGTTCCTTTTTACTGATGAGGAAACAGAAACCCTGAGAGGAGCAGTGATTCATCCAAAGTCTTGCAGCCAATAAGTGCCAAAGGCAGGTGGCCTCATTCCATGCAGAAGAGTCCAAAATATCCAGGACAAAAGACTAAATGGGGGAAAAAGCAAGGAGCAAAACAGTATGTAGAGTAGCATCCCATTTGTATTTTTTTAATGTTTTATTGCTTTCATATAGGAAAAAAAAAAAGTCTAGAGAAATGGACCCAAAACTGTTTATAGTTGTTATTAACTCTTGAGAATGAGACTATAGGGGACTTTTATTTCCTTCATTAAATATTTCAGTAATGTTTAAATGTTTTACAATATATGTTACTTTTGAAAGCTGCACAATAGATTTGTTTTATAAAAGGATGTCAGATAGTATGAGCACACAAGCAAATTTGGAGTCTGCCTTAATAAAAGACAGCCTGCACCAGGTAAGGGAAAAAGACATTTGGAGTGATCTGAACCAGTGTCTGTCTGGTCGGTTAAAACAAGTGAAAACAAGCCTACAGGCTGAGACTGTCTGGTATGTCTGGAAGGATTTTCTGAGAGAATGGAAGTCACTTTCCCACTGAAGTCGTCGTGCTGGAAGTAAAACGTCATTGGAACAGAGAAGGCCAGAGTTATAATATAGACCTGGGTTTTTCGAAGAAGTGATGGATGGGACAGATTTTCAAAGGAGGATAAGAAATTAAAAGGGGGTGAAAACAAGAAACAGGAAGAAAGAGGGAGATAAGAAGAGTAATAAAGAGAGAAAAACACTTGACTCAAGTCTATTCTGGGTTCGGCCAAGAATTCACTGTGTGAGCCTCTTTCCTTCTCTGGACCATGGTATTCCCATCTGTCAAATGGATGGGTGATCTGCACTAGACAACTCTGAAAATCTCAGTTCCAACCTTCTAGGATTCAGAAACAAATGAGGGAAAAGGAAGAATGTAGAGGACAGCAGGGGAGAGAAATGTAGGTGGGAAGAAGCAAATACTAAGGAGGAATGATGAAAGGAGGAGGAAACAAGAGGAGAAAGAAAGAAAGGCATTTCCCAAAGCAGTTGGAGTCCGCTTATCTTGTTGAAAGAAGAGAGGGAAGGACTTTCACATCAAGAATTACAATAATAAAAGCTTTATCCTCAGGCAGCCAACCCCACGTCTCCTGCTGGTGCCGGCCATGGCTGATGTTGGTAGGAGCCATGGCTGATGTCTGACCAACATGATCCTTGGAGAAGGGAGGATGCTGCCTTGTTCTCCATGTCTAGGTAGGAGAGCAGCCTCTCCTCCTGTGGGCCTGACAATGGACAACAATGATTAGCGTATTCCCAGGCTCTGGAAGGTGGGAGAGTGTGCCCCAGGGGGCTACAATTACAACTTGACCCCTTCAGTGCCTGTGAAGTTGCCATCCTGGGAACCACCAAACAGAGAAAATCCCAGGCCAGAAAGCATCTTCCAAGGTCATCTTCTCTAGCCTCCTGCCTCTAAGCACCACTTCCCTAACAGCCCTGTGCCTAAGGATTTAGCCCCAAATGGCTCTCAGTCCTATTCTCTAATCTCTTCATAGTTGTCTGAGCCATCCCAGGCCTTGAGGCTCTTGCAGACAAGACAGTGCCTCCAACTGATGGATTAGTCCCTTAATCCTCATGGCACAGTGCTGGGCACACATGGACTCTTCAAACCCATCTGAGAATTGATCAGTAGGGCGAAATGGTTCTAATCTCTCTCTCAATAGTATCGAATCAGCTGCTTAACATCACAGTCTAAATATGCTTCCTTTTGTTTACTCCACTGCCCCTGTTTCAAAGTCCAACTTGTCATTTGCCCAAGGTTGACAGAACCTGGCAGATACCTCCCTCCCTCCACACGTGTGAGGTAGAATACCTACTCTGCAGGTGATATCCCCAAATCGGGAATTGACCCCAGTGAGGGAGTGAATAGATAGTGTCACTCTATAAATGAGAACCACAGGTACAAATACAAGACCATATAGATCATTGTTCACATAATATACTTCAGTATACCAGGTTCTTGCCTAAGCAACTTATCTGAATGATTTGACTCTTCCCAACAATCCAAAAATTAGAATGAAGTATTCCTAGTTTACAGATGAAGAAACTGAACCTTGGAGAGGTTAAGCAACTTACAAGGTTATACAAATAAGTAGTCAGGTCACAGTTCTAGCCCACTCCTCAGCTGGTTCACCGCATCATGTGCTACCGAGAGTTCAGCCTGTACACGAACAGTTCCAGTGACAAGAAACTCGCCATCTCCTTAAGGAAGCCTCTTCCCTTAGTATTATTAGGAAACATTCTTTCCTCACATGCATCAGGCAGCCACCAATCTCTTCAAAAGTCCCATCTCTTCCCTGATTACCTGGGACAAGGCAGCGGGCTGCAGAAGGAACCTAAACTATGGAATCAGGAAGCTCTGGTTCTAGTCCTACCCTACCACCTACTTCCAGCCAAGTCACTTCTGCCATTGTGCCTCGGTTGCCTTATCTGTACAATACGAACACAAATAGGTACCTCATACAGAGTTTTGGAGGAAAAAAATTAGTAATATTTGTAAAGGACTTATCCCAGTGCCAGGCAAATAGTAAATACTCAAGAACGTTATTTTATTAAGTTGAATCCCTCTTCCCAACAGGGATTTGTAAAAAATGATCTAAGTCTTCTCTGAGCCAAACACCACAGAGTCTTTAATTATTCTTTACAGGTCAATTTCAAGTTTGTTTACCAGCCCAGTTGTTCCTTCCTGGACCTGGTCCAACCTGTTAATGTCCCTCTTAAAATGCAGGACGTATGATGGAATATAACAAATTAGCCAAGACTTGAAGTACAGCCCACATCCAGCATTTCCTGCAATACCTGCCTCTTTTAGTCTTTAGATTTTTCTGAAGTTCTTCAGAATGATTAGGTGTAACCTAGGCTGGAATAAAATTATAGTGAAGAATATTTGAATCTTATAAATAGAAACTCTAATTTCTATTTGTAATAAGGGCTAACATACTAAGTGGTTTCTATGTGCCTGCCCCTGTATCAGCACTTGAGGTGTATATTCTCCTTTCACGCCAACAATCCTAGGAGCACCATTATTCCCCCTTGTTTTACTGAAAAACAGATTTGAAGAGATTGAGTGACTTGCCCGAGATCATACAGCTACGTGGTAGAATCAGATTTGAGTCTACCAGGCTAGCCTACCTCACGCATTGATGGGATGTTTATAATATGTAAGGACTTTCAGAAATAGAAAAATGAACATGACACAAACAGAAGATATAGGCAGGGCAATTTAATTTAAAAAAAAAAAAAGAAAAGAAATGGTACCATACAATGTTGGACTTCTGAACTACACTGGCACAAAGATCTCTGCTTCTCCCCACCCCCACCCCCCACCCATCCCAATGGCTATGGCTTCTTGGGCAACATGAGCTTATGGAGAAAAAGGAAAAAGCCAGAAGTGGGAGTCTCTCTTTTTTTTTTTTTTTTTTTGTGAGGGCAGTGCCTCTGGCCCTCATATGTGGGACCCAAACCGGGGCCACTGGCGTCCCAAGCCAGCACTTAACCACTGTGCCACTCAGCCGGCCCAAGTCTCTCTTCTTTTAACTCTCACCTTCTCACCACTGCCATCAGCCCTTGCTCCTTGCAGACTCTGCCTTATGAAGAATTAAATTTCAATGAGGAGCCCAGGGCTGGTCCTGGAGTAGGGAGGGGCTTCTTTACATGGTTATGCTTTTCTGCTTTAGAAATATTTATAACCTTTGACTCAGCAAAATTTTGTTTGTAGGATAGGAACAGAGGTTTGTGTCCAGGGGGAGGTTTTCACAGCATAATTCATAATAGCTAAAAATTGAAAATGATAGAAATGCCCATCAATAGAGGGATAGCTAAATGAATGCTAATGTAGCCACACACTGGTATACGCAGTCATTTATAATCATGTTTCTAAAGGTTTAATAACAAGAGAAAATGCTCATTTAGACTGTTCAGTAAAAAAGCAGCAAACAAAACTAATTACAATCTACTGAGGAGGAAAAAAGAAAAAAACCTAAAAGAAATTTACTAATATGTTGACAGTAGGTATCTAGATAATGGAATTTCCAGGTGGGTTTGATTTTTTTTCTTTGAACCTGGTTGTATTTTTCCAATGCACCTTTATTGCTTTAATCATCAGAGGAAAATGTTATTTTTTAAGGGTTGAAAGAATCTGGTCTGAGGGCAGCCAGCCAGCTTGTGAAGTACAGTTTTTGCCACTGGACAGTTTCCATCTGTCCAGAAGCCATTACTCCTCTGTTACCATCAGATCACCTTAATCCTATCGATTGAAATGCCAAAGTAATGCTATTAATTTACTACTTAACAGATAAATTCCTAAGAGCACAGCAGAACAATTACCTGAGAGTCCTGTGATGCTCCTCTAGGTGTGAGAGTGGGTGGTCCTTACAGGTTCAAGCACAAAGTACAAAGAAGCCTCTAGAAGCTCATATATTTGTCCCCAATCATAGAGCCTCGATCAACCAATTCTCTCTGAATCAATAAAAATCATATTGAACATTTACAATGTGCCAGATACAAAAGTAAGCACTGCAAAAGAATTACTTATTCCTTACAGTAACCTTATCAGTAGCAACTATTGCTACCCCCATTTAACAGATGCAGAAACAGAGATAGGCAGGATAAGTAATTTGTCCAAGGCCACACAGCTAGTCAATGGCAGCCTGGATTTGATGGCGGAGTCCATGTGCTTTACCCTGGAGCAAGCCCTTGCTGCAGTCCAGAAATGGGTTCTTACTTATGTAGGATCTTACTCTTCAAGATGATTTCACATAGTTAGGACAGGAAGTATCTACACTCTATGGATAAGGAAACTGATGTTTAAATATAGTAAAAGCCTTGCTCAAGATCACACAAGGAAAGGATTAAAACAGGCAGAAGTCAAACCCAGGGTTTCTGACTCCACATCCACAGCTTATCTCATCCCACGGGTGGCTTCTCTTTGCCCCTGAGACATGCAATGAGAAGCAAGAGGCAGTAGCTGTGGAATTCCGGCCCCTATGAGCCACGAAAGGGTGTTTCTGCTGCAGGATCCTGAAAATGCAGGGTAGAAAGGAAAGAAACCCTCCAAGGAAAAGAAAGACTCTGCAGTGACCCTTGTGACCCTTTGACCATCAGCCGTCCTTCATCCTCAAACCAGGAAAGGGCTCTGGCCACAACACCTTGTCCTTCCCTCTCACTCATCTATCTTCCTTTTATCTCATTAAGTCCCACAGGTTTCACTCACATGTCTTCTCCTCTGTAAATATTCTTTATGGAAGCTTATATTAAACCACAGAGCAGCAGGAATTTAAAACAATGCATATTTGAGTTGAGTGAGCTGTTTTAGCACATTTGAACAGCTGCTCCAAAACATATGCCAAAATTCTACCTCATTTGGATTCATGTGTCAACTCTGCCATCAAAGTACCTTGACAAAGTCATTTAACCTCTCCAAGCCTCAGTTTCCTCATCTCAAAAATAGACAAGAAAATGGTGCCTACCTCACAGAGTTGCTGAAAGCATGCAATGAAAAGTTCCGTGCATGGCCCCTAAAAAGTGTTCAATCATCCATAGCAATTGCTATTATTGTTAGTTAATCTCTAAGTCAGTTTCCTCATCTATAAAATGGAGATGGTTATCCCTCCTGACACTGCAGTCATAATATAGTCATTAATTTATAGCAGGTGCTCAATAAATGCCTTTTTTTTTTTTTAATGCACAAGGATGACCAGGTCCCATAATCCTAAAACTCCTCTACCTACTTCTTCCTAAGACTTTGTAATTTGCTGAGTGAGACAAAAAAAGTTCCACCCCACTGAGTCTAGCTGCAACTCTCTCTTAGGGGATTCTGGAAATCAAGGAGGGCTATTTAGAACATTATTAAATCCCTGAGCTTCTGAGCTGCTGCTTCCGTAAATTCTGTATTTACATACAAATACCCACTTCAGCACTGCTAAAGCCTCTCAACTCACAGTTAAGTGTTCTATTTCTGAAGAGTAGTCACTCGGTTTATTAAAGGCAGCTTCGTTTTTTAATCCAAGTTGCTCTTTCTACAATTAAAAGTCAGTTTTTTCCCTTATTGCCCAGGGAGGATTGTTTACTTCCTCAACAGTCACCTTTGAATCACAGTCTCTTGTGTGCTTGGAGACCACACACATCCAAGGTCCACTCTTAGAAAAATCTGTTTTGTCTGGGATAAATAGCCTATCTTGCTGATGCATTTCCTATGGGCTCATTGCAACCTGGCCTATTTTCCACTACAAGTTTGCACTAGTATAGACTTGGGCGGGGGGAAAGTGATATGTTTTTTTCTAATAGGCACAGGTATTCGAACACTTACTTGTCTTCACATAGGTTTCCCTCTCTTAGTTTGGGAGCTCTTGGAAAGTAAGGGCTATGACATATTCATTACCGATATAGTTAAGAGAGAAGTCTGTGGGGCCGACCGAGTGGTGCGTTGGTTAAGAGCTGGCTTGGGATGCCAGCGGTCCCAGTTTGGATCCCACGTATGAGGGCCAGTGACACTGCCCTCTACTTCTAACAGCTCCACCTGGAGCTGGGCTGCGAGCCCCAGCAACGGTGTAGGCTGCAGCCCCTGCTGCAGTGGGCTGCCATAGGCTACAGTGAGTGGCCGGCAGCCAGCGTGAGCTGCCAATAGCCGCAGTGAGCTGCCAATAGCAGCAGTGATCGACCTTCCAGAGGCCAGTGACCGATCTGCCTCATCCGGGAAGAGTGCCATGACGATACCAACATGGGCCAGTGAAGCAACATCCTCTGCAACTAGACTGAAGAACAAAAAGACAGCAACTTGTCTTTTCCCCTCCCCCAATTCCCTAATAAAATCTTAAAAAAAAAAAAAAGAGAGAAAAGTCTGTGGAGTCACGGGGGAACCTAGATAAGTCATTGAATCTCTATGAACCTCAGTTTCCTCATTAATAAAATGGGGGTAATAATACCCAATCCATAGGATTATATTCAGGACTAAGTATTGCAGATAAAGCTCTTGGGATAATGTCTCGTATTTTATAACCACTCAGTAAGGGCTAGTTGTTATTATTGTATTATTTATATCCTGCTCGATCGCCGAGTACAATCTCTGACACATAGTAGTTACCCTATAATTATTTGAGGTAAATAAATGGAGTAGTAAATGAACGCTATCTCCTATGAGATGATGATTACCCCAAAAGTGCCTAGTGAATGGAAGAGGTTGACTGGCATGAGAAGAAAAAAAGTTTATTTCTACATCTGTAAAAGCACCGTAAACTTTTGCCACTCAAGCAACACACAGTTGGTAAAATCAGGTCACATTTTAAAGATGAGTGAACTAAGATAGAGAGAAATAAAACAAGAGGCAAACTGACTACAGAGAAACTCTGAGGGGCAATTTAATAGATAATCGTGAAGGGTTTGCCCATGGTCTTCTCATCTTTTGGGAATGGTTTGATCTAGAGTCCCTGGTCATGTTATGGCTCTGCCCTCTGAGACCCTTAGCAGGCCTCTAACCTTTCCACTGAGCTTCAATATCATCACCTGTGCCTGGACATGCTGTCATGGGGATGGTGTGAGGATCAAATGCAGTGATGGACTTGAAAGCGCCATATAACCAGAAAGTGTTATTGGTGTGAGAGTGATCATCCGTTGTTCTCAGCCCATACATTCCGGTGCCAAGAGCTCCATGAATTCTCACTTGTAGCTCCAGAGAATCGTGCAAACATTTATATCAAGAACCAGAACTGCTCCTCAGAGAGACCTCGCAAACCTCTATCACTGGGAAGAGTCAGTGGAGTGGAGTGGTTAATAGTGTGGGCCTTAGAGACCAGCTGTCTGGTGGGCCCTGCCTCAGCTAAATCCCTGAAAACGCAAGTGTCACCTTCGCCATCTCTAAAGGGGAGGTAATAAATAATGTCATCTTCATGGGACTGTTGGGAAGATTAAATACAGTCACATGTCCAGCACACAACAAATACTAAGTGAATGGTAGCTATTGCTACCATTAGCTAACATCATGTCTTTATCTGTTTCCATCCTATTATTATTGCTCCTCCATATTTATACTCCCAGGTCCTTGCAACCTCAAATGGCCAATCCCTGCTGATTAATGCAATCTTTCTTTCCCAAAATTTTTTGTCCAGAAGCCCTGAGCTCTATTCTCTGCAAAGACGTACTTTTCCAGGGAGATTTATCTGATTAAAAAGAAAGCCGCATTGAAGGTAATGAGAGCCATTTTCTTTCCTGTCCAATTCGTGGGATGCATGCTGATTATGCAGGGCCTGCTAAGGGCTTGGACTCGGGCAGAGTAAACCCTACTGGCCTGTTCTTCAGCCTCTGAAGAATCCCCCTGGACTCCTCGCACTGTAACTCATTCAGGGATCTATGTGATGCCCACAGGCTTGAGCCAAGGCTTCTCTCACTGGAGAACCAAGGCTGGAGGATCACACTGAAGGTCAGGGGCACAGGAAAATCTCCCCAAGTGAGACATACGGGAACAGTCAGGGCAAAGAGAGATGGTTGTTGCAGAATGATAATAAATGACCTAGGTCAGCAGAAATGTAGGATTTATGCACAGACATAGGCTTGACCTAGCCCATTGGTCTGAATCATTCTGTGGGGGGCGGAAGGTTGGGGATGCTCCTGAAAGAAGAGGATGGCTTCTTCTGTTTTCCTGCCTTGGATTTTCCCAGAGGACATCAGGTATTTTTCCCCAGGGACTGACTAAAGGTGTCAGGGCCAGAATCTGGGGCTTTTTTTACTCCAGTCAAATGGCATCCCCGATGCCAAGTACCTGCACAGCTAAATCCAGCTTCCTCTGGGATGCAAGGTGTGTATCACCCACTTAACAAACACTTATTGATTCCTGAACATATGCCAGGCCCTGTGCTTCATGAAAATCATATTTACTAAGAGCCTGGAGAATGCTTACAAAAGTCATTTCTCTCAGGATCTTGTCTACATAATATACAATTGCCCCAATTCCAAGGGAAAGGAAGGTTAGAGAGCTGAAGGGTGAGCCTGAACCAGAAAACACCAGAGGTTGCCATGATCCCAGCCTCGAAACAAACATGTGAAGGAGAAGAAAGTGAGAAAAAAACATCCACATAATTTTAGCCAATACAGTGCAGTATGACAGCGTTAGCTCAAGTCACACAACATCTTAAGCCTTAATTGTATTTGGAAAATGGGGACAGACCTCCCTGCTTCTCAGGCTGTTAGCAGGATAAAATGGGATAATATATGTAATGCTGTTTCTTGCCATCAAACAAGAAACAAAACAAAAAAAAAAAACGAAGCTTTTTGGAAATAAAATGAGAGGCTATGAGAAATAGAGACTCCCTCTCCAGGTGAATTACATTGGATTACCTACAGGAAATTCTACCCTGAATAGTAGACTGGGTTTGAGGGTCTTTGATGCTATGGCAGGGCCAGGACTAGGGTGAGGCAAGTGAGGCACCCAGGGCACAAAATTTAAGGAGGTGGTCACTCTCAGGGTCCTGCAAGTGCAGGGTTTCCACTTAGGCAACCCTGAGAGTGAGTGCCTCCTTAAATTTTGCTAGGCGCCTCATTCTCCTTGTCCTACTGATGGCCCTGCTTTGTGGGAGATGCTAAAATAAAGGAGGAGAGCTAGTGGATGGAAAGCTAGCCAGAGGAACAGACTGGAAGCAGTAATAAGGAGCATGAGAGATCCCCAGAGGAGCAAGACTACCCTAGGGACCGGGACGAGCCAGATGGGATCTCAAGGTTCCTTTCAGCTCCAAAGATCTAAGATTTTCTCTTTGTGCAGAAGGGAATCATATCCAAATGCTTGTGCTTTTTACCCAGATAAAAGTTCCTTACAGGAAGCAGATATAGCTTGGGGGAGGGGCAAGGGGGACAGGAACAGGAAGGAGGAAAATTTCTCGTTCCATAAGGCCCTGGGATAACTGGGCTCAGAGCGCGCCAACTGTGACATTCTGCTTAGCAGATCATGGAGTGAGAATAATAAAACATCAGGTGCTCCCCGGTCAGCCTAAGCCCCTTACTGCAATCAGATAAAATCCAAATTGCACAGCTGGCCAGGGGCAGCCAGATGTTAACCTAAGGATACAACCCAGGCAAAGCTGAGAGTGACAGTGGGGCCCACATGGCACTAGACCGGTGCCTGCCTCCCTCTGCCCCACAGAGCCCTCCACACCGCCTCTCCATGCCTTTCTTGAGGATAGCCCATGGATGGAAGACAGCTTTCTCCCCAAAATAAATAATGTGGATGATGGCACATGTTAGGTCTTTCTAAACGTGCACAGAGGTCTAATCAATAAAGCTCAGAAAAATTCTCTGATTCATGTCCCTGCCTCCCCCGCAAATACTGCCATCTTCCTCTGAGCCACCACAGCAGTACAATTATGCCACCTAGGCTGGGTGGCAGCCTCTTATAATTGTTTATATACCTAATCTATTGTATCTGCTGAACTATAAACAAGGAGAGGCCGAAGGCCATGCATCAACAAATGATGACTGATGGCAGCTACATGGCAGGCCCTGAACAAGACAGACACCAACCCTGCCCACATGGAGCAGTGACACTTTTATCTGTATCTCCACCACAGGACCTTATGCATATAGTGGGTGCTGAATAACCAGAAGGATCAGAGGCTTTTAGAGGAAGAGGGCCCGTAGAAACAAGATAAGCCTCGACTCCACAATCTAGTCTCTTGGCACAGACTGGTGATCTATCCTGCTACCCTTCTCTGCTGAGCTGGGCCACAGAACCCTTCTCTGAGCAGGCATCACCAGTTGCATGGAGTGGGCCCTCAAGGTAAAACAGTTTATCATGCCTGATCTAATCCGAAACTGCCATTTCACAGAAGAAGAAACTTAGGGCCATCTAAGAAAAAGAATTAGCTCAAGACCACCCAGAAAGTTAGACATAAAGCCAAGGCTACACGTGGGTTTCCCAGCCCCCACCTTAATGTTTTTCCATCTATGCCTCAGTGACCTTCAAAATTATGTATTAAGTAAATACCCATGAACACACAGAGCTGACCTTCAAATGATCTTGATTAGTTGACCAGGCACTTTCTACACAAAATAAACACCAGTTCATTGGACTACCTCCCTGCCAAGATATTCTGGCCCAAGAAAGAGGACCAGTTGCCTGGAATGGACAGCCATCATTTGGAGGTGTCCTTAGAAATCACAGTTCCCAAGTTTGGCCAAGCCACAATTCAGTCCAAACAGAAACAACTGAGAAATCAGATTGGATTATTTTACTGTAAAGGGATGGGAACGGAGACTCTTCCCTTAACATTCAGACCCACCTGGCTGATACTCCCAACCACACAGACTCAGTCTTCCATCTTCACCTTTTGTCGTCTCTCTCTCTCTCTCTCTCTCTCTCTCTCTCTCTCTCTCTCTCTCTCTCTCTCTCTCTCCTTCTCCCCCCACTTCACACGCACACACACGCACACTCACACTCTAAATGTCTCCATTCTCCAAGTCCTCTCTCACCTCTGGACTTTACACACGCTGTTTCTTCTACCCAGAACACTCTCCCTCCCTATTTCTTCCAGGCCAACTTCATACCCAACATTCACGTTTGACCGTAAAAGCCACTTTCTCCACAAACCCTCTTGGAAATCCCCACTCTTCCAAGTGCAGTTGGGTGCCCAGCCTCTGTGTTCACTGAATTCCTTGATTCTAGCGCTGGCCTTATCTCAAACGCCTCCACTTCCACACTTTCCTCTTCCTTTGCCCTCCCCACCCCATCTCCCATCCCTTCTCAATCTACACCTTCCTCCTCCAGCCCTGCATATTGCTCCCAGGGTTATCCTCAACCTCTTAGTCTCTCTTCTGCCCCTCACCTTGCCTTTCCTCTCCCTTTCCCACCTCTGACCTCCTGACCTCTCTGCCCATAGTGAACTGAGGACATGGAATCTGATGGGAGGACCCTCTCTGCTAACCCAGAATGGTTTTGGGGTATGGTGCTATGCAGGGTGTAATTGAACCTGTTTTTCCCCAGTGCCATGGCTACTCCAGCTCATTTGAAATTCAGATTGACAGCTCCATATTGATTCCCCATTTCCAACTGGTGTTGCAACAGGAGAATGAGAATCTGAGCATTGATCTGGCCTTTTTTCCAACAAATCCCTAAAAAACGAGCTGTTCCATTGGAGAGAAATCTTGATATTGGATGGGGAAGAAACAGGACACAAAGACACTCACAGTCCCCCAGAGGAGTCCAGACAAATTCAAATCCCACTCCAGATATGTAAAAAAGAAAAAAAAAAAAGAGGGAATATTAGAGGCTAATAAAAATGATTTAGGGCCAGAAGGATTCTTAGAGATTATTTGAATCCCCTCATTTTGTAGCCTGGGAAACAGAAAGGCAAGAGGGAAGTGACCCATCAAAGGTGACACAGCACCCACTTCACCTTGTCACCCTGCCTCCAAACCCACTCCTGGAGCCTTCCATGGTCTCTGTCATCAGGAGTCAAAACCGAGGTCCTTTAGACATTAAAGTCTCCTCCTGTGACAATTGAAAGGTGATAGTTTGACACTCTGTCTAGTCGGTGCAGCTATCGCCATGAGCCTCCTCAGTGGGGGCCAGGACACTTGGTCCCAGAAGATCTCACTGTCTTTCTAGAAATTACTATGAATCAAACCTGTCCAAACCAAGTCTGATTCACTACATTATACTGCAATAATCCCTGAAACAATCTGCATCATTTCCAAATTCTTGTATAGGGTTAGCAATCCTAACAATCAAATTTTTCATTTCTCGGCTCCAATCCCAGCTTCTCTATCCAGTAGCTCAGGGTCTATAAGCAGACGTTTAAGAGTGTGGTGGTTCTAAGTGTGCATGGGGGCCTCTTGGTGCCTATTTACCCTACACGGATGCACAGAGCACAGATTTACTATTGAAGGGCCTTGAGCTAATTCTGTGCAAAACGTCTAAATATAGACAGGTAGATTCAATGATTGTCAGGTGGAGGGGCGTGGCTATTTTGACATTAAAATGGAGCCTTTGTGTTTGACAAAGAATTAGGGAAATTTTGAACTAGGGTAATTAAGAGATGGGGGATGATTGGGGGTGGTTTACACACAATAGCAGTGAATTATTATTGAACCAACTCTCTTACAGTTCTTCTCATTAAATCAAGAAGAAAGCCTCCAGGGCCGGCCGAGTGGCACATTGGTTAAGAGCTGGTTTTGGGATGCCAGCAGCCCTGGTTCGGATCCCACATGAGGGCCAGTGACACTGCCCTCTACAGCTAACAACAGCTCCACCTGGAGCTGGGCTGTGCGAGCCCCGGTGATGGTGTAGGCTGCAGCCTCTGCTGCAGTGGGTTACCATAAGCTACAGTGAGTGGCCGGCAGCCAGCGTGAGCTGCCAATAGCCACGGTGAGCGACCATCCAGAGGCTGGCGACTGATCTGCCTCATCCGGGAAGAGCGCAATGATGATACCAACATAGGCCAGTTAAGCAACGTCCTCTGCAACTAGACTGAAGAACAAAAAGACAGCAACTTGTCTGTTCCCCTCCTCCAATTCCCCAATAAAAATCTTTAAAAAAAAGAAGACTGCCTCCATTAGGTGATAATATGTCTCTGACACCTTTCCAACCTGAGCTGATCTTTCTCTAGAACTTAGGGTAGGCCTCAGGCTCAGAACACTGGCCCTCAGCAGCTTATAACTAGAATTTTAAACTCTTCTCTTTTTGTTTTGTTTTCATTGTATTCACTACTGTGTTATTTTTATTATGGCGAGTAATACTGGTTTTTTTTCATTTGTGAGTAGTGAAATATAAAGCTCCCTTTTAAAAAGGGGTAAGTTTAAAAGGAGCAAGGCAATTTAAGAGGAAAATCTTAAGTGACTGATAGTAGAGGTGGTGTAGAAATGGCAAAAAGCGTGACAGTGATCCCCAGGAAACTACCGGTATGTGATACATGGGACAGTCCGGACTAGAGAATCTCAAAATCGCAAAGAATTCTGCTGTCAGTCACTTGACAAAACAGAGGGTCATTTGGTAACTCGCAACTATTTCTTCTCCATCTTTAAATGTGGTAAATTTAGGGTTGCGTATAACAGGATTGCTGGAAGTTGGACACATGTTTTGATTTTCTTGAATGTAACAGAATATGAGAAGCTTCGAAAACAAACAATAATAACAGCAGGTATCATGATGTATATACTCTTCACGATTTGCAAAAGGCTTTCCCATATGCGGTAGCATTTGGAAGAGGCAACACTTGAAAATGTGTGTTCTGATCGCCTGTCTCCGGAAAGTGCTGTGTGACCTGAGGCCAGTTATTTAACCTCTTAGAGTTGCCGTTCCCTCCAGTTCAGCTCACCCTGCTGGGGATTTCAGTGAGTCAGCGGCCAGGTGATGAGAGACTGCAAACACTGAGCTACAGACATGCGCGCGCTCGGGTAACCAGGGGACTCTTCAGCTGTGGGGAGGGTTCCAATATTAAATGGCACATTTTGCTAATAGCAAATGGTAAGAGATAATTTGGGGCAAATTCATTCTCTCACTGTACCGCCTAATAGGATTCAGGCTTATGAAAGAGGCCTGAGGGTCAAGAAACCGCCTGTGCGCCAGTAACTACGGGGAAGGAGAACTATGCGCCCCAATCTTATTATGTGAGAGGAGGGGCTGGGCAGAGAACATGAGCTTATGAAAGCTTCATAACTGCCACTCCTGGAGAGGTTCTAGAAGTGAATTATAGCAGCAGAAAAGTCATCCATCACCAGTTGCATGCCTGTGGTCCCCTCAGCTCTCACTAGAGCCACGCAGCAGCCATGGGTCTGGTGCTGAATGGAGAAAAGGCTAGGGATGTGGTACTTACTACCTGTCAGCCATGGAAGTCATCTGGCCAGACTTACACACACACACACACACACACACACACACACACACACAGCAAGGCAAGGGCAAGGCAATATACTGAATGGCTGTTCTGTTCAAAGAACTGTCCTGCGTGTGTGTGTGTGTGTGTGTGTGTGTGTGTGTGTGTGTTTAACCTGTGCTCTTTGTGAAAAACTAATTTGATATATGCGGCAACTGAAGTTCAGAGAGGTTAAGTAATTTCCCCAAGGTCACACAGTTAGTAAATAACTGAGATAGCATGGATTCTAAATCATCTGTTCTTTTCACTTTTTTTTGCACTATTGTATTTTACATCTCACAGCACATTTGAGAAACACATGCATGCAATATACACACCATATACATATACTCACAAAGGCATTTTGCACATTCACACGCAATCCCCCTGTATATATACACCCCACATATACACACAAAAATGCCCACACAGAATGTCACACTTAACAGCACATTTTCACATAGACACAGATGTTCACATTTTTCACAAATGAATCTATGTAACACAATTCACTATTGATCCACAAACACCCCTATGCACACCCTAATCTTCACACTCATCCACACACATCAACCCACTTGTACACATAACATGCATACACGTCACATCTAGAAACCTACCCACATCACAGAAACTCACAGACATCCATAGTCACACACATAAAAACAGTAAAACGCACCTTTCCCTCCTCCTGCCAATCAACACAAGCTCCTCAATATGCATATATGCCTAAGGGACCTTCACATTATTAAGCAGGAGTGTCTAAATAACCCTCAAATATCTTCTGAATCTGCAAAGGAATACCAGATTGCTTTCAGTATTTTTTCATTCCTGAGTATAATAGTCTAATTCTTTTAAAATTGTTAATCTATATATGCATATTTATGAATAACCTACTCATCAGGATATTTGATTATTTAAGGTAGCATATTATTCATGCATTCATTGATTCACTGAGCACCAATTATGTTTGAGACACCATAGTAGACACAGTAGGAGATCAAAAGAACAAACCAACAATAAATAAAAACACTGTGATTCCTGGTCTTGAAACACAAGTAACTACATTACAAGGTATCATGGCCAGGACCTGGCGAGTGAGGGTTATAACAGGAGAGAGAGACAAGGAGGCAAGATGGCGCTGAAGCTTCCGGTCCTAGAGAATGGGAAAGGTTGGTGCCATCTGGGGAAGAGTGGTCTGGAGAAGCAAGCCTGGGGCGGAGGCTGTGGTGTGCAGTTCGGGGGGTGGGGAGAATCTGAGGCACAGGCAGGACATCGAGGCGGACATGCCCTGCAGGTGTATGCAAATGAGGACAGTGGGCTCCAGGCCATTGCCAGCACAGAGACAGGGATTTGATAGGTGTCCATTAGAGGTGATCCTTTTCACAGCTACAACTGATGAGATCACAAAAAGAGCCACAGCAACGAACAAGAGAGGCGGACAGTGATTCCTTGGGAAACAATGTCCTCCTTGGCAACACACTGGTGTGCCTCTCTCCACCTCCTTCCTCCAATGCACCAGCCCCTCCGCACACGGGACGGGGGGCACAAGCTCCCAGCGACCTCCCGGGTAACCTTCAGGGCTGCACAAAACAATGTAAATGATTGTTCTTCGACCCTTCACCTTCCAATCCTGACTCTTCTAGAAACGTTCATGCCTCTGAGAGTGTGGCAGGGGGAGGGCCACTGTGCTTAGACATCAGTAATTCATGCGATGGTGTGAATGAGGACCTGGAACCACTTTGTTCAGTGGGAATGGGGGGTTGCTCTCTTCCACCAGCTGTGCCTCACTTTTCCCAACTGAAGTTTTTCTAAAGTGTGTGTTTCATGTGATTGCAGTCCCATAAGTAAGGCATCTCAGCCAGTTAAAGGTCCTGAGAAGACCTCAGGTAAAGATGCCTGATTAAGTTTGTCTTCCCAAATGCATTTGATTTGGGCAACTCTTCTTTTCTTTCTTTCTTTTTTTTCTTGTAATTAGTGACTGACTCTGAAGAAACTTTGGGGAAAGCCTGGACTCTTTGATTTCTAAGATTCTTCCTGGTTGTGCTGTTCCATGGAGCTATGAGTGGGCAGGCACCCAAAACACAGGACTGGGCCTGGTGGCAGGTTAACCCTTCAATCTCCTCTCCCAGACGAACAGATGAATGTGACTGCTCACATCCCCAGAGCTGTAGCCTTAAAAGAGTCAGCAGGGGCCAGCCAAGTGGCACATGGGTTAAGCGCTGACTTGGGAAGCCAGTGGCCCCAGTTCAGGTCCCACATATGAGGGCCAGTGACACGGCCCTCAAAAAAAAAAAAAAAGAGTCAGCAGCTTCCCAGCAGCAATCAGATGCTCAGCTGCCTGCCAAGATCCCACATTGGCTGATATTTAGGCTGGATAAACAATATAGCCTGGGCCTTACCTCATTAAGAACCCGTATTACCTATTTCTCAGGCTAAGAGCACCTTAGTGGTCCTACAGGGGCTGGGTGAGGCTGGGGTCTAGCCACAGCATGAGAAAGGGCATCATTAACCCTCTGCTTTCCTCTCTCCCTTCTTAGCCTTGCTGCTTCTAAGGAGGCTGAAGCTGCCCGCTCCGCGCCCAAGCCTATGTCTCCCTCGGATTTCCTGGATAAGCTAATGGGGAGAACCTCTGGATATGATGCCAGGATCAGGCCCAATTTTAAAGGTAGAGAAAACTTTCCTTCCAGGTCCCCGGGGATCGGCTCTCCTAGGTTAAGAAGCAAGCAGCATGATATTGGATGCAGATGGTGAATACATGGTTGGAGTCCCATGACTCTTCCCTCTGCCCAAGGCAGACATTATTAATCAATCCAGCCTGCTACCTGACCCAGCCCAACAAAAGAAAGCCTTGGAATCTAACCCAACAGCACCTCTGGTCATCAGGAGTCACTTTGTGAATTAAAACCTATTTGCTATCTCCAGTATAAAAGACAGACAGACAAACATAGAATGCAAAGGAATGGGTTCCAGTTTGGGTTCAGGTACAAACTTAACTCTCTGAGCTTAGATAAGCCTATTCCTTTCTCTGAGGCTCAGTTACCTCATCTCTGTAGTGATGGACATGGCTCTATTTATGGTCTTTATACCACGCTTCATGGAGCTATCATGTGCTCCAAAAGGGAGAAGCAGAGGGCACCATGGGCAAGCCTGCTCACTTTGCCCCCCCCCATTTCTCCTCCAAGCAGCTCCATTTTTATTTGTTTTAGATAAGAGGCTTCCAGCAAAAATTCATCTGCTGAACACTTCCCAGGAATTAACAAATAATTGTAAAACTTTCTAGTCTAAATCAAAGTCACAATTTCAGATGCCTACAGGGATTAGGTAGGTAACTTGAATGAGTGATGGGAGCTAAGAATAAGGTGATAGGAAATGGTAGAGACTATGGAGAAATAGAGATGAGGAACCCTCCAAAGGGGGAAGCCTCTCCTTAGCCCCAGCCCATGGTTACCCTCCAGGAATGGGGGCCCCATGTTTCCAGATCATCCGGTATTCCAAGAAGAGCCAGAAATCCAGATTTATGCAAAATTTCCTGATTCCTAAAACATGTAAATTCAAATAAAACCTGTTTGTGAGCCAGACATGCCCTGTGGATAGCCAATTTATAAACCCTCACCAAAGTGACCTGGGAAGTTTCTTCCAGCTCTCACAAGCCTGAGATCTTAATGTCTATAACACGAGGGGACCAGTTCCCTTTGCCCATTGATGCCTCAGGAAGTTGTAACCATGGCAAACTGCTGAGCAGAATTCTGCAGGTGGAGCTTTTAGGACCTCCGTGGGAGCCTGTGCACTCGGACCTTCCTCCCAGCACCCCTGCAAAAATCTTATTTCAGGGACCCTTTGCCAGCATCCTAATCAATTTTGATTCCAATTGCCCTTCCTTACTGTTCCTTTTGGCTTGAGTCCAAGATCAAACAAGGAAAGTGACAGCTGGTAGCAGCTTCCTAATATTTGCTCACTTTGCCCCCTATTCTCAGAGAGCTCCACAAATAGAAAATGGTCAGGGAGACGCACTGAGGTCTGTGTTTGGGCCCACCTCCTACCCCTGTGTGCCTCGAGGCTCCTTTGCTTCCCTACCACCTTACTCCTGAGGCCACATCTTTCCGGCATCATTAGAATGACCTTGGTCCCCTCTAGGATAGGTAAACCGGGGACCCAGTTGGCTGTCATAGGACACTGGGCCCAAACCCTTAACCAGGGTCACAATCTCAAATACCCACAGGGACCAGGCAGGTATGGCACATGCATGAAACAAGATGAAGGTAAGAACAGAAAACTAGAAAGCACTGGTCTAGCCTAAGGACAGCCACTTCTCAGCTCCCGCAGGAAGCTGCCAAGTGGGAACGCAGGCCCTGGGCAGCAGGCATTCCAGGATAAGACTTGAGTCTGGGGTTTGGTAAGGTAAAATCTTCCAAGTTGGCAGCTAAATCACATCTTTTAGACACACCATTGGACAAATCAAATACATTCAAGAACTGACCACCAGGTCGGTCACATGTCCTACCTGGCTGGCCGTTATCAGGACTCCGGCCCACAGCTCCCCCTGGTGGGCTCTGTCAGAACTCCATCCTGAGTGTCACAGTCTGTGTCTCCTGAGTGCCACAGTCTGCGTCTCCTGAGAAAGGAGGGACTCATTTGTTGAATGTACATGCATCCAGGGTTCATGTACTAGTTATCGATTGTGCATACCACTGTACTTGGCACATAAAAGGCCCTTAATCAACCTTCTATAAATGAATGAATGAACAGATGAACCAACAAGTGAGGCTTAGAGCAGTTAAACGACTTTCCCAAGTCACGCTGTCAAGGCTATAGGGACTTTAACCCAGCAAGCTACTCTGACTCAATTCTCTGTTTACTGCTAGTCACATATGTATTTGTTTATTTGCTTATTCGTCCATTTATTGACTTATTGACTTAGCAGTGGACATTTTTAAGAAATAAAATTTCACACAGACTATAAAACTGTTGAATTAGGGCCCTTCCTTTTCCCACTCAGAACCTTATTCCAAACACTTGGGCCCCAATCTACAGAACTAGATAATCTGTTAGTCCCCTTCCAGAACTGCACTGTCTCTAACCCCTTCGGTCTCTCCATGTCCGGCTCTGAGCAAGGTGGGGCTCCCTGGAACTCCACCCGGGAGCTGGGGAGCAAGGTTTCTCTACTCTCCCCGTGATGAGGCCTGAAACACTGGTGTGAGGGGCTGCCTGCCCCTGAGCCCCACGGTCCCTTCGCACTTCCACCCAGACACAGATAACATTCCCAAGAGCCCACACACAAACCACAGCGCTCCTGATAAGACCCCTGTAACCTCAACGCAATCGGAAGGGGCCTGTGTTATTTGAAAACTCCACAGAATGATTAATTAATTACTCAGTGGTTTTCTACAAGAACCAGAAATTTTGTGTGCTCCTGACTCACTTGAAGATAGGGGTAGCCGGGAACCGCAGGCAGGGCCCACAGAGCACAGTGGCAATGCAAATCATAATATGGAAGTGAAAGAGCGCTAAAATTGGATTCTAGAATGCCCACGACTTACCTGATGCATATGACCAGAGTACATCATTTGACATATGTGGGCCTCTGTTTCCGCATTTGTCGAATGACCCAGTAGAACAAGGCCCTGCCAGCTCTGTATTCTGTGGCCTCTCTAAGACTTTGTGTAGGTAATGGTTCCCAGGATCCATGGCGCAGCCCGATGCAAACACATACACAAAAGCAAAATTAAACTTTAATATTTAATGAAATATATACATTATCCTGCTGCCAAAAGCAGCCAGATTGTAATTTTCTCGAGGATAATTTAATTTCAGATTTATATCAATGAATCTCACCTCCCCATGGGGTCCTTCTGGCTGGCATCCTCTCACACACATAAATCAGGATCTAATTTATATGGGAGCCATAACACCAGACACTTGCAGGGTCTGGGTGGGAACTCTGTGCACATCATTCCAGGTACGGGCAGTAACTCTTTGGAGCATCTTGATGGTATGATGCTAAATGAAAAGAAAAACCTGGGTCTGAGTCTAAATGAGAAAAAAAACAAAAACAAAAAACTAATGAGCCTTTTCTAGGTGGGAGGGACAAGGAGGCAGATTTCCACTCAGTACAAGGAAAATTTTTTAGCAGACAGAGCTATCCAACTATAGAAAGGACTGCTCAAAACAAAATGAGTTCCCCATGACTGGAGGTGTTCAAGAACTGGGACTGGAATGGGTAGCTGGTCCAAAGCAGTGGTTCCTTCACCTGGCTGTGCAGGAAAATCACCCAGGTAGCTCATTAAAATATAGACTCTGGGGTAATCTCCAGGGATTTGGGTTCACTGGGTTTGGGGTTGGGCTAAGGGATCTGCAGTTTAACTAGTTCCCTGGGTGATTCTACTGCAGACAGCCCTGTTCACACATCAGTTTGGGAAGCAATTGATTAGGTGACCCTAAGAAAACTTCCAGCCCTGAAATACTCTAACCTTGTAATTCAAATGGATAGCTTCCATAATGAAATTCCAAACCATTGAAGCTCACAGTGACTGCCCAGATCAACAGCTACTGTCCCAGATGGGTGGGGAAACTGCAACCCAGAATAAGGAAGGGGCATGCCTGAGGTCAAACAGCCAGTGAGAGCTGGAGCTATGTCAACAACCAAGGGATCCAGGGAAAACCTAGATTCTCACAAGGTTGAGTCCCTTCCTACACACCAAGATTTCTGAAAAGAAGGAAATCATAGCTGAGTGTGGGTGAAATGCTTGGGCTACTTTTTCAAGACGGGCAGAGAGGAGTTGGTAACAGGGCACAAGGAACTCTGCTCCCTTCTTTCCACAATCAGAAAACTGGGGTTCGAATCCTGGCTCTACCATTTGCTAGCAACACAAGCCCAAAGGCGTTGCTAAAACTCTGTGCTCCACTTGTACAGTAAGGACAGTAACTTGACCTTGCTACCTCAGGACCTCCCAGGGACCAACAAGAAAATGGGCCTGAAAAAAAAAAATCACCAATTGCACATTGCAATCTTCACGTGCAGGATTATGACCTATTAAGCCTTACCTCCCTGCAAGGTTAGCTCAAGGTTATCACTTTCATGAGGTCTTCCCTAATACCTTGCTCTCCAGAATCTCTCTTGTTTGTACCTGGCCTCCCACTGCTCATATCACTCTTATCCACGGTCTCACATTCCTCTCTGGATGTTATGCTGGCCGTCTTGTCAGCTCACGTGGAGGAAGTCCAGTGCTTAAAATTCTGGATTCTACCACTGTGTGACCTTGAGCATGCCACTTCCTTTCTCTGAACCTCCTTCCCACTAGTACAGCTGTTAAGACTACCAGCTTAGAATTAGAAAAATCTGAATTCAAACTCTGGTTTGACTCTTTACTAGCTGTATAGCTGTGGTATTAAATAACCTCTCTGAGCCTCTGTTTCCTCAGCTGCAAAACAGGTAATAACCAGATCTTCTCATGGAGTCCTTGAGGGTGGCATGAGATCATGTCAGTGGCACTCTCAGCACAGCAGCAAACCCTGTAAATCTCAGGAAATGGTAACTGCTATCATTCGTAGTATAAAATAAAGAGACTGGGCTTCCACTTGATGGAAGTCCCTTTAGCAATATGATTCTAAAGGGCAAGGATCCCTCTACTTCTCTCCTATCCTTTGCAGTAGGATTCACAAAGCTTCCCTGGGAAGTATTTAACAAAGACTTATGGACTTCCCTTGAGGTTCCCTCTGGATTCCTCAGCTGGTAATTCCCATCAACGCCCTTTCAGGCAATCGTTCTTGGTTCATAAGTTCAAGGCAAGAAACTTACTGTTCCTTGCGATTCCCAAGATGGCCTCCAAATGTTGTAGCCGTAAATACATTTCAGCCACAAATTAGAAGGCAGCCGATGGGGTTCAGGGAAGGGATTTTCAACCATATGGCAGGATGATGAATCATCCTGTGTTAATGAAAGTACATCTCGGCTCAGTCCCTGATGCTCTGTACCTGGTGTTCACTTGAGGACAGGGAATCTGGCCCAGCGATATGACTGGGGGTCCCAGCGGCTCAGGGGTGGGGTGGAGGGCAAGCAAGGGGCTCCTCACCGAGGGGGATCCACCCGTGAAGTCAGTGTTTCAGGAATGGGTCCTACCCTGTCGGTTTCTTTGTGGCCATGGAGCTAAGCAGGGATCTCTCTTGATTGGCAGGTCCCCCGGTGAATGTGAGCTGCAACATTTTCATCAACAGCTTCGGTTCCATTGCTGAGACAACTATGGTGAGTGAGTCAAAACACAAGCTGCTCTTTCATGCTGGGGATCGATCTCTCCCTGAGATGCTCACCCTCTGTATCGGTCTTCCCCAAGGAGGTGGGGGATCTGGCGTGTTTTTAGGTCTTCAGTGGTATACTGTGTGACTTGGACATTTTTACTATCCCAATCAATGTTTCAGGTGAGGGTATACATCTAAAAAAGGTCAAAGAGCCAGCAAGGTTGGCGCATGCCAAACACCTAGGATTTTACAAAAACAAAATGATATCAATGGGCTAAAGTGTTAGATTAAAAGAAAATGTAAAGACCTGCTTTTAAGTTTCAAATTCCACTGTGGAATAGCAGAAGACTGTTTCTAGAAGCTGAAATTGATATATTGGGTGGATTCCACTCTACTCTCTACTTCTGCATGTATTTTAAAATTCCCATCGTAAAAAGTTTAAAATAAATCAATTACGCTAGGAAAAAAGACCAGAAGAAAAAAATACTAAAAGGTTAATAGCAATTATCCCTGTATCATAGACTTATGGATAATGTTTTTTTCTTCTTTCAGTACTTCTACATTTTTCCAATTTCTACAAAAAATAAATATTACATTAGTAATGATAAATGAATGCAATCATACTTTAAAAATGTTTTTCTCCATCCTTGAAAAAAAAATCAGTTGTACTTGTTTTGAAGGGAGTGATCTAGCTTGTGAGAGAAAAAATAAGGCCACCTAAAGTCATCTCTTCATGAGCAGAGTGAGAAGCCGCTGGTCAATCACCAAGTCCTAGAGATGCTGCTGCCTTGAAATCCTCTAAACCATCCATTTCTGCACTCCCACCTGATCTTAGTCTAGTTCAGGCTTCTCTCACGGCTTGTTCACAGTACTGCAAAAGGTTCTCAACTTTCATCTTGCCCCCTGTCCCCCGCAATCCATTCTTTCTCACACAGGTATCTAAAATTCAAACTAATCACACTACCCCCTGCTTTAACAGCTCCCCCAGAACTCCCCCTCACCTTCAGCACGAAGCCCAAATTCCTTGGCAAAGCAGAGAGGGCCCTCTGTGATTCCACCCTACTGCATCCCTTCTCTCTCTCTCACTCCCCATTCGGGATAAATGGAATTGCTGAGAGTTCTCCACACAGGTGGTGCCCTCTCTCTGGTTGACAGTTTCTGTTGCTGCTGTTGAGGCCTCTGCCCAGAGCATCCCCTCCAGCTTTGTTCCCCCTGCCATCTCCTATTCTCCTTTAAGTCTCTGCTTAGCATGACCTGCATGGGGAAGCTTTCACAGTCTAATACATGTGCACATGCATGTGTGTGAGTTCATATGTGTGCTTGACCCAATGCTGGGATGTCTCCCTTCTTCCCATTTTTATGACACATTTTACAGTTCCCATTACAGCACTTAATCACTTACACTTAACACCATCACTGTCTACTTATTTGTCCCTCTTCTCACTATAAGTGCTTTGTAGTCCAGAATCTTGTCTCACTTCCGGTGGTAACGTCAGCATCCAGCAATGACTGAATAACAGATACTCGATAATTTTTTTAAATAAATAAACCAAATCAGATATATTGTTTGTCAATGAAAACCATTATTTGGTCCTAAACATTAGATCTAACCTTTTAGTCCCAGACTGGCAAAAGTCACTCAGCTTTGCAGGTCATGGGCAAACAGTCCAAAATCTGTCCTTTTGCAAAGAAATCTGTCAATTTGGCCATGTAGAGCCTGTCCACATCCAAAGGACAACTGACCAAAGTCCCTAAAATGAATAGGCCCTTTATCTCCAAATGAAAATGACACACACACACACCCCGTCCACTAGGAACAAACATGGCTGCTTTTCACTGGGTATCCAGCTCAAAAAGCCACGTTTTCCGAGAATGGATGTCTTGTAAGAGCTCCTAACGAGCTCCTCTGCTTTTCTTCTCCCTCCCAAACCAAAGGTGCATTGATATTTGCATCACCCATAGTCTTTGTCCTTCAGGAACAGTAAATAGTTCTCAAACCCAGCAAGGGACCACCCACTACGTGAAGCAGTCAGTTTCTTGAGGACAGGTGTACATACCTGCACTCTGCCATCACTCCCACTTGTTCCCCTATAATGACCATACAGATCTATTTCCTGGCTATAGAGTACAGAAAGAGACAGAGTTTGCCCTGATTTTGTGTGGTGGTTCAGAGCCCGGGCTCTGGAGTCACAGAGGCCTGGGTGGACTCCCTCACTAGATGTGAGGAGCTGATGTGCCTCATGTCTTTAAGCCTCAGTTTCCTCATCTGTAAAATCCCAGTGGTGATAAACATGCTCACCTCATCAAGTTATGATGGCTGATATGTGCAGGAAAGTGTCTATCACAGTACATATTCTAAATGTTTTGATGGTGGTGATGATGATGATGATGGTGATGGTGATGGTGGTGATGGTGATGGTGATGATGGTGATGGTGGTGATGGTGATGATGGTGATGGTGAAGATGGTGATGATGGTGATGATGGTGATGATGATGGTGATGGTGGTGATGGTGATGATGGTGATGATGGTGATGGTGATGATGGTGATGGTGGTGATGGTGATGATGATGGTGGTGATGATAGTGATGATGGTGATGATGATGATGATGATGATGGAGACTCTGGACACTGAAGCCTCAGAGCTATCACTGATCAGTTGTGTGATCCTGAGCCTTAGCTTCCCCTCCACCATGTCTCCTGTCTACCATTCCAGACTCCACTCCCTCTGCGTCTGGCTTCCTGCAGACCGTGTAGCAATCAGGACACAGTTTTCCATGCCCAGACAAAATCTGAGGCTCTTCTCTGTGACCTGAGCAAGGTGGCCTGTCTAAGTCAGCTTCCTCATCTATAAAAGGGGACAGCAATAGAATCTACCACATGGGAAGAGTAGAAAGTAAAGCATCGAAAGTGCTAAGCACAGTGCCTGATGCGAAGTGCACGCACAATGAATATCAGCATTATTATTAAATGCCATGTACAATTTTCAACACACTTAGCACTCGCTCTCTCACTCGATTCCTTCACCAAACATTTGGTCTTACGACCACTCTGTAAAGTTGACATGGCAGACACTATATTCCCCATTATTCAGCTGAGGACAGTGAGATTTGAAGACAGCACAGAGCTAGTGAGTGAGTGACTGATCCAATGGTCATAACCCAAGGACAAGTGCTTGTTGCATTATGTTGCTATAGCACCAAAGGGCACAGGCTTGGGAAACTGGGGGATCACAGACCCACAGCGCACACTTACACAACAACCTAAGTTCTGTCAGAAGTGGAAACCCAGTCTCCCATCATGCCAGGCTCAGAACACCTCAGGGTAAACTAGTAAATAGCAATAACAGAGATAACCAACCAGTGGAGCCCAGAGGAGATGGCCTCCAGGAGAGAGACAAATACTCTTTAGTCGGGAAATGAAAGATGGGCAATACACACTTCCTTGGGAGTGGTCCACAGGTGGCTTAGGATTCTTACGTATTCAAGTCAATCCAGAGTAGGGGTTGCCCTGTTCCAGCTTGCACAATCTATACTATGGGACTCTTTCCCACTGCGCTCTTCATTATCTATATGTGTTTAATTTGCTTTGCACATGATTTGGGGGGTGGGGGGAGGACTTAAAATCTCAGAGCTAGAAAAACAGTTAAGAAATGGTCTAAATCAGTTCTGTTTTACAGAAAGGGAGTCTGATGGCTAGAGCGATGTCCTCACTTGAGCAAGGTCACACAGCATGGAATGGGTGCTCTTTGCAATGGCCGAGGGTTCCCCTCCCTTCAACTTATTTCTCCTGGAGACCCCAGCAACCAAACCATTTGGACCACTTTTCCATTCGAGCCCCTTTTCTTGTCGCTCAGAATACAATAGCACCAACCACAAATTGAATGGTGCTGCATGCCAGGCAGTAAGCAGAGTTCTTCTGCACATGTCATCTCATTTAGACTTCACCACAACCCCCAGGAGGTAGGAAATGTTATCCCCATTTTACAGATAAGGAAACTGAGGATCCAAAAGGTTAGATCACTTACAGAAAGGAGCACAGCTAATGAGGGGCAGAGGTGGGATTTGAATTCAGATCTATCTCACCCCACAGCCCACGTTCTCCTGAGCCAAATATAAACATGTAATTCCTGGGTGTTTGGGATTATCCGGCTCCTCTTGTTTCCTTTGGTCATAAGGAGTCAGAGCTGAAAGGGAAGCTCATTGAACAGACATGCCCTGGCCCCCAGACTTCCATCCCAGGGGTATGTCTCTCCAACCACGGGAAGAACTGGTTGTGCAGCCTGGGGCCATGGTACACTGTTCCATAGCCTCAATGTCAGAAGCTTCCCAGGCTGTGCGTGTTCTCAGAAGCAGCAGGGGTGCATAGCCGCTCTCTGAACAGCTGGAGTCCCTAAGCCTGACTGTTTCCCAGGGCCTGGTTTTATTCACCAGAACTAACAGACCTGAGAACACAGGGAGGCAGCCAGCAAAGCAATAGGGGTCTCTATCCATTCCGGACCAGGGGAGGGCTGAGGTGCCTGTCCTTCATCTGACCTTCCCAGGGACTCTCTTTGAGTCTGGGCAGCAAGACAAAGGTAGAAGTTGGAACAGGAATGAATGAGGGAGACATGGGAAGGGGCTTTCTGATCTAGAGCAGCCCGTCTACAATCTACAAAAGAGCTGGAGCTAGAACCTCCAGGGAAGCACCCAGCTTGTCTGGACACACATGCATGTGAGTGTGCATATGTGTGCACTGCGGCATCTATGTACCTGTGTAGTATGTATGCACATGTGTGTTAGTGCAAATGAACACACAGGCATGTGTATGCGAATTTGAATATATTTGGCCATGTAACCTCAAAGAGAAATGTGTATGACCACGTATAGGTATGAATGTAAGTATGTGTGTTTCTGGGTTATAAATGTACATGTGAATATGCAGAAGTGTGGATGTGCACGTATGTGTGTGCATGTATATATGGTAAGCATATGAGGAAGCGTTTAAGAGGGAATGTACATGAAGGGCATTGTTTTTATTTATGTAACGGTGTGTGGATATTTGTGAACATATCAGAGCATATTTAAGTATGCATCAGCATGAGTCGGCATATTTATATGTGTGCTTTGTGTGTGCGTGTGAATGTACGTACATGCAAATACATGTAAGTGAAAGAGTACTGCCATATGAATCAATATGTGAGTGTGAGTATGTCCATACATGTGTGCAGGTGTACATGGCACGTATACACATATGTATAGCATGAATTCATGTGGAACTATAGGTAAACAAATAAGAGAGTATGCGTGGGTGCACATGTGTGTGCCTGTGTGTGTGTATTGACATCCTTTGTGCATGAATCCCAGGATTTCCATTATTAGGTCGGGTGAGCCTGGCAGAGAGATGGGCACACTGGCCAGGGCCTCTGGGGATTAGTGATCCCAGCTTATGGACAGAAAGCTCCAGCACAGTTTTTTAAGTATATGAGTAATAGATGAAAACAAGCTTTTGTAAGACGTCTGGTGAAAAACAGAGAGAGAGAAACAGGAGTGCAGATACACCATCTTGTGTACATCCACCCATCTCCTCTCCTTGAGTGTGCAAACATTTTGGTAGCTGCACACGTCTTTGTAGAAACAGGATTGTGCAGTGCAGTGTGCTTTCTTCACCATGTCCTGGAATCTCTCCACATCACTGCTTAGAGGTCTGCCTCACGCGTAACTCCACACACTACCAAATGCAGAAACATAGTAAGTATTTTATGGTCAGTACCTTTGATATGCGACAAAATGATTTCAACCTATGTTTCCAGACTTTATGGCCTGCCTAGAAAATTCCATGGTCTGGACATTATTGCTTGGTATTTAACCACCCTTCTCCTGAGAGCCCTTTAGGCTTATGCAGATTTTTCACTATTACAAACAATGCCATAATGAATATCCTTATGCATAACTCTTGGTACATTTCCTTAGGCTATATTCCAGAAGTGGAATTACTTTACCAAAATAATGCACTTTTTTATTATTTTGACAGATATTATTGCCCAACTCACTTCCAAAGAAGCTCCAATAATTCACTGTTCCCCCAACAGTGCCCATTTCTCTTTATCCTTGCCAACCCAAGGTATTATCAAGGCTTTTTTATTTTTAAGACTTCATTGTCATTTTACAGTTTCACTCCAGATTCCTAATGAATTTGAGCATCTTTGCATATGTTCAGTGACCGTTTTGAATACTATTATAGGTTCTTTTTCTTACAAGCACCTCCCTTAATCCATTTGGTCCAGTTTAGATTTCTGTAAAGTATTTGGTGGTGGCTAAATTCTACTTTTCTCTGATTAGATAGTAATTTATCCAACATCCCTCTGAAGCAGCCATTGTTTCTCCACCCATTGGAAATGCCATCTTCTTCATAAACTAAATCTCCATGTATACCTAATCTGGTTCTAGTCTCAGTTTATTGTCCCGTGGCTGTTTGTCTGTTTCCACACTAATGCCATGCTATTTTAATTACTATGGCTTAACACTGTATTTCTATGTCTGCTAGAGAAAGTCTCCTTTTAAAGGTTTTCTTTACCTTTCCAGCCCTTTCTCTTCCACATGAACTTTAGAATCAGCTTGTGGAGGTCTATAAAAATTGCCTCCGATATTATAGATGGAGTTTATAGATTAATTTGGGATTTACAATATTTTATAAACATGGTATGTCTTTCCATTTATATATTAGGTTGTTGGAAAAGTCATGACATATTTTTTCTGTTTTCTGTTGCAAAAATGCGTCATGACTTTTCCGACAACCCAATAGCTATCCCTTTATGCTTCTCAGTAAAGTTTTAGAGTTGATTTTTTTTTAATATGGACAACTCGCACATTTGTTAGATTTATTCCTGGATATTTTGTAGAGTTGGTTCCTACTGTGGATGAGATCCTTTTTTGTTGTTGCTTTTTCCATCACACTTTCAGTCTTGCTATACAGCTAAAGCTAGGTCACTTCTTATATTTTTGGGTTGGGGGGATCCAACAGAAAGTCTATTTTTTTTTTTTTTAAGATTTTTATTGGGGAATTGGCGGAGGGGAACAGCGCCGGGGAATCGGGGAAGGGGAACAGACAAGTTGCTGTCTTTTTGTTCTTCAGTCTAGTTGCGGAGGACGTTGCTTCACTATTGGTATCGTCATTACGCTCTTCCCGGATGAGGCAGATCGGTCTCCGGCCTCTGGATGTCGCTCACCGCGGCTATTGGCAGCTCACGCTTGGCTGCCAGCCGCTCACGCTGGCTGCAGGCCACTCACAGTAGCCTATGGCAGCCCACTGCAGCAGGGGCTGCAGCCCACACCATCACCGGGGCTCGCACAGCCCAGCTCCAGGTGGAGCTGTTGTTAGCTGTAGAGGACAGTGTCACTGGCCCTCATGTGGGATCCGAACTGGGGCCGCTGGCTTCCCAAGCCAGCGCTCAACCACCGCGCCACTCGGCCGGCCCACGTTTTCATTCTTTTTTTTTTTTTTAAAGATTTTATTGGGGAATTGGGGGAGGGGAACAGCGCTGGGGAATCGGGGAAGGGGAACAGACAAGTTGCTGTCTTCTTGTTCTTCAGTTTAGTTGCGGAGGATGTTGCTTCACTGTTGGTATCGTCATTGCGCTCTTCCCGGATGAGGCAGATCGGTCTCCGGCCTCTGGATGTCGCTCATCGCGGCTATTGGCAGCTCACGCTTGGCTGCCAGCCGCTCACGCTGGCTGCGGGCCACTCACTGCAGCCTATGGCAGCCCACTGCAGCAGGGGCTGCAGCCCACACCATCACCGGGGCTCACACAGCCCAGCTCCAGGTGGAGCTGTTGTTAGCTGTAGAGGGCAGTGTCACTGGCCCTCACGTGGGATCCGAACCGGGCCGCTGACATCCCAAAACCAGAGCCCAACCAATGCGCCACTCGGCCGGCCCACAGAAAGTCTATTAAATGTCATCCAGTTAGATATGGCTCAACACTCCAGCAAGCCTTGGTAAAGTGAAGACTAAGAGAAGACCAGAAAGAAAGCTCTCAGAAATGCCATTCGAGTCTCACAGGCAGAAAATAGATCTGTAGGCACTGTTGGTATCATCCCCTGGATGGATTTCTCCCACACACAACCAAGGGAGCCATCAGCATCAGGCATTTATGACAGCCCAGAGCTGGTGCTCTATCAGATCAGATTCAGGAAGGCTGACTCATGGCAATCAGACCCACAAAAGACTGAAGTGGGTAAATAAGGCTGCCAAGTTATTTTAATTTACAATGGACCTTTCTCTTCTAGTAAGAGGAACGCTCTTGTCCTCCATGAAAGCGCTCCCTTGCCACGCTCTGAATAGCAGGGAAGCCAATGAAAAGTTGCTTTTGACATACCTGGAAAATGTAGATGGTCTTGAGGGAAATTGCACCCAGGCCGGGAGAGAGTGCTAAGAAACCACCCTTGCCTCAAAACTCAGAAACCCTCTTCCTAGCAACCAAAAAAGCTGGTGTTTCCCCAGACAGAGTGACCCTATACCCCAGGAGATGCTAGATTACCAATTGTCAAATTCCTGCTCCTCAAACTGCCCTCTTATACAGCTAAATGAATGTCTCCCACATTTGTAAATAGTTCTCTAAACAAGACACAAAACAACAGATAAATTAGGGTTCTGCTTACTAAATGACAAGCACATGCCTGTTCTAAGTCTCTGGGGTTGCACGTGGGTCACTGTGACCGATGCTGGGCCTCGCCCACCTCCTCTGCTGCCTATTCATCTCTGCTGTTACTTTACCTCTCAAAGGGCAAGCTTATGTTTCCTATTTCCAAATTTGTTAGCGTCTCACTATTATGCCCTGGATGCCAACACTGTCCTCTCTTCTATTTCCAGGTTAACATCACCCTTCAGTTTGTACTGTTTAGCAACCAGTTATGTATCCACCTCACTATGTAATATACCAGCCCAAAGTTCTTCACCTGATACTGACTACAAGGATATGTATGCACCAATCTGTCACATGGGCCAGTGGGGTGCCAATATACTATATCTAGTACATTACTTTAATCCACCCATTGAGGCACTTGGTTTAAAAAAAAAAAAGGAAGAGACAGTATGCAATCATCAAAAGAATGCAAAATTGGGCGTCAGGCAGTCTTGGGGTCAGACCCCTCCCTGCTCTAGCACCTACTAGCTATGGAACTTTGAGCAAGGCATTTAACCTCTGTCTAACCTCTTTGAATTTCACTTTCCTGCCCTGTACAATGAGTGTGATAATACCCAGAGTGCTAGGTTGATGAAAGGTTTTTAGATACAATGCACATAAAGTGCCAGCAAATGCTAGACACCCAATGAAAGCAGCTGCTATTAGCATGTTTATGTAATTATCAAACTCATGCTGGGCTTTAGTGATCCCCTAGAGACAAACCAAGATACTCAGCTCCACTGGTCCAAACCACCTACGGTTCTTTACAACACATGCAGCTCTGCTTGTGTGAGACCCGAATGAGAATGCACCAGGCAGGGTGGCGCCTTAGGAGAGGTACCAGGCACAGAGCAGGCGTCTGGAGCCAAGGAGGCAGAGAGTCTGGATCAGGGGAGTCTGCCAGCACTGGACTCGAGTGTGGAGCATATAAAGGGTCAAACCTGAGGGTCAGAGGAAGAATGAAGTAGGAGCACTCGTGGACTTCAGGACCTGAGACAGAGGCCTTGCGTCCTTTGCCCTTATTAATACTTCCTGTTAATTGTGGGTTTTGACAAACCCACTGGTACATAACAGCAGCCAGAGGCAGTATCCGATGGCACCAAGGTGTCATAAAACTGTCGCACAGTGCAATTCTGGGAGATCCTGGGGCGTGTAGTCTAACGGTTAAGTGCTTGGATTCTGGCATGAACACCATAGGTTCAAATCCCAGCTTTGCCCCTTACCAGCTGTGTGAGGTCAAGAACAGCTTTTTAACCTCTATGTGCTTGATTTACCTAACTGTAAAATAGGAATGATAATACAACCTACATCAAAGGTTCTTTCTCGCTGTAATGATGACAGTGATGAAGATGACGGTGAGGACAAAGCACTACAATTCTCTCATGCAGGCCACTTGCCATTTCTATTATGTTAGCTCCTCCTTATCTCTCAGTTGGACCATCACAACAGCCTCAAATCAGGTCTCCCCGTGCTGATGTTCTCACTTCCAACATTTCATGGACATCCCCACCATACTGCTCTTACTGAAGTCAAGCTGTGACGGTGCTCCATTGTTTAAGACTTTGGTGATGCCGAACTGGCTACAGCATGAAATCCTATAGGTTGGCAGTTCAGGATACCCCATCTCAATGCCATTTTACAGCCTTGTCACAGCAGCGTGGTTGAGAGCACGAACTTCATATAGTCAGACAAACCAGATTGGAATTCCAGCCTCACTGTTCACTGTGAATTACTTAACCTCCCTGACTCTCCTTCACCTATAAAATTAGGCTGAAAATACCTAAGTCATCGGACTGTTTTAAAAATAAAATGAGCTGATGTGTGTGGCTTGCTTGGCACAATGTCTGGTACACGGCAGACCTTCAATACAAGGACCTTTTGTTGGCCGAGTGGCTCAGTTGCTTAAGAGCTCGCTCAAGAGTGCGAGCTGAGCTCTGAGCAACAGCGGCTCGAAGCCAGCCTGAGCTGAGTTGCCGTTGAGCTGCCAATAGGTGGCAGGATGGCTCAGCTAAAAAAAAAAAAACCTCAAGGACCTTTTGTTACTTATGTTGCTAATGGTTGAGCTACAATGACCTGTTTGAATGCCTTGACTACATGGTGTATACGTTTGCTTGTGCTGTTCCTTCTCGGTGATGCTCCCCTGACCTCCAACGACGCACATCCTAACCCAGTACACACCGACATCCCACGCCTAGTCCTCATAGCCTGTCCTGCTCTACGCCTGTATGCCTCTCCTGTCCTTCCTCCTTCCCAGCTGAAACCAGATACTATTCACATCTCAAAGCAATACCAGCCCTAGAGAGCCTACCTTCAGAAGGATGGACTAAACTGATTGGGGCATTACGAATGCCACTCTCTCTCCCATAGCTTTTTCAGATCCACCCAACCTGGCTGGAAGTAATCTCAGTGACTTACGAGCAATACCTACTGTAATAGTCATTTGTTAGAGCCACTTATGACCCTCATCATCCTCAGTGTTGTATGATAGATATTTGTGTCCATAACTTGCCTTGCCTGCTAGATACTCTGAGGTCTGTGAGAGTAGATACCAAGATCTGTGTCTCCACCCTTGCTGTACTCCCACTGGGCCTAATAAATGTTCACAGTTGATTCGAGTTTCGGGAAGGGAATCCCTGGGAGAGTTGGAATGCTGAGACCGGGGTGCTTTGTCCACCTGTCGGGCGATGTCCCTTCGTTCTGACTGCGATGGGCACACACCTTGCCCTCCACACCCCCTTCCCACAAACACACTCACTGCGCTCTTAGCTCTTTCCTACTAAACACCACATGCTTCCTATTTCACCATCATACAAAGTTTAGAGGCGTTTACTGGGAGGGCTTAGAATCTGAAATTAGACAAAATGGGAGTGGGGGGGGGGGACCCAATTGCAGGTGGCACACAGGAACCCCCAATAAATGTTTGTTGAATGACAAAAAGAACAAATGAATGAGTTAGTACTCTACCTTGGTCTTACAAGTATGACAGCTACCCAGTTTCCAGAAATCAGAAGATCAGGGACTCTCAGAGGCAAGATAGGTGAGTTGATGCTTAAGACTCTTGAGCTAGAGTTCAGGAAAGCCCCCCAGCCTAGGCTGAGAAAGCCCCCCCTCCCTTGAGAGTTTGAGACCTGGAACCCAACTACTGGAGACAAAACTTAAGACTCTAAGGTGGAGAATTCGAATGTTGCTCCCCTTACCCCATCCCACCCCCAAAAAAGAAAAGACACAAATGTCGCTCCCCCATCTCTTGAACTTCAACCTGAACCGCACCCCCGCCCCAGCACATCCAACACGACCAACGTGAGTCAAGAGCTAAGTAAGCGAAACAGCATTTAGCTTTCAGCCTTCACACCAACTACACCGGCCTCTCCCAAGCTGCATTCCCACAGCTGCTCACCAACCAGGGAGGAGGAGAAATCAGTGGCAGCAACTTGTTTGGGTGGAGCTGCTGAAAGGGGGAGCAGGGCTGCCAAGGGGGTCAGGCTGCCTGAGGACACAGTACTTTCTTCAGGTCTCTGCTCTCACTTTCCAGCAGTCATTTCATAAGGAGACCCTACAGGTTTCGTTTTCCTTCTTTTAGGGGATGTGCATTTACATAGTCTTAATTTACCATCAACATGCATTACTTCTGCCGTAAGAAAAACTAAAATATTTTGTAAATATCAGTAATAAGAGGCAAACGTAATAATGTCCTTCCCTCATTTACATGCTTCGAAGACTGCACCTTGTTCCCAGGATGAAGTCCCAATTCCGCAGGACAGCTCTCCAGGCCCTGAGCGCTCTCTCCTACTCCTCCCCTTACTTGTTTACTTGTGTTCTTTCCAAAGTGCTTTGTCCCTAGGCCTTCACATATGCAGTTCCCACCGCTCATAATGCTTTTCTTCTCTGGCTCAACCATATTTGGTCCCATCCTAAATATCCTGTCTTCCCAGAAACTTCCCTGACCACCCCCACTCCACCCCCACCCCAAGTCTGCTCCCATATCTCCCTAACGTCCTGCTCTCACTCCCTACCAGAGCCCTCACCTCAGTGTGGTGTAGACCTCATACTGTAGGCTCAGTGACTGCATAAATACGTCTTTCTTGTTCTCAGCATGGTCCCCAGTGCCTACAACAGTGCCTGGCACATACTAGAAGGTCCGTTAAATGTTGTTGAAAAAGCAAAACTGATAACAGTTAGCTATCAGATTTGGAAGCGTTCTTAGAGACCATCCAGCTCCCTTCCGTCTTTGAGCAGTGAGGCCCAAAGAGGAAAATCAGGATTGAATCTCAGGTCCTTTAGTGAACTGCTGTGAGACCTTAGAAAATACCTCTGCTTTCTGAGTCTCAGGCTCTCCTGCTATAAAATGATGAAAGCTCTTCCTGCTTCAGCTTTTTCTGGCTTTGCCCCTGCCCCCCTCTCCTCCTGGATATTGGGGTAGCTCCTAGGTGGACTGACTGGGTGAGTAGGTGGTAATTGTGCAGGAGAAATATAAACTCAAGTTCATCCTCTCAAACTTTTTCCAGTCAAGTTGAGGAGGTAAGACACAGTGAGGAAGTGCTAGATTAAATGTTTCTGGTGATTCTGTTTTGCTAGGAGATCAGAAAAGGAAGGGGCCAGGAAAGCCTGAGGGCATCCAGACTCCTGCAGGGGATAAGGCTTAGCTGAGCAGGTGGAATTTACCTAGGCTGTGAGGGCGACAGAGGATACCCTGGGCGCAGGATGGGCGGTGAACAAGTGCTCACAGAGGGCTGGGCAGATGTGGATTCAGACCCCAGTTCTGCCACTCACTAGCCCTGGGCCTTGGACAAGCTTCTCAACCCTTCTGAGCCTCCATTTCCTTACCCTCACTATGGGAACCTGCATGTTTAGCTGGCAGGGGTTTTGTGGGGATTAAATGTACACGAACGTGACAGTATCTAGAACAGTGCCTGGTGTCTAACAGACCATTTTAAGAAATGCCACTTTCTTTCCTTCTTCCCAGCCATATAAACAAGCTTGATGTGTCAATGGCTAGAACATTAAAAGTACAGCTGGGGTTTGGGGACTGAAAGCTTTTTTTACCCAACCATTCATAGTGTGTTTACTCTGCCATGACTTGCCCAGTGCCTCAACACACACACACACACACACACACACACACACACACACTTACTTCATATAAAATCCAAGGGAGAAAGAGAAATGTTTCTATACCCCCGATCCAATGGGGGACAGACTGGGAGCTGTCCATTACTGTCAGCAAGAAAAACAAAGAATCAACACCCCAGTCTGGCCTAGATCCCTCCCTCTACCACAGGACTTATAAGACCAGACGTGGGCTGGCCAAGTGGTGCGTTGGTTAAGAGCTGGCTCAGGACGCCAGCGACCCCGGTTTGGATCCCACATATGAGGGCCAGTGACACTGCCCTCTACAGCTAAGATGGTGAACGACAGCTCCACCTGGAGCTGGGCTGCTGGGAGTCCCCGGGACGGCATAGCTGCAGCCCCTGCTGTAGTGGGTGACCATAGGCTACAGTGAGTGACCGGCAGCCAGCATGAGTGGCTGGCAGCCCGTGTGAACTGCCAAGAGCCGCTGTGAGTAGCCGTCCAGAGGCCAGCGACCAATCTGCGTCACCCGAGAAGAGTGCAATGATGATACCAACATGAGCCAATGAAGCAATGTCCTCCATAACTAGACTGAAGAACAAAAGGACAGCAACTTGTCTGTTGCCCTGCCCCAGTTCCCCAATGCTGTTCCCCTCCCCCAATTCCCCAATAAAATCGTGAAAAAAAAAAAGACCAGACGTAAGATGATGAGACCAAATGACATTTTTCTATGGGGCTGGAGGGAGGGGCTTCAATTAAGTGATAAAACATTTCTATAAAATACCTTGGAACATTTATGAAGCTTCTGATAATTTCTGTAGGCAAACAGAATGAGGTATGGGAGGAACTGGCAGGGGTGGGGGTGAGGGTGGGGAGAAGGGTGATGGCAGATTAGGAGTGATGAGAATGTAGAAGCAGCACCCCCAAAGGAAATACAGCATGATCTCATTTACCCAGCACCCTCGGGAGAGAGCGGCAGCAGGTGCTTACGAATGGACATTATTTCTTTTTTTCTTTTTTTTTTTTTTTGAGGGCAGTGTCACTGGCCCTCATATGTGGGATCCGAACTGGGGCCGCTGGCCTCCCAAGCCAGCGCTTAACCACCGTGCCACTCAGCCAGCCCTGGACATTATTTCTTGAAGGAGAGCATTCAAGCTGGGCTTGACCTTAGGTTATTCATCTTGTAGGACTATAAACCCTTCCGGTAATCCAACGAAGAAAACCATGCTCTTGCTCCTGGGAAAACACAGCTATTCTACTTGCAGTGTCATAAAATTTAGGGACCCCAGGTTTACAATGCCTCTCTAACAAATGTAAAACTTTTCTTCATGCAGCTATTTCTTAACTTCAGTACCCACATTCCTGCCCTGGAGACCTACCCAGACCATGAATTGTTTCTCAGGTTGTGAATGGGAATTAAATGGATCGTTTCATTCGACTCTTGGGTTCCAGAAATAGCTCTGCTTTGCTTTTTCGAGTGACACTGGGCCAACAATATCAGTTCCCTTTGAACTTCAGTTCCTCCAACCAGAAACAAAGGATGAGGAGGGTTGGGGTGGGGGTGGAGTTTTGACTGGGATAGCAATTCCTAACCTATGGTCTGTAGAAGACAAGCATCAAGCACACAATAAAAGTTCTATGGCCAAAATAAATCAGGGAAGTGCTGCATATTCTATGCCCCTCTTGGAAATACATAGAGTTCATTACTATATATTAAGGTCTCTGAGAAGCCTGGCAATAAAGAAATCCATTGCATTTGGTTTAGTCACACGTTTCGCTAATTGGTTTGATCAGTGAATTTCTTTTAGGCAGGGTACTTACCCTGCACACCCATTAGAGAAGCATTGGACTTAGCCCTGAGTTTAGAACCCAGGAAGATGTGACTCCATGACATCTATTCATCTTCCTTATTACATCATCCTGAAGGTTACAGAGGCTGGTATTAAAACAGTGGTGAGAACCCTAGGGCCAGCAGGAAAACTACAGAATTTTTCTACCCACTCTTCTTCATTGCTTCAGAATTAGTTGGTCTCTTTAGGCAGAAGAGTTTGAATGCCCAGGCATCAGCTTTTTGTCTTTCCTTTCGTCCCTTCAATCTATCTGAATAGTGACTCTCAAACCTGAGTGAAAATTACCACACCAATAGGGTTGATGATAAAAGGGGGACTTCAACTTTATCAGTAACGTATTACTTCTCTTATCTAAAAAACAGTATTAACAGGATGAAAATGTTCACAGGATGAAAATGAGTATTTATTACATCATCCTGAACTCTGTTTTTTAAGTTTCTCAAAAAAAAGAATAGCATTTAAGTAATCGCAGTTCAGGGTTGAGTATATATAATGGGGCAATTAGAAAATGTTCAAGGATAGGGGCCGGCAGAGTGGCTCAGTTGGTTAAGAGCTTGCTCAAGAGTGTGGGCTCTGAGCAGCAGGGTCACTGGTTCGATTCCCGGCCCAAGCTGAGCTGCCAACAGATGGCAGGATGGCTCAGCTAAAAAAAAAAAAAGAATGTTCAAGAATAATTCTGACCTCCCGTGGGTGTTGCCTGATGCACAGATTTTCCGTCTCACTCTCACACAAGTTGCAACCACACTGTAGTAACATCCTCAGAGGCGTCTTGGGGACCGCTGGCTGGAAGCCCCTGGGCCTTCCAGGCGCTGACATCCCCGGGCCTACCCCTGACCCCACCTCCTTGTCTCCGGGCTGTAGGACTACAGGGTCAACATCTTCCTGCGGCAGCAGTGGAACGACCCCCGGCTGGCCTATAACGAGTACCCGGATGACTCCCTGGACCTGGACCCGTCCATGCTGGATTCCATCTGGAAACCTGACCTGTTCTTTGCCAACGAGAAGGGGGCACACTTCCATGAGATCACCACAGACAACAAGCTGCTGCGGATCTCCAGGAACGGGAATGTCCTCTACAGCATCCGGTGAGCTCCACACAGGTTCCTCCCCTGGGTCCTCAGAAAGCACCTTGTCCCGTGGCCTTCTGAGAGCAGACTCGAATGGGGCGGGGGGCGGGGCATCAAACAGAGGTGAACAGGCCCTGGCAACCCCACACCTTGGCCAACTAAGCAGAGCCAGCTCTGTAACTTAACTCAGCAAGTAAGACTAAAATACGACGAGAACTCCTAGGAGCAAGTGCTCCATTCTATCCACAGAAGCATCTGGAAGAAGGTGAGGTGCTAGTTAGGCCCCTAAGTTTCCCCAGAATTTCAATCAAACACGATGGAAAAGGCATCTTCACAACCAATAGCAGGAGCGTTGAGCTCCACAAGACGAATGAGTTCTAAGATCTGCCGTACAGTGCGGTGACCTCAGTTAACAGCGCCGTACCGCGCCCTTCAACGTTTATGTAGAGGGTTGGTCTCCTTAAGTGTTCTCACTACAATTTAAAAATATATCTACTGGGGGTGCCCAAAAAAATGGATACACATGACTTGTATTCATCTTTTGTTATCAGTATATATTGAGTATTACAATTCTAATAATTTTTTTTTCCTTTCTTAAAATATATGCTTTTTTTTTTGGCAGCCTCTGTATATAGCAGGAGCAAAAACACAAAACCTAAAATATTCCAGCAACTTCCAGCAAATGGGCTTGCCAGGAGGGTGGTGCCACTCATCCACCTAATTTTACAGATTAGACAAGTTAGGATGGGAACGTTTAAGTAAACGATCATAGTTGGTAGCAGGATTCCAGGAATCTGATGCCCACACAGAACCTACAAGAACAGGGCATGATGACATTCAATAGACACTCAAATATTTGGTGAATGAATGAAGATGTTTTTGTTTGAAAGAGCTTAAAGGGAGCACGGGTCTTAAATGACTCCCTGTCCCTCCCCAGTTCCTCAGGGGAATAAATCTATGTATTTCCATTGGGAGATGAGCTTTACATGTCCAGGCCAGATTGAAAGGCTGCACAGGTCCTGATCCTCAGATAGGAATGAACCCAGAGTCTCCTGAGAGCAGACTGAGTAGAGAAGGAACTGAGAACCTCAGCAGGGAAAGGAAGCAAGCAAGAGGGGCAGCCTGGGAGGAGCCAGAAACAGAGCTCACCCCACCCGGTGCACGTCCAGAGAGGAAGGGTGATAGGCTCAGGAGATGGCCAGGAAGGCCCTGGCTGGCTGGCAGGGAGGGACACCCTACTCAGTTTTGACTGCTGCCAGGCTAGTTTCATATCTCTGGGAAGCTAAGCCCCAGTATGGCAATACAGAGAACAAATCAGCAGAAAGTAATATTCCCAAGGTCATTCAACTTCAGGAAATTAACCCAGTGTGACAGCTGCCCCACTTTGGAACTTTTATCATCAGAAATCAACTGCATTTACTTTCCTTCTCCTTCTCCCACCCCCTTCTTTTTCTCTTCATCCCCTCCCTCTCCCTTGCCTTTTTTCCCTCTTGCTTCTATTTGGTGCCTAAAGGGACCCACATGGAGAGTGGTGGGTGTGAGCTGGAGAGAGGAAGTTCACATAGGGCTTTGTGCCTCACCATGTGCAGCCAAGCTGCCAGCAGCTAAGTGCCACTAGTCCACCACCAGCTAGCTGCCTTTCAGAATAGCAGTGCTGGAACATGGGCCAGCCAATACAAGAGCTCGGAATCCCAAGGCTAAGAGACAGCTTTAAATCCTGCCTGAGTCATAAGCTTGCTGTGTGACCATACATGAGTCCTGTCTATCCTTCTCTGCACCTCCATTTGCTCCCCGGTCCAGTGAGGGAGTGGGTCTGATGATCTCAGGCTCTGAGAGCCTTTCTTCTCCATTCCCTGCAGCAGGTGCTCAGATGTTTGCAAAGCCTTTCAAGCTGAAGCCTTGTATCCCAGCCAGAGCTGCAGACCTCGGGTTCTGTTAAGGGACTTCCTCGGGGTCTGAGGCTGCAGCCTCTGCAAGGGTTGAACAACCCAAAATAAACAGCTAGTCCAGAAACCTGGCATGCCCACTGTTTCCCAGCTGACGCCAGACTGAGCCCACAGATGTGAGCCAGCTGTGTTTGGACACCCAGAAGGCAGGAGACCTTTGGAAATAACTTTTCATGAGCCCAGGGTGTGAAGGGAGGCAGCCAAGAACCACGTACAGCACCTGCTGCGGGGCGTCTGGGGATACCTGTAGCCTGGGGCTGCTCAGTTGAAAATTCAGTCTCTGCACGGTTACTTGAGGGCTCTGTAGGAGAGTGGGGATGGGGAGCAGTGCCTGGCCTCCAGGCCTTCAAGCAGCTTGGCAAAGGCAAGTTTCCAGAAGCCAGACAGACTCCAAAGAAATACAGAAGTTCCACTGACTCTGTGTGACCTCAGGCAACCTACCTTATCTCTCGGAGCCCCCATTTCCATATCTGAAATGTGGAAATATACATACATTGGTTCCAAAAACACTAATCCCCTGACCTCCTTGACCTCTCCTCAATAACTGGTTTCTGGTAGTAACGAGAACAGTTTCCCTGGTCTGTGGATCCAGCATCATTCAACTCCCTTCTCTTTCCAGGATCACCCTGACACTGGCCTGCCCCATGGACCTGAAGAATTTTCCCATGGACGTCCAGACATGCATCATGCAACTGGAAAGCTGTGAGTCCCTTGTATGAGACCTCTAGAAAGAACCCAACTCCCCTTACCCATGGGACCAGCAGAAATTCCCACATAGATGCTCCTAACTACTGGACCCCAAAATACCAGATGAGGGGCTTTGCTTTTAGAATGCATGAGATATAAAACTCCCCTTACATTGTCTGACTGAGGTCGAGCTTTGGAGCCAGCAACATCCTCCAAAGAGGCACCTGGGTCCCTTGTGAACATGCTCTCCAGGGACTTTTGTAATAGCTTGGATAAGTCATGGTCCTTGAACTCACAGGGACGCTCACTCCAGCAGGGGAGATAGATGACTGGCTAACACAGGGCAGCAAGTGGTAAGTGTGTTGTTTGAAGTAGAAAACATGGTGGCCTCCTGGGAGAAAGAGTGCTGCCTTCTCATTGGGAAGGAGAGAGGGACCTGGCAAAGGCTTTACGGAGAAGATCAAGTGAACTAGGATTTTAACAGACAGGGTAGCTAGCTGACTTCTTTGATAGCAAACACAGACAACAATCTGACTAATTTTTTTTAAAAGGAATTAAATGGAAGGACATAGAGGTCCCTCAAGAACTTGAAGGAGAAGCTAAAAGTACAGGAACCAGGGCAGAGCATTTAGGCAGCAGGAGCCCTTGGAGTGCCACCTCTGAAGGGAATCAGCAAGGCCAACTCTGAATCTTTTATCACTTTGCTCAAGAGTCAAAGTCCTCTTTGACAGTCAGATTGGTGTAGCTGCGTCATCATCTCACACCTTGAGCCCCAGCTGATAGCACCACCACAACAGCATACCACAGAGTCATGCCCTGGGGGAAAGTCTGACGTGAACAGAAGAGGGAGCTTGCAAGGATGGTTTACCAGCACGAATAACAGATGTCAACTGAATTTGACCTTGGGGGGATGAGGGCAATAGGACAAGCTAAGTTAGGATGCTGGGAGGGATAGGAAGAGAGGTAGAAGGATTGTGATGTAGAAGCAAACAATTAAATTCGTTTTAACCTCCTATGTGGGGGAAACAAAAAAAGCAGCATGGTTTCATGAGTTCCATCAAGTGTCTGATGCCACTCTGTCTCTAACCCTAACCAACCCTGACATGTTTCAAATAAGTGCTTCTCGGTGGTGACTGCTCCTTCTTTTGATTCCACCCCAGTTGGATATACCATGAATGACCTCATCTTTGAGTGGCAGGAGCAGGGGGCCGTGCAGGTGGCAGATGGACTAACTTTGCCCCAGTTTATCCTGAAGGAGGAGAAGGACTTGAGATACTGCACCAAGCATTACAACACAGGTAGGTGCAAGGGACCGCCCTCCTGGGATCCCAACCCCCAGTCAAGGCCAGAGGTCACTTCAAACATTCATTCAAGCATTGACTCAACAGACCTCATGAGGTATTCATGATAGACAGAGCTCCGTATTTATCACCTAGCGATTAAGGGAATATCCTTTGAAACCAAAAAGTGGCTCTGACACTTTCTTCCTGTGAGTCCTGGGGCCACACACCTCATTACAAGGAAAGCTGGGAGATACAGTCTTTATACCAGGTAGCAGTATGCTTAACTCAAAATGGACCCTATTCCTAAGGCAGAAGGAACAGCTGACATTGGGGAGACTCTAGCAGTCTCTGTCACACAGGAACAGACATTTCTGATAGGGCAAAGACACAGGGCATGCTCACAACAGCCCTCAGCAGGACGAAGCTGAGATGTGGCACCAAAGATTAGTGAACAGTGAGGTTGGAAAGGGTCCACTAGACTGAGCTCCAAGGGGGGAGTGGGGAAACCATCACTATTTAGCTCAGCTCTCTACCCCTCAGGCCTAGCACAGCCTTTGTTTGAAGACTGAATACAGAAATGGCTTTGCATGCCAACATTTCAGGCTGGGAGGGAGCTCATGGAAGCATTGTGGGAAAGGCAGTCAGTTCATATGCCAGCCAGAGGGCTGGGTGGGAGGCTGCCGTCTGAACCCAGCTGAGTAGAGCTGGTGACAAGGGCCACAGAGAGGAGGAGGTCAAGGAGAGGAATGAGAGAAACCACCATGGGCTCTGGTGCAAGTAGAAGGCCCAGGAAAGGGCACGCAGTGGGGCCCTGGTCTGTCTAGGACAGCTGCCTCCTTTGGGGGGATTTTCGAGATGTCTCAGGACCTCCAAAGAAACTCTCTTCATCCCTGGACAAGCTGAGACTCAGAGAAACAATGGCAGCTAAGAGAGCAGTAACTCGCATACATCAAATAGTCAGAACTGACTCACATACCACAGTGCTTTACTGTTGGCACAGCGTTTTCCCATCATTTTATTTGCCGTCACCATGCACACGTAAGTGAGAGCCCAGTTCTGTGCTAGGCCATGTGGCAACAAGGAGACAAGCCTGATGAGGCTCTGCCCACATGGGGCGTGTGGTGCAGGGAGCTCTAGAAATTCACTAGGAACCATGCGTGCTTCAGTAGACAGAAGCAGAGGCCCTGCCATGGGACTGGCCCCGCTCCAGTTCCGGGGATACACAGGTGGTGGGGAGACAAGGTGCCATGGTCTAGTGCAAAGGACAGAGACAGCGAGAAACCTATTTGCCTATTCACCTGCTGTAGTCTGCCTTAAAGACTCTGATGATCATGTGAACAGGGCTGAAGGAACACAGGGAAAGAGGCACTCTGCTGGGGGAGGCCTCCCCTTCAAACTGCCATGGACGAGAAGGAGGGGCTCTTGGGCTGGTTGTAGGGAGGAATAAGGGCATTCCAGGCAGGGGGATTGGTAGGATCAACTGTGAAAGCATGTTCAAGCCAAGGGATAGAGTGTAGGGGGTCATGACAAGGTGAAGAAAGAAGGGCAGTGGGATAGAAAATAGGCTAGGGCTCCATTGTGAAGGACAGACTGAGGAGTTTGAACTTTTCCTTCAGGTAATGGGAGCCTTCTCGTATGAGGAGAGGAGGAAGGAAAAAAAGGTTTTACGAAGGGAAGTAACGGGATGAAGTCATGTTTGGGGAAGAAAACTGGCAGAAGAATAGAGAATGGTCCACTTAGGCCCACTCTTAGGAACAAAATGTGATGATGAGGATGATGGCAACTGATGTTTCTGAGCACTAATGATGTGTGAGGACTGTGCTAAATTCTTTGTAGGCCCCATCCCATTCTATCATCACAGTAACCATGAGTAAACATGTGAGGTAGGTACCGTCAAGGTCATTATCATCAGCAGCACCGTCATTGTCGTCATCACCACCATCATCATCGTCATCACCATCGTCGTCATCATCACCATCATCAATGTCATCATCATCGTCATCACCATCATTGTCATCGTCATCACCATCATCATCACCATCATCAACGTCGTCATCATCATCATCATCATCAACACTGTCATCATCATCATCATCATCATCATCATCACCATCACTATCCCCAATGTACCACAGACAAGAACGCTGCGACACAGAGATTCAAACACTTGTCTGAGGACACAGCTAGTGTGAGGCTGAACCAGGGCTCCAGCAGAAGCTGCCCTGGCCTCAAAGCCCTGTTCCTGTCCACTAGGCACCTCTGCCTTCTCACTGTAATTTCTGTAGGCAAGTTCACCTGCATAGAGGCCCGGTTCCACCTGGAGCGACAGATGGGCTACTACCTGATCCAGATGTACATTCCTAGCCTGCTCATTGTCATCCTCTCGTGGATTTCCTTCTGGATCAACATGGACGCCGCGCCCGCCCGTGTGGGCCTGGGCATCACCACCGTGCTCACCATGACCACCCAGAGCTCTGGCTCCCGAGCATCCCTGCCCAAGGTAAGCCCTGCCGCCCACGAGCACAGAACACCTGGGCAGATCAGGGGGACGCTCATCTCCCTTCCCTGCCTGAGACAAGACGACCATGAGGAATTAGCCACTATTTCTCTATCTACTGCACTTAGCAGGATCCAGCATGCTGATCCATCAAACCCCTCCTCCAGGTGTAGCATTATGCTCAACACAGTGCCAGACATCACATTTTGCTCCATTCTCTACCAACATTGGACACACAGTCCACTTCATTTTTTATTAACACTCAACTCTACCTCCTCCTCCATTCGCTGTTAGTGCTAAGAACAGCATTCCACTCCTTTCACCATCAATGGTAGATACGTTTGTGTTGGGAGTCTCCAAGACCACCCCGTGTTCCTAGATTTGATAGGACTCACGGACTCAGCATATAGTTGTCCTCAGGCTCAGCCTTCTTCCTGTGATGTATTTGGGCTACACAGCTAGATGATAAGGGAAAGACACAGGCAGAGTCCGGAGGAATCCATGGGCAGGCTTCCGGGCTCTCCCTCCCATGAGGGACCACACAGAATGCCTTCTCACCCCAGCAACAAAAAGGCAGCCACAGGTGGGAGATGCTTCTGCCCAGAAAGACAGGAAGAGAAATGTTTTGAGATTCACTTATGATTCAGTATTGAAGGTTTTTAGTGGGTGCTGGTCAAGTAGGCACCCTCTGCCTAGCATGTACTAAAATTCCAGGATCCCAGAAGGAAAGCCTGGATGTTCAGCATAAACCCTATTGCTTGTACAGCAGTCTAGGCACAGTGAAACACCCTTCTCACTTAGGGAAAGTGGGAACACTCCCCAAATCCAAGTTCCCAGATGTCAACCAGGGGCTAGCCATGCAAACAGGTCTTTCGTAAGATAGCAGCCTCACACCTGCTATGTTAACCCTTTTCTGCACATACCTTAATGCAATTTTTACATTTCTAATGTTAATTGCCAGATTCTATCAAGTTCACTGTTCACTCTAGAACCATATGCTGCTCTGTTCACTATTAACTCTAGACACACGTCACTCCGCTCACTGTTAATGTCAGGTACACATGCTGCCCCATTCACCCTGTGCTACACATGACATTCTGCTCCATGCTTTGAGCACCAGACACACACAGCGTCCTGCTTCATTCGTTACAGACACCGGACATTGGTTCTCCTCTGGTCACCCTCACAATAAATGTCATCTTCTGTCCCTTTCGCTGTCAACACTGGACTACACATTCTGCTTAACTCACGTTTAACGTTAGACATAATATTCTGCTTCATTTACTGTTAGATGCCAGATATCACCCACTCCTCCACTCACCCAATTTCTGCCCCCTTCACTGTGAATGCTGGTTGCATCATCCTGCTGTGCTCTCTTCGAATGCTAGGCACTGCCTTTGCCCACATTCCCTACTGCCGTCTGAGTCCCAGGCTGCTTTATTACTTCAACACCACACGCCGCAACATTCTGCTCTGCTGTTAGTGCCAGCACCATCCCCTGCTCCACCCAACCTTATGCTAAAAGCACCATTTCCAGTTAATGCTGCACTTAAACCTTCTGTTTTGATACAGAAAAGCTGAATACCTTTCACCTAGATTCCAACTGGTATCGTTTTGCCACATTTACTTTGTCTCTAAATAGGTAGATCGGTAGGTAGGTAGGTAGATAGATGGATGCTATTTTTGCTCAAGCATTTCAAGGTTAAAAACATCATGACAATTCACCTCTAAATAAGGAAAAATAATCACAATATTATCACATCTAAAAAATTAACATTAATTGAACCATTATTGTTGAATTAGAAATAATGCCATAATTTCATCTAATATAAAACCTTCATTTAAAATTTCCCAATTGTCCAAAAAATGTCATCAATGGACATGGTGAGGGATCCAATCAAGGATCTGATAAAGATTCCTATTGCATATGGTTGTTCTGTTCATTTAGAACAGTCTCCCCACCATTTTTCTGTTTGTTTTTCACGACATTGTTCCGTGTTCCGTTAGCTTTCTTTTTTTTTGTAAGATTGCTTCTAGTTTTTTCTTTTTCTTTTTTTTAAATTCTTTTCTTCTTTTATTGTGAAATAAACTTTTTTTTTTCTTTGTTTAGGGCAGTGCCACTGGCCCTCATATGTGGGACCCAAACCAGGGCCGCTGGCGTCCCAAGCCAGCACTTAACCACCGTGCCACTCGGCAGGCCCAATAAACATTTTTTTTTTTTTAGCTGAGCCATACTGCCACCTGTTGGCAGCTCAATAGCAACTCAGCTCGGGCTCGCATTGAACCACCATTGCTCAGAGCTCAGCTCGCACTCTTGAGTGAGCTCTTAACCAACTGAGCCACTCGGCCGGGCAGCCCAAACATTTTCTTTTTTAATTAGCTTCAGGTGTACAACACAGTGCAATAGTTATACTTTTTACCCCTCCAAGAGACAACTCCCCTCCCCCAGTTCGCCACCCCACTCCTCCCCGCCATATCATACATATCTATTACAATTCCTTTGACTCCCTTCCACAGTATAATCCATATCCCATGACTATCTATATATTCAATTACAGTCGGCATACAATATTATACAACATCAATTTCAGGTATACAGTGCAGTGATCAAGCCTCTACTCCATCCATGAAGTGGTCTCCCTAACAAGATATGTGACCATCTGACACCCCACAAAATATTTACATTATTATATTCCCCAAACTATTTTTCATATCCCTGTGGTAATATTGTAGTTACCTATTCATGCTGTCTAATCCCTTCCCCTTCTCCCTCATCCCCACCCCCTTCCAACTAGCAACCCTGTTTTTCCTCTATATCTATGAGACTGTTTCTGTTTACTTTGCTCATTCATTCAGTTTTTCAGATTCCACATATAAATGAGATCAAATGATATTTGTCTTTCTCCGACTGACTTATTTCACTTAACATAATAGTCTCTAGGTCCATCCATATCATTGCAAATGATACAATTTCATTCTTCTTTATAGCGGAGTAATACTCTATTGTATAAATGTACCACAGTTTCTTAATCCAGTCATCTACCGATGGGCATTTCTGTTGTTTCCAAGTCTTGGCTATTGTAAATAGCGCTGCAATAAACATAGGGGTACATCTATTTTTTTGAATTGGCGTCTTGTATTCTTCTGGGTAGATACCCAAGAGTGGAACTGCTGGGTCATACGGCAGTTCCATTTCCAGTTTTTTGAGATACCTCCATACTGATTTCCATAATGGCTGCACCAATCTGCAGTCCCACCAACAGTGCAGCAGGGTCCCCTTTTCCCCACAGCCCCGCCAGCACTTGTTTGTTGATTTATTGATGATAGCCATTCTGACTGGAGTGAGGTGGTATCTCATTGTGGCTTTTATTTGCATTTCTCTGATGATGAGTGAGGTTGAACATTTTTTCATATGCCAGTTGGCCATCTGTATGTCCTCTTTAGAGAAATGTCTCTTCATATCCTCTACCCATTTTTTAATTGGGTTGTTTGTTTTGTTGATGTTGAGTTTCATGAGTGTTTTATAAATTTTGTATATTTACCCCTTATCAGATATATCATTGACATATATCTTCTCCAATTCAGTAGGCTGCCTTTTTGTTTTATTGATGATTTCCTTTGCTGTGAAAAAACTTTTAAGTTTAATGTAATCCCATATGTTCATTTTTTCTTTTATTTCCCTTGCCCAAGGGGATATATCAGTAAAAATATTACTGTCTGCAAACTTACTCCCTATGTTTTCTTCTAGGAGTTTTATGGTTTCAGGTCTTTAAGTCTTTAATCCATTTCTAATTTGTTCTTGTATATGGTGTAAGTAGGTGGTCCATTTTCATTTTTTTGCATGTGTCAGTCCTATTTTCCCAGCACCATTTATTAAATAGACTATCTTTACTCCAGTGTAAATTCTTGCTTCCATTATCATAGATTAAATGACTATATATGGATGGTTTTATTCCTGGGCTCTCTATTCTGTTCCATTGGTCTATGTGTCTGTTTTTATGCCAGTACCATACTGTTTTGATTACTGTAGCCTTGTAGTATGTTTTGATGTCAGGTAGTGTGATGCCTCCCACTTTGTTCTTATTTCTCAAGATTGCCGTGGCTACTCAGGGGTCTTTTGTGGTTCCATATAAATTTTAGGATTCTATGTTCTGTTTCTGAGAAAAATGTCCTTGGTAGTTTGATTGGAATTGCATTGAATCTATATATTGCCTTAGGTAGTATTGACATTTTAACTATATTAATTCTTCCTATCCATGAGCATGGTATGTATTTCCATTTATTTGTATCTTCTTTGATTTCTCTCTTCAATGTCCCATAATTTTCTGTGTACAGGTCTTTTACTTCTTTAGTTAAATTGATTCCTACATATTTTATTGTTTTTGAAGCAATTGTAAAAGGGATTGATTTCCTGATTTCTTCTTCTGATAGTTTATTATTGGTGTATACAAATTCAACTGATTTCTGAATATTAATTTTGTATCCTGCTACCTTACCAAATTTGTTGATCAGTTCTAGTAGTTTTTTGGTGGAGTCTTTGGGATAGAGATATATAATATCATGTCATCTGCATATAATGACAACTTTACTTCCTCTTTTCCAATATGGATGCCTTTTATTTCATTTTCTTGTCTGATTGCTGTAGCTAGAACTTCCAGAACTATGTTAAATAGAAGTGGTGAAAGTGGGCAGCCTTGTCTTTTTCCTGATCTTAAGGGGAAAGCTTTTAGCCTTTCCCCATTGAGTACCATGTTTGCTGTGGGCTTATCATATATGGCCTTTATTATGTTGAGATATGATCCCACTATTCCCACTTTGCTAAGAGTTTTTATCATAAATGGCTGGATGTTGTCAAATGCTTTTTCTGCATCTATTGATATGATCATATGATTTTTACTTTTCATTTTGTTAATGTGATGTGTTATGGTAATTGATTTGCAGATATTGAACCAACCTTGCATACCAGGAATGAATCCCACTTGATAGTGGTGTATGATCTTTTTAGTGAGATGCTGAATTTGGTTTGCTAGTATTTTGTTGAGAATTTTTGCATCTATGTTCATTAGGGATATCGGCCTGTAGTTTTCCTTTTTTGTAATATCTTTGCCTGAATTAGGAATCAGGATGATAGTGGCTTCATAGAAACAGTTTGGGAGCCTTCCCTCCTTCTGTATTTTTTGGAATAGTTTGAGGAGAATAGGTATTAATTCTTTTTTGAATGTTTTGAAAAATTCACCTGTAAAGCCATCTGGTCCAGGACTTTTGTTTGTTGGAAGCTTGTTGATTACTGATTCAATTTCTTTGGTAGCAATCAGTCTGTTCAGAGTTTTTTTTGTTTGTTTGTTTGTTTTTTGGTTGAGACTTGGTAGATTGTATGCTTCTAGAAATTTATCCATTTTTTCCAGATTGTCGAATTTGTTAGCATATAGTTGCTCATAGTATTTTCTTAAAATTTTCTGTATTTCTGTGGTATCTGTTGTCACTTCTCCTCTTTCATTTCTGATATTATTAATTTGGGTCCTCTCTCTCTTTTTCTTGGTGAGTCTGGCTAAGCGTTTGTCGGTTTTGTTTATTTTTTCAAAAACCAACTCTTGGTTTCATTGATCTTTTGTATTGTTTTTTTGTTCTCTATTTCATTTATTTCTGCTCTGGTCTTTATTATTTACTTCCTTATACTCCCTTTAGGCTTGTTTTGCTATTCTTTTTTGAGTTCCCTTACTTGTAAAGATAGTCTGTTGATTTGAGATTTTTCTTCCTTCTTTAGGTAGGCCTGCAATGCTATGAACTTCCCTCTTAGGACTGCTTTTGCTGCATCCCAGAGATTTTGGGTCGTGGTGTTTTCGTTTTTGTTTGTCTAGAGGTATCTTTTGATTTCCTCCTTGATCTCATTTTTGACCCACTCACTATTTAGTAGCATGTTATTTAGTCTCCATGTATTTGTAAGCTTTCCAGATTTCTTCTTATAATTGATTTCTAGTTTCATAGCATTGTGATCAGAGAAGACACTTGATATGATTTCAATCTTCTTAAATTTGTTGAGACTTGTTTTGTGGCCTAACATGTGGTCTATCTTGGAAAATGTTCCCTGTGCATTTGAGAAGAATGTATATTCTGTAGCTTTGGGGTGAAATGCTCTAAAAATATCCATTAAATCCAGCTGGTCTAAAGTGTCATTTAAGGCCACTATGTCTGTGTTGATTTTCTGTCCATTGGTGACAACAGGGTGCTGAAGTCCCCTACTATGATAGTGTTACTGTTAATCTCTGTCTTTATGTCTGTCAAAATCTGTTTTATATATTTAGGAGCTCCTATATTGGGTGCATAGATGTTTCCACTGTTCTTGTTGCTTTTATGGAGGTGTTTTTGAAGCAGAGTAATGCCTTTTCACGGATATTCTCCATTTTAACACTTAACGACATCGTGTTCCCATCACCCTTAGACTAAACACTACACTCTGTCCCACTAATAATCATGCTAGATACACTATCCTCCTCTTGTTAGTACTCTTCTAGGAACCATATTCTATGTTCCTCAATATTCTGTCCAGTTTTCTTGATGCCTTTTTCTTGTTTTCATCTGCTCCCTCCACCCTAAAGTCCCAGCTGAGGAGGGTACAGCAGTGGGTGATGGGGGAAGTTGCTGAGAAGCAGAAAACATTCCCACATCCTCAACGTTTCACTCTCCTCTACCCTCACGTGCCCCTCCCCCACTGCAGGTGTCCTACGTGAAAGCCATTGACATTTGGATGGCAGTGTGCCTGCTCTTCGTGTTCTCAGCCTTGCTCGAGTATGCTGCCGTCAACTTTGTGTCTCGACAGCACAAAGAGCTGCTCCGGTTCAGGAGGAAGCGAAGGCATCACAAGGTAGGCCTTTGGGTCACCGCCTAAGGAGGGCAAGCTGGTGGTAAACACAGGAGCTCCAGGCAGCCTTGTCTTGTGATACTTGTTTTACTGGACCATCCTTCTCAGTGGGTAAGGTGGGCACAAAATAGGGATTAAAGCCCTAGAAGTCCTAGCGTCCCCTCCCATAAATAATTGCCCTGATTGGGTCCATAGGCAGTCATTCTTCCAACCATAATTACCCTACAGAGAATATCAGCCTACACCTGAAGACAGAAGTGATGGAGCAAATGCTAATGGGGCCAAGATAATAATAACTAGCTCTAAACCCAAAGCATGGCAGGCTGAGAGATGTTGATTGGTGTTTTCTGCAAGACTACTTTATTTCAATGGGCTTGGTTCCAGAAGGGAATTGTACCACAGAAGATAAGATCTTAGAGTAAAATTTCCAGGTTCCAGGCCTTTGCTTCCTACCTCCAAGACAGGGCCATCAAACAAGGCCCTCCCCCAGAGTGGATTCTCTCGCCGAAGGGTTGAATAAAGGAGTATTTGGTAGGCCATCTCTGAAAAGTCACTAATCTCTGTTAGCTCAGAGGTTGTGTTCCAACCACCAAACGCCACTGGGGAACGTGCATCCCGTGGGAGCAAACTGGCTCCACACCCTGGTCCATAACTGCTTCCCCAGGATACCTTTCTCCTGGGATCAGGGAACCTGCCCTTCTCTCCAGTCTCATCTTCACATCACTTTCTACTTTGCTCTCGGAGCATCAGCCACACTAGCTTTTTGGCTAGCTCCTCCGATATACACACAGGACCTCAGGTATCTTGTTCTCTTCTCCAGCGTTGCTCTTCTAGTGCACTATGCTTGGCATTAACCCGCTCATTTTCCAGTACTCGGCTGAGGCATCTTTCCCCGATATCTTAGTCAAGGTGTAGGTCCTGTAGTGAGATCCTTTTGCAAGGCTGCCGAGGATGGCGTGCAGGTTGTATCCTACCTGGGCCCCTAGCCAAGCAGGCACTCTTCTCTAAGTCACGCCCTGGCAGCGACAGTATCAGCCAGAGGAAGGGATTCCAATTCATATGCCCAAGAGGAGCATGCCTTTTTCTAATGGACACAGACACTGTGTGTGCCAGCACAGGCCACATTCTAACTGAACCCTTCTTTCCTTCTGAATATGCATCTTGATTTATAATTACACATTCAATGATGTGATTGTTTAATGCTCATCTCTTCCACGGAATCATAAGCTCCATAAAGACAAAGACCACATCTACTCTTGTTCAGGGGTATGTCTCTGGTGCCTACCAAGATGCCTGAGAGTGAACATGCAATAGGCATTGGTTGAATAAAAAGACAAAGGAACAAACAAACTAACAAATGAAGAGATTCAGTCAGAAAGCCCACCTGGAAGTTTTTCCAGCAATGGATGAGAGTGACCAGGAACCCATACACTGTGACCTGTCAGGCCACGCCACACGCCTGCCACACACCAAGGTCCTGCAAGCATTCAATTGCCCTACTTAAGACAGCTGAAAAGCCAGCTACAATGTGCTATGGCAATGGACTCTGCCTCTCAGGGCTCTTTGGTATGTGGCTTCAAGCTAACCTCTTGCTGGGCTCACAGTCTACCTCTACAAAATGGACTAAACAAGCATAGTGGGGAGGGGGGGAGGAGTACAGCAGATGCCAAAGTAGCTTTAAATTTTGTTCCTGCCACACAAGTGCCAGGGATTAAAATGATTACACAGGCACAGATTTCCATCGGTATGTTTCTTAAACATTAGCAATCTGATTCACTTAACTTCTAACAGCTTACCATAGGCAGAAGGCAGACATGCCAAGACAGGAGATGTCCATGGGAGTTAAGATATAACCTGCATCAGAAGAGGAAACTACCTTGGGTGCAGCAAGCCAGATAGGACTTCTTAAAAGACCTCTAGTTTTAGTCCTTCCATTACTGTCCATTGGATACCTAGCCTCCGAGTCTTAAAATAATCTAAGCAAGGAACTGACCAAGCACAACTATCTCTGGGGTTTCCTTTTCATTTTACCTTTTATCCCATGGGCTAGTAGCTTTTGGTATTTCCCTCTGCTAAAAGAAGGTTAATACATCTGTTGAGGAGACACTTATTTGGGAAGACTGTGTCCAAAATCATTGACAAGCACCAGGCCACTAGGCTGTGCGCTGCGTGTACTAACATGTGAATGGCGCCCCCTGCAGATGTGTCATCTGCGGGGCGTACAGTACTTCCAAAGGCGGCCTCTCCCCTTGCCAAATCCCGACCAGTTTCACACACTATAGGAAAACAGAGCCTTTCTCTCTGGCCAGGTAAAGTGTGAATGAGGCCGCTGTCCAGATCTGGTCAGACCCTCCTGCTCAGTTCCCTCCTTGCTCCCTCACAGCGTGTTGGTGCCAGAAGAGCTATCAGAGAGCATCCTGTCACCTAATGACAGCGGCGAGGAGGAGCAAGGCACCAGGTCCACAGAGCCGCTGGCAGCAAGGCAGGGAAGCAAGGTGCAGGGGGACCCATGGCTTCTCTCAAAACGACCATACAGCACCGGTGGCTTATCTGCTCATCCATGTTTCCATCCTGAAGCAGATAAAAATAGCCCTGCGCCTGTTGGATCTTAAATAAGAACTAAGATTTATCCCAAGGCAGAGGTCAACAACTAGTAGCCAGGTCAAATTCAACATGCAAATATCTTTCATCTCACTAGCAGGGTCTTAAAATCCGGAATAAGGTGCCAGCATTTAAAAATCACACTCCTAGCTTCCCTGGAAAAATCCCAGCCTCTGGTCCCCCCCGGATGCACACTCTGCCCTCCCCCACCCCATGGTACTGTGCGCTAGAACTGCCTTCTCCAGCCTGCCCACAGTCCCTTCTAATTGGAGAGGTTTTCTCAGCCCAACTCACTGCATCACTCACGTTGCTCCTGCCTGGCCCCTTGCGTGCATTTGAATTAGTGTCACCTCACTCCTAAAAGCTCTGAACTTGGAGCAAATGTCAGAAAGTACAACGACGAAGAATTGGACTGACCATAAAGAACTTCCTTTGCAGTTAGCTCCTCTGGATGTGGCTTGTACATTGGCAGTGGACAAGCCTGGGCTGCAGACATGTCCCTTTAGCAGGAAGTGTGCTGATGAGTTCTTAAGACCCAGGTGGTGGGTGAAGGGGAACTAGCTACATGCCTGAGTCCCTCAGAGCCAGGCTCCTCAACTCCCACCATCCTCCCAGGTTACCTCATGTATTGGGCAGGAAGCATCTGTTTCTCGAATCTCCTGGCCGGCCTCCTTAGTCAGAGTATTAGGAAAGCTCTGTGGGCCTGACTGGGCAGGCGCACCACCAACTTCCCTGGTTCTAGAGAACACGGCCAAATTTCCCCTGCTCCATCCCCAAGCTGCTCCAGAGGCAGCTGGGTATTCCTTTCCTGCCACCTGGTGGGTAGAATAGGAATAGCAAGACTTTGTCCAGTCATTTCTAGGGAATTTCCCTTCACCCGGCTAGAAGGCCAAATTGATATAATAGTTATCTACCCAGATGGGGCCTCCAGTCCACACACCTCCACCCCTTCCACTCCCATGTTTAACAGATGAGGAAGGCAGAGAACAGTTTGCCCCAAATTACACAGAAAGTTAATTCGGTGCTTCCCCCTACAGAGCTAGAGCCCAGGGAAAACATTTTTCAAACACTTCCTCCACCCGCTGCAGCAAAAGCAGATTTATAACGACAAGCAACAGAGTCGAACCACTGGCCTCTGTGGTTCAAGGCACAGAGGCCAGTAACTTGGCCAGCTTTCCCACTCCTCTCCTTGGCCCTGGCACAGATCTTCTCCTGTTGTCAAACTCAGAAACAAACAGTTATTGAGCACCTATTTGCCAGGCACTGTAGCAGACCTCCTTCCTCCGCTTCTGCAGTGAGGATGTAGGACCAAATTCATTCATTTGCCAAACATTTCTTGAGTGTTCATTGTATGTCCCAAATCCTCCTGGTGCTCGTGCTAGGAATACAACTCATTTAAAAAAAAAAAAAAGGCTAGGACTGGTGAAGTTATACAAGTAAACACTTACTGATTCGACAAACATTTACTAAGTTTTGAGCTTATGTCCAGGAACTGTTCATATGATCCCTCCGTCTCCGTATGTTTCGCACACTTACAGTTTTGTTTCCCTTTCTCAGTGGCCTTTATGCATTCCCACCTCCATGCCTTACACACACTGCCAAATGCCCTTCTCCTAATTTCTCCCTTTCCCAGCTCATAGTGACATTACCCTGTTCCTTTCATCAGTGCTGAGGGAGCAATGAACGTGACAGGCTGTGCCTCTGCCTTTAGAGGGCTTGCAGTCTAATGGGAGAAGCAGACATTGATCAAGGAGTACTAAGTGTTAAGAGCTTTTCAAGGGTGGGCGGAGATATACAGGGACCTATGGAGCACCCGGCAGGGACACCTAGCCTATCTTAGGGCTCACGGAAGGCTTCTGAGTAAGAATTATTTCAGTGAAAGGAGGGTTGGAAGCGGGGTGGGGTTAGGCGTGTCTTCCAGGCAGAGAGGACAACTTACACTGAAGCCCAGAGGTAAAGAGTGGGAACGTAGCACTCTCAAATATAAGGAAATTTGTCGGGGTGACTGGAGCACAGAGTGCCAGGTAGAGAATGGCACAAGGTGAGACTGGAGAGGTGGACATGGTCCAGGTCCTCTAAGGCTTTGTTCACCGTGTAAGGATTTTCATTATCCCCAAGTCACTAGCAACGTATTAAAAAGTTCTAAGCAAAAGATGACCAATAAGACCTATGTTATAACAACCCAGACGGGTTGGGGGTGGGGCAAGACCAGAGGCAGTAGGGAGATGAGGCTGGAAGTCGTGCCAACCAGCCCAGATGGTGCCCCACACTAGGGTGGACAGGGGTAGAACTGGAGGGCACCAGGGCTCCTGCAGGCGCTGCTCCTCCTCGGCTGGCCCTGCCCTGCACAGGCTGCTGCTCTAAATGCTCCCACTGTCTAGGAGGGCAGTGCCCGCTGATGACAGGTCCCCAGAGCCCCACACGCAATCAGCGGCTCAGCGGACACTCTCAGTGCCACCTCAGAACTCAAAGGGAAAGGAAACAGCTGGACATGGTGACAGCAGACAGTAGTGTCTCCATGACTCAGATCAGGGCGAGATCGCCACGAGCTGGGAAAAGGAGAAACGGGAAGGAAAAGGGCAGCGGGCGTTTTGGTAGTGAGCACAAGGCAGAGAGGTGCGAATGCACACGGGCAAGTACGTGCAAGAAAGCTGGCAGGTGTGTAAAGCATACGGTAGGGGGCAAGCAAAAAGCCAGTAAAGGTAAGCTGGAGCCGAATGACGGGGGGCCTTGAATGATAACTTGATAAACACCCAGAGGTACGTCTGAGGTCACAAGTGTCAGAACTACGGGGACCATGGCGGGACCATGGTGGTAGGCAGAAGCTGTGGCGTTCCCTGCTTGTGAGATGGAGGTGAGGCTCCCGGCCCTTGCTCAGCCCTGAACTGTTCTCTCCCTCCCTCAGCCCACACACAAGAAGACATTAACTGGGGAACGGGGTGGGGAAGAGGGCAAGGAGGCAACAGAAGCAAAGCAGGGGATCTGATCTCTCCAAATTGGCCCCTGGGTTTCTAGCAAAACAGCGCTCAGTGTATCTGCTCATCTCTAACCTCTGATGGTCAAAAGAACCTTTTGAGGTAGTGGGCTGAATCTTATTACCCCCATTTAATAGAGGGGAAAGTGAAAAAAAAAAACCGGAGACGCACAGAAGGAAGTGACTTGCCTAAGGTGACACAGCCAGCAAGTGACAGCGCCGACACTTGAACACAGGTCTGGGAAGGCTGTGTCACATTCCCATCCCCTGGTTTGCATCTGTTTCGCACGCGAGCGAGCGGCGCCCCTCTATAAGGCGTAACTCCCCAGCCAGCCAAAAGGCCTTCAGGAACCCGGGCCGGTGCCGGAGAGGGGAGGCGCAGACGGGCGTGGCCTGGCCCCCGGGGGAGTGCCTTGCAGGGAGGGTGCCCAGCCCCTGTCTTATTTTAAGTAGAGCCCCATGTTGAATCTGTTCCAGGAGGACGAGGCCGGAGAGGGCCGCTTCAACTTCTCCGCCTACGGGATGGGCCCAGCCTGTCTGCAGGCCAAGGATGGCATCTCCGTCAAAGGCGCCAACAACAACAACACCACCAACCCCCCGCCGGCGCCCTCCAAGTCCCCGGAGGAGATGCGCAAACTCTTCATCCAGAGGGCCAAGAAGATCGACAAGATCTCCCGCATCGGCTTCCCTATGGCCTTCCTCATCTTCAACATGTTCTACTGGATCATCTACAAGGTTGTGCGCAGGGAGGACGTCCACAACCAGTGATGGGCCCGGGAGGGCGCGGCCCGGCGGGGCAGGGGCGGCGCGGGGTGGCCGGGGGCGGCGCGCCGGCTGCGGGAGGCGGGGAGGGCCCACCATCGCCAGTCTCTCTCCCTCGGAAGCGTGTGCAATAGCGAAAGGCAGCCGATGCATGAACCTTAGAATGTGGCACTATTTACCTGCGGGTGGGCTGGTGGGAGGGGGAGGGAGGGGCTTTTCTAATATAGGACCTGACCGGCCGGGAGGACGGGAGGGGTTAGGGTGGGGGTGGGGGTGGGGAGCGAGGGGATAACAGCTTTCAAAACTTTTGAGTCCACCCTGGGCTGTGCAGCTTCCTGTTTGGAAGGAGAGTGCAGTCTGCCCCAGAGCAGAAGGAAAGCAGTGTAATATATGATATATATTCATGCTTAATATTAATGCAAAACCACAAAAACAAAAGATTTTTCTTGACCTGTCAGCCTAGCACCTGCTTAAATTTTTAGTCACAGAAGTGACGGACAATTTTCCCGAAGTGGAAACAGTCACAAATCAGCTTGCTATGGTGTGTGTCCCACATCACACTCCAAAGGCCATGCCTAGCTTCAAACTGGCCCAGGTGGACACCGTACCAAAAAGCCATTCTGCCTCTGCTTCAGGAGGGGTGTGTGGCCAGGGCATGGGTAGTGCGAATGGGGAAGGGTGGCCAGAGGGGAGTGACTAAAGAGATGGGACATGGCAGAGGCCCAAGGATTGAGAAGCAAGACCACCCCACCTCGGGCCTCATGTCTCAAGGCTCAGGACTACCCTTGCCCCTCTCTGAGCCCTGTCGCTTTTGTGCTTGTCACCGGCCTCACTTACCCTCCACCATCACCCAGAAATGGCCGCCATGGTTTTCTCACTATATTGCCAATATGCAATCTTTTTTATGGTTAAAAAAAATAATAATCATCTCAAGAAACAATATACATAGATTGAGTGTAAACAGATGCACTTTTATCAAATGTCTATTTTTTGGAGAGTCTCTTTGGAATTGCAAGCGGGTGTATATTTGGGAAGGTGGGGTCCGTGGGGTGAAATAGATTTATTACATAGTGGTTCGACAGAGTCGAGTTTTAAGAGGTGAAAGGGTACTGCTGAAGCTGCTGCAGCTTCGATATATACGGGTGGAAAGAAATGGTAATGTTTAGAAGGTCTGTTCGCCGTGTTTTGACATTTCATGTACCACAAACAATGTGGAAAGCTTGGGGGGATGACTCCACTATATTTTTGTAAGTTGTTGTTGTTGTATTTTTCTTTTTTCTTTCTTTTTTTTTTTTTTGGTGCTTTGTTGAGCTTTAACATTTAGCAAAATTAGGCAACTATTTCTCTTTCCTTCTAATTCTGAAGTGCCAGATCTATCCCAGGGTAGCTAGGGCACCCCAGAAAAAAAGGAGAAACTAGGAAATGAATTGTGAGGGGTGGGAGACTGCTGAAGGACACAGATGCTAACAGGTGGGAGGTCTGAGAGATGGACTGCGGAGTTAAGGCAGGGAGCTGTCTCCAGCAGCCTCTGCCCACTCTCTGCCAACACCGCTATGCCGGAAACGATGGCACCATCGTCTGTGGCATTCTCCCTGCTTTGGCCAGTAACCAGTATACTGGGGTTACACCCCTTTCTTTGCACTTTAGCGTCTTGGCTTTGGATCAAAGTAGTAGGTAGATGGTGAGACGCAGCTTGGGCTTTCAGTGTTTTCGAGTATCCCCCACTTGGGGCAGAACAGAGATGAGACATTGGGAGCCAAACTCTTCCCCTAATGCATCTTCCCACAGGGACATTTCTTCTATTCCCTGCGGCACAAAAGCTGATGCCTACAGAAGCCAAAAAAAGTGGGCCAAGACAAAGATCTAGCAGGATTTAGGTAAAGAAAATGCACTATGCAGCCCCCCCAAAAAAGATTTGGCTTTGGGGCTTGAAGGATAAAGCTGTTTACACCCAGGTTCCAAGGTCACTGAGTCATTGCCTTCCCTTCTCTTGGCCTATGTAGACCAGAAACTTAAACTGTATTCTAGCCTTGGATAGTGTAGAGTAGAACCTGGAATTCTTTTTTCTTAGAAGCACTGCAGGCTGGAAGCCAAATTGGGTAGGAAGGAGTCTCATCTGAAACCATCCTTTCCCTACCACAAACCTGTGTCTAAAGGAGGCAGAGTTAAATAGAGGGACCTGAACAACTACTACCAATTCAAGACTAGAATATCAGTCTTTGAATCGCTATTAGCATCTTTTAGCAGCATTCTATTCACTTTATTTAGAGGAGGAAAAATCCCTCAATTCTGAAGTGGTATATGAGTCTTTGGAGAAGCTGGTAGCCCCTTTCACTAGCACTTTACTCCCTTCGTTTAAAAGAAAAATCATTTTTTAATGGAAAATATTAAAGAAGCCCTTCTCTCTACTTCACTCATTACTAATCTAAATCCAGAAAGCCTCAGGTCTAGGGCAGTCAGGCAGCAGAGGCGCTAGACCTCTAGCAGGGTCTAAAGACAATACCAATTGTTCTAAAACAACACGCCTCCACTCAAACAGCAAAACCTGCAGATTTCCCACTGGGCTCCTTGAAGGTGTCTGAGATCTCTACCAGACACAAATCGCTTGGCCGTTTGCCCAAACTCTGCTGGGTCCTTGAACTTTTGCCACCATATTCAGCCCACTTGGAGCTGCCAGGTCTAGTTGACAGCACCCCAGAAACAACACAATTATCTCTTTGCGACACAGAGGGGGAATGTCACTGAAATCTTCTTTCCAACTATTCCAAACTTGGCATACCTCTCAGAAAATAAATGTGAGTGGTTGCATTATAGTCATGAAAAGAAGAATCTGAAGTTTGATCCTGCCGCTAATATGCTGGGTGACCTTGGGTAGATGACTAAGCTTTAGTTTCTCTAAATACGCAATGGGGAGAGTAGGGCAGGTGATCTCCAACCCCCTCCTAGCTCTAACTGTTTTATGTGCTTGGACTGGTCCACAGGAAGGTCACACAACAACCTGTTTAATGTCACTTTCATTTCTGACCCCTCCAGGTAGATGTGCGCATAAATAGGCACACATACAGGGACCCACACAATTCTTGTTGCCTTTCCTCTTTGGAAAATTTGGAGATTCATTTTTTGCTTTTGTCCACTTTATCAAAGGGCAAGTGGTGGGGGGGAAAAAACATGCAAAATCAAAATTACCACATCATGATTAGGAATGGAGCGTGCTCAAGAAGATGTTATCATGAATGTATAATGTCATAAGGGGTTAGCATTAAATTACATGGATTTCATCATTATAGACAATCAAACTAGATAATTTAGGCCAACTATTTTTTTAGGTGGCTCCAACGAACAGGACAATACTTTCTTAATTTCCTGTTTAGTTTGTGCACAGAAGGTATCATGGCTTAGAAGTACACATGCCAAGTGCTACTGTGGGGGTTGGGGGACTGATTTAGGTATAATGAGTGGTTTACTGGCTTCCAAACCCTTTGCATGTACAGACCAGCACTTATGCATGGAGAGAGAATTAGATATGGTGGAGAGCAGTTGGGTGACTTCACCCACCTGGAAAACTGCAGCTATTCCTAGGAGCCAAATTTAGAAGGTATCAATTAAGCAGACAGATAATATCAGTAACTTCCCACCTATGAGTTTAAATGTATCTCATTTGTTTCAAGAGCAGTCAAAATAAATGGCTCAGCTCTGCCACCCTCTAGTCCTTTCAAACATTCAAGAGTCCATTCTTAGCTAAGACTATATATAGGGAGCACGCAAGGACAGGTGTGAATGGAAAGAAAAAGGAGCGTGTGTGTGTGTGTGTGTGTGTGGTGTGTGTGAGAGCAAGAGACACCTATAACTTAACTCTATTTTTAGTTCAAGTCTAGAAAGATAAAAGGTCATTTGATACAAATTATTTCTTCTGTGTTGTCAGTTGTATCCCTCTAAGAAGCTCACCAATATTTTTCATAGGCTATTGTTTTCATACTGGGGAGATGGTTCCTTTCCTTCAAAGTACACATTTCTATGAGAATCATTAAAAAGACATTGTGTTTTGTCAGGCTCCATGGTTTTAGATTTGAGTAGACTGGTGCCCCAGCTAAGCTGGTACCATCACTGATAACAGTCAATCTTTTGTGAAAATTAGATTCCTTAGTTAATTCCAACACTCTGAAATTGAAGGGAGTTGAGCTGTCATCATGTCTGCAGTAACGTCTCCTTAGAAGAGACTGGCAACAGAGGGCTTGGTGGTGGTACCGTCTGTATCAGCTTTAGAATGGGGGTGGAGATCTGACATTTATAGCTATTCCCCTGCCCAGCAGGAAGCCCAACCCTGAGTACCACTCTGGAAGCCATCCGATGTATTCAGTGAGCACCTGCACATTCTACCCACCTTCTACCCCAACTCTGAAGAGGCAGGTTTTCTCTGTGGGCTGTTTCTCAGGTTAACTAGAAAGCGTGCACTGTGAGGGCCTGGTGAGGTCTGCTGAGAAAGGGTGAGGGAGCTCTACTGCCTGATACAAAGCATCTTTAATTCCTGAACCAGCCGGACCAAAAATTCTCCAAACAGGCAAGCAGAAAACATGTCCTCTTTTTCCTCCCCTAAGCCACTTTCTATTAGAAACCAATTCCAGAAATTTGAATTAAGAGGCATATTTTCCTGCAGCTCTATGAAGCCAGAAACAGGAGCTTATCCTTACCAAAGGAAGGAGTAAGAGAAATACACCTTGTTTCGATTGAGCTGGCTGGCTTTTAACTACTTGTGTCCGTGTAAGGAAGAGCGTTGGTTGAAAGGCTGTGATCTCACAGTACCCTGAAATCCCAACAGATAGGGGAGAACAGCCTTGAACAGACTGAAATCCCTGTAGATCAAGAACTTCTGAAAATTCTGAAATGCTGCCCTCCCCACTCCAGTCCAAATGTTAAGAGAATGAAAGCCATGACTTTTTTCTGACTGTCCCAGCTGGACAGCTCTCGATATCAAGGGGCACCCTGCAAACATCTCTCCCAGCCCGGAGTAACCTAGAATTTTGAGCGCTCAGGCTAGATGATGCTTCTCCCAATTTTTTTTTTTTTTATCCTGTTCCTTTCTTAAGGATTTCTCAAGCTGTAAAGACAGCAATGGCAGGAGATATAGGTTTGCTCAGAACTGGGTGCAATTTCGTGCTGTTTTGATGGAACCGCGTGGTTATTTAAAGCAATAATTAAGGTGCTTTATCATTCTTTGGAACAGCAAAATGCGTTCCCAAGTAGAAATGATTGCCCAGTAATCTGTAGGGTCATTAAGGCCTCCTCAGCTAGCATTCTGGATCATTCCCTCTTCTCTTTTGCCTCCTCCCACTGCCTCCCCATCTGCATTTCCTGCGTCCTCAGGTTGTACATCTCATTTTGTGACACAAAACTCTGCCAGAAGATGCTGGTTTGTTTCTGAGGGGTTGGGGGGTGGACAGGACTAGAGTGGACGTGGCTCTCTCGTCTCACTTGTTTTAAGGGTCACCATTTCTATTCCTCCTCTTCCCCATGTGTTTTGAAATTTCACTGCTCTGGAATATTCCCATTGGAACACTGGGTGGAGAAGTCAGAGTATAGAGAATGGCACGCCAAAAAGACAGCCTTCAAGACACCCAGCGATGAAAATTGTATTTTATATAAAGGCCATTCGCCAGCTACAGATCAGCACCGGCTAACTAACCTGGCGTTGAACGTTTGCTGGCTGCACACAGATTCCAAGCATAACGGGGGGCCCCCTGCCCACAGTTGCCCTGCTTCACAATGGCCTGCCTTTCTTCAGATTCAGCTGTTTTCTTACACAACTTCAGAAGCCCAGTATCCTATTGAAACACACCTGCCTTCTGAAGCAGACAGAAGTCAGTGGGAAGTGGGCCCTTGTTGTGGCTCTAACTCAGGCTCAGCATTGGAACGTATGTAAGCTACGTCACCTTTCTTGGCCTGCTTACTCCCCTGTAAAAAAGGGGAGTTGAAGGAGAATTTTCGAAGCCAAACTCGGACTGTGTTCCCGGGTTGAAGAAAAGAAGAAACGGTGTTATCGGATGGCTATAAAATGCTTCCTTGTTCCCCCATTTGTGTCAGGCTGGAAACCCCATCCCAGGCCTTCTGGTGGGCAGGTCAGGAGAGGTGAAGAAAGAGCAGATTCCCATCTTCATTTTTTTTTTTTTTTGCGGTGAAAGTCAAGGTGTTTCATGGTACTGGTGGCCTTGCCTCTAGGACTAGCTTCTCACCTGAGCATCCCATCCAACATCAGTACATTCCCCGCTGGGATTTTAGCACGCCTGTCCTGTGACGGCTGTAAACCGCTTCCCATGGGAGTTGTTTGAATTCTGTCTCCCAGAGCGTCTGGAAGAATCAAAGAGAAATGCATCAGAGCAGAGCTTGTGAGATACCCCAGGGAATTAACTGCAATGTATCCAGGTCCCCTCCCAGCCTGACACCCCCTCCCCAGCCCCCATACACATAATCATACCAACAAACTTCCAGCAAGATTTAAGAATGTTTTCCTGTTTGTCCCTGTTACTTTAGCTGTAGTTCCAGGCAGAAAAAGTGGGAGTGCTCCAGACCATTAGGGGGATGCATCTAAATTCATTCCATTAGCCAGGCTACACTAATTAAATATATTATAGCAGGTGTGGCTGGAGTTGGGCCAGCTCTGTCCACCCCTCCCCACTGGCAATGATGTTTCTGAAGTTGCTTCCACACTCCTGTAGCTCCAACACACACTCCTTATAATCAGAAAACACTGTTCCTGTCTTCCCCAACAGGGATGCATTTATGCTTATATCAACGGAAATCTCTTCAAAATGTTTCTAGGGTGACATGACAAATGGTCTTCAATCTCCCTTCATCTGGCCTTGGAATTAAGGAGAATATAGCAGACTGAAACTTTTTTCTTGTTTCCAAAGGTAAAAATTTATACTAGACTTAAAAACTGAGAGACAAAAAATGTTTAGATTTCCCATGATTTGGAAACCATACTGTAAACCACCTGTTCCCTACCCTTGCCCACCAGGGATCACCATATAGCCAACTCCTTCTTTGCCCCCCGCAAGATTCAAATTGGGGATATTAAAGAAGACCTCTAGAATGGAGTTGTTCCAACAAATACAGTGAAATGGTAATTGTATATTCAAGATGGATAACAGATATTCACTGTAGAGGTCTTCTATTTTCCCCTCAATTTCCTCTGAGCCTCAATTTTCCTATCTGTAAAACAGGAGTATTGAATTAGTTGAGTTGAAAGGTTTTCCTAGCTGTAGTTTTTTTCTAAAGGCCACATCAGTTGTCTTTAAATTGCAGAAAAAAAGAACAGGATTTCCCCTAGACTCTAGGGTGGTCCCACTCTACGTCTCATCCTCTCAGCTTTCCTCCCTAAACCCACTTGAGACTTTCCTAGTACAGTGGAAAGGGCACTGGCTTCCAGGTAGAAGGCTGAGATGCAGCCTCCAAAGGCAGGTTTTTCTGGGCAGGCGCAATACCTCTCTGACCCTCAGTTTCTTTATGTATTTGGGATAGTAATATCCACATCACAGGTACAATGTCGAGATAAAATGACATGAAGAGTGTTAACCCCACCCCCTCATCGTAGACTGTAAAGCATTCTCACTGTTATCTATTATCGCCAGCTCTGACATTCTTACCACTTCTTCCTGTTTGCCAGAAGAGGTCATCAAAGAGCTTCTTTTCAGAATGGAGACCCCAAAAACCCAATCCACCTGCCCCACCGAGCGGCTGACAGTGGCAAGCCAGGACTAGCTCATGGACCCCACCCCTCACTGGCGAATTACTCCATGCTTGCTGCAGAGCTGCTTGTACATGCATTGAAAAGACCTAAATTCTAGTCGATTTTACTTATCAAGCACCTACATCCCCTTTTCCCAGATATTTTAATAGAAGGCACCATGTGATGTTCTGCCATTAGTTGTAGACTAGTAATGAACTGTGAACAAAACTTAAATGTCACGAGACTGCTATTGAGCACCCACTGTCAATCTCTTTAAATTATATAATGTAATTCCCACAATAGCCCTGATCTTATTTATTTTATGGTTGAGGGGAATTAGGGTCTGACAGTTTATTTTACCAGCCCAAGTCAAAGCCTTGCCCAAGTTTGGACATGATTCTATCAATGACGGAAAGCTAAGTTTTGGAAAAAGGCAGGACATGTGTTTACCTCTTCCACTTACCTGTTTTTGACCTTCAACAAATTATTTCACCCTGTGACCTTAGTCACCCACCTGTAAAAAAACTCTATCTTCCCAAATTGCTGAGTATAAAAATAATTAACTAGTGTAGTAGTTTGTCATTAAAAAGCAGTACAGGGCCAGCCAAGTGGCGTGGTGGTTGAGCGCTGGTTTGGGAAGCCAGCAGCCCCGGTTCGGGTCCCACGTATGAGGTTCAGTGACGCTGGCCTCAAAAAAAAAAAAAAAAGGGGGGGGGGTGCTTGTAATGATTCCACCCACCATCCAAGCTCTGGAACCGGAGTAAGTGAAATCCCAGGGAAAGGTATGGACATATCCTCCTCTACACACACACACACACACACACACACAGAGCCGCTGCCTGTCTCCCAAGTCCTCTTGTTCTTGACTTAATCCCCTAGGTAACTTTCATGTGTACAAACTAAGGCGGACTAGTTCATGGGACAAGGCCTCGACTCCTGTTTCCTAGGACCCATGTGGCCGCATCCATGTCTCTTCAGCTGCATCCAGGTTGGCCTTGGGCCTAAGAGGACTATGAGCCATAGAGTGAGCCCAGGAATGTTTCAGCAGCTGCTGCCAGTCAGGGCCACTCCTGTCCAGCTCTGGATGCTGGTAAGAGAAGTGGCAATCTCAATGGACTCTGTTTAGTGACCTCGTCAGGTGCAGTGGGTTTCCAGGTAACCACTATGGACTTGCCATTGGGTGATTTTTCACACAGTTTCAGCCTGCAGAAAGCAGCTTATTAGCCTTTCAGGGTTCGAATCGGAAGTGGAAGGTCAGGGAGGAGGTCTCTATCTTTAGTAGCATACCCAGGACTAGAATATAAACTTTCCGGTTTTTCTGTCAGCTTAGATTTTAACCTCCCTACACCTGCCCGTCATCCATCTACCTATTTATTAAATCGATTATGACAAGGTAGTGTACCATGAAAAGCAGGGAACCAGAATAAAACAGCTTCTTTTCTTACAATGTAAGAGGAGATAACAGAAATGCCAAAATAATTACTAATGAGGAATGTAGGAAATATGTATCAGAGAAAGGAGGGTGCCATGAAGCTGGCAAAACTAAACCATGGAATGGTTCAAGGCATGAGGGCCACAGGAGCAGTAGTTCCTCAGACGAGACACTGACGGATGGCCGAGTATTCCAGCAGGTGGAACAGAAGCAAAACCATGCAGGTCTAACACCAGGGGCACCTACAAGGTGTAGTGATTATCCGTTTGTTTCAAGTGTAAGGGATGGTGGGCACGGTCGGAAAGGTGGACTTGGAGTACATCCTAACACCATAAATGCGGGAGAAGGGCTGAGGGGCGGGACTCGGCTGGGGGCAGCAGTTCTCACAGACACACCAACAGGGAACGGATTCTCTCATGGGTACAGCAGCTCATCCCACCTCCTTTCCATTAGCTGATGCTTCCAGCCTAATTCACCTCTTCCTGTATTTATTTTGGGGGAACTTACCTTTTCCTTCATCTTAGCAACAGAATCCACTAGAAATTCATTTTCAAGAGCATCAATTCAACCCAACAGGGAGTAAGCCTTTAGTTTGTGCAAGAGGGTGACAGAAGTATGCTTAAGTCATGGTTCTACACTGAGACCACTCTTACACAGTGCTTCTGAAAATCTCACTTCTAGAGCTCTGTCTTTTCTCAAATAGCAAGCCAATACTTAGCACGATGCAGGTATTTCTAATGGAGAGCGTGTGATCCAAATACTATTACCTTTTGTTGAGCTGAATTATTAAACAGAAAAGTCTAGTCTAGCATGTCCTTTTGGTTCTCAGTTAACATCTGAAATGACTTTTCCCGACTTACAGAGCATCTCTCTTCCAAGAATGAAATCAGGTCCATGGAGGAGACAAAAACCAAATATGGAGTAAAAAAAAAAAAAAGACAAAACGTAACTGGTATTTAGTTGAGTCATTGCTTAGTGGAAGTACGTAAAAAGAATAGTTTCTTTCAGGATGAGTTACTTTTCCTGGGTAAATTCTCTAGAAAGAATATTGTGGGGAAAAGATGTATTACCTACCTTAGTGAGTGAAAAATTGGCCCAAATCTTTTTTAAAAGTGGTGCTGATGTATCAAAGTAGTATTCTAAACTCAAATTTTTTCCACATTAGGTATATTTCTACCTCATTTAAAGGTTTAATGCTCAGCATTCCATTTAGCCTGAATAAGTATATAAGAAGCCAAAAAACTGGATGTTCCCACAATGCATTTCAGAGTGTTAAAACTTAAATTTTATACTATGAGTTTAAAATTCACACTATCTCATATTTGAATGGTTCAATTTTCCAATGCTTAATCCACTGTAATATTTTCAGCACTAACAAGTTAAAATGAGCAAATTAAATCCCAAAGGGGTGCATCTTGCTAGTCTATCAGACCTAGATAAACTGCCTACCCAGTGTGATTCTCGCATATTAGATACTAGTGCAATGAAATATTTTTTTAAAAAGCTAAGCAGCAAAGTTCTACTTCAAGATAAACACAGCAGGGACCTTGGAGGCTTTCAATGTTAAGTCTGAAAAACCAGACACAATGCACAATACGGGTCTGCAACTGCTATAATTAGACTTGAAATGTATACAATGTGCACAAAGTGACCAAGACAAAACCCTTAATACCTTTAAGCCCTCTAGGTAAGACTGCCAAAGGGTGTCCGTGTCTCATTGTCTGGATCTCATTGTCACAATCAACCTATTGGCTACAATCACTTACCTAGAACTGAGGCAAACTACTGCAATGTAAATAACTCGCATCATTTCAGGGAAGAGAGGCTGGTACCAGACTGGAAAGGACAGTGATTGCTCCCTTTCTGAATCTTCAAACATAGTAAAATATTTCCAAATCACAAATTATTTGGTCCTCTCCCCCAGGAAGGCCATTTCCAGAGACCTCATTCTCAAACTTGACTGGCCCAGGGAAGCCATGGGAGGAGACCGAATTACCTTGCAGCCATTGGTGGGAACACGCTGGAGCCATACTTGGAAACTGGCCCATAGAGAATGGGATGCACACGACTAGTGATATCCAATTCATAGCTAAGACAACATTAATGAAAATGCAGTGTTAGGTTGATTTAAAACATTCCAAAATGAGTTATAACATTATCAAACAAAGGCTCAGTCAGTCACTGGGTAAAAGGGTGTTTTATTTACATGATTTATCTTAGACTTAGTAACTATTTTTTTCTTTTTTGACTCAAGATTACCCACTAAGATGGGCCAGTTTCTGCCAATAGAACAAGTGTGCAACCTCACGAGTCTCACCCCCACTTCACCAAAGCAAGTGACTTCTGCATAACTGGCAGTCATTTCCAAAGGACTCACTCTTCATGTTCTCCCCATTTCACTCATTTCAATATTTGCACAAAAGACCTACCCTTTGTCTTAAAAGTTGCCTGATTTGATGTTTAGGAGGAAAAGCAAATCCCACGTTAATGCTTCTTCTGCAAGTGATTTTACATTTCCTTTTGTCCCAAAAAAGGTAGCTGCCAAGAAATATGTCATGACACACATGGGGTGAAAGGTCAATGATAGCTTTCAGCAGCTCCAGGGGATGTTACCTGAAACCTCACACTTTGCTTCCTTATACTTACTATTCCCAAGTCATTTGAACCCCAAAGAACAGAAGGACACCGTGTGATTCTTCAGGTCACACCACCAGCATTGGCTGTGGAGTCTGTTACAGGTAAAACTGGAAGTTACAATTCTGTGATTCCAATATTTTAGGGAGATGTAAAATACTACACATTGGGCTGGGCAGTGTTCCTTAAGCTACAAAGTGCTTGATCACCTATGATGGAAGAGGTTCAAGATGATTCATCCTTCCACATAAGAGACTACAAGTCACAAGCCCACAGAGCAGTAACTGACAGCTAGCCAAAGTAAAAGGGAGTTCTAAGGTACCCTGGGGACATCTTCAACAATTAACTGGCCTGGAAAACTGGGTCGGAATTACTCACAAAGCTCCTCATCCTTTCCCAGAAGAAAATGTGATAGTATGTCTTTTATATGGAAATTTCTTTGTACATATGTATAAACTTGGTATGGCCTTAATGCTGCAGTTAAGGATTTGTTTGGCTACCACCTTAAGCAGCGTGTTAAGCAATCGCTTCCTTAATGTAACATTTTTACTTCTTACAAGACTCTTAACCTTGATCAACCAAATCCCTTTACCCCCTTACTCTTCCTCCTTTTTTTGCATGAAGTCATAAAAGTTATGGCAATTATTTTCTGGCTTGTAAAAAAAAAAAAATCTATTTCTGCAGTTTGAAGATGGAATGTAAAATTTCTGTGATACATGTATATAAAAATATATTTATTGAATCATCCATATACACATATCCATGCTGATTCCAATGGAAAAAAATTAAAGTTTTCTGAAATTTTCTCTGTGGTTAATTCATAGTTTACTATTCAACCAACTTTATGTGAACTTTTGAAGTCTTGCAATTACCCCAGAAACCTACATATAACCTGGAAAACATTTCACTTAAGACAAGGCTTTATGTCATTCATTCAAGAAATATTTATTGATATGTGCGCTATGGGAGATACAAAGATGACTCAGACACAGGTCCTGCCCATAAGGGGCTTACAGTCTAGTAGGGGAGATAGAACACATACATGGGATACATAGTCAGAGCTATGTTTCATAGGATGAATCTAATATTGAGTATAATGTAGGCTGAGGCAAGAAGAGGTAAAGGAAGCTGAAAGGCCACTGAAGTTATCTAGGTGAGAAGAAAAGATAGGAAAAGACTGTTGAGGTAGAACTGACAGGACTTAGCTGGAGAATGGATGTGGGGAATAAGAAAAAGGGAAGCAGAAAACTGAAGACTTGGAGCATGGGTGATGACATGAACTGAGAGAACAATGGAGTAAGTTTTTGAAAAAGAAATGAAAATTGGCACATAAAATTCATCTGCGTAGAAACAAAGTGCCTGGGATATACTGGGCACAGCCAGAAAGAAACGCCTAATTACTCAGACCAGGGATGGAAGTGCCTCAAAAGGACTAGACTTCCTCCCTCCTCTGCCCCCTCCTCAAATTTCCCAACAATCCCCTCCACTATGAAACGTCCCAGTGCCTAAAACTTATTCAATTAAGTCTTATCTCTATGTATGCCTCCTTTGTGAGAATGAAAGCAAATATATTAACTTGCTCAACTCAACAAGTCTTCATTTCAGGACTCTTTCATGTAAGTTACTGTACCTTCTGGTGAAGTAACGGGCTTAATCCCCCAAATCCTTGTCCTCTAGGACTTAATGGTCTAAGAAGGCAGTAAAACAGATACAGGTCATTCTAATTCTAGGTTGAAGGGGTAAGTTATGAGCTAGGAGAAAGGTATAAAGTGCTCTAGGAACTTTTTTTTTCTTTTTAAATGAAGGTTTGGACAGAATCTCAAACAGGAAGGACAATGTGGAAGGTAAGATGGGAATGAATTTGTTCACTTCAAATTTTGGCCAGATCCATCCCCCAAAATGGGGTTTCACACTCCTGTGGCAAATCTTCTCCTACGGAAAAAAAAAATTGTCTCTTGAACTGGGTCTTCCAACAAATGACTTCGGTGGCAAGGGATGTGGGTGGAGAGAGGGGAGGGGTGCAGGTGCAAGTGTGTCTTCAGGGAAGAGAGAAGGCACTGGAAGCTATGGAGTCAGCAATGCCTGGCGTTATTAGAGGAACCTCAAGTAGTTCGGCATGGCTGGGGCATCACTTCCCTAAGGATGGGAGAAACCACTGGAAACGCAGATTCAGACCCTGGTACAGACGCGCCTAAGACCAAATTGCTGCCCCTTAGGAGCTTACAGTTATAACAATACAAGGTGGGAAAAGCACCACAATGTACAGAATGCAAAATGCTGACGGATTTCGAAGATTACAGCTGAGTTTCAGCTATTAACACATTAGGATACCCAATAGCTTTTGGACAGCTAGTAGTAAACCCATCCCTGAGGGGAGCACAAGTTAACATCCTTAGACAACAGGCCCTGGTAGAAGTGGGCACGCAGACAGTTCTAAGAAAAGAGAGACACCTGGGTATGAACATGAGCTACAGAAGCAACTTGGTGAGCATATAAAATGTGGCTCCTTCCCTTTTCTCCCCACATCCTGACCTCAGTAGGTTCTGGCTTCCTACGGTGAGCCTCGGGCAGACGCTGCTCCCTGAAGGCACTCCATGTTACTTCTACGAGCCAATGTGGGACTCTGTTAGTAATGCTCTGAGCCACCTGCCTTTTGAAAAATGAAAGGGTTGTATAAATCACTTTAGTCCTTTCCAGCACTAACTTTCTATGATTCAAAGAACTCTAGCAGCCCCCTCCTGTGTGGTAATAATCAGAATGGGAAAAAAGTTTTAAGGAAAGATTCTGCTGTTTCTCACTTAAAATTATGATTTTTTTCCCCATATGAATCACATATGCTTTCTACACCATCAGCTAAGTTCCACCTCGACCCCACTCTTCTTCAAAAGCTAACATCTACCTTATATGAGTTTGTTTTTAACACGATGTGTTCTGCACAATCTACTTACTTAAGTGTGCACTGAATCTTTAAAGGAAGTCCTCCCTCCTTCTTTACACCAGCTTCTCGGTATGATGTCTTCATTTAAAAGGGCCAAATCAGTGTATATACACACTCTTCACAAAAACATTGAAGAATTTAAACTGAATCCAAAGTCGAACAGGTGACATCAAAGCTTGGGGAAAGTACCTAAGTAACCAAAATGGCTAATTACATAGCAATAGTTAAAACTGTTTATATCCAGATTAAATGACATAATCATCCCTGTAATTACTGCCAAAAATATAGGCAAACTTCCCATACATAGGTTTTTGAAAACTACTTGTTAAAATAATTCAACAGGAAGTTTTTGGTAAATATTCCTTAATTTGCTTTTTATAGAAACTAAAACACATTGGACAGACACAAGTCCCTTGGGAATCTGTGACAATGGCCACATTTCAAAGTACTAAACACATATGGATTTCTCTAGGCCAGGTCACGTGATTTATGGAAGTAACAGTGGAACTGATCTCCAACCCTATTTTCTTCTCACAGGGAACTAAAAAAATTACCAGGTTCAGGTAGATATTGGAGGATGGGAGACTGTCCAAGGTTTTCAGAACAAGTGATATAATCAAAAAGTGAACAACCTTGATTCTAAGCCTTACATTAGCATAAATTAAAGCTGGTGGTTCTAGGCGCCCTCTAATCAAATGTACTCATTCAAGCCACAAAGAGACTGTTTCATGAAAGCATGAGCAAAGCGGTCTAACTTCAGCATTATCCTGAGCTAAATACATCTCACTAAAAACAATGTAAATAAAAGTTTTATCTACATGTGCCACCATTTCCCCTTTGTTATCATCTCCTACGAGTTCACAAGCCTACCTGTGGTCCCCAGAACCTTCCTATCACAGTATACAAATACAAATCCCAAAAGGCATCACTGTCCTTATTTAATTATCAAGGGCCACATGGCCATGACTTGATCAGCAACTTTAACCTACAACTTCACCCCACACAAGACACTGCTAAGTTTCTAACACATTCTTTAAGGTTTCTAAAATGTTTGTAGACAACTACCTGTAATTGTCCACTGCCCATTTTTGGTATATGAGGCAGATAGCTAGAACCCCATATTCAAATAAATGTTGAAGTCGCTTCTTTTATAAGTTGCAAATTGCTGAACTAAAAGGTCATTTGTATCCAGTTCCTGCAGATTCTTTTTAGTAGCACAAAAATAAAACTTTAATATAAAAGATATCTTTTATCAGTAGGTTTGACAGATGCAATTATTTATATAAAATAGGCCACTCAGCATCAACAAGGGTCTACAAATTTAAACCTCATAGAAAGATTATTTCCACATAGATTCTAACAAATTGCTGTCTATAAAGTGCCATGTTTTCCACTAAATCATAAAACTCTACAAGGGTTTTCAAATAGAGGGATGAAGTATCAGAGAATGGCAGTTATAAGCACAAAACACAACTGCTATATAAACTCACCTGGATTATGCTATAATAAAAAGTTATCATCCACATCCAAATTTCAACAAGTTGTACTAAATGTATTATCAAACCAGATAAGAAAATAACCTAAGAACAAGTTATTACTATTGTTTTACCCTATAGTCTGCAAATCAAAAGAAGCTCTATAAAGTCAATGTTTACTTATCTTGTTTACCCTAAAGGAAATGGAGATCAGAAACGTTAACCTTGTTATCATATCAATGTTTTGTAGACCGACAGTGGCCAGTGGCCTCTCGCCTCTCGACTGTAGTCATGTCCTATTATCTTAATATGTCATTCAAGTGTAAATAAGTAGGCATTTTGGGTCTAGAGAAAAAGCATCAGTTTTGGAGGCCAATCTGCTTTTTGCTCCATGGATGGATGGCTTGGAGGCCTAGTCATGTAACTGCTCTGATGCCATTATCTTCTTTATCTATTTGGGGAAAATAGCACCTAACCCACAGAGTCGTTGTAAAAATAATTCGTTTTCTGACCTACAACTAAACTGCAATTCAACAAACGCTGTGGCAGTACCCTACTCATTCAAAGCCGCACAATTACTTCCGGATTATCCATTTCACGGCTCCCCAGCAATAGCTGAGAAAAGTTGAGAGCACAGGACACACAGTAAAGCCCAACCTCACCATAAAAGCAAACAGAAGTGTTTTTCTAAGTCCCAATGTCTGTTTATTTTCAACTGGCCTTAAAGGACTAAGGCCCATTGAACCAAACGAATCTTACCTCGTGCGATACTAGGTAAATAAATGAGTGAAAAGAAAGGTGCCAAGCTCAGTAGGAAAGAACGGTAGACTGGGTCATTCCCACAGATAAAAACTGTATTTTAAAACCTGAAAAGCTTAAATGTGATAAACTGATGCTGTCTATAGAAAAATCTTGCCCTATTTTATTTTCAATTTCTACCTGTGGGAATATATCTCTCCGGTATCATGTTTATTCCATCAGCAGTAAGCAATTATATTGGGATCATTGGTGTTCCCATGATGTTAACATGATGCCAAATACTACTTAGAAAGTTCGATGCTATTCACAACTCCACAATCATCCCAATTCCAATGACCTGAAATTACTGAGGCTAACTTTTGTTTTCTAAATTTTGCAGTGACTCCCTACAGCGAGTTACAAGCAGCATCTAGCATATTGCTATTACCTCTCCTTTTTTTTTTTGATGGCAGATGTCACTGGCCCTCATATGTGGGACCGAACCGGGGCCGCTGGCTTCCCAAGCCAGCGCTTAACCACCGCACCACTTAGCCGGCCCTCCAACATTTTTTTTAAACCACACAACTGGTACAAATGAAGGAAAATGAGATTACCTGCAATGTTGTTGTAATTCCTGAACAAGATTTCTATTTGCTAATTCATTTATTGTATTTATCTGAGGCTTTATTTCGAAGGAGTGGGTCTTCAACTCCAGTTGCTCTAATCACTATTCCACCCACCATGCCTTATAGGAGTAGGGACTATTCCTGTTCCCAGGGCAGTTGATACATTTCTACAAAACATTTGGCATTGTTGGCCCCCACCCACTAAATGCCAGACAGTGTCTCCTCACTGATCTCACATATTTCCAAGTGTCCTCTAGGATAGAATAACTGCCCCAAGTTGGGTATCACTGCATCAGTGAATGCGCTTAAACCTCTGAGTAAGAAAAACTCCTCTATTTTGAAATGGTTTAGTATTCATTTGTGAAAAATGATTTCTAGGTTATCCATAATTTTATGACCTTACAGCTACTGCAAAAATAACTCAGGCTGTTTTTTCTTTCCACCACAAGCTTAATATAAGCTACAGAAGTACAAGCTGAATTTCTTCCCAATTATCACTGGCCTGGGCAAAATGAAGTGGTTACCAAGTAATTATTTAAACTCACCCCAAAAACAGCCACGTGACTGTTATATAAGTTTCTTTATGTGAAGGAGACAGTGCCAATTTTAAAATAGTTGAGGTACTAAGGACCAAGTGATAACATCAAACTTCATTTTAGTTTAAGACTACACCCTTCAGCAAACCTTGTTTCCCAGTAACAGCAAAACAAACAAAACATTCCTGTTCCTATTCATATACTATCCTTAAACAACAGTCCAAAAGATGAACACTGTTAAGAATAAAATAAATAAGTTAAATTTGACAACCTCGTTGCCCTTCAATTAGTAATGACAAGTTATCACACAAAGGCTTGCTTCACAAATGTGTAAACAAAACCTTCACCCACTTCACACGCAGCACTCAACAACATACTATGTAAAACGAGTCTTAGTCTATATTGCCAGATTAAATTTTCTTCCAGAAATATTTTAATAAAAATTGGCCATTTCCAAGACACACCCACTGCATGCCCATCAATAGAAGAGAACCATAACAAGACAGAAAATTTACCATATGGCTATGATTTAAAGGGGAAAAAAAAAAACCTAGCAGACACGCAAGCACATCAGCACAGTCCAATATTAAAATCACATTCCTTCTTATGGGCTATGATTAGGATTCTGAACAGATACCGAAATAAAACTTAGTACAAACGCTGAACTATTTAGGTCAAAGGACCTCTATAAAAGCATCTGTCCTCAAAGGCATTCCAGTTTGAGACTCAATTTCAGAATAAGGCATAACAAATGAAGAGAAGACATACAAGGTGAAAGAGGGAATCTATGATTCCCAACATACTCTGAACCTGAAAAAACAAATCTAGACTTTTTTTTTATTATTATTTGTCATTAAACAATTGTCAAGACTGGAATCAAAGATAAATAGAAGGCACAACAGTTTTGCTCTGGTTTTGTGTTATTGGGATTGGGGCAAGTGGGTGGTTTTTTTGTGTGTTTGTTTTTTTTTTACAAATACAAATTAAACACGAAAAAAACTGTACTTAAAAAAAAAAAAAAACACTAACAATTCAAGAAAAGTGTATCAGTTGCATTCTAGACATTTAAAACCTAATCTCACAATTTAAATTTCAATAGTAAAAACAGTTTTAGAATCATTTTGTGATCACATATCAAAAGAAAAACTCTAACAACACCTTTTATTATCAGTTTTTAACCATACCAGTGAAAATCAAAATTGTCAATTTTTCCAGTGGCAGATTCTCCACACCAGATTGTAGTCATGACTCTCAAAGAAGAAACAATTTGGGCTTTTCCTGCCTTCGAAACATTTATCAAATCCTGCATTTCTCAAAGGCTTTTTGAAACACGTATAAAACAAGTAAGAAATATTCCAATGAGTGAACATACCAAATGTCAGTAATAAGCAAGACACATTCCTTTGGGGAAATGGCTGTTTAAAAAAAAAAAAAATCCAGTCTGTATATGCAAAGTAAAGCAAGGAAGTTCAGTCTTTTTTTTTTTTTTTTCTTCTTTAAAAATCCATTTTTTCCTAAAATACCATTCCACAAAATTGGAAGTGAAGGACTAAAATGTGGGGAGAGGGAAGGGAGGGAGAACACATACCATTAACACAAAAAGGAAAATTATACAAACTTAGGGAGTTTATAAGAGACCAAGGGCCGGTTGAAGAATTCACCATTCTGCAGGAGCAGGGCGGCTTTGTACGGCTGCAAGGAGACCAGCGGAGCGCGACTCACTGCCTCGGAGCAATTCCCCTTCCCACTCCAAATCCTGGTTTCTGCACCATGCCTCCTCGGGGCGGGCCCCGCAGGCCTCCCCCCAGCCCACCTCGAGGGCCGCCGGGGCCCCGCAGGCGGTTCTCGCGCCGGTCCCCTTCCCGAGCAGCTCGAGTCTTCTTCTCTTCCACATTCAGCCGGACTTCACCTCTGAACATGATGGGCTGTAAGAGTCAGGGGAGCAGACTTAACACAGTGCTGATGGGCTACCAACTAGCAAAGATCGAGTACGGCTATTATACAGAGCCAGCACCTTACAAATCACCTACATTCTCACAGTTCAGTTTTTGTTTCCAATTCTGAACACATAATGCTCCCCTTAATAAATACATGGAAAGGTGATTAGGTATGCTGGCCACTTCAAGAGTCAATTTAAACAGCACAGCAGCAAAAGCTTTCATTGTGCTTAAAGTAAATCTTATTTTCCCATAGAATTCTATAGGTAAGAATTGCCACCTTCTTTATGGATTGGGAGGCTTAGAATAAAATCCCATCATCACCTAACACGGAAAGTTGTACTGCACATATTAATGCAAAGTACACACACATCTCAAAAACATCACTAATTACATCTAAACATAACTTAAACAAAATGCTATTTGCCATAATAGAATTTTGGAAAATACTAAAGGTAACATATCTTATTGAAAAAAAGTCTTTGGCAGTTTTTTTTCCACTCAGTAAGAGCTACAGTAGAAAACAAAGGGTCACCCAAGACTCCAATGAATCTGATGTGTACACTCCTCAGTTTTTCTGAAATATTTGTAAAAATACATAGCTAACAGTACTTACTAGACAGAGAAGTGTTCTACATGCTTCACATTTATTATCTCATTTAATCTTCACAACTCTGAGGGGTGTTATTAGACCTATTTTAGAGGCCAGCAAACTCCAGAGAAGTTAAGGAACTTACTTAGCCCATGGGCACAAGGCGAGTGAGTGATGGAAGAGGAAATGTAAACCCAAGCATCCTGACTAGCAAGTATAAGCTTTGAACCAGGACACTCCACCAACGCACGCCAAACACCATGGTCATCGGGCTTATAGAAGCTACTTCTGTACTCATAAAAAAATTCCTGAAGGTAGTGTGGTAGACATCTACCAAGAAAGTGAGATGAGGGAAAAGCAAGCTACACTTGAAGATGCCAAAATACAAAGGGGTGATCTGAAAGTATACATGGGAAATAAACCAAAACATCTCTTTGAGCTACTTCTAATTTATATATTTTAAATTTGGATTATATATTAATATGTACAGTTAAATATATATATTTTATTTAACACTTAACAAAATTTTTTATATACACACTAATTAAATCACTTCACATGCAATCTGAAACACTATTTCAGGCAATGTTCTAGATACAATGGGAAAAATAAACCCATATTCAAGTCTGAAAGATTAAGGGAAGAGAGGTTGGGCTGGAGATGTTTTAAAGCAGTTAAGGAAGAAATCTCTGAGATGTTACAAGAGTAGAGCAATATGAACGAAAAAAGATATCAGACACACAGCCTCTTTTCTAAGGAAATTTACCTCAACAATTTGTATGCATGAAGATGCCATGGCTTACTTCCGTTCATTAAATAAAACCAACGCTTTATCTTGTGCAATTAACTAGGAAGCCAGCTATCAGGTCTGACCTTTGGTCTGCTGGCAGTATCATGCCCTCTAAGGAACTATGATTTAGGGCCATGGGCCCCGCTGCCTCCTGGAGATTGCTGGACTCGTCTTCTGCTCTGCAGCCTACCTGAGATAAGCCACTGTTCTCTCATTTCCCAGTGCTGTGCAGCAGGTGCTTCACAAACACAATGACCAGTTTGAAAGAGAATGCACACTTGCAGCTGAAGACTCATATAATGTTATCACCAAAACATTAGCCTTTGGGCATACTCATCAACCCTGTGGAGAACATCAGAGATTCTGGAGAACCTCTGGGAAATGAGCTACAGTATTTCTATTACATGGCCAATAAAACGTGCGGTATTAATTTACAAGGACTGAAAGCAGATTAGTGGTTGCCAGGCTGGGGAGGGGGATATAGGGACGGGAAAGGGACTGCTTCATGGATAAGGGGCTTACTTTCAATGAAAATGTTTGTAACAAGATAGGCAATGGCTGCACAATAAAGTGAGTTAATAAATGTTACCGAATCTTACATTTTAAAATGGTTAATTGTATGTTTTGTGAATTTCACCTCAACTTTTTAAAAAGAGGTTTTAAATAACCCACACCCATCTCAGTAAATTAGCAATTATTTACCCCTTTGTTCTTCTCTACTACTATTGCTACAGTGTTTTTTGTTAATGAAAGATGTGGGAGGAGGGAAGAGTTCTTTAGGAACTACTTGGTAAAAAGATTCCAATTCTACAAATCCCTCTACTATTGGAAAAGGACTCATACTCCTAACAGCAATGTTAATAAAAGTGAATCCACGTAGGGTGACTCCAAACCAGACAATTGATAGAATAAAGAGAAGCCCCTCCTAGTTATACTCAGCAGTTACATACCAAGGCTTCCCTTGTCAAACTGGCTCTTCCGTTATCTTAGCTCAATCCACACATTGTATTTCATCTCCTACACCAGAAGCCAGCGCCAAGGAAAGGAATTTGCCTAAATCTCAATGCACTGGTAACTATTAGTTATTTCATTCTCATCATTCACTTATTCAACACCTAAGTCATTTAGACACAAATTTTGTGTTTTTAAACTCCCATGTAGTTCTTCTGATAATAATGGTTGAATATAATGTAATATATTACCCAAACATGATGGAATAAATTGCACTTTACATATAAGACATAGCTGTAAGAATGAATACATTCAAAGACCCAACATACACTCTTATTTAAAAAAAAAAAGTCAAGATGAAAAACTGCTTACCCTGTTGCTAAGGACCTTCTGAACAGGTTCAGAATCATCAAATACAACAAAACCAAAATTGGGTAATTTCCCACCGCTGTTAATGCGCAGTTCAACCACATTCCCATATTCTGCAAATGAAATACAAATTCTCAAATAACTTATTAGAACATTTATTTTAAATATTACATACGCAGTGTACAATCCAATAGCCTCTATCTAGTCACGTTGCTACAAAACACTTGAAATGTGGCTAGTCCAAAATAAGATGTGCCCTAAGTGTAAACAACACACGATTTCAAATGTACACTCTCATATTTTCACATGTTGAAATGAAACTTCAGACACATTACATTAAATAATTATCTATGTGGTTTATCTTCTATTTCTATTGGGCAGTGCTACATTAGATGAATCTAGTGTTTTAAACTCAGTAACCTACTTTGAAAAAAATCTTTAAGCTCTGATTTGTCCACCTCGTGAGGTAGATTGCCAATGAAAAGTTGGTGACTGTCTGGGTGTCTCACAATTCTTCGGGGTTCAACATCGCCTTGCTCACCAGTTTCACGAACTTAAAGAGAAAACAAAAACAGCAATGAAAGACAAAGAAAACTCTTTTCAGCGACTGTTCCAACAGTTCCTTCTCTGCCCTAAATACAGGTAATTCTATCAACTCTACAACTTTAAGCAGACAAATATCAAGTATCCCTACCAAACAAGCTCTCTCCTCAAAAGCCCCCAAACTAGACAAGTCACACTCTTACTTGGTCTAGGCCCCCTCTGGAGAGGAATATTTATTCGTTGTTCTCGCACTCTTTGATCCCTCTGCGGCCTCTGTGGTGGAATCTGAGATTCAGGCTTAGACTCCTGGCGAGGCTGAAACATATGTAAGTTAACTTTTGTGTAAAAACAAAGCAAGCTTACTTTTTTCTTTTATGAAGTTTCTTAGGTAACAATAAGGTTTAAACTAGAAAATGACAACTTATACACACACAATTATTAAAAACCACCTGTACGGGCCGGCCGAGTGGCGCAGTGGTTAAGAGCTGGCTTGGGACGCCAGCGGCCCCGGTTTGGATCCCACATGTGAGGGCCAGTGACACTGCCCTCAAAAAACACAAAACAAACCAAAAACCACCTGTACCCTTTTCCACTTTCTATACCAGTTCCCACATTCTCTAAAGCTCTATGAAACCACATTACATGAAATAACTAAATGTGCTTTAATATACAAGCTGAATTAAAAACTCACCTGTGAAGCTGGTACTTTAACAACATGAGGTGGTATCCCAGTAACTGGAACAGCTCCACTGGGTGGAAGGTTCTTACTGGTCACAGATGCCCAGGAAAATGTCTAAGGTAACAACACCAGCACCAGATGATTACACCATATATAAAAACACACAAAAGCTCTTAGCTCCTGATTTCTTGTGCATCATATATGCATCATATTTTCATAGACAGGACAGAGTTTATAAGTATTTTGAGATTCCCTCCTCCTCCACCCCCATTTACAAATTCTGTACTAACATTTCTTAGGACTACTAGGATATCAACTTTAGAATAATCTTGAATGCCTTTTCAATTCATATCAAAATCACCAAACCCTATTATTTAACTGTTATTATCTTCTCTCCATCTCAACTGCCATGACCCTAATTCAAAATATCATTCTCTCTCTCCAGGACTACTATAACAGCCACCTAACTAACTGGCCATTCATTATCAATCCAGCGAACCTACTTTTTTATCTGCAAACTCAAGTCATCTCACCATTTCTTTCCTCCTCACGTACTATCTAAAGGAGAGACCAAGAACCCTACCCAGTTTACAGATATTTCCCATACCTAGAATAAAGCCTACCACACATAGGCACTCGAATTAACTGTTGAATATACATAAATGATATTATATGAACCCTGACCCCATAAATTCAGCATGGAAACATACTCCTCCACAGACTATCAAATATAAAGGTTCTGTGAGTTCAGTGAACATCATCCTGATGTGACTCAGGAGGAGTAACTTTTCTGAACAGCTTCAAAATTTTGAAAACAGATATTGTAATTACAAAAGTAGTTATATTTCAGCTGTTTGTTTCTACTGCTACTGTAAAGTTATTCTCAGATTTCACAGGAAAAAAATCTATTGTGCCATGCTATTTTTTAAACAAATATATGATCACTTGTTTGTTTTAACAAGCATGTAATAACAGCAATTTGAAGGATGAAATATTAAAAAAATGAAGAACTGCTGATATGGTGATAAAAATGAAATAGCACCTGCAATTTCTCGTCCAAAAAGTATTCACATTACCTTAGAGGGAAAGTTACTTTTGATTTTATAAAGCATCTTACTGAGTGAGATATGGCTCAATATGTAAGAAATGTCCCTGAACCACCAATATGTAAATGCTCCTACCAAGGAAAACCAAACAAGAATAAGGGAGAAGATGTTTTTGAATGGGCTAGAAATGGAATAAACCTGAAGACCTGCCCCATACCCTCAAGTCCTCCTGCGCGGTCTGCGCTATGTCCGTGGGTGCCGGGGAGGAACTCTTCTCAGCTTCCTCAGGAGCAGCTCCTTCCAGCGCTGGCTCAGGCTTTGCCTCCGGGAGTTCGGACGCGGGTTCGTGCTCTGGTTCGGGCTCAGGATCAGGCTCTGGCTCAGCAACAGGTTCCTCTAGATGCTCTTCCAAGTCATTGCTTTCACAGGAAAATTTGAGACTTATCATTCTGCCTCCATTGATTTAGCAAGAAATTTCTCAGTATCTATTAACTCTAGAGACCAGAACCCCAAAATACCTCCCTCCCTCCAAAAAAGATCTAAGAAATACATCTGAGTATTAAAACAAGACAACTTTTTAGAAAAGCACTCAATGAGCAAATCGTAACTAAAGTCAGATTGGCTAAATTCTCATAAGCAAATGTTATCAAAATGGGTCAAAATAAACCACATCATTTCTGTTAGAATCCCCAAACTATTAGAATTTACCTATCACTCATCACAAAACTCCAATCGGCTGTAGGGAGGGAGGAAAGGGAAGTTGGGCTGTTCAATGGGTAGATTCAGTTTTGCTAGATGACAAATCCTAGAGAGGTGTTACTGTGTTACACAATATTGTGCATATAGTTACTACTACTATACATACGCTGAAAAATGGTTAAGAAGGTCAATTCTACATTATGTGGTTTTTACCACCAAAAAAAAACCTCTTATAATAAAAACATAAGGAATCTGAGAAAAAAGGCATTAGTTATGGTTCACAATGGTTGTTAAACTTCCACATAAATCAGTTTGTTGAAGCTGCACATATTCCCCCCAATCCATTTTAATTCTGATACGTTTGTGGTGCAACAATAAACCATTTTCAACCAACCCAGGTAAGTATTGTGGCTAGTTCATCACTCCACCTTGAGAAACATCTGAAAATATCCTTCCTGTAAGCACTGGATACTAACATTACTGGTATCACATGGCAACAAGTATTAATTTCTATCCCTATCAAATACATTTCTGTTCCAGACGCAGATTAAAAAAAGAAGAAACCCTAAGATACAATCACGCATTCACTGTCTGAGGTAATTAATGAAATTCTTTACTACTATTACTTCATGTCTAAGTTTCTATCAATTTATGGCTGATCTCTAAGCAAGTCCTTGTACACTTTATACTTTCCCCAAAGCACTTAATGCAGTGGCTCGATGTGTTAAATCCTTGGTAAGAAATCTAAAGTCTTCTTCATTTACCGCCCAGAAAAAGCTAAGCCAAAAGGCAACTGTTGGGTACTAGGTAATGCTCATAGTGCAATCTATATTAAAAACATTGGGCCGGCCAAGTGGCGCTGTGGTTAAGCGCTGGCTTGGGAAGCCAGCGGCCCCGGTTCAGTCCCACACGAGAGGGCCAGTGACACTGCCCTCAAAAAAAACAAACAACAAAAAAAAAAACATTAAGAGTTTTGTAGCTCCAAGATACAAAAAGCAAAACCTTTCCTTCCGGAAAATTTTCATTATGAGATAATTCTGAGAATATATTACTGCCCTCCTACAAAGGGAAAGACCACACCACCCCAAGTCTCACACAGCTCTGGGCAGATGAACCAAGGTTTCCTTACCTGACAGCCTGATCATAAAAAGTTCCAGAATCATCAGGTACCACCTCAGGAGTCTGCTGTCTTTCTTCAGGTTCCTCTACTTCTTCCTCAGATTCTAAGTGAGAAAAGAAATTTAAAGTAATTTGTGCTTACTTAATTCACAAATATATTCACTTTTACAATGTTCATTATAATAAAAAAGGCAATGAAATAAGCATATATATATATATATATATATATATATATAAAAGGAAAGAAAATAAGGCAAATTGGTAAAATCACAGTATATGTTTTAAGGACAGAATTAATGCAACTGTAGTGTTTGGGTTACGAACATGGAATGAAGTCATACTTCCAGTAATCCAACATAGGCTCTACCACCTAACTAACTATATGGCATCAGGCAAATCACTTCTCTGCATCACAGTGCTCCAATCTATTAAATGGAAACAACAGTACCTAAAGTATAAGGCTATTGTATCATACAATAAATATAAAGCACTTAGAATCCTCTCAGCCACATAGAAATTATTTTGAGATAGTTCTCCATGGGACTCTTGTGTTTCTACACATCTGACAATTGAGGCAATGGCTACCCTTTATTCCAGACTACCTTTTATGGACATTTACAGAGCAAACAACCTCAGAAAACAGTGTCTCCTTCCAGAGCCAAGGGCAGACTTGTTTACTGCCCATTATAAAAGATTTGGGTTCTGGGGCCAGCAGAGTGGCTCAGTTGGTTAAGAGCTCGCTCAAGAGTGTGAGCTGAGCTCTGAGCAACAGAAGTTCAATGCCCAGCCCGAGCTGAGCTGCCACTAAGCTGCCAACAGGTGGCAGGATGGCTCAGCTTAAAAAAAAAAAAAAAAAAGATTTGGGTTCCCTAAACTTAAGGTTCCACTCTTGTAACGCACTCCACTGCAGCGCAGGTATCTTTTGGACTTCTTCATGATGTCCTGTGGAAACAGTGGCAAATGCTACTATCGTTGCTGTGAGTATAACCTCTCTACTTCTGACTTAGTCTTGTCTCCTACCAGTATCTGTGAAGTAGGCTAACCTTTAAACTTCAAGTAGGTTTAAAACTCAGACCTTTCATGTCTTGACAATTATAATAGGAGTTACTAATGAAGAATACAGAGCACAATGAAAACATTCAAGAAACCCATTTTTCTTCAGGTCAACTGATGCCATCAAAAAATTTGGACAAGTAACTTACCCTCCTGAGGCTCAGTGACAAAGCCACCAAAGACCTCATCTTGGTATCTGAAAATATCGTTGTGAACATAGAACTTATTTGCAACAGAACCCTGCAATGCAAACAAAAAGTTTTCACTTATTCAGCGGATTTTTAAAAAAACCAAATCACCCTATACCAGTGGTTCTCATCCAAAGGCAATATGGCCCGCCTGGAGCCAATTGGCAGTATCTGCAGACACTTCAGTTCTCTCATCGGAAGTGCAAATGACAACTACTGAGTAGCAGGCAGGGATGCTGCTAAACATCCTTCAATGTACAGGACAGCCAGGCACAACAAAGGCTTATTCAGTCCAAAATATTAATAACACCAATACTGAAACACCCTGCTCTACATTATGACTATTAAAAAACTACACTCCGCCCACACCTCAAATCATTTCTTAAATAATAAATACATATTACCAATCACAGCAAATATTTAAAATTTCCTAAATCTGTATCCAAGACCATTCACACAAGCACTCAAGGGCGATGTAGCTGAAAAGATCTGCCTATACTAGATAAGACAAATCTGAGTCTAAATTTAACTATGTCAATTACCAGTAATTCAACTTCTAAGGCTCTTCCTCATCTGTAAAAAGTAATATCTTAGAGCTTTGAGTATGTATAAGATAAGGTAGTTGGGCCGGCTGAGTGGCGCGGTGGTTAACTGCTGGCTTGGGACGCCAGCGGACCCGGTTCGGGTCCCACATATGAGGGCCAGTGACACTGCCCTCAAAAATAAATAAATAAGATAAGGTAGTTTATGTAATAATATACTATATACTAAGGTAATATTAGATTCTTCCTCTTTAAAGGAGAAAAGTAACTATAAGTAAACTCTCTTGGCAATCATCTCCCACGTGATTCTTTGCATATTTAGAAGTCCATCAACAGTTTTACACTGCCGATAATCTAAGCCTTCCTCTAAAAATCATGACTAAAATGATCTCATGTAATTTTTCAAAGATCAATTGAGTTATAGTATTTTATACTCACACAGTTAAATGATAGGGGTTTTAGATTCACTAACCTCAACAGCAAATTATCTTAAGAGTAATGCTTGAGAAAACATTTCATCAGCAAGTATTTATAGAGACACTTCTACACGCTTATTTATTCTTATTTAGGTAGGCTACCAGCTGACTCAGTGGGGCAGGGGGGCAGGGGGGGAGGCAGTCAGGAAGACTGTACAAATACAATTGATTCAACATAAACCTGTGGTGTTTTCATGGTAAGCATTGTAACTAAAAAGGAGCTGATCCCACACTGGGACTGGGGCATGGACAGCATAAGATGAGCCAAAATATCTTGTGCCACAAAGTTAAAAGTTCATAGTTTACACATCAGCATAAAGTTAACAATGGATTAAATCTATTAAATAAAGACTCCGTGAGTGATTTAACAGATAGAAAAAGCAAGGTTCTTTACAGTAAAATGCCAACTAATATAGAATGATAGAATCAGATAATCAACATTTGCAACCATGAGAGTAGCAGTTGGTTCCCACCAAGCATCATCAATGAATGCAAAAACTAGTATATAAATTTGAAGAAGAACAGGTTATTTGCATAATCTCTAAGAATCATCACCATTTACTTACTAAAGTAAAAACACTAATTTGACAGTAGTGAAACCTGTTGGCCATCACCGTAACTAAGTGATGCAAGTGGACATCACTAATAACAGGACTAAATGGCATCTAGAGCCTCCCTAATGTGAGGCACTTGAAAGACACATGTATAACCTACATCTAATCATAAGGGAGTATGAGACAATTCCTATTGAGGCATTCTACAGAGCAACTTCAAAAGATCTAAAAGATTCAAGAATTATTGCTGATTAAAGGAGACACAAGAGACATTATAGTTGTATAGAATGTGTAATCCTGGGTTGAATCTTGGACCAGGGGAGAAAATTACTATATAAAGGACATATATTGGGACAATAACCAAAATGTAAATATTGACTATACACTGATAATTGCATTACAACAATATTTCTTAAATTTGACAACTGCACTATGATTATGGAAGAGAATTCCTTCCTTATTCTTAGGAAATGTTCACTCAAAGATTTGAGGATGACTAGGCATGATATCTCCAACTTACATTCAAATGGTTTAGATTTTAAAGTGATAGGTAAAAAGAATTATGAATGTGCAGACAAGTGTTGACAGTGGTTCTAGGTAAGGAGTATGTGGGAGTTGCTGCACATACTTTACTATAAGTTTGAAATTCCCAAATGAATAATTTTTAAGAGCTGCACAGCCTTTCACTGTTTCTTTTTTCGTACCTCAGGAGCCAGGACGAAGGTCTGCATGAACCTCCTCAAGGACTGGTTGTTATTAGAGAGCAAGCCCATCACCTGGACCACCACACCGTCGTTCAGAGTGGCATGAGCATCAACATGGCGGATCTTAGTGTGGCAGTTGGTGAAGTTTTGTGACATCACTTTCCTATGGATTTCCTAAGGAATCAAAGCAAGAGTTACTGCCTTAAAATTTAGTCTCCAACAAAAATCTTTCTAACACGACACAAGAAAAGAGAATCTGCATGTTTAAATTCCTCTGCTTTGCCTAATACAGCACTGTCCTTCATTAACGTACCTAAAAAGTGCTTACAATAGATGATCCCCAAGCTAAAACCAATTATCTTCCAACATCAAAAAACTTACATTCTGGGCCAGCCGAGTGGTGCACTGGTTAAGAGCTGGCTTGGGACACCAGCTCTGAGCAACAGGGACCCGGTTCAGATCCCACATGAGGGCCAGTGACACTGCCCTCTACAGCTAAGATGGTGAACAACTGCTCCACCTAGAGCTGGGCTGCAGTGAGTCGCCATAGGCTACAGTAAAGCATGGCCAGCAGCCAATGTGAGTGGCCGGCAACCTATCTGCCTCATCCAGAAAGAGTGCAATGATAATTAATACCAACATGGATCAGTAAAGCAATGTCCTCCACAACTAAACTGAAGAACAAAAGGACAGCAACTTATCTGTTCCCTTTCCCCAATTCCCCAATACTGTTCCCCTACCCCACTTACCCAATAAAATCTTTAAAAACAAAAAATAAAACTTAAACGTTCTTTTTTTTTAAATTTTATATATATTTTTTAATTGGGGAGTTGGGGGAGGAGAACAGTGTTGGGGAACCGGGGAAGGGGAACAGACAAGTTGATGTCCTTTTATTCTTCAGTCTAGTTGCAGAGGAGGTTGCTTCACTGGCCCATGTTGGTATAGTCACTGCGTTCTTCCCGGATGAGGCAGATAGGTTGCCGGCCTCTGGATGGTCGCTCACCACGGCTCTTGGCATCTCACGCTGGCTGCCGGCCACTCACTGTAGCCTATGGCAGCCCACTGCAGCAGGGGCTACAGCCTACACCGTCGCTGAGGCTCGCACAACCCAACTCCAGGTGGAGCTGTTGCCAGCTGTAGAGGGCAGTGTCACTGGCCCTGGTATGTGGTATCAGAACCGGGGCTGCTGGTGTCCCAAACCAGCTCTTAACCAATGCGCCACTCAGCCAGCCCAAAACTTACATTCTAATCATAAAAATGAGCAAATGTGACACCATAAGCTTCTCAATGACTATCACATTAATCAAATGGTTATTAAATACCTAAACTTCTAAAAAGTTGAGAAATCTCATCTTTAAGTATCAGCAAATCTATTAAACATTAATCCTCCCAGTGTTATGGGTTCTTTTCCAGCTGCTTACCAGCCCACATCAAGTTAGGTATGCTTACTTTCTGTCCATAGACTGCATCTGCTGGTTTTCCATTTGAATCCAATCCCCCATGGACATAAGACGAATTCTTTCCATAAAATCTGTAGAACAGGAAGATAATTTACTGTCATCTTCAAGTATCCAAAGATCAAGTATTTATTTTTCATGTCTGGTACCTAACTGCCTCACTGACAGATTCTTGGAGCCAGGAATGTGTTTTCTTTTTCATCTTTGAAGGCAATCAGATCCATCCCCTACAGGGCAGTCAACACTTGCTGAATGGGAATGGATTTGGTCTATAAGACAGGACACTTATTTTATAAGTACCAAGACCCAGGTTTCAGGGTAGATGATCATGTTGGGAAGACTCCTGCAGTTCGTGTCAGGAAGGCCACTTAAAATACACAGAACTTCCTGTTTTCACTCAAAAATAAAACAAGCAGTTTTGCTATAGATGAGTACATCTATACTCTCCATAGAGCTGGAGAGTCCTTTTATATCTCATGAGCATGAGGAGTTCCCATTAAAAACCCAGGAACTCATGCAGGTGGGTTTTAGCAGTTTTTAATAATTTTTGCTGGTGCACTAAGAGTTATAGACTTTCATTCCCATAGCTTTAATTTTTCTCTATCCTCAAATGCTTTGTTTTCATTACAATACTATACTGGCTCAGGAAGGCCACGTGTACCCACCGATCATCAAGAAATGCCCAACCCAAGGAGAACCACACTATATGGATGGATTTCTTGATATCTGTACTGGAGATAAACGATTTTTACAAATGAGCCCATACATGCCATTCTACATCCTGATTCTGCCTCCCTCTGCCCCTCAAAAAGAGGAAAGCTCAGGTACCACAAGAACCACAAGTCTACCTTTTAGTGGTCAAAGTTATTAAAAGGTTGCATATCAGCTAGTGAAATCAGTTCACTGCTGGCTAAGCCACTTTTCATTATGTCTAAGATGTACCTCAGAGACGAAATGTGAAAAAAAAAAGTCTTAGAATCAATAAATAGCAATACTGACATGAAATATATCAATGCACTTGGTTAGTTTCAACTCCTGCTCCTTTTTAAATTCAAATTTATCTAACTTGTAAGGGCACATAATAAAATTTGACATAAAACAAACAAAAAAATAAGTTTGAAGACTTTTTTTTATCACTTAATAGTCATGTGAATACTAGCAAATGTTTAACCCCTTAGCATCTTTATCGGCAAAATGCAGTTAACGCTCCTATAATGCCTTACTAAAAGGTTTGAGAAAAGATCAAGGGGATACAGGTGAAAGAGTTTTGGAAGTTGTAAAGCCTTAGAAAAAAAAAAAATCACAAGGGACAGTCTCCATTTTCACTGCAAGGACTCAAAATGAATTTATAAGGGAACCCTTGCACACTGCTGGCGTGAATGCAAATTGGTGCAGCCACTGTGGAAAACAGTATGGAGATTCCTCAAAAAATTAAGAATAAAACTACCATATGACCCAACAATCCCTCTTCTGGGTATCTACCCCAAAAATTTGAAAACACTTATTATTCATAAAGCTATATGTACCCCATGTTCATTATGGCATTATTCACAATAGCCAAGACATAGAAACAATCTGTGTGTCCTTTCACAGATGACTAATACAGAAGATAAGATCTATCTATATCTATATATATGAATAGGACTCAGCCACAAAAAGGATGAAATCATTGTCATTTGCAACAACATGGATGGATCCTAAGAGTATCATGCTAAGTAAAATAAGATGGCAAAGAACAGTATGATTTCACTCATATACAAAATATAAAACTGAAAGCAACAAACTCATGAAGACAAACAGAATGGTGGTTACCAGAGGGGAAGGGGAGTAGGGAGGACAAAGAGGGTGAAGGGGTCAGGTATATGGTACAAAGGAGGCTAGACTTTGGGTGGCAAACACACATGGAGTATACAGGTGTTGTATTACACAGTTATACACCTGAGAATTATAGAATATTATTAACCAATGTTACCCCAATAAATTTAATTTTAAAAAACTGAATATAGGAAAAAAAGAACTTATAAATTTTCTTTTCCACCTAATATAATAATCTTGTGCTATCCAATATACAAGCCAAAGTACAGAGAAAAAATAGTTCTGGTCAAGCCAAGTACACATTTCGGAATTTCTAAGAAATTGTATAAGGTAGCACTGTTTTTAAGAGGAAATAATGGAAGCCAGTCATTAGGGGATTAAAGTGTGCTATATATCTCTATAAAATAAACTTTGTGGATATTAAAACTAATTTGATACATGTATTACCCATGTAAGATGACCCCAGATTATAAAAAAACTAAGACAGTGTATTAAAATGTTTGCACATACATAGAAAACTCGTTAGAACAGTCTTACTTCTGTTTATTTCATAATCTGTTTTAATTTATAACAAGGATGTATTGCTTCCATTAAAAAGATACTCCAGTTTTTTAAAAACACATCAGTACAAAAGTATGTTATTACGGGAACAGCCTTGAATATTCTTCAATACTTTCTTACTAAGTAATTCATGAATCACCAAAAACAGCAAAACAGAAAACAGAAACAAAAGCATGAATATTATACATTTATATTTGCAGGCACTATTTTTCTGACAATGTATAAGTTTTGATAACTTGATGTACCTTTTTAATAATATTTGCATAAACTAATAATAAATATCTGTATACTGTATTTAAAATTATGTAATTTGGGGGCGACCAGTTAGCTCAGTTGGTTAGAGTATGGTGCTGATAACACCAGGATTGCCAGTTCAATCCTGACATAGGCCACTGTGAGCTGTGCCTTCCCTAAAAGAGTCAACTATGCCACTGTAACATGAAAGCAATGTGTAACCAACCAGTGACCATGGCTGTTCCCTGATAAAATTTTAAAAATAAAATAAAATAATGTAATTAAAACAGCCATCATTTATTGGTACTTTTACAAAACACTATTATAAAACACCCTACAAGGTACATGATGAATAAGAAAATCTCAAGGTTAAGTATCCACATACTAAATAAAATACAGCATTAGAAGGTGCTGGGAGAAAAAATGTTTGACCTGTGCAGCATGTCTGGAGCCTGGTTCAGCAGCGTGTAATACTGTCTCACGAATTCCCGCCCGACCAGCAGGGGACTAGGCTTCTCCATAACCATTGCTTTGGTCAATTCAACCTGGAAAAAAAAAAAGTGACGTATGTTCAACTTGAAAGATCAAGTACAAGGGAGAAAAGTGGCAGGAGAGAAAACAATCATTTAACTAAACCAACTCAAAGTATCACTTCAGCAATTCTTGGTTTTAAAAAATGAGTAAGTATTGTAAGAACAAACAAAACCCACAGACCAGGTGAGATTTTATACATTCAAATTTATTACAACCAGATAAACACTGGGAGGAAAATCTCTATGAAGAATTAATTCATCATTATTCAAAATATCCAATTTTCTTAGACTGAATGTAAGAACCTCAAAGTATTTCCATCACGTACTCCTAGCATAATTCTCTTAAGTTATCAAACACAATTAAGAGTGTTCCAGTTTTAAGATTACAAATATATTCTTATTTATGGCATTATTTCATTCAATGGTGATAAAATCAAACAATGAATATAGTTTAGATATACAGGCACATACCATCACATTTTTGGTCAAACTAAGTTAAAATAATATTTAGTATCTTTAAAAAAGAAACCACAAAGGGCTGGCCGAGTGGCGCAGTGGTTAAGAGCTGGCTTGGGATGCCAGCAGCCCAGGTTCGGATCCCACATATGAGAGGGCCAGTGACACTGCCCTCTAAGAATAAAAAATAAAAAATTTAAAAAAATAAAGAAACCACAAAAACTAAAAAGTTCTAAATATGCTTAATATATTCTATAATGGGGCCAAAAATAATCTGAAAATATGGGCAAACGTTAACAAAATATTTTTAGTCAGCAAAATAATACCTACCACTTTAAAATCATCATGATTTATAGTACCCTTTGAGTGTTAAGAAAGTAACTATCGACAGTTATTTACAAAAAAGAAAAACTTTTTGAAAAAGATATTTGACATGAAATAATCCCAAATTTGCATTTGAAGATAAAATCATCTTGAATTCAAAGGCAAACAGAGGGATATGTACATATTAATTACAGTATTTAAAAGGTGATAAAATTTTATGTTTTCTTAAAAGATGGGCAAAATGAATTGAGTTTGGTTAGTTAATTCCTACACAAAGTTATTTGTGGCAATGTTTAACTTCATCTACTGCATTTCTGCATTATTAAACATCTGTATCATTTACTACTTGTTTCACCAAAATCTAAGAAATTAGTGGAAGGCATGTTCATTTTTCCAGTAATAGGACGCTACAGAATAGCGTCCCAGTTGTACTGCAGAGTAGTTTGCCTGCAGGTACATTTTGAGGACATCAGTAACAAGAATTTGAATCCTAAATCTTAAGTGGAAATACTTACGTAGACTAATCAGAGGCAGAATGAGAAACTGTTGTATTTTTCCCCCTGGCTCTTAGTCCAGACAAAAAAAAAATCTCAGATGTTCCTAGAAGTACTGATCCCAGATTCTTCAAAACTGAAGATTCTCTAACGTCTAACTGTAATCTTTAACAGTCATGTAGCCTGTTTCTGAGTTTTAAGATTTTCCATTACTTCACTTAAATCAGAGCAACAGTACTGTTTTATAGAGTTCCCATATAAACTTTCCTTTCTTAAAAGGGCTTAGCGACTCTATTTAAAACCACGAATATCTGACCCACCCTCAGATAAAAGGAAAAACCCTATGTGCTTCCATCACACCCCCAAATCTCATGCCTAATTTCAGAAATGGAAGGCAGGTCTCCCAATTCTTTAGAAACTGGTGGCGTGGTGGTTAAGCGCTGGCTTGGGAAGCCAGCGGCCCCGGTTCAGGTCCCCCATCTGAGGGCCAGGGACACTGCCCTCAAAAAAAAAAAAAAACCAAAAAAAATTGTAGTTACATATTTTCTAATACATAAAGAGGCTGAACAGAAAGTTTTGCTTCCCTACCTCATCCAAAACATACAATATATCCACAATATAAAAAGCAATTTAAATAAAAGGAATCTTCATGACAGGACAAATAAATCAGAGAAAGAAAATAGCGCACATTCAGTAAATTCCTATTTTCTTACTCTAATTGCACTCATTTCTCTTCAGTACCATCTGTTCTTAATCCCCAGTCAGTATTACAAATGTCAACATTACTAGACTAGTAACATTAACTAAACTGTATCCTTTGTTACTGACAAGTAGTCTCACTATATTTCAAACTTCTAACATTTTATCAAATACTACCACTCACATCCAATGTTTCTTTTGCAAAATGATAAAAATCCTTTAGGTTGTGTATCAAAGTTAAGAAAAATGAAAACCTAGACCACCTCTAGAACTTCTCTTTTCCCCTATCTGAGTTTACCTAGATAATTCAAATTAAAATAATAAAAACTCATTATTGGTTTGACTGCACTCTTACCATCAATATTTTATTTCAGGTCATCACCATAAAGCCAAGCAAGTCAAGTTAAACATATTTATATGCTAAATTGATCTTCATCTTGCTTGTAGGTTTTTAAAAAATTTTTCTCTTTTCTGTTTTGTTTTTTGGCGGGGAGGGTTGTAGATTTTTATTAACTGTTATAAACTTGTCAGAAAAATCTGTATCACTCACCAAGTTTCCAAACGTTAATTTTCTTTATTAGTTTAACAGTTTAGTATAATTAAATATTTTGGAAACTAGGTTTTCAATTACCATTTTTGAATTTTCCAAACAGACAGTACTTTATGTGGGGTTGAAATTTCTACCTTACGAAACATGCAATCCAGCTATGTTGAAACCAAATTTACAATACTCTGGTACTAAAGTTATAAGTTTCAATGTTAGGCACCAGGGTTACTTCACATACCTCTGTAGTCTCCCAGCACATATTTACACTACAAACATTATATGGTTTCATTAAAGTGGAGGCCCAGGATATTAAAAAGTCTCTCCTCTAAGCTCTTCTATAATAAATACTGACCAATGAGCTCAAGGGAAATGGTAGCAGTATTTAAAAATAATATTCCTGTCAATTATATCTCAATGAAACTGGGAAAAAAATAATATTCCATTTGACTATGTACAGCATTTTAGTAAAAAGAAATGATACTGTGTCACTCCTTTAAAAAAAAATGATTGATTCCTAAATTAAAATGGCCAAAGGCTTCAATAATTCTACATTAATTAAAAATGCAGCACGGGCCGGCTGAGTGGCGCATTGGTTAAAAGCTGGCTTGGAGGCCGGCCGAGTGGCGTGGTGGTTAAGCGCTGGCTTCCCGGTTCGGTCCCACATGAGGACCAGTGACACTGCCCTCAAAAAAAAAAAAAAAAGCTGGCTTGGGATGCCCCCGGCCCCAGTTTGGATCTCACAAACGACGGCCAATGACACTGCCCTCTACAGGTAAGATGGTGAACAACAGCTGCACCTGGAGCTGGGCTGCTGTGAGTCCCCAGGACGGCATAGCTGCAGCCCCTGCTACAGTGGGCTGCCATAGGCTACAGTGAGTGACTGGCAGCCAGCGTGAGCAGCTGGCAGCCAGCGTGAGCTGCCAAGAGCTGCTGAGAGTGGCCGTCCAGAGGCCAGCGGCCTATCTGCCTCACCCGAGAAGAACGCAATGATGATACCAATATGGCGAGTGAAGCAATGGCCTCCACAACTAGACTGAAGTGCAAAAAGTACAGCAACTTGTCTGTTCCCCTCTCCCAATTCCCCAATAAAATCTTTAAAAAAAAAAGAATACAGCAGGACGGCCGAGTGCATTGGTTAAGAGTTGGCTTGGGGGCCGGCTGAGCGGCGCGGTTGTTAAGCGCTGGCTTGGGAAGCCAGCAGCCCCGGTTCGGGTCCCACATGAGGGCTAGTAACACTGCCCTCAAAAAAAAAAAAAAAAAAAAAAAAAAAGTTGGCTTGGGACCCCAGCTCTGAGCAGCAGGGCCCCAGTTCAGATCCCACATTGAGGCCAGTGAAGCTGCGCCCTCTACAGCTAAGATGATGAACAACAGCTCGACCTGGAGCTGGGCTGCACGGAGTCACCGGCCACGGCATAGGCTGTGGTGGGGCTGGCTGGCTGCTGGCGTGTGCTTTTGTGAACAGCCGTGAGACGGCCATCCAATGGCCGGCAAGTGACTGCCTCACCCGGGAAGAGCGCATTGATAATACCAACATGGGCCAGTGAAGCGACATCCTCCACAACTAGACTGAACAAAAGGACAGCAACTTGTCTGTTCCCCTTTCCCGATTCCCCAACTGTTTCTCTCCCCCAATTCCCCAGTAAAATCTTGAAAGAATAAAGGGTATTTCTTACAAGAATATCTATTTAAAAAAAAGAACGCAAGCTTCTTCCTAAATGTTAAGTTTGTTAAGAGTAAAGACCATTTCTTACATAACTTTCTAGTCACAAAACTTAATAGTCCCTAACACATAAGAGGAATAAAAAGTTTTCTTTCGGGCCGGCAGAGTGGCGCATTGGTTAAGCGCTGGTTTTGGGATGCCAGCAGCCCCGGTTCGGATCCCACATGAGGGCCAGTGACACTGCCCTCTACAGCTAACAACAGCTCCACCTGGAGCTGGGCTGTGCGAGCCCCGGTGATGGTGTGGGCTGCAGCCCCTGCTGCAGTGGGCTGCCATAGGCTGCAGTGAGTGGCCGGCAGCCAGCGTGAGCGGCTGGCAGCCAAGCGTGAGCTGCCAATAGCCGCGATGAGCGACATCCAGAGGCCAGCGACCGATCTGCCTCATCCGGGAAGAGCGCAATGACGATACCAACAGTGAAGCAACGTCCTCCGCAACTAAACGGAAGAACAGGAAGACGGCAACTTGTCTGTTCCCCTTCTCCGATTCCCCAACGCTGTTCCCCTCCACCAATTCCCCAATAAAATCTTTAAAAAAAAAAAAAAAAAAAGTTTTCTTTCATTCAACATTCTCATACAAAAGGTTAAATTTTTACACAAGCAAAATGAATTTCAGACCATCCATTTGTCAGGCTGAACTGTCAGGGTTTCCAAAATTTAGATTAAGATTGCAGGTACAATACTGTTTCTTTAATGATTAAGAAAAGGCCAAAGAGAAAACGACGCTGAAGTGCCAGAAAGTAGTTGCCTGAGAGGGAACTGACTGAAAAGGCCCACAGGGAAATTGGCTCAAGAAATGAGTGCATTTGGATGATAGTTACATGTACATCACTGAAAAACTTCTCAAACTGAACCCTTATACTCTATAATCTTGTTTGTAAACTATGCCTCAAAAATTCTAAATAAAAAATGCTTTCACATTAAAAAAATCCTGGGTCCGGCAAAGTGGCGTGGTTGTTAAGCGCTGGCTTTGGAAGCCAGCGGCCCCGGTTCGGGTCCCACATATGAGGGCCAGTGACACTGCCCTCAAAAAAAATAAAAAATCCTGAAGACATCATAAAATATATTAGAATACTTAAAAATACTGAATGAACCACCCAACAGCACCAGTCACTATAAAATATTTAGGGAAGTTCTTTGGTAATCTGAGAGCACACACTGAAAGTTTTGTGAATAACCTTGTGTATTTAATCACCATTCTCAGTAAAAAGAAAACGTCGGCAATTTGAGCCCAAAAGATCTAAGTCTATACAGATAGACTCAATCAACCCTACTTAGAAAAATTTTATTTGGTGAATCACCTCTCTAAAACCTTCGTCTTCATTTCTGGCCCAAACATAAAACACAGCTATGAGAAAGGTGTGAAGTAACATCATACCTCCTGAGAATAAAGTCGTTAATCTCCCTCTTGTTCATCAGAATGCTCAATTCTATCCAATCTAAAATAATAAAAGTAAACAAATTCAAATGGTGTTTTGCCATTTATTGATCCACTATGACAATTATAAACTATGAGTATCAATGAAAATGCATGATAAAAAGTTCCAGGGTTCTCCCTTATTCATTAACACGCCCCCCCCCCCAATGTTCTTTCATTTAACACTTGTCCTTTTAAAAGGCTTTACAAGGTTGTACAACTGCGGAGTCTGGCTGTTCCTAATATATGCCAATGGCTACATTATTCGTTAGGACTATGAAGCATGTACCAAAACCAGAAGTAGGAAATGAGTTTTATTATTTGAATTATCAGCAGTAATTCCACCCTCCCCATGCTGATGTGAAGACTTCCTAAAAGATAACTGCCACTCTCCCAAGACAAAGTAGGTTCTGTAAACAAACACTCCAAACAATTCCAATTTGGAGATCACTCCCTTATCACACTGCTTTCAGGTCAACAGGTTAAACCTTTTGGGGTATATAATAAAAAACACTCAAAAATAATATTCCTAAGAATGATATAAACTGAAATCATTACAGTCTAGAAAGATCAGAAATGAAAGAAACAGGACCTGGGAATAAAGGGGAGGGGAAATCACTCATTTTTCACTAATTTTATAGCCAATACTTGTGAACATCATAATATCCCAAAATTGTACTCTATGAAAGGAACATGAAAAATATTTTTTAAAAATTATACTTGCCCTTAAAATTGTTTTCTCGAAATACTAAAAGGTACTAGGTTAGGGAAAGGGGCAGTTCTTGATCTCAAGAACTAAACAAAAAAACCACCACTTAGAAATCCTTCAAGAGGGAAAGATGGTAAATATGAGCTTCAGTTTACCAGTTCTAAACTGAACCATCCAAATCAAAGATACGTAAAATATGACAAACTTGGAAACTGAGTGCTCTATTTGAAAACAGTGAATGCGTATTTGAGATACAACAAAAGGAAACCCTTAAATTTTCTTTAACCAATACTCTCACTGGGGAAAAATTCTCCACCACCATTCACTAGTTGTGTTCCTGGGCTGCTCTTCCATCTGCAAAACTAAAATCATAATTACAAGAATTAAGTGTCTCAGATAACAAGCACTGCATGTTAGCAGTTATTACTACTATTAACATTATAATTAACTGTGGTGAAGGAGAACTTTTCTACATCTCACCCTTTTCTGTCACCTAGAAGTCTTAATTCTTTATGTATTTTGCCAGTCAAATAAAAATATAGAATTATTTCCTGCAAGAATAAGAATTTTTGTAGAGTACTTCAGACTACAGAAGCCCAAGCACTGAATGGAAAACTTTTTAGAAAACTTGTAGGGTGGCTTTATGACCACGGTGGTCCACCGATATTAATGCTACACAGAAAAACTTGCCTGTGTGCTCACAAAATATAACTGTCCAGTTAAATTGTAAAACTAAGTCAAGTGCATATCGCACTATCTTAACTTTTAAAACACGCATCATGGAGCTACAATAGCTTTAAGTTATGTTTATGCCCTGTTAGGTATAAAAATTTCTGCTCTTTAAAAAAATAAAGCATTAAAAGTTTTACTTTTCTCTTAAACATTGCTAAATAATTTTTATTCTTATGCTAGTAAAATAAGTTTGAATTATAATTACTATTTCTGAAAGAATTTTTACTCATCATAGCCATCAGGAGTATTTCCCTTGACGAAAGCTAACTGAAAATATCCATCAAAATATTTATCTCACTTTATTCCAAACATTAGCAACCTAAAAACATTGAGCAACCACTCCTGTTTCTTTCCCCTTTTTTTTGGGGGGGGGGAGTGGGGGGGTGGGAGAGGAGGAGATATTATATTATGGAATAGTCCATACAAAAATTATATAAAAAACAAGGTGTAAATACAGAAAGGTATAAAAACATATACAGAGGGTGCCAAAAAAATGTACGTACACAAATTTCAAGAAAGGAGAAAACTATTAAAATTGTAATACTCAATATATACCGATAACAAAAGATGAACAGAAGTCATATGTATACATTTTTTTGGCACCCCCAGTATAAACATAATGTATAAAAAGTATTCACTGTTGCACTGTGTTATGGACAGTTATATTATGTTCCATACTAATGTGTTACAATGTATACAGAACACTATATAACGGAGTATTGGGCACCTACTGAGCAGATTAAGACTCACAGACCTCTGCATTGCTGGAAGGTCCTGTGATGAACATGCACTACTTTCAGAATAAAAAAATAAATAAAATGCAACAAAGCATACCAACGTCCAATAACTAGTGGCAACGTATCTTACATATTTTAGCTCTTTGAAATGGAGTGATCTTTAAAATCCCTTTAGATTTATAACTCCACAAATTAACTCCACTGTGTGATTCTAATTAGTACAAGAGGGGTACTTTTTAACAGATCTGAGGACCACAGGACATCTCTCTCTATTTACTAGTAGCAGCTGTAGATGGCCCAATTTCGACTTTTCATGGTATACGAAGTTTTCTGTCTGGTTACTTTCTCCCAACTCTCAGGACAAAGATCGAAGAGCTAAGCATTCTCCTAAAAAATTCTTTAAAATTTTCACCTTTAAATTTGTCTTAAAACAAGGTATCTATTTACTTTGCTTTTGAAAGTATTTTATCAGAATAGTTGCTGATAAAATTTCCCAATTTTAAGAGGGAATTCATTTTTGGCTTATGATACTATAATTTTTCCACCAGTATCGCTCTGTGTTGGCTTTAGGATCCTGACTCAAAGCAAACACTGAAAGCATTAAGGTAGTTTACAATACAGGAGGGAAAGTGAGGGAATAGAATTGGTTATTAGTCACTTACAAGGAGTGAAGAATGTAATTTTTATACTTTCCTTACCTAATTTGAAAAGCAGTATCATCAGTAAGTGCTATTCTAAAAAAACATAAAATACACAGAAATGTTGATACCTCACAGTTAACAATCACGGATTTATTTTTGCTGGATTGACCCTGATTTATGAAATACTCTTTTAACTTTCAAAATGTCTATTTAATACCAAATTACCAGATTGCATGGCTACTTTAAAGATTCCCCATCAATAATTTTGCTGAAGTTCTTAGAAATGTGGAAGGTGCTTCCTTTTACTGACTCCAAAGAGCTGAGAGCGATTATGTTCTAAGAGCCAGGAAGCACACTGTAGACTGACCATAGTCCACATAAATTATTTTTAATGTCATAGCTTACGCTGACAAAATCAAAGTGGCGGGCCGGCCGAGTGGCGCATTGGTTAAGCGCTGGTTTTGGGATGCCAGCGGCCCCGGTTCGGATCCCACATGAGGGCCAGTGACACTGCCCTCTACAGCTAACAACAGCTCCACCTGGAGCTGGGCTGTGCGAGCCCCGGTGATGGTGTGGGCTGCAGCCCCTGCTGCAGTGGGCTGCCATAGGCTACAGTGAGTGGCCCGCAGCCAGCGTGAGCGGCTGGCAGCCAGGCGTGAGCTGCCAATAGCCGCGGTGAGCGACATCCAGAGGCCAGCGACCGATTTGCCTCATCCGGGAAGAGCGCAATGACGATACCAACAGTGAAGCAACATCCTCCGCAACTAAAGTGAAGAACAAAATGAAAGCAACTTGTCTGTTCCCCTTCCCTGATTCCCCAACGCTGTTCCCCTCCACCAATTCCCCAATAAAATCTTTAAAAAAAAAAAAAAAAAAAAAAAAAATCAAAGTGGCAAAATATCTTAATAACTCATGATCTATACATGCCGGGTTTAAATTAAGAAAAAAATGCAGTATTGTATAATAAAAAATTAGTACCCAAAATGTATATAGAACTCCTATACAAATCACTAAAATAAAGAATGACCCAACAGAAAAATAGGCAAAGGAAAGGCAACAAGCAATTCTCATTAAATGGGCAACAAACAAAAGATAAATGTTAACCAGTAAAATGAAACCTACCACTTCTCACAGGAGATTCCCCCAAAGTATTAAATGATCAGCCAACACCAAACATTGGCAAAGTGGGGAAGAGAACCTGCAAAAACTGCTGGAGAGGGCCAACTGGTACAACCACAGAGGAGAACTACTTTGCAGTTACCTGATAAAATCAAAAACATTCTGACGAATCTAGCAATTTTCTTCTAGAGATATATATATAGTATATGGGAGGTGTGTGTGTGTGTGTGTGTGTGTGTGTGTGTGTGTGTGTGTGTATGTCAAGAAAAATTCACCTATTTGTATAAGACATACAGAGAACTAACTGCCACCCTATTTCTGAACTGTAAGACAGGTAATAATGTACATGTCTGTCAAATGAGGAACAGATTAAGTTGTGGTTTACTCACATCATGGAAACCTCCATACCTAAGATAATCATGAGGCACTTACAAGATTGAAAAGGGGTGCTATTAATAACTATGCCAGGTTAACTGGAATGAATTAAGTCTGTTCCTGGGAAACCAAAACATAAAGTCACTCTATTTATAGCAGTCATAAAGTCAGCACGAAAGAGATCTCAAAAACAATGTTACAATCAAGTCAGGTGCCAAATACAAGTATGTCCTGTATGGTAAGCTTTAAATGTTTAAAAGTGTTTTTAGTGTACACAAAAAAAATGTAAAATATTGGTCAGAGACACATACGTAGACTTAATTTATTTTTTTTAAGGGCAGTGTCACTGGCCCTCATATGTGGGACCTGAACCGGGGCCGCTGGCTTCCTAAGCCAGCGCTTAACCACTGCGCCACTTGGCCGGCCCTAGACTTATTTTTTAAATCTGGATGTAAAAATAAGACAAATAAATCCATGGAACAGAATAGTTAATATACCTACACATAAATGGACAACTGATTTTCCACAAAAATGCAGACAACTCAATAGAAAATGGATACTCTCTTCAACAACTGGTGCTGAACAATTGTATATCCACATATAAAAAAAAAAGAACCTCAATTCATGCCTCACACCATATTAAAATTTAACTCCAAATGGTTTTAGGTAAAACCTAGAACTATAAAACTTCTAGAGAAAATATGCACGACCTTGGGTTAAGCAAAGATTGTAGATACAACACCAAAAACATGATCTATGAGAGAACAGATTGATAATATGGACTCCACCAAAAATAAAACCGTCTGCTCTACAAAAGACATTCATGAAAAGGCAAGCCAGACTGGAAGTAAATATTCACAGAACATATATCTGATAGAAAACTTGTATAAATTTATAAAGACCTCTCAGAATTGAATAACAACCCCATAAAATATAAGCCAAAGATATGGAGACATTTCACCAAAGAAATTTAAATGCCAAATAAACACATGAAAAATGCTAAACTTCATTAGTCACTACATCAATGTAAATTAAGACCATCGGGAGATACCACTATATACCTGACAGAATGACTAAAATTGAAAAGGCTGACCAAACAGTGTTGGCCAGGATTTCGAGAAAAGGGTACCTTCAAACACTACTGGTGGGAACGAAAAGTGGTACAGGCACTTTAGAATAGTTAGGCAATTTCTTAAAAAGCTTTATTAGTAATAACCAAAAGCTAAAAACAAACCAAATTCCATCAAGTGTGGTTTATTCAGCATTTAAAAAGAAATAAAGCGGACTGGCCAAGTAGCGCGTTGGTTAAGAGCTGGCTTGGGACACCAGTGGCCCCTGTTCGGATCCCACACGAGGGCCAGTGACACTGCCCTCTACAGCTAAGATGGTGAACAACAGCTCCACCTGGAGCTGGGCTGCACGAGTAGTCCCCAGGACGGCTTAGCTGCAGCGGGCTGCCATAGGCTACAGTAAGAGGCTGGCAGCCAGCGTGAGCTGCCAATAGCATCAACAGCCGTCCAGAGGTGGGCGACCTATCTGCCTCACCCAGGAAGAGCGCAATGATGATACCAACATGGGCCAGTGAAGCAAAGTCCTTCACAACTAGACTGAAGAACAAAAGGACAGCAACTTGTCTGTTCCCTCCGCCACTTCCCCAATAAAAATCTTTAAAAAAAAAAAAAAGCACATACTATATGATTCCATTTACATAAAAATTCTACGAACTGCAAACTAATCTTCAGTGACAGAAGGTGTCTTCTGAGGGCAGAAGACGTGAGGGGTGCAAAGGAATTGCAGACGGGCATGAACTTGGGGGGTGGCAGTGGATATACTATCTTAACTGGTGGTTTCACGGGATCAACGATACCAAAAATTATTACATCGTACACCTGAAATACCTGCAATTTATTGTATGTCAATTATACCTCAATAAAGCTTTTTTTTAAAAAAAACTTTTTTTGGGCCGGCCGAGTGGCGCCGTGGTTAAGCGCTGGCTTGGGAAGCCAGCGGCCCCAGTTCGGTCCCACATGTGAGGGCCAGTGACACTGCCCTCAAAAAAAAAAAATAAAATAAAATAAAAAAATAAAAAAATAAATTTTTTTTTAATTGGGGGAATTGGGGGAGGGCAACAGCGTTGGGGAACCAGGGGAGGGTAACAGACAAGTTGCTGTCCTTTTGTTCTTCAGTCTAGTTGTGGAAGACATTGCTTCACTGGCCATGTTGGTATCATCATTGCGCTCTTCTCAGGTAAGGCAGATGAGTCGCTGGCCTCTGGACGACCGCTCCCAGCGGCTCTTGGCAGCTCACACCAGCTGCCAACCACTCACTGTAGCCTATGGCAGCCCACCGCAGCAGGGGCTGCATCTATGACCTCCTGAGGACTCACAGCAGCCCAGCTCCAGGTGCAGCTGTTGTTTACCACCTTAGCTGTAGAGGGCAGTGTCACTGGCCATCATATGTGGGATCCGAACCAGGGCCCCACAGCTCAGAGCTGGCATCCCCTCCTAACCAATGTGCCACTCGCCCGGCCCTAAAATAAAACATTTTAACCCACCAATAAAATAGCCTGAAAAGACAAAAGGTCATCTGAGGGGAAGAGAGGAGATGGGAACCTGTACAGCAAAAAGTCACACATTAGAGAGTGATGCTAAATGTTAACTGTCAATTCTGGGTACGATGCTACTTACCGATCTTTTTATTCTATTATAATTTATCAAAACCACTAAGGGAAAATAAACAATAAGGGTTTGTGTGTACTAACATGGCATCAACTGTCATACCTGTTTTTGTAGGGTTATGCTATGGATTCAAACACTGAATTTTGGATTAGTTATTAGAGAAACAAAGGTGTTTTCCCAGAACCAAAGAAACTTTTAATACAGAAGCCAAAATCTGTGCTCAGAGCAGGAGCAGGACCACTACCACCAGATCTACTGTTCAATCTATTTTCCAAACTCTTCCCATTTACCACCTGTCAGCTCCCTTTGAAATTTTTCCTGACAGCTCCTTGGAACAATGAATGGCTGATTCCAGGGCAGGACAGGCAAAATACAAGATGAGCCTGAAGCACCTGATAAAGAAAGAAAATGCTTTAAAAAAAAAAAGCATGGGGGAACACAAACATCAAAAGGACAGTAAGAGCTGAAACTAAAACAATTTGAACAATAAAGTAAGCAAAAATAAGTTTAGGATGACAACCCAAAGAATAAAAAATCCACAAGTCCATGCTGATATAAATGAATGACTAAATAAACAATTAAAGGGTAAGAAAATAAAGTCTTTATTAAAACAAATAGGGCAGAACAGACAACTCTTCCTTGCAGAATAATGTCCAATAATGCACCAGGAACACGGGAAATAAAGAATCACCATTAGAACCACAATAGACACAGGCAAGATATACTAATAAATGTTAAAATTAAGGGGGGGGGCGGACTTTACAGAAACAAAATACTTGCATAGATTCAAAGTGTCCCCTCCCAAATATTTAGTATGTCCACAAATTCAGACTCACCTCCCTCATAGTGACTAGCTTCTAATGATGACAGTATGCAAAGGGGAAAAATACTAACCTGGTAGATGCCACCTTTATCAAATCAAGTCATCAGGTTAAATTCAACCAGTAATGATGTTATGTACCCCCAATGTGATAGGGCTAAGTCACCTTTGGTATTCTTCCCCAAAATCCATCACCTCAGTCTACTCATCACACCAGACACGCCCAAATTGAGATCAAAAGGGTCATGCTCATAAAAGACAAAGGGAAGACAAACTCACAGACCAGAGAAGAGACTAAGAAGACTAAATGAATGTGGTATCTTGAGTTGGATCCGGGAACAGAAAAAGGACATTAGTGGAAAAAGTAGGGAAATCCAAATAAGGTCAATCATTTAGTAAATAGTATTTCATCAATGTCAATTTCTTCGTTTTGATAAATGTACCATGATTATGTAAGATGTTAATAACGGCAGTTGGGTCTCTGCATTACAACTCTTCTGTAAACCTAAAATTACCTCAAAATCAAGTTTCCCCGAAAGATAAAAACTTCAAGACAGGAATTAGAACACTTAACAATTCACTAGTTTTTCTTGGTTTTTTAGCATCCCTTTCCCACTCCAAAGTTAAAAGTTCGTCAGCTAAGTTTATAATTAAGCAACAATCTGTTCTTTCTCATCAAGATGAAAATACTTTATCCTTTAATACTGGTGCCTCATCAATGAAATCCCTAAAAACATGAATTTCTTGTCCTCTAGATCTCATATGGCATAGGTGGACATGCTCCAGGAAACGCTAAGAGCAACCTGAGTCCACAAACAGTGTGGACAAAAGGGCCTGGAAGGGTAGAATCCGTCAGGTTTTTTGGACAGAGAAATAGCTAGCACTTCTCTATCCACAGTTCTCTAGTAGGTACACCACATGTTTTACAGAAGAGTTTAAGACAACTATTTGGGTTTCAGATTGTTAGTTCTCTCCCAAGTAAAATCATGAGAAACTCTACAATACACGAAAGCACTTAGAAAGCTACACAAATACACGATGCTGTTCCATAGCCACTTACGTTAACGTTCCTGCAAAACAGAAGTGCGTCCCATCCAGAAAGCCAGTTTTCTTTCTCTGAACCATCTCTAATATTTACTTTTTACTAAATACCTGAAATTTAGCACACAGGGTAACAGCTAAGCAATCTGATAAAATATGACACATGGACTGAGGACAGAAGGGGAAATCTGTCACGTAAAGTGACAGTTTTCTTTCTCTGAACCATCTCTAATATTTACTTTTTACTAAATACCTGAAATATAGCACACAGGGTAACAGCTAAGCAATCTGATAAAATATGACACATGGACAGAGGGGAAATCTGTCACGTAAAGTTAAAGACTTGATTTACTAAGGCCACCACAGCCTGTGAGAGAAATTTTTCGTTATTTACTTTCTGTTTTATAAAGCTACTCTTCATGTGCCCATTATTCCTAGCTCTTCACCATATCACCTAGCTTTCAATTTAGCTTTCCCAACCAAGGCTAGGCAGGGCGTCCAAGAATACTTAAAAATTAAAAAAATTTTTTTGAGTATAAACAAAAAGTTGATTTTTGAAATGTAAAAACATAAACCTAGTTAACTGTTACAGTGTGAACACCAACTACAAGTGAGATTACAGTTGCTGAATTTAAATTTAACTCCACGGCAAGAAGGACAATGTTGCACTAAAGGTTTTGCTCACTAGATGTTAACTGACTAGCCAGAAGGTGGTAAAAAAGCAGTTTTTTTAACCTACCTACTTTATTATTTCCCTCAGTAAAAGCAACAAGTTTTGTCCAAAGCATTATGTTCAATTAAATGAATATTCAACGCATATGTACACTCTGAAATGTTATTTTTAAAAAACCAGTCTCACTGAAAAATGTTGAGGCTCAAGTGAGTAATTTTATTAAACTGGCAAAAAGAAAAATTAAAACTGGTTTAGGTCACAAATTCAGGCTTTATATTAAATCTCAACTTTTAACTAAACATTGCCCTATCCATCCTCCTAAGAACCTATAATTTAAAACTATCCTCTGCCTTTTACTTTCTATGCAGAGCACTAAAACGTTTTTTTTAAAAAAAAAAATGTAAATTACAAAAAACTGATGCAAAGTAGGTCACCAACAAACATTACCAATCTCCTGATGTTCCCTAGCAGACTGTCAGCTGAGAACAGCAAAGTGAATGTGAGTTAAATAAAGAACAAAGCACTGCCTACTTTTCTACCAGTTAGGAGAGGTACAAAAGCTTAGATTGAAAGGATTTAACAACAACAAACCTAACCTCTAACTTGGCTGGGAAGCAGGGAGGCACCCAAATCTTGTATTATCACCATTTGCTTCAATTCATTGGTTTTTGATAAATGAAAGCACAAGATAAATGAAGCACAAGCTGGCTACTACCAATGCGTGAATTACCAGTTTTCATACTCCTGTTCACCAGTTCATCATTTGCCTGAGGCCAAGAACAGTATTTTGTTTTGTTTTGTTTTTTAAGGGGAAAAAAAAGTTGAAAGGGAAAATAACAATTTCCCTCAACGCATAAGATAATTTCAGTGATATCTTTTACCTTGAGCAGTAATAGAATTAGCTGGAGTGAAACTTAAGAGTTTAAATGTTAAGTCATTATATAGTGTTTTAACATTTGATAACTAAAAATGCTAATTCAATAGGCAAGAAGTGTCTAAATGCAGGTAACTGAAATTGATACAGGAAGGCAAGTTTCAAGTAAAACCATGTTACATTCTTACAGCACTGTTACTTATGGCAACACCAATATAGGTTAAGAACTTGTCCATACAATACTTCAATCCTTTATCTATTGCTACTTTATTAAGAAACATGGAAAGTGTTAAACGGAAACATAAATATTAAGCTTCCCCAGTATCAAATTTACTTACAAATTGCAGATGTAAAAAGCACATGTTCTGACTGCAAATGAAAAGCTATCCTAAAGTGTCCGTACAAACAAAATAGATGGCTTTTTTTAAAAAGTGGAAAACCATTCCAAATCAAAATTAATCCAAAGTGTTTGTATCAAAATTTTCATTGTAGTTTTATCTTAGGTAGAGACGTCAGTCATGTAAAGCTGGGCCTGCAACACAGTATCATTTTTTTATTCTTTCATTAAGCCAAGGAGTACACTGGCTCTTAAAAACCTGAAACACAACTCTACTAGAAAAATATAAACCCAAGTTTTTCGAGGTGTCTTCTATATTTACATATACTCGTACGCAGGAGCCTAACAGTAAATGCTAAATAAATGAACTGAATTTAGCCCTGCATTCATTCACAGACTATCCCAACTGCCGTAAGGGAGAGATTTCCAACACATCTCCATCACCCACCTGTAATTCACCTCCACAGAGGTCCCATTTATGCTGTACCTTCCTTTCCATTCCAATTTCAGATATTCACCGACACATGCTGGTGAGATCTGAAACTCATTGCCCTGAACCTCCTTTTCTCCCGCTACCAAACAAGGAAATTAAACAACGTTCTCAAAGGTCTTTCTCAAAAGTCTGCTTCGATTAAAAAAAAAAAGAAGAAAACTGATTTAAGGTCTAATATCAGAGCCTAACTTCCTGCTGGTGGGCATTTCCCATCATCGGCATGCTGTGAGCTGCAAATCGGAGGAGGAACACAGTCCAGGTTCGTTTGCACTTCATCATTTTACTCTCTCCTTCACCCACAAGCTTTTAGGGCAGCCCATCCATCAGCTATCTACGTGAATGCATGTACAAAGGAAGCCCGAACCCTTTCTTTTTCCTTTGTCTTCATCGCACTGGTCCAGCTCGTCTCTCTGGAAGCCCATGAACGGGCTCAAGTACAAATGCCACTGCAGCCTTCGCAGCAGTTGGCCTTGGGAGGCTGATGTTGTCCCCTAGGACGGGTGGTGCTCTGGGGGCCCAAGTGCCCTTAGGGCCGCACAGGGCGCTGGAACAAAGACTAAAATAGGCTCGGGGACTAGGGAGTCAGGTGGCCTGGGTTTCAGCAAATACCTGCCCCTCGCGGTCTGTCGCTGTGCCTCGGACCATGTCACTGCACCGCTGAGCCCGCTGCACAAGGAGGGAAGCATCGGACCTACCTTATGGGGTCGTTGTGGGGGTGACTGCGAGGCACACAAGCTGCTCAGCACCGTGCCTGGCACACAATAAGGGCTTCGAACAAAATATCAGTTGTTATTCTCATTCATTACCCGTGCACTCGCTGCACACACCCCCCCCCGCGCTTTCTCCCTGCAAAACCCTGGAGCAACTTCCCGGGTCGAAAATTCTTATCGCACTTTTTCGTGGCTCCCCTTCCCCCCGCCCCAAGTCCCAATAAAAACCTTCTTTCGTCCGGGTCAAGCTCAAGATCCTGGCCGGCGGGGGGGGGGGGGGAGACTCGGCTGGCTCGTGGGTAGGGGAACGGGCGGGAAAAGCGGGACCCCCAGGACCCCGAGAGATCGCCCTGGGGCCCGGGGCGGCGGCCGCAGCTCGCTCTCGCCCCACGTGGCCGTTGGGCGCGGCACGCGCACGCGGCGGACACGGCCACGCGCGCCCGCCGGGGGGCGGAGAGCCTCCGCGCGCCCGTGCGGCCGCCAGCGTCCGTTGAGGGGGGGAGGGGGGAGGGCGCGCCTCGCGCGGGCGCCACTCGGACTTCTCTCCCTCTCGCAACAACCGCCCCAGCTCGTCCTCGACCCCGGGCCGTCCCGCCCCGCCCACATCCTCGGCGTACCTGCACGGCGGAGCCGGAGAGGAACAAGCTCTGCTCCACACAGCACGACAGAAAGCGAAAGCCCCTCACGCCACTGCGTCCGCACACACGCCTGCCCCGTCGCCGGTCTATATAAACGCCGCTCAGCCTAACTTGTTGCGTCCAGGTCTGGCAGGCCGACGACCAATCCCGGCGGCGTCCTCGGGGATCCTCGAGCAGCGATTGGGCACTGACTCAGGATGAAGGCGTGGCTCTTGATTGGCTTTCACGCATGCCTATGAGGCTATGAGGATCGCGTTTCCTTAGTAACGGATTGGCACAGAGCGAGACCAATGACTTCAAGGGACGGTGGAAAGGAGGCGGGGAAGTTCTTTGACTGATACCCATAGTAGCCAACACATGGATGGGGCCGCTCCCATTTGTTAAAACGTCTTCCCCGGGGCGGAGATCCGTGTTCCAATGCAGGAGCGGTTGCTCCACAAGGTGGGGCCCGTGTACTTTGGGGAAGTAAACCCCAAGCAACTAGGAGGTGGGCGCCAGGGAAGCCAAAGAGGCCCCCGACCAATCGCAACGCGAGAAGGAGCTGATTGACGCGAGGGTTGGCCTGCACCAACGAGACGGAACCCCCAGGGCCGCCGTGCCCTCTGGGGCGGTTCGGAGGCTCTCCTGGCTCCGGCTCGCCTCTGATTTCTGACCCTCATTTGTTGGGTCCGGCCCGAGGCCCCTCTCCCGTCCTTTCTGCACAGTTTGGGTACGAGGGACACCGAGTGGTAAAGTTTCCCGTTGTTTGTTCTTCTAACTTTTTTTATTTCCATGCCTAAAGGCATGTGCTGGCTCTCCACCGTTAGTCAGCACTCCTGTTGGGCAACTGCGAAGCGAAAGCCAGAGGAGAAAGTAACTCCCGTTGTGCGCACCTAAGATCTTGCACGTGAAACCTGCTGTTGAGTTGGAGAACACCAATTTCTGCCCTGCTGTTCTTGGCAAGCGCTCCTGCTGCAGGTCGCCCGGAAGGTTGGCTGGTGGATGTTCGCTGAGGTTTTGGTTTTTTTTCCCTTTTTGTTTTTGCCGAGGGACAGTAGTTCTTAACTTGCCCTCTCGGTTTAGGGCCTCAATACAACATCCTGTGCGTCACCACCATGGTCATTCAGTTTTCTAATCGCTGTAGATTGTGGGAGCTCATTTCTTCAAATCCGGTCCCATCTTTTAAAAGGTCACTTGTCAAACTCCTCTATGGACACCCTGCAGATGTCCCGAAGCAGCCCGGGGGGCCGGGGGGCGCTCCAGCCTGGTCCTGGCCACGTCTCTGTCAGTGTTTGCTCGGGCCCTCTATTGGTCACCGTGAGCATTTCATATGGAAAGACATCGACACGCCTCGGTCAGTTGTGATTCTAGGAATGTGACCCTGCGGGAGGGGCTCCCGTTTTAAGTTTTGCAGAGAAATTTGGAGACGAAGCACGTGGAGCGTCTTTGCAGGGAGAGAAGGGGCGTGGGCAGCCGCCTGGTGGCATCTGGGTGCGCCCCTGTTCGCCCCCTAGGCCCCAGGAACGAGGTGAAAGCGTCCCTCTGCAAAAAGAAAAAAAAAAAAAATGTTCCCCTTTCCCCCCCTCCACCCCTGCAGCGGCCGCGCTCATTCAGCATTTATTGAGATCCAAGAGCTGCGATCTGGTGAGCAAGACGCTGTCACCCATTCAACAGACAGGGGCGCCGCACTGGGAGATCCCAAAACCGGGGAACAGGTGTCTGAGACCATGAAGATACCGGAGAGAACTCAGTTCAGACCAGGATGCTGCTAAAGCTTTTCCGAAGTAAGGAACCTTCAGGATCGTGTTAGCCCTGCTAAGGAATTTCGACTTTACACTGAGAGCAGTGGAAGAAAAGCTCCTGAAAGGTTTCTTAAAGGTGGACAAAGAAATTTGCATTATACAAGATGACTCTCCAAATTGAAATGCTAATCAGGGCCGATGGCAGACACTTGAAATTCACAGATTAGTAATTTCACCTGAGTGGCCTGTGATGGAGGGTGTCAAGGCTATTCTTTTTTTTTTTTTTAAGTTTATAGCAGAGGATAGTTTTATTAGAGCAGAAAGTTACAGCTCTTGAAACGGAGAAGGGGTCCCAACTGGGATCAAGGCTATTCTTAATCACATTTGGAGGGAATTTTAAGTGATTACAGCTCTTTTTCTAAGGCTATTTGGCAGTCTATTAAAATTGTGTATACCCCACTTCTTAATTAGCCACAATTTTTTTTTTACAAAGAAGCATGTACCAGGGTGTTCCTTACAGCACTGTCAGCTTTGTTAGAATATTTAAATACTGAAAACATAATTGTTCATCAATTTGCAAACTGATTAACCGGTGATATACACATAATACAGAATGCTATGCAGTAGTTTAAAAAATAAAGAGGTAGAAACCATACAGATATGGATGGTCTCCAATTGTTAGTTGGATTGTTCATTGAAAAAAAAAATCAAGTTCAACATATTAAAAATGAAACAAAAGGGGCCGGCTGAGTGGCGCGGTGGTTAAGCGCTGGCTAGGGAAGCCAGTGGCCCCGGTTCGGGTCCCACATATGAGGGCCAGTGACACTGCCCTCAAAAAAATAAAAATAAAAAATAATAAAAAAATTATTTAAAAAAAAAGAAACAAAAAACAAAACTGATTTCTGTATGTCAAAAGAGGTACCTAAGTGCATAGGAAGAGTCTTCTTTTTAGTTTTTCTTTTGAGGGCAGTGTCACTGGCCCTTATATATGGGACCAGAACCAGGGCCGCTGGCTTCTCAAGCTTAACCACCTTGCCACTCGCTGGCCCCATATGAAGAGTTTTAAATTTAAAACAAAGTCACTCCTTCTAGAGAATCCCCTAGGTTGGGAGCAATAAGAATAACGTATTATTTGAAAGTTTTGCAATGAGACTGTGTTCGTGTGCTGTGCTGGGTAATGGGAAATAGAAAGGAATTTATTACCAGAGGGACAATGTGGACAAGACCCTTGAGGTGGCTGTTGGCTGTCTTCCACAGGACAGGGCAAGTTGGCATCTTCCTGTGCCAGTTTACTCACTCAGATCATAAACCCTCAGGATCCAGATGCTGGATATTTGGTAAATGTTCGGTGAGTAATTTACCACCAATGAATTGGCTAGAGCAGGGCTCGGCAAACTGCGGCTCGCGAGCCACATGCGGCTGTTTGGGTATGTTGCATCTCAAAAGTTTGCTGACACTTGGAAGAACCAATCACTGTCCCTCACAACAATTTAAAAGTTATTCGAGAGCCATAAATATATTTTTATATAATCACTATTATGTGAATAATATCCTTTAAAAATTTTATAAATGAAACTATGATAGTTTTATTTTCGTTTTCAATTTTACTTCAGAGCCTGTGGCTCACAAGCTGCAGTTTGCTGACCCCTGGCAGCTCTTCCATCTCAAAAGTTTTCCCACCCCTGGTCTACAGCATTGCTTCTCAAGGTGGGGGAGGCAAGGGAGATTTTGCCCCCAAGAGACATTTTATATATATATATATATATATATATATATATATATATATTATATGGCCTTGTCACAACTGGGTAGAGGGGCTACTAGCACCAAGTGGGCAGAGGCCAGGCATGCACCCAAGATCCCCCCCATGACAAAGGATTATCTGGCTAAAAAGTGAATAGTGCTGGGGCTGAGAAACCCTGGTCTAGTTATCTTAGTCATCCATCTAAGGGAGAGTCCCAGCCTCCTCCTGGTCTTTCTCTCCACTGCCAAGCAAAATGCGCAAACCCCTCCAGTACACTACTTTATCCTCTCTTTCTGCCAGTTCTCCCCAAAGCTCTGAGAATCAGGGTGGGAAGAAACCTAGGGAAGACTCCAGAAAATACAGTTTGGTGGTGGGAACAGAAGGGTGGTGGGAAATGTTTGGTAAGGAATGATCCTAAGGATAACATCTGGATCGGTGTTTCCCAAACATAGCTAATCATTCACGAAGGGTGATGAAAAACCTGTGCCTGTATCTTTAACTGTTAAACTCCCACGTGCAAACAAAGACCTAGTATAATAATATTCATTGCAGTACTGCTTGTAGTAGAAAGAGACAGAAAACAATCCAGCTGTCAAGCTATATGGGACTGGTTAGAAACAATACAGTGGAGACTGTCAGAGAAATGAGGCTGATCTATGTGTATGGTTATAGAGTGATCTCCAGGAGATACCGATCAATGAACAAAGCAAAGTACAGAATAGTGGGAAGAGTTTAAAAAAAAAAGGGAGAAGGGATGCCATAAGGCAATTATTTATCTAAAGATACACTGCATTGCTGTAGTTATCTGTATACATTCCTATATGGTTTTGCTGTGTTTGCACAGGTGATGTCTGGGAGAAGTCACAAGAAACTGCTGTTTGCTAACAGGGATGTGAACTTGGGCCAGGGTAGGAGAAAGGCTTAGTTTTCATTCTGTATTCTTTGGTTCTATGTAATTTTTTAAAAAACATGTGCATGTGTTATTTTTCAAACAAAATTCAATGTTAAATATAGATTTTAATAGGGACATGAGGAACTATGAATATAGACACCTTGATCTCTAAAACACGGTGAAATACAACATCACCCCTTTAGGTATACAGGGATTTTGAAAATGAGCCGTCAAAGTTTTAATTCACCTTCCTTCCAGACTGCTAACCTCTTTTCCTTTTGCTCCCTACCATACAAAAATCATACAAAGATCCAAGGAGACCCTTTACAGGCTTTGAAAGGCATGTCTAAGTGGATTCCACCCTTTGGCACTGACTGCAAACACAGCACCTCCTCAAACTCTATGGAGTGCTGACCATGATCCAGGCACCTTGCTAATATTCTCTACAAAGATGATCTCATTTAATGTTCACAACAACCGTAGTTCCCATTTCTCAGAAACAGGCTCAAAGAGGTCAAGCAACTTGCCCAAAGTCATACAGCTAGGACTCCTTAAAAGCTAGAACCCCTGATTGCAAGTCCATGTTCTTTTACCCAATGCCCAGGAAAGGAGGATATACCCCCAAGTAGGGGAAAGGGTCATGACCTTCTCAGAAACCTCTGAGAGCCTGGGACATTCTTTCACTCTCTCAGGTGTGCCACCATGGAATCCTGCATAGATAGCTTTCCAGGTAGTTTGAGAGTTTTGGAACTCATGGCAAACTGTGGTAACCTGCAGCCAAAGCTCCTTGGCAAGAGGTTCTTTGTAACACTTTCTGTACACTCTGTATACAGACCTAGGAGTCCTCACTTCCTGTGGCTTAGAGGAGGGACAAAACTTGAAGTCCAAATAATATAACATGTAGCAAGCACCTACTATGTTGCAGGCATGTTGCTACGCACAGTTTTTTAATTCCTCCTCACAAAAACTCTGAAGTATTAACTTTATAGAAGTAGAAACTATGACTCAGATAGGTTAAGTGACTGGCCGAAGGGCCCAAGGTCACATAGCTTGAACGTGGCAGAGCTGGTATTCAAAATCAGGTGAATATCACTCTAAACCCAAAGTCCAATAGGGAAGAAAGGAAAATTATTAAATATATATAGTAGCTTATGTAATCCTCAGCTCATTTCAACAGATGGGGAATCCAAGGTGAAAAGAAGTGAAATAATTAATGAAGTCATCAAATTGTGAAAAATGATCATTTGCTAATAGCAAATGTTGGCCAGGGTGTGGGAAAATAATTATTCTCATATACTGCTAGTAGAAAACAGAAATTGCTGTAGCCATTCTAAAGGAGGAGGCAACATCTTCTCAAACCCAGCATCTGCCAAATGGTCACTCCAGTAGGTGGGGTACAGACGGGGTACACCAGGAAGAAGGTACCAGCCGCTGTCTGAGAGCCCGCCCTCTACACGTGACTACAGTCTATACATTCCTATCCTCACAACAACAGGGTCGGCCAGAAAGGGCCCATTTCCCAGGTCCCCTGGCTTAGTGATGAAATGGCTTACCCACGTTTACAAGGTTAGTAATGAGACTGTTGGGCCATCTGGAACTCAGGACTCCTGAAATCTGCAAAAATGTTTTTCGCTATGATTCTTTTCTTAATACATATTCATTGTAGAAAATATGGCAAAGAAAAGTAGAAAAAGGGGAAATAAAAAATCATCTATAATTTGGAATGAGTGAGGTAGTAGGATACATATATCTGGAGATACGAAAATGTAGCCGATAAAACTTAAAGAGGCAATCTGGCAATATCAAAATTGAAAGTGAACAGCAATTCCCCGTCTAGGAATTGATGCTCCATGAAATTTTTAGCAAAGGTGTATGTATATGGATTGTCATGACATCATCATGATTAGCATTAAAAGATTGGAAGCAACCTGTATGTTCAGCAGTGAAGACAATATCAAGAATGTGACGGGCAAGTAACAGGACATCTGGGTAGCAGTCGCTGAAATAAAGAAGGGCTTACATTTCTCACATAACAAGCCTGGAGGCAAGCTGCAGCTGGCAAGCACACAGTCAGAACCAGCATCTCTGATTCTCTTGCCATTTCCCTCATGGTTGCAAGATGGCACGCTTGCACTCTAGACATCTAGGCAGGAAAGGGAAAGGAGTGGCGTCCGTTCTCTTTGTGAGACAAGCAAGAGCTTTCCCAGAATCCTCGTAGCTGACCTCTGCTTCAGACGCACTGGCCAGAGCCATAGCATATGAGCAACTTGGCTGCAAGGGAGGATGAGAAAGCAAGTATTTAAGGATCCAGCCTCTATAGTAGCAAGAGTAAAAAATGACTGGGAATGAGTGGTGGATTAGTCAACCAGTGGTTTCTGCCACAGGGACTGGTTAAATAACTGTGGAACAACTGAATGATATAACACTATGTAGCACTAAAAAAAAAAAAAAAGAATGCAATTGATATGTACTAGTAAAGAATAACCTCTAAGAATTTTGTAAGGTTGGAAAAGCAGGGTGCAAAACTGTGTATAGAATGCCTTTTGTTTAAACAATTGGGATCAGGGTATAAGGGAGACTTTCTTCTCCCTGAATACCCATTTGTGCTATTTGAAAATATTTAAACCATATATACACTGGGATTTTGCCTGTAATCCTGCACCTATCCAAGATAATGTCTAGTAACATTTTCGGTAGTTCATTTCATGCTTATTTTTATGTGAATAAATAGAATTTGTGTATATGTTTACATATAAGGACGACAATCCTATACATTTTCCTCTCCTCTTTGATAGGTCTTTGTCATCTCTAATGAGTTTCCATAATGCTGCCTCTCAGTAAATTGTACTCTCTCTGCTTAACCTCCCTCTTTCCCCAATTTTCTAAGCTATTCACTGTTCCTCTGCCTTTCCTTTACTCCTCCCAATGATCTGGCTTCCCCCTGCCCCAGTGCACATTTGTCCCCAGTGCTACCAAGCTGATGAATCTTGCCTTCACTGGACCTAAGGAAAATGTCTGACCGATGGAGAGAGGATTAGGGTTAAGGGATGAGCATTTTGCCAGTAGGGGAAGACCCAGTGTCAGAGAGACCAGGAGCGGTCCTAGTAACTAGAAGATTTTTTGATGCCTACCCTGTGCCAAGCAATGTCCTAGGGAGTTTACATACATTATCATCTTTATTCCTCTCAACAACCAGTTTCTTTGAGGAAACCATATGTCCTGGTTTGCCTGGAACAGTCATGGTGTATGCCTGCTGTCTTGGTATAATTATGAATGGCCTCTTCTTTCACTCTCAAAAGGTTTGGATAAAAAATTGTACAGTGACCTTAACTATCCATGTTTTACAAGTGAGGAGACTGAGGCAGAGAGAAGTCATCTGCCCAAGGTTCCACTGCTGGCAAATAATGGGGCTCAGAGTCAAACTCTGGTCTATATGGCTCTTGTATGGACTGAAATGTGTTCCTCCTTGCAATTCATATGTTGATGCTGTCACCCACAATGTGACTGATTTTGAAGACAGGGCATGTGAGGATAAAGATTAACTGAGGTCATACGAGTGGGACCTGAGTCCAATAGGGCTGGTGCCCTTACCAGAGCCTGCTCTCTCTGCCATGTGAGGACGTAGCAAGAAGGTGGCTGTCTGCAAGCCAAGAAGAGAACTGTCACCAGGAGCCCAATCAGCCAGCATCTTGACTTGGACTTTCCAGCTTCTGGAACTGTGAGAAAGAAAGAAATTTGTTGTGTTAGCCACCCAGTCTGTGACATTTTATTATAGCAGCCCGAGAAAACCAAGCCAGGCTCTAATATCCATGGCCCTTGTACTCACCATGCTGTGGCCTCCTCATCACACACAGGGCCGGTGTGAGTCAGTGACTGGTCCTGGCCTAGACTTATCCCTTCCATTTTGTGTTCCCTGAACTTAGGCCAAAGGTAGCTTCGTTGTCCTTTTCCCTAAACTAAATAGGCAGCTTGTTGTTACCCAACCAGAAGTCTGGGTCTAATCCGGAGAGAGAAACCATATCATAATTTGAACAAGGAGAGTTTAAAGATTATAATGGGACTGTAGTAATGAGGGATTGGCTGGTAAGAAAGAGAACTCTAAAGAATATAGGAATAGCATACATGAGGAGCCAGCCCATAGGGCTAAGATCATAAGATAGAGGGCCCAAGCAAGAATCCTTCCACCTCCCAGCCCACCTCACCTCCCACCACGGACCCTCGCCTGAGATCCAGGTTTGGCCTACTAAATGGCAGAGAAGTGGTTATAGTGCCATGCTGGTGGAACTTGCTAGAAATCCACCCTCTAGGCCCAAAAGTCACCTTCTAGGATGCTGGAAAAAGCTATTCACAGAAAGAGGCATCTGGCTGGAGGCACTCTGTCATCAAAACACATGAGGGGGGCAGGTCCTGGAGGAGGCTGCTATAGGTGCTGCTGGTCACTGCCCACCACAAAAGCCTGGTGCTGGGGAAGCAGTCCTCGGAAGCTGGGCATGGGACAACCACAGATTCTGCAGGGACCTGGTGAGAGAGCACACTGGAACCAGGAAGGAAAACCTTTCCCCCTGCAGTGTCCCTACAGAACCTTGCTGAGGAAGCTTCACATCCTGCCAGCAGGCAAAGGAAAAATATGATATATGTAATAGGTCCAGATCCATTTTCACATCGCAGGCAAAAAGGAGAATTGGAAGGGCCGGCCGAGTGGCTCAGTTGGTTAAGAGCTCGCTCAAGAGTGCAAGCTGAGCTCTGAGCAACAGCGGTTCGAGGCCAGCCCGAGCTGAGTTGCCGTTGAGCTGCCAACAGGTGGCAGGATGGCTCAGCTAAAAAAAAAAAAAAGGTTCCATGTATTAAGACTATAGTTCTCCTCAACCAGTGGTTCCCTAAACCAGAAGGCGGGGGGGGCACTAAAAGGATGCCTTGGTGCAGTATATCTAGGGCAAAGCCCAGAAAACTGACTTTTTAATGAGCTCTCCAGTTCTGTTGATTAGAGGTCTTTGAAACTAACTTAGGCTGAGCCCCTCTGGCATGGTCCATGGATATGCCAAGGACAGAACCACCCAGGTGCTGTGTGTGTGTGTGTGTGTGTGTGTGTGTGTGTGTGTGTGTGTGTGTCTGAAGTTCCAAGTCTTGGCATGCCGGTGTCTCTGTAAGTGTCCTCGAACATCTGTGCCTCCATCTGTCTTCACGGCTGGGGGGCTTGTGTCTTTGTGGCTTTACTTCTCCATCTCTCTCTGCGCCTGCCTCTCAGTCTGAATATCTCTGCCTCTCAGGCCATGCCCACTCTTGTCTTCCAACTTTTATACCTGCCATTCCCTCTGCCTCCCTCCTTCCCAAATTGCTCATCTTCCTTCATCATGTATGGGTTCAGATGAGCCTCTGTGACATGTGGATTATTTTGAACTAAATGCAACTGAGCCCCATTGGGCTCAAGAGAAACTTCTGCGCCCCCTCCCAACTACCTAGAATTTAAATTATGGGCCTTGCCCAAAATAAGATTTATCACCAGAAATAACTATGACCTATGCATATATAGGGTGGGGCAAACTTCTAATGACTGAACTGTTCTTATCATCCTGAAAGCGACCTTCCCTCTGAGCCCCAGGCACATGACCTAATGCTCAGAATGTCACATATTCCTCATTTTTCCTTTCTGTCTCTGACTCTCTCATGTATGTGGGTTTCCCATACATAGGTATGTAATTAAATGGGTTATTTTCTCTCCATAGTCTGTTTCCTGATTTAATTATTAGACTAACAGAAAAAACCTTGCAAGGTAAAGTTTCTTCCTGCCCCACTATCAGATGAACCCGTACTCTCCCCCACCCTTAACTCAGATATTACCTCCTTAGGATGTCTCCTCTCTTCAAGAATCTAACCCCCCCCCCCACCCACACACACACTCCAATCTGAGGGAGAAATCCTTTCTCTGCTCCCATCATGCACTTCCTTTAACACTGCAACATCATCGCCTGCTTCCTTGGCTCCTTACTAGGCTACTGTCTTCCCCACCACTGCGTCTTGGATGCCTAGCACAGTGCAGGCTCATGGCTGAGACTCCATAAACATGGAGTGAATACATGAGATTGTCCCTTTAGGGAGGGGCAGGGTCTATGCTGTTCACTGCGAGGTCCTTGTATTCCCAGCCCCTAATACGAACCTGACACGAACAGGTGTCCTAAAAATGGCCCACAGCCTGTAGAGACTGGCCCCAGTCTAGATTTTAACACCACCCCGCCCCCCCGCGCTCAGAAGCGGCGGGTGTCCGAGGGCCCCGCCCGCCCGAAGAAAGCTGAGCGGCCAACTAGGGTCTAGCACCTCTGGGGGCGGGGCCTAGCTGCCAGTCGGCCGAAGGGGCGGGGCATGGCCTACGGGGCTGCTCCTCCCCGCACGCACACCCGGAAGCGCAGCCGCGCCAACGCTCAGAAGCAGGAGAAGCGTCGCCGCCGCCGATCGCCATCCAGCATCCACCATCAACCATCATCATCTCCGCCATGCCGGTAAGTGGCCGTCCCGCCCGGTAAGTGGCCGTCCCGCCCCCGCCCCGCGCAGACCCGCGGCCCCGGCTTGCGCCTGGACCAGATGTGGTTCTTCTAGGGCTCAGAGCGCGGTGGGCGGAGCTATGGCACCCCCTGCTCAGCTCTCCCCACCCAGCCCCTAGCTCTGCGACGCTCCAGAAAATCCGATCCAAAGGAGTTTTGTGTATAGGAGTGAGACATAGGCTATCGGCACGCCGAGGCCTCCAGCCCAGGTCTTCCCTGCATAGACGGGGAAACTGAAACCCAGAGAAGGGCAGACAGTGGCCCGCGATCACACCGGGAGTGGCTGGCGAGCCGAACCGGGGCCGCTCAGCCCCTGCGCCTTCCACCTGGATACGACTGTCGGAGGAACTGGCCCGAAAGAGGGGGCGGGGTGGCCCTTGCCTCTCAGATCCGCATGTTCCTCCTCTTCCCCTGCCCATACTGGCAGACTTCAGGGCAGCGCTGGGCGACCCTGAACGAAGACAGTGCATTTAATCTGTGCTACAGGCCACTTACTGAACCTGAACCCAGGAGCCCCAGAGAGGGTCAGGGACCTGCCCAAGTCGCCAGTTGCTCCAGGGCAGAGTTTAGGGAGGAATGAGTAGGCCTTCGCCGGTCTTTGCAATGCACTCAGTCTTACTGAGTCTTGTAGATATGAAATTAGCGGCTTTTGCAGGTAAAAAAATTTTTTTAAACTCCTAAGTTATTCAAGATCCTGTTGGAAGTTGACTAGAGCCAGGGTTAATCTCCATATCCTCAGACTCCCAATCTCTCCTGGCCTGACCACACAGGAAGTATGGACAAAAGTAGTCACACTGGCTTGGGAGGAAACTTTTATAAGAGGGCAGTGTCACTGGCCCTCATATGTGGGATCCGAACCCAGGCCGCTGGCGTCCCAAGCCACCGTGCCACTTGGCTGGTCCTGGAAACTTTGATCCCAGTTACATCCTAGAGATCCTGGCTGGGTCACGTGTTTAGCACATTCCCCCAGGGTGCCTAGTTCACAGCTCTGCTCCTGGTGAGTACAGAGTTATCCCGCAGCTGCAGGCCCCCTGAGCCCTGTGTCTTAGCAGCCTTGCTTTGGGGAGCTGACAGCTTTGGGGGAGCTGACAGCAAGTCAGAGGCCCCCTGGACCGAGCCACAAACATCTCAGGTGTCATTTCCCTTGGGTCTTGCCAGGTGCCTTGAGACAAATCCTCAGACGACACAGAGTATGGACAAAGAATCTGGCAGCGTCAGCCCTCTCAGCTGAGTAGATCTGCCTATTAGCAACGTTAGAGACAGCATTATTTACTCTGAAACTGAGAAAGTGGAGGTCACTGGGTTTTTGTGGGAGGTGGCAGCGAAGGAAAGGCCAACTTGTGGATCACTGTTCTGTGTTTACTCCTGAGGATTTACACAAACAAGAGACCCTCCAGAGGAGATGATCAGAATGAAGATCAGATATCACTTGGCACCATATCATGAAAGGGACAGCTGAAGGAGGGAGGGTGTTAGTCAAGGGCCCACCATCAAAACTGGAAGGAGAAGAGTGTGTCACCTGAGAGGTTTCTCAAACACATAGAATCTCAGAAATCTTTTTGAAAAATCTGTGCACCTGCTTGCCAACCGAGTAATCTCGGTTAAGCTGCTTTACTTCTCTTTGCCTTGATTTCCTCACCTGTAAAATGAGGATAAAAACTGTGACCTCACAGAGCTATTGTTAGTATTAACTGGAAGAATGGCCGTAAAATATTCAGCATAGCCATTGGCATAGCTAGTCCCCAAGAAATGGTAGCTCTTTTGTAAGACCTAAGACAAGTAATGTAGAACTATAGGCAGGCAGAATTCAAACCCCATTTTTACAAGGACCACAGTGGCTAAGGGTTCAGGCTTTGGAGACTATGTCCGGTCTAGGCCCTGCCACTCCACTAGCTATGTCACCTTAAACAAGTGACCTAACCTCTGAACCTCAGCTTCCTCATCTGCCAAGAAGGGATTATAATGCCTACCTCATGGGACTGGTGTGACTGTTAAACAAGGTGATGCCTGGAAAGGCTTAGAACAATGCCTGGCAGAGAGTAGGCACTCAAATATTTGTATTAGTAGACTCAATCATCAAAGTCTTCAAAGACTGAATGTTCTGAAGAAACAATTCCCTCTCTGGGAGGTACTGGACAGTGTGACCCTACTCCATTCCCGCCCTTCCCGTTCTGAGATTCCCTTAAAGAATTGCACAACTGGGGGCCGGCCAAGTGGCTCAGTTGGTTAAGAGTGCGAGCTCTGAGCAACAGGGTCATCGGTCGATTCCCACATAGGCCAGTGATCTGCGCCCAAGCTGAGATGCCAATAGGTGGCAGAATGGCTCAGCTGGTGAGAGCACGTGCTCCTAACAACAAGGCTGCTGGTTCGTCTCCCACATGGCATGGTGGGCTGTGCCCATCCGCAACTAAGATTGAACACAGCATCTTGAGCTGAGTGGCCACGAGCTGCCGACAGGCGGCCGGATGGTGACTGGACTTGGAGCTGAGCTAGCTGGCTCTCCACAACTAAGATGAAGGACAACAACTTGGCTGTTCCACTTCCACAATAAAACCTTTAAGGAAAAAAAAAAGAATTGCACAACTTACTGGACTTTTTCATCTACTTTAAAGGACCCATTTTATCGGTGACAGAGCAGAGGCTCTGAGGGGCTGGAACTGCACAAAGTATTCACTGGTGGGCCAGTGTTGGGGTTCTCTGTGAAGAATGGATTACTCTGTCCATTAGGTAGATTTTCCACCACCCTTCCCGCCCCCTCCCCCCCAAATTTTTTGCAACTCATAGGTGGAGGAGGAGAGCACTGAATTGGAATGTTTGCCACCCAGAAGCCACCTCCGGGCTTCTGACCTCTGTACTATGGAAGATGGAAGGAGACTGGTCGGTGTAGTCACCAGCTGAAAGCTTCAGATACCTGTTGACTTTCAGTCCTTGGGCAACAAAACTCGCTTTATTGCAATACTCTATTGCAGTGGTCTGGAATTGAACCTGCAGTGTCTCTGAGGTCTCCCTGTGCTGGGCATGCATCAGTGAACTGAGCAAAGTCCCTGTCTCCGGGGAGCTTGGTCTGTTAGATGTCCTGGAGATTACAGGATGTTCAGCCCACATGAAGAGTCCAGGAGCCTAGGTTCCCTTACTAGCCTGCCCTACCGGGAACCCATGCAAATCCCTTCCCTTCCCAGAATTTGGTGTTGCCTCTGAGAAGGTGTTTGGATGAGAACTGTGGTCTCCATTTATCAGAACCACCAGGGAAGCTTTTTAGCCATGGTAGACACCCCAGCCAGACTTGCTAATCAGAACCTGTAGTTTTTGCAAGTGATTCTAATGCAGAAGGAGCTCTTCTGATGCATAAATAAGACCACAACAGCCCGTGAGATACAGAAACCCTTAGATATAGAAGCCCTTAGTTACTCTACTTCACAGTTGAAGAGTGTGGGGCTCTGAAATAGGCTACTGGTGAGTCTGATCTTGCCCTTGTGTCTCTGCCCCGTCTTGGCCCTTGAGCAGGACTCTCCGCAGGACTTGCCTCATGGTCCCCTTTATTTGTTTCAGAAGCACGAGTTCTCCGTAGACATGACATGTGAAGGCTGCACTGGCGCGGTCACTCGGGTCCTCAGCAAGCTAGGCGGTAAGTGGCCCTCGGCTGGGGATGGAATGGGGAAGACCCGTAACTTATGTCATGTTCAAATGCAAGCAGACATGGGGCAGGAGAAGCTTCAGTTCAAACTGGTAGTAACAGTAAAACTAAGATGTATTAAGTACTTTGCATGTGCCAGGTACTCTGCTTAGTGGCTCCTGTGGATCAAGTCATGTAATCCTCATAACCATTTAGGCAGCTTCTTTGACTATCTCCATTATAAGCAGAATGGAACTGAAGTTCAGGGAGGTTAAGTAACTTGACTGGGGCCACACTGCCAGTAAGGGGCAGAGCTGGCCGTGCAGTCCAGCTCCAGAGCCCTGGCAGTACTAGTTAGTATGTTGGTGAGCTCCAGTGGGGTAACTTGTTATATGACACATTTGAGTGTCATTTTCTAGTAATATTTTAAAAATTGTAACAATTTTAAAAATGAACTTTGAATCAATCATGTGCAGAACTCCTAAAGCGCCCCTTTCGGACATATTTAGAAAATCATTATTCTCGGCCAGCCCCCTCAAATCTCAGGGAAATAGAGGTCCCTGAGCCCCAGGAGATCATGACTGAACTGTGACCAGAGTTCCAGGAGTGCCTGGGGGCAGTCAGTCTTCTAAGATTTTCATTTCTAAAACCCTAGATGATAACAATACCCAGTGTCCAAAGGGTTTTCATGTGGGTGTGATCTCATTAGCACTTAAAGTGTCCTCTGAGCTGTACTTTCCATCTGTGCAGTTGGGGATATTGACACCAGTGCCCGGGAGGGAAGTAACTTGCCCCAAATCCCACAGTGAGTCAGTGGCTGGTTTCTAGTGCTGCTAACTAGGACCTTAACTTCAAAGGAGCTGAAACGGTGGAAAGAACCTGACTGCTGACTTGCCGTGTGACTGGGGCCCCTTCTCCCTGGGGCCTGAGTGTCCCCAGCTGTGATATGGGAATGTCCGTCTCTCAGCTTCTGCTGTGGATCCTTTGGGTAAACTTCTGCTTGGAAGGCCCTCACACACAGATCGGCTCGGTCTGGATGAAGTGTGTGTGTGTGGGGGGGGGGGGGGCCTGCTTCCCCTCTTGACAGCTCAAGGACACCTGCTCAGGAACCTGGGCTGCGAGGATCGTAGTTTGAAATCCACTGTGTTAGATGATTCCAGAGCTGCTTCCAGCTCTATGATGCCACCAAAATATTGATTCCAAAGAGGAGGGAGGCACTTCTGAGTGGAACTTGGAGTGCAGCAAGGTACACTGCAACCCCTCCCCACCCTGGGTATCCATTAGGTACAAATTCAGACGTTATAACTAAACCCTGTGCCATGTGATTTTTTTTTAACATTTATTTATTTATTTATTTATTTATTTATTTATTTATTTATTTATTTATTTTAGAGGGCAGTGTCACTGGCCCTCATGTGGGATCCGAACCCGGGCTGCTGGCATCCCAAGCCAGCTCTTAACCACCGCGCCACTCGGCCGGCCCCCATGTGATTTTTTTTTTTTAAGGCCCCTTGACTGATGCTTGGTGATCTGCCTTTGAGCTTGGGTAGGTTTCTCCCTATCAGTGTCCTCCTGAGATGGGTCAGAAAGGTTTTCTAGTTGATTGGGGCCCTAGATGAACAGTACTGGGCTTGAGAAATCACAGACTAAGGGCATACTTGAACTGGAAAGACCAAAGGGGCTGGCCAACCCCAACCCTTCATGTACAGATGGGCAAACAGGCCTTGAATGGGCAGGGCCCAGCAAGTCAGTGGTGAAGCCACACCTAGAACCTCTCAAGGGCCTTCTCTGCGTTCTGTTGTCTCGACAAGACCCACTCTGCATTTGGGTCTTAAGTTGGCACAGTCCTTCAGGAGGGCAATTTTGCAATATCTATTCACATTGAAAATGGGCCAGTCTGTTGCCCCACAGTTTCCATTCTTTGAATTCATGGTATAGAAATATTTTCACAGGTTTTATAAGATATGTTCAAGTATGTTTACCAGAGCATTGCTCTGATAATAGTGAGAAATTGGAAGCAATCTCCATGTCCTTCAGCAGGGGATTGGGTATACGTATGGCACATCCATACTACAGAATACAGTGTAGCTCTGGGAAAAGAAAGATGGCGTAAGTCTGTATGTGCTAATGAAGACGGCAAGGTCTTGGCCATTGGAAAGTGGAATACAGCAAGACCTGTTTCTATGGTGTGATGCCATTGCAGGGAATTAATTTTCATTTGTCTATTGGAGAACGACTGGACAGAAGCCATACTGTTCAGTGATCTCTAGAGGTTGGAGATAGTAGGGGCCTTACACTTTCAAATTTTATTCAGAAATGTTTGCCTTAAAAAAAAACAACAAACAAACAAAAAAACCCAACTATGTGTCTGTATTACTTTTGCAATTAAAAAGGAAACTTAAAAGAAGCCCTAGTCTGGAGTGGGGATCAGCAACCTACAGCCTTACGGGGAAAGTGTCCCGATCCCTGGTCTAGAGGAGAGGAGAAGAGTGGCTGCAGAAAAGGAATTTGAAAGCCTGAATTTCTCCTTCTGACTGTGAGGGTCTCTACTTCCACTCCTGTCACGTCCTGCGTGGCAAGGGCAAGTGGGACACGAGAGGGGCGACGCAGATTAAGGAAAAACAAGAGACAGAATTAAGATAAGAGCGAGACCAAGGGACTCAGCCAAGGACGACTGAGCCCAAGGGACTCAGCCAAGGAAGACTGAGCCCCGAATCGGGTCAGCGCATAGCTTTTATTGAGAATTTTCAAGGAAGCAAACTGTAACAAATCATTAACGGTGGTTTGTAGTTCTCAGGATTTACACAGTCCTCTACTCCCCTGTAAGTGCTCTTTCCAGGGTGTACTGTGACTTACTCTTCCGTTAAAGGATTACCTTGTCTTTATTATGATAATTGCTATGAAACCCAGACTCGGTTTCTGTAAGTCACCTAAAGAATGTTTACTAAAGCTATCTTGACTATCTAGAAGTCATCCTAAATTCTAGCAGTTAAACACAATCATAAAACTCACAGTATACTTGAGCTATACCAAAAGACTAGGAGTGGCTGTGTTTAAGGTAAAAGCATCTAAAATCTATTCGTTTGTAAATAACAATACCTAGCAACCAAAAGGATCTCACACCTCTCTTATCCTACAGAGGGCTGCATCCGTTTCTCAGTCAAAGCTTCAGTATCTGTTGCTGCAACAAGGCACTGGGCAAAGGCATTCACACAAGGCTGATTAACAATTCCATGGTCAGCGGATGTCTTAGAGTTGCCTCTTACCCAGAACTCTCATGGCCTGAAGACTTAATCTTTCAGGAGACTATTCACAGTAGGGCCCTTAGGCAAATGCATCAGCTTCTCACAGGCCTGAGTTTTCTGGCCTGAGTTTGTCAGAGGCCTGTGCCTCAGTTTCCAAGGGGCTTGATCCCCAATATCACAGTTCAGGGGTCCCCCACAGAACTACCGCCTGGCTTGGGTTGTCTCCCCTCTTTTAGGAGATCTTACCCGTCCTTGGCTGCGTAGTTAGCTCATTGGGGTACCACAGGAACATGTCACAAGTGTAGTGAATATATTGTCTCCTATAGAAGAAAAGGCACATGGGTTCACAGAGGCAGGAGATATTACATGACCAACCATAAGGCAGCACCCCTAATATCCAGTGCTGAGCAGGGCAATGTGGCCTTGTCAGACACTGGGTTGCTATCACCTTCCCACACACTCCCTGACACCCGCCTCCCCCCCGCTGTCTCTTACTGTAGGAGTTCAGTTTGAGATCGACCTGCCCAACAAGAAGGTTTCCATCGAGTCTGAGCACAGCGTGGACACTCTGCAGGAGACCCTGAGGAAAACAGGGAAGACCGTTACCTATCTCGGCCCCAGGTAGTGAGGGCCTCGGCCCCCAGCCTGCAGGATGGACCAAAGTGGACAGGTGGGTGAGACCCCAGTGCTTCTACACAATAGTCCATTATCTAATGCAAGTCACACGTCCAGGGAATCCTTACAGCCCCCTGTGAGTCGAGTTTGCACTGCATAATGTCTCCCAGGCCCCCTTGTATGACGTGGAGGGTACATTTCATGGTCAGCCAGGTGTGAGTTGAGATCGCTGTGTGTCTTTTGCTTTGATTTTTTTTTTTTTATTGTTTTTTGAGGGCAGTGTCACTGGCCCTCATATGTGGGACCGAACCAGGGCCGCTGGCTTCCCAAGCCAGCACTTCACCACTGCGCCACTCGGCCGGCCCAGTGTCTTTGCTTTTATAAGTTGACTGTCCCGTCAGAGATAACTCCTACGCCCTGGGCTTCATGCTCCTTTGCACTGACCAAGTGCATTCAGAATGGTGCAAAAATCAATTGAGTGTCTAAGCTGGATATTCCCTTTGATTTTACGTGTGCCAGCACACTTCCCTATGGAACCGGGTCAGACCTTACTCATCCATCCACCATTCCTTCCTCCTGTGCCCAGCACTCTGAGAATCCTTCACAGCACAGCCCTCCTATCTGTCACTACACACTGCATTTAATGCATGAATTACAGTGACTGCCACATCCCTGGCGTGGTTCAGTGCCCTCACTACAATTGAGGAAGTTGAGGCCTGATGCAGGTAAGTGGTGTGAGTAAAGCCGCACATGGGTGAGTGGCAGAGGCGGGACGAGAGTCAGGCATTTGGAATCCGAGTTTTATAATGGCTGGTGATGTTTTCCCCTGCATGGACCCACGGAGAAGTCCCCAGGCAGAGACCACCTCGGATGACTGGTGGGCCCTGTCAGTGCCCTGGGAGTTTAGCCTCCTTCCTAAAGGTGTCCACTGGAATCTGAGCCGGGGCAATGTCCTGTGTATGTGCGACCTCACATGCAAACCATGAAATGTCAGATGCATCTGTGCTCCTCCTCGTTCCCTCCATGGATACAACCCATGTGCAGGAAGGAGCACAGGATGAATCGTTCGAGTTTCAGGATTCTGATTCCAGCCCTGCCTTCGCTTCACACTGTGACTTTAGACACTTTGTCCACATGCCGGAGACACAGTCTTCCCATCTGTAAAATGGGGCAACAGCTTCTCCCCTGCTTTCCTGCCCGATGGGGATTACTGTGAAATCCCTCTGAATATGGTTCCATCATGCCAAAGATCAGTGTTCATCACCATTCTCACATTCGTAGGCTTCTGTGGGGAGGCTGAATGGAGGAGGGGGACTCTTGGCCCCTCCATTGATCCCAAGCAGCCCTGTTTCGTACTGGGCCTCAATGTAAGATTGTGTTTGGTGAAAGTATTCTGACAAGAAAGGACGGATGGATGGAGGGAAGAGAAAAAAACTTCCTGAGCTGGCTATATACATGGGGGAGCCCCAGTGCAGACACTTTGAATTAGAATCTCCTGGCCTAAGCGTATGAATTTTGTTCCACTAAAAAAGTAATTCCTGTTGGTTGTAAAACCACACGTGGCATAATGATTTTCTCATAGTGTTTTTTGTTCGTTTGTTTTTTTAATTGAAGTGAAAGTCAAATACCATGCAATTAACCATTTTCAAGCATACCATTCATTGGTCTTTAGTGTATTCACAGTGTTTATAATCACCACCTCTTTCTACTTTCAAAACTTTTCATCACCCCAGAAAAATTCCTGGTACCCATTAAGCAATCTCTCCCCACTGCCCCCTCCCTTCTTCCCCTGCCAACCAGTAATCTCTCTGCTGCTCTGGATTCACCTATTCTGGACATTTCACAGAAAAGGAATCATGCGACATGTGACCTTTGTATCTGGCTTCTTTCACTTAGTATCATACTTTCAAGATTCATCTGAATGGTAGCATGGATCAGCAGTTCATTCCTTTCTATGGCCCGATGAGTCTGATAGAAGTTTGTTTTAGCTTTTTTTCCTTATAGGAAGTGTCACATATCTACAAGTAGAATAGTAAAATCAAATCCCTGTGTACCCCATCACCCAGATCAAACAATAATCCAATCACTGCCATCACTGTTTCATCCGTGGCCCACTCCCTCCCACCCCCATATTGTTCCAGAGAAAATTCTAGACATCGTGTAATGTTATCTATACATAATCAGTAACCATGTATAGTATGGGAAGGCTTCCTGAGTTTTGGATACACAGCACAGGGTGAGAATCACCAATCAAGTGAGCTTTAGCCCCACAGTCTGTATTAAGAGGCTCCCCCACCCCATGACTGATCTGAATCCAGGTTTGGAAACCAGAGACAGAGTGTTTATTGGTTATGAGGTCACCTTGATCATCAGGCTCTTTACAGATGCGTTTGCTCGTGATCTTGTTCATTGCTTTCTCAGTGTAAGTTGAAACAGGACAGGGAGTGCTATCCCAGCATCCCTGGGAGATACCCATAGAGGGCCTTGGCAGTGATCTGCTTGGCAAGGTTAACGAGTTCCAGTCAAGCCAAGTATCACAGACTTGGCGGGAGCAGTGTGCAGGGCTGCGCCCTGGGCTTCCTGTCCTGCTCCAGCTCCGGGGCTTCCCGCCTCCACGCCACAGCTGCCTCTGAGTGAACCAGGACTGCTCCTGCAATGTGTCCATGTGCACTGCAGATGGCACCTTTGTTCCACCTAACTTCTCATCTCTTCCAGGACACCCATCCTTTCCTGCCTTCCAGACAGATCTGGAACCTGGCAATCCTGCTCAACAATGGCAGTTCCTGCGGAGATCCTCACTTGCCCTGCTCCTCCCTAGCTTCCTTGCAATAAAGTCGAGCCACTTTTGTTGGAGATGCTGTCTCTTACATGGTCATAATGTCACTTGCTTACACACTATGTTGTGATGCTCACACATTGCTATGAAGGAGATAACTGCAGTGTTTACTTGGGTTGGAGTTCTAAGAACTCCCGACTGGGAATAGGAGGCCCAGTGGATTCTGATTCCTTGCTGTGTGGTCTTTTGCCTCTCTGGGCCTCACTTTTCCCTTATCTATAAAGCAAAGCTTTAGGTCAGATTGGCGATCGTTTTTTTTTTTTTTTTCACTACTTTCTTAGACTCCATATTTTGAAAAACTTTTGTGTATCAAGTGAATTGCATTTAAGGGACGTCAAGTCTTAAGACAGTTAGAAGAGTGGGAAGAGGCAGTGAAGACAGCCTGCCTAGGATCGAGTCCAAGCTCAGGTAACCTCTTGGTGTCCACAGGCATAAAAGGTGATAATAGCATCTACTGCACATGGTGGCTGTAGGGATTAAGTGAGGTGACACATGTAAGTTACTCAGAGTAGTGCTTGCTAGTTGTAAAGCCCTCAGAAAAACATTGTCTATCTGCATAGAAGTATTTATTTTTTGTGTTTAATTAATCAAAGATCTGTAGAAGTAGAGATTAGAATTTTAGTCAGCCTAAAAATTAGGATTCCGATCAACCTAAAAGTTAATACCTCACAGGACAGAGTTGATTCACCTAGATCCAAACAAAGGGAATGTTTTAGTTTTTGTAGCTGTAGTTTTCAACAGTATTTCTTTAAACCAGCAGTTTTCAAACTTCTTTTTTGTCTTAGGACACATTCATACCCTCAAAAATCCCTGAGCACCTCGAAGAGCTTTTGGTTATATGGGTCATGCAGTACTAGAAATTAAAACAGGAATTTTTCAAACACAAGAATACACAAACACACACCCCATTAGCCATTTAGGCCCTGGAAAGTTCATTGTGCGATTGTAAGGAAGAGGCACCTCATGGGAATCGTTTTTACCTCGTGTACCTTCTGAAAGGCCGTGGGAACCACACGTGGAGAGTCACTGCTGTAACCACTTCCTGAGCAGTGGCTGCAGACCCCGGGATAATACCTGGCTCTGCACTTGGCCACCTGTGACTTTGGACCAGTCAGGCCGGTTCTGTATCCACACCATACATAATACCTGCACCTCAGGGAACTTGGTAGCAGAAATAAGACTAATAAGACTGTTTCGACTTTAAACTGTGTGCTAGCATAATTTTGAAATTACGAAATCCATTATGAAATTATTAAACAAGTCTTGGACGTTTCTGTCTTGGTGGTCCCTCGGGGGCACAGGGATTTACCCAGCTTTCACAGTATCTGGGTTTCTTGGCCACAAGATGGCACTGTCCTTTGGGTTTGACCATCCAGGGAGAAGTCCATTTCTGCAAGTATAAACTTGAGGAGTTTTTCCATTTTCACTGCTTCCTCAGGAGACCTGGTTCAGGCCGGCTGGCCCACTGGGAATGCCCGAGGGTTAAGACACTGCTGCCTCTCGGGGCAAGTGCCACTGGGAGGAGTTCCTTTTCTTTGGCTTTTCTCAGCACCATCCTCCCCTGCTGGAATCCACGTTTCCAGCTGAGGAAGGCCCCAGAGGAGCTGGGAAGGCCCCATGCCTGCCAGCAGCTCAGTTGGCTGTCCATGGAGCAAATGAGATCACAGCACAGTGCTGGCTTCTGCAGGGGTGGGAGTGGGGAGCAGATGTGTGCCACCCTGGCACCTGACCCAGCCCTCCTTTCCAGCCCTTGCTCCTTCTGTGTCTCCCAGGTGTCTTGCTTTGTTCACGCTGCTCCCCCGCCTGCCCCACCCCCATCTATGGAATGATCTCCGCCAGCCTCCCACCTCCGCCTTGTCTCCATGTACAGATTCCTTTCCCTCCCTCACATACCACAGCCTTCATGAAACCTCTCCACAACTGGAAGTAATTTATTTCTCCCCTTGGCCCTCACAGCATTGATCCCACCAGCTTCAGTGTTGTGGTAAAGCTTTTGGTCCACGTGTCCTGTGCTCAAGGATCAGACCTTCTGTGCACAGAACAGGCACTAAGGGAATATTTGATGGATGTGTAACGGCTGCCATTGGGGGAAGGGGGCGTTTTCCGTTATGCCCTTGCATTAATCTTTCCATCCTATCTTGTCCCCATGAGACAGCGGGCTCGCCCAGGGGTATTAAGCCATGCTCTGGACTTGAGCGGACCTGGATGCAAACTCTGCTTTCACCGCTTCATAGCTCCACAGCCTTGGGAAAGTTACTGCTGCTTTTGTGCAATCAGTTTCCTCATCTGTGAAATGGGGACCATAATAGTACCTCCCCCATGTGACTGTCGGGACTTAAATCCATACCTTGCCTAAAGCTTGATGATGGCATTCCACAAATAAAACTTTTTGTTTGAACAAGAAATTTCACAATTATACAATTTAAAATCTGAACACCGAAATTTGAAAAATTCAGGTCTAGGTCCTTTCAACCCTGGCCGACTCTGACAAGTATAAATGGAACCTCAAGCACTGCACTGTGTGGGCGGTGAGCTGTTGTTGACCCAGCCCTCTCCATGGCATCCTCCTTTAATTAGTGCCAGTCTCTTAAAAAGCCCAAGTCTGTAATTTCTGGGGCGTGTCCGTCAGCTGCTTTTAGATTCCATGTCTTTAGGGGCTGTGGCCACATAGTTTAAGTGGACAAGTTTCCTAATCTGCTTCCTAAAAGGGAAGGTCTGCAAATCTCATGACTGCTGGCTGGAGCCTTGAAAGAAAACATCAAAGCCTCTGCAAATAAGGGTGCTATCTCCCACTGGCCTCCTGATCATGGATTCCTAGCATCCTAATCTTTTTAGAACTGTATGTAGATCCCCAGACAGCTAGAAGCAGGCTGTATCTGGGATAAGAATGCAGGCTCTGCAGACAGATGGCGTCAGCCCCAGCCTGGCTGTTTACCAGCTGTGTGAGCTTGGGGAAGTTTCTTAATTGTCTAGGATCTTGGTTTCCTCATCTGTAAAATAGGAATAGCAACTATACCATCTTAGGTGAAGCCAGATGATGCGTGCATTTGGGGGGTGTTCAGCTTGACTGCTGTCATTGTCACTGCAGGATCTTAGGCAAGGAGAAGACGTAGCTGGTCATTCAGCCCAGTGTGTGAGTCCCCTTCCTCTGACAGGTTCCCCAAGCCTTGGCCTGCACACAATCCCTGAGAGGAAGCACCAGGAGCAGCTCTGTGAGGGAAAGTTCTGGTGTGGAACCCACCCTTGCCTCCCTGGCACTTCTCATGACTGGGGTGAGACTGACCTGACACGCATGGCATCCATCCAGCCTTTCCCCATGGTGGGTGCTCAGAGGCAGAACACGCTTTCCTGTTCCCATCCCTCCTACCCCTCCCTGGTCTACCCCACAGGGAATAGCCCAAACTCCTCAGGGACAGAGCTGAGTTATCAGACCACTTGCTCACTAGCCTCTTTGTTGATGACCTTTTGATAGTAGGAACTGAAAACACACAGCAAAGGGCAAGCAGTTCTGGGCTCCCCACTGATGCAGCTCACACAGCTTCTCTACTGAGCATGGAAAGAGAGCACGATGTCATCAAACAGTGGGAACCTGGCTGGGCAGGTTACTCAGCCTCCTCTCACCTCACAGGTAATGTGCAGAAAGCTCCCCGCGTATGGTTGGTGCTCAGGGCTGATACTCAATTTTACATTTTTGACAATGTGCCCCTGAACCCCAGCACTTTGTAAAAGGGACTGTCAGGCCACACCCTACATCAGACCTGCCCTCTACTCTCTCTGCTCAGTCACTGCCCTTCCCCAGGTCCAATTTGGGAACAGCCCTCACTGAGGCAGCCACTTGTGGGTATATAACTCCTTTTTTGGTCTAAACAGAAGCAGTGGTTCCCTCTATGTTCCTAGTAATTAGAAACCAGAAAAGCCATTGAGATAGTAGGGACAGCTAGAGGGAGAGGTCAGAGGCTGGAAAAGCAACCTGGAGTCTCTAAGCTCTCCAACTTCCCTCCCAGGGCTGGGAGACCCACTCAGACCTTCTGCCTCTTCCTCAGACCAAACACCTCTAGAGATGGCATGTGCCTCGAGGCATAACTAGAATAGTAGAACTGGACATGCCTCTAGAAATAACAAGTCCTACTACTGCCTCATTTATTGGTATTACTATATTATTCTTGGAAATGTCTAACGTATGATAATACAGAAGAATTACAAAATATTAAAATAATCTTATTTATATATCAGCCCCTTGCCTTCCCCAGTCTCCACAGGACAAAAAAAAAATCCTCTTGCTTTTTGGTGAATGTCCTTCCAGATCCTTTTTAGGCTTATGTAAATATACATAAGTAAGCAGAAAAGGCTATGTGCTGGAGTGTTGCAAAGTTCAGGCTCTGGAGTTAGACGGCGTGGGTTCAAACCCTAGCTTCATATCTCACTGCAAGCTCTTCAACCCATCTAGGCCACTGTGTCCCCATCAGTAAATTGGAGATGATTGCATTTATATCATAGGGTGGCTCAGAATTAAACTAGATAATCCACGCAAATCATTTGGCACGGTGGCTGGCATGTAGAAGACTCAATAAGCGATAACCATTTTATTAGCATTGATGTTTTGTAACCCGATTCTTTCACTAAATAGTTCACGGACTCATTTGCATCTCAACTGTGTGTATTTATCTGTGTTGCATCTGCACTGCAATGGCTGAGGTGGACTCATAGTTGCAACAGACGCCATCTGGACCACAAAGCCTAACAGAAGAATTTTGTGAATCCATGGTCCAGATCAGTGATTTCAAGCCATGTTCTATGAAAACCTAAGGTTCCATACGGGTATCTCAGGGAAAAGCGTGGAGTAGATGGTGGGACTCTAGGCCCCCAGCACCTCTCTACCAAGATTGATCCTCTTATTTGTCAAAATTAACCAGTTGTTCTACCAAACACTTAAGGAAGAAATTATACCAATTCTCTACAGCCTCTGTCAGAGGATAGAAGCAGAGGGAGCTTCCTGACTCATACTATGAGGCCAGCATGACCTTTATTCCAAAACCAGGCGACATTACAAGAAAAGAAAACTATGGACCAAGATCTCTCATGAACGTAGATGTAAGAATCCTCAACAAAATATTAGCAAATCAAATCCAACAATGTGTACAAAGAATTATATACCACGATCAAGTGTGATTTATTCAAGGTATGTGAGGCTGGTTTAACATTCAAAAATCAATAAATGTGGGCCGGCCGAGTGGCGCATTGGTTAAGAGCTGGCTTGGGACGCCAGTGGCCCTGTTTCGGATCCCACATATGAGGGCCAGTGACACTGCCCTCTACAGCTAAGATGGTGAACAACAGCTCCACCTGAAGCTGGGCTGCTGGGAGTCCCTGGGGACCGCATAGCTGCAGCCCCTGCTGCAGTGGGCTGCCATAGGCTACAGTGAGTGGCCGGCAGCCCACATGAGCAGCTGGCAGCCGGTGTGAGCTGCCAAGAGCCGCTATGAGCGGCTGTCCAGAGGCCAGCGACCAGTCTGCCTCACCCGAGAAGAGCACAATGACGATACCAACATGGGCCAGTGAAGCAATGGCCTCCACAACTAGACTGAAGAACAAAAGGACAGCAACTTGTCTGTTCCCCTTCCCCGCCTGGTTCCCCAATGGTGTCCCCCTCCCCGAATTCCCCAATTAAAAAAAAAAATCAATAAATGTAATCCATCACATCAATAGGCTAAAAAAGAAAACTCACATGATCATATCAATAGATGCAGGAAAAGCATTTCCCGAAGTCTAACACCCATTCATGATAAAAACTGTCAGTAAACTAGGGATGGAGAAACATTCTCACTGGATAAAGAATATCTACAAAAAATCCTCCAACTAACATCATACTTAATGGTGAGAACCTTGAAGCTTTCCCACTAAGATCAAGTACAAGACAAGGATATCCCCTCTTACCACTGCTTTTCAACTTCATACCAGAAGTCCTTGCTCATGAAACAAGGCAAGAAAAGAAATTAAACGGTATACAGATTGGGAAGGCAAAGATAAAACTGTCTTTGTTTGCAGGTAACATGATTGTCTATGTGGAAAATCCAAAAGAACCGGGGTTCAGAGAGCTTCCAGATTGGTGAACACATTCACGTATTGGGAAGGTGACGCACCCCAATGCCACGGACAGAAGCTGCTGTGCTTGGGGCTCTCCCAGACCTCATCCTATGAATCTCTTCATCTGGCTGTTCAAGTGTATCCTTTGTCATTTCCTTTCACACCCTGGTAAGTGTTTTCTTGAGTTCGATGAGCTGTTCCAGCAAATAATTAAATCAAAGGGGGAGAAGATCATGAGAACCTCTGATTTGCAGCCAAGTCAGACAGAAGTTGAGGGTAACCTGCGGACCTACTACTTGTGTTTGGCATGTGAGAAGGGGGAGTCTCGTGGGACTGAGCCCTTTACCTGTGGGACCTGACACTAGCTCCAGGCAGGGTCAGAATTGAGTTAAATTGTAGGACACCCAGCTGATGTGGCAGATTGCTTGGTGTGGGGGAAAATAATGCCCACACATCTGGAGACCAGAAGTGTTAGAAATGTCCTGTGTGAATATAAAGGAGAAAGACACAGGAAGAGAACTGGAGGGCTTACCAATACAACCATATACATGGCAAAATGTTAAGATTTGTCAAAGCCAGTAGGTGGATACAACAATATTAACTTAATTATCCTCTATACCTTCTTGGTATACTTGAAATATTTCATAAGTGAAAAGAAAACGGACTTGATATATAAACATGGAAAATATTGCTTATAGTTCAAAAGGATATACACTGAAAAATAAATATCCCATTTATTTGTGGTCCTCCTCCTCAGAAACACTATTATCAATTTCATGTGTACCTTTCAGGAATAGTCTGCAAATGGGAGCTGTAATACCCCCGAGAGCTGCTGCTCAGAAGAATCACTAACCATCCCCATATATGGACGTCTGATTCCCCTTGCCCCCCGGGAAGCAGGCCTGCACACTGAGGCCTTCCCATGGACAGTCGCCATCATCACCCTGTATTTTGGACATTCCCTGGAAACCACTGTGTTTCTTCTGACATTGGACCTGAACCCATCCGGTGTGTCTCCTCTAATCGGCACTTAGGTGGGCATCTCTTGTTGAATCAGCGTCAGCTTCTCTGGAGAATGACTGCTTATCTCTCTGAAGTGTTCTCCCCCTCCCAGAACCCCCAGAATGAAACGTTCATATGCCAAATCACCTATCTGTATTTTAAGTCAGACCATTGCAAACATCCCCTTGAGATTTGGTGAAAATCAGTCCAGCCATGTCCTGATGATGGGGTACACAAACAGACCAGAAGTCACACACTTCACCTCGTTACGTGGACCAATTCCCCATTATTCCCCTGTTCTGGCCTTGGGGAGAAAACACAAAGTGAGAGCACACTGAGCGCACTGTTCTGCACCCTGCTTTTTTTTTTTTTCTTATCACTGTGTTTTGAAATGGTTTCATGTTTCACATCCGTCCACAAAGTTTTGCCCTTGCAATGATAGTATAACTACTGGTTGGTTTACATTTGTGAATATGCTGGGGGCTAAAATTAATAATAATGTTATTCTTTCTAAAATAAAGTCTTAACTTCTGTTAAGTACAGTATGACAAACTCATCGGTTTTATCACTGGAAGTCCCATGTCCTGGGCGAACGGGGACGTGTGGTCACCATGTTTAAGTACTGTATAAACATTTAACAAGTTTGAATCGGTGGTGGTACACGATCTTCATCTTTGCCCTAAAATGAAACTATTAACCAAATATCGTCCATGTGAAATAAGGATTTTTCTAGGGCTTTTGTTATTAGCGTTGGAAATTGCCTCATGCTTATAGGTAGCTGCATAGGAGTCCATTGTATTTTTTCCCCTAACTTTATTAAACCTGTTCCCTACTGATGGGCATTTTGTTTCTTTCCAGTGTTTTGCTGGAACAAACCAGTCTGCCATCAATGTCCTTATTGATTCTATAAACTGGTAAATTGTGCATAATGATTTGTTTTGAAAATAAGGTTTTCCTGCTAAAAACAAAACTGGAAAAGCCACAGGGTTAAAGGCTCTTTCATCCTGGGCCTTCTGTGAGTCTCCCTTTCTTCAGGTGACGGACTGAACGGAGGATGAGTTTAAAATGGGTTGGCAGCCAGCTCCTGGGAAGGAAGCCCAGGCACAGGGGAGGCTGCCTGGGGTGCACGAGGGAGAAAAACAGCCCCATGCTGTGGTTCCCAGCATGAAGCGGGTGTTTATCAAGGCGGGTGGGAGATGAGCTGGCCAGACTTGGAGGGGTCCAGCTTTGGCTGGGAGCAGGGCTGAGAGACTAGAGCCATTCAGCTGTGTTCTAAAAGGAGCAGGGAGAGGAAGGAAAAACAAGCCCAGGCACACACTGGGTGGCTGCCGGCTGGCCAGGGCTCTTGGTACAAGCAGCCCAGTGCCAGGCTATGGGACCCGGCCAGCTCTCCCCCCCGGGAACCCACCCCAGACTGGGAAGGCTTAGATCAGTTCCGAAATTGCTTCTTGGGGCTATTAGGGATAGGTTTTTACAGAGTATGGGATAAGTCAGTACTTTTCCAGAGAGAAGGGCTACCTAGACCAGAAAGGTGATTTTTCTATCAGGTTCTATGTGTGATGCCTGTGTATTAATGCATCTTTAGGCATCAAAGCGGCTGCAGCATCACTTGCCAAACTATTCTATGTGGGATGCTCCTGGTGAAACACAAGGTCCAAAAGACAAAAAAGTTTGAAAAATGCCAGATCTTCAAAATCAAACAAAATTCTTCATTGTGGAAATTCTCGGAGCCTTCAATATGCTAATACTTCATGAATTTCCAAAAGGAGATCTGTGTGGAAAGGTTTGGTGTTGAATGAGGGTGGAATGCCCTGTCCTACAGGCTGTACTTGCAAGTCTGCCATCCTGGAGTCATTGGGTAAGGCTGGAAGCTTGTGTCTCAGGCCCCTTCCCCTGGAAAGAACTAGAAAATGAAATGCTGTAATTCACTGAGTGATATTAAAAAGCCCATTCCTCCCTCTGAGCCTCACATTCTTCTCTGTCAGATGAGGTGGTCAGACTATTTCAGTTATTTTATCTTTTATTTTTTTTGAGGGCAGTGTCACTGGCCCTCATATGTGGGATCTGAACCGGGGCCACAGAAGTGTTTACTATAAAAGTTAGGATAGAGGTACTTTTAGGAGCAAGGAAGTAGTTGTGATTGGGGCAAGGCACGAAAAGGGCTTCTGAGGTGGGTACAAAATTCTATTTCTTGACCTGAGTGGAAGTTTCAAGTAGTGTTTCTCTAATCATTCAGTAAACTGTAAAAATATTATATTACTAATGCATTATAAAATCAATCACTGAGAAAAGAAAAAAATGTTTAATCAGAATAAAAACATGAGGTTAGAAAATTAAGTTCACCAACTCATTCTAGAAAAAGTGCTACATACCTCATTGCTGAATATCACTATGGTCATCTTCAAAGTACTCCCCTTGGGAAGCTATGCATCGACCCCAATGCCTTGTCCACCCTTTAAAGCAACTTTAGAACTCTATCTGGAATGGCCATCAGAGATGTCATCATATTGCCCTGATGTCCTGAACGTCATCAAAATGTCTTTCTTTCAATATTTCCTTTATCTTTGGGTAAAGAAAGAAGTCATTGGGGGCCAGATCAGATGAGTAGGGAGGGTGTTCCAATACAGTTATTTGTTTACTGGCTAAAAACTCCCTCACAGACAGTGCCGTGTGAGTTGGCGCATTGTCATGCTGCAAGAGCCATGGGTTGGTGAAAACTTCAAGTCATCTAACTTTTTCATGAAGCCTTTTCAGCACTTCCAAATAATAAACTTGCTTAATTGTTTGTCCAGTTGGTACAAATTCATAATGAATAATCCCTCTGATATCAAAAAATGTTAGCAACATTGTTACAATGAATTGCCGAACAGCCCTCATAGAAAACAAAACAAAAAAATCAATCACTGAGAACCCAAATATATCAATTAGATTTAGCTGCAAGAGGCAGAAACTCCAAAATAAAAGTAGCTTAAATAAGATAGAAGTTTGTTTCTTTCATGTAAATGAAGGGTAAGAGTGAGCAGCCCAGGGCACTATAAGTAATATAAGTAAGAACTCAATAATAATCAAGGACCTAAGGCTCCTTCTCTCTTTTTGTCCACCAGCTTCAACATCGGACTTCCAATTTAAAGTCCAAGATGGCTGACTGAGCTCCACCATCATGTTCACCTTAGAGCCAACAAGAAGAGGGATAAGAAGGGCACATCATCTCATTTTTAGGAAACCCCCAGAAATAGCACTCACAACCTTTATTTACATCCCATTGACCAAAACTTAATTACACAGCCTTACCAAGGTAGTCTTCCATTTGGGTGGCCATGGGCCCACCCAACTGTCGTTTCCACAACAAGGGTAAAAGAGAAGGGTAGATTTAGGGGACCAACAGAATCTGCCACAACATATTAATGGATTTTGGTTTCTGATGTGTTGAAATTCAATGGTGACTGATGTCGGTGTCTTTGCTGCTTTTCCATCACAGTTTTAAACACAGCTTGAGGTATACAAAAGGAGATGAATATTAATAGTCTGTGGAACTACAGAAGCACTCACAGAATGTGGCTTATAAAGCTCTGAACTAGAAACTCCCTAAGCTAGCTTTGACATTCTAGAATTCTATGAAAGCCCCGCCCCCTTCCATGGGCCTCCAGAGGACTTGATCTCTGGGGACTGGCAGGGGACTTCTCCTAACCTTTGGGACTGAGAACTGTGCCCATTGTTTCTTCCGAGTCAGCACAGTCCCAGCCAAATATCTTGAAAAGCTCTCTGTCATTCAACGGCCTTCCCTCTCGGGCTGGGAGTTCCCCAGAGGAGGTGTAGCTTACTGAGACATTGAAAACTCCGTGTTTCAAACCAGTGGCTGCTGCTTAGCAGGGAGTGGCCTGGACTTTCCATCCAGAGTTTCAGAGATCTTTCTGGGAGAAGGGCCTACCTTTGGTTCAACCCTTTCATTTTTCAGAGGAGGAAGCATGGATCCTGAGAGGTTAAGAGATTTATATGAAGTCACCCACAACTTAGAGCAGGGCTGGGCCACTCACTGACTTGTCCCGATGTTTTCTATTACCATCCATTATAACAGCTCGCGTTTAGTGTACGCTGTGGGCCAGGCTGTGGGCCCACATACCTCATCTTGTGTAATCCACACAATAAACCTGAAAGGTAGGTACATTTTTTTTCTTTCTAGGTCATTTCTAGGCCAATGAAGAAACCGCCAGCTGAGGCTGCGTTGTTTCTCTGTGTGGATCAGAATTTGAATCCAGGAAGTGTAGTGCAGAGCCTGCATTTTAACCTCTGTGCGGAGAACCACACCTCCCATGGCTGCTCTTGGCATGAGGAGGATAGATGACTACGGAGCAGGACCACTTCACCATGCCCATGGCTATCACAGCCCTGCAGACCATCCTTCACCCCAATGTTATGCTCCTCCATCAACTTCTCGGTGTCTACTTCAGCAGTCTGGCCCAGGGAATAATAGGCCCCAAGGTGTGGCTACACAGCTTTCCACGGTGCGAACGCCCAGGTCCCAGACAAAGTGGGTGCGGTGGTACTTATGTGAGACAGTCCTCCAACACCCCAAAAAGGCTCAAACGGTGCTTCAAAGCCTGCAAAGGCTCCAACCCTGGATGTGAGGACCGTGATCATCCAGCGGCAGGCAGCCTACCTCCTTTCCGGGCAGTTTCTGTGTTGTATACAAAGCAGTAAGGCATGCCTGCCTGCCATTGCTCACCCTTCCCTTGGGCAGAGGAGCTGAGGAATCGCCAGGCCTAACGGACAACAGGAAGCTCTCCGGATGAGACGCATTGTGGGGACTTCAGCAGTTTCGCTCACCCCCAACTCTCCAGGCTTCTCCTTGTTCCTCCAGCACAGAAGGCTTTTAATCTGTTTCAGAGGTAGAGGAAGAAGGGGATGAGGTAATGGGCCTGAGAGGCTCTAACTTAGAGAAGGTTCCAGAAAGGCCCAGGCACAGAAGATATTGTTTTTGTCCTTCATTCTGAGAACATTTCTGAGAGGAATGTTGGCGGGGGTGGGGAATGCTGGGCAGCCTGTTGGGAGGATGGCGGTTTGGAGCAGTGAGAGGGAATCAGCATAGCTGGCCTGCCTCAGTAAAGAGCATAAAACTGGAAAATCCCAAAGCTCATGTGGCCCAGTCAGTGCAGAACCACAAATGAAGGAAACAAAGTCCCATTGTCACAAGTTATTAAAAGCCTTATAACCTTTACTTTTCTATCTCTGAGAGCATTAAAAGGGGTCTAATTACTAATCCTAGAAAACTCCATTCCTGTCCCCATCAAATTCTCTCATCTCCGCACTCCTATTACCCAACTGTACACAACCCCACTCAGAACGTGTGGATTTTTATTTCTTTCTTCCTTCCTATTAATTAAAAAAAGAAATGTTCAGCGGCCCCGGTTCGGTCCCACATACGAGGGCTAGTGACACTGCCCTCAAAAAAAAAAGAAAAAATGTTAAGAACTTTTAAATTTTGAAATAACCATAGATTTCCAAGAAGTTGAAAAGATAATAGTACTCAGAGGTTCCACTCCCAATGGTTACATCTTCCATAATTCTTTCTGGTAAATGTTAATAGCTCATCTCATCCTTGCAACAACTCTGTGAGAGTACCGCTATCATCCCCGTTTCACCGAGGAAGAAATTGAGTCCCAGAGAACTTAAATGCATTGCTCACATCCCTAGCAATTAGGTGCAGAATCAGAGCTTCGATTCATAGGTACCGACTCCAAGATGTATGCATACTCACATTATTTCTCATTCTTCCTCCATCCTCTCCCTGACCCTTCCAGGAAAGAGGAAATGTCCTGAAGAGGCCCCATCCCCAAAAGAATGCAGTTCTTCACATGCCTCAGAAGAGTTAAGGGCCAACGAGAACTTGCTCAAAGTTGGAGGAGCCTCACCTACATAGCTTGGCTATAGAGTCATCAAAATGATGCTTGTGACCCAGACAGCAGCCCCAGACGCTGCTTCAGCTCTTTTCCAAAGCTGGTACATACAAACTTTTTGCTCCCCTTAAGGCTGCCCTTTGCCCCCTCCATGACTGCCTTCCATTCTCTCTTCCAGTTTTGGTGTTTCTCTGAAGCCCAGGGCGATGTGTCTCTGCCATATGTAAGAAATATCATCTCTTTTCTCTTAAAAGTACAGCTGTGGTCCACCTTGTCTCATGGATGTGAGAAAGGGCTATATGCCTCCTAAGTGAACATGAACTCTCAGAGTCAGAAATCTGATTTCTTTTGTTGAAAGTGATGGAAAACCCAACCCAAATGAGCATAAGTAAAAAGGGGGGTGATTGGCTCCTGCAAACAAAAAGTCCAGGATTAGGGCTGTTTATCACATAGGGAGTGCACTCTGCTGTGTGTCACAGAAACTTGTCTCCACAGGCTTTTATCTCACTCTGCAAAGCAATCTGGCCATCTTGGGAGGGCGAGGGTCTGAGCAGTCTTTTGTGCTGCTGCAGGTCCTTCTGTCAGCTCCCCTGGTGCCTTTCTTCCCCCTGCTGCTCTATGTCTAGAATCCTGTCTGCAGTCAGAGAAGGAAGAGGGATGAAGGACAGAGTGCTGCTCCTTTCACAAGCTTCCCAGAAGCCCTAGCCACTGACTTCTGCTTAGTAAGTCATTGGCCAGGGCCATGTCACATGGCCTCCCTGCAATGCCAGGGAGTTTAGGAAGCTGAGTATTTTGAGCTGGACAGTAGAGCTCCCTATGCTAAACTGAGGGTCTATTGATTAGGTGGAAGAGGACGCAAATAGCAATGTCTGCCCAAGCTGGGTTAGGGGTTCAGCCCAATGTCTCAAGACCAGCCTCTCTCTGTCAGTCAGTCTCTTGCTCTCTGTCTCACCATCTCTCTGTCTCTCTCCACTCTGCTCTCCATGTTGGCTTCATGCTCACAGAGGGCCTCCCCTCCGTAACCCCAGAAAGGCTGATGCCACTTTGTATCTTACATCCACTCCCAGTCCAGCCCTGGAGGAGAAGGCCAGATTCTGTGTTGCAGGCTTACATTCCATCTCATGTTCCTCCTGAAAGAGCCTCTGTGGCCATGGGGAATGGGGTAGCTGAGCCCAGTCTCCTGCTCTTTGCCTAAGTAGGTCTAAGCAGAGAGGGAACTGAAGGCATGGTTCCCCAAGAAGGGGAAATGGGTGCTGGTGGCGCAAAATCAAACACAAACAACACTCTGTTGGCCCCGACAAATCAGAAACAAACATCGACTGCTAGATCTTAGGCGTCCTCATGTTCAGAGGTTTTTAAATCACTGAAGGTGTGCCAGAGTATTCCTAAATATTTGATTTAAATTTCATGTTTTAGATTAGCAGTTTTCAAGAGTGTGGTCTGGGGTGCCCGGGCATCCCTTTAAGGGTCCACCAAGCCCAAACTATTTTCCTAATACTACTAAGATGTTATATGCCTTTATTACTCTGGTTCTCTCACAAACGCGCAGTAATATTTTCCAGGGGTTACATGACATGTGGCTACATGATATGTGATGTCATTGCACTGACAACTAATGCGGTGTGTGTGCCTGTGTATTTTTGTGTTTAAAAAAAAATTCTTAGTTTTAGTTTCTAATACAGTAAATACAGATAGATAAGCTACTCAATACAAGTTCTTTGGGGTTCACGAAAATTTTTAAGAATATAAAGGGGCCCTGAGAGCAAAACTTTAAGAACCACAGCAAAGGGTAGCGGAATAGGTCTTCCCATGCTACCTTGGTATATTCCGGTGTAACCTTCAGTCTGCGACCCTTCAGTCTTTCAGATATTAGGTTTACTTGAAAATCTCAAATAGGGAACAATAACACTTATAAATATTACATAACAAATTGTAACACATTCGAGGCTGTAATTAGTTTACTTTTTAATATTAGTCAGGTCCAGCTATAAATGACAGAAAACCCAAAGTGGCAGTGTCTTAAACAATACAAAAATGTGTTTTGCTCTCACATAAACAAAATTTGGAGGCAAGCCATCAAGGGCTGGGATTGTGGCTGCATGACTAGAAGAGACCTAGATTCATTCTATTTGGTCGCTCTGCCACATTCCACATGGGGATTAAACCTCATGCTCCAAAGTGGCTGCTCAGACTCCATCCACCCCAACTGCATTCTGTCAGCAAGACACTTCCCAGGAATGCATGTGTGGGGAGGGACAAACTTTCCTCTACCCTCAGAGTTCTCTTGGCTCATCTAATAATCACAGACATGAGACAGATTAGCAAGAAAAACAACCAAGTTTAATACATACATAGGCACAGGAACCCTGCATACATGAGAGAGTCAGCGACCCTGCATGCAGGAGAGGTTTTGAGACAGAAAGGGAACATGAGGCTTATATGACATTCTGAGCTAAGTATGAGGTCAGGTGCCTGGGGCTTTAAACGGGAGGAAGGTCATTGCAGAACTATAAGAAGAGCAGATGTTCAGCAGCCACTAGTATTTGGCCCTGACATATAGATAGGTCCAAAAGGTTACCTCTGATAATCTCTTATTATGAGCAAGGCACATAATTTAAATTCTTAAGGGGGAGGAGTGAGCAGGAGTTTCTCTTGAGCCTGCAGGAGATCAGCTGCTTTAGTTCAAAATAATCCACATACCATAGAGGCACATCTTGGAAAGACTTGTTCTGAACCCCTACACGGTTTACAACTATAGTCATGGGCTCCTTAACGACAGAGATACAGTCTGGGAAAAGAGTCATTAGGCAATCTCATCCTTAGGCAAACATCATAGAGTGCGCTTACACAAACGTAGACGGTACAACCCGCCCCTGTAACTGTATGGGCTACACCTTTATACGACTGGCAGCGCGGTAGGCTTGTTTACACCAGCATCTCCACAAACATGTAATTGTAATGGAAGGCCTGACAGTGTAGGCTTTTCGTTTTGTGATGCATGTCAACATAAGAAACATCCAAATCTATGGAGAATTTTTATGAGTTAATTGGAGCCCAAACTGATGACAGTTGCTGGGAAGCAAGATCTCAGATGCTCTGTAGAATGAGTTTTGCAGTTTTTTGTTTATGCATTTGAAATTAAGGAGGGAGAATAAGGAAGATTAATTACGTGAAGGTGAAAGAAAGCAAAATGGGGATTGGATTACAGGGTAGTTAAGATTATGTGCTCTCTTGAGACTAGTTAGTTTAGTTAACCTAGATGCACAGAAAAAAAAAATGGACAGGGCTGGCTTAAGGCAAAGATAACCTTGTTTATATACTAAAGAAGTTGTATGCCTGGGGTGTGACTACCCACCATGACCTGCCCAGTTAGGCACTTAGGATCAGACCACCCTGTGAGGTTACTTTCAGTGGAACCCCTTTTTCATCCACACACAGGTTCCCAACTTAAGTTTTGATTGCAAAAGCATCCATTCCTAAGACGCGTCCACTTGGAGAAGGCCCCCTCGAACAAGCAAATGGCCATCCCAGGACTGGAGAAAGAGCCAGAGACAGCCTCTCCCCACTCCCCTCCCCCAGGCTCCTTTGTTTTAGAGATCTTGCTTGATTTTGATAACTGACCACTTGGGCTACTTGTTTTTTTCCCCTTTCTCTTCCTGAGCTCTAAATTCCTACCTTTATGTTTTAACTTGACCACTAAAGAGTAAGCCCACTAAACCCTAGACCCCCATTCTCAATCCCAATAAAAGCAGAACCCCAGGTCCTGTGCTTCCCCCTGTCAACCTCACTGTGTGCCTCCTGGCATGCTTTGTCCATTCCAGGGCCTCTAAGTAATAACCTCTTTTTTCCTTCAAAGTGATCGCTGAAGGGTGTCTTGCAATCGTAATAAGAACCACAAAGTGTATGTCGGGTTATAACTTTGGCTTAGGAAGGGGGGATGTTTGTGGGAAGCTCACTGAGGTCAGCTGAGCACCCCTAGGCATTTCTAGCTGATAGGATTATTATCAATAGGCTGAGATCCTCACAAAACAGTAACAACGCAGTAATGGGTTGTACTACAGTGTTCTTACTAAGATGTCAGTAGGAGATAGAAATTTTCAGCTCCATTATAACCTTATGGGAGCACCATTATATGTGGTCTGTCATTGACCAGAACACAGCACATGGCTATACATATAAAGTTGGTATTTTCTCAATATCGTTAAATAAAAAATATATATATTGTTCAACGAATTGGCTGCTGAAGCTGATTCACGTCTGCCATTGTCATCCGAACCCCAGGTTCAGTGTTCAGTTTTGTGATCATCAATACTTATTCCTTTTTTTTTTTAATGTTTTTTTTTGTTTGTTTTGGTTTGTGGTTTTTATTTTATTTATTTATTTATTTTTTTTGAGGGCAGTGTCACTGGCCCTCATATGTGGGACCCGAACCGGGGCCGCTGGCTTGCTTAACCACCGCGCCACTCCCCTGGCCCAATAGTTATTCCCTTTGACTGGTCTCACAACATATATAAATCAGTGTTTAAAATCATACAATGTATATTGGTAAAACACTACTTTTATCTATTTTTATTAATGGGAGTCTATGTATAGTTTCATTTGGAATTGTGGTTGTACTCTTACAAGGTTTGATAGCAATCATCTTCTAAAGGTCCCAGGCCAATAGATGTATTTTGTCTGGTTACCTTTTTGTGCCTAAGCTTTTCGAATTTGAATGTCTTCAGACTGGCCAGGTAGTCTGGTTCACCTCAGGCACCACCCCGCCCTCTTGTGTTACATTGGTCTGCTTCACCAAAGTTCAACATCTGCCTGATTCCTGCCAGCACCCATATCATCTATCAGAGTATAACAGAGGAGAAAGGACTTGCCTAATGTTCAACCAGTGTTTGTTGAATTTGGGGAAACCCAAGCAGGTGGCTAAGTGCTCTTAGAGAGAACTATCACTAGCTAAAATATGAATCAAGCACAGGCTGCATAAAAGACCCTGGAAGCTGAGGTCAGATGTGGGAGAGTCTTGGAGTTGAGTTGAAAATTCTGACCTTGATCATGGGGGAGATGGGAAACCATTGGATACTGAATTCGGAAGGATTTGGGGTTGCTAGGGAGGTCCTAGAGAGCACCTCTCTAAAACCAAGGGTAAAACACTCTATTCTAGAGAGGGACTGGGAGAGCTAGGGCAGGTTAGAACAAGACAGAAAGTAATGATCAGATGTTAGTTTTAGTGGCAAAAAGGCCTGAGTATGTCTTCCTAGGGAATTTGGGAGAGTCTTCAAGGAAAAAAAAAAAAAATGGGTCAGATCCATCCCAGCATCTAGGCTGCTTTCAGTGGTCATTAGTATTCCAAAGGGACACTTAAGAACAAGAATTTGGTTGTTTTTTTTTAAGAGTTCCAAGCAAAGCTTGTTGGGTTTTTCAACCTAGAGAATGACTCCGGGCCGTAAGTTGAATGACCAGGGCCAAGGTTGATGTGCTGTGTCTATGGGAAGGCTGGGAACAGAAGGTCACATGAAGGTCACATTCCAGTAAGCCTGGGCAGGACAGGAAGTTGCTTTCTGAGTCTGGTGAGCTGGACTGAGTGGACAAGAGGTAGCGAAAAGCTGCCATTTATTGTGCCTTAAGCTTTTTATATGAATTATCTCCCTGAATCTTCTTAACTGCTGCATGAGGATAAATACATACCATTGTTCCCATTCTACAGAGGAGGAAACTGAGATAGGGAGGTTAAAACAATTCTTTAGACTAATTCCTATTGATGGTGTGAGTTTATAAAGTATAACTGGATTGGTTTATGTTATCCCTCCTCAGATGAAATGGGAAAGTTTGCTACGCGTATTCTAGTACTTGCAGTAAGATGAGAAAGGCTGTGGGCTGGTGCATTTTGCCCCCTGCATTCTTTGACCCTTTCCCCACTTACAATACCCTAGTTTTCCCCTGGAGGACCCCTCCTCCCACTCTTAGCTCCTGCATGCAGTGGAAAGACTCTACCTCCTGCTTCAGGGATAAGAATGCCTCTCGCTTTGGTCAATCAGAGCTTTGCATCCCCTGGTCACAGGAAGCCAGCAGCTGTTCTCTGGGCTGTTCTAAAATTCAGGTGGTCTGGGGAGGAAGAGTCGGGACATCCGAGCAGGTAGCAGGCCTGGGAGAAAACTGCTTCCTGTTCCTTCCTACCACCAGGCCAGTGTCTGTTTTCCACAATAGCTAACATTCTCTTGGAAATAGTAGATTACAGCTAGACCCTAAACTCTGTGAAAGCAGGGAGTATGGCCACCTGCACCAGCACTAAGCAGGGCCAGTAAGGGGAGGTGTTTGATACATGATTGCTGGATGACTGAAAGAGCTGTTAAGCACACTGATCATTTACTGAATGGCAGCTTGACAGAAGTAAAGGGATCCTAGGGATCTTTTGGTCTGATTTCAATCCCATCTTACGAAGAAACCAGGGCAAGCAGGCTTCCAGTGAGACCAGAACTGAGTGAGAATTAGATTCCAGGCCTCCTGCTTCTAGGTGTGGGCTCGCTTTATAATGCCAGAGCTGTTCAAGGTGGGAAGCTTACCATGGTTTTTGTTCAGAAGATGATTTTAGCATGAAATTACACTGAACCCACAGAGTAGATAAATTATTTCCTTTCCGAGTCTTATCGAAGCCTTCTGAGGACATTGAAAAGAAAGTCTTTGTTTGGTGCTATGAAATTGCTAACACCTTTCTAGCATATAATAATCTGTGTGTTAAGAAGGGAGCTGACTTTGAGGCTCAGCATCTTCACAAGTAACAGGATTAATTTAATGTTCTATGGAAATGTTCAAGCATACTTCAAAACAAAGAGAATGTTACTAACCTCCCACATACCCATCATCCAGCTTCAATTACTATCCACCACTCCCGTTAACACACATTGTTTCCAGAGTACTTCAAAACAAATCTCATACATTCTTTTGTTGCACCCATAAATATTTCAGTATGTATAGCTAACAGATAAAAACTTTTCAATCTAGCCACAATTCCATCACCTCGCCTAACACCATTAAAAGTAATTCCTTAATATCACCCAATACCCAGTCTGTGTTCAAAATTTCCAGGTTATCTCAAAAATGTTTATTTATATTTAGTTGATTTGAATCAAGATACATAGAAACCCACACCTTACACTTTATTCTTATGTCTCATTTACTCTATTGCAGTTCTTCCACAACCCCCCTCCCCACTCCTTTTTTTGTGCCATTGTTGATTGAAGAAACCATGTTATTTGTCATACAGAATTCGCCACACTCTGGATTTGGCAGGTTGGATTCCTGTGGTGTTTTTAAGTATGTTCCTCTATCCCTTTGTAATTCCTGTAAACTGGTAGATTCAGATTGGTACCGAAAGTGGTTCCTGGTCAACAGAACATGAAAGATGAGGGTTCTGAATTGGTGTCTTGGACTGATTAGCCGTAAAGGCAGTAATGACCTTGTTTCCAGCGCTAAAGGGGACACCTGTAGTCCCTGGCATGAGGTGGCAAAGCAATTACTCAAACAATTGGCCGTAGATTTCTGTAATCAAGTAAGTACCTATGGAAGACGAGGCTCTGAGTGATGGAGTATTTGCTGCCATTGAACATCTCAGTGAAAATAAGCAGTACAATGCAGCTGGTTGGTTGCTTGTAAGCATGCTGGAGGAGGCTGGGACCGGAAGTGACAAACTTGGGGCTTGAAATCCCCAGCTCAAGTTATTACGGGCTTTCCATTTAATTTTTTACTTGAAATTTTTTATCTGCGAGGCTATAAATGTGTTTGCTAATCATATTAACATAATTTATGTGCTTTACCATATGTATAATTTATTTCTATATCCTACTGTTTCAAGATACTAATACTAATGCTAAGAATAAGACTACTGAATGGATTTTTTTCCATAGCATGTATCTCAGGCAGGATGATTGGCCAAAATGCTGTTAAATTTACTTGAAATAATGACTCTCAGGGTCATTTGATATACAACTAGGCTCATGGCTTCTGTACTTTTTATTTTATTTTTAGAATTTACTTTATATTAAATTATGTAAAACATTTAATATAGTTCCAAAGTTAGAACTATATAACAAAGTATATTTACAGAACTAGCTTTTATCAACAACCGTCTCCTTTCCCTAAGGTAATCATGTTTATTCACTTTTGGTTTATCTTTCAATTGTTTTTCTCTTTGAAAATATAACCAAATACATGTATGTATCGTTAGTGCTCTCTGCCTTGCACTCTAAACATTGTTCTGCCCCTTGTGATTTTGTTGCTTGTGTGTTTTTCACTTAATCTGTCCTGAAGATCATTTTATAGCATTATATAGAAATCGTTCCTTGTTCCTTTTTACATTGCATTAGAATTTCATAGCATACTTTTATTAGACGGTGTCAATTACTTTCTATTTATGACAAGTATAGCAGCCAGGTTCCTGGCAAGAAACAGATGGCACTTTCCAAATGGGTAATCTGAGAATTTAATCAAGGGACTATTTATACAGATGTGGGCCCCCTATAAGTAAACCACAGGGATGGTGCTGTTTCCCCAGGCCCGCAACTGCAAGGGGCCTGCGGGGCGAGGGGAGATGTGGTTACAGGAGCTGGGCCCCAGAGCTGAGGAACACAGCCAATCAGCTGTGATCCCCAAGGAAGGAGCTAAGGGAAGAAATACTCCCGCTACTCTCTTCTTTCTCCCTCTTCCCAGTCTCCTACTGATGCCCCCACTGACCAATCCCAAATAGAAGCAGAGGCCATGGAGCCCCCTGACACAGGCCGCAGGCCAGAGGGCAGCCTCTGTGCCCAGAGCAGCTGGGGAGGGTGGATCCGAGGGGCAGACAGGACACACCAGCACAGCAAGCGATACGCCTTTTCATGATATAAGTTCTCCTTTAAATTAAGTGTATTGAGGTTTTAAAAAAAAAAAGTTGAAGTAAAGCAAATCATGCTGTAGACGTCCGAGGATATGGCACAGATCGGGAAGATGGTGCCAGGTGACCGAAGTCTGGGAAACCCGGCTCAGGACCACACTGCCCTCTTGTATTTTAGGTAACAAGCTCCTCTGCCTCCCTCCAGGCCCCCTCCCTGGCTGCCTTTCCCCTGGACCAGAGAGAGTTGCTGAGAACCATTAGGGAAGTGATCTTTCTTTTTCTTTCTTTCCTTCCTTCCTTCCTTCCTTCCTTCCTTCCTTCCTTCCTTCCTTCCTTTCTTTCTTTCTTTCTTTCTTTCTTTCTTTGTTTCTTTCTTTCTTTCTTTCTTTCTTTCTTTCTTTCTTTCTTTCTTTCTTTCTTTCTTTCTTTCTTTCTTTCTTTCTTTCTTTCTTTCACAGTGTCACTGGCCCTCACATGTGGGACCTGAACTGGGGCCGCTGGCTTCCCAAGCCAGCGCTTAACCACCATGCCACTCGGCTGGCCCGGAAGTGATCTTTTTAATTGGAAAGAGCTGGAGACACACTGGGAGGTCACTGGGTGAAGGGGTTTGGGAGCCCCCAAAATGGATCCATGCTCTTCTAGGCATTCCATGGGATGGCTCCCCTACTCCCAAACCCACTCCCTTGGCCACCCTCCTCAGAGCACAGGGCCCTCTTTCTTATTCCTTGGCCAACTGAGCAGCTGAGAGGAGCTGGATACTGCCTGTCCTTGGGGCTGAAAGTCGGGGTTGGAAATTATAAAAGGGCCCTTAAGGGGTGGAAGCTAGCCATGGCCTGAGAGCTCAATAATGGCTTTGGAGAAGCTTCACTATCCAAGGACCCAGGGAGGCAGAAAGCTGTGGGGCTGGGAGGTGAGAGGGATAAAAAAGACAGTTCTAGCAGGAGACATCCCTCCCGCCTTCTCCTTGCCTCTGATAAGAAAAGAAATTCTGAAATGTTCTACATTAATTTACAGCTGCTGGAGAGGAAGAGGCAGATTTCCAGGTGGCTGTTTCCACAGATTATCTTAGCCAGGCAGCATCTCGCTCCAGGGACACCCACTTGTTTATTATGCAAGGGTATTCCAGACTGTTGCCCACAGCCAGTCCACAGGAGCGGACATTTCTTTATGCGGCTGTTACCTCAGAGCTGGCCCCCTCTACCTTCCCCGTACCCCTTTGCCTATAGCGCGTAAATTCTTTCAGATGACCTCTTTCTTCTCCTTTCCTCCTACTTGATGTAGAAAAATGCTTACAAAACTCTGGGATGGTGGACATGCTGTCTAGGTATAATCTCATTGAGATGGATGACTGAGCCCGTCCTCTGGGACACAGATGCTAGGGACACGGTGGAGACCAGGTATGGCTTCTCCCCTCATGAAACCCAGTACAGTAAGGAAGACAGATGAGCAAACAGTTATGGAGCCTCCAGGGGAGACACCTAACCCAGGCATTGGAGGTCAGAGAAGCTTTCCAAAGAAAGTGCTGCCTAGGCTGAGAGCTGAAGGCGGGTGGTAGGGAGCAGTTTCAGTCCACAGGGAAACATCCCAGGCAGGGGGATCAAAGGCAGCTGGAGGCCCAAGAGGTCCTGGTCTGATGGGGCAATTACAAGTGGGTCAGTTTATTAGAATGTGTTGGGGGTGGGGCAGGGGGAGGCAAGGGATAGAGGGTTGGGAGAGTAGGCTGGAAGGGTAGGCAGGGGCCAGGCTGTGCAGGTCTCATAAGCATCTTAAGGAACTTGGAGGGTGTCCTGTGGGAGTGAAGTGTTTAGGCAGGGGAGTGACACAATCAGACTTGTGTTCAAGAGACTCTTCGTACTGCCCTGGAGATAACTTTCAAATTTGACCCCATATTTCTATCCTCACTGGACCCCTGGACCCCTGCAATAGCAAGCTCTCCCTCTAGAATCTCCCAGCGTGTTGTACCTCTGCTCTGGGGAATCAATCTTCCTCCCTCTCTTCCTCTGTCCCTCCTTCCTCCCTCCCCTTCCTTCCTTCCTTCTTCATTCTCTCTCCCTCTCTCTTCTCTCTCTCAGCTTTATTGACATATATAATAATTCACACACCGTAGGTAATGGGCTGAATTGTGTCTCCCAAAATTCATATGTTAAAATCCTAAGAATTCAATCTTATTTGGAGATAGGGTCTTTAAAGATATAATTAAGTTAAATGAGGTCCATTAGGATGGGCCCTAATGTCATATGACTCATGTCCTTATAAGAAGTGGGGATTTGGATACAGACACTCACAGAGGGAAGACCATGTGAAGACATAGGGAGAAGATGGCTATTTACAAGACAAGGAGAGAGCCCTCAGAAGAAACCAATTCTGATGACACCTTGATCTCAGGCATCTAGCCTCCAGAATTGTGAGAAAATAAATTTCTGTTGTTTAAGCCATCCAGCCTGTGGTACTTTGTTATGGCAGCCCTAGCAAACTAATACACCACACAATTCACCCATTTAACACGTACAATTCAACAGTTTTTAGCATATCCACAGGGCTGTGCAACCAACACCACAATCAATTATAGAATATTTTCATCACCCCCAAAGAAAGCCCCTGCCCATTAGTGATTCCCTAATCCCCCTAAGACCAGCCCCTGCCCTATCCAGGCCCAGGAAACTTTCTGGTTCTACAGATTTACCGATTCTGGACATTTCATATAAATGGTATCATGTGACACATGGTCTTTTGTGACTGCTTCCTTCACTTAATACACGGTTCTCAAGATTTGGGCGGGCTTCTTTCTATAGTGTCTTTTAGCTATGTGTGCCTGTACTTTTTTGTACCTACAAAGTCATCAGTCTTTAATGACTTGGCACAATTCATGTATCATATATGCCTTGATTGCCCACAGCACATGTCTGGCATATGACAAATTCATTTTTCTGTAAAATCATTTTTAATGCAACTAAGGGAGGGAAATCACATTTAAAAAAAATGAATGTATAGTCCTTAGGAAAGACTACATTGCATGATCTTCCAGTAGTTAAACACCAAACCAAATTCCAGTTAACCCTAATATTCATTAGTATAAATTTCTTAAAAATAATTGTACCATCACTCCTTAAATTTTCTAATCTCTGTACTAAGATTGTTTTTATTTTTTTTATTGCAATCAAACAAACATAGAACTCAGATGGTGATAATGGGAAAATCATCACCATCAAACAAATGCAGATGAGGGCTGTATTGGTGACCAAGGCAGACAAAGGTCTTTGCTCATGTGGCAATTAGGGTCTGTGGAGAGGGAGCTACAGAACAAGCCCTCAAATAAACACACAAGACAATTTTATCTTGAGATATGTGCTGTACAGAATATACCCCAGGCGGTATGGCGGAGGGACTGGAGATTGGGGGTGGGATAGGTAATAAATCTGAGATTAGGTTACTGAAGTCTCCTCTCAGGAATTAGGTAAACTGAGCAGATGGATGGGGGGTAGTTTGTCTTTGATGACCTGGGCTTAGAGCATTCCAGGCAGAGGAACAGCAAGTGGCAGGTCCCCAGGGTAGGAGAACAATGATAGTGCCTGACAGAGAGAAGGCCCATGAGTGGAGGAGGGGAGAAGTTGGAGGTCAGTGTGGGGACCAGGAACCAAGATGGGTGGCTGGTTCTGGGATTTCTGAAAAGAAATTCTTTCTTCTTCCACATTGCAAGTGAAAGGGTTGAGCCTGGCTTCTAGAGAGACAGCAGGATAGACTCAGGACTGCACTCCTGAGAAACCGCAAGGCTATGCTAGCAAACCCGAGAATCTGAGTGGGGGATTCAAGGGAGGAGTCCAAGAATGAGGAGCAAGGGAGAGGCTCTTTAGAGCTGGAGCCTGATAGATGGGGCCACACCACGTAGGGTGTTGAAGGCCAAGAGAAAAAGTTGGATTTTATTCTAATGGAATAGGAAGCGTTAAGAGTGAATCAATTAAAACTAAGCTTGGCTGTATATAATACAACCCCCATCCCCACCCCGCCCAAATAACAGTAGCTTCAACAAGCTAAAAATGATTTCTCTCTCAGGTAAAATTCCAGGGTTGATGTGGTAGTTCCTTGATCATCAGGACCTGGGCTCTCTATCTTTCTGTTCCATCACCTCAGCCAATGGCTTCCATCCTCAAGGTCACTTTGTGATCCAACATGGCTGTGGCGCTCCCACCATTATGTCTGCTTTCCAAGCAGCAGGAAAAGGAAAGGAGGAAGGACAAAAGAGAGGGACCTCCCAGCTGAGTCAAGTTCCTGAAAAGATCCTTCTCAGAAGCTCCACATATCTCATTGGCTAGAAAATGGATATTGGAGAGTAGGATTCTGCAGGGGTTTTAGGCAGGGCAGGGACACAAAGTCATCCGCATTTAAAAGAGTTAGTTGAACTGCTCTGTGGAGATGGGCAGTGGTGAGGCAAGAGTGGGAAGACTATCAAAGAGGGAGTTACAGACTAGGTTCCTCATCTTGATGGATAGATTAACCATGTGATCTTGAACAAGTCTTTCCCCCTGCAGGGCCTGAGTGACCTCATTTTGCTACAGGTGGTTGCCTATGGGCCTGGCAATTCTCAGAGCTGGTTCAGGGCCCTGGAGAAGCCCTTCCAAGGCATGGACCCCAGCCCATGGTGCCCAGAAAGTGGAGGGGGGATTTCAGACTTATGAGGGAACCTGGCATCTCTAGTGCCCCAGGTGCTTATCAGGCTCCCCTTGACCCCACATCTCTGAAAAGACGCCCGCCGTCAGGCCTGGGCGCTCAGGGTTCTGCAGGAGAGAGAAGGCCCTCCCCCGGCTCCCGTTTGCCCCTCCACCTGCCCCTGCTCTGGTTCCTCCTCCATTTGACTCCTCAGCGTTTGCCGCTTCTGTTTCTTCCTTTTCAGAGCCATTCTTGGTCCCTGCCCTCAACAGAATCGTGCCTTCTTGGCTTTTGCTACTCTCGAGGTTGTCCATCTTTGGTGGTTTCTTCTTCTCTCATAGTCTCTCTTTGCTTTACCCTCTGCCTAATTCTCTATTTTAAAAGCATAGAGTGGCCGGCTGAGTGGTGCAGTGGTTAAGAGCTGGCTTGGGACGCCAGTGGCCCCGGTTCGGATCCCCATATGAGGGCCAGGGACACTGCCGTCAAAAAAAAAAGAACACAAAAAAACAAAAACAAACAAACATAGAATATCAGGTGATTATATGCTCATAAGAAATTCAATACAGAAGTATAAAGAAGTGAATATAAAGGTCCCCTTCACCTTTGCTTTCCACTTGAATCCATTCCCTCTCCAGAGGCTAACACCATCGATGGGTTTGTGTGTACATGGCTCACCTGGTCTCTGCTCAGAACCTGCCTGTCTCTCTCTCTCTCTCTCTCTCTCTCTCTCTCTCTCTCTCTCTCTCTCTCTCTCTCTCTCTGTTTGACTTGGTCTCAGTCCCACTGCCTACATCTCTTTTCGTTTCTGGGTCTCTTTTCCTGCCCCTCATTATCTATCTCTTTCCCTTTCTTTGTCTCTACTTCTCATGCACTCCCTTATTTTCATCTGTCTTATTGTATCAGCCTCTCATTGAAATACAGCAAACTACAGTTTTTTAAAATGTAAAAACACAACTCTCACACACATAATAAAATGAGTGCATGTCAACGATTTATTCACCTCATGAAGAAGTAAGCAGACTGGTAAAATGAATTCAAAGAGAATTCAGAAAGAGTGCATACATATAGCTACTGAAAGAATGCTAGAAAAAGACTGCTGGGTTCAAATACAAAACTGGCTAATGTCCTACAAGGCATTAAAACTGTAACCTATGGGGCTCTTCTTTAGCTGGACAGAAACCTGTGAGTTAATACGTAACTTCGGAGTCAGAGCCCTAATCAATAGCAGATAGCGAGTCAAACAAGAACAAGAATACATCCCCTAGAGAAGGGGATAATCCTTAGGCCACATTCCCAGCCTGACATCAGAGGACAGGCACTCTCACTCTTTTGTCCTATTGCTAAGATGTGGGTAAATTTTCTCCACACTTGTCTCTCTGTGTTTGTCTCTTCCTCTCACAATCTCCTTCCCTGTGTCTCTCTCTTGATCATAGCAGACGCTGTCACTGTCTCTTTCTCTCTTCCTCTGTCTGAATCTGTCTCTCTTCCTGCCTTGGAGTCTGTCTGTCCCTTTGTCTTGATTTCACAAATGCATTTTAGTACCTTTACCTGGGAGTCCACCAGGTGCCAGGGCCTGAGCCTGGAGTTGTGGGGGAAAGGACAGAGCCAAATCCGACAGACAGGCCCTTGCCACTCTGTCTGTGTTTCTTTCCAGAACTGGAAGGAATTCAAATGGAAATTCTGAGCCCTTGGCGGAGAGGAGCTGAGGGTGTGGGACGTGGCAGGGGAAGGGAGGGCCAGCCAGCTGCAGTGGGCTGTAGCAGGCTCCCTCCAGGCTTCAGCTGGCTGCAGCGGAAATGATTTCACACCACAAACATGTCTGAATCAGGAGAATAAACCAACCTGGGCTGGGGCTGGGGAGTGGGCAGCTTAGTGGAGGCGGGGAGGAGTTGGAGATCAGTGTGGGGACCAGGGACCAAGATGGGTGGCTGGCTACGATCCCTCATGGCCCTTGGGTGTCCCTCACTGTTCTGGGATTTCTGGAAAGAAATTCTTTCTTCTTCCATGTTGCGAGTGAAAGGGCTGAGCCTGGCTTCTAGAGAGACAGCAGGATAGACTCAGGGCTGCAATCCTGAGGAATTGCAAGGCTATGCTAGCAAACCCGAGAATCTGAGTGGGGGATCCAAGGGAGGGAGAAAAGCAGGAGACAGAAGAGAAGAAGAGGAAACACTGAATCTGAAGGCTGGAAGGTCTTTAAGTTAAATGACGTAGTGATTTTCAAATGTTTCATTATTAACGACAGAGCCCTTTGTTTGCACAACAGAGCATTATTAAAATAGCCACACAGCAGTCTCTGTGCATCCAAGGGGGAAACTGAGCCCCCTCATCTTGCTCCTTTTCAACTGCTGTGTGGAAACTATGCCTTACCCCAACACCCTCATCCTACACATGAGCAAGCTGAGGACCAGAGAGTGGGGACGGCTTGCCTACGTCACATGCAGAAGGGGTGAGAAAGCCAGGTCTCTCTCGAGTCCTCATCCAGAGCTTTTTTCCAAAAGGATGGGAAGCACAGGAAGAGGAGGGGTCTAGGCAAAAAAGATAGAAAGAAGGAAAATGAGAAGATAGAGGAGGAGCGGAACAGATTAGGAAAGAGAGAGAAGCGAGGGCCTGGGTGTCTCTCAAGTTTTCCAAACCTGGAGGTTGGACATCGGCCTTTCTTTCAGACTAGAGAAGAGGGAGCATCAGTGCCTTTAGAGAAAGATGAATCTGGCTCCCATGGGGAAGGTACCGCACTGGTAGCCCAAGGGGAGATTTTTCTAGCAGATGGGTTTTGTTTAGAGAGGGATCCGAAAGGCTCATGGTAGGACCCACTCTCCAGGTACGGGCCCCACCTGGGGCTCTAGGCCCCACCAGTCCTGTAGTGTCCAGCTCTTGCTGTGCTGAAAGAGGCTGAATTTGCCTCCCTGAGAATCCTGGCTTCTCTTCCAGGGATGTACCAGGAAGCCCCTTTCTTCTGCCTGGGCCAGGAGGTAGGGACTACTGGTTGCCTGACCAGGCTGAGCGCACTGCAACCTCCTGGGGAGTGCATCTGACATCCTCAGGGCCTCACATGTGCTTCCTGGAACCCCCCCTTTGCCCACAGTGCCCAGGACAGTTTAGAGTTTGTGATACTCCGTGTCCTTCAACAGATCGCCTTCTCTCTCCAGGCCTCATTTTTATTTCATTAGTAGAGCTAGTGGGTGGAAAATAAATCTGTGTATTTAAAAAAAAAAAAATTTCATTTTTATTTTTATTTTTTTTAATTGGGGAATTGGGGGAGGGGAACAGTGTTGGGGAGGAGGACCAGCCAAGTTGTTCTTCATTCTTCATTGTGGAGGGCTCCAGTCACCATCTGGTTACCCGTTGGCAGCTCGTGGCCTCTAAACTCAAGGTACTGTGTTCAGTCTTAGTTGCGGGTGGGCATAGCCACCATCCTATGTGGGAATCGAACCAGCAGCCTTGTTGTTAAGAGCACACGCCCTATCCACTGAGCCATCTGGTTGGCAGCTCAGCTCAAGGTGCAGAGTTCAGTCTTAGTTGCGGGTAGGCATAGCCTACCATCGAACAGGCTGTCTCGTTCTTACACCAGCTGAGCCATCCTGCCACCTGTTGGCAGCTCAGCAACAGCTCAGCTCGGGCGCATCACTGCCCCATGTGGGAATTGAACTGGCGGCACTGTTGCTCAGAACTCGCACTCTTAAGCCAACTCTTAACCAACGGAGCCATTCGGCCAGCTCCCCCCAAAATTTTTAAGTGGTGAAACCATTTTAAGAAATGAAATCTTGGGGGCAGCAGGTTAGCTCAGTTGATTAGAGTGCAATGCTCATAACACCAAAGTTGCCAGTTCGATCCCCACATGGGCCACTGAGCTGCGCCCTCCACAATTAGATTGAAACAACTACTTGACTTGGAGCTGATGTGTCCTAGCAAAACACATTATTCTCACAATAAAAAGAAAAAGAAAAAAGAAAAAAAAAAAACAAATGAAATCTTTAGCAAAAGCCCAATATATCAGAGAGATAAAAGCAGTTCTGCTCTCGTTGAAGGAGGGGTGGGCTGGGGGCCTGGAAACCTGCCCCCCTGGACTTTTTTCTGTCCCCTTCAGGCTCCTGCTTGAAACTCCTAGAACTCCAAAAAGGCAGTCTGCAAACCCCTGACACAGAGAACCTCAAAGATTCATTACAAGAAGCTCCTATCTGAGGAAAGATATAGGAGCCAGGAGTGGGGAGAGATGACATATTGGGGCAGTGTTAGATCAACCTTAGAAGAGGGCACTGAGGCCTGCCTGTCTAGGAAATGGTGCAGAAAAAGAGACTTGGGCAGGAGAAGGGAGAGGGCTTAGCTGCTTAACCCAGGTCTCCCTTCTTGTCCCCCATCTACTCCAGCCCTGGGACCAGAAAAGACCGATGGAGCCTCCAGGCTGCCTCCCAGGTCGGCTAAGTCACAGCGCCAGCTGCCACGTCGCTGGGCGGACGGGCCATCGTTATTCCTATTTCCACAGCTGCTAAAACTGAAGAGAGGTTTGGTTTGTGGGCCACATCAGGAAACATGTAAGGGCTGCCACGTTGTAGGGTTGGATTATTGGGCTTTCCCCTCCTTCAGAAAAGATAGCCAGGCGTGTGGGGTTTCAGAAGAAAATTGGTGCCTGCATGTGAGTGTTCCCTGGACCTGGACCAGCAGCTGCGATATTACAGAGCCAGGGATGGGAGGAGACAGAACCAATCCATTGCCGAGCTCCTCCAACCCTGCCCAGGGCTGCGGGTAGACAGCTCAGGCCAGAGGGAACCTTTTCCCTCCGTCACGGATACAGAACCCCAGAGAAAGGCTAAAGGGCCATGAAACCTCAATATTTAGAGAGTGCTCATCCACAGCAACAGCAAAAGAGAAGGCGTTTTTTCAGTGTGCTTTAATAGAAAGAACTTTGGGCCAAAGAATTCATCAGGTTGGGTCAAGTCCCAGCTCTGCCATTAACTGCCCCAGCGACCCAGGACAAGTCACTTAACCTTCCTGGACTTTACTTTCTTTTAAGACAAGGGTGTTGGATCAAATAAACATTTCCCAAAGAGTTATTCACGGAACATATGCTCTGTGGGATGCACTCAGAAGTTCACGAAAAAGAGGGCTCCGGAATGGTTAAACAGAGTTAAACAGGGTTCTCTGCTGCAGAACTTTTCAGAGCCTTGGATGTTCCAACAGGCCTGAGGAATATGTACGAGGAAGGAGATGAATGCCACGTTACCCAAACCACTTGAACTCAGGGGCCCCGCTGTTCTCTGAGGACTAATATTTGGTGGAATGCACTTTAGAAAATGTTGAATGATTTAATGATCTAATGAGAAGATAGCAAACATTTAGTGACAGCTTATGTCACAATATTCAACGGTGAGCCAAATGTATTACATATATGATCTCATTTAATCCTCTCAAGAACTTCAGGTGGGGGGTTCCACTTTACACTTGAGGAAACCGAGGCTGGAGGTTAAATAAGATGACTTAAATTTTCCAGAGTTAAGTAGCTCACTGCTACGTACGCCTAGAGCTCTGACTCCAAAGCTGAGCTTTCCTGTTTGCTGTCTCTCTAAAATTCATGCTCATTTGAGTCTCACTCTGACTTTGTACTCAGGAGGGCCAATATTCTAATCACGCTCATTTTATAGGTAAGGAAACTGAGGTGGAGAGGAGAGGTGAACTGCTCAAGGGCAGACTATAGGCAGGTCCTACTAAGGCCTGAACCCAGCTTAGAACTCAAATTAACGCTTCTCTTGGGGTAGGTTTGTGTCTTCATGAGAAAGTGCAGCCAACACATTGTAAACCATTTGTTACCTCGGTGCAGGAGGGTCTCTGTGAGGAGATGCCTCAGCCAGCGCTCATGGGAACCCTGATGGAGGCAGCTGATACTGTGGGAAGAGCCTTGGACCAAATGTTTTTAGTTTTCATTTCAGCTCTACATGGGCCAGCTGGATGACCTTCGGCAACTCCCCAAGGGACACTTGTCTACTCAAGGCCAAAATGTGCTTAGTGAATCCTGACCTTTCTACTTTACACACTAATGGTGCCACTCAGTAAGATTACGGTATACGAGTCCTTTGTGAACTGGAAAGAGCTGAGGGGAAAATCTGAAGCTGCTCAGTGGGAGTGTTGTGAGTGGGGAGGGGTGCTGCAGTGAAATTTCATCCTCCTCTTCTTTGGCTTTGCCCTGGTCAGTGGCCACTCTGCCCAGGGGCCCAAGGGCCAGATGACAATGAGGTCTTTGTGACCTTCAGCCAATGGGAGGGCTGGCCTGGGGAAAGATACAGTAACAAGACGACAGGCTGAGTCAGTCTCTATGCACCGGGGCCTTCTTAGCTTGGCAGCCTTGACTTTCAGCCAGACACACAAAAGGTGCATTTCAGAGTTTTGATACATAATCTTCAGCCCAAAGGGATCAGCCAGTCCGCTCCTTGCCTCCAGAGACTTGGGACAGCCAGAGCAGGCTTCAGTCGGGGCCTGGAGTTGGGAGACCAGGGTTCCAGGCCTAACTGTCCACATTGTGATCTTGGGCTCTGTGGATCCTTCGTTTCTCAGCCATACGTGAATGTGTAGGATTGGGGAGGGCCTAAGGGTCCTATCAACTCTAAGCTTTGAAAGAATAGGAGAGATTCTGCCTGAGCGTGAAGGGTAGGTGGGTTTGGGGCAGATGGCAGAAGGAAGCAGACTCACCAAGAGTGTGTCATAGGCAGGGATATGTACAAGGAAGTGATGGAGAGTGGGGACAGGGGTCTAGAATTGAGCTACTTGTGCGGATTCCTGGCTTTACCATTCTGGAACATTGAGCAAGTAATTTAGTTCTATGAACCTTTGCATCCTCATCTTTAAAATGGGAATGGGAATTGTACCTACTTATAGAAGACCAAAAAAAAAATGGCCTCCCCAAAATGTCCATGTCCTAATCCCTATGACTAACTATAAATATGCTATCATACAGGGCAAAAGGGACTTTGCAGATTAAGTCAAGAATTCTGAGATGGGGGGCCAGCGAGTGGCTCAGTTAGTTAAGAGCGTGAGCTCTGAGCAACAGCGTTGCCGATTCGATTCCCACATGGGCCAGTGAACTGCGCCCAAGCTGAGCTGCAGCTGAGCTGCCAACTGGTGGTAGGATAGCTCAGCTGGTGAGAGCACATGCTCCTAACAACAAGGTTGCCAGTTCGACTCCTGTACGGGATGGTGGCCTAGATCCACCTGCAACTAAGATTGGACACAGCACCTTGAGCTGAGCGGCCGCGAGCTGCCTATAGGCAGCCGGATGGTGACTGGACTTGGACCTGAGCTAGCTGTGCCCTCCACAGCTAAGACTGAAGGTCAACAACTTGGCTGTTCCCCCTCCCCAATTCCCCAACACTGTTCCCCTTCCCCAATTCCCCAACACTGTTCCTCATATCTAATTCCCCAATAAAATCTTTTAAAAAAAAGATTTCTGAGATGGGAAGATTATCCTAGATTACCCGGATGGGCCCAGTGTAATCATAGGAGAATAAGAGGGCGTCAAGAGGGTGAAAGTGAAAAAGGAAATGGGATGAGGGAAGCACAGGTTAGAACGATGTGCTTAGAAGATGGAGGATGGCATGAGCCAAGGGATGCAATGGCCTCCAGGAGCTGAAACAGATAAGGAAACAGATTCATCCCTCGAGGCCCCAGAAGGAACACAGCCCTGCCAACATCTTAAATTTAGGACTTCTGACCTCCAGAACTAAAGTAATAAATGTGTGCTTTCGGTTGCCATGTTTGTGGTAATTTATTATAGCAGTAACAAGAAACTGACATACTACCTAAGTGTGTATATTAACTGAAGATGAAATGAGATAATGGACATAATACGTTTTGCTCGTGTCTGCTCAGTAATACTGGATATTATTATCTCTTCCCATCTTAGTCTTAATTGTTCCAGTAAAATCTGGTCCCCTACAGGCCCTCAAGTTCCCATGTGCAAAATTCAAGGCCCACTCAGGATTTATGGCCTGGAGAACGGAACCACTGAGATCCTGACACTGTTTCTGATGTAAGGCCTTAGGGGATGATTCTTGGCACTGCTTTTATTCATTTAACGTTCTGCTTGATTGCTGTCTTCCGTGCCAGAAGCCTAATCAACGAAGTCTCCCTGGTCTCCTTCCAGAGTTCAGACCTCCCTCTCCCTGTCCAGGTAGTCCTGCTTGTATGTGGGCACACTGGTTGCCTACCTGGCCCCAGCCAGGCTCCCAGAGGTGGTCCATTAGGTGGTTCGGGCGACAGACTGTGGAGTTACTGAGCAGAAGGACATGCCGGTTTTCGGTGAAGTTGAGAATCCGCATCTGAGCCAGGGGTCAGGAGACCCAGTTTGGAGCCCCAGCACTACTGCGTCTCAGTTTCTCCATATCTACAGTACAGGCTGTAAGCCCCACCCCGGCTCCCCGAGAGGACTGCTCTGTCCTGAGACCGTAGACAAGGAAGTACTGTGAAATGGCTGAAAGGATGTCAAGATGGTAGAAATCAAGAAGGAGAAAAGGAAGAGGAGGAACAGGAGAAGTAGTCTCCCTTCCTAGGTCAAGGTCATCCTTGCTTCAGAGGCTCCTGTTCCCACAAAGGTGCTCTTACCCTCGATATAAAACCTACCAGGTTTTCCTCTGAGGGATCCTGGCCCAGGGGGTCCCCACAGAGGCCTGGGAGCAGCTCCCAGGTGGGATCTCTGTCCTAGAACTTTCCAATTCCTGAGCTGAAGCCTGCATGGAAACTCCAGCCAAACACTGGGAATAATTCCCTCAGCTCGTTTTCCTCAGAATCATTATCTTAGTTTAATGAAGACAAACACCAAGTTTAAGTTAAGTTTAGTCCCTACGATGCCTGGGAGCTATAGCAACCAATCTTATAAAAATATTCATCTGTCTAGATGGCAAAACAGATTTCTGAGGAGCCTGCTAGCTGAGGCAGATAGTTGAGGCAGAACAGCCCTTGGCTTTTGGACCAGGGAGAGGCCAGGGGGAGAGGGGAGGGAATGTCTTCTGGGGCAGATCCTTCCTTGGATTCCTGACTAGTCCCTTTGAGAACCTGGAGAAAGTCATGGATCGTCTCTGCAGAAAAAATAAACAGATGCCTAAACTTTTACGTCCAATTTTAATAGGGCTGAGGATCTCTTGAAGAGTGCTGGGCACTATTCCAGGCCGGAACCCTATTAAAAAACAATGTTCTCGGGCCGGCAGAGTGGCGAGGTGGAGGTGATTAAGCGCTGGCTTGGGAAGCCAGCGGCCCCGGTTCGGGTCCCACATATGGGGGCCAGTGGCACTGCCCTCAAAAAAAATAAAAAACAAAAAACCACAATGTTCTCAGTGATTGAGAGCCAGCGTTGTGCCGGCCACTATTCTAGACACTCAGAGCACTGCGGCGAACAAGGCTTGTGAGGCTCCCGCTCTCAAGGAGCTTCTGTCTGGGTGGGGAGACAACTAGTTTCTGATCATGACAAGTGCTGGGAAGGAAATAAAACAGTATAACGTGTCAGATTATGTGGTTTTTTAATTTTTTTTGAGGGCAGTGTCACTGGCCCTCATATGTAGGACCTGAATCAGGGCCACTAGCTTCCCAAGCCAGTGCTTAACCACCGCGCCACTCAGCTGGCCCTCAAATTCTGTTTGTAAGAGAGGCAAGGAGATTGATTGAAGTTGGGTGGTCAGGGAGGCCCTCTTTTAGTAGATGACAATAGGACAGAGACCGAAAGGATGAGAAAACTGCAGGCACAGGAAATGCAGATGGAAGAGTGTCCCTGCCAGGGGTAAGAGCAAGTGCAAAGATCCTGGGGTGGGAATCGTGTGGGGGGTGCTGAGGACCTGAAAGGAAGCTGGTGTGGCTGGAGTAGAGTGAACAAGGAGGACAGCATGGATGGCAAGAGAGCCAGAGGCCACGTCATGCAGAAGTCTATGAGAATGTCCTCCGCCTTCTCCCTTTCCATGTTATTCGAACCCAATCCATGTTTCAAGATCCACATCTTCCAGGAAGCCTTCCTTCCCTGCCTGCTCCAATCTGTCTGCCACCCTGAGCCCCTGGGATAAGTCTCAGAATCTGTACCACTCATGCATCCATCCATTAAGTATATCAAGTATGTCCTCTCAGCAAGACCCAAAGCTCCTTGGGGAAAAGGACCAGATACTAATTCTTCTACTCCTGGAGCACTAAGCATGTGATAACTATGCACCCAAGAGCTGCTGCACGGAGAAGTTCAAGTAGCACAAGCATGAACCACGTTGAATGGCTTGGCTCAAGCCTGCCTGTACAGCTTTGACCCAGGTGATCATGGGCAAATGGCTGATCCTCTTTGAGCCTCTGTTTCCTTATTCGTAAAACGGGCATAGTAACAACCGCTAAGGCAGGGGCTGCTGTGAAGACTAAGGCCTCAGGAAACCTTGCCTACTTCTATGATTATCAATATCGTCAGTCACCTTATCTGTTCTATACCGATGACACAGATCCCCCAGCTCGAAAGCTAATCGCTTATGTGACTATTCGTGGTGCAACTAGAGTTAGGGTGGTTATTTTTAGACCATATCCCAAATCATCAGCAAGGATGCCACCAGAGGCAGCTTCTCTGGTCTGTACAGAGGCCAGTCCTGGCCTTGCCTTTGTCACAGATACAACCCCCTTGAATTGCTTGGCCCGTCTCAGCATTGCCTAATATCAGGAAAGGTTCTTGTTAAGATCGCTGGTCATAAAGTTAAGACACTTGGGCCTGGCTCTGCCCCTAGGGGCCCTTGGGTATTCCCTTGCCCCCTCCAGACCTCTGTTCCCCTCTGAACAAGAGGGAGGTTGTTCTAGGTGATTCCTGCTGGTCCCTCCAGCCTTGGCACTCCATGAGTCTGTTTAGGCACTAGCCCCAGAACCCATGAGGCAGCCAGGTTTGGGAGTCCCATCAGGACAGCCCACCACAAGGAGAGGAGGAAAGAAATGGAAGACAGAGGCAGCTTTGGTGGGGGGTGGGAGGGAGGGGAGGAGACAGAGGAGGAGGAGGGACCAAGGGGGCGGAGGGGGAGACAGACCCAGCCCAGAGCTCTGAGTGGTTTCCTGTTGCTGGGCTCTAAACCCCTCCACATTCTCCCAGACCTTCAGCCTGCCGGAGTGTGCTCAGCCTGCTGCCTGCCTGCCTGCCACTGAGGTACGCCTGACCCCCACCCGCCCTGCCTTCCCTGGCCGCATCACCCCCACACCCCACTTCACTCCTCCAGCATGTGTACAAGGGAGGGGAGGCTGTGCTGGGAGATCTGGGATCAGTAATGCAATGGTCATCTCCTTGGGGCTCCAATGCCTCTCCCCTTGAAGCCAGGGGCCCCGGACTAGCTGCCTATTGCTTTCCAGGTGCAACCACAGTATAACCTGGTCTCCCTTTTAGGCTTACAGAAAAAAAAAAAAAACTCACTTTGTCTTGGAGAGAGTATTCCTCTGTGTGTCTGTCTCTGGTTTCACTCTGCCTGCCTGTCCTTTTTGCTCCCTTTGCAATTGTGGCAGCCTCTTCCTTTCCCGGGAACCTGATCTGTCACAGCTGCAACAGGGACCGCTGGCAGCCAGTGTCTGCCCTGCTCTCCATTCCAGAAGGAACTTCTTAGACTTGGTTCTTGGTCAGGCGCTCTGTTTTCCCAAAGGGACTTTGCATGAATATAAATTGATCTCTGGAAGGCTAAGGGGGTCTTTATCTTTAATTAGTACCCCTGGGAAGGCTCCGGTTTCCCTCGAATTCTCCCCCATCAACATCCCCACCCCCAAACACACACAGGTTCTGGAGGCACCAGGCAGTTTGGGTTAAGCATTGTTCCCATCCTGGGTTCCCGGGAGGGAGTATAAACACGGGAACAAACTAGCAGTAGCTCTTACTGTGTCTAGATCGGAAGACTCCAGACATCTGATAGCCTCCAGCCGGGGTGCTGGATCCTATGGGAAGCTGGGTGTGGTGGGGGATGTGCTGAGAATGGGGGAAGAGGAAGGCAAGACAGAGAGGGTTCCAGGGCCACTTTTTCACACCTTGTTTTGAGAAGCCCAAACCCTACAAAGGACTGATGTCTACCCTTTTAAAAGTGTTAGGTCTTCTTTAGATAAACCCCTTTCTGTCGTTATCCTCTTTGGCTCCATTGGCTGGTTGATGAGTGGACTTCCTGAGTCCTGAATGGGATGAGGCATGTCTTGCAGGAAGCCCATTCTGCCCAGAAGGAACTAGAGGGGCATGCATTTTCCTGCGGAAAGAATAGCATCCTAGGCATATCACATAGAGAAAATGTTTGCACCAGCAATTCTCTAGGGTTCAATTTCTACACCCCCAAGTGCAATGAGAAGCAAATCAAAAGCAGGATGACCGACTCAGCACACATTGTATGTATGCAGGTGTCTCCTCTGGACCGAGCTTCCCTAGCTGTAAAGCAAGGGGGTTGGACTTGGTTGTCTTTGGGGCACCTGATGTCCTCTGAAACTTCCAGAGAAAGGTCTCTTAAACTGGAATCCACAGGCTAGCCTTTGAATGGGTTTCAAGGCATCTGCGAGCCCCTTAACATTGTGTATACAATAGTGTGTGTGTGTGTGTGTGTGTGTGTGTGTGTGTGTGTGTGTTAGACAGAAATAGAGAGAGCACAATAGGGCGTTCACAGCCTTCAGTCTTAAGATAGTCTCAAATGGATGCACGACCCCAAAATAGCCAGAGGGCACGGTGTGGGAGATGAAGTGGGTGGGGAGTGGAGGCAAATGTATATTTGCAGGAGGATGAAAAATTTTGAAATGGGAGTGGCTGGGGGAAGAGAGAGTTAACACGCGGCCATCAGCTGCCACATCGACAAAGCCTGGAGCAAAGGGAGGGAGGGGCTGAAGGGGGGGTGCCTGGGGTAGGAATCAACTTTTGAAACTTTCTCCAAGTCCCACCCACTGAAAGGCTCTTCTTGGCATGACTCACTCTAGGAGGAATGTGAGTTGCCACGGTAACCTTTTTTTCAGGGTCTCTGCCTGCTGGCTGGGAGGGGACGCCAGGAACACTCAAAAGTACATCAGGCTCAGTCTGAATGTCCCCCGCTTCACCGAGTCCCCAAATCCCAGAAAAGCAGACTCTAGGCCCAGCCCTGCTGATCTCTCAGCATTCCAGGGCAGCTGTGGGACTGCGATAAGCTTCCTAGACAGGGTGTTGAAGACCCCAATTCTAGTTTCACCTCTGCCCCAAAGGTACTGTTTGACCTTGAACTGATAGCTCCTCCTTCCTGAGCCCCAGTTTCCTCCTTGGTTAAAGAGCAGTAACAGCAGCCACCTCCAAGGGAAATTATGTGGGCACAATGGGATAATGCTCAGCGGAAGCACTTGTTCAATTGTGGCCCTCCCACCTAATGCAATGGGTTCTTAGAACTGATGGATTCATAGCATCCAAAAAGTTGGGGAAGTCCTTCCTAGCTCTTTTCTCTGGCAGCTCTGTCATCTGGAGGGTTATATACCAGGATAACTTCCCTTTACTAAAAGTGCTAACAGGCATATTAAAAATATACTGTTTAAATTCATTTTGATTTGGGCATCTTCTTATTTCCCAAGAGCATGTCCAGAGCGGAAAGAGCGTTGGTCAAGACACGAGCAGAGGTGGGTCCTAACTCCCCGGGAGTGACATTAGGAAGACCCGTCCCCTGTCTGGGCCTCAGTTTCCCAGTCTGTTAAATGGAGAATCTAAGCTAGATGGTCTCCAGGTACCCTTCCAGCTCTCAAGTCCTGTAAGCCTAAATCCCAGATGCGGCAGTCATCCCCCTTGTTCCACTAGTTGAAAAGGAAACGAGAAGAGGGCCAGGGGATCTTGGGTTGTACAACAGTCCTGCTAAAATCTTTATCCATCTATAGAGACTTATCCTCTAATAGAGCAGCTGGGGTTTGCTATTCACAAGAGCAGCTTTCTTTGCTGCAAATAAGCTATAAATAGAACAGGATGGTGGAGGAAAGAGCTGAGGATGTGATATAAACAGGAGAATATTTGTTTCGAGGGGTTATTTAGCTAGGTAGCTAGCTGTGCAGAGATAAACAGAGACAGACACAAATAAACCTACAAGGATGCATAGTATAAACATGGATTTCACCAACAGGCACTTAACTGGCACAGCTAAAAATAAATTGCCTCCATTATATGAGCAGGCTCAGAAGGTCATGCATTCAGATACCTTTCCCTGAATGATACCTTGACTCATAGACAAATTCCAGGTAAACTTCTTGATGCATACGCCAACTCTGACCCTTACCTACACAGGCTGAAACAGACAGATGCTGAGTCAGGCACACACACACAGCCTCACGCAGGCCAAGTACACAGGTAACTTACACAGACACACTGTCAGGCGTGCAAACGCAACTGCCATTTGTAGCCATGTACAGATGTACATAGCCAGATGTAACTATATGTCATGACAGAAAGACAGGCATATTACATGCATACAGCACCAGACAACCTGTTGTTATAGTTCACAGGCAGAGAAATTGAGAGTTAGGAAGGGAAAATAACTCACTCAAGGTCACCCAGCAAATTTGCAGGTGTTTGAAAATATCCAGATGTTCACTTTTTTTTTCCTTTGGTTTTCATCTGATCATTTTGGTGTCACATCTACACAGCTCCCTCTATAGGCGGCAAGCCCTGTGCCTGATAAATAATGAGCACTAGTTTCTCTCCTTTGATCTGCAATGGCCTCTCCCAGCCCACATGGCTGCATGGGGCAGCATGACAGATGTGGCTAATAGGCTGCTTCTCATTTGCTTCCTGCTGACTCCCTCACTAACCTCTGTCTTTACAGGAGGGGAGGGAAGGCTAGAGCTGAGCTTTGGGCAGGCCCTGGGGATTAATGAAGCTACCTTTTCTCTACAGCACAGAGCCTGGTTCCTAACTCCAATCCTGAACTCAGGGATGGTTGGACTGAACAGGGCTAGAGCCTCAGTATGCAGTGACCTGACGGAACTATTTAGAAAAACAGCCTCCTGCTTATCCAGGGAGGAGATGTCTTAGGAAATTAACTCTGCGTTCACTCATCAAGCCAGAGCTTGATGTCTGTAGAGAAAATGTGGATGGAGATATCACCTGTCTCCAGCTGGGGTCTTTCAGAAACTTGCCATTAAACTATCTCATCTGGGAATCCCTTGGGTCATCCCATGTTAGTTGTGGCTTTAGGGTTCCAGAATGATTGAAACAAAACAAAATAAGGTTAACATCTGGAAGATTAGCTCAGACACCAGCTTGCTGTGTGACCTTGAGTTATTTCCCCTCTCTGATCCTCAGTTCCTCTCTTTCTAAAATCAGAAGCATGGCAAAGAGGTTTCGTAGGGCTTGTGAAATTCATAATCCACTGGTAGTGATGGCCAGAAGAATTGTTCAGTCCTGAGATGCCACTCTGGACTTTAGGGCGAAAAGTCATGATTGATTAGTAATGTCTGCCACATGCACAGGAGTAGCAGGTGGAGGCATACATGCCACGTATTTGCCATCTCGGGGAGGTGGCATACTGGGCATTTTGATGATATTTCTCATCCCCTCCATTTGTGGTCACACAGACGCAGCAGTGGCCCCTAGGGGGAGCCCAGGAGGAGAGCCTGAAGCTCCACCCAAAGGCCTCTGCTACCCACAGTGAAACGTGGCATCCCAGATGCTTTTATGGAATCTCAGTCAGGCTGACTCCAGTCTCAAATTGCGGGGCTATTTCTGAGTTGTCCCAGACCCTCTTCAATCCCAGGCATGAGCACCCATAACACCCTAAATCTTTCCCTTAGCTTCTTCCCTTCCATGAGAAGTGGAAGCAGAGAGTTGAGGGGCAAGCTGGGAGAGGGGATGGCCTGAAAGGCATCTGCCTGAGTTGACTCAGAATGCCAGGGCTGAACAGAACCTTAGGGACCACCTTGTCCTGGGGTTTTCAAACTGTTCCTAGGCGAACCTAGAGATGCTCCAAGGAATCTTGGGGTGCCTTTGTGTGTAAGACTTCCAGCCCCATCTCAACTCCACTTTTTCATGCTTTTTTAACATTTCAAACTGATTTATTGAATAGATCATAATACATTCATGTTTCAACCAATGGTAAATGGGTTTTTAGCTGTTTCAAATACTGGACTTCTGCAGACGATGCCATTGAAAGAAAGGGCTCCCTGGCTTGCCTGATTTTGAACACCACTCATCTAAAACAACCTCCGCATTGTACAGGCAAACAGGACTAGGCGAGGTCCAGGGAGCAGGGCAGCCTTTCCTAAGTTTCCACTGTGAGCTGGGCAATGTTGCCAAGACTCGATCCCAGGACTCCTGATTTCCATGTCACCACTGAGTGGCTGTCTCTGCTCCCTGGCGTGTGAGTTGCCAGTGTGGCCACACTGCCTGCGGTGGCGCCTCTCTGGCCTGGCTCAGCTCTCTGAGTCCTGGCTCCCTGGCGGGTCTGGCTCATGGGTTCCTTTTTAGCCTCTCTACTTGTTTTCCTCTCTTTGGGCTTGTTTACCATGAACGTGTGTTTTTTGGAAGCCTTGTTTCCAAGCCAAACAGAGGGAGCAAGATGCTTGTTTTGCGTCAGCAGCCCAACTAAGAGGCCAGCCTGGAGGCTGGGCTGGTGTCCCTTAGACCAAGAGGAGTAATGTTGCCTTTGTTCTACCCCAACTCCCTTTCTCCCTGGGCCACAAAGAGCTGGGATCCTTGCCATGGATTCTTGATGGGGATGGAGATCCTGGGATCCTCGGATTTTGAAAGGCTTCTCCAAACCACGCTGCTTACTTGGTGTATTCCCTCATGTAAATCACCTACTAGCCTTTCAAGGTCAGGGTGTCATGTCCATTTTACAGATGCAGAAATGAACTGAGGCCCAGAGAGGGAATATCACTGTCTGAAGGTCACACAACTGCTAAGTAGCAGAGCCAAATATGAACCTGTACATCCTTTTGTCTCCAGAGCCCATGAGCTTACGTTGAGGCTATACTGCCCATGGAAAAGTTGATAATCACTCTGTCCAATATGATAGCCACTAGCCACATGTGGCTATTTAAACTAATTAAAATGAAATACAATTAAGAATCCAGTTCTTCATCTGCACTAGCAACATTTCAAGTGTTTGATAACCATGTGTGGCCAGTAGCTACCATATTAGCCAGCGCAGATACAGAATATTTTCATCATCTCAGATGGTTCTATTGGACTGCGTTGCTTTATAAACGTTTTACTCAAATCAAGTTGGATATTTACAACTCAAACTCTGTGCTTCGCATTCTTAAAAGGCTATGATTCCAAGACCCACAGTCTAAAATTCTATGGTTCTGAGATTTTTTACCCCCCCCAGTTCTGACATTCTGCAATTTTTCAGTGCCCAGGGAGAGCCCGAAGAAAATCCTTTATGTTTTGAGCGAGATGAACTTGGGGGGCTGGCTGTACTTTTCCATCCCCAGTCTTTCCAAAGAGAGAGAAGTGACCTCAGCTTCGGGTCCTGCTGGCAGCCAAGGACGGGTTTTCAGCCATGTCCAGAGCAAATAAAGGCAGGGAAGGGACTCGATGTACGGAACAGGAGGCGGCGGCGGTGGGGTGGAGGGAGCAGTGTCTGCATTGGATGACCACCGAGCCAAGGGAAACACACCTCCTATTCCGCCCCCGCCCTGCCCGGCCCAGGGTACGTTCCTTCCCTGCACCACAGGCCAGTCCATAGACCCCTGAGCCCCATTCAGGTGAGCACCTGCGGGGAGCGTCCACCAAGAGAAACTGTGAGGTGGGGAGCACGCCAGTGGCAGAGCGGGGCTGCCTGGGTCCTCCTTCAGCCACTCACTCCCTGGGGCTCTTGGGAGGTTTCTGTTCCTCTCACGCCTCAGTCTTTTCACGTGGACTACAGGGCAGAAAGACATTCCTTGACCCCTAATGGGATGCTGGATTATGAAAGCACTTTGAAAAGGATAAACACGGCTGTATGCATCATCACAAACCAAGGAGACACAAAGGAGGGAGTTTTCCTTTCCTACTGGTCATGTATATGAAGGTGTTTATACTTGCACCTGACATGCCAGCCTCGGTTTGATTAGCAAAGGGCGTGTACTCAGCTGACAAATTCTGAGTGTAGGGCTTTGACCTTGTGTTCTGACCTTTGCTGGGGTTACTGTTGCACCCCATTAGCTTTGCGGAATGGGCCAGTGGTGTTTTAGAGAATGGGAAGGGGTCTCATGGCTGAGCATCCAGAAATAGTCCAGCTGCTCCCCTTCCCTCCCGTCCCATCGTCTGCATGAAACGGCTTCTAAGGCTGGTGATGCAGCACTGGGCACTGGGCAGAACCCAAAATTTGGAAAATAACTCTCCTTCCAAGGTTTTGAGTCCTTAACACTCTCACTTCCTGTATTCCCCGCCCCCCCCTCCCCCAACAGCCTCTGAGCATAATCCCCATTAGGTCCAACCCAGCTCCATGAGAACAGAGCTTGTCAACGTGGAAGAGGCTTGAATGCCGCCTGACTTCCTCTCTCTCTCAACTGCAGACGCCTTATCTACAAAGTGGGACTAAGGGCCTCCCGTGTCTGTCTGCCTCCATGCCACGGGTCAGGGGCTACAAGAGAACAGTGTATAGGTGAAGGCTTTCGTAACTACAAAGCACTGCAAGATGTAGAATTATTTTTCTCTTCTGGCTGCAACACCAGGAATGAAGGTGGTAGAGAGGGAGCATGTGCCACTGGGAAAGCAGCTCAGAAAGGTGGCGAGGTGGGACAGGCAACAGTGCCGACCAACAGGCCTTTCCGTGGTCCCCGAGAGGACCTTGCTTCTTCTGCTAAGAGGAAGGGTATGCACTGTGGAGACGCCAGTCTTCCTGGGTCTCCAACCTGAGCTTATTACATCTCTAGTCCTAGCTGAGCTGTTTCTCCAATGACATGAGTTCTCTGTCATTGGAGCCCAGACAAGCTGACTTTTTTTGTTCTAGCAACCAGTCTTTGACCCTTCAATTTCAAACAATCTCAGACAAGTCCTTCATTGATGCTTCCTCTTCTGTTCCATCTGTCCAAAGCCACATGAAGAAGTTGCTTTGCTTGTGTCTTCCAAATGGGGAAAAAGGCAGGGAGATTTTTCCACCTCTAGGCTGGGGGTGGCGGGCAGGAGGCAGCGGGGAGGGGAACAAGCCCACAGCTGTGTGAGAGGAGGAACCTTCCCAACACTGCCTGGAAAGGAAGTTGGGGCCATGGCAAAGCAATACCAGGCTCCCAGGTCGATTCCTTTATATTTCTGTTGGTTTTATATCATCCATGGCCCATGAAATGGGACATGAGGTTTTGTGTCTATTTTCATCCAATAAAGGACCATTATGAAGTCTGCGTGTCCCCTGCCTGCCTGTCCATCCAAATACCATAATCCAAGTGAAAATGTCTGACGCCAGAAGCGATGGTGTGTGTCAAGACCGGCACGTGCCTGTGACGTTTTAAGTGCCCAATCTACCATCTCAAAGTTCACCTCATCTAACTCCCTTAATTAATAGAAGGGGTACCAGGGTCTAGAGAGGATGAAGGACATCACCCACTCATCTACTGAGGTGGAAAAAGAACCCCTGGCATTTCATTCCAAGCAGAGTGTCTTTTCCTAGGACCATGGTGCTTGGTCAGCTGAGAAATCGCAGAAGGAACTGGGGATGATGAGCTCAATCTGGAAACTTGGGGGCACAATAGAGGGAAGACATGGCCACAGCGCACCTTGCGATAAGCTGCTTGGGGGCAGAGGGAGCGGGCTTGTTCTGTCTGACCACAGGAGGAGGAACAGAATAGACCAGAAATTCGAGGAAGGCATCTTTAAATCAGTATAAGGGAGAACTTTCTAAAGCCATTTGAAAATGGAAGCCCATTGAGTTAGAACGAGAAAGAAAATGTCTCCACCACAGGGCCTCGGTTAGGGATGGTGTTTGGGGCATAGACTCATCAGAGGGGATTCTGCTCCAAGACACTCTTCCAGTCAGAAGGTCTTGAGAGTCGGGAGCTCACCATCTAAAGAGTGAGGTCTTCACAGTGACCAGGGCTGGAGAACTTACTAGATCTCAGCTAAACTAACATCCTTCATCTGTGAAGGGGAAAGAGAACATGTGACAAGGCAAGCATTGGGACAGCTTCCCTACAGGATACAGAGGAAACAGTGTCGTCCTTTGTGAGTGGAATGGGGAAAATGTGGGAACTTTCAAGTTTCCACAGGTCATACTCCAAGACTATTGTTCTTTGTTTCAGGATGTAGATCTCTTTATTTCAAGTTGGCAAGGGGTTGCTGCCTATTAACGTCTCCCGATACAGACTGGGGAGGAGAAGGAGGAGGAGAGTTTGGTGGGAGGACAGGAAAAAATTCTAGAACGTCAGGGATTGAAGGGGCCGTGAACATGACCTGGCTCAGCATTGCCCACACTTGACAAACGAGCCAATCACCTTTGTGATCAGTTTTTTAAAAAATTTACATAAATGTATTGAGAAAGCAGACTTTGTATCATTACCATAAATGGAAAAATCTGTGTACCTCTGTCATCAATGGAAGGAAACTGTAAAAATAAATACAAAGGAGACAAAACAACTTTGTTGAATTCCAGTTGGATGTAGTTTCCTGTGGGGGCTCTGAGCCAGAGGTCTGTTCTCCGCTAAAAAGGGAGATATTAATAGATGAGTGTTACAGAGGCGTTCAAGACATCTCAGCACCACACGGAGATGCTCTCCTCATATAATCAGAGTTGAAAGAGAACTGAGTAGAAGCACCTCTCCCCCGTGTCTCTCACCATCACTTAACATGTACCATCGAAAATTATCTTGTATATCACAGGAATTCAGCATCAGAGGGAACTCTCCATCCAGATGCCTCCCACTCACTGAATCTCAGTCTCTCCTCCCCACAGGTTCCCAGCACCATGAGGGCCTGGATCTTCTTTCTCCTCTGCCTGGCTGGGAGGGCCATGGCAGCCCCTGTAAGTACCTGAAGGTCACCTCTGCTTGGTCGTACCTCCCACCAGCTCAGGGCCATCGAATCTGCCAGCGTTGGATGCAGAGGGGACAGGGACTTGAGTTATTTATCTGATTCTTTTTTATGAAGATTTTTTTTTTCTTAAATAAGCTCAGGATAAAAATTGTGATGAGGATCCTTGGGTGGAGATTCCCGAGAAGAAAGATTTCCATGTAATGTGAAGATGAACTTTTTAGCAGTCAGAGCTTCTGGAAATAGACTAGGATTGCTTGAGAAGGTGACTGCTGTTATCATATGAGGATTTCTAACAAAGGGGGAGTGTCAAGCCACAAAGAGAGCGTTGGGTTTGTTTCTGAATCCTTGAGGGCTATTTGATTGCAAGCGACAGACTCCAACCTGACTAAATTGGGTGGGTGGAGGGTGGGGGGCGGGGGAGGATGTAGGGGTAGATTATTAAAATCAAAGGCCTTGGGGAGCATTCAGAAGAGGTAGTTGCAGGATCTCGGAGGTAAGAACTAATGGACAGTCTTGGAGAGGCTGCCATCTGAATAGATCTGCTCCAACAGTTTTCACATCTTGAGAGAATGTGCCAAGACAATAAAAAAAAAAAAAATTCAAGGCGAGCCAGTCTGGCGGAGCTTGGCCCTGGGCCTGCTTCTTGGCCAGGGGCGTATGGGGCACCCGGACTGCTGGGCAGTCTCCCCAAGAATCTCCTGCAAAGGGCCGTGGTGTTTATCCAAAGCTAAACCAAAAGCCTCCACCAGAAGAGGGAGGAAGAAATGTGGGGCTGGCAAAAAGGACAGTTCCTTCCAACCTGTGAGCCCCTTATCCTCTCTCCGCTAGATGTGTGCGTGACAATAGATTGGCAGTCTTGGTCAGGCGGGTAGATTTTGGCCAAAGATTTGACAAGGTTAACATTCCTTTTAGAAGCAACCCCAGCCAGCCAGTGGCCTCAAAGTTATATATTATCTCGCTTCTTCCTACTGCAAGTTGACATGGTAAGAAGGAAGTACCAAGTAGTAATAGTAGTAGTAATAATAATAATAATAATAATAATATAACAACAAAGTCACACTTGTGGAGAAGAGAATGACATCTGATAAAATTCACATTGTTCATCCCTTCTGGGTCTGTTTTCCCATCTATGAGACGAGAGGAGGTGGTCTGCCTCAGTGGTTTTCAGACATTATAGGAGTCAAATCAGTGGAAATGCATTCCAAGCTAAAGCTTAGACACATTAGATATAAAATACACAAATGGAGAGGTGCTCTGGTGTGCCGTGGGGTCCAGTGTTGGCTTCTCCTTTGCCCTCCTCACCCCACCTATGGCGGTCCCTGAGGCACAGCCTTGGGGATCTCCAATGAGCTGCTCTCCCAGCTCCCCAGCTTTAAAAGGTATTCCAGGCCGGAGGCACTTCAGAGGTCAAGCTGGCCTTGGCCCTGACCTCTCTCAACCCCATTTCTCTTCCCAACAGCAGCAAGAAGCCCTGCCTGATGAGACGGAGGTGGTAGAGGAAACAGTGGCTGAGGTATCCGAGGTAGGTGGGTGGGTGATGACCCTAGGCCCCCAGCCCCTCTGCCCACTTCCAGTCCCTGGGGAACCAGACAGGTCCCGTGGGCCTCACGCTGGAATGGGGAATTTGTCCCTTCCATGTGCACACAGTGCAATGTAAATCCTGAATAGTCCCCAATCTTGACACTCCTGAGTGCTTCCCAAACCTTCCATGGAATGCCACAGTTGGGAGCTATACTTTTGAAATGTTTTAGTTTTTAAGCTGTGGGACCATTTTTCTTAAATGATCATCCATACTCTCCCGATATATCAAGCAGATAAAAGGGGAGCTGGTCTTGTGTGGCTGGCAAGGGTAGACGACTTGGCACCCCCTCTTGCCCTAACACCCCTAACGGCCTCTGAGGCATCTCAGTAGCACTCCGGGGCAGTACACACACAGTGGGTCTATAAGATTAAATCTAAATTCTGGAATTTGTGCTCTCTGTGACCTGGGCCCAGCACACCTTTCCAGCTTGTCTCTCACCCTCCCCTTTGGGTACCCAAAGCTCCAGGCAAGTCCCCTTCAGACTTCACCCCATTTTTCTTGGTCTGGGATAGGAGGGGGCCATTTGACTCATTCTTCTCCCTCCACCCCAGGTACCTGTGGGAGCGAACCCCGTCCAGGTGGAAGTGGGAGAATTTGAAGAAGGTGCTGAGGAAGCTGTAGAAGAGGTGGTGGCTGAAAGTAGGTCCCTTCCCCATGTCTTACCACATCCAGTCTTTGCTCTCTCCTCTGCCACCTGGGCGTGGGGCATGGGGACAGCCTACGTGAGGTTCCTTCCTGAGGAAATGCAGGGTGGAGTCTGCCCTGCAGGGTGGGCTGTGGAGGAGAAATGGCTTTGACTTAAAGGCTAGTACTATTCTCTGGGATCTGGGAAAGATCTATTTATAGCCAGGCTGTCCATGCTGTGAGTGGCAGGAAGGGAAGTTCCTCAGCAGGAAATGACCTTCTCCCCTCACAGCTCTTTGCCCTGATTCCCAAGTTGGGCTTCTCATTCTAATTGAGGTCACTGGTCACATAAGCTCCACACTGGCCTCCGCCTTAGCCCAAGCCCCCACAGGAGCAGACCTCACACGAGGTCCCAGAAGCTTCCACACTCATTAGCTTACTGATACTCACACAGCCATGAGAAAATAAGGCCTGGACACCTGACACAACTCAATGATGCTACTCACGGAGTTAGTGCCAGAGGGAGCCACGTGACCTAGGTCCACTGTGCTGGCCTCTCCAGCCTACAGCATGGAAAGGCATCATCCTCAAGGGGTTAGCAGCATGCACTTTGCAGGTTTGCTGTACACGCGTGGGCCCCTATGGGAGCATCCTCACACAGCTTGCTTCCCCACCTCTAATGTGAAAATCATGAAGATGGCAGACCCTTGCTCCCCGGCTGTGGGAGCATGGAGAGATAAAGCACAAAAGCGCTTGGCCCAGTGCAGGCATCTGATGAAAGATGGCTAAAATGCCCTAAGTTGAGCATCGGGAAGGCAGGTCTAGATTGAGCTCGCATCCTCAGGGCACAGGGTTTTTAGGGGAGCAGAGTTGTGTTCCTTCCCTCTCCACGTCCATCTCATCCAGTGTTTACCAGACAATCTGAACTCTATTGTTCAGGGTGGGCCTCGGGGCTCGATTCTCGCTTTTTCTCTATAGCCTTTCAAGTCTGTTTTATTGGTCCTCACAGCTCCCTGGTTCCATGAGGACACCTGACTTTCCCAGTCATTCTTGAAAGTCTATTCCAGAATCCAAAAATGCCTCACTATGACTCATCAACTGACAGCTGAGAACTCAATCCTCAAGGGAGCCATATGGCATCCAGTGTGCCTGGGTCCCAGACCGAGCCTACAGTTCCCCCAAAATGTGCCTGACGATAACCTCAGACTGAATCTCTAATTCCCAGACTGAGCCAGCTGCTCCCCTACATGCCAGTTGCTGGGCTCAGCAGAACAAAAGGAAGGACTCAGGGCTGCCCAAAGCCCAGGGTGGGGGCCACAGCCGAGGACTTCTGCCCAAGGATCCACCTAGATTGGGTTGAGGTGGACCCACTAGCCCGATGGTGCTAACTACATGCCCTTACCCTCTACCAGATCCCTGCCAGAACCACCACTGCAAACACGGCAAAGTGTGCGAGCTGGATGAGAACAACACTCCCATGTGCGTGTGCCAGGACCCCACCAGCTGCCCTGCCCCGATTGGCGAGTTTGAGAAGGTGAGCACGGAGAGACGGGCAGAGGGCTGAGGGGCTGGGTCCTTCCCAACACAGCGCATCTGCCCAGAACCCTGTTGGCTGGTGGTTCCGCAGGGCAGCTCTAGTCTACAACGTCCCCTCACTAGATCTAGTCACAGGAACACAGTCGAGCTGAGTTAGAGGTAACGCACTGCCTGTCACTGGATCCCTCCAGCAACTAGCAAGAATTTAATCAGCGATCATTGGGTTCCAAACTCTCTGCCAGACTCAGAAGAGAATATAGATCGACAGGCACTGAGATGGGGCTTTCTCCACATGGGAGCAGCTTAGCAAAGCCTCAGGTCCAAAGTGTGGGTTCTGCATCAGACGGAAGGTTGACCTCAAACCCCAGCTCTACCACTTGTTAGCCGTGACATCTTGGCTAAGTTGCTAAAACTTCCCAAGTCTCAATTTTCCCATCTCTAAGGAGGGAATAGAAATAGTCCTTATTTCATAGGGCTGTTGTGGGGATTTGCCAAATAATGCTTGGTAATAAACACCCAATATGTGCTACTTTTAAAAAAATCTTTCAAACCTGCCCATTCTACCTTCACTAGGACTCATCCATCCATCCAAGTAAATATTATTGATTCCCCATCATGTCAACCATTGTGCTACTGGTGACTTAGCTTAGGACAGCAAATCCAATACCAGCATTATTCCCACAATCTCCCATCTGGATTCTCCATCTTCAGCCTCTCCCTAATATAACTTATCCTCTGAGCTGCAAATTTTAGCATCATTGTTAACTCTTCTTTCCTCCTCACTCCCCACCCCACTGGTCACCAGTGTCCATCAGCTCTCCCTCTGCAGTGATATATAAGCAAGTACGTGCAGGGGTTCAACACGAGACTCCCCCACTTCTCCCATAGCCACTGACTGCCTCTGCCTCATTCAGCCCTTGGCATCTCTGTTTGGCCACCCCCATGTGCAGAGATTCACTAGGAGGACCCATGTGACTCAGTGAACAGTCACACTCACAGCTAAGATTTACTACAGTGCTGAATTAAGGATACACAGCTGGATTGGAAGGAACAAGACAGCAATCTGGAGGAATCTATGTGCAGGCTTACTTACTCTTTCCCCGTCCTCATGGGAGGCCTTTCCCCAGCTGTGAATATGCAACTACACATGAGCAATGCTCCTGCCCAAGGAAGCCCATTAGAGACTCAGCACCCAAAGTTTTAATTACAACGGGTCACGTAGGCACCCTCTGTCTAGCATGAACCCAAATTCCAGACTCCCAGAAGGAAAGGAGATGTTCAGCATAAACCATATTGTTCGTACAGCCTAGGCACAGTGAGGCACCCTTACTTAACATTTGTGGAAAGCTTTATCACAGTGCAGGGAACTGTTTACCAGCCAAGATCCCAGACGCTAACGTAGGACCAATTTTACAAGCCTTTTGAAGGATAATGGCTGTGTTAACTCTTTTCTGCACACTCTGCCTTTTCACCGACCCCATCCTGAATTCATCCCTTCTGTATCTTCCACGTTTCCCCATATCTCAGCCCTGAATCAGTCACGCCTCTGCTCAGGGACCAACAAGGTCTCTCAGCAAGGGCTGAACACCGCCCCACCACTAACTCACTGTATGACTTCAGGCTAATCATGTTCCTTGCATGGCCTTCAGTGTCTCCATCTCTGAAATGGGTGAGGATGGTGGTGCCAGCGAAGGGCTCTGGGAATGAAGGTGAGAGGGGCTCTATGCTTTGCCGACAGGTGTGCAGCAATGACAACAAGACCTTCGACTCTTCCTGCCACTTCTTTGCCACCAAGTGCACCCTGGAGGGCACCAAGAAGGGCCACAAGCTCCACCTGGACTACATCGGACCCTGCAAATGTGAGTCTCCTTGGGCCCTCCAGCCTCCCATTTCGAGGGGAAAGCACTGAACTGGCACTGATGCTGACTCTGCCACCCCCATGCTGTGAGATTTGGGGGTTCCCAATCATAAAATGAGATGATCGTCTGTGAGTGATTCCCCTCACTCTGTATTCAGGACATCTCCTGGGAAGGACTGAGCAGTTGTGGAAGCACAAGAGCAGGGAGAACTTCTTTTCTCTGATGATGAGGAAGTTCTTCTCTAGGGCTAACCCAAATCTTTCCTGCTTCAACATTATAAAGCAAAAATGATGTTCTACATGGGCCTATAAAGTGTTCCTAAAATATCTGAATTTGAATGCTTGAAAACAGAGGCACGCCTGTCAGTTCCCCTTAGGCCCCTGTTACTTGGTATTGTCAGATCCTAGGCTTTCTCACTCCATTACATTCCTATCTGCCCGCTTAAGACACTTGATTAACCACCCTCTTCTAGAAACCTGGGAGTCAAGGTGTTGTCTCCCTGGAGGAAGGGATGCCAGGGTGTTGTCTAGCCTTTTGTTAGTGGCCACAGGTGCAGATTCAGCTGGCCCAGGGGCCTCCTTCAGCATTGGCAGCCTCCCTATCATTCTAAACACCTAAGGCCATGCCTGGTCCCTCTCCAAGACAACATCCGTGATGTGTGCCTAGTACATTCTGGCACCAGATGGTGCTGGAGAGAGCCACTCACCTGACTCAGGTATGCAGAGTGCAGAAAGGCGGAGGGGAACCCCAGGTTCTCCTGTGGTCAGCCCTATCTTCCAGTTGTGGGGCCCGGGCTATGAAATAGAAGGTACAGACGGGCCTGGAGAAAGAGGCTGGGGGAGGCGCGGTAGTTGTTCTCGGATCTTGGGCTGTGGAGTGTTCCAAGGAGCCTTTAACCAAGTGGCCGCTGCTGTCCTCTGGAGTCTACAGCTCACTCCCTCCACCTCCCAGAGTTTCCATCCCAGCTGTTCTCTTCCACTCCCCAGCTGCTGGCGTAGAAGCCCAAGGTCCCAGCCACAGAGGGGGCTTTCCATAGGTCCAGGATGAGGGAAGGACAGACCCCTGAGCCCTGGAGGCTGGAAGAGGCTCTGATAATGTGGCCTTCAGCAAGTCCCTTTTCTCCACACTGACTCCTGTTAAGTCCAATAAGAGGGTGGACTTGGATGAAATTTCCAGGTCTGACATCCTGGGATTCTAAGTTCCAAACACCGGGATAGAGTCATTATTGCTGTGAGTGTCCTGACCCTCCACCATCGCCCCCGCTGAACTGGGCCTGTGCACAGATGTCATTCCTCAGCCTCCCAACTTCTAACACCTCCCAACAGTTGACATGACCAGTGTGGGTCCTGGGCCTCTGCTTTCAGAGCCCGTCCCCCAGAAAGGGTATCAGGTCAAAGGCAAGGGAGCAGCAGATGTGTTTATGTGCTTTCCCATTTGTGGAGCATTCTTCCCTGCACACAATCTCTTTTGCTCATGGGGCGTGAAGAAACTGTGACCCAGAGAGGCCGGGCCACTGATTGAAGTGGTTGGAGGAGGAGGTGGGGATAGCGGCTCAGCCAGCATACTGGCCCCCAGGCACGGAGAGCCGGGGTCTGTGCTGACCACCCTGTGTTCTGGACCTTAGACATCCCCCCCTGCCTGGACTCGGAGCTGAGTGAATTCCCTCTGCGCATGCGGGACTGGCTCAAAAACGTCCTGGTCACTCTGTACGAAAGGGATGAGGACAACAACCTCCTGACCGAGAAGCAGAAGCTGCGAGTAAGTGGTGGTTTCCCAGCCTGTCCCAGGGTTCCTGGCTGGCCCTGAGCTGGTGGCTCCCGTGCATGGGCTGGCCGCCTCCCACAGCCCCAGCCCAGAGCCAGGTCCTCAGGGGGAGCCCACGTCCCTGCTCTGTCGAGTGCCTTGCCCCGGGGCTCTTGGACACAGGCCTTTCGCTGCCTTTGGAGGCTCAGAGTGCATATTCACATCTTAGAGTCTCTGACAAATTTTGTAACAGAGACCTGCTTACCCCATCTAGCCCACTGTTAAACAAAAGATACAACAACCTTACCGATTTTTCCTTCTGACTCTATGGATCTTAAACGTAAATGGACACCTTGGGCACTTGGAGTGCTGACTCAGTGTCTCTGTGAAGCGAGGCCCCTTGCATCTTCACGCACTCCCCAGGCCATTTTGATGGGCAGCTCTCTAGAGAGCCCCTTTGAGATCGCCCCAGCCCGCTCCTTGTGTGGACGAGGCGCTAGCACCGTCTAGGCCACTTCCTTCCCTCCTGCTCTCTGCCTGCTCGGGCTTCCTGTCGGGGCCCTGACCCGCCCCTTTGTCACAGTGTCTCTGCTCCCACAGGTGAAGAAAATCCACGAGAATGAGAAGCGCCTGGAGGCTGGGGACCACCCCGTGGAGCTCCTGGCCCGGGACTTTGAGAAGAACTACAACATGTACATCTTCCCCGTGCACTGGCAGTTTGGCCAGCTGGACCAGCACCCCATTGATGGGTAAGGCCCCAGGCCCTCGGGGTCGCAGGTGCCCTGGCTGGGTCCCTGGAGGGCAGAGTCCTGGATCAGAGCTGGTGGGCGCGCTACGTGAGGCCGGAAAGCCCCTCAGCGGCCTCGGAGGCTCCCAGCCCCAGGGCCCACAGCTTGTCTAGGGGCTGGGGCTGGAAGGAACAGGCATTCAGAGACAGGATGCAGAGCTGGGATGGAGAAAGGCATGGCGCCTCCTCAGAAGAGGAGGCAGTCAGTGGAACCTGACCATCCTCCTCAAGACTGTGCTTGCTGGCCTTGGGTACCATTGGCTGAGGGGGAGTGAGCTGGGGAGGAGAGCCAGGCTCCGAAAGTGGTGACGTGGGTGGAGGTGGGGCAGCCCTTCAGCCCCAACTGGGCAAACTGGCCCTGGGAGTTCTCATAAAACCCACAGAGCCAGTCCCATCCACATCGCAAGCCCTTGGTCTGGTGGTTCTTGCCTCTTGTGCAGATGAGTTATGAAGGGCTGTGCAACTAACTACACTGCAGGATAGGCAGGCAGTGGGTCAGCGAACAAACAGGTACTGTCTGGTGTGCACCCAGCACTGTTCTGGGTAGGGGATTCAACAGTAATCAGAACTGACAGTCTTTGTCCCCTGGAGCTCACACTCTGGGGGACGATCTGTGTCTCACAATCAAAGGAAAAAGTTAACAAGGCTTCCTGACAGCACAGGTGGTGACTTGACCATCTGGGGCTGAGCAGCGCTTGTCACCCCACCACAGCCTCCCCGCCTTCTCCTGCTCTGTGTTCCTTGGGGAGCATGGCAAGCAGGGCACCCTGCTCACAGGCTGGGGGAGCTCGCTGTGCTCAGGGACGCCCCTCTCCAGGAGGCTTACCCCTTGCTCCAGATCCAGCCCCTGTGCCTGGAGCCTGCCCACCCTGTCAGGGACCCCAGGTGGCTGGCTGGGGTCTCCTGCGTTCTGGGAAGCTCACTGCTGCTTCTCTCCCAGGCTCTTTCCATGGCTGAGATCCAACTGAGTCACTCATTGTGGAGAGGAGGGGAAAAGTCAGGGCATCTGGAGCTCAGGCTGAGCAGTTGAATCCCAGCACTAGGAAGGAGCCCGGAGGGAGGCTTCCTGATAGAGCAGCAAAGAATGTACATGGGGGAGAGCTCTCCCACCAGGGCCAGGGGACCCATCCTTCCGTCGTCTTGTCTCAGAGCTGTGCAGTGACCCAGCCTGAGTCCCCACCCTGGGCCTCAGTTTTCCCACCAGCACACAGTGAAAGAGAAGCGGGGTGTTCCTGTCAGTTCAAACACTGGGGTTCCTTCCACAAGTTGGACAGGGCAGGGAGGGTCTGGGGATTGGAGACAAAATTGGAGTCACCTGGCAGCCCCTTGTGGAAGAGTGTTTTGAGGACTAGTTGAGGGCTCTGGGGAACAAGGAGAAAAATCGTACATGTGCTCTGGAATCGAGACCAGCTGGCAGAATAGCAGCAGAGGACAGTGGGAGAGAAATCCAAAGGCCTCCCTCTCACACATTACACGATTTGCCAAAAATAAAATAAAGCCCTATGAAGAGGGTTAGAGCTCCCTTTTCCTTCCCTGGCTCCCCGCAGCAGTCAGCACTGTTGTCAAAACAACTTGTTTCTTTTAGACTCTTCTCCGCATCGCAGCCACATAAATGTGTGCCCATAGGAAACACGTGTTGTCGTTTCACACCAGACTTTGATCTACCCACAGCAGAGGTGCTGAATATTTCCATTTGAAGCTTCTGTGCCCCCATCTCTCAGGGCACATTAATTAGCCAACAGTTAAATGCACCACGAGGCCTTTGTTATGAGCCTCAGCGCTGCAAGGGCCCTTAGACATCACCATGGGCTCCTCCTTCCATGGAGGGGACACAGGCTCAGCGGGGGCAGCGGCTATGCTCTGTGTACCACAGCAGGTCGGGCGGCTTTCCCAGGCCTCAGCCCCCTCCCGCCTCCTCCTTGCAGATACCTGTCCCACACGGAGCTGGCCCCCCTGCGTGCTCCCCTCATCCCCATGGAACACTGCACCACCCGCTTTTTCGAGACCTGTGACCTGGACAATGACAAGTACATCGCTCTGGATGAGTGGGCCGGCTGCTTCGGCATCAAGGAGAGTGAGTGTCTGAGCTGTGCCCTCCCTTCCCTGCTCTCTGCTCTCTGTCCTCTGTGTGCCTGTCCTCTCTGCCCGTCCTGCTCTCTGTGCCTGTGTAACTCCAGTGGGCTCTGCCTGTCTGGGTGGGCCTTGCTCCATCAGGTGACTTGCTGATCCTTCTCTGTCTGCCAGGCTGTCTCTTTCTCGTTCCCTCCCTCAAGTATTAGCAATCATTCTGTGCCTAGCACTATTTCAGGGACTAGCGAGGAAACAGGAAGTATACCTTGGCCGGTTGTGTACGGACAGGGACAGGGAGACCTCAGACTTCCTGAATGACCTCGTACTGGTCACCTGGCCCTTGGGGTGTCCACTGACTCCCCAGGAGACACGTCTTCATCGGCAGGGGGCTCATGTCTAACCGTGCTCTCTTTTCTTCTTTGCAGAGGATATCGACAAGGACCTGGTGATCTAAGCCCATACCTTCCGCAGTGCCGGACTCTCTCTTTACCTTCCCCTTCCTGTTTCCCCCAATGTTTAAAATGTTTGGATGGTTTGTTGTTCTGCCTGGGGACAAGGTGCTAATATAGATTTAAATGACTACATTAACGGTGCTAAAAGTGGACATCGTAACCCAAATCATGACATTCTTAGTTGTAACTCGGCGATCAAGGTTTCTTGGCTCACCCACTAACAGTCTCATTTTTCTCTGGCCATTTGACTTATTGGAAAATGGGTGGAAACTTTGATTTGCTCAAGTCTGCCTTCTGCACATATTGCATCTTCAGATTTTCTCTCTATTTCTCTGTTTGATACTAATACTCACAAGTCAGACTTTTGCGTTAATTTTCTTGCAGGGTATTGGCTGCTGGGGGGAGGAGGGATATTCTCACGTGGCCGGAAGGCAGGCAAAGGGAAGTAACCGACTGTGATGTTGGCAAGGATGTTTCTGGGACTAGAGGACCAGTGGTGGGAGAAATCCTTGGAAAACCCACCAACCAGAACGGCTGATAACCAGCCTTGTTTGCCTGGGGCTGTGACTGAGAGAAAGAATCTGAGGCTGTTGCAAAAATAAATAAGCTGTCACTTAAACCCAGTTCCTCACCATTTCCCCCCTCACCTTTCAGTGCCATTTCTTTTCACATTAGGCTATTTGTTCAAACTTTGGAGAGCTGTGGACTGTCAGTCCCCTGGAATCCACCAGGCCTCCGAGGGTTGGGCCAACACACCCTACGAGGCTTCTCGCCTCCTGTCTTTGGGGGTGCAGGACTGGGAGGCGGTTTCAGCCAGGGAGGCCAAAATCAGGAGTGACGCAAGTTGTAGAAAGTTGTAAAATAGAAACAGTGGAGTTGGTGAATTTTGTTTTTTTTTTCACATTTGGATGGCTGTCGTAGGGAGTGTTTCCCTCAGTTTCTAGCATGCTCCTCCTTTTCTCCTCTCTTCCCCTCATTTTCTTCTATTAATCAAGAGAAATTTCAAAGTCAATGGGATGGTCAGATCTCACAGGCTGAGAACTCGTTCACCTCCAAGCATTTCATGAGAAAGCTGCTTCTTATTAATCATGCAAACTCTTGCCATGATGTGAAGAGTTTGACAAATCTTTCAAAATAAAAAGTAACTACTTAGAAACTGCCCTCCTGAGTGATTTTGCCTGTGTCTTAGTGACCTTATGACCTTGACGCAGACATGTGGACGTATGTGTCTATACACGGCTGCACAGATGCAAACCTTTGCAAATGCACTATTATGCTTTTGTATATACACCTGTACATACACACAGAGGTTTATTTGTACTTAAGGAACATATGGTTCCTCTAAGCCCAAATTGGGCTTATTTCCAATTTTATGACCTGTGGGCTGGCCCTTTTTATTACTGTATTTCTGTCACGTCCTGCATGGCAAGGGCAAGTGGGACACGAGAGGGTCGACGCAGATTAAGGAAAAACAAGAGACAGAAGAAAGATAAGAGCGAGACCAAGGGACTCAGCCAAAGACGACTGAGCCCAAGGGACTCAGCTAAGGAAGACTGAGCCCCGAATCGGGTCAGCGCATAGCTTTTATTGAGAATTATCAAGGATGCAAACTGCAACAAATCATTAACGGTGGTTTGTAGTTCTCAGGATTTACACAGTCTTTTACTCCCCTGTAAGTGCTCTCTCCAGGGTGCACTGTGACTTGTTCTCCCATTCAAGGATTTATCTTGTTTTACACTGTGATAACCTCTGAGACTCAGACCCAGTCTCTGCCTATCATCTAAAGAATGTTTACCATAACTACCTAATCATTATCCCAAATTCCAGCAGCTAGACTCTCAGGGAGTATACTTGAATTATCACTAAAAGACTAGCTGTTACCTTGTTTTAGGGTAAAAGCATCTAAAGTTTTATTACTATGTAAATACAAAACCTAGCAATTAAAGGGGTCTCACACCACTCTATCTTACAGAGGGCTGTATCTGTTTTTTAATTAAAGCTTCAGTATCTGTTGCTGTAACAAGGCACTAAACGAAGGAATTTACACAAGGCTGTTAACATAACTCATGGTCAGCAAGCTGCCTGGAACTCTCATGGCCTGGAGACCTTTGGTCTCTGAGGAGACTTTTCACAGCAGAGCCCTTAGGCAAATGCATCAGCTTCTCACAGGCCTGAGTTTTCTGGCCTGAGTTTGTCAGAGGTCTGTGCCTCAGTTTCCAAGGGGCTTGAGTCCCCAATATCTCAGTTCAGGGGTTCCCCACGGAACTACCGCCTGGCTTGGGTTGTCTCCCCACTTTTAGGAGATCTTACCCGTCATTGGCTGCGTAGTTAGCTCATTGGGGCACCACAGGAACATGTCACAAGTGTAGTGAATATATTGTCTCCTATAGAAGAAAAGGCACATGGGTTCACAGAGGCAGGAGATATTACATGACCAGCCATAAGGCAGCATCCCTAATATCCAGTGCTGAGCAGGGCAATGTGGCCTTGTCAGACACTGGGGTGCTGTCAGCTTCCCACATATTTCATTATCAGAAGCACCAGGCTAAGAAAGCATCTCCTTCCACCATTCATTCATTCATTTATTCATCCATCTATTTATTCAACAAATGTTGATGATGTACCTGCTATGGACAAGATGCCCTGCCAGGTGCCTAATTAGAGACACAATTGTGGCAAAGCAGACAAAGCATTTGTTCTTCTGGAACTTAATAGAAGAGATTAAATAATTGCACAACTATTAAACAAATTATAAGCTGTGATAGGATAGGTACAATGAAGGAGGAACATAAGGAACTATGATGAGTGCGTTTAACAGGGACACAGCATTATTTTAGAGTCAGACTGTCTCATTTGGTAACCACTACCCATGCATGGCTATTTAGATTTAAATCTAAATTAATTGGAAATTCAGTTCCTTAGTCACACTAGATGCTTCACAGACCCAATAGCTATATGTGGCGAGGGTTGCCCTATTGAACAGGACAGATCTAGAACATGTTCATTGCAGAAAGTTCTATTGGGTAAGGTTGTTCTAGGGCATCTGGGAAGCTTCCTTGAGAAAATTGGAGCTGAGTCACTAAGGAAAGAAAGGAATTCAGTGTTGGCAGTGGGAAAGGGAAGGAAAAAGCATTCCAGACTGAGGGAACAGCACATGCAAAGGACTTGAGGTAGACAGGGAACGTGAGTCCCAAGCCAGTGGGGCTGGTCACAGACGAGGGGCAGATCATACTGAATGAAGCTGAAGAGGTGGGCAGAGGCCAGGTCAGGCAGCCTTGTAGGCCATGGGAAGGAGTTCCGATTTCATTTTTGGTGCAATGGGAATTCATGGTAGGGTTTTAAATCAGAATGAGAGTGCATGTGTGTGCATGCATGTGAGCACGTGTGTGTGTGTGTGTGTGTGTGTGTGTGTGTGAGAGAGTATGACTGAGGAACACTAGAACACTCTAGTTCTGGAAAGAAAATGGCATTGTAAGCCCACAGAGCACTTTTCAAAGCTCACACGTGGTCATCGTACTTGTATGATATTTCAGGCTAATATTCCAAGAGTCTCGGAGGTGGAAAAACAGTCCCCCAAAATATGCTTCATTACAATGGGCCACAGAGCAGAGTCTTCAGGTGCCAAGCCCAGAGAGGGTTTTTTTCCCTCTTATTTGAAATCATTTTCAAATTACTGAAATAATACACACTCATAAAAAAAATCACACTGTAGTCTGGTGTTCTCTTTTCCACACAACGGGAGAGAGAGGAGCAGGGAGAGGCTGGCCAGTTCAGTCTTGGCCACTTGAGAAATGCAAACCCAGCACCAGTCTCACAAGCTCGAGGAATCCGGGCAGAGAGACAGAAAAGGTAAGTTTCAGTATTGGCTTATCATTCAGCCCATGATGTTTGTCAGGGGCCTGCAGGATGCCAGAGTGAGGCAGGCATGATCCCTGCTGCCCCCAGAGCTCTCCTTAACAATACCATTTCAGGTAGAAAACAGGCACTGTACAGGAAGAAGGCAGGAGCTATCATGGAGCATGGTGTGGGCGGGGGAGTCCTTCAGGTACAGAGGCAGGTGTGCCCTTCTCCCTGAGGACTGGAGGATGCAGCCCTGGTCAGCCATTCCTGAGTTACACGGCACCCACTATTACCACAGCTCTGCCACCACCTTATAGATGAGGAAACTGAGGCTCGGGGAGGTTGAGTGACTTGGTTATGGAGTGAGGCAATAAAAAAAGGGGGAACTGGAACCCAGGCCTTTCTCCCCCATATCTGAAGGCCTCCCTAGAGGGAACTCCTCAGAGTTTTCAAGGAAAAGGGCATGAAACATGAACCAGCGCAGGGCCCTGGGAAGGCTGCACCCCTGCTGGCTGTGGCCAAAACTGATCAACTAAGTTAACAGGGGCCCTCAGAAGGTGGCATCCTGAAAAGCAGTGTTTCATACCCGCCTACGATCTGTGCTTTCCCTCCCTTTAAATCAAATCACTCATTAAATAAACCCAAAAATCATGGAAAGGAAAGTATATCATAACCCTAGGCAGAAAAATCTGTATCATTTACCAGAAATCAAGATAAACCTTAAAGATAAGTGCAATAAAATTATATTACAACGAAAAAAACAATGTTACGCCATTATGAACATGCCCTGAGCTTGAAGGATGCTAGGAGACTTTCTCTTTCATAATCAGATGGTCCAAAGGAGGACTGAATGACAAGGATTCAATGATAAGCCATGCTGAATCTGTAACACCCCTAAAATCCTCTCCTGCACTGAAGTGGTGGGTATCCCTCCCTTTGGGCAATTCCTCCTCATCATGGCGATCATCTCGGTCCCTGGGAACAGAAGCCTCTCTCCTTCCCATAGCCTCATGGGTCCTTGTGTCTGACACAGAGGAAGACCACCACCACCATCCTCATCATCATCCCATCTTTCCCCACTGCCTACACTGGTCCTTTATCCCTGCTTCTCTCTCCATTGCCAGGTTTCCTGCTTCAAGGCCACACTCCCTTTGTGAAGGGCCCCAAGGGTCTTTGGTCATTAGGCTGTGCTGGGCTGCCTGGTGTCTGTGTTGGTTTTGACCACAGGACTGCAAGGGTTAAATGTGTTCAGCAGTAAAGAGAGAAATGAGGGCCCCCTTAGGAGGTAGAGGAGCCCTGGGTGGTGAGTCAGGAGTCTAGTGTTCAGGAGCGGTTTGAGCCTGGATGAGTGCCTTCTCCTTTGGGGGTCCAGCCTCCCCTTTTAAATAGTAGGGGGCTGGATGAAATGGTCCCATCTTCAGAGAGTCAATGAGATCTCCCCTTCACTCCTTCTGAATAAAATGTCTTAGGGACGAGTAAGGGCCTGAGGCCTCAAGGCCTCACCACCTGGTTTCCAGATGGCCCCCCAGAGCCAAAGGGACCAGCTTCCTTGTCGCTGGGCCACAGGCCTGCGAGGGCGCTGAGGAGGGTCAGCGCACCCCCTGGTGGGGCCGGGGAGAAAAACTCTCAGAGCTCTGGGATGTGTCTGAACGGACTGCGGAAGCAGCCAAGCCAGAAGGACCCACAGAAGTCACCAAGCCAAGCCCCCTCATTTTCCAAATGGGGAAACTGAGGTTCACAAGAGCGGAAGACACGTTTTCAGATAGGATTGCCAGATAAAACACAGGACTCCCAGTTAAATTTAAATTTCAGATAAACAAGAAGCATTTTTTTTTTAGTGTAAGTACGTCCACACAACATTTACGACATACTTCTATTAGAAAATGATTCGTTAGGTGTCTGAAGTTCATATTGAACCAAGTGCCCTGTCTTTTTCTTTGCTATATCTGGCAACTCGACCTCCAAGCCCACCCACTGAGCTAAGGTCTGAACTTGGACTGCAGACCAGGCAGGGGTCAGAGCCTCTTCCTTACTATAGCCAATCAACGCCTTTTGCCTTTCGCTAGCACCTCTGCTCAGCCCTCAGCAGGGGCACGGGAAGCGCCTGTTGACATTATTCTGGGAAGCAGCAAGTGGAACAATATCTGAATCTTGACTTTGATGATCCCAGGAGTGTTTCAAATGGGAGAGAGGAAAGGGCTTCTCCCTGCCAACCCTGCTATTTTACCTTCCAGGCTTCAGTAATCCAGTTGCCTGAGATCCCTGCCTCGGTCTGATTTACAAGGTTAAGGACGAGCCTGGGCATTTGCATTTCTAAAAGCCTCCAGGGGCTTTTTGAGGTACAGCAAAGATTGAGACCCCCCTGGGTGAGCTATATGGAGAACCACAAACGCTTGGATGGGGCAGATTTTAACTGGTGTATCAGTAATTGTCATATGTCTAGAAATGGGAGGGCGGGGGACAGGGAGGCTGGATTGTTAAAAATGCGCATTTTCAGCTTTACTTCCAGAGATTCTGATTGAACAGATCTAGGCTAAGGCCTTGGAATCTGCACTTTTGATAAGCACTCCGGCTTCACCTGAGTTGGTAATGTGTTTTATTTCTTAAAAAACAAAAGCAGAACTGAAGCAAATATGGATGAATGGTAAAGCTCTTACAAGTAGACAGTGAGTGTATGATTTACACTATTCTCTTTGTATAACTTAAATATTTCACTAAAACACTTTTAAAATTTAGGGGACTGGGATGCAGGTGGTCTGAAGATCATAACTGGAGAAACACTGGCTTAGGAGCTGTCCACTTCCAAATACTCGTACATACTGCTTGCCCACCATGTCTAAGAGCTGAGAGAGCCAGGGAAGTTTCTAGGAGGAGTGGGCAGGCCCTGGTCTTGAAGGGTCAGAAAGATTCAGAGAAGTAGAGGGAAGGAGCATGGTAAGGAAGTAAGCAGCCTAAACAAATGGGAAAAAAATGCTAGGAGACCAGGGTTGTGTCTTGCTCACAGCTGGTGCCCAATAAATGATCTCTCTAGACCTGCTTCCTATCACTACCCACCTCAGTCATTACACTCGAGCCACCTTGGCCTCTTTTCTGTTCCTGAAACAGGCTAAGTTCTGTCCTGCCTCAGGGCCTTTGCACTTGCTGTCTCTTCTGTTGGAACTACACTCTTCCCCCGCTTCTCATTAATGTCTGCCTCTTCATCACTCTCAGGTCTCAATTCAAATGTCTCCTCCTCAGAGAAGGTATCTATCCATCTGACTCCCATTTTCTCTCCTTCACATACATCAATAGTCACAAGGTATGATTATTATCTTGTTTATTCACTTTTGTTGCCTGACCACCACCACCACCACCATCCAATGCAAAATGTAAACTTCATGGAAACAAGGACCTGATCTCTTTTGTGTACTGCTGTGCTGCTAGCCCTGAGCACATTTCTTGGAACATATTAAGTTCTTAGTCGATATTTGTTAAGAGAATTAATTAATTAATGGGGCAGTGAGAGGCCAGAGTAGGGAACACCCTGGAACCAGGGAAAAGGGGAGGTGGACATTGGGGTCTGGGAAAACACAGGGGGAAGCTCCTTGACATTGATCTTAGCAAAGATTTGTTTTTTCAGACATGACACCAAAAGTGCAAGCAACAAATGCAAAGATTAACAAGAGGGACTACGTCAAACTAAAAAGCTTCTATACAGCAAAGGAGACAATCAGCAAAATTAAAAGTCAACCTACAGAATGGGAGAAAATATTTGCAAACCATCTATCTAATAAGGGGTTAATATCCAAAAAATATAAGGAACTCACACAACTCAATAGCAAACAAAGAAACAATCTGATTTAAAAATGGGCAAAGGACAGGGATATGAAAGACAGTTCAGGGAATATAATTAATAATGTTGTAAATATTTTGTGGGGTGTCAGATGGTCATATGTCTTGTTAGGGAGACCATTTCATGGATGGAGTAGAGGCTTGATCACTGCTCTGTACGCCTGAAGCTGAGGTTGTATACCAACTGTAATTGAATATATATAGATAGTCACGGGATGTGGATTATAATATGGAAGGGAGTCAGAGGAAGTGTAATAGATATATAGGATATGGGGGGAGGAGTGGGGTGGCGAATTGGGGGAGGGGGGTTGTCACTTTGAGGGGTAAAAAATATAACTATTGTATTGTGTTGTACACCTGAAACTAATTAAAAATAAATAAATAGGGCAAGCCGAGTGACGCATTGGTTAAGAGCTGGTTTTGGGATGCCAGCGGCCTCGGTTCGGATCCCACATATGAGGGCCAGTGACACTGCCCTCTACAGCTAACAACAGCTCCACCTGGAGCTGGGCTGTGCGAGCCTTGGCGATGGTGTAGGCTGCAGCCCCTGCTGCAGTGGGCTGCCATAGGCTACAGTGAGTGGCCGGCAGCCAGCGTGAGCGGCTGGCAGGCAGCATGAGCTGCCAATAGCCACGGTGAGCAACCATCCAGAGGCCGGCGACTGATCTGCCTCATCCAGGAAGAGCGCAGTGACGATACCAACATGGGCCAGTGAAGCAACGTCCTCCGCAACTAGACTGAAGAACAAAAAGACAGCAACTTGTCTGTTCTCCTTCCCTGATTCCCCAACGCTGTTCCCCTCCCCCAAGTCCCCAATTTAAAATAAATAAATAAATAAATTAATTAATTAATTTTAAAAAATGGGCAAAGGACTTGATTAGACGGTTTTCCAAAGACGATACTGAAATGGCCAACAGGTACATCAAGTGTTGAACATCACTAAGACTCAGGAAAAAGCAAATCAAAACCACGGTGAGGTATCACCTCATACCTGTTAGAACGGCTATCATCAAAAAGACAAGAACAAGTGTTGGAGAGGTGTGGAGTAAAGGGAACCCTTGTGCGCTATTGGTGGGAATGTAAATTGGTTCAGCCGCTATGGAAACAGTATGGGGTTTCTTCAAAAACGTAAAAATAGAGCTACCATATAATCCAGCAACCCCACTTTTGAGAAATGAAAACGCTACCTTGAAGAGATACCTGTACCTCTATGTTCACTGCAACATTATTCACAATAGTCAAGTCATGGAATCAAACTAACTGTCCTTCCGTGATGAAAGTAAAGAACACACACACACACACACACTCACACACACACACACACACACACACACACACACACACACACACACCCCACACACACAGGAATATTACTCAGCCATAAAAAGAAGGAAATCCTGCCTTTTGCAACAACATGGATGGACCTAGAGGGCATTATGCTAAGTGAAATCAACCTGACAGAGAAAGACAAACACGGTATGTTCTCACTTACATCTGGAATCTTAAAAATGCTGAACTCAGACAAAGAGAATAGAATGGTGTTTGCCAGGGGCTGGGTGGAGGGGGAATGGGATGTTGGTCAAAGGGTACAAATTCCCACTGATCGATCAGATAACTAAGCTCTTCAGATCTAACCTCTAGCACGGTGACTCTAATTAACAATACTGTGTCATACACTTGAAATTTGTTAAGAGAGATCTTAAATGTTATCACCACACATAAAAAAGAGGTAATTTTATGAGGGATGGAGGTGTTAATTAACCTTATTGTGGTAAGCATTGTGCAATATATACATGTGTCAAATTGTCACCTCATACATCTTAAATTTACATATGTTATTGGTCTATAATAGCTCAATAAATCCAGAAAAAAATTTTAAAATCAAAATAAAATCTCTGCATTTCACATATGAGGTCAGACAATTAAGTTCACGAACTCATCCTAGAAAAAGTGCTACATGCCTCATTGCCGAATGTCACTACGGTCACTTTAGAAGTGCTCCCCTTGGGAAGGTATGCACTGACACCAGCACCTAGTCCACCCTTCAAAGCAATTTTGGAACTCTGTTTCTGGAATGGCCACCAGAGCTGTCGTCGTATTACCTGTGAAGTCCTGAATGTCATCAAGATGTCTTCCTTTTAATATTTCCTTTATCTTTGGGTAAAGAAAGAAGTCATTGGGGGCCAGTGAGTAGGGAGGGTGTTCCAATACAGTGATTTGTTTACTGGCTAAAAACTCCCTCCCAGACAGTGCCGTGTGAGCTGGTGCATTGTCGTGATGCAAGAGCCATAAATCTCAGGCGAAAAGTTCAGGTCATCTAACTTTTTTATGCAGCCTTTCAGCACTTCCAAATAGTAAAATTGGTTAACTGTTTGTCCACTCTGTACAAACTCATAATGAATAATCCCTCTCATATAAAAAAGTTTGGCGACTCGTTGCAACAAGTTCGCAAACTTGCCAGACCTCATATCTCTGCTAGTTTAGTAATATGTAGTCTCCATCTATTAAAAGAAGCCTCAGATCTCTTTGGTTACACATTTGGCAAGGGATATGGCTACAAATGCAAGCAGATACAAGTGGGTCAAAATGGTCACTGCACAAGTACCACTGGTGTTTTCATAAGATGTGAACAATTCTTGGTAAAGTTCTAGACAAAGCAAAGTACACACATCCAACGATATACAGACTCACTGCAATTCAGTGTATCTTAAAGCAATGCAAAACAAAAAAGAAACAACCAACAGAAACCCAAACAACTTTGTTGATATTTGTAAAGGAAAGTTAGACTCCAGGCTCAGAAAATTATACACAGGATTTCTTCATGTGTTCACTGAAAAGCCGTGCAGGATGTGAGACAGTTCTTCACTGCACAGGACTGTCTTTCTCCTGCATTGCAGGACATCTAATCTCTCAGCCCCTACCCACAAAATGCCCCAGTGTCCCTAACAGCCCCCAAACAACTCCGCATGTCTCCAAAAGGACCCCCAGGGGTACAGCACCGTTGAGAACCTCTTTCTTGGCAGTTTACTGAGCTCTACCTGAGAGACCAGAAGGGGGCAGCCTAACGCAAGAAATGGGAACTCTTGGCCTTGTGCTCCCCAGCCCCGGAGGTCAGCCAGGAGCAGCCGGCCTGTCCGTGCCCAGAAGAACATTGAGGGGTCATGTGCTCCATCATACTCCTCCCACACGCAACATTTTACAGGCGTGGGAAACTGAGTCTCAGAGAAGAAAAGGGATTTGAGATTCGCTCCATACCTACTCTTAGTGGCACAGTCAGAAAAGGCCTTCACGAAGCAGAAGCCCAAAGCCCCACAATGTCATCATCCCGGTGCCCTGAGAAACATTATCTCCACATCCCTATTTCTCAGCCACAGGACAGACAAGTGGGCCAGAGCCCTCAGCGCTGCACAGCTGGCTCCTGGGCTTAGCAAACAAGGCAGTGTGCTAAATAGGAGAGAAGCCAGCCGGCCTCACCTAGTCCTACCCTGGCCGAAACTGGAGGACCACACGGCCCCAGCCAAGGGCTTCCCATCCCTGAGCCCCCAAGTTTCCTTTTGCAGTGAAAATAATTACACATGGTAAAAACCCATCTGACAAAAAACTACAAGCTGTGAAGAAGGCTGTAAAATGAAGTTAAAATGTCTTTTCTTGGGTCCGCCGAGTGGCGTGGTGGTTAAGCGCTGGCTTGGGAAGCCAGCAGCCCCGGTTCGGGTCCCACATATAAGGGCCAGTGACACTGCCCTCAAAAAAAAAAAAAAAAAAAATTCTCCTCCTCAGCTCCAGTTTCGTTTCCTAGAGTAAAATGTTAATATTATTGATATATTTTTCTGGAAATATATTAGTAATAGATAAGGATATAGAAGTGTACATGTATATGCATATATACTTTCTGTTACACAGATTAGATCATACCATACATTGTATTATGTGCTTTGCTTTTTATTGAAAATATCACTAGTAACCTTTCCATAGCCATGATAGACAGCTGCCTCCTTCCTTCCAGTGCCTGCACAATATTCCATCATAGGAATGTCCCACAGTCTAATGTGCACCTACTGATAACCATGCTGTCTCTTGAGCTTTCTTGCATGACAAAGCACGCTACAGGGAACAACCCTGTACATATAGCTCTGGGCACATGTGTAAGGATTTCTGTAGGAGGATTCCTGGCAGTGGAATAGCTGGGTCCAAGAATATATGCGTGGGGGCGGCAGGAGGCTCAGTTGGTTACAGCATGAGCTCTGAACAAGGTTGTTGGTTCTATTCCCACATGGGCCAGTGAGCTGCTCCTTCCACAACTAGATCGAAGGACAACGACTTGACTTGGAGCTGATGGGTCCTGGAAAAAACACACTGTTACCCAATTAAAAAAAAAAAAATATATATATATATATATATATATATATATATATATATATATATATATGTTTAAAACAGTAACAGATATTACCAACGTGTCTTCCAAAATACATCAGTTCCAACTTTCTCCTCTGGCATAGGAAAAACCCACCTCCTCATTTTTGGGGCCTTGATCTTTTTATCCATGGAATAAGAGGGTTGGACTGGATGATACCCAGCGTCCTTTGCAGCCTTAACTTTCCAGATCTGTGACTTTTTCCTCCAAGATGTCCAGCTTAGGGAGTGGGACTGGGCCTCATACTTAAGTAGCAGATCTCCCATCTTCATCCTCCTCTACCCACCCCCTACCCTCTTGTCTCCCCTTCCTGGCCCATGAGAGTGAAAAATGAATGAGCCCAACAGTCAGCAGACCTAGTCCTGAGTTGCTGTGGGAACCCTGGACGCCCTTCCCCGCCTGCCCATCCATTTTCCCACCTGGTTTAACAACTTCTGCTTTCCCTCCCAGGGCTCCCATGCTGGTCTCTTGAGATAACATCTTATGAAGTCCTTTGCCAAAAGCATGCCTTTTTCTGCCCCTGGAAGGAATTATTTTCACTTGTTCCGAAGAAGAGTCTCTGCATGTACTTGTAACTCCTGCCAAGAAACCTGAGAGGCCCCGAATTCCTCAGCGCCTGGATCCCAGAATCGCTTAATCTGCTGGCTGCTCCCTTCCAAGGGGCGCTGAGATGATGGAGTTATGAGCTGCTTAAAGGCTTAGAGAGTGTCAGTTTGAAGGCAGGAGAGAGTGAGGGAGCGTCTGCCACCACTTGGCTCGACCTCTCAGATGAAAGAGTTTGGGAGAAGGCAGTGTTTACAGGGATCAGTGCAGACACCCTGAAGGGGCCAGAGTGTTCCCCTTGGGCTTCTCCAAGATGACAGCAGATTGATATCCTCAAAGCCCCTGAGGAACACTCGGACTCTTTCCACCCAAAGTCCCTTAGCAGCTGGATTCTCCAGCCTGGAGGCTCATGGGGATTGGGAGGACAGTCAAGTTGCTTCACCTTGCACAACTCCAGGGGGCTCTGTTTACACACCTGACTGCACAGTGTGGTGCCCCGGCTAGGTACAAAGGGGTGCTGACGACAATACTACAGCAGCCAGCACAATCTTTTTAAAATGTAAGAAAACTAATGATTTCTTGTTCCACTCCAAATAAAACCCATAAATCTCTCTGCATGATGCAGCCCCATTTTTCTCTCCAGCCTCTTGTCCCACCATCTCCCTGGCTCACCAAGTTCCAAACACACTGACCTTCTTTCTGATCCCCAAACAGGCCTGAGGCCTTTGTTCCTGCCTCAGAGTCTTTGCACAAGCCACCTCTAGACCTCCCGAAGGCTGACTACTTCTTGTTATTAAATGCTCATCTTACTTCCAGACCTGGGTTCTTTCTATTTGCTCCCATCTTCCATTCAAAGTTCCATCCACAAGGCGCTGGGCCAGGGAACCTGAGTGCCTGCTGTGTAGACAAAGGACAGAGGAGGTTCTTTGAGGGTCAGCCTGATCTGCCCTGTCACAATGCCTGGAATGCCCAACCATTTTTCTTTCATCTGAGTCTCAGAGCATTGTGTCTCTAGGAGACTCCTATTAAAACAGAAATACTTTATCGAAAGCTCATCCCTTAGGAGAGATTTGTTTCTCAGATAAGCCTGAGGTAAAAAAGCAAAGAATGGGACTCCAAGAGGGGAGGAAATTCCAGAGAGGTGGTGGAGGTGTTTGTCACAAAGGCGGAAGTTTGGGGGTCTGGGCTTGGGGGCAGGAGAGTGGAAGAGAGGTGTGGCCCCCACACCCATTTCTGCCAATCTCATTTTGCCTCAGGCTGGCCTCAAACTTGAACCACAGAGAACTGTTCAGATGCCAACAAACAAACACATGCAGCAAACAAAGAGCTGTTTGTGTTGGGGATAACCAGTCCCATGGGTGTTTTGGGTGTAGTGGAAAGCAAGGCTTGGGATTTGGGACAGATAACATTTAGAAAGCTGAGGGGAGAGAGGACCACCCCCTGCCTCCGGGTGCCCCTTGCCACCCTCCCTGAGGGAAGGAACCATGTGCATCAAAGCTACCTCCCTGGGGGCTGGACCACACACCCTGAGCCTCTGTTCGCTCATCCTGCCCTCCTGGAGGGTGGGGTTGGGGGGACCCAGGGCACTGTCTGTGTGCTTGGACAGCTGGAACTGGCAGAAAACAAGCACATTCAGCAAGACTCTGACATTGATATTCGAGCTAAAAAGCTCAGAATGGTCCACACCCTGTTCTCCGCAGTCAACTAGAAGCACCTATAAGAAACACTTACTGGAACAAATAATGTCATCCGTGGAACTGACCTGAGCACCCCGTGGTTCTGTAAGCGAGGTTTGTTCCATTCACCCTCTGCTGCTCCAGAGAGGGAAATGAAGCCAGGAACCACCAGGAACTTACCCTGAGGGCTGTCGAGTAGGCCTCCATACAGTTTTTCCCCCTTTTCTTCCTATTCAGGTCCTATCTGTTATTAAAGGCGCTGCTAAAGTCCTTTCCAGGCCATAGCAGCTTCTTTCCTCTGAGTTCCAACAACTGTTGTCTTCACCTTTGTACAGGCAGCCCCAGATGGCTTAGGCTTATCAGATGCCTGGTATTTCTCCCCAACTCGTCCTCAAGCGCCTAGAAGGCACAGTGCTGAGGTGCTGTAGGAGGCTGATCAAAGCCTGGGGCTGCATGGAACCTGCATCACCATCCCTGACCATTTACTTCCTGTACATTATAGATGGAGGCCCAGAGAGGCCAAAGGGTTTGCGCAAGGGAAAGCTGGGTAGGCCTGCGGTATTTGTTGAATTAAGAAACAAGGATAAAAATGAAATAGTGCCATTTGCGACAACATGATGGATCCTGAGATTCTTTTTTTTTTTTTTTTTAAAGATTTTATTGGGGAATTGGTGGAGGGGAACAGCGTTGGGGAATCAGGGAAGGGGAACAGACAAGTTGCTGTCTTTTTGTTCTTCAGTCTAGTTGTGGAGGATGTTGCTTCACTGGCCCATGTTGGTATTGTCATTGCGCTCTTCCCGGATGAGGCAGATTGGTCGCTGGCCTCTGGATGTCGCTCACCGCGGCTATTGGCAGCTCATGCTTGGCTGCCAGCCGCTCACGCTGGCTGCGGGCCACTCACTGTAGCCCATGGCAGCCCACTGCAGCAGGGGCTGCAGCCCACACCATCACCGGGGCTCGCACAGCCCAGCTCCAGGTGGAGCTGTTGTTAGCTGTGGAGGGCAGTGTCACTGGCCCTCATGTGGGATCTGAACCGGGGCCGCTGGCATCCCAAAACCAGCGCTTAACCAATGCGCCACTCAGCCGGCCCGATCCTGAGATTCTTATGCTAAGCGAAATAAGTCAGACAGAAAAAGTCAAGAACCATATGATTTCACTGATATGTGCGATATAAAACTAAAAACAACAAAAGAACAAGACAAGCAAATAAAAAAACAAAAACTCATAGACACAGACAATAGTTTAGTGGTTGCCAGAGGGTAAGCGGGGAGGGGGAGGAAGGGGTCAGGTGGCGGGGGTGGAGTGGGGGGTGGTAGAAGAGGTAAACAGGGTCAAATATATGGTGATGGAAGGAGAACTACTCTGGGTGGTGAACACACAATGTGATATATAGATAATGTATTACAGAATTGTACACCTGAAATCTATGTAACTTTACTAACCATTGTCACCCCAATACACTTTAATTAAAAAAAGAAAAGAAACAAGGATAGGGCCCGCTGAGTGGCGCAGTGGTTGAGCACTGGCTTGGGAGGCCAGCGGGCCTGGTTCGGGTCCCACATATGAGGGCCAGTTACACTGCCCTCAAAAAAAAAAAAAAAGAAACAAGGATAATGATGATCCTGTGGTGTGTCCACATTGCCAGGCATGGAAGGTGGAATTTCAATTGCAGAATCTGAGGTGTCCTTCAACTTTTGGATACATTGCATTTTAAGGAATCAGATCCTATTTTAGCTGTTTGGGAGTATTGTGGTTAAAGAAGTTGTATAGGGTTATCATTCCTTAAAAGTCAATGGTCTGTCAGGATGCTTTAGTTGTGAGCAATAGAAACTAACTCCAGCTAATTTAGCAGAAAGTAAATTTACTAGAAGGATGTGGGGTCACTTGCAGGACAGAAGGAAGAACTGAGAGACCCAGGTGGGAGAGGACTAGGAACTGGGTGGCTTTGGGGATCCAGGTAGGAGGAACCCATCAACAGAGGCACCAGGGACCACGGATTTGATCAGCTTCAACATCGTATCCTTGCTTCGAGATAGAAAGTCCCCAGAGAGAAAGGCCCAGCTTGGGTCATGGGCCCACCTCTTGGACAGGGCTGGGCAAGTTACCAAGATCACAGACCAGGGGGAGGCTGGCAATTCAGCAAAAGGAAATCACAGCTCTGTGAGCAGAAGTGGTGGAGTTACCAAGGAACACGACAACCCCTGCTTGCCACGCGTTAGCTTATTGGTTTAGAACAGGGGTCAGCAAACTGCCGCTTCCTATTTGTGCAAATAAAGTTTTATTGGCATACAGCCATGCCAGTTTGGTTACACATGTGGGCAGAGGATGCTTTCGTGATATAAAGACAAAGTGGGGGAGTTGCAACAGATGCCGTATGGCCCACAGAATCTAAAGTATTTACCATCTGTCCCTTTGCAGAAAAAGCTGGCTGACTCCTGGTTTAGGACCCTGGGCCACCTCCCTCAGTCTCTCAGGGCCTGACCTTGAGCAAGCCCTTCATTCAGAAGCCTCGTGTACTCTTGTAAACGATGAGTTTGGGCGGTGCATCCCTCACATGTCTTCTCAGCTTAATGTAGCCCAAACTGTTCTATAATTAAATTGATACAAGTAGTGTTTAATAGTCTTACTTCCCACCCATTAGGGTGGCTATTATCAAAACAAAACAGAAAATAACAAGTGTTGGTGTGGATGAGGAGACACTGGAACCCTTGTGCACTGTTGGTGAGAATGTAAAATGGTGCAGCCACTGTGGAAAACTGAATAGCGATTCCTCAAAAAATTAAAATTAGAATTACCGTATGATCCAACAATTCCACTTCTGGGTATGCACCCCAAAGAACTGAAAGGAGGATTTCATTGAGATATTTGTAGCGCATACCCACAGCAGCATTATTCACAACAGCCAAAAGGTGGAAGCCACCCAAACATCCATGGGCCGACGAATTGATGAAGAAAATGTGGCATCTGCACACAATGAAATATTTTTAGCCTTCTAATGGAAGGACATTCTGACACATGTGACCACCTGGATGAACCTTGAGGACATAATCCTCAGTGAAATCAGCCAGACACAAAAGGACAAATGCTGCGTGATTCCACTTCCATGAGGTCCCTAGAGAAGCCAGGTTGATAAAGTAGAATGCTGCTTGCCAGGGGGTGTGGTAGGTATTCAGTTTCAGATCCGCAAGATGAAAGAGCAGACTGCACAACAATGCAAATATGCTTAACACTACTGAACTGTACACTCAAAAAAGGCTAATATGGCACATTTTATGTTATGTTATTTTTCGTTTTTTTTGTTTGTTTGTTTTTGTTTTTGTTTTTAATGAGGGCACTGTCACTGGCCCTCATATGTGGGACCTGAACTGGGGCCGCTGGCTTCCCAAGCCAGCGCTTAACCACCGCGCCACTCAGCCGGCCCATGTTATGTTATATTCATGTATGCTTTATCACAATCTAAAAAAAATTCTATTTTTGTTTTGAGGGCAGTGTCACTGGCCCTCATATGTGGGACCTGAACCAGGGCCGCTGGCTTCCCAAGCCAGTGCTTAACCACTGCGCCATTCGGCCGGCCCCTAAAAAATTTTTAAAGTAAGTCTTGAAAACTCTTTTGTGACTTAGTGAATCATGGAAGCTCCCGAACGGTGGGGTTTTTTTGTTTTGTTTTGTTTTGTTTAAAGATTTTATTGGGGAATTAGGAGAGGGTAACAGCATTGGGGAATCAGGGAAGGGGTACAGACAAGTTGCTGTCCTTTTGTTCTTCAGTTTAGTTGTGGAGGATGACACTTCACTGGCCCATGTTGGTATTATCATTGCTCTCTTCCCAGGTGAGGCAGTCTGTTGCCGGCCATTGGACTGCCACTCATGGTGGCTCACGGCAGCTCACGAAAGTGCACACCAGCTGCCGACCAGCCCCACTGCAGCCTACGCCATCACCGGCGACTCACGGCAGCCCAACTCCAGGTTGAGCTGTTGTTCACCATCTTAGCTGTAGAGGGCACAGCATCACTGGTCCTCATGTGGGATCTGAACCGGGGCCCTGCTGCTCAGAGCTGGCGTCCCAAGCCAACTCTTAACCAACGTGCCACTCGGCCAGCCCAAGGGTGGGGATTTTTGTCTGTTTTGTGCACTGCTGTGTCCCTTTCCCAGAACGGTGGCTGGCATGGAGCAGATGCTCAGTACACGCTTAGGGAGTGAGTAAACCCCAGCCACTTTGCAAAAATGTTTTAGTCACAACCCCTTCAAGTGTGCAAGCGTGAGGGTGACACTGCAACCACTGTTTGAAGGTCAAGCTAAACCCCAGAGGGTTCTAATGGGACTTGCCCTTTCACCCAAGTGGGGCTACCCGATGAACTGGCGCAGCTGGCACCAGGGTAAGGGAGCCAACCATGCATGGGCTGTGACAACCCAGGGCATACCCAGCACCAGGCTTCACCAGCATTCTTACGGGTAACTTAAATAAATAGCCGTGTCTCAAAGCACTCTTAGTGAATTTGCTCTATCAGGCACAGATATGTCAAAATGATATCTGAAATTAGGACAAAACAAAACGAATAACTACATCCAAGAGGCAGGCTCCTTCTCTGTGTTGCAGCAGCTCTGCTTGGGCCGTGCTGGGTTCCATCTCTTCTCTAACGTGCTCGATTCCAGAAAGGGGGAGCTCTGACTTGCTGTTACCCTTTCTTCTGCATTCTTACACCATGGTGGGAGCTCTTCGAATGAGCCTTTTAGAGAAAGATGAGCTCTCATTTTAACTTTCACTGTGGAAAATTTGAAAGATGCACAAAGGTATACAAGATGGCACAATGAACCCCCCCACCCACATCCTGCAGCTTCAGCAATGATCAGTTCACATCCAAGTTGGTTTCATCTCTACTCACACCCACTCCTCTTTCTATCTCATTATAGTTTATGTACACTTTTTAATTGGAGTAATACATAGAGAGAAGTGTACAGATCATAAAGGTACAACTCAATGAATTTTCACAAATTGAACACACCTATGTAACCAGCATCCAGTTCAAGAAACAGAATATTCATTAGCAGCCCTCTGGAAGCTCCCTCGTGTCTCCTGGAGAGACTCTTATTGATTTCTGGCCCTATAGTTTCACTTTGCAGAAGGAAAAACTAAGGTCCAACAGGGAAAATGACTGTCACAAGATGACAAAGTTCAGGCACCGCTGCTGCTTTGTGTTTGGAAGTACACTGACCCCTGCACAGAACACGCCTGTGGGCTGCAGCCGCAGCACCCATGGACAGAATCCCCCTCTGCCTAGAGGGTTGGCGTCAGGGCATGGGTGCATCTGCCCTTTGCGGGGACCATTCCTATACCCTGGCTGTTCCAGGGTTCTGTACTGACCTTTCCTCTTTTCCCCTTGTTAAACCAAAAAATTTATTAACGAGATTGTGCCAGAAGGGCCCCTAGAGATCTGATCATCTTATGGTTTGCTTTAAAAAAAAAAAAAACAGAAAAAAAGCCCCACAAAACTTTATTCTTAAAATCCCCTAAATGAGTGGGTTAGTATTGCAAAAAATAAAATAAAAATTCTAAAACTAGAGAAACACACCAAACAAGCATGCACTATTCCCTTGCCTGAGTAGTGCAGGTGGCTGCACGGTGGATGGGCTACTTGCGTGTAATGTTTTTTAACAGCTAGAAGAGAGAGCACTGCCTCTTTTCCTTCCCTCCTCCTGGGCTTTCTCTGTCATTGCGCTGCTTCTAAGGCTGGATGAGAAGGAGATGGGAAGAGGGTGGAGTGATTGCCCCTAGCCGTGCACCCCGAAAGCCCAGCCTTCCCCCTGGGGTTTGGTGTGGTCCTGTTGTGTGTGACAGACACAGAGCCTGGGAGTGTTCCCAGCACTCAGGGCTCTATAAACAGGATCAAGGACTAGAAACATAGAAGGTTAGTGCGGGATGCAGTCCAAGCGTTCAACCACGTAATCCTTTGTGGACAATGGTGGGGGAGCCCAGAGCAGCTGCCTGGGTTCCTGGGATCTCTCCCATCACAGCGTGGATTAAACCCAAGTTTCCTGACTCCCAGGGCAGTGAGCTGTGTGCTGTTACACTTGAGTTCCCAGCATAATCCCATTTTTCTACTCTGTCCCGTTTACTCCCCAGACATATACATTTGCTTATTGTGCTATGGGTGTCAGTTCTGGGTTTGTGAACAAGGTCACTATGGCACTAACTCTAAAAGCCTGCCCTTGAAGAGCCGAGTTGGCTAGGAATATCCTGGCCAGTGGGTGTGGGGAGCGGTCTGAACCAATTAGGGTGCAAGTGACAGAAAAATGAGACCAAATGAGTTTAAGTAAGAAGGGGATTCATTGGTTCATGTAACCAACAAGTTGAGGCTTCAGGCATGGCTGGATCAAGGGCTCTCTTCTCTCTACCTCTCAGCTCTGGTGTCTCTGCCCGTTGGCTTCTCTCTGCTGCTGCTGCTGAGCTGCTCTGCATGGATGGGTGTGGTGGGCTGAATATGGGCCCCCAAAGGTGTCCATGTCCTCCTACCCGACTCGTGAATATGTTATGTTACAGGGTAACAGTGACTATGCCTATAGGATTAAGTTAGGGATCTCAAGATGGGGAGATTGTCATGGATTATCCTGGTCAGCGCAATGTAATTGAGTAATGACTAGGGTCATTATAGAAGGGGGGCAGGGGGGTCACACTAGAAAAAGATGTGATGACAGAAATAGCAGGGGGGGATGTGAGAGAGAGAGGAAGAGACAGAGAGAGACAGAGAGACAGAGAGAGAGGAAGAGAGAGAGAGAGAGAAAGAGAGGAAGAGAGAGAGAGAAAGAGAGAGAAAGAGAGAGAGAGAGAGAAAGAGGAAGGAAGAGAGAAAGAGAGAGAGAGAGAGAGAGAGAGAGAGAGAGAGAGAGAGAGAGAGAGAGAGAGAGAGAGAGAGACCATGTTTTGAAGTTGTTCCCCTGTAGATGGAAGAAGGAGTCATGAGCCAAGGAATGAAGACGGCCTCTAGGAGCTGCAAAAGTCAAGGAAATGTATTATTCCCTGGAAGTTCCGGAAGGAAGGTAGCCCAGCAGCTTGATTTTAGGGCTTCTGACCTCCAGAACTATAAGATAATAAATGTATGTTGTTTTAAACCATTACATTTGCGGTCATTTGTAACCATAGCAATAGGACATGAATGCAATAGGCTTGCATCCTCAGGTCATGGCTTCTCAGTACTAACCCAGCGGTCAGTGAGGACGGAGCAAGTTTCCTCCTTCCAAAGTCCCCATGGGACCCAGAGAAAGGGTCTTTGGCGACAATCGGGCCATGGGTCTGTGTATTGTGATTCTCATCACTGGTGCCACGACAGGGGAGTAAGAAAATGGGCCCAGCCTGGGTTATATGCCTGGGGTGGCGGTCCAGGTGGGGGCGCTGCACTCTCTGGGCCCCTCGGAGTCATCTGGAAGAGAGAGAAGAAGGCCTACTGGACAGATAAAAAAATAACACGTGTGCCCTACAGCAGGGACAATTTGGAGAGCGATGCGAGAAGCTGAAACTAAAGGCTGGATGAGGAGCTGCTAATGGTGGGGAAACACCAGAGGAGGGGCTGATAGAATTGCCCGAAATGTTCTGGGCCCCCAGAACCACGTGGCAATTTTTGTTGCTACACTGCAGTGCTGCCAGTATGGATGCTGCGGGAGAGGACAAGATTCGGGGTGTGTGTGTGTTTTGGGGGAGGGGGCAGTTACGCTCTGAAAAGTCAGGGTTCCTGAGCCACTTACTCGCTGAGCAACCTTAAGTAAAGTGCCTCCTTTAAACTCAGACTCCTCATCTGTAAAATGGGGACAGTAGTCCCCACCTCGTGGGACCATTGTGAGGAGTAAATGAGGTCAGGCATATGAGGTGCCTACCATAGCGTCCAGCACACCATAAATAGCACACTAGTGGTAGCTATTATTATTATTATTATTTTAATTAAGGAGAAACACCTTCAATGCATGAAAGATTTTGAAGAGACCACTAACTTGGTGCTGTAGGACAAAGCCAGGGCAGACGGTGGAAGCCATAGTTCAACATAAGGAAACGCTTTCTCTGGATGTTGGAAGAAGGGCCAGGCTGTCTGGGGGAGTACTGGGCACCATCACCCACGTACTCAGGTAGAGCGTGGAGGACCATGTGGAGGGGTGCCATGGAGGGGACATACATTAAGTTGGAGGATGGGGTGGTTGCCATTTAAGTTCTCTCCTTGCTGGGAGAGCCAGTGGCTCTCACCCATCAGGGATCCTACCCCACGTGAGCTGGGCAGCTGTGGTTTTAGAAACTCTTCAGGCTCCATCAAGTCCACATGCATTTGGGTTCTGACATGCCCGGCCTGGGATGTCTTCCAGGCTTTACCCTTGCAGCCCCACAGCCTGACTCCATCTCTAACTTGCTCAGCTGGAGTTTAGGGTGTGGAGGAATTGGTCTGTGTTCAGCAGCCACCTCAGGACTTCCATGTGGAAGTAGCTTCTGTCTCAAGGTCTGAGAGCCTGGCACCCTGGATGGAGAGCTGACAGTATCAGCAGTTCAGTCTCTGACAACTTCCTCAGTACCTGGCACTGTCTGAAGCTCTTGTGGCTACTAGAATTCAGCTCAACTGCACAGCAAAAAGCCAAATAACTACAGTTTACACATAAAAATTTTGTTTTTTCTTGGGTATAAAAGAAGCTTAGACAGAAGCAGTTGTTAATGTGATGGTGCTGTGCAATTATCAGGGACCTGGAATCCTTCAAGCTTTTCCTCTTTTGGCAGCATTTCCCCAAAGGGTTACTGGTCCCATTAATCTGGGACACCCTACTTTTTTAGAAGTTTGCAAGTTGGCCACAGCATGCTCAGGACCCGCACTGTTTCCCTGGTGCTTTTTATGGATAATTTTTTTTAAAGTATTTGCTTTTCACTCAGTACACATTTGCTATATTACAAAATTTTAAGTACAAAAAAAAAAACAAAAAAAAAACGGGGAAAAAATGTCCTTATCTTTTCACCCAGGGAGACCCCTTATTAGGAAGCTGGTGTGTTTTTCCAGGCTAGATATGAATAAGGCCTGTAATCCTTTCCTCCCACCCCCTACCTCCCACTAGTGACCCTTTCGGGGACCCTCTCCACTCGTGTATGTCCAGGCCTGCTGGATCAGGAAGCAGAGCTTCCAGGAACACTTCAGCTCCTCACCTCTGACCTGGGAGCGCAGGACATCTAAGCCTTTGCCTCTAGCACACCCAGATGGGGTAGGTGGCGAAAGGTCCCAGGGGGCCCACTTCCAGTCCTCAGCCATGCCCACGGGCCTTCCCTGTCCCAAGGGGCAAGAGGTGCCCAGCGCCCTGGCTGTGCTGAGGAGCTCAGAGCCTATCTAGTTCTAGAGACAAAACCCACTATCATGAAAAATCCACACGCTCCCACACTCCTGGGAGCATTAATCACTGCGGGTTCAATCTGTGTCTAATCTAAGCATGGAAGATAGGGACACGGCAAGCAGAAAGCAAAGACGCCTACAATCCCACTACCCTAAGCTGGCACCGACTTGACAGATAGAAGCTGCTGGAAGAGGAGGGAGTCCCCACTTACTGTATAGCTGTGGAAACTGAGGCTAGTGCGGGGGGAGTGACTTGCTCAGCATTACCCAGATGCCTTCTGGTGGCACGGGCAGGACTAGAGGCAATGTGTTCATGAATTTCTAATGTTGGTTTTTAATATATATTTTTTTCTAATTAGGTAAGAAATATATAACATTTGAAAATACATGCCCTATCCGGTGCATTTGCTTGCTGGTTCTCCTATTCTAAGAACCTCCAGGTCCAGATGGAGCCTTCCCCTCTGCCTCTGGGCCTCACACCTGGCCTTCCCTTTCATCCAGCAGCCTGGGCAGGGCTGGGCTGGGCAGGGCCAGGCAGGGCTTGACTCCGTTCCTCAGCGGGGTGCTAGTGACTCCCAATGACAGTCAGCAAAACATCCAGGCCTGGAGCCCTCCCTCTGGTTCCTTCTCATCCATCCATGGGAAGTTGGGTTGAGTCCAGCCCAAGGACTAGATGCAATGGATGCCACTCACAGAGCCTGATTTTGCCAGAGCCAGAACAATAAACCATCTACAATAAACCATCTGTGCATTGAAATTTCACAGTTAGTGTTTCATTCCTTTAACTTAAACTCTGGCCAAATTCCTTGGGTAGCCATGTCTAGAGATCGTCAGAAGATTGGGGTTATTCTGTTTGTGGGAAGGGTTGGTGCTTCTGGTAAGTGAGCACCTGAGTTCTGCTCTGGGCCTTATTGTGGTCTAGAGGTAGGTCAAAGTACCTGAGGGCAGACACACTGAAGTTGTTTTACAAAATTAAACAAAAATAGTGACGAACCTGATGTTTACTGAGCTGTTTTTGGGGGCTAGACATTCTGCTAAGTGCTTGCTCCTTTTAATGCTCACAATGATACATATTTTCTTCTCCCTGGTTTATTCCTGCAGAAAATCTGGCTAGAGAGGTTGGATTACACACACTTGGCAAGAGGAGTAGGGATGGGGTCAGGGATGCAAATCCAGGTCTGGCTCTGGGAGGAGGAGGTCGCCACTGCTTGGGGATTGGCTAGCCACCAGCTAGGAGACCTCTCTCACCACCTCTGGCATTGGGCCAAGGCAATGGTTCCATCCCTCCTCTAGCCCCAAAGCCCCACACTCGGTTCAGATTGCTGCAAGGTGAGGCTTGGAATAGCCCTCAGAGATGATCTACACCAACCTCTGTCCTCACTTGTACAGCTGAGGAAACTGAGATCAGAGGCAGGGCCGCTGGGTTGCACAACTCCGGGGCATCATTTCATTGTATTCCATGTGAATATTACTTCCTGGAGTTGTGACATGCAGGGCCTGTGAGAAACAGGCAGGGACTAGCCCAAAGTCACACGGTCACTAGGAGAGCCAGCACTGGAACCCAGAGCCAAGGCAGCCCTCTTGGTGTGCTTTGGAGAACGTGGAGGATAAGTCTTACTGGATGGACGCCTGGAAGGCTTGGTGTCCACGGCAGCCGCTCCTTAGGGGAAGGCCTTTTCTGCAGAAGGGTGCACAGCGGGGAGGCAGGGGTGCCTGTGTGCAGCTGCACAGCCCGACGGGGAACCCTTCCCACCCCGGTCCTGGGCAGCTCTTCGGGAAGGCCTGGCAGACAGCAGGACACGGTGGGGCCTCCTCCCAGAGCTGGGCCCTGGCCTGCTGCCTGTCCTTTCACATGCCACCAGCGAGTTCAGGGCACAGCAGGTCATTCCTCCCTTATAAACCCTTCTGTGGTGACCCCACTCCTGCAGGATGGCAGAATCCAGGCACCTGTGCCCGACTTTCAAGGCCTGCCACAGCTGGCTTCTACTTTTGCAGCCACACCTTGGGTCACAGGCCTCTTTTGCTCCATCAACCCCAGACCACATACAACGGCTGCCAAGCACCTTGAACTTTCCTGTCCCAGGTCTCAGGGACAGGCTGCTCTCATCTCCCAAACACTTCCTGCTTTATAACTTCCTAACCTCTTGTTCTTACCCTGCTGAAATCCTACCCACCTTTAAAGGCTCTCAGTCCAAGCCTATCTACTCTGAAAAGTGCTATCTTAGAATCAAAAGGATCTTTCCACTGGGTTCTGAAAATATTCAGCTGTCTGTCCATCCATCTGTACACCCATCCACGCATCCATCCATCCACTCACCCACCTACTCATCACTGCCACTGTGACCTAAGTTTAAGGATTAAAAAGTACACACTGCTTGGTCTCAGCCCTCAATTAGCTGGTAGTGAGGGAAGCAGACAGCTAAGCAAGGAATGTGGTGAGTGCTGCCCTGGGGGAAGGGAGGTCTGCAGAAGCCTCAGGAAGAGATGGGACAGGTTTAATAAGTAAGGGCGGCTGGCTGGCTCAGTTGGTCAGAGTGCAAGCTCAGAGCAACAGGGTTGCAGATTCGATTCCCACATGGGCCAGTGAGCTGCGCCCTGCCCTCCGCAACTAGATTGAAGATGGTGACTTGAGCTGAGCTGCCACTGAGCTGCCAGTGGACTCAGTTCATTAGAGCACGGGCTCTGAACAACAACAAGGTTGCCGGTTCGACTCCCGCATGGGATGGCGGGCTGCGCCTCCCCCCTCTCCCTCCCACAACTAGATTGAAAACGGCAACTGGAGCTGAGCTGCATTCTTCACAACTAAGACTGAAGGACAACAAATTAACTTGGAGCTGATGGGTCCTGGGAAAAACACACTGTTCTCCAATAAAGCTAAAAAAATAAGTAAAAATAAAATTGGGAGATTAAAAAAAATAAATAAGTAAGGGCGACCTACATGGATTCAACTCCATACTACCTTTGGAATTGTTGGTGACAGGACAGTTGTCTAGGATGCACTGTTTGTCACCAGCACTATTGTATGTCCTTAGCTCCTTATATTAAGATTTTACTTTATTTATTTTGCAGCATGCTTCTTATGCATTCTCATATGGGTTCCACAATAATCCTTCTATTTATAGATGGAGACAGAGAGGGGAAGTGACTTGCCCACACCATACAGCTAGTAAGAGACAGAGAAGAGATTAGAACCCAGATTCCTTCATTTCAAATCCACTGGCCTTTCATCTGTACTCGTATCGCAGCTGATGCTTTTTGAGCTTGCTTCTTATACCCACTGCCTCTTTTTACCCCATGGTTGCTGAAGGGCCTCCTCCCTATAGGACCTAAACTTTTAATGGCTTATTTCCTCCTACCCCTCTCAAAATGGCCAATTTCTGTTCCCTTCCATCCTCATTGGGGGTAGCAGGAGACAGAAGGAAATCATGACAATTCCCCAAGTCAGTGAATCATTAAAAAACGTTATCTGCCCTCATGTCCAGCCTCCTTAGAACTCCTCACTGAGTCACTGTAAGCGGACCTCTCCCCATCTCTAGGCTTCAGTTTGCCCATCTGGCCTAGCTGATCCACAAAGCCCTTTCCGGGGGTGATCACTGGTCAGCACTGCTAGTTCTCATCCTTCTCTGCCTTCAAAATTTTTCAGGTGATCAACATGCACCAGGCACTGTGCCAGGAGCTGGGGAAACAGCCAACATGATGGATGTTGTCCTGGCTCTTATAAATGTGGAAATTACCGTCTTTCATCTCTAGTTTATGGAAGAGGAGTCTTCGTCTACTGGGAACTTGGAACTGCAGGCCCTAACATTTGTTCATCCTTTCTAGGGATTCTCTTTCTGATTGGTCATGCTTTGGCTGTGTGACCTTGGGCAAGTGACTTAACCTCTCTGGGCTTCTATTTTCTTATTTATAAAGGGGAAAAATCATAACGTCCTCTAAAGGGAGATGGGAGTTTTAAATGATTATATATTCATTTAAATGATTCACATAGTCATATATATATATATATATATATATATATTGATTATATATACAAACATGCAAACACACACACACACACACACACACACACACACACACACACACACTGATTTAGAACTTGGGTTCTGGAGTTATACAGATGAAGGTTCAAATCCCAGCTCAGGCACCAACCAGCTCTGTGACTCAGAAAATCACGCAACCTTTCTGTGATTCTGTGTTCCTGTCAACAGCATGGGGATAATAATAGTAACCACCTCACAGGGTTGTTGAGAAGATTAAAGGAGATGATACCCCTAAAGAGTTTAACTCAGTGCCTGGCATTTTATAAGACTTCAGGCTTCTGGTCCTTATCTCCTCACCTTTGTCACAGCCCCCTCACCCCAACTTGCCCCCTGTCTTTTTTTAAATTTTAATTGGATTCTATTGATCACTTGAGTAGGTGATACACACAAAACTCCCCCTCCTGGGAGGCCCTGTTCCCTGTGACCTGAAGGGGCTCTCCATGCTGCCGGGTTCTTAACTCTCTTTCAGAGATTTGTGTGTCTGTGTTTGTGTAAACGAATTTGTTTCCACGTTCTCCCCTTTTTTACACAAACGGTAGCTTTTGATAATATATATTGTTCAGCCTTTTGCTTCTTACTTCTTAATACTGTAATATGGAGGACATCGCGCAGCACGGATAAAAGGTTTTCCCAAGTCATCCTATAGCAAAAGCGGCCCCATGTTCTGTCATGTGGGCACCCCACAGTGATTCTCACCAGCCTGGTGCTGGTGGACATTTAGGCTGCTGCCACTCTTCCCCAGAGAGTGCTGCAGGAAATATGCGGTCCTTCTGACATTCCTTCCAGCCTCTCAGCCATGGGCACCCACCCAGAAGGGATGGGGGACTGCGGGACACAGCTGCAAGGCCTGGGAGTTAGGCTGTGAGCCCAGAGCCTTCTGGACCCTGGTCTGTCTGCCACCTTGGGCCTGGTTCTTACTCTCTCTAAGGCTGTGGGGCTGGGTTTGCATGTCTAACAAATTGACATGGGATGCCAGGTGCTGCTGGTGAGGGGGCTGCCCTCGGATAACCTTTGCTTGAAGCCAGTGAATGGGGAATCTGGTGACTCCCATCTCATAGACTTATAGTGGGGATTAAGCTGCACAGAGCCTGAGGGCTCTGCGAGCACCAGACTAGGAACTTAACATATCTCAGCAATTATCAGTATAGCTGCCCCTCACCACAGAGAGAAAAGCAAATCAGGCCCAGGGATGATGCATAGCAATCCTCAGAGCCCTGATCCATTCTCCCGGGGTTTAGGGGTGTGCTAGAGCTTCTCCCCAAATCTTCTCTAAGCCCCAAGTCTGGAATGGCTGGGGAACCTTGCTGTCTGCCCGGCCATCAGAAGCCTTTATTCTTATAGCAACTGGGGATGGAGAACTGGGAGTAGAAGCCCAGCCTGGAGCCTCAGCATGGATCACGGTGATGGATGCTTTTGTGGGTACCATCCTGTACCAGCTTGCTCCTCCACAAAGGGGGTTGCACAAGAGGACAGAGAAGGGCCCCAGCCCAGCCCAGCCCTCAGCTCATGCCCATCAAAGGGCTCCTTCCATTCTCAGAGCCCTTGCAATTTGCTCTCATTAACTCACTTTGTCTGGGAGAGAGAAGGGGCAGTGGAGAACCAGGCAGCCACTGCAGGCCTGGTCATGCCCCTACCGCTCTCCCCTTCCTGCCCTGGGAGGGGAAGCCTGGAGTGAAGGCAACGCTTTGCTCCTTCCCACGCCACCCTCTCTGCAGGGAGCCAGGGACTCAGGAGAGCGGGCCCCTGGTGAAAGTTTGTGAGTTTGTTAGTCAGAGGAGGGGCACTTGGCAGAGCACTGAAATGACTGGGTTGGGAGCAGGGGCTGGTCTGGGCTCTAACTTGCTGTGTGACCTTGGGTGAGGCCTTTTCCCTCTCTAAGCCTCACTGTCCCCTTCTGCAAAACGAGGCATGCGCAGGCTCCGCACCCGGTGCCCTGAGTCAGTGTCAGTTCCCAGGAGTAAGAAGCCAGCGCCTTTTCCTTGGGCTCCCCTGTGCCCAGGCCCAGAGGGGCACTGAACTTCCAGCACATGCACTTGGGCCTCCCCAGCTGCCTGGCACCCCAACCTGCTGCCTTCCCATCACAGCCTCCTTCCACCGTCCCCAGTTTGCATTCCATTCCCCAGGCTTTGGGGACACTGTACCACCTGCTGGCGATGGGCCCTCAGGCACAGTCCCTCAAGCACTCAGATTCCCCATGTGGGAAATGGAAATAACCCCATTATCTGTGGACTGGGGTTGTTAGGAGCATTCAGTGAGATGATGCCTGCAGAGCACTCAGCACGGTTGTCAGGCACACGGGAAGCTCAGTGCCTGGGGGCCACTCCTGGGACTGTTATCGCTGTGATGCCTTTAAAAGCCAAGCAGAGCGAGGGCTCTGGGAAGACAACACGCTCACTCTTGAGACCGTATGTCTTTGCTTGATTTTCTGTTTTAACATTTTACCATCCTCTCCTCTTTCCTCTGTCCCTAACATCTAATTATCTAGAAACACTGTCTATTTTTTTTCTGTCAGTGAAAAGGCATAGGTGTATTCCTTCTCTCCTTCAACACACCTTCAAATGCAATCCCCTATCACATCCCAGGCACAACAACCATCAAAACAGAAATGATGAGGAGGGTCCCTCAAATAAGTTGCTGAGTAATTACAACCTAGAAGGGCTCTCTGGGTGGCACGGCATAGGGAGGAGGGAGCTCAGAGGTCTTAAATGTAGGTCCTCTGCAGCCCTGGTCTGGCCCATGGGGTATAGTTCACATCGGGACAAAATCAGGTACAGTAGGGATCTCCATTTCAAGCGTGCTCAGGTGACTTCAGGTGTAGCCTAGTGTGGGATCTGAGGAAGGCCGAGCTCAGCTATGACAGCAGCAGCAAGCAGGGTTTGCTGAGTGACCCTGCTGAGTCGCTTGGCCTCTCTGACCTGGTTAGCTTATTCAACAGGGGCAAGAAAGCGGGCTTTTCTTGGTCCCAGGAAGAGCTGCAGAGTCCTCCCACACCAGGGAATTGTTCATGTGTGCCTTCGTTTATCTGTGAGAGATTCCCTGAGTGCCTGCTCTGTGCTTTGTACCAGGGGAAAGATGAATCCACGGCCACTCCTGGAGGATCACGGTGACAGCCAGCCAGTGTTTACTGAGCTCTTCCTATGTTTCAGGCACTTTTCCTACATGATGTCATTTTATTGTCACAAGAGTCCTATGATGGCAGTTAGTACTATCCGTATTTCACAGGCAAAGGGGAGCTTAAATGACTTGCCCCAAGTTCCCAACACTTTGGCTTCAATCACTGCACCAGTGGTTCTGGGGCGCCCAAAGACCCTCGTATGTGATCCAGCAGGTCAACATTATTTTCGTTCTTACTGAGAACTTCCTTGCTGCTTGTACTCTCATTCTCTCCTACATGTACAGTGAAGTTTGCCAAGTTTCATGATCAGTGATATCACGACACGCAGCTCGAAGAGTCCAGGCATCTCCTGCAGAGACGTGCATAAACGGAGAACAGTGCCACTCTTCTCACTAGTTTTTTATTCTGAAAATAGTTTCATAAGAGTGTTTTATGTGACTATGTGATGGGCTTATTGTTGTTTTTAATGACCACATAAATATTCAGAAGGTCCTTCTCAGTTTTAATTTCTAATAAGATAATGTGTCAAGGGGTTTGAAGACCAAAAAGCTTTGTACAACACTAAACAGGTGGTCCCTGATCACTGTAATGTGAGTGTCACTCCCCCGGAGAGGCCTGTTGGAGGGTGGCTGGGGTGTTGCCTGCCAGTGTCATGGGCCTTATTAAGACAGAGACCCCTGGGGGCCGGCCAACTAGCTCAGTTGGTTAAGAGCTTGTTCAAGAGTGTGAGCTCTGAGCAACAGGGTTGCCGGTTAGATTCCCATATGGGCCAGTGAGATGATCAGGAGCTGAGTTGCCGCTGAGCCACCAACAGGTGGCAGGAGGGCTCAGCTGGTGAGAGCACATGCTCCTTACAACAAGGTTGCCTGTTCGACTCCCGCATGGGATGCTGGCTACGCCTACCCACAACTAAGACTGAACACAGCACCTTGAGCTGAGCGGCTGTGAGCTGCAGACTGGTGGCCAGATGGCAACTGGACTTGGGAGCTGAGCTAGCTGTGCCCTCCACAACTAAGATTGAAGGACAATAACTTGGCTGCTGCCTTTCCCCAATTCCCCAATAAAATCTTAAAAAAAAAAAAAACATTTTAAAAAAAAAGGAAGAAAGAGGTCCCTGGATCATGCCATATGGAGTTACCCAGGCGGGAACCAACCCCACCAACCACAAATCAGTGCCTGTGATTCAATGCAATATGGGAATTAAATTTTAAATCCCTCTCTGTGTTTCTCTTTCTTCAGCTTTCTGAGGGCTATGGCATGTCTCTCTTGATCAGGGACCCCCTGCAAAATAAGTTTTGTTTCCTGTACAGCCTATATTCCACACAAGATGCTCGTGGACATTCCCTCCAGATTTGGTGAAAATCCATTGAGCCACTTTCACGTGATATGGTGACAAATAGAAACTGAGTAAAGAAAATCATGATAGTGATAATATCAGGGATTTGGTGAACACTGATGACATGAAGACCATGCCAAACTATGGCATATCTGGAGAAAAATTTGTGAAAACTTTCACAAAATCTGCTTGAGTGTCCGTGGCAAGGGAATCTGGCCTTCTCAATTTAATCTTTCATATTCTCTTTTGACTTGTTCTCTTTATCTGAAACTCTGCCGGAAGCTTCTTGGAGGAATTCCAAAGGACGTGTATGTTTGAGAATTTCATTCCAGAAATGTTGAATTACGATCTGAAACAAACATAATTCTAACTTTCAGTGTTTCTCGAAAGGTGTCTTCAAAACACGAGAGCTATGTGTTCCAGCCGTATTGGTTAAATTATTACATTCGTAGGAGGGCTGCTGTTGTCCCTTCTCTATACAGGCTCACCACAGAGCATTCTAGATCATTCTTGGCAACTCAGCTTCCCTTTGGCTATGCTTTGAACTTTGCAACCCATTCAGAGGCTTGCCTGGGAGCTGCTCTTGTTTTGGAAGCTCCCACTTGGCACAGGGTCAAAAGGAAGGAGCTTTAGATCTGACCTGAAAGGGGAGCGAGACCACAGATTTCTGCTCTGCTCCTGAATCAGGGTTTTTCTGTGTGATCCTGGCTGAACTATTAGACATTCTAGAGCTTCAGGTCCTGAGCGGTCACATGGAAAAAGAAATCTACCCTTCTTATCCTTCCAGCTTTGTTCTGGGGACCAGATTAGGTGAAACACTTTGGAAAACAGAAAGCACTTGTCTCTCTCCTGAGGCCTTTGCACATGTGGTTCTCCCCACCTGGAGCCTGCTCGGACCTTTCCCTGTCCTGTAGCTGTGCAATCCCGAATGGGTCTAAGATATGGCTCGCTCTGTTCCAACCATGCTCGTCTACCCCTGCAAACCCACCTCAGGGCCTTTGCATCCGCCATGCATGCCCTTTGCATGACTCTTCCCCCAGGTATCTGCATGGCTGACTCCCCGATTTCCTTCAGGTCTCTGCTCCAATATCACCGCCTGAAGCAGGGATATGAATTGCTCTGCCCACTTGGGTAGGAGGCACAGAGACCATGGAATCCAGGAGATCAGTCAGGCACCCATGAGAAGCCCAGGATGAAGATCCCAGGGTTGGGCAAGTCCCACAGGGTGTGTTTGCCTGGACATCAGGGGTGCTGTGGGCAGCAGCCACCGCCCGTCGGAGCTCCTCACTGTGTGAGGATTGCACCCAGAGCCCAGTTCCTGCAAGTGCAGCACTCACTTTGCAATCACACTGTCGCTGCCGGCTTACCATGTGACAAATCGTGGCACAGTTAGTTACTCAGGCCACGGGCTTTGGACCAACTAAGTGAGCAAAGAGGGTGGTTAACAAGGAGTAAACGATCCAAAGGCCCGGATTATCCCGAGGCTTCTCTCTAAAACATGGGGGTGGGGTAGGGACAGGAGGGAGCATGGGGTCTCCTTTTCTTTGTTCTCCATGGTCTGCCCTCTGAAATCTCTTCCATCCAGCCGACCTGTTTCTTACTCCACTGATTGCCTTTTTCTTTCTTTCTTTCTTTCTTTCTTTCTTTCTTTCTTTCTTTCTTTCTTTCTTTCTTTCTTTCTTTCTTTCTTTCTCTTTCTTTCTTCCTTCCTTCCTTCCTTCCTTCCTTCCTTCCTTCCTTCCTTCCTTCCTTTCTTCCTTTCTTCCTTTCTTCCTTTCTTTCTTTTTTTTCTTGGTAGAGGAGGGCAGGCATGCTAAGTTCTGAGCACTAGGGTGACAGCAGAACAAAGCCAAGTTCCTGCTCTGGTGGAACTGACATTTTAGCCAGGTAATAGGTAAGCAAATACTACAGAATGCAGACTTGCTATGAAGTCGTGGGGTAAGGGGAATACAGAGCCCCTGGGGTTGGATATTGATTCATACAGTGTGTCCAGAGAAGGCCTAGCTTCACAAGCATGGCCTGGCCTCTGCCTGCCTGGACACCTCACCTCACATGTCTCTCCTTCTTAGTTGGCTTTAGTCCCACTCAACTCCTACCTACTTTTCCTGTACAGGTCCTGCCCCAGGCCCTTTGCACGAGCTGTTCCTTTCATATCCTCACATGGCTACTTCTTATCCCTGTGATCAGCTTATATGAATGACTGGCTGATTGGCTTGTATGATTTTGGGCAAATCCAGGTCTGTATCTCCGTTTTCCCACCTGATAAACAGATAAATGGATGATAAGCTCTACGTTCCTCTCAGAAACACATGTCTGAGCATGTGCTAGTCATTTCATTAGGCCACAAAAAATTTTGGAGACCCTGTTGGCCACTGGGTTCCATGGGCTAGGTAGACAGTGGTAAAAAACTATAAGCTAGACAGCCTGCCCTCAAGCGGTGTGTGTGTGTGGGGGAGTTGCATTCTAGAAGGAGAAGTTTGACAGATAATTAACATAGAAACAAATAATTTCAGCTTCTGGTTAAGTGCTATGACAATAAAACTACGGACATGTGAGGCAGAAGGAACAATGGGCAGGGTTTTGGTTAGAGTAGTCAGGAAGGCCTCTTTGAGAAGGTGACTTCTGAGTAGAGACCTGAATGAACGATCATGAGCTGGGACAAACATTCGAAGAAGGAGCAGCAATCTCAGGGGCCCAGAGAAAGGAGCCGGTGTGTCATCTTCCAGGAGTGGAAAGAAGGCCTGTGCAGAGGGGAGGATGTCCAGTGGACAGGAGATAAAGGATGAAGGTCTTGTTCAGAGGCCATGGGACAGAGTGTGTTTTCATGCTAAGGACCATGGGACATCCATGGAGGGTTTTAGGAGGAGGGAGACTTACATCTTACAGCAAATCATTCTCACCACTCCTTAGAGAACGGACGATAGGGAGGTAAGAGGGGAAGCAGGGAGAACAGCCACCCAGGGGTGAAAAGGTGGCATCTGGGTCAAGGGCAGAGGGGCTGTCAAATTTGGGGCCTGTTTTGGATGCAGAGCCAAGAACACTCACTGATGGAGTGGAGGTGCTCATGAGAGAGAGAGAGAAGCATGTGGGATACGGTTAATACTTGTCTGATGAATAAACATGGCTCAGTGATCCCTGCAGGGTGCTAGTTTGCCAAAGAGCTCAGCACTGGAATTTGGGCACATCTGAAATGATAATGGGGTGATCTTTGCATTTCCCACTTGTCATTGTTCTGGAGGGCAGAAGCCATGTTGGTTTTGTCACTTCACCCCTGGCATCTAGCACAATGCCAGGCACAGGGTAGCATTCATAACAGTTACAAATAGTCCCTTGAGCTTGTGTATCCCCAGGGACCTCACAGGGAGGCTGGGAGGCTGGGCCAAGAAGGCGTTCCTGGGCTCACAAGCCACATGCTGTGTCATAGTCCCATCAGTCCCATGATGAACCAATCCGAGTCGGTGAGGCAGCTCTGCCACATCCCCACTGTCACTGCCCCCCCCATCCCCTACCCCCGAGGTCACCCAGAGCCCTCTTCCTGGCTTCTGCCCCCTCACTTCCTGGCTACAGGAGCCCAGGTTCCCAATTTTGATGTAATCTGGCTACTTTCCCAGCTCAAAAACATGCCCACTGCTTAAAATCCACCAGTCCTCTGGACCCCATCCCCATTTCCCCCTGTGAGTCACATACACATTCACAGAGGCCTTTGGGAAACCCAGGAATCTGTTTCATACTAACGATGGGAATGTCAGTTCCATGGAGAATTGTAAGGGGTCCTTTGGGGAGGAAGAGAGGTCTGTATTAACCCATACTTCTCTCAACTGAGGGGCACCCCACTTTGTCTATGGTTAGGACTGGTACAGGAAAAAGATACTCCTTTTTCAGAAATTCCCCCCAGGATTCCTCCAGAGGGGAAGGGTGCTGCCTCAGAGAGCTTCTCAGGGAAGGGACTCCAGCCTTCACATTCTTGGCTCACCCTGGCTGATTATGCAGGCTTCACCTTGTTCCAGGGCTAATAAGAAAGCACAGCCCCAAGGCACTGGGACTTTGTATTAAATTTTTAATAGCCACGGTGGGTTTGATCCCACACTCTTGGGAGAATTAGTCACTGCAGGTTCAAGCGAGGAATTTATGGACAGGCCTCAACAATCTGCTTCTAATTTGAGGATGGAAACTTTGATTTAAGGATCCTAAAAGGCAATATGGTATCCGCAAGGGGGCCTCGGCTCCCGCCACTCGACAAACGTTATTCATCTAGGCGGCTGTGCTAGTCCAGGCTCTTCTTTCCGGTGAGTCTACAGCTGTGTGATCTTGGGCAAGCGCCTCCCCATCTCTGGGCCTCAGCCTCCTGACTTGTAAATGGTGGAACGGGGCTCTTCCCTGCTTGGACACCCTGGGTTTGGGTCTACAAAGGACAAAGGCATCTCCAGCTGCTGCTGCTCCCTGGGAGGCCTCCCTTATGGAAAGTTGGCTTTGGAGGCAGAGCAGTTCCTAGAAGCTGGAGCATGCCCTGCCCTGGAACCCAGCTTGCCTTCCTGCTGCTGGGGGAGACCTGGAAGGGGTTAAAGGTGGCTCAGCAAGGCAGGTATAGACTCAGTCAATCCCCTCCCTCTTCAATTCCTCTGTGCTTTTTGTTCTCAGGGGATTTGCTCAGCTCACTGAGGTTAGGTAAGCCTCCTGGCTGGGCTGGGAGCCATGCCTCTCTGCCTCTCTGCCTCTCTGCTCCGTGAGAGAGCTGAACTGTAGCAACTTGCCCTAGCTCTTTCCTCAGGCAAGAAATCTAAAGCTGCTGCAAAGGGTGGAGAAATAAATCTTGGAACCTGAGACAGTGATTCTAGCTGGAGCCAGAAGTGGCTTTAGAAATTGAATGCAACTAACTCCTTATACAGATGGGGAAACTGAGGCCAGGAGAGGGGACTTTTTTTGAGGTTCTCTCAGTGAGTTAGGGAGAGGCTCAAATGCCAGCGCCCAGATTCCCAGACCAAATCCTTTCTCTTGGGCTGATCTCTGGCGTTTGGGGAAAGTCTTTTGGGCCAAATCTGTCATGAATGGATAATGTTAGGATTGGGGGGAACAGGAGGAAAGCATGAAGGGGGCACGATTCCAGGTGTCATGGAAGCAGGAAAAAGGGCCATACTCTTTCTTGATGCTTCTTGGGGCTGACACTCATCTTGCTGGCACTCACCCCTGCCTTCCCTAGGTTGCTCCAGGCGCCCCAAAATGTCGACCTCTCCGATCCTCAGATAACAGTTGGCAGGTCTGTTTTTACCAAGAACCCAACTTGGCTGGAGGCATCCTCGTGTAGTGCCCAGTTTTGTTTTTTGTTTTTTTAACAGACCAGCCTCAAGCTCCAGCTTTTCTTTCTATTTGCTGTGTGACCCTGGGCAACTTGTTTAACTTCTCTGTGCCTGAGCTAGCCGTCTGTGAAATGGTAATGTGCTTTCTTCACGGCGTTGTTAAGAGATGACTGAGATGACACAGGACTGGGCCCAAAGTAAGTACGGGAGAAATGGCAGCGATTACTATCACTCCTCCGCCTTGGGTGCTTCCTCATCTTTCTCAGCTAGTTGGTTCTTTCCCTCAGCTTTTTCCTCTTCTTCTCTTTCAGTGGAATGGACCTATTTCCAGGCCTGCCCTCCTCACAGGATAGTGTGAAGCTCTAAGAAGACAATGGAGGTAAAGGAGCTTTATAAAGGGCTGTGTGGAACCAGTGGTCTCTCTTGGTCCCTCTGGCTAGTTGTCCCATGGTCTATGGCTTCTGGACAATCCCTAGGTTGACCAGTTGTTGGTCAGCTCAGGATGTGGTGTAGCGGAAACACCCAGAGCCCAGATACACTGGGATTCATCATTTTCCCTCTCTAAGAAGTTCTGCCCAGTGGAAAATGGGGCCAGAATCCCTGCTTTTCCTAATTTATAGGTCTGTGTTGAAAATTGCAAAGCTCTATGCCTGCTCTGCATCTGTTCTCCCTTTCTCTGTCCATACCTGGTTTTCATGAGGGATCCAGTCCACTCTACTCTTCTATTTTAACCAGCAGTTTGGGGGCTGCTAATCCAACGTACACTCCAGAGTTGGGTCCAAGATCCACTCTTGCCAATCAGAGCCCTGAATTCCCTATGGTCACCACGACTGGTTCAAGAGTGGGGCTGTTACCCAATCACAGCCAAGCAACATTCATCCTGGAACTTTTGCTCGTAGTGACAGGGAGAAATGACGAGTTCTCTTTTCTGCTGGACAATGGCCTGAGAGAATGAGAGCCTGGAGCTCTCAGGAACCCTTAGGTGAGGAGAATCTACCTATTATTAAGCAAATGTAAAGGAAAACAGACAAGTGGAGAAGGACAGCCTTCTGCCTACGTTGTTTGCAGACTTGGCCCCATACTTACCTAAAGCCAAACTATTCTTGAACTTCTCAGGAATATGAGTCAATTCATGTTTTGAAACATTTCCTTTCCTTTTTTTTCCTATCCATTCCTCTACCTATTCAATTTTTTATTTTTGCTTAAGCCAGCCTGATTTGGGTTTCTGTCACAGGCACATGCAATCAAAATTTCCAAATTAAGACCAAAATAATAAAAAAAAGGAATGATAAATAGTTACTGGGATAAACAATGTTGGCTGCTGACCTAATAAGCATTTCCCTTTCTTCCTCGCTAACAAAACCCTGGATGGGAGACAGAGGGAGAGGTGGTGTGGTTAAGTCCCAGGAGAGGTATGATGCTTGGCCTAAGCTAATCATGACACCCCCGTTTCTTATTTTTCAGGATCCTTGTACTGACAGTACTGGTGTGATCCAATTCTAGACCATGAAACAAGGAGAAATCTTTTGGGAAAGGAAACATAGCCGGCATTCCCCTGTCTCCTTCTTCCTGCCTTGAAAGAGCATGTGATGACTGGAAATGCAGCAGATAATTGTGACCATGAGGCAGTGACACCAAGCCTGACATCACTGAACTACTGCATGCCAACAACCATTACCAGGCTTCTTGTAATATAATCAAACGAACACCTATTTGTGGAAGTCACCTTTAGTTGGGGTGTTTTTTTTTTCTTGTTATTTGCATCTCAATGCATTCTTCAGGAATGAATCATTTCACTCATGCAGAACTTAAGTAGCTATCCAGCTATGCCACTGATCTAAAACACGGACAAGAATACTAGTTAAGAATAAAACAAAGACCATTTATTGAGTCGTTACTATGGCCAGGCAGTGTTAAGTCCTTTAGTTGCATATAACCTTATGTTTAGTTGCAATAACTTCGTGAGACAGCTACTATTACTAGTCCCAATGTATAGATCAGAAAACTGAGCCACGGGAAAACAATCTGTTTTAGTGTCACATGGCTAATAAACACTGAACAAAAAGACTTCAAAGTAGCCATGATGGATTCTACCATGTCTTTCACTAAGAGGAGAGCCCCTTGCCCAGAGATGACATACTCATTTTCTACACTGTGCAGACATGTAGCTAACAGGTTCCCTGACCTAAGTGACAGCTGACACTGCCCATGCGCAAAGACAAAACATGAAAAAGAAAAGCCTGGTTCTTTCAGTGTAGGGGCCAATAGCCTAACACACCTCCCCAGCGCTTGAAGCCATCACTGTACTAAAACTCAATTCAATCATTAATGCTTTATAATGGCCCTGAGTCATCGAGTAAAGATGAAATCATGCTTAGCCTTGTTTGAGAAGGCAGGGAAGCATGTAGTACATCTAGGGAAGGTTCTCACCTGAAATACTTAAAAAAAAAAAAAGTATTTAGCATGTTAATCAGCAATATCTCTACCCTCTCCTGTCCCCAACCTAGCTAGACTCTGGAAAAATCAGCTCACAGAATGCTTCCTCTCCCAAAGCCCCGGAGGCCAAGGTGTTAGAGGACTGAATTCTTCATCACCATTTTCTCAAGATGCTCCCTTCCCAAGCCTATAAATGTCAACCAGCATGTTCCTAGCAAAGGCAATCTTAATTACAAAGCCTGGAGGTCACCAACGGGCACACAAAGGGGAGAACCCAGTGACAGCAGGAAGACTTGGTCGGGACCTCTGCCCACTGCCTGAGCTGGGATCAGGGGAAGTATTACAAGAAGCAGGAGAAGGATCTGAGGGAAGAACCTGAAATCGATCCAATGTCTAGATGGGCAGAAGCCGCTGAACAAAGGACTGGAAGAAGGTGAAAACCACTATGCTGAGATGGGACGTGGCCTTTGATGTCTGGAAATCTAACCTGCTCTTTGAACGGATAGGAAAACTGAGGCCCAGAAAAAGGAAGCAGCAAGTTATAACAGAGCTCAGGGCTTGGGGCAGAGGGCGACACCAAGCAAAAATCTGAGGGCTAGAGAGGTAACTGAGACTGGAGTCCCGAGCTAGGAATGAGAGAGACCAGTCTGACTTTCCTCTCCCATCTAGCCTTCTCTTCGGGACGCCTAGAGCTTCCCTGGGGGGCCCCTCTGAGACAGGAATTCAACAATATATATCGGGTATCTACTATGTCCTCACCATGGTGAGAAAAACCAGAAGAGGTGCTTGTCCTTGAGGGAGGAATGGTCAAATGTAGTGGCTGAGATGACAGGCTCTGGAATCATTTGCTAGGGGCCAGCTGGGGTGGGGGGCAGGCCTTGCTTTCTGCACTGAGACGCATGCTGAGTTATAGAGGCAAAGACGTACTTACCAACGCCCACAGAGGCATAGACACATTCACACAAGGCGTAGACACTGCACACACGCAGACACAAACACACAGACGTATGTACAAACATGTGTCCATACCGGAGACACACGTACAGAAACATGCATACATGTACACACATGAACACGTGCACACACACACAGCCTTCTGACATTCTTCCCGAGCAAACTGCTGGCTCAGCATCATGGAGATGACATCCGCATACTCTCCTGCAATAACAGATTTCCTCCAGGCTGCCTGACCCAAGAGCAGGGGCGCCCGGCCCCTCCCCCACGTCCCCTCCCTGCTGCTGCAGGTATTTGCTGAGGAGAGGCCAGACCTCAGTGTGGAGTCACTCCCGCCTGATTCACTCCTCTCTGGGCTGCAGAGCTTCCTCTTTGCTGCTCAGAGCGGCTTCCTAGGGCTCAGCGCCTTGATTTCTGCCCTGACTCATCCCACCTTAGCACAATGCAGAGCCCTGTGGTTTGCACAAGTTGGGGCATGACCTGAGGTGGGGATGGGGTGATTTTCGTGGGGGTGGGGGTCACAATGAGGTAAGGGACCAGGAGGAGGTGTGGGTGTGGGCTGTGTGTCATGGAGGGGCCCAAGGAATATGTACCAATCAGTCCTGCAGGAAAGCTGGCTTATGTGGGGCAGAAAGGGGGGCCTCGCAGTAACCCCAGGATGGTCTGCAGCTAGGGTCCTCCTCACACTGAAGCTACTGGGCCCTGCTCTGCCCCTCCTCCTGCTGCATTCTCCCCCTGGAAAAAAGAGTCTGTGGAGACAAGGGGATGGCTCAACCCAAGCCTGTGACCCACACTTCCTGATCACAATCTGGGTACCCAAGATCTCAATTTCCTGCACACAGGTTCCCAGCCAACTCCTTAGGCCTGTGCAGCAGGCTTCTGCCAGGCGTCTTCCTCCAAGGGCAGGCTGTGTATACCAGGGGCGCTGGAGCAGGGCAAGTTGGTGCTACTTGCTGGGCAGGAGTTAGGGTGGTGAGAGTAGAGCTTGGGCTGAGAGGTATAAGCACCTTCCTTGTGGGAAGGGAAGGGGTAGGAAGGCAAAGCAGGCAGGCTGTAGCCATGGGGTCCTCCATTTGTACTCTTGCTTTGTGCCCTGCAATATTGGGGTGGACCTGACTGAAGTCAGTCCTGGCACATGGATGTGGAAGCCTCCCAAAAGGGGTACGCCAAGCTGGATCCCTATTCTACGGGCAGAAGCATGGCTCCAAAGGTCACAGAATCTGGGTTCTGGCAAGTTCTGCCAGATAGGCGTGTAGGCTCTCGGGTCAGCTACCTGGGTTGCAAATCTCTGGGGATTCCTAGCTGTGTGACCCCAGACAAGATCCCCTCCATGAGCCCCAGTTTTCTTATTTGCCACTTGAGACCCATAATTGCCTCTCCCTCATGTTAAGTAGTGAAGTGCTTAGTACAGTGGCTAGTACAGTGTAAAGTGACTAGTTAGCATGATAATCTGTGACCTTGGTAAGCCCTTGGCTTTCTCTGAGTCTCAACTCCCTTTCAGGGAAGGGAGGATGGTGCTAGATTCAATGAAACTGTAAAGCTTTTTCAGATACTCTTAGTCAGGATTAGGTCCCAGGGAGATGCCTCCCATTGTGCTGAAAGCCCCGTGGACAGAGCACAGCAAGCTCACCGGGCATTCTCCCCGCACCAGCCCTCGTCTCTCATTGATGGTTTGGACCTTCAGATCCTCATCAAAGGGCTTGAAGAGGAAAATGGTTCTCAGAGAACCATATTCTCTCCCACCCCAGGGCCTTTGCACATGCTGGTCCCTTTGCTGGAACACTTGTTTTTCACTTCTCACTAGTTCACTTCCACTTATGTTTCAGATCTTAAATCAAATATCACTTCCTTGGCAAAGCTCAGATCCTCTGTCACAGGTTCTCATTATTCCTTGTGTCTATTCCCATCTATAATTATATATCTATGTAGGTGAGCACTGGATGCCACTTCCTCCAAGAGGCCTTCCTTTCAACGCTGCAGAAGTTTAGTGCCCTCCTGGTGTGCTCCCAAAGCATCCTGCACTTTGCAGTTTCACATTTCATCTTTGAAATCTTTCTATTTCATCTTTGAGGGGTGGGTGAAATATCATCTCATCCTGAAAGCACTAGATCAGGACAGCCTCCCTTGCTGCCTATTCCCATAGTCCTCCTTACTCTCCTTTCATAAAATGCATTGCACTTGTCAAACTTGTCATGACTTATTCAATATCTGTCTTCTCTCACCAGAACAGGACTTCCTGAGGCAGGAACATACTTGCCTTATCCACCGTTGTATCCCCGGCATTTAGAACAGTGCTTAGGACATTGAAAGAATTAATAGCGAAGTGTCTCTCCTTTCCCCTCTGCAAACACACACACAGTGACACTCTCTCTCAAACCTGATTTTATCCTCAGTACCGAAGACGGCGCCTGGGACAAGGTAAAATTCCCGGTTAGCACTTGGTAAATGAATGAAGGAATAAGCGAGTCTCCTCTATAGAGGTGAAGCTCTGGGAGGCCAGGGATCATGTCTTCAAGATGTTGTTTTTCACTTTTTTGGTGTGAAAATGGGATGAAGTGAGGCCCCCAGAGAAAGGTTCCTGTTGTAGCACCAGATCTCCTGACTTTCACTCCAGGCAGATACAGTAGGGCGGCCACATCCTCACTTACCAACTGTTTACAACCTGCCTCATTCTGCCATCCAGCCCCAACCTTCCTCACCAATCATTTTCCACAACTTCCCTGCAACCTTGGGTATCAGCCACGGAGTCCTCCCATGGTTTCCTGAAGCCACTTCCTTTTCTTCATTGTCCAGTAGCCACCACGGAGAACCCCATGGGATAAGGGCAGGAGGAGAGAGATGCACAAGCTCAGTGGGAGAAGAGGAAACTTCACTGAAACACTGACATGTGAGCCCAGTCTTAAAGGGTGGGGATTATCCAGACAGGCTGCAAAGTAGAACACAGCAAAGGACGAAAAGCACTTCAGGCAGAGAGAGGGGTGAGCAAAAGCTCAAAGCAGAACCAGCTGAAATTCCTGGCATGGTGGCTACTCCTCTGAAAACACTGGGGTCCAGCAGCATGGGAAATAGCAGGAGGATAGGCAAGGCTAGAAGAGTATCGGGACTCAGGGTCGTTTTAGAGAAAGGAAGTTGTGGTTTCACCAGCAATATGCACACTCAGATGCGGCCTTTCCTTTTAAAGAGGCCCCTGAGCAACCATGCATGGGTCCTTGCCTTTCCTGGGCCTGGGTTTCCTGATCTACAAAATGAATGTTTTGCACGAGGTGCTCTCGCCAACTCTTTCCAGCTCTGAGGTCCTGTGACTGAAATTAAAGTCTCCCCTTGGCTTCTCGTTCCAGTTTTGGGCCAGCCCCAGGACTTGTGACCAGATATGAGGTCAGTCTTGCAGATTTCAAGACAAACGAGGGCTCTGTCTGTGTAGCTGGTGCCCATTTCCTGTGCGGGGGCTTTAGCCTTGTGTTTGGTATGGGCTGACTGTCCCCATGTCTGCGGTGTCACCTGCCCCTACCAGCCTTTTGTCCACTAGGCTCCTGGAACACCCCCGCAGCTTGGCCAGGGGGCAAGTGGCACAGCAGGTCAGGGAGGGTAGGTGGGCGAAAGGGGGGCCTCTGGAGCCCTGGCAGGGCCTTGCGGACATCCTGACGATCCCTGGCTCAACGGCCCAGGCTTCCGTCTTCCTTTCCTATACCCACATATGTTTCTTGCAGCCCAAAATTTCGGAATGAGTCAGACCTGGCTGTGAATTCCCTCCCTGATACTAGCTGTAAGTATTTGACCTAGTTAGTTTACTTGTTTGTTTATTCCTCATTTCATCTGTTTGTTAGCTCCATTTGCTCATCAATTTGTCCATTTCAATTTGTCCATTCATGCATCATTCAATAGATGTTTACTGAATACCTACTATGTGCCCACACACCGCAAGCGATGCAGTGGTAGACAAGCTGACTTCATTGATGCTGTCATAATACAGGAAGTGATGAGAGCAATGGCCTGAATGTCCCACGCCATAGTCACTAACCACCCATGGTTATTGAGCACTTGAAATCTAGCTACTGGGACTGAGGATTTCAGTTTTGCATTTTATTTAATTTTTATTTAAATTTAAAAACAGATATTGGATTCACTTTTAAGTATGCTTGAAATAACTCGGGGAATGAAGCCACTTGCTCAGCTGTCAATTTTGTGAAATCTATATACAGGTTAAATATTTGATGAAAATTTAGCATTTGAGTCAAGGTATGCTGAACATATATAAAAATGCATTGGATTTTAAAGTGTTAGTAAGAAAAAGAAAAAAGAAATATCCCACTAATAAATGTTTAAATACTAATTACATATTGGAAATAACATTTGGGATATTTTGAATTAAATACAAATATATTACCAGAATGACCCTCACCTGGTTCTTTTTATTTTTTTATGTGAAATTTAAAACCACACATGTGGCTCACATAATTTTTCTATTGCACAGTGCCATGTTAGGCAATTAAGCAAGCAATTACTCTGGGAACTCACAAGGTTGTAGTGAGCATTACATGAGGTGCTGGGTGTAAAGTGCTTAGTTCAGGGTAAGTACTCAGTCAATATTAGCTACATCTGAACATCAGACATCGGGCTGTACCCCAAATCACTCCTTTCCCTCACCTTGACAAGTGGTGCCTCTCTTGGGGCCAAGATCTGGGTCCCTCTGCTGAGGGTGACTTTTTTCACAGGAGTCTCTTGGGCCTTTTATACAAGCAGGGTCTTCCATGGCCCATCTCTCAGTCCTTCAGATATTCCCAGATATATCTGTTACAACATGGGCCCAGGTAGGCCCTTCACTGCCCCCCTCGATGCCATCACTGTCTTCCATCTTCCTCCTCCTCTCCAGAAGTGTTCACTCTCTGGCCCACCTCAAAATCCGGCCCATTCTCCAGGACTTTCTAAGTCACTTTTGGAGTTCACAGATTCATAAAATTTCCCACAATTCTGGGGGCCCAATTTGGATGGCTTTTTTTTTTCCCAATAAGGTCATTGAAAAATTTTAATTAATGTCTTCCATCACCGTATTTCATAAGAGAAAGAATTCTTTTAAAAGTGGGACCTGGGCCGGCCGAGTGGCGCATTGGTTAAGCGCTGGTTTTGGGATGCCAGCGGCCCCGGTTCGGATCCCACATGAGGGCCAGTGACACTGCCCTCTACAGCTGACAACAGCTCCACCTGGAGCTGGGCTGTGCGAGCCCCGGTGATGGTGTGGGCTGCCATGGGCTATAGTGGGTGGCCCGCAGCCAGCGTGAGCGGCTGGCAGCCAGGAGTGGGCTGCCAATGGCCGCGGTGAGCGACATCCAGAGGCCAGCGACCGATCTGCCTCATCCGGGAAGAGCGCAGTGACGATACCAACAGTGAAGCAACATCCTCCGCAACTAGACTGAAGAACAAAAAGACAGCAACTTGTCTGTTCCCCTTCCCCGATTCCCCAACGCTGTTCCCCTCTGCCAATTCCCCAATAAAATCTTTAAAAAAATAAAAAAATAAAAAAAATAAAAGTGGGACCTATCTTTTTTTTTTTCTGAATTTGATAAGCTAATTCTAAAATTCATATGGAAATACAAGGGATCCAGAAAAGCCAAAAACAGTCTTGAAAAAAGAAGAGCAAAGTTGAAGGACTCATACTTCCTGATTTCAGAGCTCACTACAAAGCTATAGTAATCAAGACAGTGTGGTACTGATATAAGGATAGGCATATAGATCAATGGAAGAAATAGGAGAGTCCAGAAATAAAGCCTTACATGTATGGTCAATTGATTTTGACAAGGGTCCCAAAATAATTCAATGGGAGAAAGAAGAGTCTTCTCAACAAATGATGCTGGCACAATTGGATATGCAAATGTAAAAGATGAATTTGAACCCCTATATCTCATCATGTATAAAACTTAGCTCAACATGAGCCATAGATCTAAATCAAAGAGCTATAAACTCTTAGAAAATATAGGAGTAAATCTTTGCAACTGTGGATTTGTCAGTGATTACCTACATACAACATCTAAAGCATAAGCAAGAAAACAACTGACAAGTTGAACAGCATCTAAATTAAAAATGTTTGTTTTTAATGGTATCATCAGCCAAGTGTAAGGGAAACCCACAGAACGGGAAAATATATTTGTAAATTATATATCTGATAAGGAAGTTGTATCCAAATTATATTTTAAAATGCTTGGGCTGGCCAAGTGGCTCATTGGGTAAGAGTTGGCTTGGGACGTCAGCTCTGAGCAGCAGGCCCCCCGGTTCAGATCCCACACAAAGGCCAGTGACGCTGCTCCCTCTACAGCTAAGATGGTGAACAACAGCTCGACCTGGAGCTGAGCTGCTGTGAGTCGCTGGCGACTGCGCAGGCTGCAGTGGGGCTGGCTTGCAGCTGGCATATGCTTTCATGAGCTGCAGCGAGCCCCTGTCCAATGACTGGTGAGTGACTGCCTCACCCAGGAAAAGCACAATGATGATACCAACATGGGCCAGTGAAGCAATGTCTTCCACAACTAGACTGAAGAACAAAGGGACAGCAACTTGTCTGTTCCCCTCCCCTGATTCCCCAATAAAAAAATCTTTTATTTTTTTTTTTTAATGTGAAATAAACATTTTTTGTTTTGTTTTAAATTAGCTTCAGGTGTACAACACAGTGCAATAGTTATACTTTTTACCCCTCAAAGTGACAACCCCCTCCCCCAATTCTCCACCCCACTCCTCCCCACCATATCATACATATCTATTACTTTGACTCCCTTTGACTCCCTTCCACAGTATAATCCACATCCTGTGACTATCTATATATTCAATTACAGTTGGCATACAATATTATACAACCTCCGTTTCAGGTGTACAGTGCAGTGATCAAGCCTCTACTCCATCCATGAAGTGGTCTCTCTAACAAGACATGTGACCATCTGACACCACACAAAATATTTACAACATTATTATATTCCCCGAACTGTCTTTCATATCCCTGTGGCAATATTGTAGTTCCCTATTTATGCTGTCTAATCCCTTCCCCTTCTCCCTCATCCCCACCCCGCTCCCAACTAGCCACCCTGTTTTTCCTCTATATCTATGAGACTGTTTCTGTTTACCTTGCTCATTCATTCAGTTTTTCAGACCCAATAAAATCTTTTAAAAAAATAATGATGCTTACAACTCAACAACATGAAGACAAAAAACCCAATTAAAAAATGGGCAAAGTATAGAATAGACATTTCTCCAAAGATGACATACAAATGGTCAACAAGCACATGAAAAGATGCTCAACGTCACAATTCATTAGGGAAAACCACAATGAGATACCATTTCACACCTACTAAGATGGCTATGATCAAGAAAACATAATCTGGCCGGCCAAGTGGCGCGTTGGTTAAGAGCTGGCTTGGGATGCCAGCGGCCCTGGTTCGGATCCCACACATGAGGGTCAGTGACGCTGCCCTCTACAGCTAACAACAGCTCTATCTGGAACTGGGCTGTGAGCCCCAGCAATGGTGTAGGCTGCAGCCCCTGCTGCAGTGGGCTGCCATAGGCTACAGTGAGTGGCTGGCAGCCAGCGTGAGCGGCTGGCAGGCAGCATGAGCTGCCAATAGCCACGGTGAGCAACCATCCAGAGACTGGCGACTGATCTGCCTCATCCGGGAAGAGCGCAATGAATGATACCAACATGGGCCAGTGAAGCAACATCCTCCGCAACTAGACTGAAGAACAAAGACAGCAACTTGTGTGTTCCCCTTCCCCGATTCCCCAACACTGTTCCCCTCCCCCAATCCCCCAATAAAAATGTTTAACAAAAAAAATAAAAGAAGAAGACATAATCAAAATTGTTAGCAAGGATGAAGAAAATTGGAACTCTCAGACACTGCTAGTGCAATTGTAAAATGGCTGCTTTGGGAATCGCAATTCTTCAAAATGGTTTTTTTTTTTTGAGGGCAGTGTCACTGGCCCTCACATGTGGGACCGAACCGGGGCCGCTGGCTTCCCAAGCCAGCGCTTAACCACCGCGCCACTCGGCCGGCCCCTTCAAAATGTTAAGGATAGAGTTACCATAGGCCTCAGCTATTCTACACCTACACATCTACCCCAAAGAAATGAAAACACATGACAACACAACAAACAAAAATTCACACTCACATACACAAATGTACATAGCGGCATTATTCCTAATAGCTACAATACAGAAAAAGCCCAAATGTTCAGCAACCGATGAACGGATAAACAAAGTGGGGTATGTGCACACCATGGAATTTTATGTAGCCATAGAAAGGAATGGAATACTGATACACAACGAACCTCCAAAAACATCACGCTCAGTGGAAGAAGCCAGTAAGAAAAAGAGTACATAATAGTACAATTCCATTTATTTGAAACGTCCAGAAGAGACTAATCTACAGAGGCAGAAAGCAGATTAGTGGTTGTCAGGGGCTGGAGGTGAGTGACGGGGATTGGGGAGTGACTGCTGATGGGTATGAGGTTTCTTTTTGGCATGAAGAAAATGTTCTATCATGCGATTATGGCTATTGTTGCAGAACTCTGTAAATAAGCTGAAAGCCATTGACTTGTACACTTTAAACGGGTGATCTTTACACCATGTCAATTCTATCTCAATAAAGCTGTTCAACACAGAAGTCAGCGGGCCCTGGGATATTGGTTAAGTGTGCAGGGTTCTGCTGTCCCCAGGGCTTCACCATGAATCCCAGTTCTGCTGCTTTCCAGCTGTGGAACCTCAGACAAAGTAGATGACTGCTCTGAGCCTCAGTTTCCTCAACGATGTGGGGATGTTGTGAGGCCCCAACAAGAACAACTGGGTAAGGTGTCGCGACACAGCGAGTGCTGAGAAATCACCAGGTGTCTTTAGTGTTAGTTAGGTTGTCACCTCTGATTCAAGGAGAGTCCTTTAAATGACATGAGATTATGGAAAAATCTCACTTTTTCTCCTTTTGTAAAAACTAGCGAAAGCTTCCTGACTGGCCAGCATCCCCCCAAGGCAGCAGGGAGCTGCCCACCCACAGCATCTTCCCCCCTGATGGGAAGGAGACTGATTGCCAGGGCTGGAAGATTTTTAGGGATCAGCTCCTCCAGTCCTTTCCAAACACATTTTAGGAGTGGAATCAGTCTTCACATGAAATTAAAATACTAATAATCATAATAAGGGCTAATGACTGTTGAGCCTTCACCATAAGCCCAGTACTATGTTAAGCATCTCATGGGCATTATCTCCTTCATAACCACCAGGCACTGTAGATCACAGTGTTGTCGGCGATGGAGCCCTCAAGAGCCTGTCAGTTTAATACAAAACACCTGTACCCTTAATCAAAGGCGGGGTCAAAGCGACGCTTCAGGGGCCTGACTGCAAGCACCCAGCTCAGACCCTAGATCAGTTACTTAATAGCTCGGAGCCTCAGTTTCCTCAACTGTAACATGCAAGTGCTACTCGGGGTTATTGCACTCGGCACTTCGCATGCATCACCGCAGGTAATCCACCCAACAACCTGTGAGGGCTCAGTGTTTATTCTCATTATGACAACACACGATCACCTGCTTATGAAGAAATCCCGGGTGTGAGACAGATCCAAGTAGGGCCATTCTGGTTGAAAAGAGTGGGGTCTCGCTTCTGTCTGTCTTATCTACTTTCTGCTGCCCCTTCCCCCAAGGCGGCCCCTAAGAACCCCTCTTTGGAACTCTAGGGCTCCTGGAAGCACAGTTTGAAACCACTCCTTAGCTCGTCCTCATTCCTTGCACAGAGAGAGCTGAGGCCGAGAGAGCGGAGGATGCCTGCCCAGGTCACACAGTCACTCAGGACAAGAACCCTGGTTCCCTGCCTCCTGACTTGACTGCTGCTGCCACCACTGGGGTCCCCAGGTCTCCCCATTGCCTCAGAGGAGGTTGGGCTGCTGCCAGAACTCCCAGGTTGGGCCCCCCTCTCCCAGTCTTGGGATAATCCTTTAATGAATTAAGTGGGGCAATTATGGCGGGTGAGAGGGAGGCTTTGTTACTTTTTGGTAACCCACTGGCATCTTGCAGTCTCATTTACTGTCAATTGAGTATTTAGAGATAAATGCTCCTACTTTCCACATCTTCACCAGAATTTCCTCCCCTACCACTTTCCCCTTCAATCAGTGTCAACACTCCCTGTTGGGCCATGGCAGGTAAAGTGGTAAAGGAGACCCGCAGAATGCCCCCTCTCGTGGGGCATCCATCTAGTACAGCAAACGGACACCAACCAAGCAAAAACCAGAACAAACCCAAAAACGTAAATACCTGAAGCTCTCTTCTAGTCTGCAGGTCTCTTGGTGCCCAGTGGAGTGAGAAGGTGGGTCTTGGATGCAGCACAGAACCCAGCCTGGCTGCCGTTCTTCCTTCTGCCTGCAATGTTTCTTCTCGGGTCTGTGTGGCTGGCTCCTTGTCACTCAGGGTCCCCTCACGGGGTCACCTGCTCAGCACAGCCTCTCCTGGCCACCCTGCTGGAGCAACTCCAAGCTACTGCGACCCACTCTCTGCTTTCATTTCTTTAGAGAACACACAGCTTGCTCAAATCATCCAATTGATTGACTTGCTGATGTGTTTATTTTCTGCCTCCTCCCCACAGTGGCAGCTTTGGAAGGCAGGGAGTTGGTCTAGTTCACCACTGTACCCCCAGCACCCAGGAGCTCCATAGTGTTTGCTGATGGACTGAATGAAGGATGGGACGGAAGAGTAAAATGCAAAGAGGATTCTAGTTCCATTTCTGTCGCTACCTTGCCGGGTGACCTTGAGCAACTTTCTCACCCTCTCTGGCTAACCTCATTTTCTTCAATTGCAAATTTAAAAACTAGAGTCAACATCTCTTCCAGCTGCATGCTCACATCTCCCTACAATGGCTTCACACTGAAATATAAATTTGTCTTTAGACGGTTGTCTGGAAGCTTCACAGGCACTCCCAATGACAGTCAGGGCTGAGCACAACTGCTCCCAGCAGCCCTGGGGCTCTGTGGGCCAAGCAGCCTGCTTTTCCTGCACAGGCCCCATGGCTCCATGCCTGGGGCTTCAGGGTAGGCAGTAGGGTGGCCTCCATCTGGGCAGCAGCCAGATGGGAGGAGAAACAAGAACCACTTATCTCCACTAGGCCTCCCTTATCCCTGGGTTTTCAAGGATCCCAGTAGCAGCCTGGTGAAAGCTAGAGGGCTTAGCTGGAAATCCTCAGGCAATTGGGGCGGCTTGTGTCTTGGAGCTGCTGAGGAGCCTGAAATCTCCCAGCGTAGGGCCATGGAGAGGTCATTTGGGCCATTTCCTTGCCTCTGGGCAGAAGGCATGGGCAGGAGCCCTGGAACAGGCAGCAGGCGAGCTGGGTTCAAGTCTCCACTGTGCTGAACCCCGACCAGTGAACCTGGGCAATCAACCAGAGCTGCACAATGAGCAGCTGCGGACTGCACAGTCACGGGGGGCAAGGCACCGGGCTGCGTCTCCTCAACCTGGGCACATCCAAGTACTCTGATTCAGAGGACAGGAGTGGCACCCCAGAATCTGCGTTTCTCAGTGGGCATCCACGTGATTCTGATAACTGGGGGCGCTGGATATGGACCCCGAGCCTGAGACATTACGGTGATTTTGAAGAGGGAAGCGGAGCTGAGCATCACGGCAGAAGGTGGTGTGTCAGGGAGGAGTGAATGGCGTGTTTTGGATGGTAAGATAAGAGTGAGTAAGCCAGACACTGACCTCAGGCAGCCCCAAAACATCAGGCCCCAGGGTGCTCAACCGTTACTTGATGGAGTAGGGCCTACTGTTGCATCATATAAGGTCAAGCTCCTGCATCTACTCCTCCACCAGTCACCCTTTCTATACCAGGTCGGAATCTACTGCATGATCTGATCAATGTGTATCTGGAACAGAGGAGTCCTTTAGATTTGCTTCTAACCACTGTCCTCTGACAACTGCATGCAGCTTTATGCAGAGCTCCCGCTCATCTATCTCAGGCAATTCTCATAATTTCCTGGGGAAGGCGGCAGCTGGACTGACCGTCCCTGTTGTCAGCACAACAGACTTATGGTGACATGGCCACTAAGAGTCAGTAAGCAGAAGGGCCCCAAACCAAAGTGGGACATCTGACTCTAAATCCGATAATCCTGGACCAGGACTAGCTGTTTGTCCCCCTGCTCGCCCGTCCATTTGTCCATCATCCATCCATTCATCTATCTACCCATCTGTGTGTCCATCCATCCATGCACTGCTAACTGACTTTCATGGCTTTATTTCTATCTGTTACCTGTTAACACACATTCGTCATGATTTTGTCTCTATAACAATCTGTCTAGTCAATGTAGCAAAGATTTATTCAGAGCCTGCCATGTATCACATGCTCTCCCATGATTCTCCTGCTTTCACTGTCCATATACATCTTCCTCCTGATGCTTTCTCCTCTGACCTCTGTGCGGGACCCTCAGTCTGTGTGGCCATGATCTCCACTTGCCTCCTTCCTTACTCACACTCTTCCCCGATTGCTTGGGAGTGGGCCCCCTGTCCTTCAGTGACAGCCTTTGACCTGGCTCCATTCTTGCCCCGTGCTAGACTCCAGGGAAATGTTGATTGAACAAATGACTAGACATCCCCCTCCCCCAACTAGGCTGTTTGCAACTCAAAGGCAAGGACCCTGTCTTTTCCAGGGTTCCATTCCCCTCAGTTCCCAGTCTAGGGCCATGCACATGGTAAACATTTTGTTCCTACGGGCTGGCTTGAATGCACAGTCCTTGAGAGTTGGAACAGACTTTTCAACTTCTATTCATTCAACAAATCTTGCATAGATTGGCCCACTAGATGCTCTTTCCACGCCTAGACATTAATGAGCACAGCCTCATTTTGCAGATGGGAAGCAGGAAGCCCTGAGAGGGGCTTGCTCAAGGCCCCACAGCGGTGGCAGAGCCTGGAAGACAGTGAAGAGAAAGTACTCTGCACCCAGATGGCTCCCGAGTCCCCATGGAGCCTGGGGTGTGTGTGTGTGTGTGTGTGTGTGTGTGTGTGTGTGTGTGTGTGTGTGCTTCAAGATCCCCAGAGAAAAGGAATTAGGAAACCACAGGCTGCCTCACCAGGTCAAACCAGCCAGGCCCCATTGAGAGCCAAGGGTGGCAGGCAGGGCCTGAGCCAGCCTCGCCTATACAGATGACAGCAGGGGGACCAGGAGCTGGCAAGAGGGGGAGGGAATGACTCCGTTAAGACAGCTTCTAAGGGAAGGGAAGTAGGGGGCCCGAGCTGGATCCCAGAGGACCACACGCTTGATGGGGAATATCTGGGCAGTTGAGTCCAGCCCCCAACGCCAAGGACACTGCAATTAGGCCCTACATTCCCTCATTTTTGGGAAATATCCTGCTGGCCCTGCCCCTGCCCTGTGTTAAAATCAGACCCAGAAGACCTAGCTCAGAGGTTCATCAAACTTGAGTGAGCGCAGAATGACCCGGGGAGCTGAAGGCATAGAGTGGACTCCATAAAAAAACCCAGAGATGCACTGTCGAGTGAAAAGTTGCAGAAAGCCACACAAGATACTCTTTCAACAACCACCCACACCAAACAAACAAAAACCCCGAATGCTAGATATTTTCTACTGGTATATTTATATATGAATATAAATACCTATAAAGGTTACACACCTAAATGCTTATATTGGTTGCCTTTGGGGAAGGTATTAGTGGTGGTGGCAGACAGGGCTTTAGCCTTAAATGTAATGTTTTATTATTTTATAAGGAAAATGTATCACATATTACTTACGTAAATGAAAAATTTAAATATAAAGATTTTTCCAAAATTTTCACCCATTTTATCTGGTTGGAAGTTTGAAAATCTTCATTTTCGCAAAGTTTTTGGGGCTTCCATGGAGCCGATCTATGAATTGCACTTTGAGAAAAGCTGGGCTAGTCCACCATTGTACAGATAGGTAACTTGAGAGTCAGAGAGGGTAAGGAACTTGCCTAAGACCACACAGCAGCATGGTGTCTGAGTTGGGACTTGAGCCCAGGATGTTTCAGTCCAAGCAATGCTCTCTCTTGTACACCGTGACACAGAAAGGAAACCCACTAGGAGAGCGGAGATGGAGGCGGGGTGGGTGGTTGTCCAGAGCCAGTGTGTGAGAGGTGGGGGCTCCAGGTATCACTGAGTGAGGCCACTTAGCAGCCTCTGTGCAGGAGGAGGCTCACAGATGGTGGTGGGGGAGGAATGGGCAAATATTGCCTGTCTTTCTAACTTTTCTTTGAGCTGCTTTGTTCTCAGCGCTTTTCCCTTCCTGGATTCCCCTGCCTTTGTGTGGTTTGCCTCTGAGCCCCTCCTGTTTCCAGCAGTGGCTCCATTAGGGCAGCTTTGTTGCTGGGTGACTGTGGGCAACCCCTTCCCTCTCTTGACTTCAGTTTCCTTATCTCTCATCTAGACAGTGGAGTGAATCAGTGGCTCCCAAACCTGGTTTTGCATCCTCTTGAAGGGGGAGGGGGTAGTCACTTTGTAGGGGGTGAAAAAGATAACTATTGCATAGTTTTGTACATCTGTAACTATTAATAATAATAAAAATAATAACTAAAAAAAATAAGCTTTGGGTACCAATAGTTAAAAAAAAAAAAAATGCAGTCCTGAGGCGGCCGGTTAGCTCAGGTGGTTATAGCGCAGGCTCATAACACCAAGGTTGCCAGTTCGATTCCCACATGGGCCAGTGAGCTGAGCCCTCCACAACTAGATTGAAACAACTACTTGACTTGGTGTTATGTTGCTGAGGTCTTGGAAAAAACACACTGGTCCCCAATAAAGTTTAAAAAAATTTTTTTTTAATTTAAAAAAATGAAGTCCTGGGCCCCTCCATGATGGGGGGGTGAGGCCTAGAATGAGCCTCCACACCGCCCCCACACACACCAGAGATTCTTATAAAGTCTGAAGTAGGACAATTACTGGCCACTAGTCTTTTTTCCCTGAGCAACTTTCCCTGAGCCTTGGGCCTTGGGCAGGTCTGAGGTCTGGACGTAGAGGAGAGCTTGGGGTGCTGAGAGCCCAGAGAGGACAGCAACCCCTGCTCCCAGGAGACCCTGGCCTCTCTCCCTGTGGCCCTCGTCTAGGCAGAGGTTCTGGGGTTTCCTCCCTCAGGGCCAGCCTCTTTCTAGCCAGGGCAGAATGTCTGGAATGTGGCTGCCCAGGGAGACCGTGCTGGTTGGGTTGCCAGAGCGGCCTCCTGAATTCAGGCAGCAGAAAGCGGACTCCTGTCCCTGAGGTCCTCTGCCCTGCTGGCCTTGAGGGTTATGGGGACCTGAACAGGCCAGCAAATCTCACGAGGCCTCAGTTTCTTCATGTGTAAAACCATGTCCTACTTCTTCACACGCATGACAATGTGACACTTGCAAAGCAATTTCGCATCTATCCATCCTCTGCACCTATTACATGAAGAGTTGTGAAAAGATGAATTAGACTCCAAACTGATCCAGAAAACGATGATGTTTTTGCTGCAGGCATAGTGCTTAGTGTTTTAATGATTCGTCACCATTTTTAATCATGACAATCCCTGCAAGATAAGAACTGTTACCACCTCCATTTGGCAGATGAGGAAACTGTTTCCCAGAGGGATTAAGTAACTTTCCAAGGCCACACAGCTACAAGATGGGTTGGAATCCAGCTGTCTAATGTCAAGTCCAACCCTCACCCTGTGCTCCACGGCCCCACCAAGTGCAGCCGGGGGGCTGAGGACCACACAGTGATGCCCTGCCCCGACCTCCCTGCGAGACCGGAACAGAGCAACCTGAGCTGGGTAAGGGAGCGGAATCTCTAGCAGTTCATGGGGAGGCATGCTGGGGAGACTAGCAGATGCCCTGAGCAGGTAACCTTGTGAGGGACCAGGTAGGTGTGGGCCGGATGGCATTCTGGGTAGAGACCCGGCACGAGCCGAGGCTAGGGAGCGGTAGGTGGCTGATCTGCAGAACAGGCCACATCATCTGAGGTCCCAGCAAAACGACACAGTGGGAACCTTATTCAAAAGTTACGGAGATCTGCAACACAGAGACAGCAGAGCATTGAACCAAGTGCTTGCAAGGCCTTTCTGGTGGCACCTGGCATGCCCATGGATCCGAATCCTGTAACATTAGGGTGGAGACTAAAAGCACAGGGTTTTTGTTTTGTTTTGTTTTGTTTTCTTGAGGGCAGTGTCACTGGCCTTCATATGTGGGACCCGAACTGGGGACGCTGGCTTCCTAAGCCAGCGCTTAACCACCGTGCCACTCGGCCGGCCCTAAAAGCACAGGTTTTGGAGCTACATAAACTTAGTCCACATCCTGGCTCTACCGTTTAAGGATAGGATGACCTTGGGCAGGTCACTTCAACCTCCCTGACTCTCAGTTTGTTCCTCAGCAAAATGAACACAATAATAATAGTACCTCATCAGGGCGTCTATTTGAAGATTTAAATGAAATAATGCTTAGCCTCGCTCTTAAATTATAACAAATATTAGTTATTATTACTACAATTGTAGTTGTCATTGTTACTATCCAATAGGGAGAAATGGGAGATGACACTCGAAATGTAGTTTGTGGTTGTGGAGAAGGGGACCTGGGAGGGGTGCTGGTTCCCTGGGCCAGGGCTACATCAGAGCCCCAAGTCTGGTGGCAGGTAAGGGTGGGGTAACATCAGATGGTTTGTTTCAAACCTCAGAGTGGCTTCCCATCTCCCAGGCTTCCTGTTGGGGTGACCTAACCAAGGCCATTGAGCCGGCCAGCCTGGCTCCTGCAGCTCTCAGCACCAGCCCCACCCACCAGCACCAGCCGGGAGCAGGCCGACTTCAGGCTGGATTGGCGGCGGATGAGCTCATGCTCACCGGCCTGGCCAACAAGGCCGGACGCTTCTCCTGGCAGGAGCCTGTCAGAGCAGCCAGCTGGGGGTCAGGATGAGTTGGAGGGCCCGGTGGTGCCCAGATGCCCATGGCCAGCGGGTCTGCTGAGTGTTTGATTACATTCCCAGGCACCCCAGGCAACACCAAGGCTGGCTGTTCCCACTCCTGCTGGGTCCCGTCTGTCAGTCAGCCGCAGAGCTGACATCCCAGGCTCAGCCCACACGACCCACCTGCTTTCCACCTTCTGTTTCTCCCTCTCGGCTGCAGGCTGCAGCCCTCACGGAGCCAGGTGGCCTCAGCCCCCGATGACTTCATCCTTCTTAAAGGCATCAGACCCCTCTGACAGCAGGGCCCCCAAAGCCTTCCCTGCCCGCAGGTCCACAGACAGACCCCAGGGGCTCTGCTCTATCTGTCTCCCAGCCTCACCCCCATCCTGCTGTGTGACCCTCCCTGGGGACCACACAGTATGACAGAGGGTCCCCGGCCCTGGAAATGTCAGTTTGCATTTCGTGTTCATTGAGCATATTGTTTCCACGTAACCAGTCCATCAGCCAACAGTTCCTACGCGAGCTGAATCTCCTTTCCAGACTGGTCTTCCGCGGTGGGCCACACTCACTGGGCATGAGGGTAGTGCAGTGAGGTAGCAGGTCCCGCCAAGAGGGCGACCGGCTGTTCCCCATGCCCCAGGACCACTCTGGTCATAGCACTGAAGTCCCATATCCTGGACACCCCCCTCCGTCCTGGGCCAGCCCTGCACATGCGGCTGTCTCTGAGGCGTTGTGTCTGAGATTTTCACCGAATAAACTGAGACTTTAGTCTGCCCCAGTAGGGATCAAAGGGGTTCATTCTGTTAAGGTTGGAAATAACACTATCTAGGCTCCATGGGCACCCTGAAATTGGCCACCTGGTGAGAGTTTTCATCACTGCTCAGCTCGTCCTTGATACTTTCTAGTCCATGGTGAATGTAGGGAAACCTAGGAGGGAGGGAGGAGCAGCCAGCCCCCAGAGGAGCATACCGCTTTGCTGAGGCGAGCAGGGGGAGCAGACAGCGGCTGTCTGCGAGGTCTGTCTTTAGAAGCCCACCATGCTTGTGAAAACTATCAGAACTTCAGAACATCAGAGCTGGAGGTTAAAGATCAGAGTTCAGTACCTGCTTCATCGAGCTAGAGAAACCAAGTCAAATTCTTTCTAGTGCCTACAATGTGCCTGTGTGGTAACATTGATGCAGCCCCCAGAGTGCGATGTAATTGGTCTGGGGTAGGGCCTGGACATCAGGATTTACAGAAGCCAGCCCCACACCCCCGCCCCTGGGGTTGCCATTGTGCAGTCTCAGCTGAGAACCACTGGGGTAAACAGAGCTCCATCCCTGAGGAGCTTAAAATAGACCGGGGCGGGACTTGAAGTGAAAAGAGGAGCATCCAGAAGTAGGACACAGAGCAGAGGGGCACACAGGAGATTCAGCCCGAGGCCTGCGGGGCGGAGCCAGAGGCCTGTGGGGCGGAGCCAGAGGCCTGAGGGGCGGAGCCAGATGCTGCGGGGCGGAGCCAGAGGCCCAGGGCAGTGCAGCCCCCGGGGTTAGGCTCAGACAGACTGGGGCTTGAAACTCAGGTTAGCCTAGACCGGTGACCTTAGGCCAGTAATGAAAACTTTCGGAGCTTCACTTTCTTCATCTGAAAAATCAAAAACGATAACAGCACCTAATTTAATGTGCTGGTGTTCAGAGAAATGTGATAATCCCGACAGAGTTCTGAGTTCAGTGCCTGACATAAAGATCAGCTATTATTATTATTATCATTATTATTATTACTTCTCGCTCAAGTCAGGGGATGGTCACAGGGAGCTCAGAGGGGACATGGCACATGGGCTGTGCAAGATGAATAGGTACAATTTTAGGTGATTGGGAAGCTGTGAGCAGGGGCTCAGGAATGAAAAACCTTCAAGCATGCTTGGAGGACACTTGAAGAGTCTAATTTCCCTGGTGCATGGAGGGCTGGAGGCCAGAAGATCCTCCAGTTGGGTCCTGGTGCCAGCAGGGAGAGGGATCAGGGCCTGGGTCGGGAGTGGCAGCGGAACAGGAGAGGAGGGGACAGATGTGATAGCACTGTGGGGTTCTGCCATCCATCCCTATACTCATCGCCCTCTTCCTCCCGCTGCCCCGCCCCCAAGGCTGCAGATGGTCCCTGGGGGACAGGCCGAAGCCAGCCTGGGTTGGGGTGGGGTCCCTAAGGAAAACAGTCGCCTGCCATTCCACACATGACCAGTCAAAGGGCCCGTGGGGCTGCCCAGCCACCTTTCCTCAGGTTAATGCCTAACCGGCCCAGACTCGGAGACTTGGGCGGCAGTCAGCCAAGTGGATAATTGCCCAGGTCAGCCTTCCCACTAGAATTGATCATGGTAGCTCCCCTCATGCTGCTAACCCTTAGGCCTCTCCTCCAGGGCAGAGGCAGCCTGTGAGAGGGGGGCCAGGGACAGCTTCCTCATAGGGAGCGCCTCTGGACATCATGGGCCACTCACCACAGCTGCCTGCTTGTCATCTGTGCTCATCCCCAAAGCCGGGACAGACTGTCAAGAGCACAATGCCTGCAGCAGCTCCATGAATGAGTATCTCCTGTGAGCTGGGAAATAGCCAACAGCCTCATAAATCTTACTGATTTCAAATATCCATAAGGGCCAGTCTGAACTTCTAGAAAACCAAGTCCTAACCACAGAACCAAGCCTCAATTTTTGTCACATGGCAGAGGAAACAGATGTGTTCTGAGGGGCCTGAGCAGTTGTGAGCCCATTTAACAGATAAGGAAACAGAGACTTTGCAAGTTTAAGTCATTTGCCTTGGGTCACATAGCTCAAAGTAACAGTAAAAACAAAGATAGATAGAATTCTTAATTATTAACTAGGCTCAAGAGTTGCTGCCCAGCTAGACGTCAGATAGAATTGCTAAGAGTCAGAACTGACTGTTGGGAGAAGTGATGAGCTTCTGGTAATTAGAGATGTGCAGGCGAAGACTCATTGATTTGCCAGGGAAGCTGCAGAGGGGCTGCAGGTCCTGGTGGAAGAGAAGGAATTGGACAGGATTGTTGCAGAGCCGATTTTAGCTTTGTGGGGCAGGAACTGTTTCATTTACCTCTAGGTCCCCAGTGCCTGGTCTGGTGCCTGGAAAAGGGAGGTATTGGGCCTCCTCACCTGTGTGTGCTCACAAGAAAGATGCAAATGGGAGCATCGTATAACCAAAAAAAAATATGACAGTGAGAGAGAGGGAGAGAAGGAGAGGGAGAGAGAGGGAGAGAGAAGGAGAGAGAGGGAGGGAGAGGGAGGGAGAGGGAGAGAGAGAGGAAGAGAGGGAGAGAGGGAGAGAGAGGGAGTGAGAGGGAGGGAGAGAGGAAGAGAGGGAGAGAGGGAGAGAGAGGGAGGGAGAGAGGAAGAGAGGGAGAGAGAGAGGGAGGGAAAGAGAGAGACAGAGAAGGAAGGAGAGGAAGGGAGGGAGAGGGAAGGAGAGGGAGGGAGGGAGAGAGGGAGGGAGAGTGAGAGGAGAGAGAGAGAGAGAGAGAGAGAGAGAGAGAGAGAGAGAGAACTAATTCCTGTCCAAGTCTTCTGCCTTTCCCTTAAAACACTGGTTCTCAACACAAGGAGCACATTGGACTATTTGGGGAGCCAGAGCAGAGAGGCACCCCATAAAATGAAATGCGTCAAAACTAAGATGTCTTGCTTCCCAGAGAGATGCCAGGTGCTGTGCTTTGCACTTTACACACATTATCTGTCTTATGAATCTGCACAACCTTACAAAGCATAACCTTCTGAAGCAGAAATTCTTGTTCCCCCATTTCACAGACGGGGAAGCCAGAGCCCAGAGAGGTTAAGTCACTTATGGAGGGAGTCACCGCTAATAACAATAAGAGGAAGGATTACCTTAGACTTTCTCTGCTAAGTGCCTCCCAACAATGTTTATCTCATTTAATCCCCATAATAACCCTGTATGGTAGGAGTTATTGTCTCCATCTTTTCAAAAAAGGAAACTGAGGCTCACCCAAGGTGACTGAGCTAGGAGGTAGGAGCAACAGGGTTTTGAACCAGCCTTGGTGGCAGGCATGGCTGGTTGTCACCGCAGATCTGCAGTATGGGGGAGGACAGTGGAGAGGACACTGGCCCAAGAGCTACGTGACCTGGGTCCTTTCCCAGTCCCCTCCTGGTGTCTGCGTGGCCAGGGTAAGTCCTACCTGCCTAGGGTCTCAGTTTATCCCTCTGTAAAACCGAGAAGGGGCGGGTGGAGATGGGCCTGATTTCTCAGCAACTTTCCAGCCGTCATTTTCCATGACTCGATTCCCCACCGTGAGTTCTGGGCCACAAACCAGTTGGCTCCCTCCCTCCCTCTCCGTGAGACAGAGAGCTGGCAGGAGGGGATGATCCGCCTCAATTCTCCCACCTCCTTTTTCTTCCTCCTCCTCCTGGGCTGGGACACACCTACTCCAACTTTCTCAGCAGCCTTTCCGCCCGGTGCACCTTCCTGCTCCCTCTCTGCACTTCCCTCCGGAGCCTGTCAGCCGGGTGCTAGGGAAAGAGGCTCCAGTTCGGCAGCCCAGCCGGGGGTACCCTCCCCTACCTGAAGGGCACAGGTAAGAACTGCTGCAGGATGGGAAGTTGGGGGAGGGGGTGCAAGGCGAATCCATTCTTGTGCCTCGTCCCAGACAAGGCGAGCTTTGGGGGCTCTTGGAAAGTGGGGACAGAACCACAGCGGAGGCAGGCATGGAGGGGGTCAGACAGGGCCACCTGAGCCTTGGATCACCTAGGTATACTGAATGAAGCCAGAGAGGTAGCCAGCCCGAGCCTCGGGGCTGGGGATCAGGGCTCAGGAATGGACAAGGCGAAGACTTTGACCTCACGGAGCAAGGTCCTATTTGTATGAGTGGAAAGTTGGAGTCTTGTCCATGGAAGAATGAAATCCCCTGCTTGGGCTTTCTAGGGATGAGCCTTCAGGGGGATGCAAGAGCCATTTTCTCTGTGGTTTTAGGGGAAAGTGCTGGGACTAGGGACTGGAGAGGTGGTGGCTGCTAGTGTGTGTCTGGGGATGCCCAGGGCCCCTGTCACAAACAAAGTCACCTGGTGAGAAGAAGGGGCTGCTTAGGGCAGCCAGATAACCTGGTCAGCTCCGGATGTCTTGTGACTCTTTCTCAGAACCTCAGCTTTTCTGGCTGTGAAATGGGGGTGATCACAGCCTCTAAAGGCTGTGGAAGGCTGCGAGTGGATGAGGCACCAGAGGGGACCCTTGGGTTGGGGGGCAGGGAGTGGGCAGCTCTGTTCCCTTGTCTTGGGGGCAGCAGGAATCCGATGCATATCTATGGAGGCAGGAGAGCTGAGGTGGAACGCTGAGCTGGGTCACCAGGCCAGAGTTCAGCCCTCCGCTAGAGGGCGGGGGAATGCTATCTGCCCCAATATGGGGAGCAGCCAGGCTGTGCCCAGGTTTGCCAAGGGCTCAGAAAGGCTGCCTCTGTCCCCCCGCCACACGCCTGGCTCAGGAGAGGGGAAGGAGGGAGAGAAGCGGGCTCAGGATGAGTGCTTTTTGTCCTTCCTTCAGCTGGCCTTACAGATGGGGAACTGAGTCTGGGAAGGTTAGCTGTACCCTCCACACAGGTCACTGCTTAAGAGTCACTATTACAGCTGACATTCGCTGGGTGCTTCCTGCATTCAGGGACTGGGCTGAATATGCACGGTCATTTGAAAAATGTGAGTTTTCAAAGCAGGCAAGGTGAGAAAGGAATTTCATTACTTGTGTCTCTGACTCATGGGCTGTGTAACCTAGGACAGTTATAAACCTCTCTGGGCCTATTTGCATATTTATAATAAAATAAAGGTGTTTGGATTAATAAGATCTGTAATTAACCGATTCCTTCCAACAAGCCTGTTGGGTAAGCAGAGCAGGAATGATTGTCAGCATTTTGCAGGCGAGGAACCCAAGGGGCTCAGTGTCCCAGTAAGAGGTGAGCTTGGGTTTCCCCCAGGAGCACAGGAAGGTGACACACAGGTTACACTCCTGGCAGGAAGGTGCTGAGTCCATGATGTTGGCTAGCCTGAAGGAGTGAAACAGAGAGCCCCCTCTGCCATGAGCTCCCTGGGCCTCAGTGTTCTCACCTGTAAAATGGGAGAAGAACTAGAGGGAGTCAAGGTCTCCTTGGAACGCCCCTCTGATTCTGTGACTTTTAGTGGCCTCCTTTAGGACTCAGGCTTTGTCTGTGATAGGGGCCCCCGGGCCCCCCTGGACACACACACGCAGCACACACGCAGCCAGAAAGCCAATGATACTCTCCAGCCTTACATGTCAGCTGTGCCTGTGCTTTGCACAGGAAGGCGCTGCTGGGCTCCCCGACACCTGTTCTCTGGTTGGGCTGCACGGCCCGCTCCCTGCACTCTTCTGTGCATGCAACTGAACTCACCTTAGCCTGGAGGTTCTCCTTTCAGCTGCCACACGACAGGCCATGGAGCCAGCACTGCTGCGGGCCAGGCGGCAAAGACCACGGGGCAAGTGACAAGCCTTAGAGAAAATTAATATGTGCTGGGGGCAACAGGGTTGGTACAGTCGGGGACCCTCTTCCTGGGCCCTGCCTTTTGGGGGCCTTCAGGACACGGTGGGCAGAGCCTCTGGAAGCTTCCCGACCTCCCTGGATTCCCAGCACAAGCTAAGCCAGCTCAGAACCTCAATACTATGATTTCTGTTATGGATGATGCTAAGGCTTCCATTTATAATGGGGCTTTCTAGACAGGTGTACAAAGAAAAGTGTGGGTCAAAGTCCTGGATAGTACTAGTTGTGTGACCTGGGCCTCAACTCCTCGAAAGCTCAGCCTCCTCATTTGAAAAATGGGGATAATAACAGTCTTTTTCTCAGAGAATTGATGTGAGAATAAAATGAGGTAATGCATGGAATGCACAGGGCCTTACTTATTTTGTTCACAGCCATCAATCAAGTCATCGTAGAGCTTGTCCCTGCTTCCCCTGGGGTGGGAGCGCTCACAGCACCCTGAAGGGTTCCTTCCTAAGACAAATCACAATTGTAACTTTAGTTATTTGTATATTTTTGGTTTGATATTGTCTCTCCTATAACTGTCGCTCACTGCTCCGGCACCCACCCGGGTCCATCTCAGTGCCTGGCACATATGAGAAGCTCATTGCATATCTGTTGAGAGAATGAATGAATCTTCATTTCTAAGTTATAGATGAGAACTGTCACTCAGAAGGACGAAGCATTAGCCCAACCCAATCACAGATAAGAATCAGGAATGGAAGAGACCCTAGAGATAATTGAATCAGACAGATGGAGATGCTGGGACCTCACCAGAGAAGGCTGCCACCTTGACCCAGGTCACACAGCAAGTGAGGGTGGAAGGCAGGACCACTATGCAGATCTTTTCATTTTCCTCTGCCTCTCTCTGCCTAGTCCAGTTCACAAGACGATCCTGTTTTCTGTGGGGGGGGAGGGGTCAGCCTTGGAGGCTGGTAAATCACCGCCACATACACTGGAGACAATTTGGGAACAACAACAAGCTTGATCCCTAAACTGTAAGCTGCCCTTCAGGGGACAAGGGACATACACCTCATCAACCTGACCCTACCCTCAACACCCACCAACGCGAGTGCGCACACACACAGACACAGACACAGACACAGACACACACACACACACACACACACACACACACACACATGTGCACACACACCACTCCACCACTATAGCCAGTATCTGTCACTGTATAACTGGAATAATCCTCAGGAATTCCCTGAAACCTGCCTTCAAGAATTGTCAGTCCTGGGCCGGCCGAGGGGCGCAGTGGTTAAGCGCTGGCTTGGGAAGCCAGTGGCCCCGGTTCGGTCCCACATATGAGGGCCTGTGACACTACCCTCAAAAAAAAAGAATTGTCGGTCCCATTTTACAGATGAAACTATAGATTTCAAATGATTGGGCTGAAGTCACTTACCAGTTTCTGCTGGTGTCCTGGGTCAGTGTGCCATTTCTGGGAGCCATTTCTGAGCATGGGATTCAAATGTCGGGAGGAGAACCAGAATTCCTGAGCTATATACCTGTCACCAGGTTAGACCGTTTCCCGTATACTTTCTCTTCTCCGCACACCTGCCCTGAAGGCCAGCTATCACTACTCTCTCTCTTTGTTTTCTTGTTGCTATTGTTGTTTTCCATGTGAGGACAAATAGAGGCTCAGAAAAGCTATGTCACTTCCTTTCAGTCACACAGCTTCTGTTCTCGCGACAGGCACTTAAATCGATAGACACTGAGTGAGCCTGACAATGTGGCAGGCCCCAGAGATTCACAGTTGCTGGAGACAGGCCCGTAAGCGGACGGTTTAATACCTTGAGGCAGGTGGTAACATAGAGACAAACTCGGCTGGCATGGGGGCCCAGAGAAGCATGTTTACCCAGTTATAGAATAAAGAAAGGCTTCTTGGAGGAGCTGGCACTGACCATTAGTTCTGAAAGCTGAATAAGGCTTAGGTCAGGAAAGAGAAGTGGAAACAGTGATCCAGAAAGAGAAAGCAGCGTGTGCAAAGGCACAGCGATTCAAAGAAAACAGCAGGTGCCTGCAGGGAGCCATCAGCTGGGCGCGGCCAGGTCATTGACGGCCTTGTGTGCCAGGCCCAGGAGTCTGGCTTTTTAAAAATGTAATTTACATATAATTTTTTTATTAATGGGAAATTACAGAAATCCACAAACATAAGCAGAATAGTATTTTAAAAACCCATTTCAACAATTATGTTTCCTTTATATCCCCTCCAATTCTTGCCTCCCCTGATTATTTCAAAGCAAATCCCAGATATATAATTGCCTCTGGAAATATTTCCATGTATACCTTTAAAACATAAGGACTTCAGAAAATCATCGTAGGAGAATGGCTTTTATTTTGTCAGTACTGGAGGATGCTGTTGAAAGAGTTTAAGTCAAAGAGTGCCTTGGTGAGGTGTCCATGGCTGTGGGAGGAGCATGAATTGAGAATAGGGGTCAGAGCAGAAGGTTCAGATGTGTTGCCGTCTCCCCCTTGGCCAATCACAGGGCCTGGCCGTCTACCATTACCCACTGATCATCAAATTATCTCCTAAAATATATCTCTTCTTGAAAGACAGGATGCCTTAAGCATGTTTCAGTTCGGAGACTGCAGAAGAGAGAAATCCACCTCCTGCCCCATTTCCTGTGAGTCTTTTTCCATTCCTGAGACTGGCGTGTCCCTGTGGGGGGACAGTGAGTGGCCAGGGCAGCTGTCTGTCCCCTGGCTGGGGGGAGGGAGCCCACACTGGAGAATTCTCCAGTCCTTGCTCCTGTTCAGCTCCAGTGCCCACGGCATTGGCCTCAGAGCCAGCTGAGCAGGACTGTACATGCCGGCTGTGGGGTAACATCAGCGTGTGTATGCGTGTTGGCCCGTGTGCGCTCACATGTCCTGGGTCAGAGCTGCCTGCTGTGCCTGCTGTCTGCTCCTGCAGCATCCCCTGCCCAACAAATGCAAGCCTACACGGCACAAAATGCATCGTTTCAGACCCTGAGACGTTTAGCCCTGGAAAGCGGCAGAGCTGTGTATCAGCCCGGCACCTGCACCCTGGAGCCAGGGTGCTCAAGTTTCCGTCCTGACTGCTGCTTTCTTAGCTCACCATTTCGGCTCCCTGAGGGGTGCAGGGGTTCATGACACTCTCTACTTTGCAGAGTTGCTGTGTGTGGACACGTGTAAAGTTCTTAGCCTCGTAGTCATCATGCACGAAGAGTTCACTAAGCATTTGCTACTTTTATAGATTTGGGGGCTCCTGAAATCTTGAGAATTGACTCAGAGAAATCTTGAGAATTGACTCAGAGAATCACAGCATCTCGAAAAATTCAAATCCCAGAATCTCAAACTCTTGGAAGTGAACAATTAGAAGAAACCTATCAGGTCCCTAGGATAACTCTCCACTCTGTGCAAACGTTCCTTGTACAGTGTCTCTAACGAATGGTCAGCCTGATTGTTTTTCTTTTCGTAAACATTCAAAAACAGAGGGCATCAATTTGAGTCATAGTTTGATAAATTTTTCACAAAGTGAACACAAACAGTGGCTAACCAGAAATCAGAGCAAAAGGCAGATATCAGCAGCGCACCCCCTCCAAGAGCCCTCCCCACCAAGAGCCCTCCTGACACCCCTTGCCAATCACTACCTCCCACCCCTGGTGGAGCTATTACCCAGCCAGCCAGGCTGTTCTCAAATCCCTTCTTGTTGGGTGTGTACCATCGTTAGGAGAACTCTAATTATTAGAGAGGCTCAGAGAGTTAATTTGGAAGTAGCTAAATTAAATAACTTAACCTTTAAATTGTTTTGTTTTCACTGTCATATTTCTGTGGCAGCCTAGTTTAGAGCGGAGCTTCCCAAATGCCTAGGGCTGTTATGAAAAAATACAGATTTCTCAGCTCCATCCCAAGTCTACAAAATTAGAATGTGGGAGCTCAGTGTGGGGCCGGGGAATCTGTATTTCTACAAGCTCCAAGGGAACTCCAGGTGAGGTCCCACTGGGTTTGGGAACCACTGGATTAAGTGGTTCGGAGCGCAGACTCAACTCAGACCATTTGTTCCAATCCATGCTCCAGAGTTCCTGGCCGTTGACCTTGGACAAGGCCTTTCGACTGTCTGACCCTCAGTTTTTTCATGTGAAAGTGGGGGAGAAATAATGGTACCTACTTCTTTGGGTCCATCCACAGGGAAAGTACTCACTGAGCGACCAGTGCTACAATAAGCATCGCTAGTACAGGGACCAGTCCATCTGTGATGTAGCCAAGGAAGTATTGGGCTTGGTGTCTGAAGACTTGTGTTTGAGTCCTGATGGGGCCACTTGCTAGCAGTATGACCTTGGACAAGTCTTTTTTTTAAGATTTTATTGGTGAATTGGGGGAGGGGAGCAGCGTTGGGGAATCAGGGAAGGGGAACAGACAAGTTGCAGTTTTTTGTTCTTCAGTCTAGTTGCGGAGGACGTTGCTTCACTGGCCCATGTTGGTATCGTCATTGCGCTCTTCCCCGATGAGGCAGATCGGTCGCTGGCCTCTGGATGTTGCTCACCGCGGCTATTGGCAGCTCACGGCTGGCTGCCAGCTGCTCATGCTAGCTGCCGGCCACTCACTGTAGCCCATGGCAGCCCACTGCAGCAGGGGCTGCAGCCTACACCGTCGCCGGGGCTCGCACAACCCAGCTCCAGGTAGAGCTGTTATTAGCTGTGGAGGGTAGTGTTACTGGCCCTCATATGTGGGATCTGAACCGAGACCACTGGCATCCCAAAACCAGCTCTTAACCAATGCGCCACTTGGCTGGTCCATGGACAAGTCTTTTGACCTGCCCCCATCCCCTAAGGCCTCAGCTGTCCCATCTGTAAGATAGAAATACTCCTTGCTTCCCTCATAGAGTCTTTGAGGGGATCAAATGAGAAAATGGGCCAGAAAACTGCTCTGAGGACAGAAAAATGCTGCATGAAGTAAAACCCAATGAACTGGAACTCGGCTGAACCTGGGAACCCAGTGGAAAGTGGGCTCGCCATTGTGCTTGCGGTTCTGTGGAGGGCGGGCCCAGTGGGGGCAGGGAAAGGGAACTGCTGAGGCTTTGGTTTTCCACAGCCCTGGTGTGTGCCCTGGCATGCCTCCCACGCTGCTTGGGTTTTGAGAACTGTCTCCTTCCTGGTTCCTGGGGCAGGAAGAGTCCAAGATCCCATAGCTATGAAATCCTGCGCAATTCGCCAGTCAGAATGCTCTTATTATTTAAATGCCGTCCCTCTCATTACAAGTCTTCTTTGAAGTCCTTTACTAGCATTTTTAAGGAAACTTTTTAATGAAGAATAATGGACAGACAGAAAAGGGCACAAATCCTAAGTGTACAGCTCACTGTACTTTCCAGAAACTAACCAGCTGCCAGATAAAGAGACAGACCATGACGCCCGTTCCATAAACCCCTCCGGTGCCCGCCCTTCTGGGCACTACCACTCCCTGCCCCACCAAGGGTGACTTTATTCAAATCTAATCCATAGATGAGTTTTGCCTGCTTTTAAATTTGATATCTTTGGAGTAACACAGTATGTAATCTTCTGTATTTGGCTGCTTTCACCCCCACATTATGCGAGTGGGATTCACCTGTGTTGTTGTCTAGAACAACACTCCATTTTCTTCGCTGTATAGTATTCCATCACGTGACCGTACCACAATTTATTTATCCATTCGGCTCTTGATGGACATTGGGGTTGTTTTCAATGTGGGGCTATTATAAATAGTGCTGTTCTGAACATTCTCACGTGAATCTTTTGGTGACGTAGACACACGTTTCTGTTGTGTGTGGAACTGGAGCCCAATTGCTGGGTCACGAGATATATGTGGATGGAACCCTCCTTGTTTTTTCAGGTTCTGTTCTATTCTATTCATGGCAAGTAGAACATGGTTCATAGGGCTGAGTCTCTACCTGGGAGATGGGCAGACCTGTCCGCTGGAAGGTAAACAGTTGCCTCTGGGGTTTGAGATGCTGATGAACAGAGAGATTTGCACACTCAAGAGACTGCCACGTGCAAGTCAGGTGCAGGAGCCAGACCTGTTGCTTTTCCTCTTCTTTCTGCTCTTCTGTTTGACTTTAGAGAAAACCTTGAGTGTGCTTTGCCTGAAGGCCAATGTTCCCTCGAGAGTGATCAGTGGACCCCCTCCAGGGGAAAATGTGCACTCTGAGCCTTAGCAGTCCTACATCATAATGAGGCTGAAAATGAGAGAAACGAGGCTGTGATTTTTAACACACTGACACTTGAGAACCACTTCTCTAGCCTAAAAACCATCATGAAGATGGGGGTCGTCCCAGTTTCCCGACCCCCTGTCCCCTGGGGCCTAGAAAAGGACCACATATGGGATATCAGCTTTGAAAGGAGGCATGGTAGAACGTAAGATCCTAAAGAGAGGGGTCACCTTTTTCAGCGGATCCCAAATACCAGTCACACCAAAATCACCCTGGAACTTGTTAAACATCTATTCCCGAGCCCCACCCCTGAGGATTTTGATTCAGTGGATCTGGGGTGGGGCTGGGAATATATAGTTCCCCCCCCCACGTTAGAAAATTCCCAGTGGTGGGAACCACTGGTTCAAGTCCATGGCCAGCCCTGTGGGTCAGAACACAGCTTAGTTGAGTTCCGTCTGCTGATGGCTGGGTGGAGCAGAGTTACAATGGGTAAGAGGAATCCCTGTGGACCAAGCCCAGGGGGCTTAAATGTGGAACTCGGCTTGGCCTGGATCCCATCAGAGGCTCGTCTGCATCGCATTAGTATGTGCTTTGATGCTTCCAGAATCTTCCCTAACCCCTCTCTTGCTTCTGGCCCTCAGTCAGGTTCGGCCTGCAAAGCTGCAAGACTGGGTGCCTCAGACAGCGGAACTACCTGCCTTGCCCCACTGTTAGAAGCCGCTCCCCACCTGCCCAGGCCTGCCTGCCTGCTGGCTTTGTGTCCTGTTCCGCTCACAGGGGCTGGGGGGGTGGGGGGGGCGGGGCGGGGCCTTGGACAGACAGACAGCGCAATTGGGCTGGGCCAGGCCAGAGGGAGTGGGATCAAGTGGGAGGGCTAGAGATGAAGCCTTTGCCGAGAATCCGTGTTTGCTGGCATGGGAGGAGCCATGATTATATGATCCTGGTGTCGGGGAGGGATCACAGAACCCTCCCTCCTCCCAAGTGCTCTTTCTAACCTGAGGGAACTGGGAGGCAGGCCAGGGAATGGGTAGAAACACAGGTGATCTGAGTTTTAATCGTGGACTGGCCACATACTAGCTGTGTGAACTTGGACGTTAGGTAACCTCTCTGAGTCTCATTTATCCCACCTGCAAAATGAGGCTAATTATAGTGTTGGTGTAAGCTAGCTTAAAAGTGATAATGCATGCCAAGGGCTTACCACAAGGCCTGGCACATAGTAAATGCTCAGTAAACATCAGCTGTGACTAGTGCCTGTGCCTCTGTAAACATTGCCTGGTCCCCAAACCTTGCCATCTTCAGGGCATCATTTAACAATAGCTCAGTGGAGGGTTACTCAGTGAGGCAGGAGAGCAGGGACTAGCCCCAGCTCCCAGATGCACAAGTGGAGGCCCCATGAAAAGAGGAGGCTGCCAGGGATCGCCCTCTGGGTCCCCTGCTGGGCCTTCTGATGTGTTCTGAGGCCCCATGGCACCAAAGCAGCAGGGCCTCCAGTCCCTGAATCTCCTTCCTCACAGAGGCTGCCTCTGGAGGGCTCATGTTCCAAGCACTGTCCTGACTCCATCCTAACGGGTCCCCATAGCAGCTTTATGATTACTGCCCTCCATTTATATATGAAGAGGCTGAGGCTCAGTCAGGGTCAGTGATTCGCTCAAGGTCATCCAGCCAGCAATGGGTCGAGGCAGGACTCAACCGCAGGCCGCCTTCCTCCAGAGCCTGAGCAGGTGGTTGCCATGGGATGTGGCCCTGACTAGAGCCTCCCCACCCCCTAGGGTGCCTGAGTGAGAGGCAGACCTGGCTGGGAGTGGCCATGGGATGCGGGGGTGGGGGGGTTGGGGGGGGCTGATGGTCTCACGCACAAGGAACTAGGAGAGGTTCTGATACCAGCAGCGGCTCAGAGCCAGCTAAGAGGCCACCGGACCTGCTAGCCCCTGGGAAGGCAGTGTGTTGTGTCCTGGACAGAGAGGGGACTATGCTGAATGTCCTCATTTTACAAATCACATAAGCTGGGGCCCAGAGCAGTCACCCCAACATGTCAGTGGCAGAATAAAAGAGATCAGGAACCCCATGTTGCTGTGGGCTGTCCAAACAGTCCCTGCATCTTGTTTTCACCGCCCATCCTCTTCTGCCCACCTCACACCCACCCCCTGACCCCTCAAACTTGGAATGAGATCATATCTGTGACCTCTGCACCCACGATGGGAAAAAAAGAAGGTAATAGGAATAAAAAGTATTGTTATTTTAGTGATGCTCAAGTTGTGGCTTGAGCTTTGCCACAAATGGGTGAGAGAATGTCATAAAGACCCACAGATGTGTGCGTGTGTGTGTGGGTGTGTGTGTATCTGTGTGTGTATCTGTGTGTCTGTGTGTGTGTATCTGTGTGTGTCTGTGTGTCTGTGCGTGTGTCTGTGTGTCTGTGCGTGTGTCTGTGTGTGTGTATCTGTCTCTGTGTCTGTGTGTGTCTGTCTCTGTGTGTGTCTGTGTCTGTGTGTGTCTGTCTCTGTGTGTGTCTGTCTCTGTGTGTGTCTGTGTGTGTCTGTGTGTGTCTGTCTCTGTGTGTGTCTGTGTCTGTGTGTGTCTGTCTCTGTGTGTGTCTGTGTGTGTGTGTCTGTGTCTGTGTGTGTGTCTGTCTCTGTCTGTCTCTGTCTGTGTGTGTGTGTCTGTGTGTGTCTGTGTGTGTCTATGTCTGTGTGTGTCTGTCTCTGTGTGTCTGTGTCTGTGTGTGTCTGTCTCTGTGTGTGTCTGTGTGTGTGTGTCTGTGTCTGTGCCTGTGTCTGTCTCTGTCTGTGTGTGGGTGTCTGTGTGTGTGTCTGTGTGCGTGTGTTTGTGTATGTGTATGTGTGTGTGTGTTTGTGTGTGTTTGTTTCTGTGTGTGTCTGTGTGTGTGTCTGTGTGTGTGTCTGTCTCTGTCTGTGTGTGTGTCTGTGTGCATGTGTGTGTGTCTGTGTGCGTGTGTGCATGTGTGCATGTGTGTCTGTGTGCGTGTGTGTCTGTGTAGACAGGTGCTCCTCCGGGGGCTTCTGGGCATGGCAGGGATCAGTACACATACAGCGGAGAATTCCCTCATTCCACACATACTTTTGAACACCTATTGTAATAGTAATGACATTACTCTAATTATTATAATAGTAAGAGTAGTAACTAATAACAGTAATAATGTGAACTACTTTCTGTGTGTCCGGCACTATGCTAAATGCTTTCCGTGCATAAGCTCAGTAAATCCTCCAGTGAGGTAAGCATTGCTAGCCCCACTTCACAAATGGGGAAACTGAGGCTCAGATAGAAGGAGCCAGGCCCCCAGACGAAAGCAGAGGCAGGACTGAGGGCAGGTCACCCCAAAGCCTGGCTCCTTTCCCCCTGTACTCTTCTCCTGGCTAATGAGTAGGATGCCCGTGGCTTTGTGGGCTCCTGAGGACTCCCCAGGACGGGGAGACTGGGGTCTGATTCCAGTTGTGCCACTGACATGCTCTCTGACTTAAGACAGAGCACTATGTGACTTCCCTTCTTTGGGCCTAGTTGTCCCATCTTTACAAAACAGAGATAGACTCCTAGTACTTTCAAACTGTGCCCACAGGAGGCTTGGGGGTTTCACAGGGATGCCTCAGAAGGCAAAGGCAGCGACGAACACGGAATGGGGCTTTGGGGCCCCTGTCCCAGCTATCACAGCAGTTCTGTTTCAACCCATTTTACATACTAATTATGACAGTTGTAAAATAACAACTGGCATTTATCTAGGGGTTGCTAGGTACCATGCACGGTGTCAAATGTTCAATATGAACCATCTAGTTGAAACTTCAGGATGATGATCTGAGGTTCAGTTAGTATCTCTTAAAGATAAGAAAAAAACAAAGGCTCAGAGTTTAAGTTAGACATGGCACTCAAGTTGCACTCAAGGGCACTCAAGTTGGAGTGTGATGTCGATATGTCTGAAAACCTTTGCAAAGGATGTCATTGGATCAGAGAGCTGCGAGAAGCACAGAATAGTAAGCACCCCACCAGACGAGGCCCACGCAGCAGGGACCTTCTGGCCTCTGCAATTTGTTCTACTCGAAAGAAGCTTTCCAGTCGTCTGGGGGAGTCTATCTTGTGACTTCAGGACACAGCCCTCCTCTCTCCAGAGAGCCACCCCAAAACCCAGACCATCAGGAGGACAGCCCTTCTCCCCTCTCCCCGTGCCCGCTGCCACACAGGGGTGCCCTCGTCACTTCCTGGCCAGGGGATTCCTATTCTGGGATGGTACTTGAATCTACCACCTACTAGGTGGGTGAACCTGGGAAGAGCCTTCACAGGACCTGAGCCTCAGTTTCTCATTTATAAAGTGAGAGTAATTATAAGTGACATAATAAGGTTGGTTGATGCAACCGGATGAGGTTGGTACAATCTACTGAGTGTGTTCCAGGGCTGGGTATTTGCCATGCGTCAGCTCATTCAGCCCTCTCAGCATGAGATAGCTGCTATTATCATCCCCCTTTTACTGGGACCAGAGAAGTTAAATAACTGCCCAACGTCACACAGCTCGCGAGCAGTCGAGCTGGGGTAGGTCTGAAACGAGGTCTGTCTGACTCCGGAGCCCACTTTCTTACTATTAAGTCTACCCGGTACTGTGCCTCCTCCCCAAAGACCAACGGAAATAATGCATGAAGATGTTTTTTGAAGACTTACAGATTACCATACGGATATAAGACAGTATAACTGTTGTCACCAAATAATAATCGGGATACTGATAAAGAAGGGGACCCCAGACCCAGCTCCCTTTCCCCCATGCCCTAGATGAGGACTTGCTTTTCAGTTGTTTCTCTTCCCTCTAATTCCAGGCTTCCCTCACTGAGACAGCCTCTCAGTCTGCTGGAGGTTTGGCTGCCATTTACCAGGAGTCACTGGTTCTAATAAGGTGTTAGTCTGCGTCTTGCCTCCCTGCGCTTTCACCTCTGGTGTTATCTGTCTTCCCTGCAGCCCTGGGAAGTAGGTAGGAGTAGCTATTATCATCTCCATTTTACAGATAGGTAAATTGAGGCTCCAAAGAGGTTCCGTGGCCTTCCCAAGGTCATACAAGCCGCTGGCCCTTTTCCTGCTCATATCCAGCTCTTTGACTTGATTTTTTACATGACAGCCCAGTAGTGGCCGCCTACAAACCAGCAAATGACTATAGCATTCATCCACATTTCTTGGAAGTAAATCAAGCTTCCCTACCCGTAGTGAATCCCAGTTGGCCTCAACCAATAGAGCTGGTGGCCCAGGCCCCACCAGAGTGGGAGACGTCACTGGGAAAACCCCACTTTTGGATCTGGTGTCACTTTACTCTCCCCAGTATCTAGTTCTGCTCTGGTCCTGCTCCCTCTCAAAAACCTTCAGTGGCTCCCTACTTTTCTTTTTTTTTTTTAAAGATTTTATTGGGAAATTGGGGGAGGGGAACAGTGTTAGGGAATTGAGGAAGGGGACCGGCCATGAGTTCAGTCTTAGTTGTGGGTGGGCGTAGCCACCATCCCATGCAGGAGTCGAACCAGCAGCCTTGTTGTTAAGAGCACACGCTCTATCCACTGAGCCATCTGGGCTGCAGCTCAGCTCAAGGTGCCGAGTTCAGGTCTTAGTTGTGGGTGGGTGTAGCCCACCATCGAACAGGCAATCTTGTTGTTACACCAGCTGAGCCATCCTGCCACCTGTTGGCAGCTCAGCTACAGCTCAGCTCGGGTGCAGTGTCACTGGCCTATGTGGGAATCAAACCGGCGGCCCTGTTGCTCAGAGCTCGCGGTCTTAAGCCAACTCTTAACCAACTGAGCCACTCAGCCGGCCGTGGCTCCCTACTTCTAAGGGGAAAAATTATTTCAGTAGCTAAAGACCTCCTCCTCTCTAGCATGCACCTGAAATGTCACCTTTCTCTCACTTACAGTTTTAATTCTGATTCAAAGGCACGATCTCCCCTAATCCCACCCCCTCCCCACCTTTAAGATTTTTGTGACGAACATAATATATTTAGGATTCTTTCTTGAGAGCCACAAGAGTCAGCCCTAACACTATTATTATATCTGAGGCAGATGCAGTGCTGGGGAGGGGAGTGAGGTCAGAAAAGACACTGAGCTACCCCCAAATTCATGGTAACTTTACATTTAGATTTGGGGGGAGGGGAGGGAGCGTGGACATTCTCCAACCCAGAAGAATGAATGCAGTGGCTCTTTCTTTCATGAACATCTCTCCAAAATTAGAAAAAAATCTTACTGCTTTTCGCCACAGCCTAGGAAATCCTGAGCACCCAGGTTCAGGAAATCTGGCTGTTTTCAGCTCAGCCACCACCTTTCTGGGTGGTCTTGGGTGTGCCATGCAAACCTCAGTTTGTCTTATCTTAGACATGGGAGCAAAAGGGCAGATGTGTTTCCTAGGAGTGCCCTGGGTGCTACTAATTAACATCTGTGTCACGCCTAAGAAAAGGAAAGGTGCTGAGCCCTGAGGGAGTATGTCATGGCTGACCTAGGCCTCGGCACTTGTGCGGTGACCGAGAGGTTTGTCATTGTCAGAAACAAAGCCTGACATTTTGAACAAATCTCGTAGGAGCTTCTTTAGTGAAAGTGATTTGGCTTTGGATTCCTCCAAATGCATGTGGTTCTCATGGAAGGGACAGGATTAGTCACAGAGTCATAGACTCCTAGAACTAAAATATCTGCGTCACTGCACAGGGCCCATTGCAAACACAGGCCATAGAGCGTTAGACACAGCCTATCCAACCATATGTCTTAGAACTTTTTAGGACAGGACACGGGGACGTGGGCATAGCAGAACCCCGGCTTGTCAGAGCTGGAGGGGCTCTTAGAGGCCATCTAATGCAGTGTTTACAACCTGTGCGTCCCAGGGCGGGGGCACCGGGAAGAAGCCTGTGGGGGGGTGAGGGGGGTATTCCTGGGCCTCCACCCCTGCTTCTCACGGTGCAGCTCTGCTTTGATCTCTTTATAGACTGTGCTTCCAGGCACAGCTTCATTAGGAAAGAAGAGATTCTGCCCCTGAAAGCAATAGAGAGGCTTGACTGATCCATCCCAGCTCCCCCGCCGACACACACACACGTCATTACAGGTGAGGAAAGAGATCCACAGGGATTTGGTGCTGACTTGACCAAGGCCACACAGGGAAGACTGACTTTGGATCCAGGGCTCCCAAGAGCCACGCTGACCAATGAACAGGCATCGGTGAGTGTGTGGCCCTGCTCCACAGCCAGTGCCTCTGAGAGCTCATTTAGGGTCTAATAGAGACCACAGGCCTGCGCCAGCCAAAGACCCATTCCTGCAGGCATCAGAAGGGACTTTGGAGCTCTTCTGGGCTCCCTCCAGGGCAAACATCCCCCGAGAGCAGCACATCCTCCCAAGTGGCCACCTAGACTCTGCTTGGATGCCCCCAGTGACAGGGAGCTCTCCATGTGCTGAGATGACTCGTTCCAGGATTGCACTTGAGGTCACTAACCATGACAATGAGCACAGATCTCGGATCACTGCTCCTCCCGGCTGTGCTCAGGCTTTTATCAAGGACTCAGATAAAGACATGGATGTTACAACCACCAAGTTTCTGGATGTCAAAATCAAGGTTCTGAGAAGCCAGAGCAGTGAGCCAAAACACAGGGTGAAATGAATCAGTCTCATTAAAAGTCCAATGGCGTTTAGTTGCAGAAAATCAGCCTGCACAAGAACAGTTTGGGGGTGATATGAGAATCCATCTGAAAGTTTTCATCACCCCCAAAACTCAACAGTCAATAGGATGAGCCAGCTGCTAAAAAGTTTTAGGACTTGGTAATAGTTGTTGAAAACTGTGTCACATATTATGTTCAGGTCTTGTGTACATTAACTAATTGCATTCTCCAAAGGCTTTATGAAGTAGGGAAACAGGATCAGAGAAGGTAAGCCATTGGCCCAAGGTCACCCAGCCAGGGCCTGTGTGTTTTGAACCACTCCATCGATGTGACGGGGCTGTGAGTTACAAGGAGGTGGAGTCTGAGTCACGCATATATCCTAACAGGGTCCATTCATGAAACCCCACACCTGTACTTGCTCACACACGTGCACATGCAAGCCCCACAGCTACCAGTGTATTTACTTACATCATATTCGTTCTGTCAAGCGGGCACGCACAACTGATGGGCCCACACAGTTATTCAGAAATTGCCTCCTAAGTATGTGTGTGTGCTCCTTGCAAACGTGCACATTGCCCCATGCAGACTTCTCTCTGGGCCTGGGGAGCCAAGAGCGTGCAGCCCCACCCCAGACAAGTGCCTGCTCGCAGGTTCCCAGAACAGCCTGTGGCTGGGCCAGCAAGCTTAGACTCGACCAGCGACCAGAGGCTTCCTGCTCCACAGGGGCGCAGGCTGGGCCTTCTCCAGAGGGTTCAGGGGAACGCCATCCTCACCCCCACTTCAGACTTGGATTCTGCCTCGCCTTTGAGAACTAATAATAACTACTATTATTATATAACTACTATGTAGCGAGTGTTTATCTGTAGGTCCGTCTCTGTGCTAAGCACATTAATATGCATGATCTTATTCTTCTTCATAGAATCCCACGAAAGCAGCAGTCTTAATAGCCCCATCTTACAGGTGAGAAAACAAAGGTTCGGGGATGCGGAGTAACTTAGCCAAGGTGATACAGTTAGCAAGCAGTGGAGCTGGGACATGAACCCAAACAGTCAGATTTGTAAGTGACCACAGCTGCTCTTTCGGGCAGCACGGTTGGCAGGAAAGCACCTGGCTCTCTGTCCCACCATGTGATCTTGGGCAAGTCCCTTTCTTTCTGTAAGACTATTTTCCAGCTTCAGAAAGTAAGGGATGTTCACTAAAGGTTCTTTCAGCTTTCTTTGTGTCATTGTCTTTCCTAAGTCCAGACACTTCCATCTTTCAAAGGGTATTTACGTGCCAGGCACTGATCTAGGCAGTAGGAATTCATTCATGAATAAGACACATAAAACTCCTGTCTTCACGGAGCCCAGAGTCTAGTGAAGGAGACAGTCATTAAACAAATAAACAACATATTGTGTGGTGATAAGCGTCATGGAGAAAATGGGGATGATGTGTTAGGAAGGACGCTACATCAAACTGGGGGTTAGGAGGTAGCATTTGAGCTGAGAACTGGATAACAACATGTGAGAATCTTAAGTAGAGGGAAGCAGCAAGTGCAAAGGCCTTGAGGCAGGTTCCAGTTTGTTCTGTTTGCCGAGGAGAAAGGACCCAAGTGGCTGCAGCTTGGTGAACAACGGGGAGACTGCTGGGGGGTATCACTGGAGAAGCGGGCAGGGTCCTTCCAGGACATGGTAAGCAGTTTGGATTTGAATCTAAATGCTATGGGAAGCCACTGGAAAATCTTAAGCAAGAAAGTGACGCAAATTGACTTATATTTTCACAAGATGTTTCAAAATAGTGGTGCTAGGTGGTGTAGGCCACAAGGATGGCTCCGGGAGCACCCTGCAAGCCTGCTCCCTTGCCCAGACCTGGGGCAGGGAAATCAATGTCCAGACATGGGTCCTTCCCTCAGCAAACAGTCACCAGGTCTTCAGGTCCTACGGCTTGAACACAACCTTGGGCACCAACCCGCCACTCAAGGGTACACTCTCTTTGCATCTTCCCCGCTCCACGAAGACCCCCTCCCCCTGCTCCCTTCCCTAAAGTTCATCTGAACAGCTCCCATTCCACAGGCCGCCTGTGCAGCTGCTGAGCAGTGTGTCTTGTTGGGGCCTGCCTGACACCGGTGCTGACCTGGTGAACAGGAAGCTTCCCACAAAGCAGGGCAGTTAGAGCTGGGAGGCTGCTGCACCCTGGGCTTGCTGGGCTGTGTGCAGAGTGAGTGGACCTGGGACTGGGGTAAGGACTCATTTCCCCCCTTTTTGCAACTTCAAAAGCGATGCCATCCTGGGAGGAGGGCTTGGGGTCCAAAGGACTCTGGGATCCCCTCCTGCGTGCAGGAGGCTGTGTTAGGGACACAGTGAGTATGGCTGTTGCCTCAGGCTGTCTTCACTGAGGTGCAGTAGTAAGTAAGCGGGGGGAGCGGAAGGGGGCAGGAAGGGTGGGGAACAGACGATGTCTTTTTGTCACTGGCTTTAGGACACCAAGTGTAGATCTGCCTCCGTCCTATTTCCTGAGGTGCCTGGGCTTAGGGCACTACCAACAGTCTCAAGTTAGGGAGGGCAATAGGGAGGCCAGGACTGGGGCACATTCAAATTCTGGGCTGTCACCGGCTTTCAGGTCCCACGTTAGGCAGCCTTTCCCAGTCCTGCCTCCCGTGTTGGGGTGCCGCCTGCACGACGTTGAAGAACCTGTGTTCAGCTCCCTCAGGACTCTGGGAAGACAAGGACCCAGGCCTCTCCTCACCACTCCCCACCCCCCAAACCCTGCTCTGGAAGTTTAACTCTTCCTTGCCTTTGAAGAGCAAGGCAACTGGAAAAACAAGTCATGCCAGTTTCATCCAGGAATGCTTGGCACATCTGGCTGGCAGCCACTGAGCTCCTCGGAGCGGGCCAGGCACCAGCTTCTAGGAGGCCCCGTTTGGCAGCCAATGCTGCCCTCCTCCCTGCCCGCTCCGTCCTTGGCCCTGATGAGTCCCACATTGTGACCCAGGCTGGAGTTCAGGGACCAGCCCTGTGGGACCCTGCGGGAAACAGCAAGGGAGAGAGGGGGGCTGCGGCGGGTCTTAGAGGGCGAAGCATTGGGTTAGTTCAACCTTCCCAGGACTCTGTCTCATCTGGCCACCTGCCAGGTGGCTCGGGGCAAGACGCTCCCTCCCCTCTGGGGCTCTCTCTCCTCACCTGTGCCTGAGGAGCACGCTCAGAACTCCAGCATCGCTGAAGTCCACATCAGCTCTGACACTCCAGGGGTTCAGGAGTTCCCTATGTTTGGGCTGCAAGGTGAGCCAGTCAGGCCCTGTCCAGAGGGACCTGTGGCAGGACAGGTGTCAGTAAGCCTGGGGAAGGGCAAGCAGCCCTGGCCTGTGACACAAGGGACCCCTTTGCCTAGCTGCAAGGCCCTGGGCAGGTCCCTTCCCTCTGTGAGAGTTAGTTTCCTATGACTAATAATAACTAATAATAGCTAAAGCATACTATGTGCCAGCTGCCCTGTGAGGGCATTTACCCTTGCTACTTCACTTAATTTTCACAACAATCCAGTGAGGTCATATCCTTATTCCCATTCGATAGAAGAGAAGATCAAGGCTCAGAGAGGTTAAGACACCTGCCCAGGAAGTCCCTGGGCTAGTAAGTGGTGGAGCCAGGGCCAACAGCCAGGCAGCCTGAGGCCAGGCCTGCGACCTTGGTCCCTTTGCTTTTCGGCAGCCCTTGCATGTGCACTCGGCTCGGTGTGGCTGGAGTTCAGCCCTGATGGGTGGGTCTTGCAGGACGTTCTTAGAGCCGCATTGCAAAGCCTGGGTACCTGGTTGGAACTATTTTGCCACGGAAGGATTTTGGGGAAAGTGGTGAAGTGGTCAGGTATCTGCCAGGTGCCCTCGGAGGGCATTGGAACTAGTCAGTTATTCTTCAAACACAGGGCTTCTCAACCTCGCCACTATTGACTTTTGGGGCCGGATCATTCTCTGTGGTGGGGACTGTCCTGTGCGTTGTAGGGTGCTTAGTGTCCTCCCTGGCCTCTGCCACTAGATGCCAGCAGCAACCCCGCACCAGCTGGGATAGCCAAAAATATCTTCGGACATGGCCCATGTCTCCTGAGGGGCAAAATCACCCCCCATTAGGACCTACAGCAGTAGGAACCATTTTCTTCCTCACTCACACACTTTTCTTTTCTTTTTTGCTCAAGGTTTTGGGAGTTTTTCCACCATGATTATTGCCTCGTTGGGTTTTGTCGTTTTCTTGCTCCATTGTGCCACCTGTGAGAAGCCCCTGGAAGAGATTGCCTCGTCCTCCGCCTGGCACTTCACACACCCCCTTTATAATGCAACCATCTATGAAAATTCTGCTCCCAAGACCTATGTGGAGAGTTCCGTGAAAATGGGCATGTACCTCGCCGAGCCCCAGTGGGCAGTGAGGTACCGGATCATCTCGGGAGACGTGGCCAATGTGTTTAAAACCGAGGAGCACGTGGTAGGCAACTTCTGCTTCCTGAGAATCAGGACAAAGAGCAGCAACACGGCCCTGCTGAACAGGGAGGTGCAAGATAGCTACACCCTCATCGTCCAAGCCACAGAGAAGACCTTGGAGTTAGAAGCCTTGGCCCGTGTAGTGGTCCACATCCTGGACCAGAATGACCTGAAGCCCCTCTTCTCCCCGCCTTCCTACCGAGTCACCATCTCCGAGGACATGCCCCTCAAGAGCCCCATCTGCAAGGTGACCGCCACAGACGCCGATCTGGGCCAGAATGCTGAGTTCTACTACGCCTTCAACACCAGGTCGGAGATATTTGCCATCCACCCCACCAGCGGTGTGGTCACCTTGGCTGGGAAGCTTAATGTCACCTGGCGAGGGAAGTATGACCTCCAGGTGCTCGCTGTGGACCGCATGAGAAAAATCTCAGAGGGCAACGGGTTTGGCACTTTGGCTGCACTCACCATCCATGTGGAGCCCGCCCTCAGGAAGCCCCCAGCCATCACCTCGGTGGTGGTGGCCCCACTGGACAGCAGTGAGGGTGCCACCTATGCCACTGTAGTGGTAGATGCCAACAGCTCCGGCGCGGAAGTGGACTCACTGGAAATTGTTGATGGTGACCCTGGAAGGTACTTCAAAGCCATCCAGTCGTATGCCCGGAGCAGGGAGTTCAGTTTGGTGTCCGTCAGAGACATTAACTGGCTGGAGCACCTTCATGGATTCAACCTCAGCCTGCAGGCCAGGAGCGGGAGCAGGCCTTTTTATTCCCAGGTCAGGGGCTTTCACCTACCCCCTTCCAAACTGACCTCCCTCAAATTTGAAAAGGCTGTTTACAGAGTGCAGCTTAGCGAGCTTTCCCCTCCTGGCAGCCGCGTGGTGATGGTGAAAGTAAGCCGAGCTCTCCCCAACCTGCAGTACGTTCTAAAGCCATCCTCAGAGAGTACAGGGTTTAAACTGAATGCTCGCACTGGGCTCATCACCACCACGAGGCCACTGGACGTCCATGACCAAGCCCACTACCAGCTACACGTCAGAACCTCCCTGGGCCTGGCCTCCGCCACTGTGGTCATCGACCTCGTGGACGGGAACAACCATGCCCCCGTCTTTGACAGGCCTTCCTACACTGGCACCTTTGATGAGAATGTCCCCCCAGGCACCAGGATTTTGACAGTTACCGCCACAGACCAGGATCATGGAGAGAATGGTTACGTCACCTATTCCATCGCTCATCCAAAAAATGTGCCCTTTGCTATCGACCCTTACCTGGGAATCATCTCCACCTCCAAACCCATGGACTATGAGCTTATGAACAGAATTTATGCCTTCCAAGTACGGGCATCAGATTGGGGATCCCCATTTCGCCAGGAAAAGGAAGTGTCTGTTTCTCTTCGGCTCAGTAACTTGAATGATAACAAACCTATGTTTGAGGAAGTCAACTGCACTGGGTCTATCCGAGAAGACTGGCCAGTAGGAAAATCCATAAAGACTGTGTCAGCAATAGATGTGGATGAGCTTCAGAACCTAAAATATGAGTTTGTGTCAGGCAACGAACTAGAGTATTTTCATCTAAATCCTTTCTCTGGAGTGATATCCCTCAAACGCTCTTTTATGAATCATACTACTGGTCAACCCATCAATTACTCCCTGAAAATTACAGCCTCTGATGGGAAATACTATGCCTCGCCCACAACTTTGAATGTTACTGTAGTGAAGGACCCTCGTTTCGAAGCTCCTATAACCTGTGATAAAACAGGGGTGCTGACGCATTTCACAAAGGCCATCCTCCACTCTGTCGGTCTTCCGAGCCAGGACTCCAGGGATGAGGACTTCGCTTCCTTAAGTGCATATCAGGTCAATCATCACACCCCCCAGTTTGAGGACCACTTCCCACAGTCCATCGACATCCTTGAGCGTGTCCCTCTCAACACCTCCCTGGCCCGCCTGGCAGCCACTGACCCTGATGCTGGCTTTAACGGCAAACTGGTCTACGTGATTGCAGAGGGCAATGAAGAGGGCTGCTTTGACATTGAGCTGGAGACAGGACTGCTCACCGTAGCTGCCCCCTTGGACTATGAAACTACCAGTTTCTACGTCCTCAATGTAACAGTGTATGACCTGGGCACGCCCCAGAAATCCTCCTGGAAGCTTCTGACAGTGAACGTGAAAGACTGTAATGACAACGCACCCCGATTTCCTCCTGGTGGGTACCACATAACCATCTCAGAGGACACAGAAGTTGGAACCACCATTGCAGAGCTGAAAGCAAACGATGCTGACTCGGATGACAATGGGAGGGTTCACTACACCCTGCTAAGCCTCACAGAGAAGTTTTCCCTCCACCCCCTCACAGGGGAGCTGGTTGTCACAGGGCACCTGGACCGGGAATCAGAACCTCAGTATATACTCAAGGTGGAGGCCAGGGATCAGCCCAGGAAGGGCCACCAGCTCTTCTCTGTCACGGACCTGACCATCACATTGGAAGATGTCAACGACAACTCTCCCCAGTGCATCACAGCAGTCAGTAGCCTGAAGGTCCCAGAGGACTTGCCCCCAGGAACCATCCTAACATTTCTGGATGCCTTTGATCCTGACCTGGGCCCAGCGGGAGAAGTTCGATATGTCCTGGTGGATGATGCCCATGAAACCTTCCAGGTGAACCTGATGACCGGCGCACTCAGTCTGGAGAAAGAGCTGGACTTTGAAAGGCAGGCTGGGTATAACCTGAGCCTGTGGGCCAGTGACAGTGGGAGGCCCCTGGCCCGCAGGACCCTCTGCCAGGTGAAGGTGACAGTCCTGGATGTGAATGAGAATCTCCACCCTCCCAGCTTTGCCTCCTTTGTGCACCAAGGCCAGGTGCAGGAGAACAGCCCCCCAGGAACCCAGGTGATGGTAGTGGCTGCCCACGATGATGACAGTGGCCTGGATGGGGAGCTCCAGTACTTCCTGCGGGCCGGCACCAGTCTTACCACTTTTAGCATCAACCAAGACACAGGTAACGGGAGGGAGTCGGGGAGGATGTGAGTGCCAGGTGCAGGGAGGGGGTGGGTCTGAGGGAAATCAGGGGCTGTCCTGAAAGAAGTCAGGCTGCAGGCTTGAAAGAAAAGCAAGAAGTAGGGACTCTCCTACCTATCCCTTTCATTTTATTTTCAATTTATTTTTATCGTACTGGGGATATATATACATATATGCATATGTGTGTGTGTATCCATTTAAGTCAAATTAACCATATCACTAGCATCTGTGAATAGTATATATATATATATATATATATATATATATATATATATAAATATATATATATACACACACACACAAACACACACACATATACATACATATAAACATATATTACATATATTTGCTTATAAAAGTAATGCATTGTGGTTATTCATTTTTATATATACAATTTAAAAATGAGTGCTTCTCTGTGATCCATCTTGTTAATATTTATTAACAATTTGGTCTATAATCTTCTAAATTTTTCTTCTTTGTACCTGGTTTATCATCACTGTTCGTGTTATTAGTATGAAAACGTAATACAATAGACACTAATTCTAAAACTTATTATTTTCACATAACATAACCTCAGGATATCTTACATGTCAGTACATATAAATCTCTGCCGTTTTTTAAAATGGCTACATTTTATCCTACATATTTTTTTTTTTTTTAAAGATTTTATTGGGGAATTGGCGGAGGGGAACAGTGTTGGGGAATCGGGGAAGGGGAACAGACAAGTTGCTGTCTTTTTGTTCTTCAGTCTAGTTGTGGAGGATGTTGCTTCACTGTTGGTATCGTCATTGCGCTCTTCCCGGATGAGGCAGATCGGTCACCAGCCTCTGGATGTCGCTCACCGTGGCTATTGGCAGCTCACGCTTGGCTGCCAGCCGCTCACGCTGGCTGCGGGCCACTCACTGTAGCCTATGGCAGCCCACTGCAGCAGGGGCTGCAGCCCACACCATCACAGGGGCTCGCACAGCCCAGCTCCAGGTGGAGCTGTTGTTAGCTGTAGAGGGCAGTGTCACTGGCCCTCATGTGGGATCCGAACCGGGGCCGCTGGCATCCCAAAACCAGCGCTTAACCAATGCGCCACTCGGCCGGCCCCATTTTATCCTACATATTGGTGTAACATCCTTGTTCATACTTTTACTCAAATGCGTGAGTCTTTATAGGAAAAATTATTAACAATGCAGTTGCTGGGTCAAAGGATAACGCATATTTTCAATGTTAATATTTCCAAATTGCCCTCCACAAAGGTGCAACCAGCTTATTTATTCCTTTCAAGCTTCACAGAAAATAAGTACAATTCAGCAAACACTCATTGAGTACCCTTGACTTGTGAGGTCCTGAGATTGGCAGCTTGGGAGAGATCCCAGGTGAAAAAGGTACATCACTGCCCTCAAGGAGTTTACAATCTGATGGGCAATTTATTTCCAGGGTAAAGGGCAGGGTGATGTGGTGGAAAGAGCATTCGATTGAGAGTCAATTCCAGACCCAGCTCTTGTGCCTACTTGCTACGTGATCTTGGTCAAGTCACGGTTCCTCTCAGGGCCTTAGTTTCCCCATCTGTCAAAGGATTCAGGCTCCTACAGCTCGGACAGGCTGTGGCTGTGAGCACAGGCCTTGCGCTCATGGGCACTTCCAGCTGAGTGGGATCCATGAGAACTCGGGTGCAGGCCTCTTTTGCTCACTCTTGGACCCTTGACCTCTAAAACAGTGCTGGCCCATAGGAAGCAATTTGGGGAGTGAGTGACCATAGGAATGAAGCTAAGTCTCTAAAATCATGAAGATAATGGAGAGGGGAACAGCAATTTATTTATCAAATCCCTAACTCTTAAATCGTATCTATAATACTTGAACTTTGAAGGAACTAGTTTAAGGACAACTGTAAGGGAATCCCTTGGGGAATGTGAAATCAATCAATCAATAGGACTTGGGTTGAAGTAGTTAGGAGAATGTAGGTCAACTACCACCATCTTCTGGGAATCCTGTGGATGCTCACGTGCCAGAGTCATGGGACTGTCTTATCAGAGGAAGTCTCTGAGAGGTTCTGCAGCCAGAATATAACTCCCGTGTTGAATTCAGCAGCTCTCACAGCATATTGGCAACAACTCTCTTTTCTCGTGGAATACCTATTAATGTCCTTTCCACAGTACAGTTTGGGGACTGTTAGATAAGATGATTTCTAATGCTGCTTTGGCTCTGAAATGTTTTGGGTTTGGTGATCAACTGTCCCTAGGACTGATTCAGACTCTGACGCCCCTGGACCGGGAATTTGAGTCCTGTTACTGGCTGACAGTCCTAGCAGTAGATCGGGGTTCTGTACCCCTCTCTGCGGTAACTGAAGTCTACATCGAAGTTACGGATATCAACGACAGCCCGCCCCGGATGTCCAGGCCCGTGTTCTACCCCTCCGTCCGGGAGGATGCACCCTTGCACACTTCTGTGCTTCAGCTAGATGCCTGGGACCCGGACGCCAGCTCCAAAGGGAAGCTGACCTTCAACATCACCAGTGGGAACCACATGGGATTCTTTGCTATTCACCCTCTCACAGGTAAGGACCTCAGAAATCTGGGGGATTATATTCCCTACAACAATGCTTCTTAAAGTGTGGTCTTGAATCAGCATCATCAGCATCGCCTATGACCTGGTTAGAAAGCAAAAGTCTCAGGCCCTGCCTACTGAATCAGACCTGAAGGTGGGGCCCAGAAATCTGGATTTCAACCAGATATCCAGGGGATTCTGATGAGTGCTACGTTTGAGGACCATTGCCTTACAAAGTCCATCTCTATGGAAAAGTTTTCTTTTCTTGGGGCCTAGGGATGCTAGCAGGTTGCCTGGTGGTCAAGCTGGGGCTATTTCAGACCTCCAAGTGCTCCCAGCTGACCCCTCCCCTGGAATTTCCTAATAGAACCCTAGTTCCAAACTGATCTCAATCCAGCGCGTAGAGTGGTGGCCACAGAAAGCCAGTCCAGTGGAGTCAACCATCCTACAAATATCTATCCTTGGCCCGAGGCCACCTGGGGCAAGGATGGTGGGTGGCTTAGAGGAATCCAGAGGTCACCTGCTTGCATCAGGGAGCCAAAGGTAGCCCACACGGGTGTTTTGTTTGGCTTGCACAAGCTTTAAACAACGATTTTTCAAGTTGTTGCCAACATTCAAAAATGAGGAAATTCCACAAAAACATTCCAGATTTCTTGTTCTTAAAAAAACTAGCTCTGGCCACACTGACCCCCCGCTTCCCACGGAGCCCCCATTGCTGGAGGCAATAGCAGCTCCCCGTGTAGACCAGGCACGTGTCCTCTGGTCCTCACAGTCCCCTCATTTCCTGCTGCAGGACTCTCAGCCTGCTCCCTGCATTTGCGCTCCCTGCCTGCATCCTGTTGGTGCTGGGATTTGAGAGCCAGTCCCCGCTGCTCTGGATGCCGGATGCTCCTCCAAGCCCACATCTTCCTCTTGGGGGATGAACCACAACCCCATTGCAGAGAAGGCTGACATTCTCTCTCCTGAACCAATGATCCTATGCTCCAGCTCCAACAGTTCACTCTCAAAAGGACAGAACCCTGGCGAGATTAGGGGTCGGGGGAAGGAGGACAGCTGGATGGAGGGCAGTCGCCCAGCCCTAAGACCAAAAGAGAGCAGGGAAAGCATGAGCCTGGGGGTCCCCGGCAGACAGTGGGTGAGGGATACAAGTGTCTCCTTGCACAGTGACATTTGATTGGAACTTTCCTGTTAACCTTTGACCTCAGAGACTAGATCATCTTCCTAGAAGGATACTTTCACCCTGGAAAACAGGCCTAACTGGCTCTCTACCTGGGTCCACCCTGTCCCTCCCTTTTCAGGAGAGGGAAGAGATCTCTCACCTAGGGTATTAGCTTCTCAATGTCTTCCAAATCCCTATTCTGTTTACTGTCAACCGTTCCCTGGCATGGGGTCTGGCAAAATGCCCCAGAGGGCAGGGATGTTCTCTGTCTTCCTGCAGTTGAGAAGAAAATGTTTACCAGCATAAACATCGAAAAATGAAATAATCAATGAACAATGAGTGCCCAATCCAGTTTTCTTAATGTCACCGTTGTATTGCACCACTTCCCTACTTGGACATCAAGGAAGGTGTCCCTATGCCCTTAAGATAAAGCTGGGTCCTGCTGTGTCCCGCAGACGTGCCCCTGCTGACCTTTCTGGCTTCACCTTGCCTCTCTCGCCCTGCCACTCTACGGTTTCTGCCACATGGCCCGCTTCAGTCCACCAGGCCTTCGCACATGCTGTTCCTTCTGCCAGGAAGCACTTCTCCTCTCCTTTTGCCTGGCTAACTCCTGCTCTTCTTTCAGATCCCAGCCCAGCTGTTCTTTCCTTAGAGGTTTCCCTGATACTGTAATACATCTCCTAGCACCATCTACTTGCCTCATTTTTTTAAAACACTTGTCACACAGAACACTATATTCATTTGTGTGATGATTCCATTAATTATCCATGTCCTTTACTAGACTTCAAAGACTTTCTGGAAAAGGAGCCTTGATTGGTTTTTTTTGTTTGTTTGTTTTTTTGTTTTTTTTTGAGGGCAGTGTCACTGGCCCTCATATGTGGGACCGAACCGGGGCCGCTGGCTTCCCAGGCCAGCGCTTAACCACCACGCCACTCGGCCGGCCCAGCCTTGATTGTTTTTGCCCACTATAATATCTTCAGTGCCTGGCACACTATAGGATCTCAATAAATAATTGGGAAATGAATGAATGAATCTCTGCCAGCATCCATAATCTTTTGTTAAGCCCAAGACCCATTCATTCAGCAAATGTTTAAAGGTGTCTGCCCTTACAAGGCGCTAACACTGTGTGCTATGGGGAGATACGAGGAAGATAAATACGACACAATTTCAAGCTTTGAGGAATTAATTTCATCAGGAGCATGAAGGTCCGAATCCAACAAAATACAAAAGAGCACGTTGTGAGATATGTGTCGATGCGATGCCGTGATGGCTGAGAGAAAAGAGGGAGCTGCTCCGTGTGGCAAATCAGCAAGGGCTTCCAGAAACAGGGCGGTGATACTGAGCTGAAGGATGGGAGGGCCCCGGGTAAGGAGAGTGACAGGAGCCATAGCCAGGAGGGAGGAAGCCCCAGGTCTTGTTGAAGACACAGCGAGTAGGTCAGTTTTCTAAAGGCACAGCCGTTTCCACCACTTATTAACGGTAAGATCTTGGGAGAGTTAATTAATGGCTCCACCAGTAAAATGAAGGTAACAGTAGCTACCTCCTGGGTGGTTGTGAATATTAAACGAGTTAGTAGATAAAGATATTAAAGACTCAGATGAATGTCTGGACATGTAAGAGCTCAGTGAGTGCTGGCCTTTGTGATCCTGAGGGAGGGCAGAAGAGGGAGAAAAAGTTGGGAAGGTAGTTGGGGTAAGACCTAGACTGTGGTGGGTTAGGGTGAAAGAAGTAGAAGGATCTGGAATCCATTAGAGGTGGAATCAACAGCAGTTGGAAAATTATTGGATAAGAAAAAGGAGGGGGAAGAAGGGTTAAAAATGGGACTAAGATGAGGTAACGGGGAAATTTTGTTTGGAGGAGAGAAATGATAAGAGCTGAATTGGCCGAGTGCCCACCTTGTGCCAGGAAGAGTCCTTAGTGGCCCCTGACTCAGCCCCATGGAGCGGCTCTGCCCTGTCTCCATTCTACACAGGCTCCCTGGGAAGTCTGACACCAATCTCAGTGTGCGGAAGAGGCTGAAAACAGGGCAATGGCCCAGGAAGCCACAGGCAGCAGCAAGTCCAGGGACACTGGCCTTTAGAAGGTGGGAGGAGGCAGTGGCAAGAGAAAGGAAAGAAAAAGCAGAGAGGCAGAGAGGTGGAGAAAGAGTGCCCAAGATTCAGAGAGGCAAAGAGGAGATGGGAGAGATGCCTGGATGGGAAGAGAGAAGGAGGCTGGTGAGGGATAAACAGAGAGAGAGGAGAGAGAAGGAGAGGAGAGAGGGTGAAGGGAGAGAAGGAGCAAGGAGCAAGGCCAAGGACTGGGCCAGAAGGAAGGCTTATATGCTAAGGCCCCCTCGTCCCTGCACTCTTCTGGGGTAGGAGAGGCGCCCAGATTCTCGGCCCTTCCCCATCCGGCCTCTTAACTCAGGGATGAGTGGGTGGGGTGAGCGGGGACAACATTCCCACTGTCCCAGAGGAAAGTGTCATCCTTCTCTGCCTGGAAGGGTCGCTGGCTGTGGGGTTTTCCAGGAGCCCGCCCCGATCCTTCCCTTGCCTGCCTTCGGTCAGGAAGACTTGGTTCTACTGCACAAGGCAAGAGCCTGTCCCTACCAGAGGCCACTCCTCACATCACCCTTCCATTCCCAGCTCTGGAGTCTCCACCTCAACACAACACCCCTTTTCCCCTCACGGAGCCCCTATCCATTACCCCCATTATTTAATTGCCTCAACAATATCAAGAAACTATTGAAAGCCTTCAGACAACCCACTGTCCCCATCGAATAGCTCTGCTTTTATTTTTATTTATTTACTTATTTATTTTTATTTTTTAATTTTTTTTAGCTGAGCCCTCCTGCCACCTGTGGCAGCTCAACGGCAACTCAGCTCGGGCTGGCATCGAACCACCGTTGCTCAGAGCTCAGTGTGCACTCTTGAGCGAGCTCTTAACCAACTGAGCCACTCGGCCGGCCCAGCTCTGCTTTTATTTAAGAGACCTTCCCTACCACCTGAGACCTCTCAGTCCATGGGCTTGGAGGCCCTGGGGTCCCTGCTAATCTCAGTCTTGACTTCCCGGATGCTTGCAGAGAACTGGCACCTTCTCTCCTTTGTGGCCTCATGTATAGACATAGGGCCTCATAAAATTATAACTAGACTTACAGATCTGCAAGTCCCCTCTTCAACTTACAGGTGAGCTGAGAGGAGCCCACCCCTGGCTCATCTGTGTCAGTGGGTCAGGGAAGAACCAGTGCCGGGACCCAGGTGAAAAATATAATAATAACAAAGGAACAAAAAGCTACCGCTTCGCGATTTCTCATGAGCTGGAGGCAACGATGGTGACCCTTGTTATAACTCCTGGCAAGCTGCCAATTTTACTCAACAAAATACCGTGCACAGCACCCTCCTAATGGCGAGAGGGGGTGTAAGGGGAAGCTCCATGGATGGCATCATCTCTGCTGTCCTCTCCCACTTCCTCACCTCCTCTTCTCTTTCCCCAGAGTTCCATTTCCCCTTAATGTTCTTGTCCAAAGACGAAAAGAATTCTGATCTAGGATTTGAATGTGACCCTTGAACTTGCCCCCAGTAAAGTGGCTGGAGGAGCCCTAGGAGCTCAGGTCTCCCTCCTACCATCTCTCCCCAGGTCTGCTGTCCACGGCCCGGCAGCTGGACCGAGAGAACAAGGATGAACACATTCTGGAGGTGAGTAATGGTGGGGAACCCACTCTGGATTCGCAAACCTCCTGAAGGAGGCCAGGCTGGAGCTAAGCCAGGCCTTGGGGCCACATGCGTGTCTCCAAGCACTGTGGTTGAGGCTAGGCTCCAAGCTAGGCTCAGGGAGGAGGTGCTACCCAAGCCGAGCCTTACCGTGGTTGGTGACTCTTAGGGTCTGTCCTGGCTCCTTAGCACTATGAATGCACTGCTGAGAGACTCTGAAACCATATCCAGGCGGAGCAGGAAGCACTGATTGATTAGTGATGCTTGCAATGAATGAGGGAATAGGAGAGGTACACATGTGCTATGCACTTGAGTTTGGTTTCCAGCCCATCCCCACAACCCAGAGAATCACCCAAGGTCAAACACTACATCAGTAGCAGAGCTGGGATGAAAACACAGACCTTTGTCTTCTAGATCTTTCTAGGATGTCTCTAAAATCACATAAGCATCCCTGCCTGGTGCCCATTCCAATAAAAGGCATTGGTCTTGACCAATCAGAAGGACTCTAGCTTTGCCCCCTCCTGAGCTCTCCATAACCAATGAACAGCCATCTGTCTTAGAGACATCAGGTGGGAGGGAATACATCTGTTCCTCATCAGAATTGAAATAAGCTTTGCCTTCTGTGCTCCTGGGCTCTGCACATGCCTTTTGTAAGAAACAGGTATTATTAGTAGTCAGCTGCAGGTAACTGGCCTCCTAGAGAAGAGGCATTCTCCACACTTCAATGGAGGCATCTATCTTTAAACAGCAGAACCATTCAGAGTAGAACTGTCCTGCCTTGTACCTTTGGGGTCACTGATCCATGGAACAATGTGCCCCTATGTGAAATCCTCCGATTCTGAAATTGTTCTAGTGCCTTTTCTCTCACTCTGGATGTCGTTTCATGCATCAAGCCGCTTGCCTGACTCCCCACACTCCTTCCTAAACATCATCTCATTTGTTTTTCCTACCCTCCAGTAGCTTAAAGAAGCTGGAGAACAAAGCTTATGCGAATTACGAGCAAATAAAAAGTAAACGGTCACTGAGAAATGACCCTTAGCCTCCTGAGTAATGAGGGCCAGTTTTTGCCTAGAGTCTCCATGGCTTTGTCTTCTTCCAGTTCTTTCTGGTTTCTTTCTCTGTCCTTGCTGGCTTCCAAATAGGTGAGGTGAGGATAATAAAAATCACGAGCATATACCCAAGAACGGACTGACTGATATTTCCAGGCTGTCGAAAGCAGGGTTAGTGACTGGTAGGGTTGCAGCGGGTGGCGACACATATTTACTGCTTTGCATTTGGCAACTCATGCTGGATTCTGTCCCCAGGTGGCTGTGCTGGACAACGGGGAGCCCCCGCTACGCTCCACCTCCAGGGTGGTGGTGTGCGTCTTGGATGTCAACGACAACCCCCCTGTGTTCTCCCACAAGCTCTTCAATGTCCGTCTTCCAGAGAGATTGACCCCAGTGACTTCTGCGCCTGTGTACAGGCTGGTGGCTTCAGACCTGGATGAGGGTCTCAATGGCAGGGTCACCTACAGCATCGAGGAGAGCGACAAGGAAGGTTTCAGTATCGACCCGGTCACAGGTGTGGTGTCATCCAGCAGCACCTTCACGGCTGGAGAGTACAACATCCTAACGGTGAGAGTGGATGGAGGCCGCAGAAGGGGGGTGGCACAACGGGTGAGGGCTTTTGTTAGAGGATACACAGGAGGGAGACCGCCACCAGGCATGATGCAGGTGGCACTCCAAGACAGAGTGGGAGCCCCAACTTCAGCCAAAAGAACAGAATTCTGGGCCTTTTTCTTTGAAGGCAATAAGGTGCTTACCTAGGAAATCTGCTCTATTCTTGGAGACAAGGATTTGGTGAGGATAGCAGGAGCTTTGGAATAACGATAAACCTGGGTTCCAATCCTAGCTCTGCCATTTTATATCTGTGTGGCTTGGACAAGTCACTGAACCCCTTCGAGCCTTTGTTTTATCACCTGTAAAATGGGGCTAAGAACATTTTTCTTGTAGGAAGCCAATATAGCAAGCGACTAGGGCATGGGCTCTCATGTCAGGGAGCCTAAATCCAACCCAGCCTCACTGCCAGCCAAGTAGACAACCCCAGGCAGGGGAATTCACCGTTTTTTGCAAAAGGCGGGTGATAATGGTACCTCTTTCAGGGCTGTCATATGGACTAAATTAGATATCGCACATATCACTGTTAGATCAGGGCTTGATAATCCTGAAAGCTCAATAAATTCTGTATAGCTTATTACATTTATGGTTGTTGGGAAGGGCAAAGGACCATGTATGCAAAGTCTAGTTGAACAACTAGCACACAGGAAGCCTTCAGTTAAATAGTGGCTTTGATGATTTTTTTCAGGACGCATGAGGTTGTTGAGCACAGTTACATGTTTTATTCACCACTGCGCCTGCCGCCACTAGCATGGTGCTTGCTTCCAGTAAGCCCTCAACTGTGTTGAATGAATGACCGAGTGAACGAGAGGCCAGCTCAGTCAGTCACAGGGCGCCTTGTTTCTTGGCTGGCCACCTGGGTCTTCTTGTTTCTGGGACCCAACCCTACAGACAAAGCCTCAATTTCCGTTTTGGCCTCTTTTCAGATCCAGGCAACAGACAGTGGGCAGCCACCACTCTCGGCCAGTGTCCGGCTACACATTGAGTGGATACCCCAGCCCCGGCCCTCCTCCATCCCTCTGGCCTTTGACGAGCCCCATTACAGCTTTACAGTCATGGAGACGGACCCCGTGGACCATATGGTGGGGGTCATCAGTGTGGAGGGCCGACCCGGCCTCTTCTGGTTCAACATTTCAGGTGAGGCCCCAAGGAGGGCCAGCCCCTTCCATCCTTTTAGACCAGTCCTGGTCCTCATGGGACAGTCCTTCTGAGGCCTCTCAAGGTCATGCTCCCTGGAAGCCCCTCTCTTGGCCATGGATGGTGACTGCCTCTTCCCAGGTTCTCTAGGTCAGGGAGCTGTAGGAGCACACTTCTGCCAACCTTTCCTCCCACACCAGCTACCATCTCAGGTGGCACCTCCATGGTCTCACTGGTAACTCCAGCCAGAGTTGAGCAGTACCTCAGTTACCCCAACTGCCTGGGAGACTTGAGAGGGTGCTCCAAGAGACCCAGAGGAGAAAGCACAAGGTTTGTGTTTCCTCTTCTGCCTCCATAAGAAAGTCAGTGTAGAGCTGACTTCACTGACCATGAGCCTGAGACCAGCTGTACCCTGGGGCCATGTTTATGTTCTGGTCCTAGGTTCCAGCCTTAAAATCAGCAGAAAGCATCCATTCTCATGTAGGAGACACTTGGGTCCAAGCTCTGATGGCCTTCTGTGACATTCCTTTCTGTCTCTAAACCAAGATTTTTGTTAAAACATCTGGGAGGGGGGTAGGGTTGGTCATAGACCCTTTTGGGAGCCTGGTGAATGCTTTGGCCCTCCTCCCAGAAATTTGCACACATGAACACACAAACATAAATATACATACAAATCTAAGGGCTTCATAGATTCTCTGAAACCTGGCCAGGGATTCCAGGTGAAGAATCTCTAATCTAAGAGTTTCAGCACTACATGAACCATGGATTCCTATTATGGTTTCCCAGCCTGGTTCAGAGATTGGAAATACACTTGTCCTGAGGTTTTGACCTCCTGGATTTACTTCCAGCTCTGATTCACTGCTCTTTGTTTGGTTTGTTTTTTTTTCTTCTATCATACATGTACTCTATTAATTAATTAACACATGTACTCTAAAGAACATTTAGAAAACAAATAAGTGCAGAGAAGGGAGTGAAAATCACCTAAACTCTCACCAATTAGAAGCTAATCCACTGTTAAATTTTTGATATGTTTCCTCCTGGTCATTTTTTCTTCACACACACACACACACACACACTTAAGCTTATATTAATATATTGTTTTCTAACCTTTAAAAATATATCATGAACATATTTCAATGTCACTAAGTGGGTTTCTATTTAGTAGACATTAAATAGATGCATGCTAATTCTATATTTTGGATTCTTATAGTTCATTAAATCAATTCCCTCTTGCTGAACCATTATTTTCATTTTTTCCTGAGTGTAGGCGCCTTTAGATCATGCAACTGCCTGTAAGCCACGAAGGAGAGCTCCATTACCCCTGCGTATTTCAATCCTAGAGCAGAATACATTCTATAGCTAATTTTGGGACTCCAGTCCTTTTAAGTTTACTTTTTTCTGTAGCATCACTTGGATTTTAACAAGATAAATTACATATTTTTGGACTCCTGGGAGATAAATTTCAGCCTGTCAGCCAGACATCATCCTCTCATCCAGTTTCTGAACAGTCTTAAAATCCCTGATTCAGGTTGTCCCTCAAATGCCCACAGACCCTCCAACCAAGGCTGGCATCTCCCACCACCTCCCACAAATCTGCCCGCCAAATCCCATGGTGTACTGCTGAGTCACTGAGGTTGTGTGTGCTTCCCCACAACTTGCATTCCAGGTGGCGACAAGGACATGGACTTTGACATTGAGAAGACCACGGGCAGCATCATTATCGCCAAGCCTCTCGATACAAGGAGGAGGTCGAGTTATAATTTGACTGTGGAGGTGACTGATGGGTACCACACCATTGCCACCCAGGTTAGAGGCCTCAACTGGGGACCTGCAAAGTGAGGGAAGATGGAAGGTCATTTTCGTTGGGATGAGGCTACAAAAGGCTTTCTATGAATATGATGTACTTCAGAGAATTGGAATCAAGTTTCCACATCCCAGTCTTATCTGGTCCACTCTCTGCTTCTGTAATCTTGAGAGGATTCTTGTTCCCACTGTGGGTCTCTGTGTAACGAGGGGGTTTGTCCAAATTAGCGTTTTTCAATTAAAGATAGAGAGCCACAGGCATTACCACAGGTTTGAGGAATGATGGTCAGGTAAGTGGGGATTGGATTTCTACTCTGGCTTCAGTCAGAGTTTTATCCGTTTCATATATATTGGGATTTCACACAAAATTTCATTTGAAAAGTTCCTCTAACAAAACTTTTGGTTTTGAAAACCACTAGATTGTATACTCTCTGAAAGCTCTGTGATTTTAAAATTTTATCATTCACTCAACAAGTATTGATTGAGTGTTGTGCACCCGGCACTGTGCTAGGCAGAGGTGACATGGTGGGGAACCAGACAGATGAGGTCCCGGACCCTCTGCAGCTTACAGTCCATTTTCTGTCTCACTCGCCTCCCTAGGTCTACATTTTCATGATTGCCAACATTAACCACCATCGGCCCCAGTTTCTAGAGTCTCATTATGAGGTCAGAGTTCCCCAAGACACACTGCCGGGGGTTGAGCTCCTCAGAGTCCAGGCTACGGATCAAGACAAGGGCAAAGGCCTCATCTACACCATACAGGGCAGCCAAGACCCAGAAAGCACCAGCCTCTTCCAGCTGGACCCAAGCAGTGGGGTTCTGGTAACTGTGGGGAAGTTGGACCTGGGCTCAGGGCCCTCCCAGCACCTGCTGACAGTTATGGTGAGTGAACTGAAAAAACGGGGAAGGATGTATTTGCACGTACTGGAGCGGACACTGAGAGGCATGCTGACAGTTCCCTTTTCCCTGGTGGGCCGGGTGGGCCGATGCTCCTAATGATAATCCATGAGATGAGTTATGACTTTTCACAGCCTGCCAGAGACACCTTCCATAAAGGATGTCTGGGAGTGAGGAAAGAGATGGGATAGCTGCTAAGAAAACTCCTATAGCCTTGGACTTGCCAGTAACGTAGGGCACAAAATTTGAGGAGGACTCACTCTTGGGGTCTTGAGCCTGGATTTTGATGACCTGGAGAGTGGGCACCTCCTTAAATGTATGGCCTACATGCCTCACTTGCCTCACTCTAGTCCAAGCCCTGGTCCTACCCATTTCTCTCATCTTATGCCTGAGATCCACAGAGGAAGAGAGACGTGCTCACCATCTTACAGCTCTTTATGATGGAACCAGAATCAGAGTCCAGCCTTCCTGACTCCAAGTTCGGGATTCTTATGTGTTAGCTTATCATCCTCTGGGCACATTAATATATATTAAAGGCTCTGAGAAGTGCGGCAGCAAAGAAAACTTTAACTCCATTTAAATCAGTGCTGCCTAAATTTACTTGGCCTTAGAATGTTTTTTCTCTTATATAACATGTTAACATCTTGAAGATTTAATATTCTCTGAGACCTAATTTGGAAAATACTGTTTCTCTGTTTATTCCCGCCTTTCTTCTAAAGTGGAATTATCCATTAAAATAGCTAAGCCCAATAATCAATCATTACTAAACTAATTTTAAAAGGACAAAGAGCATAAATGAGAGCAAAATTTGAAGGCATACAGAGAGTTACAACTGGGTATATTTTTCATTGGCATTCTATTTCATTGAGCTTAATCTAACCCTGTCTCTTCCATTCCATTTGCTGCTCATCCATTGCCCCCTGGGCCCCTAGGTCCGAGACCAGGAGATGCCCATCAAGAGGAACTTTGTGTGGGTATCCATTCAAGTGGAAGATGGAAACCTCCACCCACCCCACTTCACCCAGCTCCACTACGAGGTGAACATCCCCGATACCACAGCCCTCGGCACGGAGCTGCTCCAAGTCCGAGCCATGGATGGTGACCGGGGAGCCAACGCCGAGGTCCACTACTCCCTTCTGAAAGGTGAGAGTCCAGAGCAGGGAGGAAGGGGCTGCGGGAATAAGGAAAGGCACCAGAGACACGAATGTGCAAGCTAATCAAAGGTCAAGTTCTCTAAGCTTTGGCAAGCTATCACTCTAGAGCATTCTTTAGAACTATAATGACCTAAGTTAATGCACTTCCAAAGATGATAAGAACAATAACTAAGGGACTACTCATGTTATGGGAGAATTTACATATATGTTATATAAACCCAGCAATGATCATACACACCTGTTTTTATGGTATGCTTACCAAGTTCATGCAACATTTTAAAATGTAATATCTTTGTGCCTGTACAATAGAAGGGACTTACAAATACTTTAAAAGATATATGGCATCTTTTAGGAATAATTTTAATTTTCTTCTAAGGCCCCATCATGATTTTCTATCTTTTATATAGTTTTCTTCATCTCAAAAATGGGATAATATTAGGGCCGGCCAAGTGGCTCAATTGGTTAAGAGCTTGCTCAAAAGTGCGAGCTGAGCTCAGAGCAACAGCAGTTCAATGCCCAGCCCGAACTGAGCTGCCACTAAGCTGCCAGCAGGTGGCAGGATGGCTCAGCTAAAAAAAAAAAAAAAAAGGGCCGGCTGAGTGGCACAGTGGTTAGGAGCTGGCTTGGGATGCCATGGCCCCAGTTCGGATCCCAAATGTGAGGGCCAGTGACACTGCCCTCTTAAAAAAAAAAAAAGGATAATATTACCTGTGCAAGAAAAAGAAAATGTATGTAAACTGTAGAGTATTATACAAATGCCAGGGTTATTGCTATCATTGATAAGTGTGTATTATAGGTAATGAAGGTATAATAACAAAAATGCTAATACCTAGTATCCAACTCATTTTAATAATTTGTAATACTTCATAATTCATGATATTTAATAATTATTATCTTTAACAATAATTAATATTTCAGAGAGCTAGGTGCTGTGGAGGGGCAAAGATGAACATAACTTGCTGTCTGTCCTCATGGAGCATAATGTTCATTTATTATTGCTTGTCCGTATCTAATATACTTTCAGGAAATCAGAGCTTTTTACATTTTCTTTTTTTGAAAAAACAGAAATTGTTATACCTTGCCATATGGAAGGAGTCTGCTTATCCCTGAAGAATAATATTACACATTATAACCCATTAATTGCTTACTTTTTGTAATTTATGAAGTATAATCATGTTTTTTTTTATCTCATTGACAACCCTAGTGATGGAGATATTAATTTTATTTTATAGATTCATTTTAACATATTCTTCTGATTATAGAAGTAACAGTGCTCATTTTTTAAAACATGGAAAGTATAAAGAAAAAAAATAGCACTCAGCCATAGTTCCTCTAACACTTGGCTACTCTCCATTTTTACCAAAAAAAAGAGGACACGTCTCAGGCTTAGACCCTTGAGTAAGCAATAGATTTTATCCAGACTTTAATGAGACATTTTTTTCATTGACCTGTTTTTATGGTAAGTTGATGTGTGTCAAGCAATAATGGTTTTCTGTTTGAAGTGTCAATATAAAGTTGCCTGTTAAAATATTTTAAATTTTAAAAATGAACCAATTGAAAGGAAAATATCCTTTTAAAGAACAGCATAGGGGCCGGCCGAGTGGCGCGGCAGTTAAGAGCTGGCTTGGGAAGCCAGTGGCCCCGGTTCGGTCCCACATGTGAGGGCCAGTGACACTGCCCTCAAAAAAAAAAAAAAAAAAAAAAAAAGAACAGCATAAAATAGTATCGGTAGTGGCTGGATATAGAAAAAAATGATAAAGGCAGTGTAAGAATGCCTGAGGTTGAGAACATTGAGGTGTGCTGGGAAGGGCATTTGATGGGGAGCCTCAGGACCTGGGTGGTCTGTTTGGTCCCTCGTCACTCAATTCCTTGCCACTCACTCCCGGAGCCTGACAATGGACTCCCCACCATAGACAAGGTGGGGAGTAAACAAGGTGGTTTTTAAAGTCCCCACCAATTTTGACAATTTATGAGTCTGTATTTATAGTTTTCATCTATCATGTATTAACCAAAGCTATTAAAAGGTCTGTATCATGTAACGAAAGCTTTTTCTATAAAAGGCATCACTGAAATATAGACTGGGGTGTGCTTTTCCAAGGTTTCTATGATGGCTTCTTTACTGCTCTGGAAAGCCTGGAACAGTGGTACCTTTTGAGGGTGTGATACACTTCAGTTTGTCTTGTCTTTTGTTTCAGGGAACAGCAAGGGTTTCTTTAACATCGATGCCCTCCTGGGCATCATCACGCTAGCCCAGAAACTTGATCAGGAAAATCATGCCCGGTATACTCTGACAGTGAAGGCAGAAGATCAAGGCTCCCCACAGCGGCAAGACCTGGCTACAGTGATCATTCATATCCACCCTTCAGAGAGCAGCGCCCCCATCTTTTCAAAAGCCGAGTACTTTGTGGAGATTCCTGAATCAATCCCTCTTGGTTCCCCGATTCTCCTTGTCTCAGCTGCAAGCTCCTCTGAAGTTACCTATGAGTTACGAGAGGGAAACAAGGATGGCGTATTCTCCATGAACTCATATTCTGGCCTCATTGCCACCCAGAAGAACTTGGACCATGAGAAAATTTCATCTTACCAGCTGAAAATCAGGGGCAGCAATATGGCGGGAGCATATTCTGATGTCATGGTTCTTGTTTACGTCATTGATGAAAATGACAATGCCCCCATGTTCTTAAAGTCGACTTTTGTGGGCCAAGTTAGTGAAGCAGCTCCATTGTACAGTATGATCATGGATGAAAACAACAACCCCTTTGTGATTCGTGCCTCTGACAGTGACGAAGAAGCTAATTCCCTGTTGGTCTATGAAATTTTGGAGCAAGAGGCCTTGAAGTTTGTCAAAATTGATCCCAGCATGGGAACGCTAACCATCATATCAGATATGGATTATGAGAGCATGACCTCTTTGCAGTTCAGCATTTATGTCCATGACCAAGGAAGCCCCATCTTATTTGCACCCAAGTCTGCCCAGGTCATCATCTATATCAGAGATGTAAATGACTCTCCTCCCAGGTTCTCAGACCAGATATATGAAGTAACAATAGTGAAGCCCATCCATCGGGGTATGGATCTCCTCACGGTGTCAGCCAGTGACGATGACTCAGAAGTCAATTATAGCATCAAAACTGGCAATGCCGACAAAGCTGTCACTATCCATCCCATCAGTGGTCGCATAACTGTATTGAATCCTCTTCTCCTGGGACTCTCTCGGGAGCTCACCATCAGGGCTTCTGATGGCCTGTATCAAGATACTGCACTGGTAAAAATTTCTTTGACACAAGCTCTTAACACAAGCTTACAGTTTGACCAGCATGTCTACAGGGCAACAGTGAAGGAGAATTCACAGGACAGAAAGGCACTGGTGATTCTTGGCGTCCAGGGAAATCATTTGAATGACACTCTTTCCTACTTCCTCTTAAATGGCACAGATATGTTTTGTATGGTCAAGTCAGCAGGCGTGTTGCAGACAAGAGGTATGGCATTTGACAGAGAACAGCAGGACACTCATGAAGTGGCAGTGGAACTGAGGGACAATCGGACCCCTCAGCGGGTGGCTCAGGCTCTGGTCAGAGTCTCTGTTGAGGACGTCAATGACAATCACCCTGAATTTAAGCATCTTCCCTATCACACAATTATCCAAGATGGCACAGAGCCAGGGGATGTCCTCTTTCAGGTATCTGCCATTGACCAAGATTTGGGAGTAAATGGTGCTGTCACATATGCATTTGCAGAAGATTACACATATTTTCGAATTGACCCCTATCTTGGGGACATATCACTGAAGAAACCCTTTGACTATCAAGCTTTAAACAAGTACCACCTCAAAGTCATTGCTCGGGATGGAGGAACCCCATCCCTCCAGACTGAGGAAAAGGTACTTGTCATCGTAAGAAATAAATCCAACCCGCTGTTTCAGAGTCCTTACTACAAAATCAGAGTGCCTGAAAATATCACACTCTATACCCCAATTCTCCACACTCAGGCCCGAAGTCCAGAGGGACTCCGGCTCATCTACAACATTGTGGAGGAAGAACCCTTGATGCTGTTCACCATTGACTTTAAGACTGGTGTCCTCACAGTAACAGGCCCTTTGGACTATGAGTCTAAGACCAAACACGTGTTCACAGTCAGAGCCACTGACACAGCTCTGGGGTCATTTTCTGAAGCCACAGTGGAAGTCCTGGTAGAGGATGTCAATGATAACCCTCCCACCTTCTCGCAGTTGGTCTACACCACTTCAGTCGCAGAAGGCTTGCCTGCTCAGACTCCTGTGATCCAGCTGTTGGCTTCTGACCAGGACTCAGGACAGAACCGCGATGTCTCCTATCAGATCGTAGAGGATGGCTCGGATGTTTCTAAATTCTTCCAGATCAATGGAAGCACAGGGGAGATGTCCACAGTTCAAGAGCTGGATTATGAAGCCCAGCAGCACTTTCATGTGAAGGTCAGGGCCATGGATAAAGGAGACCCCCCACTCACTGGTGAAACCCTCGTGGTTGTCGGTGTGTCTGACATCAATGACAACCCCCCAGAGTTCAGGCAACCTCAGTATGAAGCCAGTGTAAGTGAGCTGGCAACCTGTGGGCACCTGGTTCTCAAAGTTCAAGCTCTAGACCCTGACAGCAGGGACACCTCCCGCCTAGAGTACCTGATTCTTTCTGGCAATCAGGACCGGCACTTCTCTATTAACAGCTCATCAGGGATCATCTCTATGTTGAACCTTTGCAAAAAGCACCTGGACTCTTCTTACAATTTGAGAGTAGGTGCTTCTGATGGGGTCTTCCTAGCAACGGTGCCTGTGTATATCAACACAACAAATGCCAACAAGTATAGCCCAGAGTTCCAGCAGCATGTTTACGAGGCAGAATTAGCAGAGAATGCAAAGGTAGGAACCAAGGTGATTGAGTTGCTTGCCATAGACAAAGATAGTGGTCCCTATGGCACTGTAGATTATACCATCATCAATAAACTAGCAGGTGAGAAGTTCTCCATAAACCCCCGTGGCCAGATCACCACTCTGCAGAAACTGGATCGGGAAAATTCAACAGAGAGAGTCATTGCTATCAAGGTCATGGCTCAGGATGGAGGAGGAAGGGTGGCCTTCTGCACTGTGAAGATCATCCTCACGGATGAAAATGACAACGCCCCGCAGTTCAAAGCCTCGGAGTACATAGTGTCCATTCAATCCAATGTCAGTAAAGACTTCCCAGTTATCCAGGTGCTGGCCTACGATGCAGATGAAGGTCGGAATGCAGATGTCACCTACTCCATGGACTCGATAAAGGGCTTGGATAAAAACATCACTGAAATCAACCCCACCACTGGCGTTGTCAAGGTGAAAGAGAGCCTGGTGGGGTTGGAAAATCGGGCCTTTGACTTAAAAATCAAAGCCCAAGATGGGGGCCCCCCTCACTGGAACTCTCTGGTGCAGTTACAGCTCTGGGTGGTTGCGAATGAAGCATCCTTGCCCAAATTTTCTGAACCTCTGTATACTTTCTCTGCATCTGAAGACCTTGCAGAAGGGTCTGAAATTGGTTCTGTTAAAGCCATGGCAGCTCAAGATCCAGTCATCTATAGTCTAGTGCAGGGGACCACACCAGAGAGCAACAGGGATGGTGTCTTCTCCTTGGACCGAAACACAGGGGTTCTGAAGTTGAGGAAGGCCATGGACTATGAGTCCACCAAATGGTACCAGATTGATTTGATGGCACACTGCCCCCATAATGACACTTACTTGGTTTCCTTGGTGTCTGTCAACATCCAAGTGAAGGATGTCAATGACAACAGGCCTCTATTTGAGGCTGATCCATATAAAGCTGTCCTCACCGAGAATATGCCAGTGGGAACCACAGTCATTCAAGTGACAGCCAATGACCAGGACACTGGGAATGATGGCCTGGTGAGCTACAAGCTGCCAGTGGACCCTGACAGCAATATCCATGAGCTCTTTGCCATTGACAGTGAAACGGGCTGGATCACCACACTCCAGGAACTTGACTGTGAGACCCACCAGACCTACCACTTTTATGTGGTGGCCTATGACCACGGCCAGACCATCCAGCTATCTTCCCGGGTCCTGGTCGAAGTCTCCATTACAGATGAGAATGACAATGCTCCCCAATTTGCTTCTGAAGACTACAGAGGCTCTGTGGTCGAGAACAGCGAACCTGGTGAACCTGTGGCCACTCTTAAAACCTTTGATGCTGATATCTCTGAGCAGAACAGACAGGTCACCTGCTATATCACAGGTAAGGTACCAGTCTTTGAATGGAGGCACTGGGGTGTATTGAAAAAAGTCCGGTAAGAGGTGCCCTAAGACATGGGTTAAAGTCCTGGCTCTGCCATTTATTAACACCTTGGATGTGACCTTGGATAAATCACTTAACCTCCCAGAACCCCAATTTCTCCATCTAAAGACTTGTCATGTCTATTCTGACTCACCTGAGAGGGATGCTGGTAAAATCTAACTTGAAAAAGTTCTGAGAGCCCCCTATAAATTGGAATTGCTTTGCACAGAGGATCTCTTACTATTTTAGGTAGAGTAGGGAGAAGAGAAAGGAGGTGCTGTAACTGGGAGATGCCAAAGGCATTAACAGCTATGTGATCCATGAAAACTGCCAGGTGACTGTCCTTGTAGAGTAGTATTTACCTAGAGCAAGTTGTGGATAGTAGAAAATGCTTCTTAGTCAATCACAAGACCTAAGTGTTAGAGTGAAAACACTTCCTCAGATCTGATTCCAGCCCAATCTCCTCATTTCACACATGGGAAAACCAAAGCCCGGATAGAGGGAGAAACTCAACCAAAGTCACACTCCAAGCTTTCGCCAGGGTTGGGGTTAAAACCACACCCTATAAACTGCTTTCTTCAATGAATACCGATTGCAAACCTCAATTACCCCAATTCCTGTCCAACGGCTGAAGAAGCCTGCCAGTAGCCAAAAGAGTTTCTTTTCTTTACTTTGCAGTGTCCCTTTCCCGCTCTTCTGGGTGCCATGTCATCCCATTCCCGTAGACGTGGTTCGTTCTCCTATCACAGCTGTCTGGAGGAGGGTTAATAAGGCTGAATCATAGGCTCCTGTAGGCCTCCTGGATCAGAGTCTTAGGGGAATGGAATCTTATCATCTTATAATATCAGACTCTTAAAAACACAAAAGTCTTAAAGTTTCTGAATAATAATGTCAGTATATCGTCAACTCTTAGAATAGTTGAATCTTGGAACGCTGGAATCTTAGAATCTCAAAAATCCATCTCCCCCACAAGTGATTGGTGTCAAGGAAAGATGACTCAGAAGCAAACCTAGTGTTCATCAGACCCTCCACTTGGTCTGTGTCCTCAGTTGTAAATAAGACCTCAGAGAGTTCAGTGTTATTGATCACTTTCTGCCCCTCCACTGTTCAACAGATAGATACTAGAAGGTTCCTGTATGGAATTGAAATTTGCTTCCCTCTAACTTCCTCCAATTCCTTCCAAAGCACAAAAAAAAAAAAAAGAAACCTGCCCTTAGCCACATATTTTGGGGTAGTGCTTCTTGCAGTGGTATTCCATTTAATAGAAGGCCCTTGAAGTCAGAAGACATGGTTATGCTTCATAACACCAAATATTGGGTTGTCAGAAAAGTCATGATGCATTTTTGCAACAGAAAACATAGAAAAAATAGGTCATGACTTTTCTGACAACTCAATAACTGACTCAGTGTAGAATTGTGGGTCCCCAGGTAAGGGAGGAAATTTTTGTCTTTCCCAGCAATCCTAAAAGTGTCAGGTGGGCAGCCACCGGTGGCACAAAGCCTGGTTCATCCCTATTGCTTGGCTTCTGGACTCTCTGTCTCACGTTTATAGAGGGAGACCCCTTGGGCCAGTTTGGCATCAGCCAAGTTGAAGATGAGTGGAGGATTTTCTCAAGGAAGACCCTGGACCGTGAGCACATAGCCAAATACTTGCTCAGCATCACAGCTTCTGATGGCAAATTCCAGGCTTCGGTCACTGTGGAGATCTTTGTCCTGGACATCAATGATAACAGCCCACAGTGCTCACAGGTGAGAGCCTGGTGAAGGTGGGGTGGGAGTGGAGGCCAGGAGGCTGGAGGGAAGGGCAAGAGGAAGGCGAAGAACTCAGGGGACCATCCCTGAGGCTGGCCATCATTGACCACACCTGCCCTTGCTTCTTCCCAGCTGGCCTCAGACTAGTGCACAGGGCAGGGATCATGCTACATAATTCTTTGGCCTCCCCATAGGGATGTCACCAAGCTCTCCCCCTATACTCCCTACAAAAGGCCATTTCTCTACAAAACATACCCAGAAGTAAGTTAGCTTCATCATTGTCCAAACACAGTCTGCCATGAATGATGGGAAACCCCCTCTATGGCTCAGCTTGTTGGCAAGGATCATTATTATCAAATACATCCAAATAGATACCAGCCCCCAGACACCTGCATTGCCCCCCATGCCCATATATGCATATCCTCACATCTGCATGGCTAATACAGACCAATGTGGATACCCTCCTCCAGGTTATATGTATTCACAAACATTCAGACAGGGCAGTTCCGTTTTTGATAAGGGATACTTCTCTGAGGGTCTTATATAATTCAACCCTAAATTTCCCATGGTGTGTGTGTGTGTGTGTGTGTGTGTGTGTGTGTGTGTGTGTCCATCTCTCTCTCTGCTTCTGTTTCCCCCTCTGTCACTTTGCCTCTATCTAGACCTAAGTGTATGTCCCACAGTTTCCCTCTTCTTTATCTTCCATCTCCAGCTCCTCTATACCGGCAAAGTCAATGAAGATATATCTCCAGGACACTTCATTTTGAAAGTTTCTGCAACAGACTTGGACTCTGATACCAATGCTCAGATCATGTATTCTCTGCATGGTCCCGGAGCAGATGAATTTAAACTAGATCCTCATACAGGTGGGTTTCCTAAGCTGCAGAACTGAGCCAAAAACTTATTTACTGTCTGCCAAGTGCCTACTTATGGTAGGCTCCCTGGGGGAAGAAACAGGAGGTCACGTATCCATCCATCCATCCATCCATCCATCCATCCATCCATCCATCCACTTAGCAAACATATATTGGCACTATGGGTTGAGTATTGCACTAGATGCTGGGGACATAATCAACAGACTAATAAGACAAGATCTGGGTCTTTATTATCTAGTAGGAAAGGCAGTAATTTAATCAGTGGTTTGAAATGTGCTGAGTTAAGAAAAAAAATGCAGGGCTTTGAGGGGAGTTTTGATGGGAGAATTTTACATAGGCTTGGGAGTGGGATTAAGTAAAACCTCTCTGAAGAAAGGCCATCTTATGTGAGACTTGAGGACTTATAGGAGTTATCTAGGAAATAAAGGAGTAGTAAGTAGTAGCAACAACCATTCAAGGCAGAATCTATACAAGGACTTTGTTTTGGAAAAGAGCGTGTACGGCAGGACCTGATGGAGGGCCAGAAACTAGTGCACAGAAGGGGAGGAGAGGGAGCAAAGGATGAGACTCTCAAGTCAGGGGGCCCACATCCCACCTTTAGATCCATTGAATGATTAGGCAGGTGACATCAAGGTCAAAGATATGATCTCCACCTGCATAGGCTGCAGGCTGGGCATAAAACTTCATAGGATTGTTGTAAGGATCAGAGATGAAGTATGGGGAAGCCCAGCCCAGGTCTGCCACATAAGAAGAATTCAATAGATGTGGTTGCCATTGTCATTATCATTAGTTAGGGGACAAAGCATGAGTGGGAAGCACAGAGCCCTGCAGAACAGCCCGCGAATACCTGGGAGGGGTTGGGCTGGGAGAGTCTGGTGGAGACTGGGTGGGTCTGCTTCCTTTGGAAGAACAGCCCACAGAGTGGGATCCCTGTCCTGCTGCTATAGGGGAGGGTGCAGGGATGGGCACACAGGGGGGCTAGCTGCCAACTTGGCTTGGAAACAGGAGCCTTGGAGATTGCTGAGCAGGGAGGTGGCAGGTGAGAGTGATGTCCCAGGACGCTGTGGGCAGACAGTAGACAACACTGCCCTTCCTGCCCCTGGCATGGGCAGGCTGAGTCACCCCAGGTGGGTCACCTGATCTCGTCACCTGATCTCGCTCTGCTACTGTTTGTTCAGCTGCATGATGATCAATGAGGTCTTAAAAAATGGTGGTTTTTCTGAATATGGAAATAATACAACATTGTACAAAAATTCAGACAATGTCGGTCTATATTATGCAGAAATTTGAAAGTCTGCATAATAACCAGCCCACCCCCCTCCAAAGATAAACACTCTTAGTGTATATTCCATCAGACTGGTTTTCCATGTGTCTCCAAAATCTCTATATAAAGTACTACTTTGTGACTTGCTTTTGTTCACATAACAATATCTTGGAGAAATTAGCAAGGCAGTACATAAAGCTCTATCATAATTCCTTTTGGTTATATAGTATTTTACTGTATGGCTAAATCATAATATATTTAACCAGTCCTTTTTAAAAAAAAACACACAGGGTATCTTCAGTATGTTGCTATTATAAACAATGTTGTAGAGAATATCTTGATTGGGTTGATTATGCTATAGGATATATTCCTAGAAGTGAAATTGTGGGCCATTGGATAAACATATTTTGTGTGTTGTTAGAAATTGCTCAACAGCCCGTTAAGTGTCCCGCCTCTTTGTAGTTTGTTGGTGTGGATCTCAAATTGGTGATGTGGCGCTAGAGTGTGTTTGGGAGGATTAGGGAAGTGAGTGGGTGGGAGGAGGAGACTGAGGACACAGGCTGACCTGCTTTCCTAACCACAGTACACAGGACTGACTTCTTTTCTCTGGGCAAAACTCGGTGTGGCTGGCATAGAAATCTAGAAGGCACGTGCCCCTCAAGGAAAGCTCACCTAGTGTCATTTCTCTGGCCAGGGGAGCTGACCACACTCACAGCCCTAGACCGAGAGAAGAAGGATATGTACAGCCTTGTTGCCAAGGCAACGGACGGAGGGGGCCAATCTTGTCAGGCAGATGTGACCCTCCACGTGGAGGACGTGAATGACAACGCACCCCGCTTCTTCCCCAGCCACTGTGCCGTGGCTGTCTTCGACAACACCACAGTTCAGACCCCCGTGGCGGTGGTATTGGCCCGAGATCCCGACCAAGGTGAGAGCAAGGATTGATTGGAAGCCATTTGCTCACAGGGTCACCTTGGGCAAGGGTTTGGCTCTCTGTGTGTTGCCCTGGGACTGGTAAGGCCGGTGCCTTCTCACTGAGCCTACAGACACAAGTGGAAAATGACTGTCCACAAACTACACACCTACGTGCCATGTGACAAAAGATTCTGACAGTGTTTTGAGGCCGATATAAGCACTCCAGCCTCATTGCTTCTCATTGCCACTTAGACCTGGAGCCCTTTCAATTCTGCCTTTTAACCTCAAGGACATTTTGAATACAAACATTTAATCTGAGGGCCGGCCGAGTGGCGTGGTGGTTAAAGCGCTGGTTTGGGAAGCCAGCGGCCGCGGTTCGGTCCCACATGTGAGGGCCAGTGGCACTGCCCTCAAAAAAAAAAACCAAAAAAACATTTAATCTGAAACACACCAATCAGAATTATTCAACTCTGATTAATTTGCCACAGGAAAGGAATTTTTGGCACAATCTCCATTTAGCCTATTACATTCCTTGATGAAGTTTCTATACAACAAAGTGGAATCATTTTCAATAGTTTATATTTTTATTTTAATGACATCATTTTCATTAGGGTTAATTCTTTTCCTTTTAAAATTTATAACGCAGGGCCGGCCGAGTGGCGCATTGGTTAATCGCTGGCTTGGGATGCCAGCGGCCCCGGTTTGGGTCCCACATATGAGGGCCAGTGACACTGCCCTCAAAAAAAAAATAAATTATAAGGCAAATTGGATTCAGCCAGGGGTATTTGTTCCATATTATACCAATAGTATCTTCTGCCATCATTAAGTGTTTTATTGTGGTAATTCACACATACATGCACACACACATATATAACATGTATATGTGTATGTGTGTGTCCAGTTTTCTTGAGTCAAATTTAATAATCAAGATAGGGTGGAAAATGCCCGAGGTCCAAGTAACCAGATTAACAGAGGCTATGATGATGATGATGATGATGATGATGACGATGATGATAAAAGTGGGATCCAAATAGCCTGTTTTGTTGACACCAGCAGAGTAAATTTAAGACTTTCTAGAGGAAGTGAGTTTAGCTTGGCAATGAAGAATGTGAGAGGTTTTGGAGGGATGCAGGGATTCTAGGGAGGACAAATAGTCAGTGCAAAAGCAAGTCATGACTACAAGGCCCTGTAAATGCTCAGTAAGGCAGGGCTTGCTCACCTCTAGGACAGGAAGCTGCTGACTTCCTAGGCAGCCCCTTCCTTCCAGGGCACCTCAGATAATTATCAAGTGCTACCTATTCGGAGCTGAAAACCACCAGTCCTGGCTCTGCCCTCTGCAGCCACACACATTTCCTAGAGAGCCTCCCTCATGATGGCCCTTCAGAAACGGGGAGGCGCTCCAGCGCCAACCTTCCCTTTTGGGGTGGAGGAGCCCGGTGTCTTCAATCACCGGTTTCCAAGCCCGCCTCCCTTCTAGGACACAGCCTCTGACCTTGCACCAGTTTACCATTAACCCTTCAAACGCCCTCGGTCTCTCCCTCAGGCACCAATGCCCAGGTAGTGTACTCTCTAACGGACTCCGCGGAAGGCCACTTTTCCATCGAGCCCACCACAGGCGTGATTCGGTTAGAGAAGCCGCTGCGGGTCAGGCCGCAGGCAGCACTGCAGCTCACCGTACGTGCCTCGGACCTGGGCACCCCCATCCCGCTGTCCACACTGGGCACTGTCACAGTCTCCGTGGTGGGCCTGGAAGACTACCTGCCCGTGTTCCTGAACACGGAGCACAACGTGCAGGTGCCTGAGGACACCCCGCTTGGCACAGAGGTGCTGCAGCTGGCCACCCTCACGCGCCCGGGGGCCGAGAAGACCGGCTACCGCCTGGTCAGTGGGAACGAGCATGGGAGATTCCGCCTGGATGCCCGCACAGGTGAGCCAGCGCCTGACGCAGCGCCCCCCACTCCTCTATGCGCCTGCGCACACACACAGGGTCTTGAGGAACTTTGGGTTCCTCACATACAGGGTGTCTCTGCCCCACGAAGTGCCTTCCAGGCCAACCTCCTTTGGCCCTTTCTTCACCCTGCGTCTCTCCAGGTCCCAAGTCCTTTCTGCACCGTGGGACCAGCTTAAGTGGGAGCCACTCCTATTCCGCCACATCCCCACCCAAGACCCTCGGCAACCCACTCTCCTCCCACAGTTGCAGCCTCGGCTCAGGTCCCGCGGCAGCAGGCTGAGGCCACCCTCGGTCCTTGGCGGCAGAGGTAGAAGCACTTGCTAGAGTGTGGGGCTTAAGCAGCCCCAGGACAAGGCTGCCTGTTTCCCTGCAGAGCCCTCCCCAAATATGCTGGCACCCCTGAATTTATCCTTGTTCTAATGAAGAGGGGGGGAAAACTATGAAAGCTTCTCTCTTCTTTCTGTCCACCCACAGAAGAGTCTGTCAGACTCACAGAACCTCATGGAAGGGTCCCACAGGCTCCCCAGGTTAGACCATGTGCCATGCGGAGCCATCCCCACAGCACCCCTGCAATGCTGCTCTCTACCTAAGAAAGCAGCCATCTTATTTGTTGTTGTTTTTTTAAGTTTGTATTATGGAGAATTTAAACATATAAAAAAATATAGAGAACGATATAAACTAACTGTTCCCATCACCCAGCTTCAGGAATTACCAACACAGACCAATCTGGCTTCATCTTTACCTGTTACCTTCCCACATCCACCCATTGCTGAGTTAATTTACAGCAAATTCCAGACATTATGTCATATTGTTTATAAATACTTCAGTGTGTATCTCTAAATGATAAGGACTTCTTTTATAAACACAACCACAATAACCATTATCACACCCAAAAGGTAATAATTCCTTAATATTGTCTAATACCTAGCCAGGTAACTTTTCAGGTTATCTTATGTCTTTTTGGAATTGGTTTGGCTGTCAGCATCCCCCAAATGTCCACTTACTGCATTGGGTTTATATGCAATGTCTTAAGTCTCTCTTACTTGCTAATGTTTTCCTCTCCTTCTTTATTTCCTGCTGCCATTTATTTAATGAAAAACTTGGGTCATGTGTCTGGGAGAAATATTCATATTTTGGATTGGCTAGTTATATCTTTATTGGGTCCTATTTGGATCAAAGACCTTGATCGGGTTCAAGCTCAATTTTTGGCACAACACTTTGTAGACAATGCGAGGCTGTCCTTTACACTATGTCAGAAGGTTGACTCGCTCTTTTATCTGAGGTTCAGATTGTGGGCTCGAAGCTGTCAGCCTGATTCAGCTCTTTCTCAGTTCATCTTCTAATGGTTTTATCAGCCTTTGATGATTATTTCTGTGATATATGATTTCATTTGGAGCTGCAAAATGGTGATTTTCTAATCCTATCATTCCTCATGCATCTACTAACTGGAATTCTTTTATGAAGAAGGGTTTTCCACCATTAACTGTTTGGTTACCCAGGAACAGTAGAGAAAACCTTTGTTCTTTTCTTTACCAGTTTTCAGAATAATAAATCTATGTTTTCACAATCTGTTGAACAACTTTGGATATTATAAAATTCTTTATAATCTAACTTCTGTCATTTACTAACAGAGTGAGCTTGGGAGCAGAAGTTGACTCACCTACAAAATGGGAATCACTTTTTCCTGCTCCACACAGTTACGATAGAGCTATATGAGACAGACTTAATATTACAAATTTCAATGAACTATTACAGAAATAAATGAGGGAAACACTGCTGTTAAGAATGATAATAAGGCAAATGAGAGGAGATGGAGGGGAAGAGAAAAGTAATGCGAGAGGGTAAATAATGAGAAGGATGAAGGAGGAGATGATGATGGAGATGATACAGGAGACGAAGGAGATGATGGAGGAGATCTATCTCTCCCAACACTTTTGAGCTGCTTCTCAAGACCCCTCAGTCCTCTGCCTTTGTGGTCCCATCTGCCTCAATGTTCCCATCAACAAACAATGTTCTTGCTTGTACAGGGATCCTGTACGTCAACAGGAGCCTGGACTTTGAGACAAGCCCCAAGTACTTCCTGTCCATCGAGTGCAGCCGGAAAGGCTCTTCCTCCCTCAGTGACTTGACCACCATCGTGGTCAACATCACCGATATCAACGAACACCGGCCCAGATTCCCCCAGGCTCTGTACAGCACGCAGGTCTTCGAGAACGCCGTCGTGGGTCAAGTTGTGCTCACAGTAAGAATCTGCAATTTTTCCCTTTGGGAGGCATGGGTTCTGGGGTGGATTCTTATCTCCCCCTCCCCCAGTCATCTCTGAGCATGAGGATTAGTTTATCAATTAATATATTATAGACTTGACTCTGACTTATAGCCACTCAGCCAAACTGGCTCTCATGACAAAATGTCTCAGCACATGTTTGATAAGATCTAGATCAAGTACCGATAGAATGGGGCATGGGAGAGGCTCCAGAAGATTACTAGAGGTTCCAAAGTCTGGGAGGGGCCTGGGAGTGTCCGTGTGGGAGGGGGGGGAGGAGGGGACACTAAATAACACCGCTTTGCATTTAAACATGTAATGGATCCCAATTGCATGGAGGGAAATTCTGTATACCCATCTTGGTTCTGCCTTCCACTCCCTGACATGCACCCTATGTTCCAACCACTCGGGAATATGTGCCTTTTCCCAGATATCCTCTGTACTTTCACATCTCTGGTTTCACAGTGTTTCCTCTGCCTGGAATATGGGCGCCACTCCCAGATGCCCTCCTTATCCTTCAAGGCTTCATGAATCCTTTCCTAATCTCCCCAACTGAAATTTATCACCGTGTTTCCGGTGTTCTCATAAAGCTGATCATACTTTGCTGCCAAAATAGAAATACCCATAAAATTAGACATTAAGCTTCCTGTGGGCATATTCATTTTGCCACATTCCTCACCTCCTAGCACAGGACCTAGCACCCCGTCAGTGTGAGTCAGTGAGCAAATGAGTGAATGAATGGATACATGAATAAACCATGCTCAGGTTCATACTAGGATATTAATGAAGAGATTCCTTTGGCAAAGATGAGTGTGGACCAGTCACTGGGGCGGGGCCATATCTGTGTCCCCTACCTTCGCAGGGGCCAAGATTCCTTTCTGATCCCTCTTGCTACTCCATTCATGTCCATCACCTCCTCCCCTGCAGTTGTCAGCTACTGATGAAGATGGGCCCCTAAATAGTGACATCACCTACAACCTGGTAGGAGGGAACCAGCTCGGGCACTTCTACATTCACCCCAAGAAGGGGGAGCTACAGGTGGCCAAGGCACTGGACTGGGAACAGGTGAGTCATGTGGGAGGGCCCCGTCTGAGCTCATCAGAGCAGAATATAGCCCCGCTGCAGGTCCAGAGGATGATGGTGGTCAGCGCTCCGCCCTGATCCTTCTCCAGACCTGTCCCCAGTCTCTCCCACTTGTTCTCTCTGTGGCCTGTGAGGCCAGAGGCAGGAGAGGAACTGAGTGACCCCTCATGTTCCGTGGAGGAACTCAGGCCAGCCTCTCACTATTGACCCGGGATCATTAGATCATTATAACAAGTTATCATTTATTGAGCACCTGTGCTGTGCCAGGAACTTTGCTAAGGGCTTTACATACATGAAGCCATTTGGTCCTTAAAATAATCCTGGGAGGTGGGTCCTGATATCATCCTCACAGAAGTTCAGTCACTTTCCCAAGGTCTCACAGCTAGTAAATGGTTGAATTGGAAATCAAACCTATTTCTGAACTCCAGAACCTGAGCCCTAAAAATGCTATGGTTGGACAATGGGGGCGGGCATAGGAGAGTATCTCCATCTTATTTTTCTGAAAACATCCGAGATGAATCAGGGGGCAGAATGGAGAGGTCTCATGCTAACTCTCCACTGGGCATCTTGCTATAGACTTCTAGCTATTCCCTGAGGCTCCGAGCCACAGACAGCGGGCAGCCCCCCCTGCACGATGACACCGACATCACTGTCCATGTGATTGACGTCAATGATAACCCACCGAGATTCTTCCAGCTCAATTACAGCACCTCCGTCCAGGTACGCATGAGCTTCCAAAGGTATCGTGAACCCAGCCTCTTCATTGCCCTCCCGGTGGAGACTGCTCACCACTGTCCACCTGTCTGGTGGCTGTGGCCTTGAACTGGTTTAGATTGACAAAGTCAACAATGAACTCCCAGGCAGGCAGAATGAATGAATGCCAGCTCAAGGTGAAGGCATGGCCTGGGAGCAGCCAGGGTGCTGAGGACTCAGCCCAGAGAAGGGGATCCACAAAGAAGTGAGAGGAAGAACGTGGTCTCATTGTGCTCTTCGATTTCCTATCACTCTCTATCTCAGGAGAACTCCTCCATCGGCAGCAGAGTCCTGCAGCTGATCCTGAGTGACCCAGACTCCCCAGAGAATGGCCCCCCCTACTCATTTCAAATCACCAAAGGGAATGATGGCTCTGCCTTCCGAGTGACTGCAGATGGATGGCTGGTGACCACCATGGGCCTGAGCAGGAGAGCCCAGGAATGGTATCAGCTTCAGATCGAGGTGAGGGCCATGTTGGGCCACTAGTGGTAACTATGGGGACGGTAAATGTGTGGGCAATCGCATTACAGTATGCCTAGTATTAGAAAACAATGTTCAGAGCCCTTACTGTGTGCCAGTCACGGGGCTAAGTGATAAACATGCATCGTTGCATGAAATCCTCACAACATGCTGGAGGGCAGGTATACAGTTAACACTCGCACTTTACAGATGTGATAACTGAGGCACACAGAGGTTAAGTGACTGGCTCAAAGTAATTCTACTAGTAGGTGGCAGAGGTGGGCTGCTTTAAACCAAGCACTCTGACCCCAGAACCCAGGCAGAACACCCTCACCCTGGCTCTAACTTCTTGAGGTGGGTCAGGAAAGCTCTCTGAAGCTCAGGTCTTATTAAAAGCCTACTGCAGAGAATTGGTGTGGGGTCAAAAGAGAGAACAGATATACACACGTAAGGGATTATGGTGGTATTGGTATGGGTTGTATGAGAATTGCCCAATAAAAGTGGCCACGGTGGTGGTCAATCTTTTCTCCCTTATTTCATCCCCCCAACCCCAAATCCCTTTCCTAAACATCAAGTCTAGTGAACCCTGCTATTCTGTGAACTTCTCTGGGCTCAGGATGATATATTCATCCATTCAGCCAGCCAGCCAGTCATTCAGTCAATCTTTCAACAAATATTTGTTGAGCACCTATCATATGCTGAGCCCTGTGTTGGCTTATAGTGATACAGCAGACAGAAAGAAGGGGATGGTTCCTGTCCTCATGGTTTTCTTATTCTAATTATGGAGATAAAGAATAGGCAGATGAAGAAAGAAAGTGATAAGAGACTCAAAAGGCACAGGGGAGATACATATTCAGAGGGCAGCTGCCCTCATGAAAAGAGGATATTTTGAGCAGAGACCAGCCATGTAAAAAATGGGCAGGAGGTGTCACAGGCAGGAAGAACAAGATGAGCCAAAGGCTCAGGCTGGGAAAAAGTTTGAAGTGATCTGAGATGCGGCCAATGTGGTGAGAGCACAGTGAGCAATGGTGGGAATGACACTGAAGAGATGGTCTGGGCAGCTCATGGACACCTCATAGCGTCAGTGAAGTCCAAACCGTGATGCTCTTGAGAGTGAGAGAGACACTAAAAATAGTTCATAGGTGATAACTGATCCACAACAAGTAATAATCAAGACTGTCCTGGGGAAGCCAGGAAGTATGGTCATGCTAATTATAAGCCTTGGTAATACTTTTAGATTCGAATCTAAATGCAATGTGAAGTGGTTGCCAACAGGGAAGTGACCCTTGTGTCTCAAAAGGCTCCCTTTTGAATCTCTAGAGAGAGTGAATAGAGGGGGCAAGAGTGGTTGAGGAATAACAGTGACAAGTCATCCAAACTGGAGATAGTCACTGAGACCTTGAGGTGATGGTGAAGATGCAAGAAGTGGATAGATTTGGGACAAGATTTGCATGGAAAAAAAACATGAGTTAGTGATGGATTGGATATGGGGAGAGAAAGAAAAGGATCAGGGATGATTCCCAGGTTCCTGGCTCTAGTGAAAATGGGGTAGGGGGGACATTTATGAGACTGGAAAGACTGGGGGTGGGGTGGGAGAAGAACAGGTCTACAGGGTAAAAGGAAGGCTCTGTTACCTTTCAGATGTCCATGAGACATCTAAGTGGAGGTGTGCAATAGGCAGTTGAGAGTGGGAGTCTGCAGATCAGAGGACAGGTGTGGGCTAATGTAGAGGGGCCTCAATGCCAAGGGCATGGATGTGATTGCCAAGAGAGAGAAGAGAGAACAGCTTCTGACTTCTGTATCCTGGCCCAGACAATCAGTAACTATTGACATCATCATCGTTTCTTTAACTTGTCCTGCATTTCCACTTCCGTTCACTGGGAGGCACTATAAGCCAGCAGCAAAACAGGCTATGGATAGAGGTAGGAATTCAGATTCTGCTCTGGCCTTGCCGGCTGTACGACCTTGGGCAAGTTACTTGACCTCTTTGAGCCTCGGTTATATCTCTTGTAAAATGCGAGACTTCATGGCACCTATTGCATAAGGAAAAACCATGTTCATGCGTTTAAGGCATTTAAAGTATACAGTTTGTACCCAGTTAATGTCAGTTATGTATTATACTTAGTAGTGGTATTAATTATTGTTGTTGCTTGCGGGGAACCAGCCTCCGCTGACCAGGGTTCAAGAAGGTGGACACGGCGTCGGCGATACGAAAGACAGAAAATTTTTGTTACAGTGAAAACAGAAAATGAGAGAGTGAGTGTGGGGGAGGAAAATAAAGAAGGGAGACAGTGGAGACACCGGGGGAGTTTAAAGAGAAAAGTGTCACACTTTATTTGCAATAACATGTCCTTTTTATAGGTACTTTTGACCATTATCCAATCACAAGTTTAAGTTCCACATAGTCTTGATATATTTTTCTCTTAAGACCTTTAGTCCCTATAATTGTTCTCCTTAGGGCACACTGTGACCTTTTCTACGTTTAAGGATAATCCCATCTATGATAATCTCTTTATGACCCAGACTCAGTTTCTACATAATCTGTAATCCTGGATCTGAATACTAAAGAGAATCTCACTTTTGATATTTAAATTTAACTGATTAATTTTGGCTTAACTGTACCTAAAGTTCTCTCAAGACTTATCACAAACCTTAACAAAACATACACTTTGTAATAAATCACAGGCTTCAAGGGAATACAAAATTGAGGAACACATGTCTAATTAACAGTACTTTCAGATTCACCAAGCCCACTAAAGTCAGCCTGCATGCCCCTCAATATTGGGCTACACGGCCCTCAACAGTTGCTATCGATATTTCATCAGTGTTATGCACAATTCCCAGCAATAGGTGTAATTTTACAGTTTGCTTACCCACTCAAAGCACTGGGATGCACATGCACAAGGTATTACTGTCAGGAAAGTTGTGCAGACCCTTGTTGACAGCTGAGAAAGTGATAATGTCACGGAGGAGAGAAAGGAAAGCTTCGTCCTTGCTAAGTCTGGGCAGCAAGTTGCAGGGACAGCTTGGTAAAATGTGAAAGGAAGATGAATTTTTAATTTACATTCTTTTCCTTGTTTAAATGGGGCCATGTCACTGCCTTGCTTAAAACCTTCAATGGCTTTTCATGGCTCTGACATAAAATGCAACCTTGGGCTCCTCAGCCCATCAGTGATGGGGTCCGTGCTTCCCTCTCTCTCACTTCCGGTCCTCTGCCCTGCCTCCTCCAGAAACAGTGGCCCCTTCCTGTTTTGTTGAGCACATCGCATTCTTTCCCACCTGAAGGCTGATCCCTGTCAGTCACCACTTGTCCTCGCCTCTTCACATCCCTCAGGACTCAGCTCATGAGTCCTCTCCTCACAGATGCCTTCCCTCCCACATGATTTAAGTTTAGTCTGTCACTCTTCAGATCTGTCCCATCACTCCGATTATTTCCTCCATAGCACTTGATCCAAGTCTGACATTCTCTGGTTTAGTTAGCAACTGATTTATTGTCTCTTTTCTCCCGATCATAGCCCAGGGCCTGGCCCGTGGAAGGCACCCAATAAATCTTTGTTGGCTGAACTAAAAAAGAAATGCCTGCCCCTACCCTGAGCCCAATTACAGGGTAAAGGGAAATCCCAGAGAGAACCTCCTTAGGGGGCCATGTAGGACACACATTGGAATCACGAAGAGACATCTGATGACTCACTTAAGGAAAGAGAGATGTTCACGAGGAAGGAGGCCTGACTGTTTAGCTGGAGGGATTTAGGGAGAGGCTCAGAGAGATGTAAAATGAGGACCTGAGGGAAGTTTTACCATGTGGTAACTCCCTCCACAAAACCTTCAGTGCTTTTGGAGTTCTTATTTTCTTTCTCCAAAGTGATGGATATGCTAAACCTGCCCTCAAGCAGTGAGACACGGCTCCCCAAGGGGTCCCCCGCCTCCTCTGGGCCACAGACAGCTCAATCCTGTGGTAACGCAGTGTTTGTCGTGCCCACAGGTGTCCGACAGTGGCACCCCTCCCCTCTCATCGTCCACGTCTGTCAGAGTCCACGTCACCGAGCAGAGCCACTACCCACCCTCCGCCCTTCCCCTGGAGGTCTTCATCACCATCGCGGAGGAGGAGTTCCAGGGCGGCATGGTGGGCAAAATCCATGCTACAGACCGAGACCCGCAGGACACGCTGACGTACAGCCTGGCAGATGAGGGGACCCTGGGCAGGCACTTCTCAGTGGGCCCATCGGATGGCAAGATTATCGCCGCCCAGGGACTGCCTCGTGGCCGCTACACTTTCAACGTCACCGTCAGCGATGGGACCTTCGCCACCACCGCTGGGGTCCACGTCCACGTGTGGCACGTGGGGCGGGAGGCTCTGCAGCAGAGCGTGTGGATGGGCTTCCATCAGCTCACTCCAGAGGAGCTGGTGAGTGACCACTGGAGGAACCTGCAGAGGTTCCTCAGCAACAAGCTGGACATCAAACGAGCCAACATCCACCTGGCCAGCCTTCAGCCTACAGCGGCCATGGCTGGGGTGGATGTGCTCCTGGTCTTTGAGGGGCATTCCAGAATCTTCCACAAGATGCAGGAGCTGGCAGCCATCATCACTCGCTCAGCCAAGGAGATGGAGAACTCGGTGGGAATTCAGATGAGGTCAGCCATGCCTGTGGTGCCCTGCCACGGGCCAAGCTGCCAGGGTCAGATCTGCCAGGAGACGGTACAGCTGAGCCCCAGGGTTGGGCCCATGTACAGCACAGCCAGGCTCAGCATCCTAACCCCGCGGCACCACCTGGAGAGGAACTGCTCCTGCAATGGTGAGAAATGGGCCTTCCCCAGCACGACGAGCGCTGCGAGCTCAGCCAGCCTGACTCTAGGGATGGGGACGCCGGGGAGGCTCTGTAGGGTAGTTGGAGGGAAGTTTGGGGCTAAAGGCCAGGCACCACGGTGGGGCGGGTGTGGCCTCACAACATCTACTCACAGAAGAGCACCCGATTCCTGGCCACTTTTTAGAATTTTGCAAATAACGGTAAGAATACAAGAGGCAGTGCGGCATCATGGTCAAGAGCACCGACTCTGGCATCAAGCTGCCTGGGTTCCAATCTCAGCTCTGCCAGGTGCTAGCCCCATGATCACAGGAAAATTATTTAACTTCTCTGTGCCTTGGGGCTGTTGTAGGGATTAAATGAGTATTAAATATGAAGTGCTTCCTTAGAAAAGTGCCTGGCATAGAAAGTGGCCAATAAACAAGAATTATGAATACACCCACTAGGATTACTATAGCCTGGTGGTTGGTTATACCTTCAAGGTTTAGACTAGACAGCTCAGGTTTGAACCCCAGCTCTATCACTTACTAGCTGTGTAACTTTGGGTGGGTTATTAAAATCCGCTGAGCTTTAGTTTCTCATCCATAAAATAATGAAAATATTTTCATTTGTTTCCCTGAGTTGGTTTGGGGAATGAATTACTGATTGGGTATAAAAGCACTTCACCTCTGGCTGGCCCATAATAAGCACCCTATCCATGGTGACTGTCATTTACATGGTAGCCGTTGCTGCTATGAGGACCCCGCACTGTGCCAGGCTCTGCGTTTGTTACCTAAACTCATTGTCACCACAACCTTAGGAAGCAGGGTCATAGCTCCACCTACAGTTGAAACGGAGGTAAGGGGATTAGAATGTGCCTGCAACTTTACAGCCTCCAGCGAAGGGCTGGTTCTTCGAATACCTGTGCGTCCCACGCGAAAGCCTGAGCTTTCAGGAGCTCTGTTTTCTGATAGGATTCACCCCAGCGCCCCTGGCATTACAACCAACGCACTGGACCAGCTCGTGAGCATCGGCACAAAGAGAATAACCTCGCCTCCAGCTCACCATCGCCCCCTGCCTGGCATGGCCTACTCTTTACCGGTCCCCTGGGTTTGCACTAGGGAAATTTTCTCGGATTTGTGGACTTTCTGGGGGGCAAGAGAGGACCCTGGATTTACTACTCTTGTTGGGGTGGGGGAAGGGGTTTCCCTTCTTGGGTCTCATGCCCCAGAGTCGGCTACAGGGAAAACTGTGGTGGTTGAAGATTCTCTGTTGACCACCTGGCATCAGACAACAGAGTTCCTAAAATTCAAGATTGTTCAAAATCACCCGGGAACTGTGTTTTTAAAGAGACCTGTTCCTGGGTGTCACCTCCAGAGCTTTTTATTTAGCAGGTCTGGGGTGAGGCCTGGAATTGGCATTTGAAACCAGCCCCTCAGGCAGTTCTGAAACAGGTGGTCCAACGGCTGCACTAGAAATACTAGATGGGCTGGCTCAGCGATTGCCAGAACCACTTGCAAAGAAGTTTGGATAGGAAGGAAGGAAGGAAGGAAGGAAGGAAGGAAGGAAGGAAGGAAGGAAGGAAGGAAGGAAGGAAGGAAAAAAGGAACATTTTAGTGAAATATGGCACACAGAAAGATCTATGGAGCATAAGTCTACAGCTCAGCAAGTTCTCGCAAACCAAACACACCGGTGTAACCAGCGCCTAGATTAAAGATCCAAACATGACCAGCACCTCAGAAACCTCCCTTGGGCTCTCTTCCAGTCACGACACCCATCATGGGGAGGGCTTTAAAATACAGATTCCCATGTGCGACCAGAACTACTGAGCCATTGGCTCTGAGGGTAGAGCCTGGCATTCGGGATTTGAAAAGACTCTCTAGGGAATTCGGTCTAGATCACCTGCAATACCCCATCCAATAATGAGCCACTACAATGGAATTGCCAGTGTTAGAGAGTGTCAGAGCCATGGTATGACTAGCCTCTCAGGACTGTATAATCCCATGTGCCTCAGGCTTTCTGGCTCTTCCTTCTCCTCCTTTTGGCCTTGTTCCCTTTCTCCAACAATTCTTCCCTGGATCTCTGGGGCCTGTACTACTAATCCTTTCCCCTGGCAACTATCAGCTTATTCAAAGGAATTTTTTAAAAAAAGATTTTATTGGGGAATTGGGGGAGGGAACCAGCTTTGGGGAACCGGGGAAGGGGAACAGACAAGTCGCTGTCCTTTCGTTCTTCAGTCTAGTTGTGGAGGCCATTGCTTCACTGGCCCATGTTGGTATCGTCATTGCGCTCTTCTGGGTGAGGCAGATTGGTCACCAGCCTCTGGACCGCCACTCACAGTGGCTCGTGGCAGCTCACACTGGCTGCTGGCCATTCACTGTAGCCTATGGCAGCTCACTGCAGCAGGGGCTGCAGCTATGCCGTCCCCGGGGACTCACAGCAGCCCAGCTCCAGGTGGAGCTGTTGTTAACCACCTTAGCTGTAGAGGGCAGTGTCACTGGCCCTCATATGTGGGATCTGAACCGGGGCCGCTGGCATCCCAAGCCAGCTCCTAACCAATGCGCCACTCGGCCAGCCCTTCACAGGGATTTAATAGCTGAACTTACTTCTGGGAAGGGTGGATTTTTAAAAATCCAGGGAGGGCAGCGCTTCATGTAACACAGCATTTCCTGAAAAGGGCTTCCCAAGAATGTTATTTCAAGGGCTATGAATAGGTGGTCCAAATGAGGGGCCCATGTTCACGTACACTTGAGAAATTCAAGTTTAGGTGAAGTCTCAGTCTCCTTATGTGAGTGCACATGAGCAGTTCTGCAGGCGTTGGAGCATGCGGGCTTCACAACGTTTTGGCCACACGATCTGTCACTACCCCTTCCTTTATCTCTTTGCCTCTCAGCAGCATTTCATCTGGGAAGTGCTTACCCTTCCCAGATGATGATGTGCCCAATGATGGAGATTCTTGAGGCAAAAAAAAAAAAAAAGACAACCCTTGTGGTGTTCCTGAAATCACACATATATGCAAAATCCTCTCCCATTCTACCTCCTTGTTCTCCAAGTGATGTCAGAAATACATGGAAATGATGCAGGATAGGAATTTTGATTTCTGCACATTTGATTGATTACATTTTTGACTTGGTCTCCTGCTTTCTTAATGGTTTGAATTCATGGTTTCTGACCCAGGCTGGAACCCAAGGCAAGGGTCCCTGGGGCAAAAGGAAGGCTCGCAGAGTGACGGCCCGGCCAGCTGTGTGACCCTGGACCAGCCTGGCATCTTCATCTGTAAAATGAGCTATGACTCTGCTTGCCATCAGGGGTTGAATGGGACAAAGTCAGTTCGAGGGCACTGGGGGACCACTTCACATGGAAGTGACACCTCTGGTTGTTTCCACAGATACAGCCACAAGGTTCAGCGGTCAGAGCTTCGGGCGGTACAGTCTCCCAGAGGCTCAGAACTGGCACATCCGTTTCCGTCTGAAAACAGTCCAGTCGCAGGCCATTCTCCTGTTCAGCAATGGGACAGTGTGTATTGCCCTGAAGGTAAGGCACTGCTGGCCTGAGAGATTTCATGTGAGCGTGCCGGGCTGAGCACAACCAAGAAGGCCAGTGTGTACAAAGAAATCTGTGCATGATTTTCAGGGATGCTGGGCGTCACTGTTGGGTCAGGACACAACTTTCCAGCCCTGATGGCCAAAGCCACCCCACCTAAACATACATGTTCAAATACAACAATAAGAGAGAGTCTCTGAAGATAGAAAGAGAGCTGGGTGAGGCCACCTAACCCTGGTGCTTTTATCACTTTTGTGATAGAACAGTGTTTTACAAAGTGGGGGGCAGGGGGAGGAGGGCTGGCTACCACTGGGGTGCTCAAAATGACAAACTCAGCATTAAGCTACACAGAAGAAAATGAGGAAGGAAAAGGCATGGGATCTAGGACATAAGGTGGAAAGATTGGCTTTCCCCACGGTGGACAGACGTGAGTGTGAGCGCCTCCAAGTTGCCATCTGACTGCTGAGAGTGAGGATGGGGAGGGAGGCATTACGGGTCCGAGGAGATGGAAGCTGTGGAAGGAGTTCTCTGGGAGAGTGAATGGACTGAGGAAGGTAGGATAATTGTTGGGCAGCACGAAGGGCTCATTTCAGAGGCATGCTCATGAGGTTAAGGGGAGACCAATATGCAAGGTTGCGTGTTTCTCCCCCCAGGCAAGTTCAGCTCCACTGTGTTCGTACGGAGTAGGGGGAGGGTTGGGTTTTACCAGATTGGTGGGTTTGCCAAGTGAGCTCTACCAAATAGAGGGCGACAGGAACTTGAGCTGGATAAGGAGAGGAGTTGCTAAGGAGGTGAGAGACAGTGAAAAGATGGCGGGAGCGATGGATTGTGGTCCTAGTTTAAGTCAAAGGAGTGATTTAAGGACAGTGTCTTGGGCTGTACTTGCTTTTGTCATCCTCCTTTCTTAATGGCAAGATACATTGTTTTTCTATTTACTGTATTATAGTAAGTTTCCTTTTAAAGTAAATAACAATATAGATAGTATTGAACCAGGGCAAAATTGGTAAGGTGGTATACAAATGGCTAACTCCCGATAAACGCTGGGTTGGATCTTCACATTTCACATAGAGAAAGCTCTACCTAACCCAGAGTGACCAAAAAAAAATATTTGACCACAAGTAGGTCCTACTTCCTGGGGTGAAGTGAACTAAAATGTTTTAACTCAGTGGTCTTCACACTTTTTGACTCTCTTAAAAAAAATGATGGGAGAGGGTCGGCCGAGTGGCGCAGTGGTTAAGCGCTGGCTTGGGAAGCCAGCAGCCCCGGTTTGGGTCCCACATATGAGGGCCAGTGACACTGCCCTCAAAAAAAAAAATGATGGAAGATCCTAAGGAAGTTTTGTGTATATGGATTATAGCTATTGACATTTTCAGTATTAGAAATTAAAACTCACCCATGTTAAAAATATTTATTTGTTAAGTCACTCAAAAAATAATAAGAAACCCATTACATGTTAATATCAATGACATATTTTTAGGAAAAATAATTACATTTTCCAAAATAAGAAAAGAGAGGCATTGTTTGACATTTTTGCAAATCTCTTTTGTGTCTGGCTTAATAGAAGACAGCTAGCTTTTCATAGCTACTTCTGCCTTCATCTGCTTAACTGCTGAATAAGGGAGTGGGAGTAAGAGGGAGGTTTTTGGTATCGTTGAAGGCCGGTGTTCAGGAACATAAAACACTTGAGAGGCCTGTGAAGAAGAATCCTAAAGACAGCAAGGCATCTTTGGGCCTCAGTTTCCTCATCTGTGAAATGGAGAGGTCATCCCTGCTCAGACCATCCCATGGAGCACAGGGAGGGCCAAATGAGACCACAGACAGAAGAGCACTTGGAAGGCTTTTATGCTCTACCGATACAATGTCTAAAACAGCCCTGAAAATCTCCAAACACTAGCCCTCTCACCCATGAAAACATCACCAGCATTCTTTGCACTGGCGGCCTATTCGCAGAGCTTTTTATTGGGTTGTCGGAAAAGTCATGACATATTTTTGCAACGAAAAACATCGAAAAAATACGTCATGAGTTTTCCTACAACCCAGTATAAGGACGTCTTGGCTTTACTGATGGCCATCTGGGTTTTCTTTGCAGCTGGTCAATGGAGTGCTCCAACTGGAATACCGCTGCCCAGGTGGTTTCTATAGAACTCTCTCCTCCCGGCTCCACGTGAATGACCAAGAATGGCACTCCATCCTGCTGAAGGAGACGGACACTTCCCTTCGCCTGCTGGTTGACAGCGCAGGCAACGACTCCCTTGTGCTCCCGGAGACCTGCCAGGGCCTGAGGCCTGAAAGAGACCTCTTTCTGGGCGGCCTTGTCCTCTTGCATTCTCCTCCAAATGTCTCCCAGGGCTTCGAAGGCTGCTTGGATGCAGTCATGATCAATGGAGAGGCTCTGGAGCTGCTGGCCCAGGGCAGGAAGGCGGCAGGCTTGCTGGAGAGGCAGGCCCTCACCCACTGCTGCTTCCACAGGGACGACTGCAGCCAGAACCCGTGTCTCAATGGTGGGAAGTGCTCACAGGCCCACGGCAAAGGTAAGGGCTGGGGGATGACGCCGAGGCTCATTCCAGGAGGCTCTTCAGAGAACCCTGACAGGTTGGACTAGCCATCATATATCACTATAGAGTTTATAAAATATATTATTTCACTACAGCTCCATGAGGGAGGGAAGGAGGGAAGAGAGCCAGTAATAGCTCCATTTTAGTGTGGGAAACTGCTGGGCTATGTAAGGGAAACCCAGAGAGGTAAAGGAACTCGCTCAAGGACACACAGGGGTTAAGTGAGAGAGGCATGTTCAGGGTCCAGATCTCGGTGAAGCAGTCTATTCCAAATGTCCGTCTTTTCCTTACTGCCTGGTGAGTAACGGGTTGGGATCTGCTAGTTCTACACTAGGGGAAGCCAGGAGTCTTCATTCTTCCTCAATAAGAATTTCTTTCTACGTGTTTTTGGATGGGGGAAGGGCATGAATGGCGGCCTCCGGTGTACAACGTTGTGTTCGTCACACGTCTTCGTGTCACCATTGGTCTATGCAAAGTGTTTCTTTCTTATTCCTCTTTAATCTTGTTCCACTGCAATCCCTCTTCCCCAAACCCGTAAGTAAAGACTTGAAGTTTTTAAATGAATTCTTGCAAATTGTATATTGCTGTTTTTCACATGCTTGAACTTCTAATTTATGTAAGTGATATATCATCTTTTACACGTCTCCATCCGCGCTGTCACAAGTAATTCTTTTCTTTTCTTTTCTTTTCTTTTTGAGGGCAGTGTCACTGGCCCTCATAAGTGGGACCCGAACCGGGGCCGCTGGCTTCCCAAGCCAGCGCTTAACAACCACCGTGCCACTCGGCCGGCCCACAAGTAATTCTTATTCATTGCTTCTATCTGCAGCTCATACTCCAAGATGCGCACGCACTCACGTTATACCCCTCCGTTCTCCCAGCAATGGACAGCCAACACTGCTGCAATGAGCATCCTCACACATGTCTTCCTATGAACCCGTGTGAGAACCTCCTTCACACACACACACACACACACACACACACACACACAACCTACAGATGGAGTTCACATACCCAGAGTATGCAAATAATTATTTTGACTAAATAAGGTCAAGTTACTCTCCAGCATGCCTGCAGCAGTCTGTACACCTGCCAGCAGTACACGAGATTCCTACATCCGAGTCAACAGTTTACATTATCCCGTTTTCTAATTTTCGTGTCGCTCATAGTACAGTCATTTCCACCTGCAAAATACCTAGGGAGTCCAGCACTTCTCTCTGTCCCCACTGCCAGCAGTCTGACTCTAGCCCCTGCCATCTCTCACCTTTTCTACTACACCATCCGCCTCCTTCCTCCTGCACCTTCCCATATCCACCCACTGGGGGGCGCCAGAGTGATCTTTGGGCAGCGTAGATCACGCATGTCACTCTCCTGCTTGGAACCTTGCAGTGGCTTCCCCTGCTGTTTGGGTGGAGTCCCAATTCCGAATTCTTGCAGATGGTTCCTATCACCAATGCCCTGGTCCCTACCATCTCCTGGACCTGCGGCTCCCGCTACTCCACTTTGCAGCAGGCTCGCCACCCCGGTGCTGGTTTAGTTCTGGATGTTTGCCACACTCTCTCCTCCCAGCCTTTGCACACATTCTCCTCTGCCTGAAATGCTTTCCTCTTAGCCCTTCTATCTTTTCGCCTGGCTAATTTTTACTCATCCTTCAGGTCTCAACTGAAATATCACCTCCTCCAGGAAACCTCCTCCGGAAAACACTTCTCTTCAATAAAACTTATGTTTATGACAATTACTAATAACATACTGTATTATATAGAACTGTCTAGGTTTGAATCCCATTTTTGTCATTTACTAGCTGTATTCCCTTTTGCAAATGCCATACATTCTCTGTGCCTCATTTCCTCACCTGCCATCAACTTGTATCTGTCCCCTGATGAGGAGGATAACAGTGACCAATCTCAGAGTGTCATGAAGATCAGATGAGCTCATCCACAAAGGTTTTAGGACATTGACGAGCACCGAAAAAGTGTTGTCTAGGACATTACCCATTATTCCTTAAATGCTGTTCTCTATTGGTCAGTATGTTGTTTGAGGGCAGGGATCAAGTCTTCTCAGGCAGGGCACAGGGCCCAACGTGCTGTGTGGCGCTCAAGAAATAAATGTGAACACATGTATCTGCAAACATGCTAGCTCTCCCCTCCATCGTGGAGGGCCTCTCAGCCGGGGCCACCTAACTGCTAAGCCCGTGTACTCTCTCACCTCCTTTCTCCTCCTCCCAGGCTACGTCTGCAAGTGTCTCCCACAGTTCTCTGGGAAGCACTGTGAACAAAGAAAGGAGAATTGCACATTGACACCCTGCCTGGAAGGTGGAACCTGCATCTCGTCCCCTGAAGGATTCTCCTGTAACTGCCCTCACCCTTACACAGGAGATAGGTAAGCACAGGACAGTCTGCCTGCCTTGGGCTCCTCACCCTGGGTTTGACACCAGTGGGGAATGACCTCTTCACTCTGACCTCTAGAGAAGCCAATGGGAGGCAAGGGGCTGAGTGCTTGGGGACCACGCGTCAAGGCTCCTCCCTCTGACCACCTGCATCAGAACACCCTGGGAGAGGGAGGTGCGTGTGAATTAGGCAGACTTCCCAAGATACCGAATCAGACTCTCCAGGCTGGGGCCCAGGAATCTGTACTTCTCACCAGCTCCTCAGGCGGTTCTGATCTTCGCTAAAGTCTAAAAATAGCTGAAGTTCTTATTCTCTTGCTCTGGACCATAACTTCCCAGAGAGCGACCCGGGGACAAGGACCACTTGGTACAGGCATTGCTGTGGGTCTCGAACCCCACCGCAAGCTACCTGTGCCTCATATTATGCTGGCCTGGGGCGGTGAAGCAGGGGTGGGGGGCGTTATAAGGGAAGGCGAATCATCTCTTTAATCCTAGAGGTCAAGAGGCTTTGACAATTATTAATATCTGGTTTTATGGCTCCCCGACTTGCAAGCCTTTAAAAAAATCATGAAGGAGACTGGTGAAAAATATATTTAAATCCCTGGACCAGCTAAATTGGAATCTCCAAGGAATGAGGCCTGGGATTCTTTTATTTTTTATTTTATTTTTTTTTTTTACCAACTCCCAAGGGAGCCCCTTGCTGTCAGCATGTGATGTAGTCTACCCACTCAGATGGGGAAACCAAGGCCCAGAGAAGGGAAGAGCTTACCCAAGATTCCCCTGTGTGTTTGTGACCCAAGTCTTTTCCCTTGGCCCCTGGCATTTCCGGCCCTACTTCACGCACTGCTTTGCAGTACGCAATGCCCTCCATTGTAGATGTGTTGGGAGGACACTTCCTAGCTGAAAGTGGAATTTGCATTTTAAAAGAGGAACATGGGGAGGATAACTGTTAAACCCAAAAGGACAAACTGTTGGTGGTGAAATTTCAGGCATTGGGAAATGTTTGGGACTCAAGTGGGATGGAGAAACTCTTTCCCAACATCTTTTCAACAGTAGATACAGCTGACTATAGAAGTCTCCTAAGAGCCTTACACCGTGGACCACGAGGCCGAAGGTGGCCTGAGAGGTCCTCTGGCTCCTGGTGCTCTCTCTGAGAAAGCTGCCCAGGGTCGAGTCCATGCAGGGCCACACTGGGTTCCTGTGGACATGCGGTGACGTCCAGTCACCTTGTATCTGGAACCCTGAGATGGTCGCTGGGCCATGTCGACTGCCTCTCTTGCAGTATACAGTTGGAAATCTGATCTCATTGTTAGAGAGTATGTCCAATACCTAGGGATCTCCTGGGTGAAAATAACGGACATGCTCGGAGCTGAGATCCCAATGGTCATGAATGAGGGTCAGGCTGAGTCCCATACCTTACTGGTAGAGGATGGAAATATAATATTGATATGTTGATATGTTGGATGATGATGATCATCATCATCATCATCATTATTTCGGTGAAAATTAGAGAGTGCCGGGGTCCCCACCCCATAGATCCTTGAAAGAGGGGATGTGGAAAGGGCAATATAGGGACTCGGCCCTCTGCCCGCTTCTCTGTCTCTGCAGGTGTGAAATGGAAGCAAGGGGCTGCTCAGAAGGACACTGCCTTGTCACCCCTGAGATCAAAAAGGGGGACTGGGGGCAGCAGGAGATCCTGATCATCATAATGGTCCTCCTGCTCACCGCTGGCAGTACTGTAGGGCTTCTCCTCTACTGCCGCCGCTGCAAGTCTCACAAGCCCGTGGCCATGGAAGACCCGGACCTGCTGGCCAGGAGTGTTGGAGTCGACACTCAAGCTATGCCTGCCATTGAGCTCAACCCCCTGAGCACCAGCTCCTGCAACAATCTGAACCAACTGGAGCCCAGCAAGACCTCAGTTCCGAATGAACTCGTCACTTTTGGACCCAGCTCGAAGCAGCAGCCAGTGGTCTGCAGTGTGCCTCCCAGACTCCCATCGGCTGCGGTTCCTTCCCACTCTGACAATGAGTCCATCATTAAGAGGACCTGGTCAGGCGAGGAGATGGGTCAGTATATCCAGAGACCATTAGCTGGGGGGACTGATGGAAAGGGGTGGTGGACCTGAACACCTCATTACCTGAGGTGTAAGGGATTTGGGCCACCACGCAGTCTTGTGCCTTGGTATGGGATGTGAAGGGATGTGTTCAAGGTCACAGTGCCCTTGTGGACTAGACCAGATGCCCGGCCTCAGAGCCTGCTGCATCACTATCCACTGCCTCAAGCTCCAAGGTACTCCATCGTTTTGACGTCCACATGTACCTATGTAGCCTGGACAGGGTGGGTAGGTCCCTGCGGGGAAAAGGGCACCTGCACATCTGTGCTCCTCGGGGCAGGGAAAGAAAAGCCGTAATCCAAGCTTCTGGTCGCCCAGTATGGAGGTGCAGCAACCTTGGGTCAGATCTGGCTAGCTGAGAGGAGGGATCTCCATCCCCGCTCTCATCTTTGGCTCAAAAGGAGGTGAACATGTAAGGACTTTATATTTTCTGCCATATTCACCAATAGTTAAAACAGGAACAGTAATACCTTGGTTTGCGAGTACAATTCCTTCCAGATACAAACTACTCGTATTGCAAGACATTGCTTGTTTACCAAGTTAAACTGTATTAACAATGTTTGCTCATCTTGCTGAACACTCGCAAACCAAGTTACTCGCAATCCAAGGTTTTACTGTATTTTCATTAACTTTTTGCCAACAGGGTAGCTAGGGCCCATAAAGACACAGTCACTTGTTCTAACTGACCCAACTAACTATTCAGTAGCAGGAAAATAACTGGGACCAAGGACAACTGGTCTCCAATCTTCCAAGACACATTTCATTTAATCACCCTCTGTGATATACGCCATCACACCTACTCCGAATGGTGTGTCTGTTTCCTTCAATTAATGAGACGAAACCCATCAGTAAGACTTGGGATGGGGATGCTGTCCCCAGGACTTGGGGTGGGCTGCGTGGTGCCATCCGTATTCTCCCCTTGTTCACGGACCCTTTGATCAGTAGCACAGATTTGCAAGATGGGCTGGCTTTGGGTTAAACCTCTGGCCTTAAACTTGGCCCCACTGGATTCTAGATATCAACCTAAGCTGCCAGAAACGCCACACATAGATGGGCCACATACCCACCCTCCTCTTGGGCTGTCTCCACCACATGCTAAGTCATAGATAGTAGCTATCAGGCCAGCTGGAACCTTCATCAGGGAAATTCAGCGCTCACCCTCTTGTGCTGTTCTCTTTCAGTGTACCCAGGTAGAGTCACCGTCTGGCCCCCGACTTATTCCAGGAAGGAACGCTGGGAATACCCCCACTCTGAAGTGACCCAGGGCCCTCTGCTGTCCTCACCTCACCACCATCAGACCCCAGCTGTGATGCCGGAACCCAATGGCCTCTATGAGGGGTTCCCCTTCCCACTGCAGCTGGAAAACAAGCGGGCGCCCCTCCCACCCCGTTATAGCAACCAGAACCTGGAAGACCTGATGCCCCCACAGCCCCCTAGTCCCCGGGAGCGCCTGCTGGCCCCCTGTCTCAATGAGTACACAGCTATCAGCTACTACCACTCACAGTTCCGGCAGGGAGGGGGAGGGCCCAGCCTGGCAGAGGGGGGCTATAAGGGGGTGAGTATGCGCCTCAGCAGGGCCGGGCCCTCTTATGCCGACTGCGAGGTGGGGGGTGGGCTTCCCACGGGCCAGGGTCAGCCCCAGGTCCCCCCCACCTATGAGGGCTCTGACATGGTGGAGAGCGATTATGGGAGCTGTGAGGAGGTCATGTTCTAGCTGTCCTCAGAGGAAGGCAGGCGGGAGGCCAAGCACTTGGCACCTTCCCCCTGTCTAGCAGGGAGTGAGTTGGGCGTGGCTGGGAACGTGGTGGGGAAGCCCCCATGCCCAGCCCAGGCTGCCATACCTTGAAATGTGCTCTTCCAGACCCCCAGCTAGTCCCTGAGGCTAGAGGGAAGCTGAAGGAGAGCTCCAGAAACAGTACTAGGCAGAAAGGGGAGGCACAGAGCAGTTGCCTTGAAAAACCGGGAGAAACTGACTCCTGCTGTGACGGGCAAGAGGCAGCATGTCTCTGATCTGTCCTCTCTCAGGCCCCGGGGAGGCAGAGCCTGAGCTGTTGGGGCAGCTCCGTCAGCGCGGAGTCTACACCTGCCCACAGCTCCATTCTGGAGGCAGAGGCAGGTCCATGCCTCACAGGCTACCCCTACACCTGCTGGAGCGATGAGGTCCCAGGGCCGCTGACCCTGGATGGCCACAGGGTGTCCTAGGGGCTGAGAGGTGAGCAGCAGGCGAGCACTTGCCAAAAGTCGCCTTTGCGCCCTGCCTCATTCGTACCTGCATTGCAGCCTCTGCTCCATGCCAGTCGCTGTGCTAGGCATCGGGGAGAAGAATGAAGGCCACCAGGGTGCCCGAGGAGCATGACTTGGCCTCAGTCGGCTTGAGGTCCTGCTCCTCGAATTCAGATTCCAACCCAGCAACTTGCCTCTTTAAGTCACATGACTTTCTACAAGCCAGGGCCAGCCAGCATTCACCCAGCCCTGGACCTTCTTTGTTCAAGAATTCAGACCTCATGGAACTCTGGGGTCTTCATCCCAAGTTTCTCAAGCACTTTGGGCCAAAGGCAGGAAGGACATAATTCTCCAGTTTTAAAATGCTTAGGCACTTTTCAACCTTGCTGTCTGGACGAGTTGCCCCAAGGGATTTTTCTTCCCTAGACGCAAGGAGCTCAGAATGTCCATTTCGGGGCGGGGTGCAGGCAGGGAGCCAGACAGCAGTGTCCAGACTGGACACCCAGCCCTCGCCTGCCCTTCCGTCTCAGATGCCTGCCAATCTAAGTATTACCTACAGTGACTCCGCCCTATGCATGGAGGGTCAGTGTGGGCACGTTTCTACACATGTGGGTGCCTGTGTATAGTCTGTGTGTTCATATGTGTAGAGTGTATGTAGCCAGGAGTGGCAGCGGCCAGAGAACTCTGGTGGCCTCGCCACCCCCTCCCCTGCCAATCCCTTTCTCCGGTCCATTGCCTTTTCATGTGTTGTTTCTGGAGACAAAAGTCAAAAGGAAGAACAACAGAGACTCTCACCCACAGGGTTGCTGCTTACAGCGAGAGAGAGAGCTGTGTGGGTGAGGGCATGTTGGTGTGAGTGGTTAGCTGCTGTGTGTGCGACTGTGAGTGTGAATGATGGGATGCATGGTTTCACTGGTCTTTTTTTTTTTTTTAAACAATAAAGTATCTTTTTTTACTGTTATTTTCTGTGTCACTTGCCCTGCTTGTGGTTGGGTCAAAGGAAGGGCACAAGGGTCTATAGGCCCTTCCAAGCTCAGGTTCACAGAATTTGGGGGCTCGAAGGGACCCTAGAAGTCATCAAGCACCACGATTCCTGAATCTCGCAAAACGGCTAAAATACAAATCCTGAGTCCTCCCTCAGACATACAAAACGAGAACCTCTGGGGGTGGGGCCCAGGACACTATTTGGAAAAAACGCCTTCAATTCTGATCCAACTATCCACGGTCAGTCCGTAAGTCCACTAACCAGCAGGTTAGTGACGGGCCCAGAATGAGATTTCAGGACCGCTTAGCCCCGCCAGGAAGCCCTCCACCACATGACACTGGTCAGGAAGAAGGGATTTACGATCACAGGTCCTGGGACGCCAGCCCTGCCTGAGTCAGTGTATGGCCGCTGAGGCAGGGCTGCATGTGAACATCACTGGGTAACTGTGGTTTGTGTAGCCTGGCAGGTGACACAGAACCTGGAATGCCACGCACTAACTCGGGCAGGTATGACTTGGCCTCCCATTTTTCGGTAAAATTAAGATAATAAAGAATAGCTGCTTTATAACACTGTTCTGAGAAATAAACATAAAGAGCTTATAGGAGCATAAGCAATAAATGGTGATTATTATGCTAGGAAAAAATAATGCCAGGTAGAATGAACTTATCGGCACTGTTCAGGAAATCACAAATAATCTAGTCCAGCGGTGCCCAAATTGCTGCTGTGCTTACCACTTGCATGATTTTTGCCCTGAGAGAATACCACCTATACTATTATTTACTTAATAGTTTTCTTTTAGTGTATTTAGAGTTTTTAAAAATGTATTTTACTCACCTTAAAACTATAATATCCATAAACTAAAGAATTCAAAAGTTACTATTCCTTCTAGCACACATGAAAATGCATAGCCATTCAGATATTTTTAAATGACTGTCCAGTGGCCCCCTGAATCATCTTCGAGAAACACTGACTAGTCCGTCTTGGTTCCCTATGTTCCTCAGCCAGAGCCCACAGAGGAGAAGGGGCTTGTCCAAGGTTCCACAGCTAGAACTTCACAGAGGCGAGACCCACGTTCAGGTCCAACACCGAGCGTGGGGATCTCCCTACAACACGGCTTGCTCTCCCGGAAGCAGGGCCTCTCTCCACCCAACCCATCCCTCTGCCTACAGGCCCTCCTTCCCTTTGTCCTCTGGAGCCTGCACTTTCACAGATAGGCCTTAGGGGGCACTCCAGAATCAAGACCCAGCCAACTGAGCTGCTGAAAACCCCATTTTCAGGGCAATCCTCCCACGTCAAGCCCCTGGGGCTCCAAACATCCTCAGTCTGACACAGCATAACAGTGGCTGAGAATGGCAGGGACCCAGATCTCCTGACTTCCAGGCTGGGCGTTTTTACATTTCACCATCCTCACTATCACCTCTTACTCTCTGTATGTCAGGCACTATGCAAGCACTGGGCATGTCTTGTCTTATTTAATCCTCACAAAAACCCCACGGGGTAAGCACACAGAAATCAAGTCGATTGTAACTTACGTTAGTAACTTAAAGTGAAGTCACCCAGTTGAGTGACACGGCCATGATTCAATCCAGAACTGCGTGACTCCAGGTCTACTTGTGTACCTTACATTTGTGCTCATGAAACAAATTATATATACAGGACAACAGAGGATTGAGGTACAGTAGGAAGGAGCTGGCTCAGTCTAAGGATTCAACTGAGTTCACAGGTCAAGAATGTCACTACAATTCTAGGTGGTATTAACAGCGGAGGTGCCTGGATTTGGAGGGGTGGAGTCTGCTCAACCCCGGGGCTCAACTCCAGGCCACTCCTGGAATCCTGGTTCCAGTTCTGAGGCTGGCCCTTAAGGGAGACACGGCAACCCTGAGCATTGCTAGAGGAGGGTAGGCAGGAAGGAGGTGGGAAGCAGGACTTAAAACCATGTCCTGAGAGGAAGGGCGGCTGGAATTCACCAGGACAATCAGCAAAGGAACTGCAAGACCACTCCTTCAGGGGGCGATGGGCGAGGGCAGGCCTGCACAACGGCGCCATCTCATGGCGGGTTTTCAAGGCCTTACAGAGAAGACAAATGTATGTTCCAGAAACGGGAGCAGTGCTGGAGGGGGGCATATGAGGTTTGGGGGGGGGGAGGAAAGAAGCCTTGGCTACAACCTTGAGTAATGAATACCAGGGGACGAAGAAGGGGAGAGCCAAAGACCTAGGCAGGAAAACCACTCTCCTTGGGGTGAATATTATGGAGTGGGGGAAAAAGATCCAGTCTGTAAAATGTTCAGATTGGAGGGACTTGCTGAAGGCCCACAGCTAATTCAACATAGAACAGCCAGCCCATCTTCCTTGCACCACAAGATGAATTGGTGAAATGCCAACCTGTGAGGGCACCGGGCCCACATGCTGAACAAGGGCCCACAGAGCAGTGTCTAAGGACAGATTCTGGAAGTCCGCGGACAGCCTGTGCCAGCGCTGTCTGGAGGAGAGGCCCAGGCTGTCTCAGTGAACGAAGACCAGAAACTCTCCCCTGGACCAGGCTGGGAAAAGACAAGCTTTAGAATTCTCTCCAGATTCCTCAACAAATCTATCGAGTCCAACCAAGGAAAGTGCTCAGTTAGACTGGTACGAGACTCAAAATAAATAGAGTGATGTCAGCTCCTCACAGGCCAGGGCACCACTCCCTACCAAAGGAGACCACGCTGAATTTAGTAACCAACCAATTCCAGACACACGATTAGCCCCACAGACAGACAGTGGGAGACAGGTCTGATCTGATCAATGCTTCAAGCAGCTTATGATCTCGGGAGAGGGGCCAAGTGGCTTTGTCTCTCTAGCATAAGTAGGGATGACGCAAACCAGAGAAGGGACATTACGCAGTGCTGGGGAGGGAGCAATAAATTCTGATTGACACAGGCAGGGAAGGTTCTAGAAAGAAGCCATTTGAGGTGGGCCTTAAACTTCAGATTTAGCACAAAGAGAAGGGCCAGCTAGGCTAAGAGAACAGCCTAAAGCGGAGGCCTAAATGTTTTGAGTATTTAGGCAATGGTGGGTATTTCTGATGGGCGGGGTTGGCATATGGGAGGACTTAGGTGGCCCTCCCATATTAGGGTCTGGAGATGGCCTGTGTCCACTGAAGCATGGAAGGGGAGGAGTGACAGAATCAGGAGCAGGGAAGCAGATCTCATGAGGACTGGAGTCAGACACACCTGGCTCCACCACTTAGAAAACGTGCGATCTTGGGCAAGTTATTTAACTTTTTATGTCTCAGCGAAGTGGGGAAATTACCAGTACTTTCCGTCATTGGGTCTGAGTACTAAAGGAGAGAATGTAGGTAAAGGGCTTAACATAGTTGGCACAGGAAATGCTCAAAAGATGTTAGATAGTTTACCATTGCTCTTAAAAAGGTAGATCTTTTTGTAGTATCCATGACCACACACTTACTTTTGTTCCAGGGCCAAAATAAAAGGACATCTCTTCAGCTAGGAATACACAGGGAAGTGGTTCTCAGTGGGAGTGGGGGGCGATTTCCACCCCCCACCTCCAGGCCCAACCCCCCACATCAAGGGACCTTTGGCAATATCTGGAGACTTGCTGGTTATCACAACTGGCAGGGTGCAACTGGCATCTAGTAGGGTAGAGGCCAGGGATGCTGCTACACAGTGCACAGGACAGCTCCCAAAACAAAGACTTATACAGCTTTAAATGTCCACAGTACCCAGGTTGGGAAACTCTGTCTTCATGTAGCACCATAGCAGCTGGAAACCTGGCCTGGGGCAAAAGTACACTAATGCCAAGAAGAGCAGTTATGGCAGACGGTTTTGCTTGTTTATAAAAAGGTACCATTCTGGACTCTACATTTATCAGAGTAAATATTAGGGTGAATAAAAAACAAAAGACAATGCAACAATATAAAAAAATAATATCCCATAACCAAGCAGGATTTTTTCCAAGTAAGTTAGGATGGTTCAATGTCCAAAAGTTAATCAATGTAATCCACCATATCAACAGATGACGCAGTAAAAACTGTATGATCTTATTAACTGATGCAGAAAATTCAACACACATTCATGATTAAAAAAAAACCTCTCAGTACAGGAATCAAGGGGAACTTTGATAAAAATCCTACAACTTACATCATACTTACAGATAAAAGACTGAATGCTTACCCTGTAAGATCAGGGACAAAAATAGAATGGTTCACTGTAACCACTCTTTTTTAACATAGTACTAGAAGTTCTAGCCATTGCAATAAGGCAAAAAAAAAAAAAAAGTATACAGATTGGAAAAGAAGAAATACAACTATTTCTATTTGAAGACAACATGACTGTTAACATAGAAAATCCTAACAACTCTAACCAAAAACTCATAGAACTATTATTAAGTGAATGCAGAAGGGTCACAAGATACAACATTAACACTCAAAAATCAAATTCTATATACTACCAACAAACATGTGGAAACTGAAATTAATAACACATTACCATTCACAATTGCTCCAAAGAAAATTTAATACGTAGGTATAAAGCTAACAAAACATTTATAAGATCTAATAAATGACTAAAATAAAAAATAACGACAACACCAAATGCTGATGAGGATGCAGTGAAACTGGCTATTCATACATTGCTGGTGGAAATGCAAAATGGTACAGCCACTCTGGAAAATGGTTTGGAAGTTCCCTCTAAAATTAAGAATGAGCTTACCATACAGCTCAGCAATCACACCCTTGGGTATATATCCCAGACAAATAAAAATGTATTTTCATATAGAAACTTGGACATGAATATTCACAGCAGCTTTACCTGTAATAGCCAGCCCTGGAAACTATGCAAATTTCTTTCAATGATGACTGGTTAAACTGTGGTACATCCATATCATGGAATATGACCCAGCAATTAAAAGGAACAACAATTGATATAAACAACAACTTGGATGATTCTCAAGGAAATTATACTGAGTGAAAGAAGTCAATCAGAAGGACACACACAGGGGTGGCCAGTTACTTCAGGTGGTTAGAGCACAGGCTTGACACCAAGGTTGCTGGTTTGATTCTCACATGGGTCAAGGAGCTGCACCCTCCACAACTACTTGACTTGGAGCTGACGGGTCCTGTAAAAATGCATTGTTCCCCGATAAAATTTCTTTAAAAAAAACAAAACCATACACACAGCATAATTCAATTTATACATATAACATTCTTGAAATAACACAGCAGAGTTGACTAATAGATTTGTGGTTGCCAGGATTTAGGGATGTGGGATGGTACAGGGGGTGAGTGTGCCTATTACAGGGTAGTAAGAAGGGGTTTTGTGGTGATGGTGCAATTAAGCATCTTGATTGTAGTGGAGGAAGCTACATGTGATAAATTGTTTACAGCTACACACACATGTACATGCACACACACAAGTGAGTGCATAGGTAACTGGAGAAACTTGAACGCGCTCTATGGGTTGTGCCAGTGGCCATTTCCTGGTTTTGATCATGTACTCTAGTTATGCAAGATGTCAACACTGGGGGAGATTTGGAGAAGGGTGCACTGCATCTCCCTATACATTTTTTTGCACCTTGCTGTGAATCTAGAATTACTTCAAAATAAAAAGCTTAAAAAACTTTTTTACAAACTAAATTTTAAAAGAAGGGAAGTATTTGAATAAATGCTTCACTAAACAAGATAGACCAATGGCAAATAAGCCCAGGAAAAGATGCAGAGCGTCATTAGTCACTAGGCAAATGCAAATTAAAACCACAGGTGAGGTGCCACTACACACCCATTAAGATGGCTAAAATCAAAAAGACCGCAATATGAAGTATTAGTGAGCATATGGAGGAACTTTTAAAAATTATTGGTAGGAGTCCAACATAGCACAGCCACTTGGGAAATTTACAATTGTCCAATTTCTTATAAAGTTAGCATACGTATACTTACCATACACCCCCCTAATTCCACTCCTAGGAATTTACCCAAGAGAAATAAAAACATGTGTTTACACAAAGATGTGTACATGAATATTTATGGCAGCTTTATTCATAATAGCCAAAAGATGGAGGCAACCCAAACATCAATCAACTACTAAATAAATACAAGGAAATTATGGTTCATCCATACAATGGAATATTATTCATCAATAAGAAGAAACAAACTACTGATATATGTAACAACACGGATGAATTAAAAAAGCATTATGCTAAGTGAAAGAAACAGACACACAAAGGACTATATACTTAATGTCATTTACATGACATTCTAAAGAAGACAAAACTAAAGAGAGAAAAATCAGATCTGTTGTTGCTAAGGGCAGAGGGGCGTGGGGATGGGGTTGATTGCAAAGGGCACTAGGGAACTTTTGGGGGAAAAGGAAACATTCTGCATCTTTTTTGAAGTGGTGGTCAAAAACTGCATTCATTTGTCAGAACTCATCAAAGTGTACATTTCAAAAAACAGGTCAATTTTACTACCGGTAGATTATACCCTAATTTTTTTCAAAGAGAAAAAAAAAGTGGAGGAAGGCCAACAGCTAAGGGTCTATCTAGCAAAGCACAGTGATGAAAGACAGTTTCTTAGCACACATCTGCGCGGGGCATGTCTAAGGAACCCAGCTTACCTAGTAAAGAGCCCGGTGTAGGGTCCAAATCCAGTCCACTGTCACTCAAGTTTGTCTCCAGCAATACAGTGGGCTTGAGGGCCCTGGGTACCCCCTGGTTACCCAGAAGGAGGGATGACAGCCAGTAAGTATGGACAGGAATAAAAACGGGAAGAGGCGAACAATCTAAAAAGGGCTGAATGCTCTGCACAAAGGTGGTGAACAAGACACGACTGTGATGAATGAATAACCAAAAACAGGCAAAACGGATCCTCTCTGAGTCTTGGTTTTCTTCAACTCAGCTAATAGTTCAGAAAATGTTTCATAAGCCCTTCATGTGGGACACTTTAGAACATCCTCACCCTTACAACTGCCCCTGAAGGTGACCTCCCGCCTGAGGCTGAAACAAAGCGGGGCAGCAGTCAGGGCCTTGGGAGGCGCGGGGGGTCTGGAGTCCCAGGGCTGGCATGTGGATCCCAGCTCTGCCAACTTACTGGTGCGTGACGTGGAACAATCACTGAATCCCTCTGACACCCCGCCACCCCCGTTCCAGTAGTAATACAGATATAGTCCCTACCTTCCTCTCTTGGTAAAGTGTTATATTTTAATAGTGTTCCTCAAGCACTCTGCTTTTAAACAAGTATAATTCAGTAGCCCACAGATATTCATCTTCAAATCATCGAAGGGTCAGACAGTCTAGTTTTTTCCTTTTAACTGTGACAAAAAGGAAAGGCGTGTCAGCTCTTGCACTGTCCTGAAACCAATCCCCCACCTCAGGAAAGTTACATGTTACCTCTAGTATCAGTCAGGGTTCTTCTGGGAAACAGAACCAGCAAGATGGAGCTATCCATCCATCCATCCATCCATCCATCCATCCATCCATCCATCCATCCATCCATCCATATATAAATACACACAACATAGAGAGAGAGAGACAGAGGGATTTCAACGAATTGGCTTATGTGACTGTGGGTGCTGGCAAGTCGAAAATCCATAGGGCGGGCTGGCAGCCTGGAAACTAGTGGGCAGCAGCTGATGCTGCAGTCTCGAGGAAGAATTTCCCCTTCCTTAGGGAAACCTGTTTTGTTTTTAAGGACCTTCAATTCATTCGGTGACGCCCACCCACATTTTGAGGCAACTGATTGCAGACTTTAACCACATCTACAAAATACCTTCACAGCAGCACCTAGGTTAGTATTTCATTGAATACTAGGTTATTCAATACTGTCGCCTAGCCACGTTGACACACAAACCCAAGTACCACCCCTGTGATGTGTGCTCATCTGATATGCACAGAGAGAGTTAAGGATTCCTACTCCAGTTTTCAAGAGAAGCAGGAGAGACAGGAAGGGCAAGATCGTCTGACTGAAAAATCACTACCTGGCCCCTTTCTCGGGAACTCTCAATTCCATAGACGGTTCTACTGTTCATACTACTCCCCTGATGAACTCCGTGACATAAACTAGAAACATTTTGAACTAAGAACAAGAAAATGATCTGAGTGACGTTAAAAAAAAAAAAAAAAAGGAAAACAAAGACACAGACCACCACAACCTTCAAAAATAAAAAATAAAATTCATTTATTGAAAAGGAAAAGTTTAACACATGATCTGTGTGCAGAACCCAAAACAAGATCTTCTGTGAGCTCCGGCATGATCCACATCTCGACACATACCATGTGCGGATATACATTCATATAGGCACACAACGTACACAGTACGGTCTGGTTACCAAGACCTGCTGGACGGCAGTTTTCCATCCTCCTCTTAGTCACTCATCCACTGACACATTTTACAAGAGAGTCACATAATTTTATCCTTCACTGAAACAAAATAGCTTCCCCAGCATCACCTTGATTTAAATGAAAGAACAAACATGGCTGATGACCGGCACCCTCCACCCTCATTTCCCACCGCCCCCACCCCCACTCTGGCAACCTCGTTATCAGCACCATTTAAGTCCCCTGGACAGGGCATGACCCAGTGATACAAAGGACAGGGAAGAAATGCAACAGGCTGGTGCCATCAGAGCGAACAGCCTTGCAACCAGCAGGATTACTGAATTGCCTAAAAGTACCGACCGTGATTTCAAAGACCAACCACACCGGTTCCCTTTCCCCTGATGGCCTTGGAGGTTTGTAATGGACTCTGGAAACCTGAATTCTAAGGCAGACTTGGAGCCAACTCCCCAGTCACTAAGTCGTGCCGCTTGTACTTCATCTCCACTGTGGGAAGCAGCGTCGTGTTCGGACGGGGACGGAGGCTGGGGCCCACCTGATCGGCTATGATACAGACTGATACACGATACAGACCCCCTTGCTTCAGCAGGGAATAGAGAAAGCTGTAAACAGACATACATGGAGACTTTTGAGCTTCCAAAAAACATGAGGCGAACGTGTAGTGTTAAACAGAGATGACATTCTACAATCTCGGAAGGGAGGAACGGGAGAAGAAATAAGGAACAGGAGAACAGGGAGGTAGGGGAGATTTTTCTAACACACGTGTTTGGGGTCATCCCTTTAAGACAATTGCTGAAATGGTAAATTTTACTTTTCATGAGGGTAGAGAGAGTAGTGAGCATCACCCAATGAACTTGGCTGGGGCGGGGTGGGGAGGGTTGAGTGACAAGAGAGGGAGGGCATAGGCTGCAGGCTCTAAGCTAAGACCTGCCACACATATATCCGGCCAGGGTTTGTGCAGATGAAGCGCTCTTAGCAGCTGGACAGCAGCACAATATAAATAACGCCACTTGTGAATGGAGACAACTTCTAGGCAAACTGAACAGAAGATGCCAGGTAACGCTCTTCCCAGCAAGCACCTGCACTTAAGGGGAGGTACACTGCCGACAGCGAGTCGGGAACCTGCTCCCAACAGCGGTGTTTGCTGAAGACAGCAAGGGGCTCTGAGCAGCTCCTTCTGAGCTAATGGAAATCTGGGGCTGCAGTGGGGAGACTGGAGAAGGGACCCAGAGCCTAACAGTACTGGGCCAGAAAATCGATGGCTGGCCTTTGGTTTGGCAGATGCAGCCTCACACGCCGGAAAGCCTTTGCTCCTGATCAGACTCCCACTTCTGCTGGGGCTTCTTCAGCCGGGGCCGGAGCAGTGCCCAGGGAGAGGCTGGGCAGCTGGCTCCTGACGAGGGATGGCAAGAAGCCTGGGAGGGCTCCCTGATTGCAGGGCCCGGGCAGCAGAAGAGGGGCCTTCCCTGAGCTGGCCCAGAGGGCTGCCTCCCTCGACCATCCTCTAGCTAACCCTTCGCTCAACACCTAATTGCAGTGCAGCTGGTCACCCGGGAAGGCCCACTGCCTGCGCTCGCATGTCTGGGTCTTCTGAAGCAGCCGTGCGATCGGGCATCAAAGTGCAGGAGCACAGGAACGAGCTCAAACGGGGTGAAGGTCATGTCAGATTAGCTGCCGCAAGCCCCAGAGCTGGAGCCCTCTGTCCTGCACACCACATTCCCTGGGCCGGGACCCTGACTCAATACCTGCAGTTTGCGAAGACCCGTGGCCAGAGGGCCTCAGTACTGTGCTGTCCGGCCCTCAGGTCCCAGCATCATAGCCCAGTGTCACTGCCCACCAGGACACTACTGCTTCTAGCAGCTCCCTGCGTGCACAGGAGCCTCCACTACAGAAGCTGTGGGCAGGACATACGTCTGACCGCCCTCTACTGGCACGCACTTTCCTACTGCACACAACTCTTGGATGGCTGTGGAAGGACTGCTGGAGCCCAGCTTAGAAACGAGATGACAGTTCCTGAACCCACTTTGGTAACTTCTAAGCCTGAGGCTTCGCAGGGCAGGGCCGATGCCACCTGCACCTAGAATCGTGGTCATATAAGCACCTCGTAGTGACCACCAAAGAGCAGAAAACATGGGTGAAAAGTATCATTCTCCCTAAGGGAGACCAGGCCACCACTGATCACATCTTCCTAAGCTCATACATTGTTGGGTAGCTCAGGAGTCCCTGCAGTGAGAGAGTTTGGCTTTGGAACAGAAAAGGAGAGAAAGCTGGGGCTGCGGAGGTGGCTCATAGCCCTTATGAGCTTTGGTAAGACACGAAAGCAAAACCCCTGATAAAGCTGTGCTGCTCTCCCAACTGTTGGGGTGAACCGTTAGCGCCAGGTAAGCAAGAGCCTAGTGAAGGAGTGGAGGGCAGCCGGACCCCGCTCCATATGCATGAACACAAACACGCACACACACACAGCTCGAGATGGACAGTTAATGAATGCCCTTCCGAAATGCTTCTCACACGGAGAGGGAAGAAGGGGAAGCCAAAAGCAATGTGCCTTCCTCTGCCTGCTCTGCAGTTTGTCCCCAAATCTGAAGGCTGAGCCTGAGGTGATCCAACCCTGGAGCTATTTCTGACACTCAGGGAGGTATGGGGGCAGAGGGGTTGGACGGCGGTCACAATTAGTGTTTAAAACACAGGGGACCAAAATCCCAACCAAGTGGCTCCTTTAGAGTCCCGGGGTCATGGAGGCAGCCAGGACAGGATCCTGTTTCGGCCCTTTCCCCCGTGGATTGTAAACAACCAAGCACCATACTTAGTGTCAGACCAGCTGCTATAAATTCTCCTAATTTCACACTCTGTGCATAATGACCTCATCATCTCATCCATGGCATCAGCGTGGGTGTCTTCCTGGCATGACAGCAGCTGAATGCTGCCATGCTGTTTGCATGTCAGAAGCTGAGGCTGGCAAACAGGCCCTAACGCACAAAGCAACCATCTTCTAAGCCTCCAGTGGGCGGAAACACCCCCCACTGGGCCATCCTTTCCCTCAGCCCAGTGCATGGCAAATACTTCCTGAGTCCTTCCTATCCTCTCAATATGAAATCAGGCTGGTCGATGGGAGGCAAAGTCCATGCCTCCCCACAGAGGGACACACCCACACGATCCTGATTAAAACCTTCGGGGTACTCAGCCAGGAGGGCTGAGGCCCTAAGCAGACATTTTCTGGAGCAAGTTTCTTTTCAGCGGGAGAAGCTAAATACAAGTTTACTAAGGGAGGAACAATTCACAACAACCCCAGATCTAGAGACAAGTCTAAAAACACAAGCTAATTTTAAATAAAATATAAATATTTTCAATTGAGGCAACACTTGATATCTTTTGGGAGCTAAAGCAACTAATGAATTCCTTGTGACCCACACAAGGAATTCAGAAAGGAGAAGGTGCTGCCGAGGGTAACAGCAAGCCAGAGAGAGTCAAGATTTAAAACTCCAGCTTTGGGGCTGGTTTAAAACTACTAGGTAGATCCAGACATCTGCTGGAGGCTTAAATAGGTAGGAGAATATTGAGGTAAAATATTTGGGAGAGATATGAGAAAGAGATAGGCCTCTGGCTTTAAAAAGAAGAGGAGTTCCCACTTATTTAATCTAGGCCTGGACCAGGAAAAGAGAAAACATGATGTGGGGGATGCTAAAATCTTTAAATAAAGTGAGCTGTGCAACACGAATAATTTGGGGGAGGTGGGTCAGAAGCAGGTAATGAAAGAGGCATGATTGAGGGACAAAAGTTAAAAAGTTCAGGGTTAAAATAAGTACAAATGAACGACGACTGTACTACCACTAAAAGTACCTCCTGCGTATCTGCACCCACTCTCCCCCTTGCCCTCAGTCTCACCTGGCCCCGAGTACCTAGGTGCCAGGTAGAGGGGTTCCCAGTTAGCAACCTGGCTTTCCCCCAGAGCCTGGACCCTCCCTGAGGTTCTGGGGCCAGGTGCTAGGGAACACACAGGGGTGGTGGGGGTGGGTGCAGGATTGCACCCAGACGGCTATACAAGGTCACTGGTGGAGTTGATGAAAATGGGAGCATTGCTTGGCTGGACCAGCTCAGAGATAGCCACATACGTCCCCACCACAAAGCCCACGAAGCCCAGTATGCTGATGAGGGAGTCCTTGGCGATGGTGAGGGGGTGCATGCCCTCCGAGTAGTAGGTGGTGATCTCCAGGAGAGGCGGGATGATGAGGGCCAGGGCGCTGCTGCTCACGGAGCCCACCAGGGAGATGACCAGGTCCAGGCGGGGGATGAGGATGGCCAAGACGCCTGCGGGAAAGAGGACATGGATGTTCAAGACTGCCCAGAGCTGGAAGGGATCTGCTCACGGTTCTGCAAATATAGCAAGTGCATCTCATGGAATGCAGCGCTCTAAGGAAACGTCACCATTATCCAGCCCCATCTCTCATTCCACAGACAAGAGAAAAGATGCTCAGAGAGGTGGAGTAGCCTGGGTCTCACTGCAAGTTCGGCAGAACTGGGACTGAAACCCAGAGCTCCTCGCTCCAGTCTTTTCCCACTACAGTACATGACGTCCGCCTTCCGGAGGAAAAGGAACCAGAGTACCTTCCAGGGCAATCTGGTCCCTACCAAAGAAGAGCAAGTGCGAAGCAGAAAAGGAGGTGGACTGTTTGCTGAGAGGCAGCTCCCTTTCCCACCACTGAGGCCACCTCCCACATGAACAGCTCTACTTGACTGACAAGAAACATAATAGGGAAAGACCCCTCATCCTTCTGGAATGGTAACATGATGAAGCCCATTTCACAGGGCATTTCCACACAGGCGAAGCAGAAGTAGTTCTGTGTACAGGCTGACCTCAGGGGCAAGGCCCCACACAGTGACACCGTTCCTCTGCCAGGACAAGCTAGTGAGTGGCGCCCAGCCCGGACACTTAGCCACGGTTTATGTGCAGTTTACGTGCGGAAAGTGAAACTGACCGAGATGCACGGGGGCTGCATTAGAAAATGCCACTGGCTTCCATACCACACCAAGCTGGTCAGGCAGTGCTGTTTAAAATCACGGGGAGGAGGCTTCACTACCAACGGATCCAGTGCCCATGTCACTCAGCTTCCTGCTGGGGATGAAGGCCAACGCTTCACAAGCTGACTGAGGATTATGGGTTCTGGAATCAGGCTCTTGTGTTCTGCCCAAGTGACATTGGGGAAGTTAAGACTCCTTTTAGTCTACGGCTTTCTTGTTGGCAAAATGGGGAAACTAATAGCTCCTATGTCACAGATGTCACAATGATCAAAAGAGGATACGCGGGCACATACAAAAGGCCAGGTGTACATGTACAACAGGCACGTAATACAGTCCATATTATCATCGCTAACGTACATTTTGCTGCTTATGGAAAAGGCATCATTGGCGCATTAGTAATCAGGGTATTCTGATGGACTGTCTTCCCCACCACCAGCCTCCAACTGGAGGTCCTCAGAGTTCGGAGAGCGATCCAGCGCACCTCTATTATCTCCCTGAGCCCTGAGGGGGAGTTACACTTGCCATAGGGGTGTCAGTTCAAACCTCATAAAGCAAAAATGTAGTCCAAGCGCCCTGCGGAAGGCACTACACTGGTGAGATGGCCAGAACACCTCAGTCCAATGTGGCTGACTTTACCCTTCAGATGGACTATCTGAATCGATCAATCGCTGCCTCTTTGGTTGAGCACCAGACGAAAAGATTGGGTTGCATTTAGAGGCCAGGTTTTATGAGAAACACTTACCTTTAAACTGGAATACCACTCCCTGCAGTAAGAGGAGAGGCCTGTGGGAACCGAGATTTACCAGGGGAGGCACAGATTCACGGCTCCCATCTCACACTTACTCCAATACCCGTGGTCACTAGTTATTTTAACTTTAAGTGCATTCAGTTCCTCCTTCACACTGCCACACTGCAAGGACTCAGCACCACCTGTGCTCAGTGGCTACTGTCCTGGAAGTACAGACCCGGCCACTTCCATCGCAGCAGCATGGCATGTCTAGTAGACAGCACGGCAAAGCATCTCCTCACTGAACTGAATCTGCCTCGGCTCCCCGGGTATATAAATCCGCAACACTATTCCTGTCCTTGTGGAAGGAGGACCCGGGAGGTTCTGTGACAGAGCCTCAAACCCCTAATATGTCACATCACGGACCTAATGAGTAAGAAAACACCGACAGTGGATCTGGCTGATCAGCAGGAAGATCCTCTCTATGAGGAACCGGGGAAGTCGGGTGTCTGTCAGGTTAGCTTTCCCAGGAAGGTGCCACAATGGTTTGGCAGAGAATCCAGTAACCGGTCAGCTTTGACTTCGCTCCGCTTTGCAGAGGAAATCAAAGGAGGGTTTTGAAGCCTGATGAGCAAAGGGAGTGCCGCGTCTCAGGTCCGCTCCCTTCCAGGTCCCATAGTCCTGGGGCAATCCTGTCCTTTCCTACTTCTAGTAATCAATGACTATGGCAATTACCCATTAACACCTTCAGAAAGTCTCCAAAAAGTGGAGGCTTTTAACTTGCTCTGCAAGTGAAAAATAGCCTTTTTCAGCCCTTGGCTATTTTGAAATAAACAGAGTTGGTGATATTCCTCCAACCTTCAGGGCTGAATTTAGAGGGAAGTTGGAGATGCGGTGTTTGTAGGTTGATAGAACAAATGGCGGTTTCATCATGGATAACCTAATGCTCCACAAGCGCTGATCTCCTGTGTGACCTGGAATAAGACACTTACCCTCTGGGGTCTGGGTCTCCATCTGCCCCAAAGTCAACCTAATAGTGATGGCTTTAGAAGTTGCAATTTGGGTGAGTAGTGGGCTGGAAACAGCCATGATGCAGCAATTAGACCTGATCCCAGGGAGAGGCTGGGACCGGAATGGGGTTGGCAGTATAAGCACTGGACTCAGAACCTAGGCTCCAATCCCATGTCTACCACCAACCAGCCAGTCACTTAACCTCTTTAAGACTCATTTGCCATACTGCTAACTAGGGATGGTCAAAAGAGATCATTCATGTAAAGAACTTAGAGGATGAAGCACATAATAAATGCTTCATAAATGTTAGCTCATATAATCACCAGCTCAGTAGTCTTGTGACACAGGGCGAATCAGCTCACCATTCTGAGCCTCAGTGTGTTCACCCGGGAAATAAGGTGATTGTACTAACCCTGGGTGACTGCTGAAGGCTCTCCCAATTCTGAGATTTTGAGGAACTGTACAATGCAGATTTAGTCACTTAGGAATGTGTTCTGGGATCTGTCCCTCAACTCACGGTCCACTGGGAAGCACCATGTGCTGCTCAAGAGTGGCATGGCGGAGCAATTAGACTCCTCTCCTCTTACACATTTGCGCCAAAAACGTGGCTTGCAGTCCGCTTGGTTTTGTACCATTAAAGGGGCTGTGAGCTATTCCTCTGGTGCCAGCCCCTGGTCTCCACAGATGCTCCAGCAGGCTCAAGAGAAGGGAGGCCCTTATCAGAGACAGTGAGCCCCAGGCAGAGACAAGTCAGATGAGCTGCCTGGCCCCTCCCAGGTCCAAGGATCTGTCATCCCCTCTCCATCTGTCAAATTAACCTGGATGGAGGACAGATGGGCATTCATAATACGAGTTAAGTGACGTCCGATGTGCTTCATGCACTTTGTGATAAGAACGAAGGGGAACAGAAGCTTGTGCAATCAGAATCTTTTCTCAGATTGGAGAGAGATGTTCCACTTCATCATGATGTTTTAAAAGCAATCTAAAAACTTGTTTTTGTTTTTACACCAAAGGATATACAAGATACGCATGCTTAAAAAAAAATATCCTTAATAGAGGGCCGGCCGAGTGGCACAGTGGTTAAGCGCTGGCTTCAGAAGTCAGCGGCCCCGGTTCGGTCCCACATATGAGGGCCAGTGATACTGCCCTCAAAAAAAAAATTAAAAAAATATCCTTAATAGAGATTTTTAAAGGGGGCAAAACTTTTCTCTTAAAGCCAGGACCACAGGGCTGCAAATGGAGGACCATCTTCCTGTCCTAGATGGACCACATACCACAATTGAGCCCTAAATAAAGCCTGACACTGGAGAAAGATAATGAGGGGAGAAGGCAAGAAGAGTGAGCCTCCCACAAATATGGTGGGGGAAGAGAAAAAGAAGGGGACCTAAACCAAATTCGCATAAAGAGCCCCAAGGGCTCAACAGTGGGGATATCAGTTTTGCCACCATGTAAAATATGGCAAATTAGTTTTAACTAATTCCAGAGGCAGGAATCAGGTACTTAGGAAAGGTATGGGAGCAACTAAAACGTTTAAGTGTCTTTACCATATGAGTTAGAGCCTCTAAAGAGAGAAACTCAAGAAGTGGAGATCTCAGGAAACAGCCAACTAGGAATACTCCCCCACGCTCTCTGCACATTCTCCCATAAATGAACACTCCATATAAAGAGGAAGCCAGCAGACTCCCAACGGGCAGCCCCACAGCACTCTGCAGCAGCTGAGCTGTGGCATGTGCAGAAAGTGGGGGGCTGAGGACTACTCAACTGGACCACATGATTAGTCAACAGGGCTCCAATGGATTACAGAACATCTTCCTTTTGGGTTAGGAGACTACAAATATGATCTTTTAATGGCTGAAGCAACATGAGGCCAACGGCCATGTTCAGAGAAGGAACTAATTGGGATTCTGGAGTCTGTGGTTTTAGACCAGCAACAGAAGCTGACTAATGCACAAGAGAAGAGAAAGCACTTAAGAGGACAAACACACACTTACAGAAATAGGATCTAAAATCATACACCAATTGGACACTTACAGTTCCTGTGTCTGGAACCTTTTTCTGCTATTTTATTATGATTGATACTGGGGAAGCCCGTCCGTGTTATTCTTAAATGTCTAGAAATCTATCTTTAAAATTAATTACAACCTTAGGATATATAATTTCATTTAGTGGGGGTATAAATAAAAGAAAATAGAAAAGCAAGAATAAACAACCTACTTGTTCAACACTATTTAAATTAATATGGTCCAGCAAAATAATGAAATATCATGTAGTCATGAACATATTTATGAAGAATATGCATATTCATGATATAATATTAAATAAAGTATGAAAAAGTTAGGTGTATATTATAATTGCAACTAGTTTTTATATGCACCCATGAGGATTAACACAGAAGATAAAATGCAAAAGAAATTATTTTGTTAAGTCGGTGGGATATTGGGAATTTCAAATTCAATAACCCCAGATCTAGACATTCTTCAAATGTGTTTATATTAACTTTCTTTTTCCGAGCAATATTTTAGTTGAAATTTAAAATCAGGCTCAAAGTTCTGCACAGAATCACAGAATTAGACTTGAGAGAAACTTTAGAGATCAGATACCCTTCATATCTTACAGTTGAAGAAAATCAGGTCTCGTGACGATTCAAGGTGGGGTGCGCACAGCACACAGGACAGCTAATTTATGCTGCTGCCCTCCTTCATTGCAGCTGCAAGACCGAGAAGTGTGAAAGACCAAGAGGTGCTGAGAAGCCACAGTGTTTGGACCTGGAAGCTTCGTGCTCTAAAGGGTCTGGCTGCTGGGAATGATCTTTAGCTGTGCATTCCAGTTTCAACAGGCCTTAGCTGATGGGGTTCTACATTACTACATCTTCAACAATAGGTTTCTGAAATTCTCATACCTAACTGAAATGAAGTGTTTCACATGGAATATGCCACAGAGAATTAGTAGCAACCAATCAAGGACGGGTTAGTGCCTCGCAGAGTGCAAAGGAACTATTATCCTGCACCTCTGGACTCCTCAGGTAGAGCCAACCTCTCCTTCTACATAAGCGCTGGGCATAAGGTGATCGGCATTTATAAGCATATGGGCTGGAAGTAACTACTGTCCTGTATGAAATCATAACAAAATGAGACCATTGTCTGACATGTGTGTTTTCCGTGCCCGTTCTCCCCAGTAGTTTGAAATTAAGCAGACATCCAAAAGCAGACACAGCAATCATTGGTGGGTAGAGGAGAGTGCTAAGAAAGTTGAATTCCAAGTTGGGGGAATACAAAAAAAAAAATGGCTGGATAAAGCTGCCCTGCTCCCCTTGGGGATGGAGGGTGAGGAAGAGGAGAAAAGCAGGGGGAAAAACACAAGAAAACACCAGACATAGCAATAAAATAAGCTGCCATTAAAATTTATGGGTATAACTGAAAACAATGTATTATACCAAAGCTCTAAAATCACATACCAATTAACCTTGAGTAAAAAGATCTGAAAGTACAAAGAAAGACAAAATAAACTCACATAAATACATTTAAGGTGGTGTTACAGTGAAGTGCCTTTCCCATAATTACTTCCAAGTCTCCAGGGAAGGTAAGAGAAGCCAGAGCGCTCAGAGATGAAGGGGCTGCATCTTTTAATAGGATGGCAATGCAATGCTAAGTCACAAGAGATCACAGAAGAAGGGAAAACAATTGAATGCACTTGAAGTTCAAAAGCAGCTCGAATCCTTTGAGCATCATGCTGTAGAAGGGAGCCAGAAAAAAGGGAGCAGACAGAGCCAGAAAAAGTGAAGCAAAAACCAGGAGGCATCTAAGGACAACCTGGGGTCTGTGAATCAGACACTGGTGGCTCCTGGAGGGCGCAGCGGAAAGAAACCTGGCAGGAAGCAAGACATATGCTCCTGGACGCTAAAGCCAGGCCCGAGAAGGACATGAGAGGAACCAGGCCCAGCATCACAGCGCCAGCTCTTCAGGCAGGGAGAAGCTGCATCCAGGCCGCGACAAAACATTTTACCTGGATGGACCTAGTTTTTCCAGAGCAACCACTTTAAAACAAAGCCAATTATGTGAGCTATCCCCATCCTTTCTCCCAACACCTTCTGGATCCAGGATTGGGGTCCTGAAAGTTGACATTATAAACACCTGCACATGGAATCCGTCTCCACAGAAGAACCGTACGTATCTGAATCAAAGCATCGAGAATGGTTGGCAGAAGACAGAAGTAAAATCTAGAGTCCAGGCATCTTATCAGCACATATTAAGGCAATTTATGGAAAAGTAAGATGTAGCCATTCTTCCTTTGCAGTGGCTCTGGGGCAGGAGTGGCCTGCAGGCAGCCCTGGCCACGAGATTTCCAGCCTCTCTGAGGCTGGAAAAAGCAAGGTGTCCACCCCCTACCCAACTCCTACCCAGAACCACCTGGCAATAAATCCTCAGAAGGAATGCTGCCCACCATTAAATCAGAAAGTCATGGAAAGGCCTTTAGTTCCATCGCTCCAGTGCATTTTTTCTACACAGATATCTAGGAAGCTAAGCTTCCACCCACTATCCTCGAAGTAACATAAAAAAAAGAACTGCAGGTGGCTTGAGAAGGTCCATTCTGGGATAGGTGCTAGTCTGTTCCCTATATTTTACTTGGGTGCCTGAAAAGGATGGATAATCTCTTGCCTGCCCTTCTCTTGCTAACAGTCAACCAATAAAATTATTTCTGAATTCCCATACTGTGATTGAAAACCAGACAACATTCACATATTTCATCCCTAAATAGTCAATTCTGGTTCAATTAACAAAATCAAAGAGACCTATATTTAGTCTAAAGACAGAATGAATAATAAGAAAATATCTGGTTAAGTCTCAATATAAAAAGCAAGACATCTTGTTCCAAAAGAACAAACTTTTCTTTTTTTTTTTTTTGGGAGGGCAGTGTCACTGGCCCTCAGATGTGGGACCCGAACCGGGGCAGCTGGCTTCCCAGGCCAGCGCTTAACCACCGCGCCACTCGGCTGGCCCCAAAAGAATAAACTTTTTAAAAATAAATAAAAAGCCAAATATAGCAAAAAGAGAAGTATATGATTCAAGAATTTCAATTTGGAAAGCAATTATAAATCTCATAGTAATTTAAACTATATAGTATAGATCAATTATTTGGGGGTCTCTATTTATCAGCTCACATCATTTGAGAAAAATAGGAATTTATTTTTATGTTTTAAATGTCTGCCAGTTTCAACTAATAGTCAATAGAGTGACATCTTGTCTCCTAATTCCTGTGTGTGCAGCACAGGGAAGAGGAATAAAACACGAGGTGATAAATCAAATCCCTAGTTATCCAATAGAAAAACTTCTCAGAAACATATTTAGCTGTAGCAATATCCACAGTGTCTAGAAAAGTATCACTCAGCCTCAAAATGAAATGTAAGGAACAGACTGTCACACTACAAAACTGACTATTTGAAAAAAGAAAAAACAATTAACATGCACCCACTATCAAAGTAACCTATGTTCATTAGGGATATGGGTAAATGGCTCTCTTTTAGGCTTTAACCCTATTTTATATAGAATAATAATTATCCGTCTTGACTGTGACTTTCAACCAGCTCTGTTGCATTTCACACCATATCGGTGCCTAAATGACGGTCCCCATTGCCGTGTCCTGTAGAGTCTGTGTATCATCGATTTGCCTCAGCATCTGGACATGCCTCACCTCTGGGACAGACGACGAGCGAGCCAAGCTTCCTGTTCACCCAGCCCTGGCAACTTCACTACAACGCAAGCTCTGCCTCCTGGAAGCCCTAGGGGCTGGGTGCCCTTTGGGAGAAAACCAACAAGGCAATTCTTTGGTATTGTACTCACACGTCAGGCAGACCAGCACGGTTCGCACGGACAGGTCCACCACCAGCCCCCAGTGCTCAGGCACGTGGGACACGAAGAAGGGGATGAGGATCTCAGCTGGGACATAGAACTGGAGGGCGTAGGTGAAGAAGATGCCGATGGAGTAGAGCAGCTTCACTGACTGGTACAGCCTGCAGAGAGAGCCCAGAGACGTTCAAACGCCCGTTCTGCACGCTCACACTCCAGCAGGGAGAGTGCAAAAACGGTCCCCTTGCAATTTGGCCATATCTATCCAAGTTACAAATGCATGTGTCCTTTGGACTCAGCAATTTCATGTCCAGCAATTTATCGTGCATATATATTTGCACATGTGCACAAAATCATTCGAAATGTGTCACTACAGAATTATTTAAGTATAACGGCTGAAAAGAGTTTAAATGATAATCAGTAGGGACCTGGTTAAATAAATCATGGTGTCTCCATAGAGCAGTTAAAAAGAATGAGGCAGAACCCTAGGTGCTGACATGGAACTAGCTTTATGATATGTTATCCAGTGGAAAAACGCATGAAGCAGTCAATTGTCTATAGTGCGCTCAATTTGTCTAAAAAAGAAAAAAAGGGAAAAGCATTCTCCCTCACATACACCACACATCTTCAGAAGGAAATGCAAGAAACTAGTTAATGTGATTGCCTCTGAAATGGAAAACTACAGAACTGGGGATGAGGAGAGGTGTGTGGAAACCTAACATTTCCTGTATACCCTTTGAACAGGTGGACTCTTCACCAGGGGCATGTATCCTTTCAAAAATAAAAACAATGAAAAACATAATTAAACTGTAACAAGCTTATTTACATCCTTCCCATCCAATTCAGAGCTCCCTAGAATCAGATGGTGGCCATGCAGGATCAAGAGGCTGGGGCAGAGTCCATCTGTCCACTCCACTACAGCCGTCTTCCTACCCCTGCTCCATGTGTAGTTTCTCAGGGGGACTGTTAACTCACCACGGAGCATCTCCATCTTCACCCACACCTAGGACTGTGCTGAGTAGGAAACAAGTCTTACAAGTACTTGTGGATCTGACATGATCACTAAAGGGAAGGCCACCCTTCCCCTAACCAAAGCTCCACATCAAATGAGACCCTCATGCATTAAGCAGCGAGGAACGCTGGCCACTGCCCGTTGCTGGAAATCTATTTAGAAGTGGTGGTTGTATTGTGTATAAGGTGCACTGAATTTCTCTGTGGTGGAACTTAATACTTTGATGTTCTGATGCTATAAGCAGGAGAACATCAAGGGGGAGACTGAGTTTAACAAAAGGTCTTACTTGCTCCAAGAATAGATAATAAAAACTCTGGAAAAGTCAGCTGGTGGCTCTTAATTAAACTCAGTGCAGCATCAAAGCTTTCTGGAATGCTGGCAAGTCCAAAATCAGGAGAGTCACCTACAGAGTTGGCCAAATGAATCACACCCAAATGGAGGCAGGAAGATGGGAATAGCTGGGTTTGGCATATCAGAGGGACGAAAACCGCTTCTGCTGCTCCTGACCCATTGATCTTGGTATGCTGAGCTTCCACCTGACTCCCCACAGGGCAGGAACATTTGGAAATTTAAAAGCAGACATCAGAGGGAAAGAGAAAGAAAGACTTTCCGAAAACAATGGTCCATGTCGGGACTACCACTTGGCCACACAACAGACTCAGTAAGGGGCCTGAGCTAAACATTGCTGAGTAAGGGGCCTGAGCTAAACACTGATGACACCACTGAAAAAACATTTGTCTCAATTTTCTCAATTTGTCCTTGCACAATGCCTCACCGATCACAGCTCTAAAAAACACAAACAGGAAGATCACCCAGGCCTGCCAGAAAGGTTATTCTGATCCCCAGGGCACTCAACAAGCGCCTCAGAGTCTACATACTCACAGCTGTTCTCCACAATGAAATTTTAATCTTCAGAACAGAATTGTTGTTGCTTAGGACACACCCTGTGACGTCTCTCTTTTTAGGAGGCATTTCAATATATCTCAGTGTTTCCCTACAATTCAGCAACTGAGAGTTAAGGAAAGTGAGGTACAGAAAAGTTCCCAGCAATGGTCCAATATGGGAGACCCCCATCTGCACAGCAGGTCAGTGACTACATGGGAGAGACAGCAGAAACCGGGCCCCAAGCATATGTGCCCTCTTCTCTCCCCATCTACTTGGAAAGGTTTAAGATGAAAGGACTAGATACTTGGCTCAGATTTCCAGGGAGACATGGTGTATTAGTTGGTTGATCAATGAATCCATTCAGCATAAGCCTCCCTAGGAATTACTCACCAAACAAAAAATAAAGCTCATGGCAGCAGCCTACTTCTCAGTCGCACCAGTATCTTATCACAAACCTCTTTCTCATGAATATCATTTGTTCTTTATGACAATCCAGGCAGGAAGAAATGACTATTCCTGGTTCCCAGAATAGGGAGCTGAGACAGCGAGAAGCTGTGATTTGTCCAAGGTCACAGAGCTAGGAGGTGGCAGATCACCTCTGACCTCTATGCCCCAGTTGCTTCTTGATAACATTTCGTCATTTAGAGAATGCCTCAGTCTCAGGGTTTAAAAACCATTCATTCACTGGGTGATGAGCACGCACCAGGTGCCAAGATAAAAATGGAATAATGGATGGGTGCTGCCCTCACAGAGCTTACAGTGTAGGGAGATCACAGTACAGGTAAACAGACAATTACAACACACTGGAATAAGAATTAGGATAGGATCCTACTGGGATCCTGGGGGAGCAGAGAGAAGGGGCCTCAGACCTAGACTTGAAGTTGCAGTAGGTGTCATCAGAGAAGTTTCCTCCAAAGGAGCAGGTCCCAGACCAAGTCCTCCAGGCTGAGCAGGAATTAGGTGGGGGTGGGGCTAGAGCCTGAAGGGCCTGAGGGAGGGCGAAATTCAGGAGAGCAAGGGGAGGGCTCTGAGGAGTTCTCAGCAGGGGGGTGCATGACTAGATGAGTGTTAGGTGGCTCCCACTGGTGACAAGGGGGAGAAAGGGTAAGACTCAAGAGGGAGATGGGTTAAAAGGCTTGGTGGGCAGTGAAGGAGGGATGGTGCTGGCCTGGCGGGATGGGGGTGGGGGTGGGCAGCGGTGGCTAAAGCGAAGCAGGCGGACTTCAGCGATAGGTAGGAGGAAGAACCCACATTGTGACGCATAGATTTAAAACAACCCTGAGCTCCGGGGCTTCCAGCCTCCTTCACGTACCAGCAGTTGGGCAGGTTGAGGGTTATGCTGCCTTGGATATCAGCTCCAAATTGCAGGTACCCCAGACTCCCCAGGCTGATGTAGAGGGCAGTGATGATGGCCATTCCCACATACAGAATGACTGGAAATTTCCGGGGATCCTTCATTTTGTTTTCGAGTGGCAGAACCTATGAGAGTAGCAAGAGAGAAAAGAAAGCTTAGAAAAAAAGCAATATTAATAGCCAAGAAAAAGTGTCATATTCTCAGAAAAAAGTAACTTCTTTATCCCCAGAATTCCCCCAAAGCACGTCCATCCTCCATTAGACAAATAAATGCAGGCTGTTTCCTCAGAAGTGCTACTCGCAGAGCGGAAGGGGACCGAGCGCCCACTGGTTAAGCTGAGAAGTGCTGAACGGGAAGGGTGGGCAGCGCCGGAAGCCGAAACTCCTGGTCCGGGTCAGTGCTCTGCCTCCTGCTAGAAGATCCCTGTGGGCCGGGGGTGCAATGTGACCTCAAATTCAGTCACCTGCAACCAGCAGGCCCTTTTGCATCAGGCCCACCTGGAACAGATGCTGGGGATGGCACAGACCAGCTGTACCTCACCTGAGATCACAGCTCTGCTAACCTGTCCAAAGAACACAAAACACAGGTCACGGAAAAACCACCATTCTAGTCCCCAGAAACTGTCGCCTTACCTCAAAAGGAGCAGGCACCAGCAGTGACAAGCTACACCTCCAAGTTAGAAAAACTGAGGTGCTGGGGTAGCGTGACTTAATAGAGGGTCCCAGAGATTCCTGATCACAGAGGCGCACAACAAAACCCAGTTTTCAGGCTCCTGTCTCAAGCCATTGCCCCTTGCTGCCTCCTCCCTCACAGCAGAGGGCGTGCTTTAACCTGCACTAACACAAAGGGAAGATTAGGAAGATTGGCTCATTTAGGACCAGGGAAAACAGCAGGCGTGACTGTGACAATCTTAACAATCTGCCATCAGCTGCATCTGACACCTGACAAGGAAAAGCAACATGGGCAATAATTACCAAGCATCTCTTAACTTTGTCATGACCCTATTCTCCTCACACACCTGCAGCCATGAGACAGAGCAAGTTTGTGCCAGACACGCCCAGCAGATACCACGAGCCAAAGCCCAGTGCTTTGAGGGACCAGAGCTCCGCATTTCTAACTGGCCTTCAGTGCCCCCTCCCACCAGCTCAAGGGTCCCAAGCTATAGTTGATCCACGTCCAAAAAGAATCAGTTTCTAACTTCCCTTCTGTTTCCTCCTATGGAGAGGGCAGGGAGCCCATAGCCTCCATGTCCGTCCCCCAGGCCTCGGCCAGCGGTGCAGACGGAACCCAGTGAGCAAACCGTGAGCAGTGCCATTTTACCTCGACAGGCTCGACAGCCCCCAGATCCAAACTACGAGTCAAAATAGCAGTGTTCTTTCTATTGCAAAAATGGGAAACAGAGAAATCTTGCAGTAACAGGTAACGATTACAGAACAACACCACACACCCGAGCCTCAGCCAATGAAATGAAGCAATAACAACTTCTGCACTGTGCTGTTAGGGAAAACTGATCCACTTAGTACGATGCTCCTTGAGAAACGGTCTCCAGGCATCTTTCCACACCTACTCCACCTCTTCCTTCCAGTCCCAAGTACTTGCGACCTCTTTCTCACTGCTGCAATGCGGGCCCATTCAGGCCTCTGCCCCAGTAGCCCGGAAACCATTGGTGTTTGTGAACCAAGGTGAGGCATTCTTCTTGGTCAATGAGAAGCCCCAAGAAAGAGCAAGGGAAATGTTTAAAACCTCAGGACAACCTACACATGATCGATCACTCAGAAAGCCTCCCCGTGATGTTAGAGCCTTAACACTTCCATCAACTTGGCGACCAAGACAATTCCTCAGTATTTTGACAAAGAAAATCTGTTGTGCTGCTAGGTTTTCTTAAAAGCGTATAAGGTAACAGGGAAATCAGATGGGGACAAAAAGATATTCCATGAAAGGAGAAATGTCTTCTCATTTCCTAAGCCCTTGGCCAGCAGAGGTAATAATTTTCTTCAGAGAATTCTGGACTCTATCATGAAAAATACAAACAAAAATCAATTCAGGTGACAGAGTTGGTGAAATCACAGCAATGGAGGGAAGCTGAGATAGGAATGGAGGCTAATCATTTATACCAAGAAAATACAGCACACCAATGATCCAGGGCAGAGAAATTATTTGCATATTTATAGAGTTAATAATAAAATCAACAATATTATTAAGGACAATAAAAATTATTTAAGGCTCACCACATGTCAGGGACTGTGCAAAGCGGTTTACACATATTTCATTTAATCCTGAAACTACTAATCATTAAGCTCACTTTTTGGAAGCAAACAACAAAGGCTCAGAGAGGTTAAGTCCTTGCTCAAGGTCACACAGCTACTCTGCGGCAGGAGGACTTACCCAAGTCAGGCTGAATCTAGACCCTGCATTCCTAATGGCCAAGTACTATTGCTTACTGCACACACAGCAGATGAGTATGCAAAAGACGGCATTTGAATGTAAACATTCTCCAATTATAAACAATTTACACATTTTAATGTGGTAAATGAACGATGTTTTGCAATATGAATAGTTTGTTTCCAGAACGAATTAAACTCGCAAACCAAGGTATTACTGTATTTTCAAAAGTTGGAGCTGGGGAACTTCTGAAATTCCACTTTCAGTGGAATCCCTGAAACACTAGTCACTGACTGGCCAGTAAGTCTCAGAGGGTTTCTAATAGCATTTCCTCAGCATTCCTTAAAGCAGACCTCCCTCCAGGACACCAAGGGCACCAGAGAATCACAGCGCAACTCTTACCACCCCGATGCCTTCAAATGCAAAAATGGCCGTGCCAAAGAACAGAGGGTAAGTCTTCCAGGATGCCGCCAAGGGGAGCCGGCTGGGGTCTGGAATGCCCTGAAAGACAGAAAATAAAACAAAGGCTATACAGAGATTCAAGATTTGAACCCCAATATCAGACAGGTCAAACCTTTTCCTAAATCCAGAATTCTTGGAAGGGAGAAAGTCTGACATCTGACAAGTGATTTGGGGACATTTAGCTTTTGTGTTTTTTTCCCTTCAGGCTGAAAAAACCCTACTTGCTTTGGGGAAGGACTAGTTCAATGTACCATAAAAAGCGCAAATGTTGGAGCTTCCATAGTCACATTCTTTCCCTAGGTAATCCTTTCCCCAGAAACTTAATCGGGTTGAAAAACGAATCATAGCATGAAAAAAGTTGAGCAAAGCTATTTATTAGTAACTAAAACAAACTAAATGTTCCCAAACAAGTGAACTTACAGTTTACTGCACATCAGCTACCACAGAATACCATGCACTATTCAAAAGGTAAAAATTGAGATAACTAAGTAGCATGTGAAAAACTGCTTATGAAATAATAGTAAAAAATTTGTTTAGTTTACATATTCACTATAATACAACTACATAAACACTCCACACAGATAAAGCTGGAAGGGTAGCTGGTACATTTTTAGATAAGCTCTTTTTATTTTTTTCCCTCTATTTTTTCCTTTTTTCTTTTTCTATTTTTTGTCTTTTTCTTTTTCTTTCTTTTTTCTTTTTTTTAGCTGAGCCATCCTGCCACCTGTTGGCAGCTCAACGGCAACTCAGCTCGGGCTATTTTTTTTCTTTTTAATTCTTGAGAATAAGCTTGAGTACTTGGAAAACATTATTGATAGGTACATGACAGGAGTATTGGAACATTTGGGAAAAAATAGCAAAAAGAGCATTTAGAAAACAGGCAAATAAAAATCCGGCCAATTGTCAACTGCAGGTACTATGCAAGGCTGTACACACAAGGAGGTGCAGACACAGAATCCTACCTGGCTCACCACTGGGCAATAGTCCCCAGGAGCAGACAGCACTGAAGGAACAGGATGTGGGGTGGGGCGGAAGCTGCCATCCTTTTAGAATTTGGCTTTTCAAAACATGTGCATACGTTGCTTAAGTTAAAATAAAAATTGCCTTTACAACTGCCTTTTACAATGTTTCAAAACTGATTTAATATAAATGTATTTAGATAAAAATGGGCATGTTCTAACAGTATGCCAGAATAGGATCAGTGAACAAAAGAGCTCTGTAATAGGCTTCTCTTAGAAAGGTTTCAAAGTAATTATATATGGTCTCCCTAAAATATAAAGAATTGAAAAATACTTTTTTTTCTGAGCCTCTGCTAAGAAATCAGCTAGATCTCTTTACAAGAAGCATTTCAGTATCTGGGATGAAGACAAATAATAAATATTTTTGCTCTAAAACGAGACAAGAGTGAGAGTGCTCTGTAATTATTTCTGAGTCACAGTGTAACTTAAGTTCCTGGAAACAGGTGCGATCTGTTGGTAAGTGGATGACTACTATGCAGGTTCATAGATCAGATCAGGCTGAGATATCAGAGGGCATTTCAGAGTACATGTCTGGGGATACTAGAATGATTGAGACCAGCAGAAAGAATTCATTATGTCACTTCTCCAGTACACATGTCCATCCTTTTTTCCTTTTTTTTTTTTTTTGAGGGCAGTGTCACTGGCCCTCATATGTGGGAATCCGAACCGGGGCCGCTGGCTTCCCAAGCCAGCACTTAACCACCGTGCCACTCAGCCGGCCCAAGATGTCCATACGTTTTTTATGACCCAGTGTTTTCCTAGAAACCAAATCAGTGGGTAACTGGGTCATGCTAAGCACACTGTGTGAAAATGAGGTAATGTTCACCTAGCAGACTGACCAAACTTAAAAAAGACTGATGTAGCTAGTGTTGGCTAGGGTGGGAAATTTACGTACTGCGGAAGGGAGTCTATATGAAATCAGTAAATAGGTTTTGGAAAAAACAACCTGATAATACAAAAAATTTATGTGAGGGCCAGTGACACTGCCCTCAAAAAAAAAAAAGTACATACTCTCTAGCAATTGCATCTCTAGATAAATATGTTGGAGAAATATTCATGACCACAAAAAGGAAGGCATAAAAAAAGTCACTGTCATAATACTAAAAATTACAAATGACCTGATGGTCTGCTGATTGGGGACTAGTTAAATAAACTAAGGCACATCTCTGAGAAACTATGTAGCAATTGAAAAAAATGAGGTAAAACCAGGGGTATCAACATGGAAAGCTCTCTAAGGGATTGTTGAGGGAAAAAAAGCAAGGTAAACAAAAACTACACATAAAAATTTTTTAAATTATGTTAAAAAAACATACGCATATAGCATGTCATGCACTCAGAGGACATAAAAGGAGGCAGGCCAATCCCACCCAGTGGGCCCCTGAGAGGAGACGCAGGGTGGGGATGTGGTGTTCAACAGGCACTTGTGCTGTCTGCATTTTAACGAGTATAGACTGATGAGTTCTTTGGGGAATTAAATTTAAATATGTTTTTTAAAGTTATGCTTTTATCCCCCTGCTTTCACCCTTTTCCTTTTCTCAAGTTTTGGCAAAATGCATTGTCTTGTCCACAAACAGCCAGTATTTAAGGGAACATCTTCCTCAGCCTGATCCTTTACCTATGTATATATACACAGATGTCCTCTCGTGTGCTACTCCACAGACCTGCTCACAGGGGCTGTGCTAGAGGGGACAATAACTGGATTTATAATTTTGGTAAGTAAATATAAAACTGGAATGGTAAGGGATTATTTTACTAAATATAGGTTAGAAGAGCTGGTTTTTATTTTCATCTTAATATTTTTCTCTACTTTCCAATCTTATATGATGATCATATATTAGCTGTCTAATTGGGAAAAAGTCTAAATCAGTGATTTCAAGGGGGGTGATTTTGCCCCCTAGGAATGTTTGGCAACATCTGGAGACACTGTTGATTGTCACAATTAGCACCTAGTGGGGAGACAGCAGGGAAGCTAAATATCCCATGATGCTCAGGACAGCTCCCTATGAAAAAGAGTTACCTTGCTCAAAATGTCAATAGAGCCGAAGGTGACAACCCCTAATCTAAATATACCACACTTAAGTAACATATCCCTAGTTACGCTCTAGTTAGCTGTTTTGTTTGTGTCTTCGATTATTTTGTAGGTGGAGAAGGAAGCCTGGGCTCATACCTGAACAATGAACTGATAGATCATGACCAGGCTGACCAGCATGCTGATGTTGGCCAACATGGAGAAGATGGACAGGACCTTGAGGTTCCTGATAAACACCAGCAGCACCAGGAAGGGCAGGAAGGTGAGCATATAGAGTCTCGAGTCCATGGTGGGCGTCAGAATCACCGTCTCGTTGTTGTGGCAGTTGTTGGTGGTCCCATTGGCTGCTTCTATGACCTAGAATAAGGGGAAGACAAGAAACAGCCAAAGCTTCTCAAATGAAAAAGGCCAGTGGACCTCCCACCGGAAGGGGTTCCTGACTAAAGGTTCAGTGTGTGAACGGGGCCGTACAGAAGTCTGTGGTGAGAGAGCCATCTTTGGAGACCTTCATAATAATCATAGCAACCCAACTGTTTGAGCTGCGTTTGAGCACATCGTACCTAAAGACAGGAGGACAGACAAGACATCTTAAGGTTTCTGGATGCTCCAGGTCTTTAGATGAAATCAAACAAAAGACACTGTTCCATGTAAAGTGTTCTATGTAAAGAATCTTAATTCTGTTGTTGACCAAAACTGGTTTGGAAAGGAATCCTAAACAGAAAGTCCACTCATCTCTTGCTATTCTCTTTCTCTTTTTAACCAGGGCCCTACCTGTTTAAAGTTGTCAGCCAGAAAGACAAAATAGACACAGCAGAATCCCAGCTGCGTGACAATCAGGAAGAAATCCACGATGTGCCTGAGGGTGGAGAGGGAATGAATACAAAGATCATGGCGATAAAAAGCTAGCCTCCCAGAGAGACAGGTGTTTGAGCAGTGCTTCTGCCCCAGCCATCACAGGCCCTTCCCGTCAGGTGACAAGAATGAATGTGCCCTGGTGAGAGGGCAAACTGTGCTAGGTGCCACCAGTCTGGAGCTTTGGAGGATGGTGCAGGAGGTGCTACCGTGTGATTTCTACGGTCCCCTTCCTGGCTTCTTGTCTTGGCTGCTGTATGAGGTTAGGCAATCCCAAGACCAAAATGGCCAGAGCAGAGCACACACTCCAGGACCACTGCCCAGCCCCGTGGCCTCTCCTCCCATGGCCCGTCTGTCCCATCTCACACCGGTTATTCTAAAGCTACAGGGAACCCTCAGCATAACAGCCCAGGAAGTGGACCCCTTCACAGTTTCTTTCTATAACTTGGATCCAAGAACCAACCTACTCTACATAAGTACACAGAAATGGATATACCCAAACAGACTGCTGGTTGAAGCACTGTTACAACAGCTGGTAACATTTAAGAGGTCATCAAAAGGAAATGATTAAATTATAGACCATTCTTAAATGGAATAGTATACAGCAGGTAATAAGCATATGTTAAATCTGTATGTGCTGATAGAGAAATGACTATGACTTTTAAGGGCAAAAATAAGTTTCCAAACAGGATGCAGTGTGGTTAATTTGTATGAAAACATTAAGAACATGTGTATGTTTGTATACATAGAGAAGTTTCAAAAGTATACCCATGCCAACTATGACCAGTATATACTTTTATTTTTCACTGTATATCTTTCTACTTTGCTCAAAAAAATTTTTTTTACCATGAGCACACATTAATTTTATTAAAGGAAAGAATGGAGGGAGTGAGAGGGTGAGTAAGAAAGAGGGGAGGGAGCTATCGGGAGAGAAGGAAATAGGAAGAGAAAGAAAGAGAAGAAGAAGGGAAAGAGAAGGAGAGAGGGAAAGGGAAGGAGTGAGGGGGGAAATAATCAACCTCCGGCCAACCGACAGTGGTCACTTGGCAATATGGCTTCTCCCAATCACAGAAAATGATTTTGCTGCAAGAATGACATAAACCTGCATCGACAGGAGGAAGTCAACAATAAGTGAAAATGAAAGGCTCCCTATGACCACAAAAAGAAGTTTTACTGTGGCTCCATTTAAAAAAATAAAAATGGATTTTGACCCTTGATTGTATCAAATTTCTACATCTAAATATACTGTTTCCTCAAATAGAAAACAAAAAGTAGAATATTTCCAGTCAGGCATCTGACAAGTTGCCATAAGGAGAAATTTCCAAATACCCACCACCTCCTGAAATGTCTCCTTCCCTAATAAACCCATTTGTTCTAGCTCACCTCACCAGCTCATCTCACCTCCTCCTTGAAGTCTTTCTTGTCCCTTCCCAGTGCTCTGCCCTTAAAGCACCTATCATGTGTGCTTCTCATCTGGCACAGCGGACAAGAGAATCTTGAAAGCTCTTCCCCTCCTAGTGTCTAGGATGTACTGCTAGCTCAGAGCACTCTCTTCCTACCAGTTTATACTAGTCCTGATATCATGTTCACCAGCTTCTCACGCACCTTTTGCCTTAGAAAGACTACAAGCCTCTGGATGGACAGGACCATGTAATCTACCTCAGGGAACTCCCCCCTCTATTCCTAGAGTTGTCTTGTACCACTTATGAGAGAGTGCTTAAATATGTTTGTTGAACAAACGAGGGAATGAAATATAATCACTGGTCATAGACTGTGAAAGCTGGAATAGGCTATAGCAATCTTTCAGGCCAGGCCCCGTATTTTACCAAGGAAGAAACTGAAGCCCAGAGAAGGGAAGTATCACACAGCCCAATGTCACACAGATTGCCATGGAGAGAGCTGCGCTAGAACAAGTTCACCAACCCAGATGACGCTCTTCCCTCTCGTACGCTGTCTCCACATCTCACCCGTCACACTGGGAGGCCACAGCCACAAGGAGGAAGAAAACCAGTTACCTTCCCCAGTGCGCGTGGTTCCGGAGCCAGGAGTTGGGGCTGGATTCCAGTCCATACATCACTGTCTCCCCATAGTCCACAAAGGGCTTATTCAGTCTGGGAGGAGGAGATGGACAGAGGAAGGGCAGAGTGCATGGGTTAGACCAGGGGTCGGCAAACTTATGAGATGGAAGAGCCACCCGGGGTCAGCAAACTAGGGCTCTTTGGGTATGTACAGGTGGCTCTAAAGTAAAATGGAAAATGAAAATAAAACTATCATAGTTTCATTAATAAAATTTTTAAAGGATATTATTCACATAATGGTGATTATGTAAAAACATATTTATGGCTCTCAAATAACTTTTAAATTGTTGTGAGGGACAGGATTGGCTCTTCTAGTGGTTGGCAAACTTTTCAGACGAAATGTGCCCAAACAGCCGCATGTGGCTCGTGAGCCGCAGTTTGCTGACCCCTGGGTTAGACAATAACAGACCAAATGTAAGTCACTGAGATCTGGGCCAGTTCCCTATCTGTCATCCTGGAGATACTACTGAGTCCTGAATTAAATGCTTTCAAGGATCAGAAGTGTTAGGTCAATGGGACAGTTTGTTTCATTATAATTAACAACAACATGGCAGAATCATTTCAATGGGTAAATATATTACAAAACACAGAAAATTAGAATGTGCTCTCTGTCCACTGGACATAAGTCAACGTGAAAGATGACACATGCTGGAAAAGAACACAAAATAACGGGGGAAGGTATGCTGCAATCATCAGCAGCCACCTTCAGCTAGCACAAAGGATTTAGAGTGGCCTGTGTAAGTTCTCACTCTCAGGGTTGGTCATGGAGCCCAAGGGGACAAGCTGTCACTCGAGAAGCAGCTCAGAGCGCTCTCACCTTCGGCAGAAGTGATGAGCGCATTTCACCAGGATACCCATGCAGTGCACAGCCACGATGCCTATCACCAGCAGGCTGAGGGGACCCATCTGGGGACAGATGTGGGCAAGAGAGGGAGAGACAAACAGGTAGAATTAGGAGGGCGCCAACAGAGCCTGGATTTGCAAATGATCAAAACGCTACCGAGTCACTTTGCAATGACAGAACAGAATTCTGGCACAGCAGTAGAGACAGAAATGTGATCACAGAGATTAGCTCAGTGAGACGGGCACCATCTGAACCTCAGCATGCCTTCGAGAGAATTTATCTCATGCAGAAGAATGACACAAGATAAGGCTGTTCCAAGACTGTTGCCAATCAGCAGAACAGAAGGCTCCTGTGACTGCCTGGGAAGAAGAGATGGGCTAAGGGGTTTGGGGAGGAGGGCGAAAGTTCTCTTTAAAGCAGTAGCAGATCAAGAGAGATCATTCATTAAGGCCAGTCTGCATCTCTGGGCCATCTCCAACCGAAAAGGAACTGGAATAGTTCTGGACAGTCGATATGGGGTGAATCGTAAAAGAAAAAGATTCTCAGAGTCGGCCATCTAGAGCCAGGGTGTGAAAGGACTCTGTAGAAAATGCACAGACTTAGGCTACTAATTCATTAGTTAACATTATTGATAGAAACCGCCCGAGACATTTTAAGGACATCCACTAGTGAAGGCAGGAATTTCTGTTTTATTTACTGGCACACAGAAGGCCCTCAATAAACATCTTTAGATATATGAACATCTGAATTCTGTTTTTTTCTCAGCTGAGTTTTGTTTTTAAAGCTCCCCATTTTACAATGTTTTGAATTTTTTCGAATATTTTTTTTTTTTTCTTTTTTGAGGGCAGTGTCACTGGCCCTCACATGTGGGACCGAACCGGGGCCGCTGGCTTCCCAAGCCAGCACTTAACCGCCACGCCACTCGGCCGGCCCTTTTACAATGTTTTAAATGAAGTATAATTTTTTTTAAAACCCACTATCTCCTAGAGTTTGTCATGATACTTCCTTCCACCAATGCAGACTCTTACCAAGATGCCTGCATTTTTCACTGCCAAGGGCAGCCCCAGGAGTCCTGTGCCAATGTTGCCTTTTAACAGGTGGATCAAGGTCTGGAACCATCTGAAGTAGGAAGAAGATAGACAAGGGCATGTTAACAACAATGAGGGTTAACATTTATTAAGCACTTAGCACCATGCTAAGTGCCTTCATGTATCATCACCTCATTCAATTTCCACAACAAGTGTTAACTTCATTTTATGAATGAGAAAGCAAACAACTTGATCAAGCTCACATCCTGGTAAAGAGTTGAACCAGGATTCAGACCTAGGCCATATGACTCAAGCCTGCTCTCCTAGCCACTGGGCTATAAGGTCCACTCCCTGTGGCATTTCTGAGAACCCCCTCTTTCTTGACGATTAGACCAGAGGGATGGCAGGGTTCCCTCTAGGCACTCTATCATACTTTCCTAGTGTACCTGGATCTGGTTTTTACCACTGACTGTGAAAAATCAGATCCCAGAAGATGACAAGCTTAACGGTGTAGGCAAGTGCTGGTGTGAGAGAAAAGGGGAAATAAAAAAATACAAGCCAGGGCCAGCCTAGTAGCTCATTGGTTAAGAGTTGGCTTGGGAGCGGGAGCTCTGAGCAGCAGGGCCCCGGTTCAGATCCCACATGGGCCAGTGACGCTGCGCCCTCTACAGCTAACTAAGATGGTGAACAACAGGTCGACCTGAAGCTGGGCTGTCGTGAGTTGCCAACGACAGAATAGGCTGTGGGCTGCCATGAGCTACTGTGAGTGGCCAGCAGCCACCGTGAGCCTCCGTGAGCTGCTGTGAGAGGCCGTCCAATGGCCGGTGACCGATCTGCCTCAGCCGGGAAGAGCACAATGATCACAACACCAACATGGGCCAGTGAAGTGACGTCCTCCACAACTAGACTGAAGAACAAAAGGACAGCAACTTGTCTGTTCCCCTTCCCCGATTCCCCAGTGCTGTACCCCTCTCCCAGTTCCCCAATAAAATCTTTAAAAAAAAAAAATAGAAGCCCAAAACCCTTAAGAGAAAGTTTTATGCAGTGAAGAGAAAAAGTCATACAACAGCTCAATAGGCCAGAAATCCCTTGCATACTTTGCCTTTAAAACAAAAAAAAAAAAGTCAAATGTCATAGAGTCTAGTATTGGAGAAGCCCTCTTCAGACAGTCACCTAGTTTATCCTTCTGCCTTGACGACAGGCTTTTCCCTCGCCTATTATACAGACTGTCCCCCTCAAGGTGCGACTGTAGAGCCTCTCACACTTCCTCCTTCATTTTTCTTCACTCAGCAAATACTATCTATCATGTGTAAAATGTTGCGTTAATGCAGTGGTAGAAATAAGTAAGAATCAGATACGGACCTCAGTCTCTAGAAACTAATAATGTGTCAAGGAAAATAAGGCAGACACATTAATAACCACCTAAGGTAGAAAGATCCTGGTCTGCATAAGAGCCAGAATCAGTGCTCAGGGCGAGGAGGCAGGTGAAGGCTGAGTGGCGAGACCTGAGCAGAGCTGACGGGGAGGAAAGGCCTGGGAACCTGAGCTTGGAGAGCAATGTGTGGCACCAACACCAAAGAGTGTGTTGGTTTCCTGACCACTCAAGAGGAGGTGAGAATGGAGGAGGAATTTCTCCTTTTCCATCGAGAATGGGAACCCATCAAAGGACTGACAGCAAAGGAACGGCCTCATCTTCAGCATTTTCTATTCTTTGTTCCTTTCAGAAAAAATATAAAACAGGTCAAATATGGTATTGCTTTGCCCCAAATTACAGACTCACTCAGGATTTGGCCCCTGGCACTGTCTGGAAACATTTCTGCACAAATAACCTAAATTCCTCCTAAATGATGCTTACACAGTTTCTTCAAGTCTGCAATTCAGGAGAAACTGAAAGCAAATGATACATATTACTCAGAGAGACCATACTGAGAGCCATCTGCACCCTCTGGAAAGGAATTTTACTTTTGGTGACATTTCTCCTTCTACCTCCAGGAAACCTCCTGAATTCCTACTGTCCGCAAGCTTTGCAGGAAAGATCAAGGAAAGTGCTTCGAATCGAAAGAGAAGAGGTTGAGTGCTCTTCTGGACTATCTTGAGGAAACAGCTTAAGGACTGGACCACAAGGGTCCAGAGGTGACTCCTCCATTAGCAGCAGCCAGTGACCAGGAGGTAATGGGAAGGATGATGGGCCAACCAAATTTCCATCTTGGCAAATGTTTAATCTACTTAAGGGCAAAGGTAAGCACTGTACCAAACCCACCTGCCTCCCAGAAACCCCCAAGCCCCCAAATGCTTCTGAGCTGAGTTTTATTAATGATCAGGTCCCTCTAGCCCTGGCTCTGCCACTAACTACATAACTCCATATGACAATTCCCTTCCCTTCTCTGGGCCTGTTTTCTCATCTGTAGAGTGAAGGGACCGGATTAGGACAGCATTCATCCCAATTTCAGCTCTGAAACACCAGGATTCTAGGCAATTGACCAAAATTACTCTTTTTAATCAATGGCCCCAAACTGGGATTAGCCAAAACCATATAAATACCACAAAATCAACTCCATGGAATGCAAACTCTTAACTATGGGATTGGGGGGTGGGGGCGGTGAGAGGGAGAAATAAGCCTTGTAAATCTTTGCTGTTCTCTTTATGCTCCAAATCAGTAGTTCTTATACTTTTTGGTCTCAGGATCCTTTTATATACTTATAAATTACTGAGGACCCTAAATAGCTTTTACTTATGTGGATTATGTCAGCTGGTATATACTACATTACAAACTAAAACTGAGAAATTGTATAAATATTTATTAATTTAAAATAACAATAAACTGATTACATGTTAATATAAGTAACAGATTTTTTGTTTTGTTTTGTTTTTTTATAGGGCAGTGTCACTGGCCCTCTTGTGTGGGATCCGAACCGGGGTCGCTGGTGTCCCAAGCCAGTTCTTAACCACCATGCCACTCAGCCGGCCCATAAGTAACAGATTTTTAATGAAAGGTAACTCTATTTTCCAAAAAGTAAAATGTGAGAAGAATGGCGCTAGCTTACTGTTTTGCAAATCTCTTTAATGTCTTGTTTAATAAAGACAGCTGGATGGTCTACTTCTGCATTCACTCTGCTGCGATATGCTGTTTTGGTTGAAATATAAAGAAAATCTGTCCTCACACAGATACGTAGCTGGAGAAGAAAGGAATACTTTCATCACCTCTTCAGAAAATTATGGTAATTTGTCTTTGATACTACACCAAAACTCTATACACGGTCATTTCTTGGAAGTTAGTTGTAAGATGGAATCTGAACTTTTCATCCTCTGTTACATTAAAAACTGCAGGCAATATTGCTCTTTGAATGATCTTCTACCCATGCCCCATTTTCTAACATCACACTTTGGTCATTTGGAAGATATTGGTTCTCTGGATTTACACAGGTCTTTCAATGCTGGCATGTTACCTTATCCAGTATCAAAAAAAAAAAAAAATCACATTTATTAGTATCATCAATGATCTCATCAAAGAATCTTTAAGTTGAGGAAAGCTGTCTAGGGCACAATACTGGATACAAGCTTTTTTCTAATTTTATTATGGGCAATAAATACTGTTGCTTGTTTTACTTCAGGTGATAATCTCATTCCTTTCGTTTTTAAGAAAATGTCGACCAAGTACTCAGGTCTGAATAACCTATAGTTTGTAAATTGTTCTTTCTAGCAAAAATAGTGTTCTATGAAAAAAAAAAAAGCAACTAATTGGATTCATTACTTAAATAATGGTCTTCTCCTTGAGTTAAGTATTAAGCCTTGGTATGCAGTAGAAGTGCCTAATGCATACCTACCATATTGTCGCACAGAATATTAAGAGACTTGTACTAAAGGGTCAAGATTAATAAAATTAGCAATCTGGTTGCTGCATCAAGGGCATGCTTAGTGAAACTGGCTTATTCTTTGCACATGAATGGCAGTGAAAAATACAATGACACTAGCATAATTTGGTGCCACTGCCTTGATTTATGCTAAGGCGCCGGCAGTTTTACCCACCATCAGTGCAAATGTCAACATAGTGAAAAGAAAAATAACATCTTAGCATTATTATGAACATAGTTTTGACTTCTCAGACTTCTTGAAATGGTCTTGGGAACCCCCAGGGTCTGAAGACCACTCTTTGCAGATGGCTGCTCTAGATCACAGAGAGAAAGCCAATTTCAGTCAACTGCTTTCTCAGTCGGCCAGCTTAGGGAAGAATTACCGAGGCTCCATCAAACCTGGTACAATGTAACTCGACTGGATGACAAGAAGAAAAGTTTGCCCAATGCAGTAAAATGAGGCTGTTGCCAAAACAGTTAACAGCTTGATAATATCAAGTATTAGGAAATAACCTCACTAAGCACATAAACATTCAGGATTTTTACTGAGCCTCTAAACCCCAAAAAGAGCCAGGTATGTGCATCTTTATATGCAATAGGCTAAGAGGTACTTCCATGTACTTGGTTCCTTGGCAAATGAGGTGACAGGATGGGGCAAGGCGCAAAGACAAGGAATCCAGCTCAAAAACTTGTCCCTAACACTTCTCACATATAAGAGATTCGTGTGGACAGACAGGGTCCTACAAATCAGCTCATACCTTAATCATACCTGGCATGTTTTCTATAATGCGTGTGTGGATTCAGTTCCCAGGAAAGTACTCAACCAATCCTCCAAGTCTCAAGGGACTACTTTTCCCTGTACCTCTTATGATGAGACTGTGATACCTGCTATCACTTACAGATGGGCTTTCCTGGTCACCTATCATGTATCGCAATATCAGGACAGGGCGCCCCTCAGGACAAAGTATTCCCTGGAAAATACCCCAATACAATCCCATGGGAGGTATCTTCTGTCTGCTTAATTTCCAACAAACAAGGGGAAATAAAATGGGGTTGACTACTTGTAACCCAATGTGAAAAAAAGAAAGATATTCAGAACAGCTAACAGGCTGCATTAGATTCAATGCATATAAAACCTACGAGCTATCATCCTGGAGTTGCTAGATGCCTGGTTTTGAACTTCAGAGAGGTCCCTTTAAAAATGAAAATCTAGATCATATGGCAAGCATCGCATAGATACGCTGATGCCTGAGAACAAGGAGCAAAAACTGGAAGGGAAACTACAGAGAGAGAAGTTTAGAAGGAATATTTCACAATAACAAGTGTGACCTCTGAAGGGAAGCAGTCACGTGTTACCGGCAGCATGTGGAGCTCCTTCTGCCTGGGGGAAGCCAGGTGGGTGGAAAACGTTAGGAGAAAAGAGGGAAGATGGTCCTTGCTGCTGCCAGCTGTGCTTGAAGCTAAAGTCTCCAGCAGCTAACAAAGCCAGCAGATGGGGGTGGGGGGGCAGGCAGTGTCTACAAAAGCATGCCTCAGGAGGAATAAGCCGTGGAGACTGAGCTCTGTGAGCAGGGGTCAGCTAGTGGTGGAGACGTGCTGGCAATGTGCACGGTCCAGATGTCGCTCTAGCCCAGGTCACCAGAGAAAGCGCCCTGCACCAGGGGAGGCTGCAGCCCCGAGCGAGCCTTGCCAGTCATGAGCTCCAGGCGAAGCTTCCATGGTCTCCTTGGGCAGTCGCAGGGGACGGTGTAAGTCTAGGGCATAAAGGATCCCTCAGTAAGTCACACCCAACTTACACGGGAACAAAGAAAGGGTGATAGCTAAGCCTGAGGACTAAGCAGAAGGACTGCAAAAGATGGAATCCTGGGATCCCAAGAAAACGTCAGGGGTCTGATGAGATTGGGATCGAGTCAGCGAACTCAATCGAATGGAAGACCCTCCTCTGAATCTTCTCATTTGAGTAGTGAGCACCAGACAGGGAGCATAGCTTCACAGTGGGGTCAACTGTATCTTACATTTGGGGAAACTGAGGCCCAGAGAGGGCCAAACTCAGTCTAACGAGTCTTGGGATTCAGTTTGCCGGGATAAGACATAAGCCCTTCATAGCGAAGACAACACAGATCTCTTTTCTATCAACCCCTAGAGATTTTCTTAAGCGCAGGAGAGGTTATTCCTCTCTCTTTTCACTTCTTCAATCAAATAAACTTACTGTTATAGGTGACAGGGACAGAAGTCTGGGGGAGACTTTGCAAAGGAGGCTTTGCATTGGGCTTTGGGGTTCAAGCACAGACAACTCATGGTTCTAAATTAAGAGAATGTTCTCTGTGTATGTTTTTCTTATGTTCAGGCTCGACTTACCACCAGCCTTCTGGGACCAGCACAGTTAAAATGAACAAAGAACAAGACAGAGACTACAGAGTGGCAGGCCAAGAGGAGCTCAAATCTCGGCACTGTTAATTGCCCCGTGTCATTATATCTTAGTTTCACCTAGAAAGTAGGGAATTGATGAAACGGCGAAACAAAAATAACTCTAAGGGAGTCTATGTCACTAATACAGAGCTTAGGAACGTGAACCTCACCCAGGAGGAGAGAAGAAACAGCTACTTACGTTGTGCTGCTGCTGCTGCTTTCCCCAAAGCGCTGGTAGGAGCTGGGGGAAGAGAAGTTGTTCAGGCCTTCAGACGGGCTCTCGTCGGGGCTCACGTCGGTGGAGCTGTAGTCAGGGTAGTCCTCGTTCCGAAGTCTCTGCGTGGACATGGTAGCTGGGGGGACAGGGTCAATGTGACAACCTCTAGTGCCTGGGGCATTTAGCTCCAAGCTTGGGGTGGGCTCTGAGGCAGAAGCAGCCATTGTCACAGTAGCTCAGGGATAGCTGCACTATGGATTAAGTACAGTGCAAGCGCCTGTACTTATAAAATAAAAAAGGGATAAAGTCCACACGGGCAGGCGGAGCTGACTCAGCTTCTGCCTCCCAGCCTTCCCAGTGGGTGCCATACTCAGGTTTCTAAAATTGCCACAGCACACCTGGACAGACCAGGGGTGAGGCCTGCTTGGGAGGAGTGGGGGAAGACACAGACTAACACTTGCAAGGAGCCGTCCCTGTTCCTTAGGTCAGGATTGGCTATCGCTTCCTTTGAGCTAATTTCTTAGACCTTGACCGACAGTTAAATTGTTTCTCCATCCACCTTCCCCAAGAGCAAGCTCTCCGAGGACGGAACCTGAATATCCCTGACTTCATCCTATTTTTTCCCTGCATTCCTTAGAGGAAGTACCTTGTTGCATTCAAGAAATCCCAAGTCATCCAGTTCTGCTCAAACACGCCACCAGTCCCAAGGCCACGAATGACTTTCTCTTTCTCTCTGCCATGACCGCAGGCCTATCCTGCACTCTTTGGAGCCCATCAGAGGCTCTCATCCCCTGACTCTAGGACTCTTCTTGCAACCCAGCCTGAATACTGAGAAATGGCAACTGAAAGCAGCTCAGGGGAGACCGGGACCGTGAGAGGCGCTCACCACTGGCCCTCATCCTAATATCTCCCCTCCACAACCCTTCTCCCTTTTTGATTTTACAGATTTGCCAATTTTTTTAAAGATGAAACCCTTCCTGTTGTGCGCTGGGAAGGACGGTGACGGTGGTGTCCCTGGGTGGACTTTCTCAGTAACGCTACTACGGAAATGAGAACAATGACTTCTCTAAGACACACACACAATAAGGATACATGTTGGGAGTCACAAAGGCCCCCAGAATCCTAGGGACTGTTGCCACAAGGGCCTTCAGCGGTCACTCCAACTGCTTATTTTACAAATGAAGAGACCTGCTCTGCTACAGCCAAGTGGCAGCAAAGCAGTACACATATATCCTGACCCTCTGCCTGAATCTGGAAACATCTCAAAGTAGTGCCAGTTGCATAAGAGAATATTATAATGAAAAAGACTCAACTTCCTGCCATACAAGAATCTGCAATCAAGTGAGGGAAACAAGCTACCTGGAGGGCCGGCCGAGTGGTGCGGTGGTTAAGCGCTGGCTTGGGAAGCCAGCGGCCCAGGTTCGGGTCCCACATGTGAGGGCCAGTGACACTGCCCTCAAAAAAAGAAAAAAAAAGTATACTGGAAATCCAAAAGAATAAAATAAACTAAGTAATAATGAACTATCATCGATATTTAACAACAACAACAAAAAAAGCTACCTGGACATTAAAAATGATAAAAAGAAATCCTTCTGACACTTGGCAGGCTGGCCCAACTGCCTGCCTGTAAGGCGCTGTCCCCCAGCATATGGCTGGATGCACACCCTGAGTCTCAGAGACCTGGTGAGGAGACAGGACCTTAGCCGGCCTTCACGACACACCCAACACTAGCTGCCAGAGAACAGCTCTGTGCTGAGTGCTCCCACAGGCCCAGTCCCACGTGACGCTTCAGAAACTGGCCTCACCCTGGCCCCCGAGTGCTCCAGGATGACCTCGTTTTTTTCCTACCAACTGTAATGGAGGTGGGACTCCATGTAATCTCACAGGAGAGTGCTTGGAAGAAAGCCAGTAAAGGGCTTGGGAGCTCCAGAGAGGATCCTGCCTAGCTTCACCACCAGAGTGACTGCTAAATATCTAAGAGGGTGTAATTTACTCACGTGCTGGAGGAGTTCAAGAAAGTCATCTAGCTCTGGGGCAGTTAAACTCATAAAAGGGTCAGGAAAAAAAATTAGGAAGTAGTTGAAAGCTGCTATTCATGCAAAAATTATGTATGTCAGAAGGCCTGGGTGCTAAGACTGCCACTATCACCAGTTTGCTTAGTGACTTGGAACAATTCTCCTTATTTGTCTAGGGCAAGGGTCGGCAAACTTTTGAGACAGAAGAGCCGCCAGGGGTCGTCGGCAAACTGCAGCTCGCGAGCCATATGTGCCTCTTGGGGACCGTCCATGTGGCTCTGAAGTAAAATTGAAAATGAAAATAAAACTATCATAATTTCATTTATAATATTACTTTAAACTTTCCTTATTTGTAAAAATATATTTATGGCTCTCAAATAATTTTTAAATTGTTGTGAGAGACAGGATTGGCTCTTCCAGGGCTCGGCAAACTTTTGAGACAGAATGTACCCAAAGAGTCACATGTGGCTTGTGAACCACCATTTGCCAACCCCTGGCCTAGGGTCTTCATTTCAAATATACAAAAAAATCTCTCTCAGCAACTCTCTAGCTCTAATATTCCAGGAATCAATGAATGTACTTATTTATGCAAACAACAGCTAATTCCTAGTTCTGTCCAACATTCCAAAAGTGTCTGAGGAACAGTCTTCCAGGTGAATCCTGCATATTATCAGAGGAGAAGGGATAGTATACAGGGACTGACAAGTCCCCCAATCCCTTCCCATCAACCAAGAAACCACTCTGTTGCTTAATTGGTACAGATGCTCAATTTATTTCAAACACTATAAAGAGGACTCTTTATACTGTGTATAAAAACTAACGTCACCCACAGCAGATTATTGCTAAGAAAACTGCTCAAAAAGAGGCTGTCATCTATAAATCTCAAGTCCAAGAAGCAACAGCAGGATGTGGGAGATGCGGCTTGGCAACTGCATGAACGTTGAAAAGGTAAAAAAATACTAGCTATGGGTTTTAGTTGATAATAAGGTCAACCGAAGTCAATAATATAATAATAGATACCAAATAAACTAGTGCAATTCTAGGTTGTACTAGGACAAGCGAGGCCCCAGGCAGATGACTTATAGTATGGCTCTGTTCATTTTGCCATGCATGGTATTCCGTTCCAGGCAGCACACTATAAAAGCCATAACGGCAAACTGTGGCACAGCCAGGGATCAGCACCAGGACCAGGAAAAGGATGAAGACCAACTAAATGAGGAGTGGTTGGCAGCACTGAGAAGGCTCAACCTGGAGAACTGGCAAATTGGGAGGTATAAACAGCGCCTTTGAAAGCTGTCCTACGGATAAGACGTATTCTATGGGGCCTCAAAGATCACTCAGAAATAGGCTCAGTAGGTGGAAAGTCAAGGGAGGCAGATCTTTAGCTAGACATAAGGAAGAACATTCTATCGGAAGGAGTTGTCCAGATGGAATAGTTCGCTCTGGGAGATAGTGTGTTCCCCACCCCTGGAAAAGCCCAAGCAGAAACCTTTCTCAGAGCTATTAAGCAGGGATTCAAAACCACGGAGGGTGGGTACAGTCTCTCCCTGGAGTTCCTTCTCTGGCTCCTTGTGGCAACCAAGGCCTCCTCCTCTTGCTCTCTAGCTGTCCCCACAATGCTATCCTCAGAGGTCACTCTGGCCCTGGGGTCCCCTTGATGAAACTTGGCTGCAATTGCCAAGTCTTGCCATGTGGGAAGTTTTAATAGAACCTGTTAACTATCGAAACAGGTGAGAGTTTATGACAAGCTTGTACTTCAGTTTCTTGAGGACAATGAACAGAGTTTATACATTACATGTGGCCCAGCATCACAAAGTCAAAATCTCTTTAAGATATTTAGATCCAAAAGAGCGAACTATTAAGTAAGAAAATGTTTGGTGGCAAATATACTATACATTTTATATTCAACCAAAGTTGCATTGAAATATAAACTGTTTATATAACTTTGATACATTTTCTTTCTCCTTATATAAACTATTTCTAGTTGTCAATGTTCTCAGTATTTTAAGGTATTTTCCACTTATTTCATCTCTAATCTTCCTTGAATTTATACAGTGCACATTTCTTTTTTTAAAGATTTTATTGGGGATGCCAGCCGAGTGGCTCAGTTGGTTCAGAGCTCATTCAAGAATGCGAGCTGTGCTCTGAGCAACAGCAGTTCGATGCCCAGCCCAAGCTGAGCTGCCATTAATCTGCCAACAGGTGGCAGGATGGCTCAGCTAAAAAAACAAAATAACAAAAACAAAACAAAAAAAAATGATTTTATTGGGGAATTGGGGGAGGGGAACAGTGTCGGGGAATTGGGGAAGGGGACCAGCCAAGTTGTTCTTCAATCTTCGTTGTGGAGGGCACCAGTCGCCATCTGGCTTCCAATTGGCAGCTCGTGGCCTCTAAGCTCAAGGTGCTGAGTTCAATCTTAGTTGCGGGTGGGCGTAGCCACCATCCCATGAAGGAGTCGAACCAGCAGCCTTGTTGTTAAGAGCCCATGCACTATCCACTAGGCCATCCGGGCAGCAGCTCAGCTCAAGGTGCCAAGGTCAGTCTTAGTTGCAGGTGGGCATAGCCCACTATCGAACAGGCAATCTCGCTGTTACACCAGCTGAGCCATCTGCCACCTGTTGGCAGCTCAGCGACAGCTCAGCTCGGGCACAGCATCACTGGCCCATGTGGGAATCAAACTGGCGGCCCTGTCGCTCAGAACTCGTGCTCTAAGCCAACTCTTAACCAACTGAGCCACTTGGCCGGCCCTACACAGTGTACATATTAATAATGTTTAGTTACAATATAATGGTCCATCATTATATTATTATAATAATTTGCTTCACTAGCTTCCAATTGTTGGGTTTGGGGCTCCTGCTTTCTTTTTACTTTTTTATTTATTTATTTATTTATTTATTTATTTTTTGAGGGCAGTGTCACTGGCCCTCACATGTGGGACTGAACCGGGGCCGCTGGTTTCCCAAGCTAGTGCTTAACCACCGTGCCACTCAGCCAGCCCTCTTTTTACTTTTTTAAATAACTATCATGGCTAAAAAGATTTCATACAAATAGTTTTTAATTTTTGAGTCATATCCTTAGAGTAGCACTAGGTGAACAGGATCATTTTTATGGTTCTTACCATATAGTGTCTAACCTACAGTGTCACTAGCAATATATGGACACGACTGTCTCTTCATATCCCTGCCAATGTTGGATTTTATCACTTTTATTTTTGTTCTTTTAGATGGATGAGTGGCTCGTTATATTTGTTTTATTTTACATTTCTTAAATTTCTGGCAAAGACCACTGATAATAAAAACTTTAAGAACATCTTTCCCCTATTTATTAGACTCATACTTTAAAAAATACTAGGGCCGGCCGAGTGGTGCGGTGGTTAAGCACTGGCTTGGGAAGCCAGTGGCCCCGGTTCGGGTCCCACATATGAGGGCCAGTGACACTGCCCTCAAAAAAAAAAAAATAAATAAAAATACTAAAGTCACTTTTGAAAAATACTAAAATGTTCTCAAGATACCTGTTTAAGAATTTACTAATTTTTTTTTTTGGATTCTATTCCAAATTTAGTACAATACACAAGGTCAGTTCCAACAAGAGAAGGAGAATTCACTTATACTAGATCTCTTTCAGGGCACCTAGGCAGGTGGAGGAGAGAAAGCAGAGGTAGGAGGAGGCAGTACTGAAGTGTCCGTTACCAACAGCTAAACAATACTTTTAAGGGAGACCTGTAAACACATGGAAAATTATCCACTAAAAATTATTAGACCTGATAAGTTTAGTAAAGTTGCAGGATATAAGACCAATATATGAAAATCAGTTGAATGTCTGTCTATTCGCTTGCAATGAACAATCTGAAAATGAAATTGAACAAACAGTTCCATTTACTATAGCATCAAAAATAATGAAATACTTAGGAAGAAAGTTAGCCAAGCAGGTGTAAGATTTGTACATGAAAACTACAAAACATTGTTGAAAGAAATGAAAGAAGATCTAAATAAATGAAAAAAAATCCCAGTATTCATGGATAGAAGATTCAATATTGTTAAGAAGACAATACTCCCTAAATTTATCTACAGATTCAATGGAATCCCTATGAAAATCCCACCTGCCTTTTTGCAGAAATTGACAAGCTGATTCAAAAATTCATATGGAAATTCAAAAGGCTCAGGTTAACCAAAACAACTTTGGAAAAGAAGAAAAAGCTGGAGGACTTCCCAATTTCAAACCTTAGTACAAAACTACACTACCCAAGACGATGTAGTACTGGCATAGGTATAGCCATTATAGATAAATGGAACAGAACTCAGAGTTCAGAAATAAATTCTCACATCTATGGTCAACTGATTTTTGGTAAGGGTGCAAAGAAAATTCACTGGGGAAAGAAATTCCCCAATTTCAACAAATGGTGCTGGGACAATTGAATATCCATGTGCAAAAGAATGAAGTTGGAACTCTACCCCACACACCATATGCAAAAATTAAAATGGATCAAACACTTACATGTAGGAGCTAAAACTATAAAACTCTTAGAAGACAACATAGGCATAAATCTCCAACCTTGGATTAAGGAATGTTTTTTTACATGTGACAGCAAAAGCAAAAAAAGAAAAAATAGGTAAATTAGACACCATCGAAATTAAAAATGTTTCTGTCTCAAAGGACACCACCAAGAAAATAAAAAGCAACCCCTAGAATGAGAGATAATTTCTGTAAATTATATTTCTGATAAGGGGCTTGCATCCAGAACATATAAGGAACTATTATAACTCAATAATAAAATGACAACTCAGTTAAAAATGGACAAACGATCTGAATAAGTATTTAGCCAAAGGTATAAAAATAGACAATAAATCACTGAAAAGATACTCAACATCATTAATCATCAAGTAAATGCAAACTGAAAACCACAATAAGATGCCACTTCATGCCCACCAGGATGGCTAAAAATTAGAGACAGATAATACCAAGTATTGGCAAGGATGTGGAGAAATTGGAACCCTCTCATACTTCTGGTGGGAGGGTAAAACAGCGTGGCCACTTGGGAAAACCGTCTCGCAGTTCCTCAAAAGGCTAAACATACTCGTAGTTACCATATGACCCAGAAATTCCACTTCTAGGTATATATATTAAAATGAAAATGTATGTCCACAGAAAAAGTTGTACCCAAATGTTCATAGCAGCATTATTCCTACTAGCCAAATAGCAGAAATAAACCTGATGAATGGATAAATGCAGTGTGGTATATCCATACAAGGGAATATTATTCAGCAATGAAAAGAAATGAAATAATAATGAATAATGAATAAACCTTGAAAAGATTATTTTAAGTGAAAGAAGACACAGAGGACCACATATTGTATGATTTCATTCATATGAAAAGTCCAGAAGAGGGAACCCTATAGACAGAAAGTAGATTAGTAGTTGCCCAGAGTTTGGGGTAGGGAGTTGGGAGGGATTAGGGGGCAATGGGTAAGGGGACAGAGTTTCTTTTGGGGTGATGAAAACATTCTAAAATTGATTGTGGCGATGGCTGCACAATTCTGTGATTATATTGAAAAACCACTGAATTATATATACCCTTTAAATGGTTGAACTGTATGCTATGTGAATTGTATCTCAATAAAGCTGCTTTAAAAAAAAAAAATCCAAACAGATTTCTGAGCCAAATCTGATTCAACCTGAGCATTTTATTTTTAACCAGCCAGATGATCCTGATTACAGGTAGGTTTATATAAAGCACTAAATAAAAGTATGATCTCATTATGATGGATACACCTCAGGCCTCACCTCCTACTAGAGTTTCTGGGTTGGGATATACGAAGGTCTGACAATTAAGTTCCCAAAAGAAGCAACAATGTTGCTAATCTTTTTTTTATATATCAGAGGGATTATTCATTATGAATTTGTACTCACTGTGTGCAAAAGTTAGACCACCTGAACTTTTCGCCAACAATTCAGGGTTCCTGCATCACGACAATGCACCAGCTCACACGGCACAATCTGTGAGGGAGTTTTTAGCCAGTACACAAATAACTGTATTGGAACACCCTCCCTACTCACCTGATTGGGCCCCCAATGACTTCTTTTTATACCCGAAGATAAAGGGAATATTGAAAGGAAGACATTTTGATGACATTCAGGACATTAAGGGTATTACAATGACAGCTCTGATGGCCATTCCAGAAAGTTCCAAAATTGCTTTGAAGGGTGGACTAGGTGTTAGTGTCAGTGCATAGCTTCCCAAGGGGAGTACTTCAAAGGTGACTGCAGTGATATTCAGCAATGAGGTATGTAGCACTTTTTCTGGGATGAATTCGTAAACTTAATTGCCAGACCTTGCATGCAGACTAAAAGTGCCACCCATTATTCTGAAATAAATACACTGGGTTGGACTTTGGAATCCAGAGAAGTGGTAGATTCTCTAGATGCATTTTCTCTTCTCTGTTGCTGGAATTCACAGACATGAACAAGGACAGAGACTGTGTTGCTAAATGTGATCTACAGGGAGACAAGTGAAAATTTCTGACTTTCACAAGATTTGTTTTTACACATGTTTTTTCTTTTTTTTTTTTAGAAGACAGTGTCACTGGCTCTCATATGTGGAATCCGAACCGGGGCCACTGGCGTCCCAAGCCAGCTCTTAACCACCGTGCCACTTGGCCGGCCCTCACATAATTTGTTTTTATAGAACATCAGATAGGACTCATCTAACTTGCCACAGAAGTATACTGCAGAAATTGAGACTGCTGCCTGAAAGAGTCTGGTGTGAGGGCAGCCGCAAAACAGATGCTGTCCTCAGCAGGCTCTGCACAGGAGGAGCGGAATAGACAAACACGTTCATTTTTTACGCACCATCATAAAAATCACTAAATGTTAGAGGACCATTTGTGACTTAAAGAAGACTGAGCTCTAGCTTCCCAGTTAGAGGTGAGAAAAACAAGGACCCAGCTGGTTAAAGAATTTGGGTAAAAATCCAGCATAGAATATTCCCAATCCAGTGTTCTTTCTACCACACCATAAATTACCTAAAGTCTCCTACAGAACAAAACTGGGGCAAGATTAGGTCTGCAGGAGGCATTCTGCATAATAAAAGATAACCAGGGCCAGCCCAGTGGTGAGGTGGTTAAGAGCTGGCTTGAGACGTCCCACATATTAGGGCCAGTGACACTGCCCTCAAAAAAAAAAAAAAAAAAAAAGATTGCCTGTTTGATGGTGGGCTATGCCCACCCTCAACTAAGACTGAACTCTGAACTCAGTACCTTGAGCTGAGCTGCCGTCTGGATGGCTCAGTGGATAGAGCAGGCGCTCTTAACAACAGGGCTGCGGGGTTCGACTCCAGCATGGGATGATGGCTACACCCACCAGCAACTAAGACTGAACTCAGCACCTTGAGCTTAGAGGCCACGAGCTGCTGACAGGCAGCCAGATGGTGACTGGCGCCCTCCGCGACCGCGACGGAGATTGAAGAACAACAACTTGGCTGTTCTTCCTCTTCCCCGGTTCCCCAAGACTGTTCCCCTCCCCCAATTCCCCAATAAAATCTTTATTTAAAAAAAAAAGAAAAAAAAGTGACCAGTTCAGAGCTTAGTTGGGTGACCCTAAGCCAATTATTCTCCTCTGCCTGAGTCTCCTCCTCTGAAAATATGTTAACACCTACATCACAATACTGTTATGAAGATAGAAGGAAAAGGTATTAAACATGTGGCTTGGCCCTTAATGGACCCTCATTAATGGTAGCAATTGTAATTATTACTGTAGAGATGTTCAAGGTCACAAAGTCAGAAGGCCTGCTATACAAATTAAGAACTGCCATACTCCCTCCATGCCAAAAGTATAGTGTGCTGAGCCATGTCCCTATCATGGAAATGGTGGTCTATGTGCCATGAGATTCTTAAACTTCCTGGAAAAGGGAAGCACAGAGGAGTCTTCCCTACTAGACAGCGAGACTGAGAACTGGCCCTGGCTGTCAAGGCTTCCAAAAGAAATGTCTGGGAGATAAAAGAAGAGACAGCACCAAATGCAGCATTATGTGGTTTCCATTTTGGCATAGTCAGAATGTCCCATCCACTGAGTCTCCCATCCATTAAGCAGAGGCTACATTTGTGTGCTCAGACCCAAACAAAGGAGGGAGGTTCAAGATTCCTCTAAGGCCTGGATTAAGTGAAACACACTCAATGTGAATTTCCTCTGTGGGGAAAAAGAGAAAAGCTAGGTGTTAGTGATTAGTCAGTCACCCACTTCTGGAAGAGGGGTTATCAGGATCAGACCAGCAAGAGTAGACACCCAAGTCTATTCACTCACCCAGTTCTAGGATCTTGCTTCAAGTTAGAGTATGGAGAAGAAATATGTTATTAATAGCAATAACTCTTCAGCATCAGACCCTCAAACAGATATTAAACATTTAAAGAATATGTACTCACTACGAGGAGCGGGGGATAAAAGAGAAAAAAGAAAGAGCAAGAGTACTTAACATGAGAATAGCTTTCTGAAGCAAGGGGGAAAATACAGCATTCACAAAAGAGGGTGTCTAATTCTACTTTATATCCCACAGAATTGCACAGAGCCTCAGAGTTGGAAGAAAACTTAAAACCTTATCTAGTCCAACCCTCTACCCAACACAATAATCTAATCTACAACATCCCCAAAAGTAATTGCCCGGTGACAATTAGCTCCAGTGACAGGGACTTCCATGCTCTGTGTTGCAATGTGAGAAAGGGCTAATTCTTGCAAAGTTCTTAAGCTCACCCAAAAACCATTTCCCTTATGGCACTTCTAGCTACTGGTCCTACCTATAGCCTCTGGAGTATTACAAAAAAAAAAAATGGAAACCTCTCCTTTAAAATAGACAAAGGCAGCTCTGAGCACTTCAAGCTGCCACAGGGATGAGTCCGAATGAACAGTCAAGAGGAAAATAAAGGCCCAAGAGCAGGCAATTATAAATGGCACAATCAGAAAACAAAGGGACTTGATATCATGATCAGAGCAGCCTCCACTGCGTACAGCCTCCATCCCAAAGTCTCAAACTCAGAGCGAATGGTCAAGCCTTCTTGACCTGAAGAAGTCGAAAACGTGCTCTAAATGCACAAGTTAATTACTGTAGACTGGTCTCTTGACAAGGGTCAAAAAGGGCCTGGATCCTATTTAAAGTAATAAGAGGCAGTCAAAATCATTCCCGGCTGCCATCATGTCGCTTGGCCATAATAAAAGGGGCAAGGAAGAAAGAGGAGAAGGGCTTCATGGCAACCTAGAAATAAGCAGGGAAACTGTTTCCTGGACACTGGATTCAGTCTCGTTGCAAGGCACCTACTAATGTATCCTGGAGAAGAAACAAAACAAAACCAAACCCACTGATTAGAAAACAGACCTAGGGCCGGCCGAGTGGCGCAGTGGTTAAGCGCTGGCTTGGGAAGCCAGCGACCCCGGTTCGGGTCCCACATATGAGGGCCAGTGGCACTGCCCTCAAAAAAAAAAAGAAAAAGAAAAACAGACCTAGATGCAGAGAATGTCAGCGCAGAAGAGCGCCCCTCACCCCCGCCCCCACCAGGGTTCAAGTCCATGGCTGCACAGACTGGGAAACCTGCACCCAAGGAAGGCTGGAGGGGCCCAAGGTTGCCACGCAGGAGTCGGAGCAGGACCGCCACGTCCTGGTTCCCCCATCCCAGGTCTCTCCATGGCACCAGGCTGCCCGCTTGGTTCAGCGCGCCTCCCAGACCTGCAAAACCTGCATGCAAACAACCCGCACTCCCGGAAACTGACCAGCTGCAGAGAAACATAAGCCACCATCTGTGCACGCTGCAAGGCAACGCTAGGGCTCCCCACCCCTCGGCCCGCAACCCCCAGAGCGCGTCCCCGGCTCTTAGTGCATATGTTGGTATGACTTCCACCCACATCGCAGGACTGCTGGAAACAAAACCTGCATGCAGAATGATGAGTTTGCAGAAAAAAAAGAAAACAAACAAAACGCTGAGCACTGAAACGAGGAAGCACACCCAAGGATAGTGCAATCCCGGGAATGCACAAGGAAGCGCTAAAAAAAAAAAAAAAAAACCGGGGAGGGGGAATCAGCGAGAAGCGCGAGCAGGAAAGGGGTTTCTGCAGGCGGCACAGCGGGGAATGCAAAGGGCTGCCGGGGCCCAGGGAGCCCGGAGTCCGCGGCTACCGCACTGGCAGCCTCGGGCCAGCCCCGCCGGTCCTGGGCCTCGGTTTCCCCGGCTGTCCTGGGCTTGCCCCGGAGCTTGACAAGGTCCCTGCAGCTGTGCCATCCGGCGCCCCAGACCCGCCGTTAGCGCGTCCCCAGCGGGGCTCCCTCCGGGGCCGGGCACTGGCCCGACACCGCCGGGCCCCTGGGGGACGCGTGTTCAAAGCCCCGGCTGGGCGCTCGGGTCCTCGGTCCCTTCTCGGGACCCCGGCTGCCACAGCTGTCCAACAGCACCGGGGGGTCCAGGGGGACGGCGTGAGGCACGAGGGAGGCTCCGGTGCGCCTCCGCCCAGGACGGGTGCCGGCCGGGGACCAGGGCGCAGGCGGGGCGCCCAGGACACTCGGACCCGCCGCCCAGGCCGGTGGGTGCCTGGCCCGGGGCGTCCCGGAGGAAGGCCCGTCACAGGCTGGCAGCGCGCCGACTCACCGTGCTGGCTCCGGCTGCAGCGGCGGCTCCGCTCGGCTCCAACGCTGGCTTCGGTGCAGCCCACCCTACCCCGGCTCAGCGCGGAGGCCCCGCCATCCCCCTTCCCCGCCCCGCAGCCGCTTCCGGACCTCGTCACGTGAGCCAGGTGTCCCAGCCCAGGCCCCAGTCACCAGCTCCCGGGAGCCGTAGCTCCGCCCCTCTCCCGGAGCGCGGCGCCGCAGCGCCCCCTGGCGGCCGACTGCTGTCCCTGCGGGGAGGACAGTGTGTCTGGAGACTGAGCGCAGAAAACTGGGCGGGGCGTTGACCTCGGAGCATGCGCAGTGAGTCCCGAGTCGGAGAGCGCTGGCCTGAGTAGGGGCTTATGCAAGAGACAGGATGCTTTTTTTTTAACCCCCTCTCGCTGTATTTTTTTTTTTAAGCGCGTCTCAATGAGCATGTATTGCTTTTATAATCAAGAAAGAATACATCTTATATAGAGAACCCCAAAGACTCCATCAAAAAACTATTGGAACTGATAGACGAATTCAGTAAAGTAGCAGGATATAAAATCAATGTTCAGAAATCAGTGGCATTTGCATATACCCATAATAAACTAACAGAAAGAGAAATTAAGAAAACTGTCCCATTTACAATTGTGTCAAGAACTATAAAATAACTAGGAATAAATTTAACCAAAGAAGTGAAAGATCTGTACTCAGAAAATTATAAGACACTGAAGAAAGAAATCATAGAAGATACAAACAAATGGAAACACCTACCATGCTCATGGATAGGAAGAATTAATATAGTTAAAATGTCCATACTGCCTAAAGCAATATATAGATTCAATGCAATTCCTATCAAACTACCAAGGGCATTTTTCACAGAAATAGAAAATATAATCCTAAAATTTATATGGAATCATAAAAGACCCAGAATAGCCTCGGCAATTCTGAGAAATAAAAACGAAGTCGGGGGGATCACGCTACCAGACATCAAAACCTACTACAAGGCCACAGTAATCAAGACAGTTTGGTATTGGCATAAAAACAGGCACATTGATCAGTGGAACAGAACAGAGAGCCCAGAAATAAATCCAGGCATTTATGGACAGTTAATCTATGACAAGGGAAGCAAGAATTTACACTGGAGTAAAGATAGTCTATTCAATAAATGGTGCTGGGAAAATTGGACTGACACATGCAAAAAAATGAAACTGGATCACCTCCTTACACCTTATACAAGAACAAATTCAAAATGGATTAAAGACTTAAATGTAAGACCTGAAACCATAAAAATCCTAAAAGAAAATATAGGGAGTACATTTGCAGACATTACCCGGAGCAATATTTTTACTGATACATCCCTACGGGCAAGGGAAGTAAAAGAAAAAATGAACATATGGGATTATATCAGACTTAAAAGTTTTTTCACAACAAAGGAAACCATTAATAAAACAAAAAGGAAGCCTACTGAATGGGAGAATATATTTGCCAACGATATATCTGATAAGGGGTTAATATCCAAAATTTATAAAACACTCATGAAACTCAACACCAAAAAAACGAACAACCCAATTAAAAAATGGGCAGAAGATATGAAGAGACATTTCTCTAAAGAGAACATACAGATGGCCAACAGGCATATGAAAAAAAGTTCAACCTCACTGGTCATTAGGGAAATGCAAATAAAAACCACCATGAGATACCACCTCACTCCAGTCAGAATGGCTATCTTCAATAAATCAACAAACAACAAGTGCTGGCGGGGCTGTGGGGAAAAGGGGACCCTGCTGCACTGTTGGTGGGACTGCAGATTGGTGCAGCCACTATGGAAGTCAGTATGGAGGTATCTCAAAGAACTGGAAATAGAGCTACTGTTTGACCCAGCAATTCCACTCCTAGGTATTTATCCTGAAAAAACCAAGACACTTATTCAAAACAAGTTATGCACCCCTATGTTCATAGCAGCACAATTTACAATAGCTAAGACTTGGAAACAACCAAAATGCCCATCAGTAGATGACTGGATTAAGAAACTGTGGTATATTTATACAATGGAGTATTACTCCGCTATAAAGAAGAATGGAATCGTACCATTTGCAATGATATGGATGGACCTAGAGTCTATTATGTTAAGTGAAATAAGTCAGTCAGAGAAAGACAAATACCATATGATCTCACTCATATGTGGAATCTGAAAAACTGTATGAATGAGCAAAGTAAACAGAAACTGTCTCATAGATATAGAGGAAAAATCAGAGTTGCTAATTGGGAGGGGAATGGGGATGAGGGAGAAGGGGAAGGGATTAGACAGCAAAAATAGGCAACTACAATATTGCCACTGGGATAGGAAAAACAGTTTGGGGAATATAATTAATAATGTTGTAAATATTCTGTGGAATGTCAGATGATCATAGGTCTTGTTAGGGAGACCATTTCATGGATGGAGTAGAGGTTTGATCACTGCACTGTATGACTAAAGCGGAGGTGGTATACCTACTGTAATTGAATATATATAGATAGTCACGGGATGTGGATTATACTGTGGAAGAGAGTCAGAGGAAGAGTAATAGATATATATGACATGGCGGGGGAGTGGGGTGGCGAATTGGGGGTGGGGGGTTGTCACTTTGAGGGGTAAAATGTATAACTATTGCACTGTGTTGTACACCTGAAACTAATTTAAAAAAATAAATTAATAAAAAAAAGAAAGAATACATCTTTTTAAAAATGATCTAGTCGTAGTTCTAGAAGTTTACACAAACTCATTTGTGATTGCAACTGGAAATGGGATTGTAAAGGCAACACTTTTTAATGCATTTAACATTTTTAAGCAACATGGTCAAATGAATGGCAACATTTCAATCTGTTTCAGGTGTATGTGTTATCCGTGCTTCTCTTTTCTCCTTCTAGTCGCAGCTTTTACTTTTAAAAATTATGAAACTACTGAGCCAAAAAAAAAAAAATGAAACTATGGGTACAGGTTCAAACTAGATAAATCTCAGAATAATTAGGCAAGTGAAACAAGTCAGAAAAATTGGGGGAGGGAGGTTATCACTTTGTGAGGGGTGAAATGTCAAACTATTACATTGTTTTGTACACCTGGAACTTGAATAAGTAAATAAATAAGAAGTCAGAAAAAATATTCCATTTATATAGTATCCAAGAAAATTTTAAATAATCTATGGTGACAGAAAACATCAGTAGTTGCCTGGAAATGGATAGGGAGGTCAGGAGAGGAGAGGGTGATTATTAAGGGGTATAAGGAAGCTTTCAAGGTGACAAATATAGTCACTATCTTGATTACAGTGATGCTTTCACAGATGACTATATATGTTGAAACTGATCCAATTATACACTTTAAATATGTGCAGTTTATTGTATATAAGTTATACTTTAATAAGCTGTTGAAATATTTACTAAAAATTGTATCAGTAATACGTTAATATATTCTTATTAGGAACATTAGACAGTATATTAACAGTAAAAACTTCCCTTCTCCAAAATTCACTTTTCTCTTCAAAGATTTAAAGTTACCACCATATGAGTATTATTCTTCAAACCTTACACTTTGTATTTATTGAAATATATATATACAGAAATGTACAAGTTTGTGGTATTAAAATTGAGAATCATGAATATCAGTACTTATTGTTTTGCTTAAGACTTTTACTCTACTGTCTATTATGTTGAACTTCATAAACATATAGTATTACTTTATATATGATTAAAACATACTTAATTAAAAAAAAACCTACTCCAGTTGGTTCATCTCACCAGATAAAGAGAAAGGAATACAGATTGATGCTGAATTCAAATAGGAAGGGCAGTGAGTTTATCCCCTCCTTAGAAGAACCTACTAGTTTGTTGATTGCTCACTGCAGGAACTGCACTTGGAATGCTGCTGAGAAAGTCAGTGAATGCACCCTTTAGGTCTTCTCCATGCTTGGAATAAACACTGGTTCTATGACTCCTCCTGAAGTCTTACCCAAGAAAAGCAAATCTGGTGAGAACCACACAGCTCCCTGTTGGAATTACAAATGCAAGTGGGAATTTGCCTTCCCTAATCTGCTCCTTAGATGCATTGACTGTAAATAAGGATTCTTTCTTACAGCTGACTACCACAGCCTTATTAAAGAGACCTTGAAAAAAATGTCACATCTGGGTGGCCAGTTAGCTCAGGTGTTTAGAGTACAGGCCCATAACTGCAAGGTTGCTGGTTCGATTCCCTCATGGACTGTAGAGCTGCGCCCTCCACGACTAGATTGAAGACAACTACTTGACTTGGAGTTGATCGGTCCTGGAAAAATGGTTCCCCCAATAAAATTTCTTTAAAAAAAAAAAGGTTAGATCATTTTCAGATACTATTAGGAATCTGTCAACCTTATCATTATGCATTCCTGATTAGAAATTAATATACAATAACACCTCTTTGTGGTTCCCAGATAACTTTCTTAAATACACAAGTCTACACCTCTGCTCCAACAGCTTACTCAGAAATATAAATAAAGAAGATTTCTAGTTCAAAATGGATGTGTACATAAATAAGCATTTTGACTCTGTTACTCTAGAAACTATGCAAAAGCAAAAAAACCAAAAAAACAACAAAACTGCAAATCTATTTTCAGCAAAGCGAGAAGATAAATAGAATCCACAGGTACCAAAATATGTGTAAGGGCTAACGAAAGCAGTTGAAATCAGAAAGAAATTGTAGGGAAGAAAGGGAAAGAAACTCAGAGACTAATGAAAGGATCCAATGGAGGCAGACCTCAGAAAAGCACCAGTAAAAACTCTTTTCCTGAAGATGAAGAGCTTACTCGGAGCTGCACAGCTATATCCCTTCTGTTGGCACCAACAGGTGTGGAAACAGTTCAGCAAGACTATCAACAAAAGCTCCCCTGAGTCTGGTTTGAATGAGGGAAGCCAAGAAGATGAGCTTGACAGAAAGAATCATGCTGATGAGCCATATTTGCCGGAAGCAATCCATCTGTGGCAGTAGAAAAAAAAAAAGACTGGAAATATATGTGTTGGTAAGGAGATATACATTGGTGATGGGAGTGTACAATGGTGCAACCACTTTGGAAAACTATTTGACAGTTTTTTTATAATGTTACGCATGGGCTTATCCTACGATCCAGCAATTCCACTCTTAGGTATTTACCCAGGAAAAATCAAAACATATATTCACACCAGGGCCTGGACTAGGCTAAGGCAAGCAAGATGCCTCCGGTGGAGAATTTAAGAAAGCAGTCACTCTCAGGGTTGTGCAAGTGCAACATTGGCACTAACAGGAACAAAAGAGCGAGTGAATCCTTAAATTTTGTGCACCTAGGCTTCCTAGCTTGCCTCACTCTAGTCCTGGCTGTGGCCTGCACAAAGACTTGTACTCAAATGTTTACAGCAGACAGGTTAGGAAAGTTAAACTAGTAACAATCCACATATTTATCAACAGGTGAATTGGTAAACTGTGGCATCTATAGCAAGAAGAGACTACTGATGCATGCAAAAACCATGGATGAATCTCATTACACTAAGTGGAAGAAACTGGTCAGAAAAACTACATACTGTATGATTTGATTTATATAAATTTATAGAATGAGCAAAGGCTAGTGACAGAAAAGTAATCGGTGGTTGCTTGGGACATGTGGGGTGGAGCCTGACTGCAGAGGGACACGAGAGCTTTCTGAGGTGATGCTAATCTATGTCTTGACTGGAATTGTGGTTACATGAGTTTATACATTTGTTAAAAGCCAATACCTAGGCAGTTAAAATATGTGAACTTTATTGTATATAAATTATACCTCTAAAGGTTAATTTTAAAATTTTATGAGATCGCTGGACATATGAGAAAAGTCTCTAAGGTAAAAGTTAGAATAATAATCAAATGCATAAACGCATGAAAGGGCATTGGAGGAGACCACAACATCAACACACAAACATATCCTCAGAGATATAACATGTTGCAATCACGAAATCAGAACCATGTGCTTTAAAAAATATTTTATTTAAAAAAAGAAAGCTCTTGGAAATTAAAAAATACAATAATAGAAATGAAGAATCAAATAAAGGTGTAAGAAGATAAGGATGAGGAAATATGTTTTGTTTTGTTTTGTTTTAATTAATAAATGTTGAGTATCAGTGTGCCAGGCACTGGGAATAGAGCAGTGAACAAAACACAAAAATCCCTGCCTTTGTGAAGCTTGCATTTTAGTGAGGGGAGACAGACAACAAAAATAAATAATAAATAATAATACCTATCATGTCAGCAGGTGTATCTGCTGTGGAGAAAGATCAGGAAAGTGGGAAAGGGAGTCTAGGGGCAGAAGGAAGGCAATGTAGTATTTTTAAATCACCAAGGAAGGTCCCACTGAGAAGGTGCCAGCTAAACAAAGACCTAAAGTAAATGAGGGAACAAGCCATGTGGATTTCTCTGGAAAGCGTAGTCTGGGCAGAGGGAATAGCACGTGCTAAGGCCCTGGGGCAGGAGTGTGCCTGGATGGTTGGAGGAATGACAAGGAGATCGGTGTGGCAGGGGCAGAGTCTGCTATTTATCAGAAGAGAAGTCGATTGGGTCAGAGCAATGAGTAGATGAAATTTGTGTCGAGTTCTGTGAGCCGTTCTAAGGACTTCGGCTTTTGCTCTGAGTGAAATGTGAAGATCCAGGAGTGTGAGCAGAGGAGTGCTATGATCTGATTTGGGGTTAAAAGGACACTTTGAATAGTTTTTGTACATTTCTTTCCTCTGTTCTTGTAACTAATAGAGTGTAATAATAAATAAGAAATTCCATATACATGTATAGTTTTATGAAATAAATAGCAAATATATTAAATAAATAAATAAAATATGTAAAGGGACGACTATTGGGTTGATATACACGTAGCCAAGGGCAGAAACAGGAAGACCAGCTGGGAAGCAATTGCAATCATCCAGTATAAGGTTATGATGATTTAGACGAGAGTCATGGCAGTGAAGGTGACGAGAAGTGATCAGCTTCTGAAAATATTTTTATGGTCGATTGGAAAGCTTTAGCAACCCTGCCCTCCTTGAAATCTTACGGCTTCCACCCCACCCACAGACTCTCCGCCAACCTCTTACTCAGCTAACAGCCTCCTTGCTCTCAGCCTTGGCATGAGACGGGGCCAACTGGTAGATGGTCCTGAAATTGAGGCAGGAGGAAGAATATTCCCAGGATTGGGCTGAGTTACTTTAAGAGATCTGGAGCAAACTCGCCAAGTCCATCTAGGGGCTAGCAGATCTTAGGGTTACTCGCAATGTTAACAGAGAGTCTGGGAGAGCTTATAAGAGAAAAGGGCCACCTGTTGGCGCTGAAAAAGCCTGACGTAAGAGCCCAGACTTAAGGGCTGTGGTCAGCTCTGCCACTTAATAGCAAGTCCCTTCCATTGGGGGTTCAGTTTCTCACCCAGGAGATGACTAGGGGAGGAAGTTCATCTCTCAGACCTTCCAGCCCTGTGGTCCTTCTTTTCCCTGCTTCCAAAGACGACTGGGTGGGTCTTTGAAATCATTGTATCTCACACTTTAGAGTTTCTTTGAGATAGTCTGCTGTGCCCTACTCCTTTTATATTTGGAAAACTGAGCCTCAGAGACAAAGGTATTTGTTCAGGGTCACACCTGATAATAAGTGTGAGAGCTTCTGGGTTTTCCTATAACCCCTCACATGGACCTCGTGTTCCATGTGAAGATACAGAGTGGTACCTACTTATGCAAATAAATTGAGTCTGAGTTTTCAAAACATGCAATATAACATGCTGTTATGGAAAAAACAGAATATCCACCCAATAAAAAGGAGAGGTTTATATTAGTTTTCTACTGCTGTGTAATGAATTACCACAAACTTGGTGGCTTTAAGTGACATGCATTTATTGTCTCCCAGCTTCTGTGGGTCAGGAGTTCAGGCATGGCTTAACGGGGTCCCCTGTTTAGAGTACACAAACTAGTGGATGTGACGTAGACTGACAGGAGCTGGCGAGCCACCCAGAGAATGGGAGGCTTGAACTGGAGATTGAAGGTGCTGCCATCTTGGGTAATAACAAGGTCTAGAGTATGATGGTGGGAGTGGGTATCTCAGGTAGGGTGGAAGACAAACTATTTGGAAACAAAGGTGGTCAAGGATATAAGAGGCTGGAGTACAGATGACTCATTTATGGTGGCTGAAATCATCAACCGTGATCATAGTGAAATGGTGGAAGTTAGGGGGAGAGAGAGAGAGAGAGAGAGAGAGAGAGAGAGAGAGAGAGAGAGAGAGAGAACACGAACTTGTACTAGGTGAGAGGGGGCTGGCCCTGAGGGCTGTGCATGCTGCAGCAAGCAGAGGTGGTGTGGTCCTCTGCCGGCTCCAGTTCCAAAGGAGTAAGCATTTTTAGAGAGGAGGGGGGAAAACAACAGGAGCCAAGATCCTAGCCCCTTCCTGGCCACGTGGTATGAGAGGTGTGAGGCAAAACAGCCCCCTCTTAGAGGCCTGCAGAGGAAACAGTGGCCTCAGGGGGAGCCACATTTTAATTAAATAAGAAGGTGTAGAGAACCTGGCCATGCAGGAGACTTCCGCTTCTCCAGGAAAACCTTTCTAACCCCCTTTATGTGACTTCTTTTGTTACACACACGCAAGCCTCTTTTCCTTTAGAGCACTCATCATAGTTGAAATGTTTTACTTATTTATGGGAAACTGAATAATATTCGTGATTTCTAGCTAAGCTCTTGGAGGGCAGGGGCAGCACTACCTGGAACCAGTGGGTCCCCAGCACCCAGCAGCGTGCCCGGCACACGGATACCTAGTCAGTATTTGAAGCAGAAAGGAAGGAAGGAAAGAACAGGCTGTTGGACGATACCAGCATGGGCCAGTGAAGCAATGTCCTCCACAACTAGACTGAAGAACAAAAGGACAGCAACTTTTCTGTTCCCCTTCCCCGGTTCCTCAACGCTGTTCCCCTTTCCCAATTCCCCAATAAAATCTTTTAAAAAAAAAATCAACTGAGATAATCCATGCAGATTGCCTGGCACACAGCAATTGTTCAGTGAAAGGTTAGCTAGTTCTAGCATGGAACAGACTAGCTGCCCAGACTGTGAGCAACCTGAGGTCAGTGACCTGGCCTCATTTACTTCTGTACCCTGCTGAGCCTAGCACGGAGCCTGAGCATGAGGAGCCCTGGAAAGGTTTGCAAAATGAATGAATGAACAAAGGAGGCACCTTTTTTTTTATCAATGTCTTGCACACGAGGGAAGATTTGGAGAGGAATGAGTACGGTGGGCTCTTATAAGGGGGTTCTAAAAAAGGCTGTTTAAGTGCCAGAGGTCTTACACAGATAAATATCATCTGTCTTTGAAGGTTTAAGGGGTCAGTCTGCTTGAAGTTTGTCTAGAAGCGTTTGAGCACTAGCTGTAGTAGGAAAAATTCAAGGGTTTTTTGGGAGGAAAGAGAATGTTGAACTAAATGGCTCCTGAGTTACAGGACAACCTGTGGTTAAGACCACAGAAACATACACTCATTCCCATCCCAGCTTTCCTGCTCCCATATTAGTTGTGCGGCCTTGGGCAAAGCTCTGCCATCTCTGGGCCCTAGGTAAAATAGTGAGGCTAAACCCTACTGCCTAGGGCTGTTGAGAGGGTTAAATGAGGTCATGAGTATTAAGTATCGTGCAGGCAGCGCTTACACCCAGGATTTCTCCCTCGGATCCTGTGCAGGCAGGGTCTGAGTCATGCTGGCACCCATGGGTTTTCTGTCACAGCCCTACGCATTTCACAAGGAGCTTTCTCCTCAAGCACACACAAGGCAGCAGAGGGAGGAAATGCTCTTTACCACTTGTCCCCTGAACACCCCCAAGTTATGGTCAGGCCGCCTGTCTGGGAACCCTGGGTGCAGTTGGATCCAGTTAGCGTCAGTGCCGCGGGAACAAGAAAGAACAAAGGACCTGGGAGAGTGACCACAGCGCATCAAACTCACTTCTGCTTGGTCAGGCCAGGGCCTGGAGACGCAGCCAGGGGAGCGGGGCGGGGGCCAGGCCACCTATTGCCCCTCCAGCATCGCCTCATCTCCCAGTGAAAACACCTGGGTTTTGTGGACTGCCTTTTCTGCCATGGGACAATATCATGACGTCATAGAAACTGAGAGTAGGAAAGAACTTGAAGGTCACCTTGTCCTGTACCTTCCTGCTTCCTAGCAGTCAGGGTTTAGGGTAGCAAACTGGAGTGTTTGGGGCAGAAAAATGCCAGAAATACACTTCATAATGGGAATTAGGGGCTTACACAGCCATCAGAAGGGACTCATTAACCCACTTGGCCCATAGCCCCAGGAGAAAGGTACCCTGCCTGTCTTATTCACTGGTCTTGATCCTAGCGCCTTGCACAGCTCCAGTAGCCACTCACTAAATACCTAACATGAGTTAGGGAGTGATTTTCGGAGCTCTTCAGGGAAATGAGGAGGCAGAGTGGGCACCAGCAGGTATCAGCACCCATCATATCTGCCAGGGTTCCTACCATACATCTTTCCATTCAACCTTGTATTAGAGAAAGGCCTGTCTCCCCAGAATATACTTCTGAACCCAACGAAGTCCCATTTCTGCTCCCGCAGACTCAACAGGCTCTTTGTGGACTGTGGGGATACAGTGACGCAGCCCAGTGATACAGCCGGGGGTGCCAGCCCTGCACGTGGCTCCAGGAACATGCCTCCTAGGGGAGGTAACTGGTCCTCTCCTTGCCTGAAATGGGGTAGGATGGTGGGTCCCAATGAGGTCTCAGCAAGCCTCCAGTCCAGTGTTCATAGCTGTCCCTCTGGGAACACAACTCTAATAATCAGTATTTGTGGATGTCCCGAGACAGTTGTTCTCAGAGTTGGTCCTCAGTCCAGCTGCATCAGTCTCCCCTTGGAACTTGTTAGAAATGAAAATCCTTCAGCCCATCCTGGACCCCCTGAATCATAAACTCTGGGGGTAGGACCCAGCAATCTGTATTTTAAGAAGACATCCAGGTCATTCGGATGCGTATGGAAGTTTGAGAAACACTGCCCTAAAGAAATAACTGTGCGTTGTTAACTACAGATACAGCTCCTAGGAGCAAATTAACATATAAAACATGGACATTTCCCATGTTCTCTTCAGCAGCACATATAACATTGGAACGATAAGGAGAAGATTAGCATGGCCCCTGAGCAAGGATGACATGCATATTCGCGAAGCACTCCATAGGGGAAAAAAAAAAATTGGACTTTTCCTGTGCTTAACTAGAGAATTTTCTTTAATTCTAAAAGGAAGACAGCTTTGGGATAATAACCAGAACTCAAGACTTGCACTTGTGTCCAGA